>CM060920.1:632022042-633296042 GCA_030737875.1 Allium sativum
AGTTCCCATGAGCATCGTTAGTGATCGTGACCCGATTTTTGCCAGTAAATTCTGGGAAGCATTCCAAGCAGAATTGGGAACGAAACTGAACCTGAGCACCGCTTATCATCCCCAAACTGATGGCCAGACTGAGAGGGTGAATCGTATTCTTAAAGATTTATTGCGGACTTGTATTCGTGATTTTTGCAGATCGTGGGAAGACCATTTACATTTGGATGAATTCTCATATAACAATAATTACCAAGCGAGCCTGACAATGTCACCATTCGAAGCATTGTATGGTAGACCGTGCCGATCCCCTGCTTGTTGGGTGGAGCCAGGCAATAGACTTGTATTGGGCTCAGATATGATTTGCGATGCTGCAGATAAAGTCGACTTTGTTAAGAAACGATTACTCGCCGCTCAAAGCCGGCAGAAAAGCTATGCGGATAAGCGAAGAAGAGATATATCATTTGTTGTTTGGCGACTATGTTTATTTGAAAGTATCGCCGATGAGAGGAGTTATCCGGTTTGGTAAAATGGGGAAATTGGCGCCCAAATTCATTGGTCCGTTTCCTATTCTTGAACGGATTGGAACTCTCGCATATAGGGTTCAATTGCCTAATTGGTTGCCTGGAGTGCATGATGTATTTCACGTATCTCAACTTCTAAAGCATGTTCATGATCCAGACTTGATCGTGGAAGAAGGAGCACAACAGGATATAGAAATCACTCCAGAATTGGCAGTTAGAAGAGAGTCGCTAAAGATAATTGGCAAAGAAACCAAGGAGCTGAGGAACAAAAAGGTTCACTTAGTCAAAGTGCAATGGAGTGGGGATCTACGAGATTGTACTTGGGAAATAGAGGAGAGCATTCAGAAAGCCTATCCTAGGTGTCGAGTGGATATCTCTGATTGACTCCGGTGCAAGGTGCATTTACCATACTTGGCATTACCATTATTTCTCTACTCTGTTGTTATTTCTTTCCATGGATTTGCACTTTTAATTCTATAGTTTGAACGATTTGAAAAGAGTATAGAAATTGATTTGTATGATTCTGAAAAGTTAAAAACAATTTGATTGTTGTTTGTGTTGTGTGATAATAAATTTGATTAATTGAATTAGTAAAACGATAGTTAATTTAATCAATATTAGAATGAATGGTAGAGTTTATTCGATTATATCACGCATTTAACTGATTAGAAAATAGATAGAGATATATACATGTGCATTATATATGTTTGAACAGGTAAATGGATATTTGTTGAGTAAAGATTTTATTTGCATGCCCGACAAATAGGTAAACCTTAATGAGTTGCATGCGAAATAATATTATATCAACTCCTGTGAATGCCATTGGATGCGGAGTGCTGGTTGTTCTGTGTGAAATAATAAACATCGCCATAGGATAGTAACAATTAATTTTGAACTACATTACATGGCATACTTCTTAAAGATAGGCATACTTTATCATATACCACATAAGCATTTGGAGCTTGTGTGACGAGGTGGAAGATTTACCATACGAGCGAGAGGCTTGTATGGAGATGACTATATTTTACAGGTTGAACTGATGACTGATATAGACTATTTAAATTGTAATGATTAAATTGCCAGATTAATAAAAACCCCACACGGGTCTGGAGTTGACAATAATCACATCTCTCTAGTTATTAGATACGGCACATGGACTATTTATTTCCCACACGGGACGAGGTGACGAGGGTTTATCCTCTGGAGCATTTAAAATACACACTCCCTCAGGCTTTGACAGGGTGACGAGTATTTATTCTCTGGAGTTATTATCAATACACGCACCCCTGTAAACAGCAGAATATATCACTATAAATATGTGTATGCTTATTAGGATTTATTGGATACCTAATATGGCCCAATAAATTTCCAAACCTCTCCCCGTACAAAGGAGGTTATGGCGAAATTTTTCGAAAATTCCGGGTGTTAGCCAAATTTTTGAAGAATTTGAAAATTCTCAGAAACTGAAAAGTTGGAGAATGGAAGCCAGATCGAACGTAGAGTTGATTAATCAAACCACTTTCAACTTTGTTCCTTTTCGGGGACGAAAAGTTTTAAGTCGAGGAGATTGTAACGACCCAGAAAATCTGAACCAATTTAAATTTTTTAAATTGGATAAAATAATAGATTTTAAATATCTAAAATAAGTATTTTAAATAATAGCAATGAAAATTGAGTTTGAATCGACGTTTGAAAACAAATATAATTAATTCTAATTATAAACAAGGCCTGAAATGGCGCTGCAGTTTCAAAATTTGAATTCAAACTTTGTCGGACTGAACCGGGTGCCAAACAAAACGGATTTTAGTGAAACCAAAAATATTTAAATCGGTTAGTGAATACCTTTCTAACGAATCTGAAAAATCGAATTTTCATAGCGGAAAGCAAATGTTATGGCCGAATGAATTTTCATAAAGGTCGCTATGGAATTTATATAGCCGTGAAATTGGCCATTTTACATATGACCTCGGAATTCGACGAAACCACTTTTGTTGGATCCGGGATGAGAAGTTATTGCTAGGTTTCAAATTTCATAATTTTTGAAGCAAGTATGTGAGCGTGGCAAAGGAAAACGTGTTTTGTTCAATTACAGTTAAATTGGATCGACCAGAAATGGGCCTTTTTTGCAAACGGTCCCAGAATTCGACGAAACTAGTTTTGTTGGGACCGTATCGTCAAAACATAGCTAGATTTATTTTTATGGAATTTTTCGAATCAGTTTGTGGCCCTGGCAAATTGAATTGTACGTTCAAATCAAATATTGAATGTTGTATATTTTAAATTGAATGAAAACTGACTGAAACAGTCGAATGGGCCTACGAAACATATCCCATTGTGTTCGGAATGGGGGTAATACACTAGGGACGACAGTCGTTGGGTTTGGATTGGTGTTAGTATGTGAAGAGGGGTATTTTTGGATTTTGAAAATTTATAAATAAAAAAAATATCATTGGTCAGAATATTTCTTTCTCCCTGATAATCTAAAATCGCGAACGATGGAAGAGGGTTCCGAGCTTTCTTCCTCGTTTTCTCCTCCTACACGCATCGATAGCCTTCGACCCAATTAGGGTTTTGAAGAGCTCCCCTCAAGCTTCAAATCCATGGTCGTGGCACCCCCTCTCGTCAGATGAATCGCGAGATCCAGGCCTTCAAAGTTGCGGCCTTTCAACCACCGCCGCCATCACCTGGGTCCACCGAGCTGGCCCACTCCCCCACGCGCGCGAAGCCCTCTCCTAGCCCTTCGACGCTACGAAGGATGATCGTCCTCTAGCTTCACGGATTGGGAGAAAATTACAACCCTAGTTCCGAACGATTTGCTGAGGTAATCGGCTTTATATATTTTCAACCGTTTTAACACCTTTAAACCGTTGCAAACTTTGAAAAATCATATCTTTTCCATGTTTGACAAAATTCGATGAAACTGGAAACATCGTGACCGTGTGGACACCTTCTACATTTTAGAGGAGACTGCGTATTTTTCTGAGCCTTCTGCTATTTTTGGTGGAGTGGAACCCAATGTGAGATTTCTGATTTATAACGATATGGAAAACGACGATGTATAAACTATATAGTCGATGTATGAGTATATCAGCGTTGTACACCTCTTGTGTAAGCGTTGTATAAGTTGTACGTTCGATGTATAAGTCGTATTCGCATTGTAAAAATTATATATGTGTTGAAATAGAAGTGAATTGCTATATATATATATATATATATATATATATATATATATATATATATATATATATACGGCCCTCGTCCACAAACCATGGACGATATTTATTGGTTGTGATTGGTGTGAAATTCGATTGATAACGAATGGTTGATTGGAATTGTTTGTGGTTGATATTGATTGATTATGGTTGAAAAATACCCATTTGTGGTTGAGAAATATTTGGTTGAAACCACATAGGATTATGTGACGAACAAGAATTTCGCTCGGTCCGAACCAGTCGTTAAACCGATCCAGGCCGTTCGAAACGCCCTATCGTTGAGAACACGACAAAATAGAACGCATATAAAAGAACGTTTCATTGTATATCACAACAATGCATCAGATTACAAGAATATACAGAGTATAAATGAATATTACACAGAAATATCAGAGATTTAAATTACATTTAAACACATAGCAGCGGAAAATAATACAATACACAACTAGAAGGAGATATACAGATACAAAGCTTTCCGGATATCGTTCCAGCTGTAAACCAGGATCCTGTGAATATAAATCTGCAAAACCAAAACTACTAGCTGCCCGTGTCAAAATAAGGGCACCCAGAGTTTAGGTTTAAAATAATAAACTCCAGGTCAGTCATGTGACTGGTGTGAGAACTAAAACAGTTATTAATCTTTATTTTAAATCATTAGGTAAATCAAGGGACCACGCCGTATAACACGGAACGGGTTTCCTCCCAAGAATACCAGTGCATAAAACAAACAGCGCAATGCTAAATAAAGAAAAATGAAGCTATTATAAGACCCAGTTCCCATCACACAATGCAACGCAAGCCGGAGGATAGGGTTTTTACCTTATAATAGCCAAGAATGCTTGATACGTTTAAAAGAAATCATTTGATACTATTTTGAGTGTATAGTGTATAAAACAACTTCAAATCATAAGTATCAATCATAGGCGGCATGAATGCCCCATACCACTATGTCGCCATATATAGGTTATACAATCAAAATCGCAAAGTCACGTATTTGGAAATTGGATTTCCATCTATGAACCGAGGCAAAAGATAGTCCTCAACCGATTCGAGACGCTCTAGCCCACCCCTCAGGATCAGAACGCATCAACCCTTTAGATCGTCAGGGTCGGTCCACCGATGTGGATTATTATGCCTGAACACTACGTTTCCCCACCCTATGGGGTGTAAGTGAGCCAACTAAATGACTCCATCGGTTCGAGAACGACCGATCAATCCGAGGCGCCTCGCAACAGCAACAACCACATAAGTCAAACTCGTCAGGGCGTGTAAAACCACTGACGCCACTTCTAGCTAGAAAGAAACGTAAGTCCTCCCTGATGTCCTCTCCCGTTTTTGGTTCATACCGGGTGTGAAACACGCGAGGTAAACGTTACACAAAGCTACGCCACAAAGGCCTTGCTTTGATCATCACCACAAGACTTTGCTTTTCAACAGAAGCCTCGATCAATTGCCACTTAGGCATGCCACACAGGCAATTCACTCCATGCGTTTGATATCCATCAATATATAACCCCTGAGCTCGTACGTCTCAGAGAAGGGCGTTAAGCAAGAGAATAAATTCTCCGCCGCCAAACAGATATATATTTAATAGAGATCAATCACACGGACTAAAATCCAATGTCAGACACACAGTCCATTTACAAGTCCGTTCTGAGGCTAAACGAAACCGGAGGCACCTAGTACCCCGCATATCCATCGATCTCCAAGTACGCCTGGACGATCACTAACTGTTTCCATCTTCTTGGGTGTACAGCCCAATCAAGATCATCAGTTATCACCCAAACGACGTGAAGACCTCCAGTCTTCGACCATCGTCTTCGTCTTCGACTTGTCGTCGTATCAGTTATTCAGAATGGGATAAACCCGGTCTTTCCGAATAACTCGCGTATATATTTAAATAAGTGTTACACAAACACAACATACGCCTCATTCCAATTCATCAGTCACTAACCGTAAATTAATCAAGAGAATAATTCCCCAAACATTAACCCCGAAGGCCGAAACCAACATCAGATCAATATCCAGAAAACCATTCTGCTTGGCTAACCGACAGTTAGTTTCTAAATTTCACATTCATAGGGAAAGGTTCCCATAAATTTTATCAAAGATAAATTCTTTAAAATTTATTCTTTAATCTATTTTTGAATATCAATTCAAACTAGTCGGGATTAGCGAACCTTACCGAAGTAATCATTTGTTTTAATTTCCCAATCCCAACCTATTCATCCCATGAAGTAAAACTGGTTATACTTCATATCTAACACCACGATGTTATCGGTAAATTCAATTACCATTTCACGTTTAAATCTAATTAAAGATTTAACTATCGCCTGGAGCAAAACTGGTGATACTCCATCCTCGATCATTTCAATCTAATTAAAGATTCATTAAAACTCCACTTAGTTTTAATCGTTAACTGGGTTAAAGAACCAGTGTCGTTTAAAACACGGTTCACAATAAACCCAAAATCACATTCCATTAATTATCGGGTTAAAGAACGAGTGTTATTTAAAACACTGTCCACGATAAACCCAAAAATCAATATCAATTCAATTCCAATTAGATATTATTTAATTGGTACACTTCATTAAATCTAAATAAAAAGATTTAATCTTCTCTCAACTGGGTTCAAGAACAGTGTTAGTGAAGACACCATTCACGACAAACCCCAAATCACATTCGATATTCAATACAAGGCTCTGAATAGAAAATATATCGGCTTATATTCAATATCGAATTCTACGACTAACAAATGTCGTATTGGAAATAACGATATAAATATATCTTTCAAATTTCCATAACAACATCTGTATAATCACGAATTCCAACATCGAAAAATTCCGAAGACAATTTCGATTCAAATCCACTCCAATGCAATCATTGGAAATTCTGGTTATTTTTAAAACCCTTTTTAAATTCAATTTATTTATTTAAAAATAAATAGAATTATAATTCTAGTTCAAAACCAGTTCATTTCGATAAAAATCTATTTTTATCTTTTCAAACATGAGTTTTTTCATCCCAAATCTTCATAAATCATTTCTTATGATTTTACACAAATTATTACTATTTTTAATAATTTTATCAAGGCCCGTACAGTCGATTTCCATCAACGGTCATCGAACTGCACTTACAGCGACCTTTTTCGAATTTGATTTGGACATAATTCCAAATCCAACCGTTAGATTTCTAATTTCTAATATTCGTTAGAAAGCTCTTTTCGATATGAACCCAACGGTTCCGGTTTTAGGAGAATCCGACGGTCGGATCTCCCGTAATGTCCGTTTGAAATAAATGGTCGAAATTCACGAACTACCGCGGCGCGGCGCGTTCTATTCAGGCCATTATATTATATATATATAATATATAATATATATTTCGTCGATTTCTATTTAAAACGAATTATA
This sequence comes from Allium sativum, assembly GCA_030737875.1. NCBI lineage: Eukaryota > Viridiplantae > Streptophyta > Magnoliopsida > Asparagales > Amaryllidaceae > Allium > Allium sativum. Next base: position 632,029,177 of record CM060920.1, read on the forward strand.
TAAATAGTTTTAATATTCATTTCAAAAGCAATTTCAACTTCCATTTCAATTCAAATCAAAATTGAATTCTTCTCTATAAATTCGTTTTAAAATTCATTTCTTATTCGATTCAAATTTCAATTCAATTTGAATTCATTTCAATTTGCTTTCAATTCAATTTGAATTCGTTTTCAATTCATTTCGAAATCGTTTTCAATTCATTTCATTTCGAAATCGTTTTCAATTCATTTCATTTCGAAATCGTTTTCAATTCATTTCATTTCGAAATCGTTTTCAATTCATTTCATTTTGAAATCGTTTTCAATTCAATTCATTTCGAAATCGTTTTCAATTCAATTCATTTCGAAATCGTTTTCAATTCATTTCATTTCGTAATCGTTTTCAATTCAATTCATTTCGAAATCGTTTTCAATTCAATTCATTTCGAAATCTTTATCAATTCAATTCATTTCGAAATCGTTTTCAATTCAATTCATTTCGAAATCGTTTTCAATTCAATTCATTTCGAAATCGTTATCAATTCAATTCATTTCAAATGAATAAAATCGATATAAATATCGTTTACGTCGAAATGGCGTCAATCTAATCAACACGGCTTCATAAATTTCTATTTCAAATATTTTATTTCAAATATTTCTTTTTCAAAATGGTTGTTATTATCAAAATATTTCGTTCAACACATGACCAATCTCAAAGGATGAGTACTGTCAACACATGAACTTTTATTTTATATTGATAAAGACGTAAATTTTATTATCAAAATATTTCGTTCAACACATGACCAATCTCAAAGGATGAGTACTGTCAACACATGAACTTTTATTTTATATTGATAAAGATGTAAATTTTATTATCAAAATATTTCGTTCAACACATGACCAATCTCAAAGGATGAGTACTGTCAACACATGAACTTTTATTTTATATTTATAAAGATGTAAATTTTATTACTAAAATATTTCGTTCAACACATGACCAATCTCAATGAATGAGTACTGTCAACACATGAACTTTTATTTTGTAATATTCTTTATTTTCTAAATTGGAATGAGGCCCAATCAATTACCATATAAAGTTAATTATGTGGATTTTCATACAACACATGTATAATAGCATTGAAAAGTAATCAACCATCAACCAAAGTGCACTACACTGTATAAGCATCAAATATAGATATCTAACGCTTATAACAGCCTGTCAATCCATCGATCGACATATTTATTCAATCGGGATGAGTGAACTTCAAATTTCATCCCAACACCCGTGTGGGGTTTCAAACAATCACACAAATATTTTATTCGTGCAGTTGGGCGATGTGTAAAATTTATCGTCCCAATCAATGTCCTTCAAATAGGTGTACATAAACAAACCGTCTGGTTTGTAAATGAATATTTATTTGTTCACATTCACGTTAAAAATTATATTTTTAACGATAAAACATTTTATTCCAACATATGAATTTCTATTCAGTTCATTCTTTAAATAAAATGATATTTTTATTTTTCTAACATATTTTAGAAAATTTCGGCGGCATAACGGCACGATACTAGAAACGGGACAAGGCCTAGCCTTATCCCCGGTCTAGTGAAGGCCCACGCCATTCACACATCAATCAAACCATTCAATTCACCAAACAATTTAATTTCAAATCAAATCATATAACTAACCTATGCAACCAAACAAACAAGTCCATGGTCTGTGGACGATTGTGTCGGGTGCTACTAAGCACCGTCTGCATCCTAGTATATATATATAAATAGAAATGAAATTGAAAGGTGAGAAGTTCTCACATAAAGCTATCCTAGCTCCACGGCACTTCTTTTAGAGAAGTCTTCGTCGTCATCGCATCCTTTTTCATCTTCGTTGCCCGCTTTCACTACCTATGTAAAAATCGAATTTTTACTTCGCTATTCAATATACAAAAATCATATTTTCTTTCGATGTTCAATATATAAAAATTCTATTTTTAAATCGAAGTTCTATATATAAAAATCATACTTTTATTTCGAAGTTCAATATATAAAAATCATACTTTTATATCGAAGTTCAATATATAAAAATCATATTTTTAAATCGAAGTTCAATATATAAAAATCGAATTTTGACTTCGCTATTCAATATATAAAAATCGAATTTTGACTTCGCTATTCAATATATAAAAATCGAATTTTCTATAATGAAAATCTAATCTTGTTTATAAACAAAAATCAAATCATTTTTTATATAAACTACATCCATTTGTTTTCAAAAATTCTAACCTTTTTGTTTTCAAAAAATCTCTTCTTCATGGTTTTCAAAATCACTTCTTTACGGGTTTAAAAATCATACTCTTATACGGCTACTATATTTATAAAAATAACATTTTTATATTATGATATTATATATAAAAAAACCAACCTTTTTAGCGTCGAAAATCTTAATTTTTACAAAATGAAAAATCCAATTTTTACATAAGCTATTTCGTATTGAAAATCAAATCTTTATCTATACTATATATATGTGTATATATATATATAAATTTCCTTTTTATCCAATGTTACATATTTTAAAAACTGAAATTTAAACAATGTTAATTATATTTAAAAACTGAAATTCAAACAATGTTCATTATATTTAAAAACTGAAATTCAAACAATGTTCATTATATTTAAAAACTGAAATTCAAACAATGTTCATTATATTTAAAAACTGAAATTCAAACAATGTTCATTATATTTAAAAACTGAAATTCAAACAATGTTCATTATATTTAAAAACTAAAATTCAAACAATGTTCATTATATTTAAAAACTGAAATTCAAACAATGTTCATTATATTTAAAAACTATAGTTATTTACATAAGGGAAAAAAGAAAAAAGAGCTCACTGGAAATGTTCTGGATCTCGTCTAGCACTGTTCCAGCCCTAGGGCACCATCGCGCCGCCACTGTGGTGGCCCAGACCCCGATCGCCCTATCACCCTTGAACCGCCGTCGCCTAAGCTTACCAAGGCCACCAGCAACACCAAGTTCGATTGCCTCTAGCGCCTGAAACCTCCGCTCGAACGGAAGTAATTCGAGCATCGATTTCTCGAAAACCACATAACGATTGAAGCTGAGACCCGTATGGATTGGTAGATGGAAGGATTCTCTACTATTTTCGCTTTGGATTGATGTTGAAATATGATCTGGATTAGGTGCGATTTTAATTTCTTTTTGGGAGCTTTCTGAACGTCGGTTGAATGAAGATGGCGGCCAGGGTTTAGATGGATATAGTTATTTATATATTATATTATTTAATTTAATAAATTTCAAAAAGCAACTTTTATTCTCGATCTCAAAACGAGGCCCACCGCCTGTCGTCCATAGCATTTTATCCCCATTCCGAACCCAATGGGATACGTATCGCAAGCTGATTTGATCGATTGAGTCAGTTTCCTTTGAATTTACATTTAAATCACTATACTGAATTTTAAACGTACATTTCAAATTACCGGGGCCACATACTAACTCGAAAAATTCCAGAAAAATATTTTCTAGCTTCGTATTGACGATACGGTCCTAACAAAACTAGTTTCGTCGAATTCTGAGACCGTTGGAAAAATGGCCATTTTCCAGTCGATTAAAATCAACTGAAACTGGTCAAACACGTTTTCTTTTGCCACGCTCACATACTGATTCAGAAAATTATGAAATTTGGGACCTAGCAATAACTCGACATCACGGACCCAACAAAACTGGTTTCGTCGAGTTCCGAGGTCATTTGCAAAAGGTCCATTTTTAAGGGCCTGAATTCCATAGCGACTATTCAGAATTTTCAACTGGACATATCTTTTGATTCCCGATATGAAATCTTGATTTTTCGGATTCGTTGGAAAGATATTCACTATTAGATTCCATTATTTTTGGTTTCACTAAAATCCGGATTGTTTTGCACCCGGTACATTCAATTGAAGTTTGAAATCGAATTATCGAACTACCGCGCCATTTTCAATTCGATTTATAATTATATATAAATATTTATATTCTAACGACGACGTATATAATATATACGTCGAATTATATTCAAATTAAATTTCTCGTTGATATTATTTAAAACAATCTATTTTAAATATTCAAAATTCGCTAAAATTGCCGAAATAAAAATTTTAAACTGGCCCAGATTTTGCGGGTTATTACAATCTCCCCCACTTAAACTTTTCGTCCCCGAAAAGGAACAAAGTCGAAAGTGGTTTTATTAATCAACTCTACGCTCGTTCAGGCTTCCATTCTCCAACTCTTTAGTTTCTGAGAATTTTCAAAATTTCAAAAATTTGGCTAACACCCTAAATTTTCGAAAAATTTCGCCATAACCTCCCCTGCACCGGGAGCATCGGGGAATTTCAAATAGCTTCCCCGGTCCTTCAGATCTCAAAAGGAAAAAGAAAAAGCCAAGCGGCTAGCCAATAGGCTCACAAAATCATCATCACCCAAACAAAACAGTAAATTATGTAGTAAACATGTACCTATTTGTCGGGCAGACAAATTTTATTCTCTGCTCTAGCCTCCTTGCTATGACCTGTTCAATGATATATATGTATATGCAAGCAAATGCAACCAATTTTCAATACAGTTCAATATTTGACCAAATTAGGCATAATGGTTCAAAATTATCAAACAATTAAACAAGCAACACAAACATCAATCAATTAGTGAATTAGAGTTTCAAATTCATAATTTTGATACATATACAAAAATCATGTTTTTGATGCCAAATCACAACAATAGGCCCTATCTAATTTTGGTTCTCACACCAGTCAATAGGAGATATATAGATATTACACGTTCGTCACTCGAATATAAATTCTAATGATGGAGCTCCATCATCAAAATCATCTCCGGGCGATTAGAGGGTAATTCTATATCTATCCAGTATATTAAAATTTCAAAATACACGTTTGCAAGGCGTATATGCAAAATCTTTGTATACTGGACTGTCCTAATCAATATAAATAGATAATCAAATACGAATAATTGATTTAAATTTTCAAAACAAAAATTGTTTTCATTTTAAAAATATGCTCTTCACACTCGTCCTAGGATACTACTGATCCCATCTCTAACGAGTCATTCTAATTGGATATTACTAATCCAATATCTGATGAATTCTTTCGTATGGTTCTAATGTGCCTTGTTCTCTGCTTTGTAAACCAAAGCTCTGATACCACGTGTGACGAACAAGAATTTCGCTCGGTCCGAACCAGTCGTTAAACCGATCCAGGCCGTTCGAAACGCCCTATCGTTGAGAACACGACAAAATAGAACGCATATAAAAGAACGTTTCATTGTATATCACAACAATGCATCAGATTACAAGAATATACAGAGTATAAATGAATATTACACAGAAATATCAGAGATTTAAATTACATTTAAACACATAGCAGCAGAAAATAATACAATACACAACTAGAAGGAGATATACGGATACAAAGCTTTCCGGATATCGTTCCAGCTGTAAACCAGGATCCTGTGAATATAAATCTGCAAAACCAAAACTACTAGCTGCCCGTGTCAAAATAAGGGCACCCAGAGTTTAGGTTTAAAACAATAAACTCCAGGTCAGTCATGTGACTGGTGTGAGAACTAAAACAGTTATTAATCTTTATTTTAAATCATTAGGTAAATCAAGGGACCACGCCGTATAACACGGAACGGGTTTCCTCCCAAGAATACCAGTGCATAAAACAAACAGCGCAATGCTAAATAAAGAAAAATGAAGCTATTATAAGACCCAGTTCCCATCACACAATGCAACGCAAGCCGGAGGATAGGGTTTTTACCTTATAATAGCCAAGAATGCTTGATACGTTTAAAAGAAATCATTTGATACTATTTTGAGTGTATAGTGTATAAAACAACTTCAAATCATAAGTATCAATCATAGGCGGCATGAATGCCCCATACCACTATGTCGCCATATATAGGTTATACAATCAAAATCGCAAAGTCACGTATTTGGAAATTGGATTTCCATCTATGAACCGAGGCAAAAGATAGTCCTCAACCGATTCGAGACGCTCTAGCCCGCCCCTCAGGATCAGAACGCATCAACCCTTTAGATCGTCAGGGCCGGTCCACCGATGTGGATTATTATGCCTGAACACTACGTTTCCCCACCCTATGGGGTGTAAGTGAGCCAACTAAATGACTCCATCGGTTCGAGAACGACCGATCAATCCGAGGCGCCTCGCAACAGCAACAACCACATAAGTCAAACTCGTCAGGGAATGTAAAACCACTGACGCCACTTCTAGCTAGAAAGAAACGTAAGTCCTCCCTGATGTCCTCTCCCGTTTTTGGTTCATACCGGGTGTGAAACACGCGAGGTAAACGTTACACAAAGCTACGCCACAAAGGCCTTGCTTTGATCATCACCACAAGACTTTGCTTTTCAACAGAAGCCTCGATCAATTGCCACTTAGGCATGCCACACAGGCAATTCACTCCATGCGTTTGATATCCATCAATATATAACCCCTGAGCTCGTACGTCTCAGAGAAGGGCGTTAAGTAAGAGAATAAATTCTCCGCCGCCAAACAGATATATATTTAATAGAGATCAATCACACGGACTAAAATCCAATGTCAGACACACAGTCCATTTACAAGTCCGTTCTGGGGCTGAACGAAACCGGAGGCACCTAGTACCCCGCATATCCATCGATCTCCAAGTACGCTTGGACGATCACTAACTATTTCCATCTTCTTGGGTGTACAGCCCAATCAAGATCATCAGTTATCACCCAAACGACGTGAAGACCTCCGGTCTTCCACCATCGTCTTCGTCTTCGACTTGTCGTCGTATCAGTTATTCAGAATGGGATAAACCCGGTCTTTCCGAATAACTCGCGTATATATTTAAATAAGTGTTACACAAACACAACATACGCCTCATTCCAATTCATCAGTCACTAACCGTCAATTAATCAAGAGAATAATTCCCCAAACATTAACCCCGAAGGCCGAAACCAACATCAGATCAATATCCAGAAAACCATTCTGCTTGGCTAACCGACAGTTAGTTTCTAAATTTCACATTCATAGGGAAAGGTTCCCATAAATTTTATCAAAGATAAATTCTTTAAAATTTATTCTTTAATCTATTTTTGAATATCAATTCAAACTAGTCGGGATTAGCGAACCTTACCGAAGTAATCATTTGTTTTAATTTCCCAATCCCAACCTATTCATCCCATGAAGTAAAACTGGTTATACTTCATATCTAACACCACGGTGTTATCGGTAAATTCAATTACCATTTCACGTTTAAATCTAATTAAAGATTTAACTATCGCCTGGAGAAAAACTGGTGATACTCCATCCTCGATCATTTCAATCTAATTAAAGATTCATTAAAACTCCACTTAGTTTTAATCGTTAACTGGGTTAAAGAATCAGTGTCATTTAAAACACGGTTCACAATAAACCCAAAATCACATTCCATTAATTATCGGGTTAAAGAACGAGTGTTATTTAAAACACTGTCCACGATAAACCCAAAAATCAATATCAATTCAATTCCAATTAGATATTATTTAATTGGTACACTTCATTAAATCTAAATAAAAAGATTTAATCTTCTCTCAACTGGGTTCAAGAACAGTGTTAGTGAAGACACCATTCACGACAAACCCCAAATCACATTCGATATTCAATACAAGGCTCTGAATAGAAAATATATTGGCTTATATTCAATATCGAATTCTACGACTAACAAATGTCGTATTGGAAATAACGATATAAATATATCTTTCAAATTTCCATAACAACATCTGTATAATCACGAATTCCAACATCGAAAAATTCCGAAGACAATTTCGATTCAAATCCACTCCAATGCAATCATTGGAAATTCTGGTTATTTTTAAAACCCTTTTTAAATTCAATTTATTTATTTAAAAATAAATAGAATTATAATTCTAGTTCAAAACCAGTTCATTTCGATAAAAATCTATTTTTATCTTTTCAAACATGAAGTTTTTCATCCCAAATCTTCATAAATCATTTCTTATGATTTTACACAAATTATTACTATTTTTAATAATTTTATCAAGGCCCGTACAGTCGATTTCCATCAACGGTCATCGAACTGCACTTACAGCGACCTTTTTCGAATTTGATTTGGACATAATTCCAAATCCAACCGTTAGATTTCTAATTTCTAATATTCGTTAGAAAGCTCTTTTCGATATGAACCCAACGGTTCCGGTTTTAGGAGAATCCGACGGTCGGATCTCCCGTAATGTCCGTTTGAAATAAATGGTCGAAATTCACGAATTACCGCGGCGCGACGCGTTCTATTCAGGCCATTATATTATATATATAATATATATAATATATATTTCGTCGATTTCTATTTAAAACGAATTATATAAATAGTTTTAATATTCATTTCAAAAGCTATTTCAACTTCCATTTCAATTCAAATCAAAATTGAATTCTTGTCTATAAATTCGTTTTAAAATTCATTTCTTATTCGATTCAAATTTCAATTCAATTTGAATTCATTTCAATTTGCTTTCAATTCAATTTGAATTCGTTTTCAATTCATTTCGAAATCGTTTTCAATTCATTTCATTTCGAAATCGTTTTCAATTCATTTCATTTCGAAATCGGTTTCAATTCATTTCATTTCGAAATCGTTTTCAATTCATTTCATTTTGAAATCATTTTCAATTCAATTCATTTCGAAATCGTTTTCAATTCAATTCATTTCGAAATCGTTTTCAATTCATTTCATTTCGAAATCGTTTTCAATTCAATTCATTTCGAAATCGTTTTCAATTCAATTCATTTTGAAATCGTTATCAATTCAATTCATTTCGAAATCGTTTTCAATTCAATTCATTTCGAAATCGTTTTCAATTCAATTCATTTCGAAATCGTTATCAATTCAATTCATTTCAAATGAATAAAATCGATATAAATATCGTTTACGTCAAAATGGCGTCAATCTAATCAACACGGCTTCATAAATTTCTATTTCAAATATTTTATTTCAAATATTTCTTTTTCAAAATGGTTGTTATTATCAAAATATTTCGTTCAACACATGACCAATCTCAAAGGATGAGTACTGTCAACACATGAACTTTTATTTTATATTGATAAAGATGTAAATTTTATTATCAAAATATTTCGTTCAACACATGACCAATCTCAAAGGATGAGTACTGTCAACACATGAACTTTTATTTTATATTGATAAAGATGTAAATTTTATTATCAAAATATTTCGTTCAACACATGAACAATCTCAAAGGATGAGTACTGTCAACACATGAACTTTTATTTTATATTGATAAAGATGTAAATTTTATTACTAAAATATTTCGTTTAACACATGACCAATCTCAATGAATGAGTACTGTCAACACATGAACTTTTATTTTATAATATTATTTATTTTCTAAATTGGAATGAGGCCCAATCAATTACCATATAAAGTGAATTATGTGGATTTTCATACAACACATGTATAATAGCATTGAAAAGTAATCAACCATCAACCAAAGTGCACTACACTGTATAAGCATCAAATATAGATATCTAACGCTTATAACAGCCTGTCAATCCATCGATCGACATATTTATTCAATCGGGATGAGTGAACTTCAAATTTCATCCCAACACCCGTGTGGGGTTTCAAACAATCACACAAATATTTTATTCGTGCAGTTGGGCGATGTGTAAAATTTATCGTCCCAATCAATGTCCTTCAAATAGGTGTACATAAACAAACCGTCTGGTTTGTAAATGAATATTTATTTGTTCACATTCACGTTAAAAATTATATTTTTACCGATAAAACATTTTATTCCAACATATGAATTTCTATTCAGTTCATTCTTTAAATAAATTGATATTTTTATTTTTCTAACATATTTTAGAAAATTTCGGCGGCATAACGGCACGATACTAGAAACGGGACAAGGCCTAGCCTTATCCCCGGTCTAGTGAAGGCCCACGCCATTCACACATCAATCAAACCATTCAATTCACCAAACAATTTAATTTCAAATCAAATCATATAACTAACCTATGCAACCAAACAAACAAGTCCATGGTCTGTGGACGATTGTGTCGGGTGCTACTAAGCACCGTCTGCATCCTAGTATATATATATATAAATAGAAATGAAATTGAAAGGTGAGAAGTTCTCACATAAAGCTATCCTAGCTCCACGGCACTTCTTTTAGAGAAGTCTTCGTCGTCATCGCATCCTTTTTCATCTTCGTTGCCCGCTTTCACTACCTATGTAAAAATCGAATTTTTACTTCGCTATTCAGTATACAAAAATCATATTTTCTTTCGATGTTCAATATATAAAAATTCTATTTTTAAATCGAAGTTCTATATATAAAAATCATACTTTTATTTCGAAGTTCAATATATAAAAATCATACTTTTATATCGAAGTTCAATATATAAAAATCATACTTTTATATCGAAGTTCAATATATAAAAATCGAATTTTGACTTCGCTATTCAATATATAAAAATCGAATTTTGACTTCGCTATTCAATATATAAAAATCGAATTTTCTATAATGAAAATCTAATCTTGTTTATAAACAAAAATCAAATCATTTTTTATATAAACTACATCCATTTGTTTTCAAAAATTCTAACCTTTTTGTTTTCAAAAAATCTCTTCTTCATGGTTTTCAAAATCACTTCTTTACGGGTTTAAAAATCATACTCTTATATGGCTACTATATTTATAAAAATAACATTTTTATATTATGATATTATATATAAAAAAACCAACCTTTTTAGCGTCGAAAATCTTAATTTTTACAAAATGAAAAATCCAATTTTTACACAAGCTATTTCGTATTGAAAATCAAATCTTTATCTATACTATATATATGTGTATATATATATATAAATTTCCTTTTTATCCAATGTTACATATTTTAAAAACTGAAATTTAAACAATGTTAATTATATTTAAAAACTGAAATTCAAACAATGTTCATTATATTTAAAAACTGAAATTCAAACAATGTTCATTATATTTAAAAACTGAAATTCAAACAATGTTCATTATATTTAAAAACTGAAATTCAAACAATGTTCATTATATTTAAAAACTGAAATTCAAACAATGTTCATTATATTTAAAAACTAAAATTCAAACAATGTTCATTATATTTAAAAACTGAAATTCAAACAATGTTCATTATATTTAAAAACTATAGTTATTTACATAAGGGAAAAAAGAAAAAAGAGCTCACTGGAAATGTTCTGGATCTCGTCTAGCACTGTTCCAGCCCTAGGGCACCATCGCGCCTCCACTGTGGTGGCCCAGACCCCGATCGCCCTATCACCCTTGAACCGCCGTCGCCTAAGCTTACCAAGGCCACCAGCAACACCAAGTTCGATTGCCTCTAGCGCCTGAAACCTCCGCTCGAACGGAAGTAATTCGAGCATCGATTTCTCGAAAACCACATAACGATTGAAGTTGAGACCCGTATGGATTGGTAGATGGAAGGATTCTCTACTATTTTTGCTTTGGATTGATGTTGAAATATGATCTGGATTAGGTGCGATTTTAATTTCTTTTTGGGAGCTTTCTGAACGTCGGTTGAATGAAGATGGCGGCCGGGGTTTAGATGGATATAGTTATTTATATATTATAGTATTTAATTTAATAAATTTCAAAAAGCAAATTTTATTCTCGATCTCAAAACGAGGCCCACCGCCTGTCGTCCATAGCGTTTTATCCCCATTCCGAACCCAATGGGATACGTATCGCAAGCTGATTTGATCGATTGAGTCAGTTTCCTTTGAATTTACATTTAAATCACTATACTGAATTTTAAACGTACATTTCAAATTACTGGGGCCACATACTAACTCGTAAAATTCCAGAAAAATATTTTCTAGCTTCGTATTGACGATACGGTCCTAAAAAAACTAGTTTCGTCGAATTCTGAGACCGTTGGAAAAATGGCCATTTTCCAGTCGATTAAAATCAACTGAAACTGGTCAAACACGTTTTCTTTTGCCACGCTCACATACTGATTCAGAAAATTATGAAATTTGGGACCTAGCAATAACTCGACATCACGGACCCAACAAAACTGGTTTCGTCGAGTTCCGAGGTCATTTGCAAAAGGTCCATTTTTAAGGGCCTGAATTCCATAGCGACTATTCAGAATTTTCAACTGGACATATCTTTTGATTCCCGATATGAAATCTTGATTTTTCGGATTCGTTGGAAAGATATTCACTATTAGATTCCATTATTTTTGGTTTCACTAAAATCCGGATTGTTTTGCACCCGGTACATTCAATTGAAGTTTGAAATCGAATTATCGAACTACCGCGCCATTTTCAATTCGATTTATAATTATATATAAATATTTATATTCTAACGACGACGTATATAATATATACGTCGAATTATATTCAAATTAAATTTCTCGTCGATATTATTTAAAATAATCTATTTTAAATATTCAAAATTCGCTAAAATTGCCGAAATAAAAATTTTAAACTGGCCCAGATTTTGCGGGTTATTACAGATTAGTTTGTGGAAATTAAAAATATATACATGCCGCCAGCGTGCGAACTAGATGCATGATTCCCCATTGTCAAAAACCACGAGGTTTTATGGTAGAGCGAGGAGCCATACTCGGGACGGTCCCGGTTTTAACTACCCTGTCGTTATGCTGCTGAAATTTCCTGAAATATTCGTGTGTTTGATTTATTTTCAATTGTTGAAACTATATTCATTTGTTGAGTGGAAATTCATGTATACAAAATAATCGTGTTTTGAAATAAATTGTTTTATATTTAAAATCACATTTTTATCATCTGTTTGAACTATATAAAATAATCGAGTTTTGAAATAAATTGTTTTATATTAAAAATCTCATTTTTATCATCTGTTGGAACTATATAAAATAATCGAGTTTTGAAATAAATTGTTTTATATTAAAAATCACATTTTTATCATCTGTTGGAACTATATAAAAAAATTTGGGTTTTGAAATAAATTGTTTTGCAATGAAAATCACATTTTTACTATATATAAATGAACTGTGGAAAATGGTGATGTATAGAAATAGATGTCTGTTGGATAAAAATATCATTTTTATCGATAGTGCGAAGTGAAAATGGTTTTGAAATCGAAGAATGAAATATATAGAAATATATATATAATTATAATATATCGAATAACGAAGCTGCAGTTCGTATTTTGAAACCGTGATTTCAAACGATTAGTGCGGAAGATCCGACCATCGGATTTTCCTGAAACAATAACCGTTGGGTTCACCTTGAAAATATCTTTCCAACGGCACCAACTTTGTAAAGATCCAACGGTTGGATTGTTTGGAATGTTTAATTCAATTCTGAAGAAAAACAGTGCCAGAATCTGTAACACCCCACGTCCATTAATGTCACTCACGAAGGGAATGCATTAACTTCCATGGAGGTTATAAGTGAATATAGAACAGAAAAATTACAACAAGACAGATAGTAAATAGTACTTGGAAATCTAAAACTTCATTTTATTGCAGCGGAAATTAAACATGTTTGTTACATCATAAAACCATAGATCATAACCAAGTACAATATCCATCTTCATAAAAACAAAATACATAATCCATTTACATAAATAGCCATTAAAAAGATAACAAGCTGGACTTTACTTCAACGGTCCAAGCTTTCCAAAGAGAGATGATGCAATTCAATCAAACTCCACTTGAGCTGGGTCCAAACTGAGGACCTGGAGGGGGAAAAAGGATAGAAATAGAGGAGGTCAGACATAAAGTATTGCGAGTATGATAATTCTAACAATACTATTATCAAAATATCTAGACTAAGGCATAAGTTGGAAGACAAGTAAATGTCTATGAACTCTTAGGAAGACAAAGATAGCGTTTAAGATAACGGTAAAGGCACACCTAATTACTAACGAATGATTACTACACTGCACCGCTCATTACTACACTGCACCACACCAGTCACCCTATTGTTTGATCCCACTTGCTTCACATAGAAACTTTATAAATAGCCTTACGTACCCCTAGCTGACTACATTGGTGCCGTCTGCCCCTATCTCCACTAGGTGTACCCTACTACCCACTTTCGATCGGCTCCCTACTCGTAGATACCCGTGCTGGTCCCACAGTGGGGTGTATCACTCCCTTAAAGTGGCAACCCGATACAACTTGAGAATGCATGGCTTATACCTACACGATGCACCAACGTCTTACCTACCAGCCTGGGTCCACACACGCATACGAAACCCGTTGGACTTGCGTTGCCACCGCTCCCTGTTTTAGCCTCTTACAGTCAAACCCAGCATGCGTGTCCCGTCCTCGACTTGGGTCGAGCCTACAAAGATACGTTTGGGATACTGGTCGAAATGGGCCCCCACAAGCTACCCACCTAAGCTTGTCACTAGTATATCCCACTTAACCCTCTTAGTCATGTTCATTTACATGTGTGTTTGGTTAAGTCTTACTAATCGTATTTCACATGCCCCTAAGGGCACCCCCTAGATTCCTCATGCCACCCAAGGCACCTACTTAACCCCCATGTCCCACCTTACATGTTTATCTGGTTAAGTATTTCTTAATTCATTCAGGCCATAACCTCATAAAGACCTCTCACATTAGACTGGCATTTATGGCAGCTGGATTTGCCGAGCGTGTCCGGGCAGTCTTACACCCTAAAAGAGTCAAACCTCGTGTCTTCACAACCGTTATGCTTTAGTTTAGGCCTAGGACCTCTCACATTGGGCTGACATTTGTGACCACTGGATTTGTCGGGCGGGTCCGGGCAGGTTTACGTCACAAACGAGTCCAACCTCGTGTCCTAAGCATTGATTAACACTTAAAATCTTTTACCCCAGTTTAAATAATTCCCTATTCAAATTATTAATTAAGTCAACTTTTAATGATGTCCATAATTGACTAAATTATGGCCATCCACTAATGGCATGCAAAATCATATCAATTGCACCCCAACTTTTTTAATATTAAATCCATAATATTACCCCTACCCCACGTTTATACGTTCGCTTATTCAACGCATAATATAGGCTAGACTTGTATAGTCTAACACCTAGCACAAAGATAAATTATCACAACATATAGACAATTAAAATAAATCTAATCATAATAGGGGTGAAACTTTCATAAACTACACATGTTAAGGATCAAAAGGTGTCAACTTGCTAAATGTCTCAATTTATATGATATGATCATAGCCCAAATCTATACATAAACTTGCATATAGGGTTTTTAGGCAACATAATGATGGTGTGAACTAGCATAGGATAACACATATGTCATAGCATAATTCTAGATGTCATAATAGATGTCTTGGTATATGTTCATAACTTTTCTAATCAAGCTAACTTGCATATGTGACTTGTCATATAGATCATCATAACCCAAACATGATGATTTAATTAATATGAACTAACTAGCATAGATGGTAACATCATGGCCTTTTTAACATGTATGATTCATCACAACTTAGCATAGAAACTTTCAACATACATAACATCATCATAGCATGATTTACAAGATATAAGATATCATCATCACATAACATTGGATTTACAATATACATGATAGCAAAAGGGGTTTACAACAACATATATGATAAGTCACATCATCTACTCATAATCCATTCATAACTCAACCTAATTAAAACGATAATAATCTTGTTAAGATCATCATACTCACAATTTAGAGAAGAAAAGAGAGAGTTTTGCTTTTCTTTAGGGTTGAGAGAATTAGAATTGAATTTGCTTTTCTTCTTTCTTAGTTGGCGGCGGCTCCATTGATTTCCTTGGCGACGGTAAGTATTCTATTTTAATTAGGTTTAGGGTTAGCATTAGGATGTATTTATAGGTGTAGGAAGTTATTTAGGACCATTAGATTAACCCTGAAACATGAGAACCAATCAAATGCAAAATCTGCATTTGAGCGAATTGGCCCACGGGTTGACAGCCAAACACACTGGATTAACCCCTTAGTCGACCCAGCGAGGCTCGGGTCGACCTCAAAAATGGGCCTGTTCGGTTATTTCCCCTCCCAATTCGCTGTTTTGAACTTTTTCGCATATTTATTTATTTAATTTTTAATTTTCATATATATATATATATATATATCTCAATATATATATATATTTCTCTGCGCAACCCATTTCACTTAATTCTTTTCTAAAAATTAAGTATACTTTAATTTGTGAATTTTAATGTTATAAAATTACGGGGTGTTACATTCTCCCTTCCTTAATGGATTTCGTCCCCGAAATCTCCAAGTCAAGAAGAATGTATATCCTACCATCTAATCGTCCATCTACTCAACCATCAAACACCAGCATCCATTATCCTTAAAAGACTTCTAATGCTTTAATGTTTATATGCACAGTGTGTGTATATGTCCATATCTAATGCAAAATTAGGCGGTCTACTGATTCAGTCGACCTACTTAGTGCAATTCATGATAGTGCCATGCATCCAATATGTATGCAAAAGATTCCTAATGATACATATTAATTCTATATGCATGCACAACCATCCACCCGAATGCAGCAACTATATGATAATACAACCATTATACATCCATTTTACTAAATACATCCATATATATGCAATATGCAATATGAAGTGACTGAGCCGATCTGGTGCATAATAGTGTGTGTATATGCATCCACGAGCAACCACTAGCAAACACTTGCATCCACTTTGCATCCACCATACATAACATGTCTCAAACACATGTTTCAACCATAGGATTATCCTAACTAAAGGTCAAAGATACTAGCGAGAGGATATACTAAAGATAAGATAAGTACAAGCTAAGCGATAAAGGAGAAATTAAAAGACATACCCTCAAAAAGAAAAGGTTATCGTGAACGCATCTTCTCTTCCATCTCCCAAGTAGCGTTGCTCTCATCATCTCCCCATTGCACTTTGACTAGTCTGACCTCTCGATTCCTCAACCTCTTGATCTCCGACCCAAGAATGCGCGTAGGAGCTCGTCGAATTGTCGCATCACGTTCTATCTTCACCTCTCTAAGAAAGCTCGGCTCTACCACTTCCGCGGTCTCGTGCAAGCACTTCCTCAAATGTGACACATGGAATACGTCGTGTACACCACTAAGTCTCTCGAGCAACTCCACTTTATACGCCATCTGTCCAATTTTCTCCTTAATAGGAAACGGCCCTACAAACCTTGGTGCTAATTTCCCAACGGAGCCAAAGCGAACAACGTTTCGTAATGGAGACACTTTGACAAAGACCATGTCCCCAACTTCAAACTTGAGATCTGTCCTCCTCTTATCCGCATAAGCTTTCTGCCTATCTTGCGCTGCTTTCATCCTCCTTCGAATCAAGTCGATCTTCTCCGAAGTCTCCCAATCATATCGGGCCCAAGTAAGATCTTATCTGTAGATTCCCACCAACATGTAGGTGAACGACAAGGTCGTCCATATAGAGCTTCGAATGGTGCTATACCAATGCTGGACTGAAAGCTATTATTATATGCGAACTCAACCAATGGAAGATGCTCTTCCCATGAACCCCCAAAGACTAGGATACATAGCCTCAACAGATCCTCTAGAATGCGATTCACCCTCTCAGTCTAGCCGTCCGTCTGAGGATGATATGCGGTGCTCAAACATAACTGAGTCCCTACCGCCTCTTGTAAGCTTCTCCAAAATTCGCTAGTGAAAATAGGATTGCGGTCGCTCACTATGCTAGAAGGAACACCATGCAAACGAACTATCTCTCGAATGTATACAGAAGCTAACCATGGAGCAGTCCTCTTACTCTTCACGGGAATAAAATGGGCGCTCCTAGTAAGTCTATCTACTATAACCCAAATTCCCGTATTACCCTTCCTCGATCGCGGTAATCCATCCACAAAATCCATCGAGATGCTTTCCCATTTCCATAGTGGAACCTCCAATGGGTGAAGCAACCCACCGGGTTTCTTTTGCTCCGCTTTTACTTATTGGCACACCAAGCATCTAGCGACATACTCAGCCACGTCTTCCTTTATGCCGGCCCAAAAGTAAAATCTCTTCATGTCTTTGTACATCTTGTCCCCGCCGGGATGAATGGTCATCTTCGAATGATGTGCTTCATCAAGAATAGTCTTCCTTAGGTCATCGTCTTTTGGTACACAAAGTCTACCGTCCCTACGTAACCAACCCTTATCGTCTAGGCTATACCAACGGAGATAGCTTGATGACTCCCCTCCTTTGAGTTTTTCTACTAACTCAACCAACTACGGGTCGTCTCGCTGTGCCTCGCCAATCCGTCCCAAAAGCGTAGGTCTGACCTCCAAGGATGCTAGCAAACCGGGTACGAAGTCAATGGAAGGTTTAAAGTCAAACATCGAAATGAATTCTAAACTTCGCCGCTCAACAAACAAAGGACTTAAGGATAATCTTTTTCTACTTAAGGCATCGGCCACCACGTTACCCTTGCCAGGGGTATATGCTATCTCAAAGTTGTAGGACGCTAAGAACTTCATCCACCTTTGCTGCCTTAAGTTCATGTCCTTTTGAGAGAATAGGTATTTTAAAGATTTGTGTTCAGTGAATAGTTCGAATTTCTCGCCAAGAAGATAATGACGCCAAGACTTAAGCGCGAAAACAATAGGGGCCAACTCTAGGTCATGTGTAGGATAATTTTTCTCATGCGCTCTCAACTGCCTTCCACCATAGGCTATTACCCTACCCTTTTGCATTAAGACTGCGCCTAGTCTTGTCCCACAAGCATCAGTATAAACGGTAAACGGCTTACTCCCGTCTGGCAATACTAAGACTGGGGTTGAAGTCAAAGCTCTCTTCAAACGTTGGAACGCATCATCACAATCTACGTCCCATGTGAAAACTCGGTTCTTCTTCATCAAGCGTGTCAATGGAGCTGATATCTTTGCGAAGTCTTTGATAAACTTCCTATAGTAGCCAGCCAACCCCAAGAAACTTCTCACTTCGGTAGCATTTTTAGGAACCTTCCAATCTTAGATGGCCACCACCTTCGCGGGATCTACAGCTATCCCTTCTTTGGAAACCACGTGCCCCAAGAACCGTACTTCCTTCCTCCAGAAGAGACACTTAGAAAATCTAGCCTTAAGGCTATGCGCTCGTATGGTCTCCAACACTTCCCTAAGATGTAGGGCATGTTCTTCTTCATCCTTAGAAAAGATCAAGATGTCATCTACAAAGACTACCACAAATTTGTTAAGGTACTCCCTAAACACCCTACTCATCAAATCAGCAAAATATGCTGGGGCGTTTGTCAAACCGAAGGGCATCACTAGCCATTCATAGAAACCGTCCGGAGTCCTAAAGGCAGTCTTGTCAATGCTATCCTCAGCCACTCTCAACTGATGGAACCCAGTGGCTAAGTCCAACTGCGAAAACACTGAGGCGCCAACTAACTGATCGAAGAGATCGTCAATCCTCGGCAGTGGGTGTCTGTTCTTCTTAGTAAGTTTAGTAAGTTCTCTATAGTCCACACACAGTCTAAGGGACCCATCCGCCTTCGTGGCAAATACTACTGGAGCACCCCACTCCGATATACTTTGTCTTACGAACCCCTTCTCAAGAAACTCCTTCACTTGCTTACCGAGTTCCCTCCTTTCACGTGGAGCCATGTTGCGTACTAGCAAAGATACTGGTTTCGCATTATCCACAAGATATATTCGAAAATCTATCTCCCGCTTCGGAGGTAAGCCCTTCACGTCCTCAAACACATCCGAATACTCTCGGACCACTCTAACAGATCGTAGATTTTCCTCAGACGCGTCAAGCGATTCTAGATAACTTAGCATAACCGAATTTATGGGATTACAAAAGATTTCGAGAGTGTTGCCAAGGAGAGTCACGAGCCTAACTACTCTCCTTTCACAATCAAGAACGGCCCCATTTCTGGATAACCAATCCATTCCTAAAATTAGCCCATAGCCTGTGAAGCCCAACACATAAGCATCACATCTAAATTCAACGCTAAGTATGGAAATTTTCAAATCCAAACACATCATAGACAAATAAGCTGAGCCCCCAATTGGATTCGAAACAACTAAGGGATCCTCTACTAAACTGGTGTTTAAGTGCAGTGATTCAACTAATGATGTAGAGATAAACGAATGTGATGCAACCGAATCGAATAAGGTATGGATAGGATGATCAAACAGAAAAACTAAGCTTTCGACAGAAATGGTTCTACCTCGTTCTTGCAGCAGTGGACCGCAAGAGCCTGAACTTGTCCCCTAGCCTGCCCTGGTGCCATAAGAGCCTGCACATGTCCTCCCGAGGTAGCTCCTGCCCTCTGCCCCTTGTTTGGGCAGTCCTTCACTAAATGTCCCGCATCGCCATAATGAAAACAACCTGTCTTCTTTTTCTTTCGGCAATCCTTGCTGAGATGGCCTGTTGTCCCACAGTTAAAACATTTCTTCTTTCCCTTGCCGTTATTGTCTTTACCACCCTTCTTGTTTTGCTGTTGTGGTTTCTTCTGACCCCCATTCTTCTCGGGTGCCTTATCAGCTTTAGCGCTTTTCTCCTCATGCATGAGCGCCATTTCTACTAACTTCTCAAAGGTGGCCCCCATCGGGATGTGGGTCATAGCCAACCCTTGCAATGGTTCATTCAAGCCATTCACGAACCTTAGAGACTTCTTCTCCGGCGTGTTTACTAAGTCCAAGCCAAACCTTACTAACTGATTAAATTTATTGACATATTCTTTCACTGATGAGCTTCCTTGCTTCAATGTCAAGAACCTTTCCATATATAGATTTTCTTCTGCCCTTGAGAGAAACTTCGCTTCGAACCTACGTCTGAAATCCGCCCAAGACTCAACAGGACGCTCCCCATTGGTGACCTCCCACCAAAACGAGGCCTCTCCCTTCATTAGACAAGCTGCTAATCTAACTCTCCTCCCTTCTTCCACTTCAAAGATTACTAGCAATTCTTCCACCTCCTTAAACCAGTCTCTAGCTTCCACAAACGTTTCTGACCCTTGAAAGGGTTTTCCACCCATAGCTTTAAATTCCTTGCACGTCTTTGCAAAAGTATCTACGCGAGGAGGAGGAGGAGAAGGAATGGGTGCAACTGGTGGTGGAGGAACATTGGCTGGACCCGCAGCGGCCCTAGCCTCTAACAACCTCCTATACCATCCGGTATCGTTACACCATCGGGTAGATTAAGATCTTCAGCCATGCTGAAACGAAAAAGGAAAGATTCAAAATGGAGAATTCGAAAGATAAATATATGGCTATTGGGGATTATGTTTTTCTTAAAACTTCCTCTTTAAATTTCTCATTAAAACATGTTTTTGAAAACACTTCTTCCAAAAATTACTATTTTTCTAAAGTATTTTTATCAGTTCTGGTAACCTCGCTCTGATACCACGTGTAACACCCCACGTCCATTAATGTCAATCATGAAGGGAATGCATTAACTTCCATGGAGGTTATAAGTGAATATAGAACATAAAAATTACAACAAGACAGATAGTAAATAGTACTTGGAAATTTAAATTTCATTTTATTACAGCGGAAATTAAACATGTTTGTTACATCATAAAACCATAGATCATAACCAAGTACAATATCCATCTTCATAAAAACAAAATACATAATCCATTTACATAAATAGCCATTAAAAAGATAACAAGCTGGACTTTACTTTAACGGTCCAAGCTTTCCAAAGAGAGATGAAGCAATTCAATCAAACTCCACTAGAGATGGGCCCAACCTGAGGACCTGGAGGGGGAAAAAGGATAGAAATAAAGGGGGTCAGACATAAAGTCTGGCGAGTATGATAATTCTAACAATAATATTATCAAAAGAACTAGACTAAGGCATAAGCCGGAAGACAAGTAAATGTCTATCAACTCTTAGGAAGATAAAGATAGCGTTTAAGATAACGTTAAAGATAACGGTAAAGGCACACCTAATTACTAACGAATGATTACTTCACTGCACCGCACATTACTACACTGCACCACACCAGTCACCAAATTGTTTGATCCCACTTGCTTCACACAGAAACTTTATAAATATCCTTACGTACCCCTAGCTGACTACATAGGTGTCGTCTGCCCCTATCACCACTAGGTGTACCCCACTACCCACTTTCGATCGGCTCCCTACTCGTAGATACCCGTGCTGGCCCCACAGTGGGGTGTATCACTCCCCTAAAGTGGCAACCCAATACAACTTGAGAATGCACGGCTTATACCTACACGATGCAACAACGTCTTACCTACCAGCCCGGGTCCACACACGCATACGAAACCCGTTGGACTTGCGTTGCCACCGCTCCCCGTTTTGGCCTCTTACAATCAAACCCAGCATGCGTGTCCCGTCCTCGACTTGGGTCGAGCCCACAAAGATACGTTTGGGATACTGGTCGAAATGGGCCCCCACAAGCTACCCACCTAAGCTTTTCACTAGTATATCCCACTTAACCCTCTTAGTCATGTTCATTTACATGTGTTTTTGGTTAAGTCTTACTAATCGTATTTCACATGCCACTAAGGGCACCCCCTAGATTCCTCATGCCACCCAAGGCACCTACTTAACCCCCATGTCCCACCTTACATGTTTATCTGGTTAAGTATTTCTTAATTTATTCAGACCATAACCTCATAAAGACCTCTCACATTAGACTGGCAATTATGGTAGTTGGATTTGCCGGGCGGGTCCGGGCAGTCTTACACCATAAAAGAATCTAACCTTGTGTCCTTACAGCCGTTATGCTTTAGTTTAGGCCTAGGACCTCTGACATTGGGCTGACATTTGTGACCACTGGATTTGCCGGGCGGGTCTGGGAAGGTTTACGTCACAAACGAGTCCAACCTCGTGTCCTAAGCATTGATTAACACTTAAAATCTTTTACCCCAGTTTTAGTAATTCGCTATTCAAATTATTAATTAAGTCAACTTTTAATGATGTCCATAATTGACTCAATTATGGCCATCCACTTATGGCATGCAAAATCATATCAATTGCACCCCAACTTTTTAATATTAAATCCTTAATATTACCCCTACCCCACGTTTATACGTTCGCTTATTCAACACATAATATAGGCTAGACATGTATAGTCTAACACCTAGCACAAAGATAAATTATCACAACATATAGACAATTAAAATAAATCTAATCATAATAGGGGTGAAACTTGCATAAACTACACATGTTAAGGATCAAAAGGTGTCAACTTGTTAAATGTCTCAATTTATATGATATGATCATAGCCCAAATCTATACATAAACTTGCATATGGGGTTTTTAGGCAACATAATGATGGTGTGGACTAGCATAGGATATCACATATGTCATAGCATAATTCTAGATGTCATAATAGATGTCTTGGTATATGTTCATAACTTTTCTAATCAAGCTAACTTGCATATGTGACTTGTCATATAGATCAACATAACCCAAACATGATGATTTAATTAATATGAACTAACTAGCATAGATGGTAACATCATGGCCTTTTTAACATGTATGATTCATCACAACTTAGCATAGAAACTTTCAACATACATAACATCATCATAGCATGATTTACAACATATAAGATATCATCATCACATAACATTGGATTTACAATATACATGATAGCAAAAGGGGTTCACAACAACATATATGATAATTCACATCATCTACTCATAATCCATTCATAACTCAACCTAATTAAAACGATAATAATCTTGTTAAGATCATCATACTCACAATTTAGAGAAGAAAAGAGAGTTTTGCTTTGCTTTAGGTTTGAGAGAATTAGAATTGAATTTGCTTTTCTTCTTTCTTAGTTGGCGGCGGCTCCATTGATTTCCATGGCGACGGTAACTATTCTATTTTAATTAGGTTTAGCGTTAGCAATAGGATGTATTTATAGGTGTAGGAAGTTATTTAGGACCATTAGATTAACCCTGAACCATAAGAACCAATCAAATGCAAAATCTACATTTGAGCGAATCGGCCCACGGGTTGACAGCCAAACACCCTGGATTAACCCCTTAGTCGACCCAGCGGGGCTCGGGTCGACCTCAAAAATGGGCCGGTTCGGTTATTTCCCCTCCCAATTCGTTTTTTTGAACTTTTTCGCATATTTATTTATTTAATTTTTAATTTTCATATATATATATATATATCAATATATATATATTTCTCTGCGCAACCCGTTTCACTTAATTCTTTTCTAAAAATTAAGTATACTTTAATTTGTGAATTTTAATGTTATAAAATTACGGGGTGTCACAGAATCGATTATATTTATATATAAATATAAATATAATTAAATTAAATCGAAAAACGACGCTGTTGTTCATATTTTGAAATCGTCACTTCAAATGATTAGTGCGGGAGATCCGACAGTCGGATTTTCCCAAAACTGAAATCGTTAGATTCATTTTGAAAAGATCTTTCTAATGATATAAATTCCGTGAAGATCCAACGTTTAGATTTTCAGATATGTGTTAATCAAATCTGGAGAAAAACAGCGCCATGATCGCGTTATGGCCTGAAGCATTGTTTGAATGAATTGGCTATTTTCAAATAAATAAAAATAGCGATAAATCGTGATAAAATATTATAAACGATATGGAATGGAAATAAATTGAATTTGCTTGATTTATTTGATATTTGATGGTTGAATGTGTTTGGTGTGCAAATTACATTAAAGAACAAAAATGGTGTTGTCGAATGATTTAACCATTGAAATAAATTGATTTGAAATTCAAAATATACGTGAATTATTTGAAAAGGCCGAGTTAATTCTCATTTCAAATAATTTACAGACGATTGTAGGTCGAAGATACGAAGACGGTGCAAGACCGATAGTCTGCACGTCGAATGGAGGGGTGCTACTGATGCTCATGATAGGAGTAGCTACCTTGACGGGGTTGAAGTAGTAGCCACCCGGACGTACATGTTGATTGTACGGACATGCAAGGTATTGAGTGCCTCCGGTTTCGTTCAGACCTAGAACGAACGTGTAAATGGACTGTGTGTCTGACATTGGATTTTGTTCTGTGCTGATTGATCTCTATTATATATATATATATATATATATATATTTGTTTGACAGCGGAGAATTTATTCTCTTGCTTAACGCCCTTCTCTGAGACGTACGAGCCCAGAGGTTATATAGCGATAGAAATCAGTCGCACGGAGTGAATTGCCTGTGTGGCATGCCTAAGTGATAGATGATCAAGGCTTCTGTTGAAAAGCAAAGTCTTGTGATTGATGATCAAAGCACAGCCTGTGTGGCATAGCTTTGTGTATAACGTGAATTCGCGAGCCTCACACCCCGGGATGGACCAGAAACGGGAGAAGGATCCAGGGAGGACATGCGTTTCTTTCTTGCTAGGGTGGTGTCAGTGACCTACCAGCCCTGACATTTATATACTTTTCACCTGTGTGGTTGTTGCTGTAGCGAGGCGCCTCGGATATATCGGTCGATCCGGGACCGATGGAGTAATTGGGCTCATTTACGCCCCAAAGGGCGGGGAAACACAGTGTTCAGGCATTTTAATCCACATCGGTGGACCGACCCTGTGACTCCTAGGTGCAGTTGCGGCTGTAGCCTGAGGCTCGGGCTAGAGAGTCTCGAATTCGGTGAGGACTATCTTTTGCCTCGGTTCATGACGGAAATCTACTTTCCAAATACGACATCGTGCGGTTTTGATTGTATATTTACATACGGCGACAAGATATATGGTACCTATGCCGTATATGATTGATAGTTATGGTTGAAATTATTTTTGAAACATATATACACTAGCAATAATATCAAATGATTTGTTTTGCTCGTATCAAGCATATTTTGGTCAGTATAAGGTAAAACTCTATCCTCTGGTGTGTGTTGCATTGTGTGATGGGAACTGAGTCTTATAATGGCTTCATTTTTATAAAAAGCATTGCGATGTTTAAAAGATGTATTTGTTTTAAAGGACTGGCAATCCAATGGAGTAAACCCGTTCCGCGAAAGTGGCGTGGTCCTGTGATTTGCCATATTTAATAATGTGTTGAGTAGATTTCTCATACCAGTCCCATGACTGACTCGTAGTTTGTTTCACTTGCAAACTCGGGTGCCCCTTTTTCTACACGGGCAGCCTTGTATTCAGGTTTTAGCAGGCTCTTTCTGGATAGCTGGAGCTGAAGATGAATTCTATCATTTATCTCTTTTTATGTTGTTCAGCTCCTATTGTACATATTATGTTTTCTTTTCCGCAGTAGACATTTATGTATAGCCGAACTGTACTTTGTACTAAGTATGATCCTATATACTGTGTAACTCCGATGATGATATTTATCCAGTGTATTCTATTGTACATTATCTGGTGTTTTTATTTATTTCTGTTATGTTATTATCTGTTTATGTGTTATATTCCAAAGATTACCCTTGCCACCGTCTTATCGGGAATGGGGTCGTCACATATTCCACACCTAATGATTTGGGTATACGTATGATCAGTGTATAAGTTAAATCCTATAAGTATTTGATAGATATAGAGTCAAACTCTAGTCGCTTGAAAATGATTCTGGTGACGACTGCACAGCATCATTAATATCTATTTTCGGGTTTCGAAAGTGGGATATATATATATATCATCAATCGAGACGTCGAGTGAATACTTAAAATTATTTTGAAATGTTAGAAAATATATTTACATTTATTTAGATATATATATAATTTTCAAGTTATATATATGGATATGAAGATAGATTTGAGCTATTGTTTTAAAAATGTTAATTATTTAAATACTGTTTCCCTGCCTCGTTCATTTTCGGGGATGAAAAGGTTTAAGTGGGGAAGAATGTAACAACCCAGAATTTTAAGTGTATTTTTATTGTTTAATTTAAATTTTGATTTTTGATTTTATTTTATTCGTTTAAATCTCAGTTTGTTTGTATTTTTATAACTATTTTTTATTCTGAATTAAAATTAAAACATTAAATTGATTTATAATAAAACATTTATCTTTAATATTTTGTTATCTTCATTTAGAAGTGATTTAAATAATTTGATATTGAAAACGTTAAATTTTAGTCACTTCGTTTGAATCAGTTTTTGATGATTATTTGCGGTAGCGGCAATCGATATATCTCAAATAAAAATGAAAATGTAATATAAAAATAAAAATCCAAAAAAATTATATTTGAGATGCGTCTAGCCAGACATAGGATAGAAATTAATTTCTTTGGAAAATTTGAATGTTTATCGATCGCGCAATTTTCAGTGCGAAGCTGCGCATATCAGTTCAAATTTTAACGATTTTGCAATCTTTCCGAATTCAGTTCGGACAAACATGAAAATTATTCTATTCGTTGTCACGAATCTGATGGCTAAATTCATTTTGTGAAAATCGGAGGTTTTGACCTCCGTTTACTGTCCGTATTTTAACGTAAAAGGGGTCTATAACGCACTTTTGAATGAAGCATCCTAAACTGCAAACTTTATACCGTTGCATTCGTCTCATCGAGTTGATTTCCAAAATGTATTCATATGTCATTTTCTGTGCTCGGTTTGCGATGAAATTGTGAAAAGTCTTGCACAGTTTATTTTTGAAACAGACCCATTTGAATTCGATGTGTCCCTATTTGGATCCTTCATATTTTTCAAATAATTTTGGGTCTGCAAAGGCTGTATTTTTATTTTACTAAACTGCCCAAATATTTTTTTTGATTCTCAAAATGGAACTTTCTTCCCAAACGTGCACGAACCTTGCCTATGTCCTTTTGTTTTCCTAACCAGTTCATTCATTTGATTTCAATGACATCCAATACACGTTGGTTTCATTCTTTCCTTGTTTTACTCTTCCACATTCATTACCAATGTAACACCATGCATATTTGTCCCCTGTCATGTCACTTTTAATTCAAATATTTATGCATGCGTTCATCCTCTCATTACCATGCACTATGTTTCAATTTGTTTCCTTTTTCATTTCATATTCCAAAGGTTGATGTGCCCCATCTTTAATAGCCATGCATTCCCACTCATTCTTCTTTTCATGTCTGTTACTTCCCCATTCTTCTCGTTTCCTTCATTCAATATTTCCACCCGCATGCGTGAATTCCTCCGCTCTGACCACAACAGCACCGAAGCCTTCAACAACTATCCCTTCTAGTCCACGTTCCCTCCTTGTTGTCACTCGACCAACTGCAGTCCACCCAGTTCTGAGACCAAAACTCGTAGCTTCCCACATGCGCCGAACTCCTCCTACCATCAGAACCCGCTGCCAAACCCCTCCGTCTTGATCCACGTCTTAACCTGAGCCTCGACCAACAGTACCCAAGCAAGCCATCCATCCCACCTTCCCCTATCGTGAGTGCATGTATGTATTGATGTGTGTACAGTGTGTGCATATTGTGTGTTTGTTGCATGAGCGGTTTTACTGTGTGGATAGATTTTTGTGGTACATGTGTGTTCAAGTTTTTTTGTGCATGAATTTATGTATGTGTGGTGTTAGATGTCAGTGTGTTTGTATTTTGTTGCATGAGTTTTAGTTCAAGCTTTAGTATGTGTTTGGAACTTTTGTGTGTGATGGTGTGTGTGATTTTATTTTTACTGTGTTGAGTTAAAGTCTATTTTGTTTGTTTATAAAAGAAAATATTTTACAAAATATTCGTTATGTGTGCGTGTGTTATATAACCTCTGTGTCTGTGGATATGGGTTTGTGTTATGTGATTAGTGTATGTTTGTGTGTGTTTTTGTGTTGGTGTCTGCAGCTTGAGTTGTTTTATTGTTTTTGCGTGTGTTGCATTGTGTCTATATTTTTATATATATTATACAAACTGTTTTGGTGTTTATATATTTTATAATAAATATATATTATAATTTTTTATCTGCGTTGTGTTTGTGATGTGTGTTAAACTTTAAATTATATGTTATAATTTTTCTGTGTGTTTATATATATACATTCATATATTATTTTGTAAAAAAAATAATTGTAGTGTTAATATTTTGAGCCGGGTTGGTATTGAATAAAAAAATCGTCCCAAAACCCAACAATATACCAATCCTTTGAAATTTCTTAACCTTCTCTTATATAAATTAAAATAAATATTGAATGATATCGAGTGAAAGCCATTCCAAATCGTGCCTGGAAGTCGTCAATCCATTCTGTGTCCATCCGGTTGTCGCCTTCAATTCTTTGGCACGAAAGGTGAGTTTTATTCACACCTAACTTACATTTTTCATGGATGTTAGATCAGTAATGAACTGTTATATGAAATGTATTGGATTACTAGTAGAAATGTGCTTGATTTGATATGTATGCACATTTCATATGTGACACGATATATTCATATGACACGTAGTCGCACTGATGATATATATGTTGTGATTGATGTTATGTGATTGTTGTTTGTGATTGTTAATAATCCTAGTTTAGGAAAGTTCACTAAGGGTTGAAATGATACATACCCGAATGGACATTAGATTAGGGAAAAATCGTTACAGGTTGAAATGATTGACCTGAATGATTTTTACGGAATTTAGGATTACTGATTGAAATGATATATACCCATGCAATATTTTAAATTGTGGATTGAAATGATAAATATCCGTATCACTTTACTATAGAGTAGGAAAGTATATACGGACACCATTGGTCACGTTTCAACGAAAAATGATTTGGAACCTGATTTTTAAATAGTAACTTAAGATTTTATATTTTAAAGATTTTAAACTTTTATATAATAATAAGTTCTTTAAAACCTATTTCTATATTATATTAATCTTATATATGTTTATAATCTATTTTTCTAATTTGTTTTAAAAAAAATTATATATATTTATTTTCAGAGATAAATTTTAATTTATAAATATGATTTTGATTTGTATGTTTGAATTATAAAACACTATATGATTTTGAAATTGAAATATGATATGATTTGTTGAATTTGAAATATAAGTTTTGTTACGAAATATACCAATGGTGTAAGTATGGAAATCCCGCCTACGTTATTTTGCTATTTACTTAGAAGATTGACACTATTGCATCTAGTGTATTAGTTGGACTGATTCTTAAAGGATGGTGATCCCAAATATCCTTTAAGTTGTTGATTGCATATCATCGAACACTTCATTTGAGTTGCTTTTTTTTCCATGAGAATGTTAGTCCTGATCCGAATTATTTTATTTGCATTATGGTGTGAGTCAGATCGATTATCACAGCTTTCGAGATCCACTCTTGATGTTTGCACCTTATATTGGATTTTGGTCACCTGATTTACCTACTGATCAGTTGTTTATATCATTCTATTTTAGACTATTATCAATATGTATTGTATTAGACTTCCGTCTTATTATTCATGTGAATTCTATTATAAAATTTTATGTATTTTCCGCTGCGAGATATCATGTGACTCTGTACGTTGTCTATGATTCTGTGATTTATTCTATTTACCTCAGAAGCTAATAACAATCAGTCATTTTCGAGCAGTTCGAGTTGGTTTAATTACCAGTTTGAAGTGGTTGAAAATGGCGGTTCGTTACACAAACTAATGCAATTCCTTGTTTACATTGCAACACAAAATAAGAGGCATACATGCCTCAGTTGCATTTTAGCAGGAACAATGGATATGAGTTGCAATTCAGTACAATTATGGTCTGCATGCCTCTATTGTATAACTGCCTTATTAAAAAGACATGCCACGACTCGTTCAAGTACAAACTCAACCATTGTTTATATTACGAACTGACAGGATCATTACTGATTGAAGAGGAAAAAAATTCTTAAAATTATGTGGTTCATTACTGAAGCATCATCCTTGTACACGATCAGCTACATTTTCACATTTCCTAAAAATTATGTGACGCCATGATCATCATACTAGTCATAGCAAGCGATAAAACACTTAACAAAATAATGTAAGAATTAGACCGATGCTTCAACAAGAAAAAATTGTAAGAATATGTAGTTCATTATTAGCAAACCACAAAAATAAGAAAAAATATTAAACGATCTCCATTTTGCAGAATTTGTAAGGGCCATGGACTACAAAAACATGGAGTAAATATGTTTATCTACCTTATCTGCCTGAATAAATGTGATAAAACATAAAATTATACCTTAATTTTTTTCATCTCCCCAAAACGTCAAGAGTAATTTGAAATCCTCAACTGCAATTTTTTCCGACCTACATAAAATGAAGGAATTAATGTTAGAATGACATCAGTTACGAAAAGAAGCCATGAATATGATACATCAGTTACTTGTAAAATAAAACCGTCACTTCACTAAATAGTAATCAAGGTAGAGACAACATTTTCTTACTTAAATTGTGTAGAACAGTTACTTGAATAAATATGATAGTGATACACAAAAATTAAGAAGCATTGTCTTTCACTTTTCTAGGTGGAAGGAAGATTCGTCTTACTAGGACATCTAATGAACATCAAAATCTTTATTTCTCATTCCATAAGTAGACTGGATATCATTTAAATCTTCATTTTCATGTACTCTTTCGTTTTCACACCAGTCTCTCGGCAAGTTCTTGATAACATTATGGCACATCTTATCAATTGGATCTTCTATATAAAACACCAGTTGTACCTATGAAGCCATAACATAAGGATCAGATTTCTGGCACTATCGACTAAAATTGACACAAGTCAGCCCATATAAATCTTTCTCTTCTTAGTACCAACAACACTTAAATAACTCCATACAAAATTCTCCCCCAATAATCTAGTTCTAATATTTTTTTCAATTAATCCATAGTAATTAACTTCACCAACCGATAGACTTTGATCTTTAAAACTTTCAAAGCTAGTAGTCAAGGCTGTCAAAAATACACCACTATTTTGTGTTGTACATTTGGCATGTAACGGCCCGGAAAAAGTCGACCTTGATTATCCGATATACAACACATATCGAACATCAAGAGTCGAAAACACCGAATGGTTAATGAAAGAAATTAGAGGGTGAGGAAAGATAAGATGAACTTAGAATAGAAGAAGAAGAAGAACACAACATCAAAGTAATAAGAATCTCACAGCGGAATGAATAACATATAATATATATAACATAACTTTGAAATATAAATCTGTACTTGAATATACATCATTATCAAAGTACCGCTCTTACAACACAGCGGAAATAAACAATAGCTATATGATCCTGAAGCCTCCTGCTCCAACTCTTCAAGTATCTGTAAAATCCTGACTACTTGACAGCCTGTACAAAATTGGGCACCCAAGAGTTTAGGGAAAACAAAACAAAATAAACTCCGGGTCAGTCATGGGACTGGTATGGGTAAAACAGTTTAAAACAGTTCGAACAAGTAAACGATATCTCATAAGACCATGCCGTATAACGGAAAGGGCTTTTCCCCTATGAGAATCTAAAATATCTTTATATCAAAAATCTTTATATCAAAAATCTTTTGATATTATAATAATGTCTATCAACCACAATATAATAATCATCTAGTAGAAACACTTTCATCTCACGTTCAACATATATAGTATACAATCAAAACCGCAAGCACGTATTTGGTAATGGATTTCCAACTATGACAAGGTATGAAACCACTCTTCGCTAGTGTACCTCTAGAGAGAAATACACTGGGTTCAACAAGAACATCTTGCAACCCGGCCACACATGACCAACCACTCATTTCGCTTGAGTGTATCAAATGTATATCACAAACGGTTGGGATCAGCAACCGTTTGCCCAATGGGACAGCATCGACAATAGAATTTTTAGAAGTAAATGAAACTCTAGATCAGGTGATTATACACTCTAATAGGTGCGACCTACATAGCCATGCTGCCTGCCCGACTTTTGTCATTTACCGACTGTGAGGCGAGAAGATACGCTTATCTTTTACATGCCACATCTTCATTCACTTAGAACGTCACATCGTCATACCCACCAAATCACAAATTGATTTATCCAAAAATATCACGGGTATAAAGCTAAGAGAAACGAATTCCTCCGCCACCAAATGTGAATACGTTTGAAGAGATCAACTTATGCGATCTATTGGATATATTCTGTCAGACCTTCTTCCATACAAGTTGTTCTTGGACTGGACAAACAGAAGGCACTATTCAGTACATCCATCTTAGGCACTATTATCTAAGACTCATAAAATAGCCCTTGCACTTTACTCCGTCTTCAATTATCTTTGGCATATATGATTAGCAACGCTTATGCCAATACAGAGTGGTTCTTCGGATAATAATCCAACCGGTCTCTCCATATAAACAACGTTAAAATTGTCAAAACATTGATAATCTGTTATTTAACTATCAAATAAAAACATGTCTGTGTATACACAACGATCATATTTCCAAATGGAATTATCGATCTAATCATCAAACATATATATTCATATTTCCTTATTTTCTACATTTAGAAAATGTATATTATTAACACTGGAAAAATTTCCATGGCTTAATTACGTATCACTATTCTTCCACATCTATCAGAATCTAACTATAAACTAATAAGAAAACAACTTCCTAAGTATAAACCTTGAAGGCCGAAACCAACATCAGATCGATACTCAGGAAACCATTCAACTTATTAAACTCTAATCAGTTTCCAATTTCTGTTCAACTCCATTTTGATTAACTATGTTCGATTAACTCCTTTCGATTAACTCGATTCGAATAACTCCTTTATTTATTTTCCCAATAAATAATCCTTTATTCTATTTATTTTCTAAATAAATATTCCTCTTTATAAAATCCTATGATTTTATAAATACTTTAATTTCAAAAATATTTCCTTTATTCTATTTATTTTAATATACATTGAAATATTTCTTTTTACATCCCTGGGTTTCTTATGATATTAAAAATACCAATTCACAATGATCGATATCATTCAAACACACATAATCAACAACAGATTATATCACATCATATATTACAATATATGAATAACAGTAAAATAAATATTGAGGAGTCCATTTGGACCCCTCCAACCTGTTTCCCTGCATCATAGATGTTAAACAACGCAAATAACACGAATATAAAATATTCTGATAAACAGAATCAATATTCGATTAACGATTTATATATATGTATCATTATCTATATTTCCAACCAATACATACATAATTCAACCAACCAGTTAATACAAAACAACCAGTCATCATTTATCAGTTCTAAATATACGTTATAAAAATAGAACTGTTCAGAGTTGGTGACTTTTACTCACATTGGACGATCATCGTTAATAACGATGACCATCGCTTGATTCAGACGGACAATTTATTTTCCCATAAATTGTAATTATCTTCGATCCACTCCCAGTCAGTTCCATTTCAAAGTGTCTGTCCATACCGTCCCAAAGGATCCGACCGTTCGTGATTCTGATATTGTATGGTCCAGTTATGACTTATTGAAGTTAATACACATTTAAAATTAATAAAACTGGGCCTTAGCTTAACTTTTCCCTAGCCCAACATCCCTCAAGCCCACTACCATCCTAAACACTCCAGACCGCTCCTTCTTCCCGAAATCAACTCGTGAACCTCCGAATTACACAGTAGCCATTACGGCTTGCATCCTTCAACCAAAACTCCTCCTTCCTTTTACCAAAAATTAAACTAAAAATACCAAGAATTCTCTCATCAACTCCTCACCATCCTCAAACCAATTTCAATAAACCCGCAACACTCTTCCTCCTAGCGATTACGAGGCACCATCGGGTATGCACAGTGATTCGAACGACATTCATTAGCACCGAACCCCCACCAAAATCCAACACGTGGTGCTATTTTACCCCTTGAATCCAAATATCACTATCCCATTGATCATTGATGAACACAAACCCCAAATTTCGAAACCCTAGGTTAACTGTTAAAAAAACAACGATGGAAAACCAGAGTCGAACACCACAAGACAGGTACTGGATCGAAGATAACAAGCTTAGGAACTCCAATACATAACATTAGAAATTTATAGATTTTTGTGTGATTTTCTTTTGATTTCGCTTTCGATTTTTCTTGCTGTGTGGAAAATTTGTGATGGCAGAATATGTGTTTGACTGAGGAAAGAGATTTTTTAGGGTTTAGGAAAGTTTAAGGGATTATAAAAGATTTTTAGTGTAACGACCCAGATTTCGCCCGACCCCAATCGATCGCAAGATCGATCAAGACCGTTCAAAACCTGCGTACGTTAACTTTGGGCATACAACACATCAGAACAAAAAAAAACAGACTTTTATAACATCAATAATAAATATTACATCAGAGTACAGAATATATCAGAGTACATCGATAAATAATACAGCGGAAGATACATTTAAATTAAATTAAATACATTGCAGCGGAACTAATCTCAGCGGAAGGCCATCAATATTCTGGACTCGGCTTCAGACTTCAATCCAGGATCCTGCTTAACTATATCTGCAAAAAGCTACTCGACTGCCCGTGTGGAAAGAGGGCACCCGAGTTTGCAAAGTGAAACAAACTACAGGTCAGTCGTGGGACTGGTGTGAGAATTCTTAACTTAATTTATCTATATAGTAGGCTAATCACAGGACCATGCCACTAACGCAGAACGGGTTTACTCCATTGGATTGCCAGTGCATAAATAAAGTAAATCGTCAAATAATGCAATGCTTTTTAGAAAAATGAAACCATTATAAGACCCAGGTCTCATCACACAATGCAACACACACCAGAGTATAGGGTTTTACGTTATAATGGTCAAAAGACGCTTGATATGTAAAAACGATATTATTATTAGTGTGTATATATATATTTAAAACGTTCAAATATAATATCAATCCTAGACGGCATAGGTACCATATACTATGTCGCCGTATATAAGTTTAAAATCAAAACCGCAAGGGCGTATTAGAAGTTGGATTTCCATCATGAGTTGAGGCTAGGGGCAAGCTCCTCTCCGATTCGAGACACTAGCAAATGCCTCAGGATCCCCCGTAGTGAACCCTTGGATGCGGTAGGGTCGGTGCCCGCCTATCGGCAGTGGATTGGTTATGCCTGAACACACGTTTCCGGTTCCTTTGAACCTATAATATGACCACTATCTGTCTATAAAAATCCGAGGTGCCTCAAAATCCATCATCCACATAAGTAAAATGTCAGGGCTGGTAGGTCACTGACACCACTCTAGCTAGAAAGAAACGTGTGCACTCCCTACGGTCCATATCCCGTTTTTGACTCATACCGGGGTGTGAGGCTCGCGAAGTCACGATATACACAGAGCTATGCCGTAATAGGCTATGCTTTGATCATTCCACAAGGCCCTGCTTTTCAACAAAAGCCTTGATCAATTTGCATCTTGGCGTGCCACATTGTCAGACCCTACCATATTATTGATCATCTACCAATATATATATATAACCTCCAAACTCATACGTCTTAGAGAAGGGTGATAAGTAAAGAATAAATTCTTCACCACCAAATAGAAATATATAATCAGTAGCGTTCAACAAATACAGTAGAAAGGAATACAATATCAGACACGCAATCCATTTACAAGTCCGCTCTGGGTCTGAGCGAAACAACGTGTCCGTCGATCTCCAAATGCGTTTGGACGGTCATTACAAATACCTTGCCTTGGAAGACCAATCCCAATTCAAGATACCAGTCATCATCATCCCAACGATGTGAGAACCTTCGGTCTTCAATCACCGTCTTCGTCTCTTGATCGTCGTGATGATTATTCAGAATGGGTTAAACCCGATCTTTCTGAATAACTCACGTGATTTAAAAACATTTGTTAATAAAATTCAACCAACGTCTCATTCCAATTCCGAATATTCTTTAAATAAAATATTCAAATTCTTAGGGAAAGGTTCCCTTTAATTTTATCACAGATAAATCTTTTTAATTTAATCTTCAATCTTTATTTATCCATATTAAACCAAATTATGGTTTATCCAATCTAATTGGAATTTACGCCTTATCGAAATAATTATAAATTAATTAATCCCCTTCCCGATCTTTTATCCCAATTGGTTCAGGTAAACTTAATTTCCATTACCCATTTAAATCTAATTAAAGATTTAATTAACGCATGGAGTTAAACTGGTGGAACTCCATTTTCGATCCTTAGTTCAGTAATTTGATTTACTTAATTCCTCTCCAATCTAATTAAAGTTTTAATTAAAACCTTATTTCGTTTTAACCTTCCAAAGTCATTATTAAATAATTTATCAAAAATTAGGAAATTAATCCCCTCATTAATCCGGGTTAAAGAATAAATGTTATTTAAAACATAATTCACGATAAACCCAAATTCAAGTTTCATTGTAAATCCGTGGTTATAATAAAACCATTTTTAATTCCCTTTTATTTATTTTAAAATAAATAAACCATTTATTCTGATCACAATATCATTTCTCATATTAAAATATTATTTTCAAAATATTAACTTTGAAATTAACTCTTTTAATATTCATTATAAAATGGATTATATAAGTTAATAAACTTATTCAGGTTAAAATGATGTTTCTATTTAAAATGGATTAAATAATCCAATTCGTTATATTATCCATTTATGTTTTATAATGGGCCAGACTTCTCACATTAGGCCTACAACTTGTGGATGCTGGATATGCCGGTTGGGTTCAGGCAGACTTATTCCACAGTTGGGCTTAACCTCGAGTCAAAACCCAATTTGTATTCGTGTACTTGGACCTCTCACATTAGGCCCAACATTTATGGCGCTGGATATGCCGGTTGGTTCCGGGCAGACTTCCACCATAAACGTGACCTAACCTCGTGTCCAAGAACAATTATAATTAAAATTACAATTATTTTCTAAAAATATTATTTAAAAAAAAACTAACTTCTAAAATATCATATGTTCCAAAGTATAACTTTACATTGAAATATTCTTTATATTGCCTTTCCAATTTTTCAATAAATATCGACCTTTCCCTATTAATATAATATTATAATAATAATTACTTCAAAAATGGTTTTTAATTACGATATCTAAACCTACCATTCCAACATTAAACGTAATCTTTTCCAATCAATCCATTTATGTTAAATTTTGAAATCACATCTTTTAAATTTAGTGTTAACATAAAAACGAAAGCTTTTCAATTCAAATCTTCTTGTTATATTTGGAATGTAATTTTACTAATTTAATATTTCATTAAAACTTTCTAAATAATAGAAATTTAGTTTCCTTAATTCAAGTGTCAATTAATTCCATTAATTGAATAATAAATGAAAAATATTTCTTTCATTCAAAATTGGAATGAGACCCACACCATTTCCATATAATTCAATTATACAGATTTCATTCATTTATCTCATAACAATTATCAAACATCCATTAACAGCCAAAGTGCATTTCTAATTAACCACAAGGGTGACGTGTATTCAAATGTCAACCCCTGACCCGTGTGGGGTTTCAACCAACACAAGTTCGAATAAAATAAAGTGTGCTTCTGGACGATGTGTGAAAATTGATCGTTCAATCTCATAAACAAGTCAGGTCCCTTGTAAATGGCAGTGGGTACATGTGCTTAAATAGAAACATACATAACATACACAATTTGGCATGTTCACATATTTCAAGTTTCAACTATTCCATGTCAAGTTTTCATGTTGAACAAGATGATAATAACATGACACTTATGTTGCAACACATTTCTTTTAACTAATTTAAAATAAAAATAAAATCTTTTATTTCAAAAACAAAATCAAAACTTTAATTATTCAAAAATAAAGATCAATACTTATTTTAATCATTTCAAAATAAAGAACAAAACTTTATTTATTTTAATCGTTTCAAAATAAAGAACAAAACTTTATTAGTTTTAATCGTTTCAAAATAAAGAACAAAACTTTATTAGTTTTAATCGTTTCAAAATAAAGAACAAAACTTTATTAGTTTTAATCGTTTCAAAATAAAAAACAAAACTTTATTATCAAAACAAAGATTTAGCCTCTTATAGACAAAAACAAAGTTTTAATCATTATAGACAAAAACAAAGATTTAGCCTTTTATAATCAAAAACAAAGTTATAATTTTTGTAACCGAAATCAAAGTTGTAATCTTTGCAAACAAAATCAAAGTTGTAATC
The DNA here is from genome assembly GCA_030737875.1 of Allium sativum. Lineage (NCBI taxonomy): Eukaryota > Viridiplantae > Streptophyta > Magnoliopsida > Asparagales > Amaryllidaceae > Allium > Allium sativum. The sequence continues at coordinate 632,068,239 of CM060920.1, forward strand.
TTTGTTAACAAAACCAAAGGTGTAATCTTTGTTAACAAAACCAAAGGTGTAGTCTTTGTTAACAAAACCAAAGGTTCAATTTTTATATAAAAATAAATAAAGTTTTAATCTTTATATATAAAATTAAAGTTTCAAGCTTTATAAACAAAAACAAAGATTTAATCTTTTATAAACAAAAGCAAAGATTCATTTTATACAAACAAAAACAAAGATTCATTTTAATAAATCAAAAATAAAGATCGAACCTTTATTAATGTTATTCATTTCAAAATAAAAATCAAAACTTTGATTTGTAAATCATGATAAAAGATTAAACTTTATTTATAAATCAAAACAAAAGCTTAAACTTTTTATTATAATCTTTCTACTTGACATCGAATAGCAACTCCCATAATCAATTCCAACACCAATCATACAACACGTCAATAACAATACAGGCCACAAACATCAATTTCCACCATACAACAATTCAATCCATACAACATTCATTTTACATAATGATAATATAATTAAATTAATTTAATTATATAAAAAAAATAGAATCTCACCTTGATTGGTTTAAATTTTCAAAAAAAAAATGTAGAACGCTCCATCTCAAATCTGGTAGGTTCCATCGTCTAGACCTCATCACAAGGATTCCAACGCAAGTAGTTTCATTGATTCCTGATGTAATTCGAACAAGTTATAGATCTTTAAAATTTAATAACATATTTAAGGAATAAATTGATTAAATAGACTAACCAACATCTTTAACTGATTAATCACGTTGATTAAAAGGAACGGGTTCTTCTTCCTCTTCATCATTGTTTACTGGAACTAAGTCGAATCCATCACCGATTTGCAAAGCTTCCACCACAAAGCATAGAATCAAAGAGAATCTTCATCTGAGTTGAATGAGACTAGTTTTAGAATTTTTTTCGATGAGAGGTTCACAAGATATTGATCTTTTTTTTTTTTTTGAATGAGGCAGAGGCCATTGTTGTTTATTTATTTTCCCTTTTTTTTTAGAGTGAAGGCTTGGTCAGAGAATAGCAAATGAGGGTAAGGTTAGAATGAGAGATTATTTGTAGGTTGGAAATTTGGTTAAAATAGATTTGTATAAGATTTATTTCTAGTCAAAGAATTTAAATGGTCAAATAAAGAAAGTATTCGAATTTTCATTTGTACATCTTTAATCCAATTTTAAGGATTAAATTATATTTGATTAAAGTTCATTAAACCGATTTATATATAAATCAAATGAATAAATGAACTTTCCTACATGAGCAACAAATTTTCCCGTTTTGATTATTCAAATGTTTACCACAATTTATGACAAATTCACATAACAAATTTAAAGTTAATTATTACAATAATTTGCCATGTTTGGTTTCAACCATAATTAAATCTTCATTAAGTATATATTTAATTCTACTAAATCGGTTTGATTTAATTTGTTTTATTTTTATTCAACCAATCTTGAATTTAAAGGTATAGTTAACATTTTTGTTCATATCCTACTACATTAGTAATTTTCGTTTATCGTTATTATTAAAATTAGTCAAACATTCTTTTTATTCCTTTACTTACTATTCTTAATTTCCATTAACTACACCATTCAATTATCTTTATTGCAATTTGTTTCTACTTTATTTCAATACGTTAACCTTGGCTTTTGCAATTTATGACTAGTTACAACTCCTAATTAAATATTATATGCTTATTGTTGCAAACAAATAAATAAATGGATACACATACAAGTTAATTATTCAAAATTAATAATATTCAATTGAGCACGTAAAATCTTACCATTTATTTACAATATTTGATTGAATTCCTATTATTACAAATAACCAACCAATCATGACTATCTATAAAATAAATGCATATAATTATGCTTATAACTAGTTGAAATTTCATTGCACAATCGAATGGATCTATATTATTTCCATATATTAAGATTACCAATATAAAATAAACCCCAAAATTATTTTATATTGTTAATTTAACATAAATTTCAAATTCCATTATAAATAGATTATTAAACATTATCATTATCATATATATAGCCATTTAGAATCAATTCTCAATAAATCAAGTTATGTTCATATTTTAACAATCGATTACATAAAACATTAATTTTAATATTTATACCAACATTGTTCAAAATCACATTAAATTTTATATTACTATTCAATGTTTAAAATCGAAATTTGAAATTACCGTTCCATTTCAGGCTCGTAATATAAATTTATATATTCTAACTTCGATTAAAATAAATTTTTCACTGTTATTATTTAAAATAAGCTATTTTAAATATTAAAAATCCATTAAAATTTGTTAAAATAAAAATTTTAAATTGGCCCCAAAATTCCGGGTTGTTACAATCTCCCCCACTTAAGATCTTTTCGTCCTCGAAAAGGAAATGAAGCTAAAGTTGTTTATTTAACTAATTTAATTTTCATTCTTTAATTGTTTAATCATTTTATTAGTTGAACTCATATTCACACAAAACAATCATCAATCAATTAGTTGATTAAAATTTCAAAAATATATGATTTTTATATATTCAAAATCATATTTTCTAAAATCAAATTATTATAACAAGTACATTAATTATATTTTTTTCACTCTGACTCATTCTAGGGCATTGCTAACCCCATCTCTAATGAGTATTCTCATTCTAGGATACTACTGATCCTATCTCTAATGAGTATTCTTATTGGATATTACTAATCCAACCTCTGATGAGTCTATTGTTTAGTTCTAATGAATTGTACCCCAAAGATTTGAGCTAACCTTGCTCTGATACCAGCTGTAATGACCCAGAATTCGCCCGACCCCAATCGATCGCAAGATCGATCAAGACCGTTCAAAACCCGTGTACGTTAACTTTGGGCATACAACACATCAGAACAACAACACAGACTTTTATAACATCAATAATAAATGTTACATCAGAGTACAGAATATATCAGAGTACAGAATATATCAGAGTACATCGATAAATAATACAGCGGAAGATACATTTAAATTAAATTAAATACATTGCAGCGGAACTAATCTCAGCGGAAGGCCATCAATATTCTGGACCCGGCTTCAGACTTCAATCTAGGATCCTGCTTAACTATATCTGCAAAAAGCTACTCGAATGCCCGTGTGGAAAGAGGGCACCCGAGTTTGCAAAGTGAAACAAACTACAGGTCAGTCGTGGGACTGGTGTGAGAATTCTTAACTTAACTTATCTATATAGTAGGCTAATCACAGGACCACGCCGCTACGCGTAACGGGTTTACTCCATTGGATTGCCAGTGCATAAATAAAGTAAATCGTCAAATAATGCAATGCCTTTTAGAAAAATGGAACCATTATAAGACCCAGGTCCCATCACACAATGCAACGCACACCAGAGGATAGGGTTTTACCTTATAATGGTCAAAAGATGCTTGATATGTAAAAACGATATTATTATTAGTGTGTATATATATATTTAAAACGTTAAAATATAATATCAATCCTAGACGGCATAGGTACCATATACTATGTCGCCGTATATAAGTTTAAAATCAAAACCGCAAGGGCGTATTGGAAGTTGGATTTCCATCATGAGTCGAGGCTAGGGGCAAGCTCCTCTCCGATTCGAGACACTAGCAAATGCCTCAGGATCCCCCGCAGTGAACCCTTGGATGCGGTAGGTCCGGTCCTCGCCTGTCTGCAGTGGATTGGTTATGCCTGAACACACGTTTCCCAGTTCCTTTGAACCTATAATATGACCACTATCGGCCTATAAAAATCCGAGGTGCCTCAAAATCCATCATCCACATAAGTAAAATGTCAGGGCTGGTAGGTCACTAACACCACTCTAGCTAGAAAGAAACGTGTGCACTCCCTACGGTCCATATCCCGTTTTTGACTTATACTGGGGTGTGAGGCTCGCGAAGTCATGATATACACAGAGCTATGCCGTAATAGGATATGCTTTGATCATTCCACATGGCCCTGCTTTTCAACAAAAGCCTTGATCAATTTGCATCTTGGCGTGCCACATTGTCAGACCCTACCATATTATTGATCATCTACCAATATATATATAACCTCTAAGCTCATACGTCTTAGAGAAGGGTGATAAGTAAAGAATAAATTCTTCACCACCAAACAGAAATATATAATCAGTAGCGTTCAACAAATACAGTAGAAAGGAATACAATGTCAGACACGCAATCCATTTACAAGTCCGCTCTGGGTCTGAGCGAAACAACGTGTCCGTCGATCTCCAAATGCGTTTGGACGATCATTACCAAATACCTTGCCTTGGAAGGCCAATCCCAATTCAAGATACCAGTCATCATCATCCCAACGATGTGAAAACCTTTGGTCTTCAATCACCGTCTTCGTCTTCGACTCTTGATCGTCGTGATGATTATTCAGAATGGGTTAAACCCGGTCTTTCTGAATAACTCACATGATTTAAAAACATGTGTTAATAAAATTCAACCAACGTCTCATTCCAATTCCGAATATTCTTTAAATAAAATATTCAAATTCTTAGGGAAAGGTTCCCATTAATTTTATCACAGATAAATCTTTTTAATTTAATCTTCAATCGTTATTTATCCATATTAAACCAAATTACGGTTTATCCAATCTAATTATAATTTACGCCTTATCGAAATAATTATAAATTAATTAATCCCCATCCCGATCTTTTATCCTAATTGGTTCAGGTAAACTTAATTTCCATTACCCATTTAAATCTAATTAAAGATTTAATTAATGCATGGAGTTAAACTGGTGGAACTCCATTTTCGATCCTTAGTTCAGTAATTTGATTTACTTAATTCCTCTCCAATCTAATTAAAGTTTTAATTAAAACCTTATTTCGTTTTAACCTTCCAAAGTCATTATTAAATAATTTATCAAAAATTAGGAAATTAATCCCCTCATTAATCCGGGTTAAAGAATAAATGTTATTTAAAACATAATTCACGATAAACCCAAATTCAAGTTTCATTGTAAATCCGTGGTTATAATAAAACCATTTTTAATTCCCTTTTATTTATTTTAAAATATATAAACCATTTATTCTGATCAAAATATCATTTCTCATATTAAAGTATTATTTTCAAAATATTAATTTTGAAATTAACTCTTTTAATATTCATTATAAAATGGATAATATAAGTTAATAAACTTATTCAGGTTAAAATGATGTTTCTATTTAAAATGGATTAAATAATCCAATTCGTTATATTATCCATTTATGTTTTATAATGGGCCAGACTTCTCACCTTAGGCCTACAACTTGTGGATGCTGGATATGCCGGTTGGGTCCGGGCAGACTTATTCCACAGTTAGGCTTAACCTCGAGTCAAAACCCAATTTGTATTCGTGTACTTGGACCTCTCACATTAGGCCCAACATTTATGGTTGCTGGATATACCGGTTGGTTCCGGGCAGACTTCCGCCATAAACGTGACCTAACCTCGTGTCCAAGAACAATTATAATTAAAATTATAATTGTTTTCTAAAAATATTATTTTTAAAAAAAATAACTAACTTTTAAAATATCATATGTTCCAAAGCATAACTTTACATTGAAATATTCTTTATATTGCCTTTCCAATTTTTCAATAAATATCGACCTTTCCCTATTATTATAATATTATAATAATAATTACTTCAAAATGGTTTTTAATTACGATATCAAAACCTACCATTCTAACATTAAACGTAATCTTTTCCAATCAATCCATTTATGTTAAATTTTGAAATCACATCTTTTAAATTTAGTGTTAACATAAAAACGAAAGCTTTTCAATTCAAATCTTCTTGTTATATTTGGAATGTAATTTTACTAATTTAATATTTCATTAAAACTTTCTAAATAATAGAAATTTAGTTTCCTTAATTCAAGCGTCAATTAATTCCATTAATTGAATAATAAATGAAAATTATTTCTTTCATTCAAAATTGGAATGAGACCCACACCATTTCCATATAATTCAATTATACAGATTTCATTCATTTATCTCATAACAATTATCAAACATCCATTAACAGCCAAAGTGCATTTCTAATTAACCACAAGGGTGACGTGTATTCAAATGTCAACCCCTGACCCGTGTGGGGTTTCAACCAACACAAGTTCGAATAAAATAAACTGTGCTTTTGGACGATGTGTGAAAATTGATCGTCCAATCACATAAACAAGTCAGGTCACTTGTAAATGGAAGTGTGTACATGTGCTTAAATAGAAACATATAACATACACAATTTGGCATGTTCACATATTTCAAGTTTCAACTATTCGATGTCAAGTTTTCATGTTGAACAAGATGATAATAACATGACACTTATGTTGCAACACATTTCTTTTAACTAATTTAAAATAAAAATAAAATCTTTTATTTCAAAAACAAAATCAAAACTTTAATTATTCAAAAATAAAGATCAATACTTATTTTAATCATTTCAAAATAAAGAACAAAACTTTATTTATTTTAATCGTTTCAAAATAAAGAACAAAACTTTATTAGTTTTAGTCGTTTCAAAATAAAGAACAAAACTTTATTAGTTTTAATCGTTTCAAAATAAAGAACAAAACTTTATTAGTTTTAATCGTTTCAAAATAAAGAACAAAACTTTATTATCAAAACAAAGATTTAGCCTCTTATAGACAAAAACAAAGTTTTAATCTTTATAGACAAAAACAAAGATTTAGCCTTTTATAATCAAAAACAAAGTTGTAATTTTTGTAACCGAAATCAAAGTTGTAATCTTTGCAAACAAAATCAAAGTTGTAATCTTTGTTAACAAAACCAAAGGTGTAATCTTTTTTAACAAAACCAAAGGTGTAATCTTTGTTAACAAAACCAAAGGTGTAATCTTTGTTAACAAAACCAAAGGTTCAATTTTTATATTAAAAAATAAATAAAGTTTTAATCTTTATAAATAAAAATAAAGTTTCAAGCTTTATAAACAAAAACAAAGATTTAATCTTTTATTAACAAATACAAAGATTCATTTTATACAAACAAAAACAAAGATTCATTTTAATAAATCAAAAATAAAGATCGAATCTTTATTATTGTTATTCATTTCAAAATAAAAATCAAAACTTTGATTTGTAAATCATGATAAAAGATTAAACTTTATTTATAAATCAAAACAAAAGATTAAACTTTTTATTATAATCTTTCTACTTGACATCGAATAGCAATTCCCATAATCAATTCCAACACTAATCATACAACACGTCAATAAAAATACAGGCCACAAACATCAATTTCCACCATACAACAATTCAATCCATACAACATTCATTTTACATAATGATAATATAATTAAATTAAATTAATTATATATATATAAAAATAGAATCTCACCTTGATTGGTTTAAATTTTCAAAAAAAAATGTAGAACGCTCCATCTCAAATCTGGTAGGTTCCATCGTCTAGACCTCATCACATGGATTCCAACGCAAATAGTTTCATTGATTCCTGATGTAATTCGAACAAGTTATAGATCTTTAAAATTTAATAACATATTTAAGGAATAAATTGATTAAATAGACTAATCACCATCTTTAACTGATTAATCACGTTGATTAAAAGGAACAGGTTCTTCTTCCTCTTCATCATTGTTTACTGGAACTAAGTCGAATCCATCACCGATTTGCAAAGCTTCCACCACAAAGCATAGAATCATAGAGAATCTTCATCTGAGTTGAATGAGACTAGTTTTAGAATTTTTTTCGATGAGAGGTTCACAAGATATTGATCTTTTTATTTTGAATGAGGCAGAGGCCATTGTTGTTTATTTACTTTCCCTTTTTTTTGAGAATGACGACTTGGTCAGAGAATAGCAAATGAGGGTAAGGTTAGAATGAGAGATTATTTGTAGGTTGGAAATTTGGTTAAAATAGATTTGTATAAGATTTATTTCTAGTCAAAAAATTTCAATGGTCAAATAAAGAAAGTATTCGAATTTTCATTTGTACATCATTAATCCAATTTTAAGAAGTAAATTATATTTGATTAAAGTTCATTAAACCGATTTATATATAAATCAAATGAATAAATTAACTTTCCTACATGAGCAACAAATTTTCCCGTTTTGATTATTCAAATGTTTACCACAATTTATGACAAATTCACATAACAAATTTAAAGTTAATTATTACACTAATTTGCCATGTTTGGTTTCAACCATAATTAATTATTCATTAAGTATATATTTAATTCTACTAAATCGGTTTGATTTAATTTGTTTTCTTTTTATTCAACCAATCTTGAATTTAAAGGTATAGTTAACATTTTTGTTCATATCCTACTACATTAGTAATTTTCGTTTATCGTTATTATTAAAATTAGTCAAACATTTGATTTATTCCTTTACTTACTATTCTTTATTTCCATTAACTACACCATTCAATTATCTTTATTGCAATTTGTTTCTACTTTATTTCAATACGTTAACCTTGGCTTTTGCAATTTATGACTAGTTACAACTCCTAATTAAATATTATATGCTTATTGTTGCAAACAAATAAATAAATGGATACACATACAAGTTAATTATTCTAAATTAATAATATTCAATTGAGCACGTAAAATCTTACCATTTATTTACAATATTTGATTGAATTCCTATTATTACAAATAACCAACCAATCATGACTATCTATAAAATAAATGCATATAATTATGCTTATAACTAGTTGAAATTTCATTGCACAATCGAATGGATCTATATTATTTCCATATATTAAGATTACCAATATAAAATAAACCCCAAAATTATTTTATATTGTTAATTCAACATAAATTTCAAATTCCATTATAAATAGATTATTAAACATTATCATTATCATATATATAGCCATTTAGAATCAATTCTCAATAAATCAAGTTATGTTCATATTTTAACAATCGATGACATAAACATTAATTTTAATAATTATACCAACATTGTTCAAAATCACATTAAATTTTATATTATTATTCGAAGTTTAAAGTCGAAATTTGAAATTACCGTTCCATTTCAGGCTCGTAATATAAATTTATAAATTCTAACTTCGATTAAAATAAATTTTTCATTGTTATTATTTAAAATAAGTTATTTTAAATATTAAAAATCCATTAAAATTTGTTAAAATAAAAAATTTAAATTGGCCCCAAAATTCTGGGTTGTTACAGTTAGATTTTAGTTTGTGTGGATTATCTTCTTCCACATTTTCTCTTTTGATTTTTCTTCTATGGCTTCCGTTGGAGCTTTCTGATCCAAGAAAACAGTGGTGGCTTGAGAACATGAAATGTGGCCTCTTGTTTACCAATAACCGAGGATTATTTTATTTTATTTTTATCAACCCCTGTTTGTATTTATTTTTAAAAATCCCTGTGGTCAAACACGGTATCTAAAAATCACGAAACAGGACATGCAGCTACAGTTCGACATTACGGTCCCAACGAAACTGGTTTCATCGAATTCCGACTCCGTTTGCTCACACAGTGTATTTTTAAAGGTTAAATTATCGACTGTATTTCACATTAAAAATATGTACGGGCAAACAGTGACCCAAAAATCCCGGAACTTGGAATCTAGCAATTATTTGTTGTTGCGGATCCAACAAAATTAGTTTCGTCGAATTCTGACTTCATTTGCAAAAGTGGCTATTTTTAAAGCTCTAAATAACCTATTTAAATATATAAATATAATTAATTTAATATTTAAAAATAAATATTATCGTATATATTCACAGTGGAATATCACACAGCTTCAGAAAAATCTTATATGGATTTCTAACTCGATATTCAAAATCCCGATGTAAATCGATATTCGATTTAAAATGAAATTCCTTTTTAAAATATAATTAATCCCTTTATTAATTATAAACGAATTCCACAGCGACTTTTCTAAAATTTGATTTGGACATAAATCAAAATCTATACGATGAAATCCCGATTTTTCTCTTCCACTAGAGAAATATACTTCACCAGCTCCTAACGTTTCTTATTTCACAGAAATCCGATTTAAAACGGCTTCTGTATATTCGTTTGAAGTTCAAATCACGAACTGCAACGCCATTTTGAGCTCGATTATAATTATAATATAATTATACGTTCAACTGTCGTTAATTAAATATATTCGTTATCGTAATTCAATTCTAAAATGAATTATATATTATGAATTTCCCAATTCACAACATATCGCCATTTCAGCCAATTCTGATTATTTCAGAATTTAAATATTTTATTTAATTATTATTTTAATTAAATATTCACTATTATTTAATTCAACGACCATTTGAATTCTAAACCACTATTTATATAATTAAATAAGTTAATTATATATCGCAAAAAATACGGGTCATTACATTCTTCCCCACTAAAAATAATTTCGTCCTGGAAATTGATAAGGTAAAAATCAAACCCTATTAACTGGGTAGAACTTATTTGTTCACTTTTTAATTCTAGTTTTCAACTGGACCAATTTAAATTCAATTAAAATATTAATTAATTCTTATTGTCGAAAATTTCCAAAAATCCTAAAAAATTCTAACGCCTTAACTTTTCGAAAAATTTCGCCAGCACCTCCTTTGTACCGGCCAATACATCAAACCACAACTCGCCTCTCTGGGCAATCTACAACCCAAAAGAAAATCAAACAGCCAAGCGGCTTGCCAATTCGGCTCATAAATCTTATATCCAATCGAAATATAAACTTGTACCTTTTTGTCAGCATATCATTATATACTTTCCACTTGTTAATAATTCCGCAGATATAAGGGTCATCCCAATCAAATTCCAATATGTTTTTATCGACAGATCCAACCATTTGCTTATACCTAAGTCGAATTCTGTTTCAAATCAAAGTTCCATTTTCAATTTTTAAATTCTAAACTCATTAATCCAATAGTATTTCAGATTCTATCTCACAATTCAAAATATGATTCTACTTGACATATCGTATGCAATTCAATTTCCTGTTAATTGGTTTCAATTCAGTTCTAGCTTGGTTTCACAAATTTCTATTTAAATATGTTTTTAATTCAAACCGTCTCTTCCTGGGAGTTATAAACAGCTTTGCTTTTCTAAAACCAAATATTCCTTTTTGGATTTCAAACAACTTGTTTCTCTCAAACAATTCAAAAGCAAAATATTTTCGGTAGTAATCTATCACTTACAACTTGAAAATGAATACTGATGATGCAGCTGTCATCATCAGAATCTATTTTCTAGCGATTGAAGTGAGTTCAGTACTATAAACCATTTCTAAACATTTCCACTTTGAAATATATTTCAAAATACCATTCCCAATGCTTGTAAAACAATTTAAAATATCCCGAGATTTTAAAATTCTCATATATTCAATTCAAATCCATTTACAAACACCTTTCCAATTTCCAGGGTTTTAATTTCAATTCTGATTTTTAACTTCAAATATTGTTCATCTGAATCCATATATTTCACTTATACGAATTCTGATTGGTTAATTACATAACCGTTTAATTTATAATCTTACTCGATTATAATAACAACCAATATATCCAATATATTATAATCATTTCAATATAACTCCTTTATATCAAAATTATGATTTGGGTAAAATTATCTCATTTACCCTCTTTTCAAAAGATACCATGACGGTTCATCGTATTCGAGTGTTTAGTAACTCCTATCGACATAGTGGATCAAACTGATCCACCAGAAATTCATAAGCCACTCAATCAATAAATCTCCACAATATAAAACCATTTTATATTGAATAACAAATACGCTCTCGTATATATACACTCAAACTCAATCTAGGGTATTGCTAACCCCATCTCTACTGAGTCATGCCACAGAGCCAAGGTAATTACTTAACCTTAAGCTCTGATACCAACTGTAATGACCCAGAAAAAGTCGACCTTGATTATCCGACATACAACACATATCGAACATCAAGAGTCGAAAATACCGGATGGTTAATGAAAGAAATTTGAGAGTGAGGAAAGATAAGATAGAACTTAAAATAGAAGAAGAAGAACACAACATCAGAGTAACACGAATCTCACAGCGGAACGAATAACATATAATATATATAACATAACTTTGAAATATAAATATGTACTTGAATAAACATCATTATCAAAGTACAGCACTTACAACACAGCGGAAATAAACAATAGCTATATGATCCTGAAGAAGCCTCCTGCTCCATCTCTTCAAGTATTTGTAAAATCCTGAGTACTTGACTGCCCGTACAAAATTGGGCACCCAAGAGTTTAGGGAAAACAAAATAAAATAAACTCCGGGTCAGTCATGGTACTAGTATGAGTAAAACAGTTTAAAACAGTTCGAACAGGTAAACGATATCTCATAAGACCATGCCGTATAACGGAACAGGTTTTTTCCCTTATGAGAATCCAAAATATCTTTATATCAAAAACCTTTTGATACTATAATAATGTCTATCAACCACAGTATAATAATCATCTAGCAGAAATGCTTTCATCTCACGTTCTACATAAATAGTATACAATCAAAACCGCAAGCACGTATTGGGTAATGGATTTCCAACTATGACAAGGTATGGAACCACCTTTCGCTAGTTTACCTCTAGAGAGGAATACACTGGGTTCAATAAGAACATCTTGCAACCCGGCCACACATGACAAACCACTCATTTCGCTTTTGTGTATCGACTGTATATCACCAACGGTTGGGATTAGCAACCGTTTCCCGAATGGGACAGCATCGACAATAGATTTTTTAGAAGTAAATGAAACTCTAGATCAGGTGATTATACACCCTAATAGGTGCGACCTACATAGCCATGTTGGCTGCCCAACTTTTGTCATTTACCGGATGTGAGGCTTGAAGCTACGCTTATCCTTTACATGCCACATCTTCATTCACTTAGAACGTCACATCGTCATACCCGCCCAATCACAAATTGATTTATCCACAAATATCACGGGTACAAAGCTAAGAGAAACTAATTCCTCCGCAACCAAACGTGAATACGTTTGAAGAGATCAACTTACGCGATCTATTGGATATACTCTATCTGACCTTCTTCCATACAAGTTGTCTTGGGACTGGACAAACCGAAGGCACTATTCAGTACATCCATCTTAGGCACTGTTTTCTAAGACTTATACAATAGCCCTTGCACTTTACTCCACCTTCAATTATCTTTGGCATATATGATTCGCAATGCTTATGCCAATACAGAGTGGTTCTTCGGATAATAATCCAACCGGTCTCTCCATATTAACAACGTTAAAATGGTCAAAACTTTGATAGTCTGTGATTTAACTATCAAATGAAAACATGTCTATGTACAGACAACGATCTTATTTCCAAATTGAATTATCGATCTAATCATCAAACATATATATATTCATATTTCCTTATTTTCTACATTTAGAAAATATACGTTATTAACACTGGAAAACATTTCCATGGCTTAATTATGTATCACTATTCTTCCACATCTATCAGATTCTAAATATAAACTAACAAGAGAACAACATCCTAAGTATAAACCCCGAAGGCCGAAACCAACATCAGATCGATACTCGGGAAACCATTCAACTTATTAATCTCTAGTCAGTTTCCAATTTTTGTTTAACTCCATTTTGATTAACTATGTTCGATTAACTCCTTTCGATTAACTCGATTCGAATAACTCCTTTATTTATTTTCCCAATAAATAATCCTTTATTCTATTTATTTTCTAAATAAATATTCCTCTTTATAAAATCCTATGATTTTATAAATACTTTAATTTCAAAAATATTTCCTTTATTCTATTTATTTTAATATACATTGAAATATTTCTTTTTACATCCCTGGGTTTCTTATGATATTAAAAATGCCAATTCACAATAATCGATATCATTCAAATACACATAATCAACAACATATTATATCACATCATATATCACAATATATGAATAACAGTAAAATAAATATTGAGGAGTCCAGTTGGACCCCTCTAACCAGTTTCCCTGTATCACTGATGTTAAACAACGCAAATAACACAAATATAAAATATTCTGATAAACAGAATCAATATTCAATTAACTATTTATATATGTATTGTTATCTATATTTTCATCCAATACATACACAATTCAACCAAACAGATAACACACAACAATCAGTCATCATTTATCAGTTCTAAATATACGTTATAAAAATAGAACTGTTCAGAGTTGGTGAGTTTACTCACATTGGACGATCATCGTTAATAACGATAACCATCGCTTGATTCAGATGGACAATTTATTTTCCTATAAATTGTAACGAGCTTCGATCCACTCCCAATTAGTTACATTTTGAAGTGTCCGTCCATTCGGTCCCAACGGATCCGACCGTTCATGATTCTGATATTGTATGGTCCAGTTATGACTTATCGAAGTTAATACACATTTAAAATTAAATAAACATGAAATTAATAAAACTGGGCCTTAGCTTAACTTTTCCCTAGCCCAACATCCCTCAAGCCCACTACCATCCTAAACACTTCAGACTGCTCCTTCTTCCCGAAATCAACTGTGAACCTCCGAATTACACAGTAGCCATTATGGCTTGCATCCTTCAACCAAAACTCCTCCTTCCTTTTACCAAAAATCAAACTAAAAATACCAAGAATCATCTCATCAACTCCTCACCATCCTCATACAAATTTAAACAAACCCACAACACACTTCCTGTCAGCGATTACGACACACCATCGGGTACGCACAGTGATTCGAGCTACATTCATTATCACCGAACCCCCACCGAAAGCCCACACGTGGTGCTATTTTACCCCTTGAATCCAAATATCACTATCCCATTGATCATTGATGAACACAAACCCCAAATTTCAAAACCTTAGGTTAACTGTTAAAAAAAGAACGATGGAAAATCAGTGTCGAACACCACAAGACAGGTACTGGATCGAAGGGAACTGTAACACCCCACGTCCATTAATGTCACTCACAAAGGGAATGCATTAACTTCCATGGAGGTTATAAGTGAACATAGAACAGAAAAATTACAACAAGACAGATAATAAGTAGTACTTGAAAACTAAAGCTTCATTTTATTGCAGCGGAAACATGTTTATTACATCACAAAACCATTAATCAGAGTCAAGTACATTATCCATCTTCGTAAAAACAAAATACATAATCCCATTACACAAATAGCCATTAAAGAAGATAACAAGCTGGACTTTACTTCAACGGTCCAAGCTTTCCAAAGAGAGATGAGCAATCTAATCAAACTCCACTAGAACTGGGCCCAACCTGAGGACCTAGAGGGGGAAAAGGATAGAAATGGAGGGGGTCAGACATAAAGTCTGGCGAGTATGATAATTCTAACAATACTATTATCAAAATAACTAGACTAAGGCATAAGCTGGAAGACAAGTAAATGTATATGAACTATTAGGTATGGAAAGCTGATGAAGATAACGTTAAAGATAACTTCAAAGATAACGGTAAAGGCATACCTAATTACTAACGAATAATTACTACACTGCACCGCGCCAATTACTTCACTGCACCGCACCAGTCACCCTAAAGGTTGATCCCAATTGCTTCACACAGAAACAATATAAATAGCCTTACGTACCCCTAGCGGACTACATAGGTGTCGTCTGCCCCTATCTCCACTAGGCGTACCCCACTACCCTCTTAGAAATTTTATAAGTAACTTCGTATACTCCTAGCTGACTACATATGTGCCGTCTGCCCCTATCTCCACTAGGTGTACCCCACTACCCACTTTCGATCGGCTCCTTACTCGTAGATACCCGTGCTGGCCCGATAGTGGGGTGTATCACTCCCCTAAAGTGGCAAACCGATACAACTGAGAATGCGCGGCTTGTACCTACAGGATGCAACAACGTCTTACCTACTAGCCCGGGTCCACGCACGCATATGAAACCCGTTGGACTTGTGTTGCCACCGCTCCCCGTTTTGGCCTCTTATAGTCAAACCCAGTATGTGTGTCCCGTCCTCGACTTGGGTCGAGCTCACAAAGATACGTTTGGGATACTGGTTGAAATGGGCCCCCACAGGCTACCCACCTAAGCTTGTCATTAATATATCCCACTTAACCCTCTTTGTCATGTTCATTTACATGTGTGTTTGGTTAAGTCTTACTAATCGTATTTCACATGCCGCTAAGGGCACCCACTAGATTCCTCATGCCACCCAAGGCACCTACTTAATCCCCATGTCCCACTTTACATGTTTATCTGGTTAAATATTTCTTAATTCATTCAGGCCATAACCTCATAAAGACCTCTCACATTAGACTGGCATTTGTGGCAGCTGGATATGCCGGGCGGGTCCGGGCAGTCTTATACCATAAAAGAGTCTAACCTCGTGTCTTTACAACTGTTATGCTTTAGTTTAGGCCTATGACCTCTCACATTGGGCTGACATTTGTGACCACTGGATTTGCCGGGCGGTTCCGGGCAGGTTTACGTCACAAACGAGTCCAACCTCGTGTCCTAAGCATTGATTGACAACTTTCAATCTTTTACCCCAGTTTTAATAATTCCCTATCAAATTATTAATTATGTCCACTTTTATTGATGCCCATAATTGACTCAATTATGGTCATCCACTCATGGTATGCAAAATCATATCAATTGCACCCAACATCTTATTATTAAATCCTTAATATTACCCCTACCCCACGTTTATACGTTCGCTTATTCAGTGCATAATATAGGCTAGACTTGAATAGTCTAACGGATAGCACAAAGATAAATTATCACAACATATAGACAATTAAAATAAATCTAATCATAATAGGGGTGAAACTTGCATAAACTACACATGTTAAGGATCAAAAGGTGTCAACTTGTTAAATGTCACAATTTACATGATATGATCATAGCCCAAATCTATACATAAACTTGCATATGGGGTTTATAGGCAACATAATGATGGTGTGAACTAGCATAGGATATCACATATGTCATAGCATAGTTCTAGATGTCATAATAGATGTAATGGCATATGTTCATACTAATCAACCTAAACTTGCATATGTGACTTGTCATATAGATCAACATAACCCAAATAATATCAACATCATGATTTGATTAACATGAACTAGTTAGCATAGATAGTAACATCATGGCTTTTTAACATGTATGATTCATCACAACTTAGCATAGAAACTATCAACATACATAACATCATCATAGCATGATTTACAACATATAGGATATCATCACCACATAACATAGGATTTATAACATACATGATAGTATAAGTTTTACAACAACATATATGACAATTCACATCATCTACTCATAATCCATTCATGACTTAACCTAATTAAAATGATAATAATCTTGTTAAGACTATCATACTCACCATTATAGAAGAAAGAGAGTCGAAATAGCGCTCTTTTGATGAAGAATCGCTGTTAGGGTTGGGTAGTTCTGATTTGGTTGCTGTTCTTTATCTTTAATTTGATGGCGGCTGCTCTAGGTCTCAAAATATCAGCATGACGGCCATGGTCTTTTTTATTTTCTGATTTAGGGTTTGTGTATAGGGGTCTTTTTATAGAGTTATAAATTAATTTAAGCCGTCGGATGTTCTTAGGGTTAATCAAAACCATTTAATTATGATAGGGTGATGAGTCAGCCCTAATGACTCAACAAGGAGTCAGAATGGACTCAACAACACGGGTCAGCCTAAACCAGAAAGTTGTGCAGGCTCCAGCCTCGGCCTGGGCGCACTTGGAAGGTGCGCGAGTGTAAATATGTAATGGCGCAATTCCCAAGTGCGCCAGTGCATTTTTTTTCTTTCTTTGCCACCAAACTTGGTTCGTCCCTAACTCGTACTCTATCTCCACTAGAATTCCGAGACGAACACAATGGCGCAACCCGTTTCCCACAATTTTCATGTCTGAGATTAGTTATTCTTTAATTAATATTAACAGAATTACGGGGTGTTACATTCTCCCCTCCTTAAAGGATTTCGTCCCCGAAATCTTCAAGTTAATAAGAATGTATATCCTAACATCCAAACAACCATCTACTCAACCATCAAACACAGGCATCCATTGTCCTTATAGACTTCTAATGCTTTCATGTTTAAATGCACAGTGTGTGTATATATTCCTTATCTAATGCAAAATCAGGCGGTCCACTGATTCAGTTGACCTCCCTAATGCAAACCATGATAGTGCCATGTGTCCATTATTTATGAAAAAGTTCCCTAATGCTACATATTATTTCTACATGTGTGCACAACCATTCACCAAAATGCGGTATCCATATGATAGTACAACCATTATACATCCATTTTACTAAATACAACCATTTATATGCAATATGCAGTATGAAGTGACTGAGCCGATCTAGTGTCTAATAGTGTGTGTATATGCGTCCACGAGCAACCACTAGCAAACACTTGCATCCACTTTGCATCCATCATACATAACATGTCTCAAACACATGTTTCAACCATAGGATTATCCTAACTACAGGTCAAGAATACTAACGAGAGGATACTCTAAAGGTAAGATAAGTACAAGATAAGCGATAAAGGAGAAATTAAAGGACATACCCTCGAAAAGGAAAGGGTATCGTGAACGCATCTTCTCTTCTGTCTCCCAAGTAGCATTGCTCTCATCATCTTCCCATTGTACTTTGACCAGTCTGACCTCTCGATTTCTCAGCTTCTTAATCTTTGACCCAAGAATGCGCGTAGGAGCTCGTCGAATCGTCGCATCACGCTCTATCTCCACCTCTCTAAGCAAGTTCGACTCTACTACCTCCGCGGTCTCGTGCAAGCATTTCCTCAAATGTGACACATGGAATACGTCGTGTACACCACTAAGTCTCTCGGGCAACTCCACTCTATACGCCATTTGCCCGATCTTCTCCATAATAGGAAACGGTCCTACGAACCTTGGTGCTAATTTCCCAAAGGACCCAAAGCGAACAACGTTTCGTAATGGAGACACTTAGACAAAGACCATGTCCCCAACCTCAAATTCAAGATCCATCCTTCTCTTATCCGCATATGATTTCTGCCTATCTTGCGCTGCTTTCATCCTCCTCCGAATCAAGTCGATCTTCTCCGAAGTCTCTCTAATCATATCGGGCCCAAGTAAGATCTTATCGTTAGATTCCCACCAACATGTAGGCGAACGACACGGCCGTCTGTAAAGAGCTTCGAATGGTGCCATACCAATGCTAGACTGAAAGCTGTTATTATATGCGAACTCCACCAGTGGAAGATGCTCTTCCCATGTACCCCCAAAGTCTAGGATACATAGCCTCAAAAGATCCTCTAGAATGCGATTCACCCTCTCAGTCTGGCCGTCCGTCTGAGGATGTTATGCGGTGCTCAAACATAACTGAGTCCCTACCGCCTCTTGTAAGCTTCTCCAAAATTCGCTAGTGAAAATAGGATCGCGGTCGCTCACTATGCTTGAAGGAACACCGTGCAAACGAACTATTTCTCGGATGTATACTGAAGCTAACCATGGAGCAGTCCTCTTACTCTTCACGGGAATAAAATGGGCGCTCTTAGTAAGTCTATCTACTATAACCCAAATCCCCGTATTACCCTTTCTCGATCTCGGTAATCCGTCAATAAAGTCCATCGAGATGCTTTCCCACTTCCATAGTGGAACCTCCAATGGGTGAAGTAACCGACCGGGTTTCTTTTGCTCCGCTTTTACTTGTTGGCACACCAAGCATGTTGCGACATACTCGACCACGTACCTCTTCATACCGGCCCAAAAGAAAACTCACTTCATGTCCATGTACATCTTGTCCCCGCCGGGATGAATAGTCATCTTCGAACGATGTGCTTCGTCAAGAATAGTCTTCCTTAGGTCATCGTCCTTTGGTACACAAAGTCTACCGTCCCTACGTAACCTGTAATAACCCGGAAATTCTGAGCTAGTTTAATTTTTTTTATTTTGGCAACTTCGACGAATTTTGAATATTTAAAATAGATTATTTTAAATATATCGACGAAAATTTATTTTGAATATAATTAGAACGTATATATTATATACGCGTCGTCGTTAGAATATAAATATATATATTTATTTGTTCAATATAGTTGGTTTTAAATCAGGAATTATTATATATGAATATGGAAGTAAAGATTGGATCTTTATGGTGAAAAGATCGGATTTTTTTTCTTCATATGAAAGTATAGAGATTTATGTATTTAAAAGATTAGATTTTTAAAATGCAAAAGATTAGATTTTTATATTTTTATAAAGGCGAAATCTTTATTTTTATAAAGGAGAAATCTATATTTTTATAAAGGCGAAATCTATATTTTTGAAAAGGCGAAGTCTATATTTTTGAAATGGAATTTTTATCTATATGACATCGTAGTAAAAATATGATTTTTATATATTGAATAGTACAGTAAAAATTTGATTTTTATATATTGAATAGTATAATAAAAATTCGATTTTTATATATTGAATAGCATAATAAAAATTCGATTTTTATATATTGAATAACAAGGTAAAAATTCGATTTTTATATATTGAATAGCGAAGTAAAAATTCAATTTTACATATGTAGTGAATACGGGCGACGAAAGTGACTAAAGGGCGAGAACGACGAAGATTTCTATTAATGAAGTGTCGTGAAGCGGGATAGCTATCGGTGAGAATTTCTCACTCTTCAATTTCTTTTCTAATTATATATATATATATACTAGGATGCAGACGGTGCTTAGTAGCACCCGACACAATCGTCCACAGACCATGGACTTGTTTGTTTGATTGCAAAAATTAGTTAGATTATTTGATTGAAATTGAATTGTTTGGTGAAATGGAATGGATTTAATTGATGTGTGAATGGCGTGGGCCTTCACTAGACCGGGGATAAGGCTAGACCTCGTCCCATTTCTAGTATCGTGTCGTTATGCCGCCGAAATTTTCTAAAATAAGTTAGAAAAAAAAAATATCATTTTATTTAAAAAAATGAACTGAATAGAAATTCATATGTTAAAATAAAATATTTGATCGTTAAAAATATAATTTTTAACGTGAATAAATAAATATTCATTTACAAACCGGACGGTTTTTTTATGTACACTGATTTGACTGACATTGATTGGGACGATAAATTTTACACATCGCCCAACTGCACAAATAAAATCTGTGTTTGATTGTTTGAAACCCCCACACGGGTGTTGGGATAAAATTTGAAGTTCACTCATCCTGATTGATTAAATATGTCGATCGATTGATTGACAGGCTGTTATAAGCATTAGATATCTATATTTGATGCTTATACAGTGTAGTGCACTTTGGTTGATGGTTGATTATCTTTCAATGCTATTATATACGTGTGATGTATGAAAATCCATATAATTAACATTATATGGTGATTGATTGGGCCTCATTCCAATTTAGAAAATAAAGAATATTATAAAATAAAGGTTCATGTGTTGACTGTACTCATCCGTTGAGATTAGTCATGTGTTGAACGAAATATTTTAACAATAAAATTTACATCTTTATATTATAAAATAAAGGTTCATGTGTTTACCGTACTCATCCGTTGAGATTAGTCATGTGTTGAACGAAATATTTTGATAATAAGAAATATTTGAAATAGAAATATTTGAAATAGAATATTTGAAATCGAAATATTTGAAATAGAATATTTGAAATAGAATTATATGAAGCCGTGTTGATTAGATTGACGCCATTTTGACGTGAACGATATTTATATCGATTTTAAACGAATTTGAAATGAATCGTATAGAAAACGAATTTGAAATGAATCGAATAGAAAACCAATTTGAATTGAATTGAATAGAAAACGAATTTGAATTGAATCGAATAGGAAACGAATTTGAATTGAATCGAATAGAAAACCAATTTGAATTGAATCGAATAGAAAACGAATTTGAATTGAATAGAAAAGAATTTTTAAATGAATTTATAAGGAAAAATTCAACTTTGATTTGAATTTGAAATAAAGGTTTAAATTGTTTTTGAAACGAATTCAAAACTATTTATAAAATTCGTTTTGAATAGAAATCGACGAAATATATATTATATATATATATAATATAATGGCCTGAATAGAACGCGCCGCGCCGCGGTAGTTCGCGAATTTCGACCATTAACTTCAAACGGACATTACGGGAGATCCGACCGTCGGATTCTCCTAAAACCAGAACCATTGGGTTCATACCGAAAAGAGATTTCTAACGAATATTTGAAATTTGAAATCTAATGGTTGGATTTGGAGATACGTCCAAATCAAATTCGAAAAAGGTCGCTATAGGTGTAGTTCGATGGCCGTTGTCGGAAATCGACTGTACGGGCCTTGATAAAATTATTAAAAATAGTAATAATTTGTGTAAAATCATAAGAAATGATTTGGGAAAAGTTGGGATGAAAAACTCCATATGTGAAAAGATAAAAATAGATTTTTATCGAAATGAACTAGTTTTGAACTAAATTTAAAACCCAAATATATTTTAAATAAATAAATTAGATTTAAAAAGGTTGTTTTAAATAATCGAAATTTCTAATATATTTGATTGGATTTGAAATCGGTTTATCGTGAACGGTGTTTCAAATAACACTAGTTCTTTAACCCGATAATAAATAAAATGTGATTTGGGTTTATCGTGAACTGTGTTTTAAATGACACTAGTTCTTTAACCCAGTGAAAGGAGTTTTAATGATCTGCAATTAGATTGAAATGTGAATTGAAAATCTAAATTATCAAATTTAGAAATTGAGCGAGAATGGAGTATCACCAGTTTTGCTCTAAAGCGATAGTTAAATCTTTAATTAGATTTGAACGTGAAATGGTAATTAATTTTACCGATAACACTGTGGTGTTAGATATGGAGTATTACCAGTTTTGCTTCATGGGATGAATAGGTTGGGATTGGGAAACAAAATAAATAATTACTTCGGTGTGGTTCGCTAATCTCGACTAGTTTAGAAAACAATAATTTGGTTTGAAATGACATCCAAAGGAAGATTAAAGGATAAATTTTAAAGAATTTATCTTGGATAAAATTAATGGGAACCTTTCCCTAAAAATGTGATTTTGGGAATAAAAGAATATTCTGAATTGGAATGAGGCGTATGTTGTGTCTGTGTAACATTTGTTTTTAATATACGCGGGTTGTTCGGAAAGACCGGGTTCATACCCATTCTGAATAACCAATTCGGCGATAAGTCGAAGATGAAGACGGTGGTCGAAGACCGAAAGTCTTCACATCGTTTGGATAATTACTAACGATCCTGATTGGGCTGTACACCCAAGAGGATGGAAATAGTTGGTGGTCGTCCAGACGTACTTGGAGATGGATGGATATGCGAGGAAAGTGCCTCCGGTTTCGTTCAGACCCAGAACGAACTTGTAAATGGATTGTGTGTCTGACATTGGATTTTATTCTGTGTTGATTGATTTCTGTTAAATATATATCTGTTTGGCGGCAGAGAATTTATTCTCTTGCTTAACGCCCTTCCTTGAGACGTACGAGCTTAGAGGATATATATTGATAGATATCAATCGCATGGCATGAATTGCCTGTGTGGCACGCTGAGTTGCATGGATCAAGGCTTCTGTTGAAAAGCAAAGTCTTGTGGTTGATGATCAAAGCACGGCCTACGTGGCGTAGCTTTGTGTATAGCGTGGATTCGCGAGCCTCACACCTCGGTATGAGTCAAAAACGGGATAAGGACCCAAGGAGTGCATGACGTTTCTTTCTAGCTATGGTGGTCTCAATGACTTAGCAGCCCTGACATTTATATACTTTTCACCTATGTGGTTGTTGGAATGCGAGGCGCCTCAATTATAGGTCTGTAAGGACCGGGAAACGTGTGTTCAGGAATAACTAATCCTCTAACGTAAGTGAGGACCGGCCTTGGAGGATCCCAGGATTGCCCAGAGTGTGTAGTCCTGAGGCATTTCCGAGAGTGTCTCGAACGCGGAGAGGAGCTTGCCCCTTGCCTCGACTCATGACGGAAATCCAATTTCCAACACGTGTATTGCGGTTTTAATTGTAGAACTAGTATGGCGACATGATATATGGTACCCATGCCGTCTATGATTTATATTTATGATTGAAATTGTTTTGACACTATACACTTATTATAGTATCAAACGATTTGTTTTAAACATACCAAGCATGTTTGGCTGTTATAAGGTAAAACCCTATCCTCCGGCTTGCGTTGCATTGTGTGATGGGACCTGGGTCTTATAATAGCTTCATTTTTCGAAAAAGCATTGCGTTGTTTATTCTATGCACTAGTATTCTTGGGAGGAAACCCGTTCCGTGTTATACGGCGTGGTCCCTTGATTTACCTAACTTTAAAACCAATATTAATAACTGTTTTAGTTCTCACACCAGTCACATGACTGACCTGGAGTTTATTATTTTAACCTAAACTCTGGGTGTGCCTATTTTCCGCATGGGCAGCTAGTAGTTTTGGTTTTGCAGATTTATATTCACAGGATCCTGGTATACAGCTGGAATGATATCCGGAAAGCTCTGTATCCGTATATCACCTTCAGTTGTGCTTTGTATTATTTTTCCGCTGCTTTGTAATTTATTGTAATCTCTGATATTTACCGAATGTAATTTATTCATTTATACTCTGTATATTCTTGTATTCTGATGGAATTGTTGTAATAGCAATGAAATGTTCTTCCGTCTGTGTTCTGATTTGTCCTGTTCTCAAAACGATTAGGGGTTTCGAACGGTCTAGATCGGTTTAACGACTGATTCGGATCGAGCGAAATTCCCGGCCGTCACATAACCAACCCTTATCATCTAGGGTATCCCTACGGAGATGGCTTGATGACTCCCCTCCTTTGAGCTTTTCTACTAACTCAACCAACTGCGGGTCGTCTCGCTGTGCCTCGCCAATCCATCCCAGAAGCGTAGGTCTGACCTCCAAGGATGCTAGGAAACCGGGTACAAAGTCAACGGAAGGTCTAAAGTCAAACATCGAAATGAGTTCTAAGCTTCATCGCTCCACAAACAAAGGACTTAAGGATAACCTTTTTCTACTTAAGGCATCCGCCACCATGTTACCCTTGCCAGGGGTATATGCTATCTCGAAGTCGTAGGATGCTAAGAACTCCATCCACCTTAACATATCTCCCTTCCCTAGAGACCACATGCCCTAAATTCCTCACTTCCTTCCTCCAAAAATGGTATCTTGAAGAACTTAGCTTTAAGCTAGTGCACTTGTAGGGTCCCTAAGCTTTCCCTATGACATAGGGCATGCTCTTCTCTGCTTCTAGAGAAAACCAAGATATTATCCCATGTAAAATCATCACAACTATCCATCTCTCACGCAGACCATCCTAGTCGAATTCGACATCCCCCAAGTGCAAGCCCCAAAGGCCTAAACCAATATCAGACAAACACCCAAGGGATACCTCCTTCGAATTCAGACGACCTACGTGAGATGATACTAGTAAGATGGTAAATCAATTGAGCACTTGACCGACTCTGGCCGTCCTTGCCAGTCTTGCTCCAAAACTACTGCTGATTACATAACGGGCTTTGCTTAATCTATTAAGCACATACGAAAACTTATTTCGCGCATATGGGTAAACCCCGCGCTTTATCAACGACGTCTCCATACTCACGGACCACACAAACAGGTTCCTAATCATCGTTAGATGTATCGGAAGATTCCAGGCAGCTAAGCATCACTGAACCCCTAGGGTCGCAAGAAATATGAGGGTTTTTCTACAACAAATCAATAGTCTAACTACCCTCCTTTCACAGTGTAGGATGGCACCCCGCTTGGCTAGCCAATCCACCCCTAGAATCAAACTACAGCCCGTGAAACCAAGGACAAAGGCGTTGCATTCAAACTCAACGCCCAAGATAAACACTCTCAAATCCCGACAAATCATAGAAAGATGAGCCGAACCACCAATAGGATTTAAGACTACTAAAGGATCAGTAATAATACTAGTATCTAGGTGTAGTGTTTCAACTAATGATGTAGAGATAAACGAATGTGATGCGCCCGAATCGAATAAGGTACGGACAGGATGATCAAACAGAAAAACTAAGCTTTCAACAGAAATGGTTCTACCTCGTTCTTGCAGCGGTGGGACCGCGAGAGCCTGAACCTGTTCCCTTGCCTGCCCTGGTGCCAGAAGAGCCTGCACCTGTCCTCCCAAGGTAGTCCCTGTCCTCTGCCCCTTCTTTGGGCAGTCCTTCACTAGATGTCCTGCTTCACCGTAGTGAAAACAGCCAGTCTTCTTTTTCTTTCGGTAATCCTTGCTGAGATGGCCTGGTGTCCCAGAGTTAAAGTATTTCTTCTTCCCCTTAGCATTGTTGCCTTTGCCACCCTTATTTTGGTCCCCTTTCTTCTCGGGTGCCTTATCAGCTTTAGTGCCTTTCTCCTCGTGCATGAGTGCCATGTCTACTAGCTTCTCAAAGGTGGCCCCCATAGGGATGTGGGTCATGGCCAACCCTTGCAACGGTTCATTCAAGCCATTTACGAACCTCAGAGCCTTCTTCTCCGGCGTGTTTACTAAGTCCAAACCAAACCTTGCTAATTGGATAAATTTGCTGACACTCTTTCACTGATGAGCTTCCTTGCTTCAATGCCAAGAACCTTTCGATATATAGATTTTCTTCCGCCCTAGAGAGAAACTTTGCCTCGAACCTACGTCTAAAATCCGCCCAAGAGTGAACAGGACGCTCCCCATTAGTGACCTCCCACCAAAACGAGGCCTCTCCCTTCATCCACCAAGCTGGTAAACGAACTCTCCTCCCTTCTTCTACTTAAAGATTTCTAGCAATTCTTCCACCTCCTTAAGCCAATCTCTAGCTTCCACAAACGTTTCTGACCCTTGGAAGGGTTTTCCACCCATATCTTTAAATTCCTTACACGTCTTTGCAAAAGTATCTACGCGAGGAGGAGGAGGAACGGGTGGAACTGGTGGTGGAGGAACATTGGCCGGACCTGCAGCGGCCCTAGCCTCTAATAGCCTCCTATACCATCCTGGTATCGTTACACCGTCAGGTAGGTTAAGATCTTCATCCATGCTGAAACGAAAAAGGAAAGATTCAAAATGGAGAATTCGAAAGATCGCTATTTGGGGATTATGTTTTTCATAAAAACTTCCTCTTTAAATTTCTCATTAAAACATGTTTTTGAAAACATTTCTTCCAAAAATAACTATTTTTCTAAAGTATTTTTATCTGTTCTGGTAACCTTATGCTCTGATACCACGTGTAACACCCCACGTCCATTAATGTCACTCACAAAGGGAATGCATTAACTTCCATGGTGTTTATAAGTGAATATAGAACAGAAAAATTACAACAAGACAGATAATAAGTAGTACTTGAAAACTAAAGCTTCATTTTATTGCAGCGGAAACATGTTTATTACATCACAAAACCATTAATCAGAGTCAAGTACATTATCCATCTTCGTAAAAACAAAATACATAATCCCATTACACAAATAACCATTAAAGAAGATAACATGTTGGACTTTACTTCAATGGTCCAAGCTTTCCAAAGAGAGATGAGCAATCCAATCAAACTCCACTAGAACTGGGCCCAACCTGAGGACCTAAAGGGGGGAAAGGATAGAAATGGAGGGGGTCAGACATAAAGTCTGGCGAGTATGATAATTCTAACAATACTATTATCAAAATAACTAGACTAAGGCATAAGCTGGAAGACAAGTAAATGTCTATGAACTATTAGGTATGGAAAGCTGATGAAGATAACGTTAAAGATAACGTCAAAGATAACGGTAAAGGCATACCTAATTACTAACGAATAATTACTACACTGCACCGCACATTACTACACTGCACCGCGCCAATTACTTCACTGCACCGCACCAGTCACCCTAAAGGTTGATCCCTCTTGCTTCACACAGAAACAATATAAATAGCCTTACGTACCCCTAGCTGACTACATAGGTGCCGTCTGCCCCTATCTCCACTAGGCATACCCCACTACCCTCTTAGAAATTTTATAAGTAACTTCATGTACTCCTAGCTGACTACATAGGTTCCATCTGCCCCTATCTCCACTAGGTGTACCCCACTACCCACTTTCGATCGGCTCCCTACTCGTAGATACCTGTGCACGCCCCACAGTGCGGTGTATCATTCCCCTAAAGTGGCAACCCGATACAACTGAGAATGCACGGATTATACCTACACGATGCAACAACGTCTTACCTACCAGCCCAGGTCCACACACACATATGAAACCCGTTGGACTTGCGTTGCCACCGCTCCCCGTTTTGGCCTCTTATAGTCAAACCCAATATGAGTGTCCCGTCCTCGACTTGGGTCGAGCTCACAAAGATACGTTTGGGATACTGGTTGAAATGGGCCCCCACAAGCTACCCACCTAAGCTTGTCATTATTATATCCCACTTAACCCTCTTAGTCATGTTCATTTACATGTGTGTTTGGTTAAGTCTTACTAATCGTATTTCACATGCCGCTAAGGGCACCCACTAGATTCCTCATGCCACTAAAGGCACCTACTTAACCCCCATGTCCCACTTTACATGTTTATCTGGTTAAGTATTTCTTAATTCATTCAGGCCATAACCTCATAAAGACCTCTCACATTAGACTGGCATTTATGGCAACTGGATATGCCGGGCGGGTCCGGGCAGTCTTATACCATAAAAGAGTCTAACCTCGTGTCTTTACAACTGTTATGCTTTAGTTTAAGCCTAGGACCTCTCACATTGGGCTGACATTTGTGACCACTGGATTTGTCGGGCGGTTCCGGGCAGGTTTACGTCACAAACGAGTCCAACCTCGTGTCCTAAGCATTGATTGACAACTTTCAACCTTTTACCCTAGTTTTAATAATTCCCTATCAAATTATTAATTAAGTCAACTTTTATTGATGCCCATAATTGACTCAATTATGGTCATCCACTCATGGTATGCAAAATCATATCAATTGCACCCAACATATTATTATTAAGTCCTTAATATTACCCCTACCCCACGTTTATACTTTCGCTTATTCAACGCATAATATAGGCTAAACTTGAATAGTCTAACGCATAGCACAAAGATAAATTATCACAACATATAAACAATTAAAATAAATCTAATCATAATAGGGGTGAAACTTGCATAAACTACACATGTTAAGAATCAAAAGGTGTCAACTTGTTAAATGTCACAATTTACATGATATGATCATAGCCCAAATCTATACATAAACTTGCATATGGGGTTTATAGGCAACATAATGATGGTGTGAACTAGCATAAGATATCACATATGTCATAGCATAGTTCTAGATGTCATAATAGATGTCATGGCATATGTTCATACTAATCAACCTAAATTTGCATATGTGACTTGTCATATAGATCAACATAACCCAAATAATATCAACATCATGATTTGATTAACATGAACTAGTTAGCATAGATAGTAACATCATGGCTTTTTAACATGTATGATTCATCACAACTTAGCACAGAAACTATCAACATACATAACATCATCATAGCATGATTTACAACATATAGGATATCATCACCACATAGCATAGGATTTATAACATACATGATAGTATAAGGTTTACAACGACATATATGACAATTCACATCATCTACTCATAATCCATTCATGACTTAACCTAATTAAAATGATAATAATCTTGGTAAGACTATCGTACTCACAATTATAGAAGAAAGAGAGTCGAATTAGCACTCTTTTGATGAAGAATCGCTGTTAGGGTTGGGTAGTTCTGATTTGGTTGCTGTTCTTTATCTTTAATTTGATGGCGGCTGCTCTAGGTCTCAAAATATCAGCATGACGACCATGGTCTTTGTTTATTTTCTGATTTAGGGTTTGTGTATAGGGGTCTTTTTATAGAGTTATAAATTAGTTTAAGCTGTCGGATGTTCTTAGGGTTAATCAAAACCATTTAATTATGATAGGGTGATGAGTCAACCCTAATGACTCAGCAAGGAGTCAGAATGGACTCAACAACATGGGTCAGCCTGAACTAGAAAGCTGTGCAGGCTCCAGCCTCAGCCTGGGCGCACTTGGCAGGTGTGCCAGTGTAAATATGTACTAGCGCACTTCCCAAGTGCGCCAGTGCATTTTTTTTGTTTTTTTTTCTTTCTTTGCCACCAAACTTCGTTCGTCCCTAACTTTTTCATCCGGTACTCGTTTCCCGCAAACTCGGACTCTATCTCCATTAGAATTCCGAGACGAACATAGTGGCGCAACCCGTTTCCCACAATTCTCATGTCTGAGATTAGTTATTCTTTAATTAATATTAACAGAATTATGGGGTGTTACAGGAACAAGCTCTGGAACTCCAATACATAACATTAGAAATTTATAGATTTTTGTGTGATTTTCTTTTGATTTCCCTTTCGATTTTTCTTGCTCTGTGGAAAAATTTTGACGGTGGAATATGTGTTTGACTGAGGAAAGTGATTTTTTTTAGGGTTTAGGAAAGTTTAAGTGATTATATTGGATTTTTAAATTTTAGTTTGTGTGGATTATCTTCTTTCACATTTTCTCTTTTGATTTTTCTTCTATGGCTTCGGTTGGAGCTTTCCGATCCAAGAAAATAGTGGTGGCTTGAGAACATGAAATGTGGCCTCTTCTTTACCAATAATTTAGGATTATTTTATTTTATTTTTATCAATCGCTATTTGTATTTATTTTTAAAAATCCTTGTGGTCAAACACAGTATCTAAAAATCATGAAACTGGACATGCAGCTACAGTTTGACATTACGATCCCAACGAAACTGGTTTCGTCGAATTCCGATTCCGTTTGCTCACACAGTGTATCTTTAAAGATTAAATTATCAAATGTATTTCGCATTAAAAATCCGTACGGCCACACAGTGACCCCAAAAATCCAGCAACTTGGAATCTAGTAATTATTTGATGTTGCGGATCCAACAAAATTAGTTTCGTCGAATTCTGACAACATTTGCAAAAGTGGCTATTTTTAAAGCTCTAAATAACCCATTTAAATATATAAATATATTTAAATATAATTAAATTTAATATTTAATGTAACGACACGGATTTCGCCCGGACCTAATCGATCGTTAAACCGACCAAGACCGTTCGAATCCCGCATACGCTAACTTTGGGTATACAACACATCAGAACAAATAACAGAAGACTTTAATAAACATCATAATAATGTTACATCAGAGTACAGAATATCAGAGTATATCGAAATATAATACACAGCGGAAGATAAATTTACATAAATGTAAAACAGTGCACAGCGGAAATATAAACTACACAGCGGAAGACTGTAAATGTCTGGACACAGCTTAAAGCTTCAATCCAGAATCCTGCTCAAAACATCTGCAAAATAAAACTACTCGACTGCCCGTGTGGAAAATAGGGGCACCCGAGTTCGCAAGGGAAAAGCAAACTACAGGTCAGTCATGGGACTGGTGTGAGAACTCAAAAACAGTTGTTAACTTTGTTCAAAAATAAGGCAAATCACGGGACCACGCCACTTTCGCGGAACGGGTTTACCCCCATGAAAGCCAGTGTATAAACAACAATCAATATAGATATATGGATCTACTATGCATCAATCAACATGCAATATCCCAATCTACCCATTTAGATTAATCACCACACTTAGATTTTCCAAATCCAATTCAATTTACAGAAATTATTCCTTTGGATTTTATTCCCGATTTCTTATTTCAAATCATTTGAAATACATATCTAACTTTCTATATCAAAGTAGATTTCACTTCGGGATCTCAAATCAAATCATTTGGAAATATGAATTCCAAAACATAACAATGCATACAAACAAGTATGCAACCAAATATCGTGCTCCCCATCGACAAGGCAAAGGGTACGCACCTCGCAACTCGATATATATATGTGCACCTACCCCACATAGGAGTAGGCTACACCGACGATGCACCTCCCACTCAGGAGAGCATACACCGCCCTCTCACCCATACTTTTAGTCTCAGGGTTACCCGAATCTTTAGTCACATACTAAATCATTTCATATCCCGAAGTAGGGAAAATCATTTCACAACATAATAATCACAATGTAACATATAATACATTTCTAAATCACTTTAGAAATCATCGGGTTTTGGGCCTCGAAATCCTTTCTGTTTTATAAAACATTTTTATAAAACATTCCCTGTCCAAAATCGGGAATACATTTCTTTTCACTTAAGAAAAATATCATTTCACAATCATTCGTTAAATTTGAAATGAACACAACATCGCTAAACACCTTATCGTCAAATCGTGAAGTGTTTCACAAGGCGTTAGCACACAGATATTTTCAACCCAACCCAATGCTAAATGCAAAAGCATATTCTGCTCCTAAACTGGTCGAGCACAATCCAAACCATCAATCAATCAAATTTAACCTACGCCTCATTCCAATTCATTAGTCACTAACCGTAAATTAATCAAGAGAATAATTCCCCAAATATTAACCCCGAAGGCCGAAACCAACATCAGATCAATATCCAGAAAACCATTCTGCTTGGCTAACCGACAGTTAGTTTCTAAATTTCACGTTCAAATCTAATTAAAGATTTAACTATCGCCTGGAGCAAAACTGGTGATACTCCATTCTCGATCTTTTCAATCTAATTAAAGATTCATTAAAACTCCACTTAGTTTTAATCTGTGACTGGGTTAAAGAATCAGTGTCATCTAAAAACACGGTTCGCGATAAACCCAAAGTCACATTCCATTAATTATCGGGTTAAAGAACGAGTGTTATTTAAAACACTGTTCACGATAAACCCAAAAATCAATATCAATTCAATTCCAATTAAATATTATTTAATTGGTACACTTCATTAAATCTAAATAAAAAGATTTAATCTTTTCTCAACTGGGTTCAAGAATAGTGTTAGTGAAGACACCATTCACGACAAACCCAAATCACATTCGATATTCAATACAAGGCTCTGAATAGAAAATATATCGGCTTATATTCAATATCGAATTCTACGACTAACAAATGTCGTATTGGAAATAACGATATCAATATATATCTTTCAAATTTCCATAACAACACCTGTATAATCACGAATTCCAACATCGAAATATTCCGAAGACAATTTCGATTCAAATCCACTCCAATGCAATCATTGGAAATTTTGGTTATTTTTAAAACCCTTTTCGAATTCAATTTATTTATTTAAAAATAAATAGAATTATAATTCTAGTTCAAAACTAGTTCATTTCGATAAAAATCTATTTTTATCTTTTCAAATATGGAGTTTTTCATCCCAATTCTTTCTAAATCATTTCTTATGATTTTACACAAATTATTACTATTTTTAATAATTTTATCAAGGCCCGTACAGTCGATTTCCAACAATGGCCATCGAACTGCACTTACAGCGACCTTTTTCGAATTTGATTTGGACATATCTCCAAATCCAACCGTTAGATTTCAAATTTCTAATATTCCTTAGAAAGCTCTTTTCGATACGAACCCAACGGTTCTGATTTCAGGAGAATCCGACGGTCGGATCTCCCGTAATGTCCGTTCGAAGTCAATGGTCGAAATTCGCGAACTGCCGCAGCGCGGCGTGTTCTATTCAGGCCATTTATTATATATATAATATATATATAATATATATTTCGTCGATTTCTATTTAAAACGAATTATATAAATAGTTTTGAATTCGTTTCAAAAACATTTTCAACTTCCTTTTCAATTCAAATCACAATTGAATTCTTCTTTATATATTCGTTTTAAAATTCATTTCTATTCAATTCAAATTTCAATTCAATTTGAATTCGTTTTCTATTCAATTCAATTCGAATTCGTTTTCTATTCAATTCAATTCGAATTCATAATTCGAATTCGTTTTCTAGTCAATTCAATTCGAATTCGTTTTCTATTCAATTCAATTCGAATTCGTTTTCTATTCAATTCAATTCGAATTCATTTTCTATTTCATATATATATTTCATATACATCGTTTTCAATTCATATATATATATATATACATCGTTTTCAATTCATATATATATTTCATATACATCGTTTTCAATTCATATATATATTTCATATACATCGTTTTCAATTCATATATATATATATATATATATATATATATTCACCTTTCACTATATACGATATTTTCATTCTCAATACATACGATATATTCATTTTCAATATATACGATATATTCATTTTCAATATATTCGATACTTTCACTTTCAATATATTCAATATTTTCACTTTCAATATATTCGATATTTTCACTTTCAATATATTCAATATTTTCACTTTCAATATATTCAATATTTTCACTTTCGATATATTCGATATTTTCACTTTCAATATATATATCGTTTTCACTTCATATATATATATATATCGTTTTCAATTCGAATATTTCATATACATTGTTTTCATTTCATACATATATATATATCGTTTTCAATTCGAATATTTCATATACATCGTTTTCAATTCATATATATATTTCATATATATATTTCATATACATCGTTTTCAATTCATATATATATTTCATATACATCGTTTTCAATTCATATATATATATATATATATTCACCTTTCACTATATACGATATTTTCATTTTCAATACATACGATATATTCATTTTTCAATATATACGATATATTCATTTTCAATATATTCGATACTTTCACTTTCAATATATTCAATATTTTCACTTTCAATATATTCGATATTTTCACTTTCAATATATTCAATATTTTCACTTTCAATATATTCAATATTTTCACTTTCGATATATTCGATATTTTCACTTTCAATATATATATCGTTTTCACTTCATATATATATATATATCGTTTTCAATTCGAATATTTCATATACATTGTTTTCAATTCGAATATTTCATATACATTGTTTTCAATTCGAATATTTTCACTTTCAATATATTCGATATTTTCACTTTCAATATATTCGATATTCACTTCGCTATATATATATATAAATTTCACTCTTCATATATATGTTATTTCACTTCGCTATATATATAAATTTCACTCTTCATATATATGTTATTTCACTTCGCTATATATATAAATTTCACTCTTCATATATATGTTATTTCACTTCGCTATATATATAAATTTCACTTTTCATATATATGTTATTTCACTTCGCTATCAATCAATTTTCACAACAATTTCAACCAATAAATATCGTCCATGGTTTGTGGACGAGGGGCGTATATATATATATATATATAGATATTTATATATAGCAATTCACTTCCACTTTCAACACATATATATAAAATTTTAAAAAGAAATTGAAGAGTGAGAAATCCTCACCAATAGCTATCCACTCACACGATTCTTCCTTTCTAGAAACTTCGCCTACTTCGCCTTGTTGTTGCTTTCGTTTCCCGTATTCTCTACATATGTAAAAATCGAATTTTTACTATGTTATTCAATATATAAAGATCATATTTTGAAAACAAAGATTATATTTTTAATATTCCTATGATGTAAAAATTATATTTTTATTGCTTTAAAAATATAAAAATCACATCTTACTTCTTAACAAAATTCTGTCTTTTCTATTTTTAAAAATATGATCTTTATTTTTAAAAGTTCAAATCTTTTTCTACTAAAAGATTAAATCTTTTTCTATTTCAAAGTTTAAAATAAAATCAGTTTTTATTTTTCCCTTTAAAACAGTTTTTACATCCTTTAAAATTCTGTTTCAAATGCAGTTTTTACTTTAAAAAAAAAAATGCAGTTTTTTACTAATTTTAAAAAATGCAGTTTTTTGATTTCTTTTTAAAACAGCTTTTTAAAAACCCTTTTTTAAATTTCTGTTTTGATTTCTTTTTAAAATTCTGTTTTAAAAACTTAAAACCAAAAATCAGTTTTATATTTCATTTTTAAAACAGTTTTAAAATCATAATAATAAAGAAAAAAACAGTTTATATATTCTGTAAAACAAAACAAAAATCAAAAATAAAAATAAAATCAATTAAACGCTCACCTAGCTCGGCCGTGGCTCGTGGCGTCGGTGGTTCAGGGGTTCGACGAGGTCGAGGGTTTCTGCTTCGATGCGTCGTTCGGTTCGTCGGTGGGAGGAGGATGCGAGGGTGGCTCAATCGTCAGGCGGTGGCTTCGTCGGCGGCTCGAGCTCAGGGGAGGCGGCGCGATATGGCTTCGAAGTCTGAGGGCGGCGGCTTCGGGTATTTAGGGTTTCGTCTCCTTTTTTTTTTTTTATTTGCTTTGTGAATAACTGAATCGGGGGGGGGGGGCCATCGAGGAAGAAAAGGGGGGGGGGAAGTTTAATTTTTTATTATTTTATTTTATTTTTTTATTACTTAAATTTGCACTAGGGTTGACTTTTACATATGACCTCGAAATGAGGTCCACCGCCTGTCGTCCATAGCGTTTTACCCCCATTCCGAACACAATGGGATATGTATCGCAAGCTGGTTTGATCGTTACAATCAGTTTCCGTTGAATTTACAATTTAAATCCTTATATTGAATTTTAAACGTACATTTCAAATTACCGGGGTCACATACTAACTAGAAAAATCAAAAAAAAATATTTTCTAGTTTCGTATTGACGATACGGTCCTAACAAAACTAGTTTCGTCGAATTCTGAGACCGTTTGCAAAATGGCCAATTTCCTGTCGATTAAATTCAATAGAAACTGGTCAAACGCGTTTTCTTTTGCCACGCTCACATATTGATTCGAAAAATTATGAAATTTGAAACCTAGCAATAACTTCACATCCCGGACCCAACAAAACTGGTTTCGTCGAAATCCGAGGTCGTTTGCAAAATGTCCATTTTTAAGGGCCTTATATATATAAAAATATATATAAATTCCACAGCGACTATTTCTAATTTTAAACTGGACATATCTTATCATTTCTAAAATGAAATCTCAGTTTGTTAACTTCGTTACAAAGATATAGTTATACAGATTCAAATATTTCTTGTTTCGTTCAATTCTGACTTATATTGAATTCTGTATATTCATTTGAAATTAGAAATCGAATTATCGAACTACCGCGCCATTTTCAATTCTATTTATAATTATATATAAATATTTATATTCTAACGACGACGCGTATAATATATACGTTCGAATTATATTCAAAATAAATTTCTCGTCGATATTATTTAAAATAATTCATTTTGAATATTCAAAATTCGCTAAAATGGCCAAAATAAAAATTTTAAACTGGCCCAGATTTTCGGGTTGTTACAATCTCCCCCACTTAAAACTTTTCGTCCCCGAAAAGGAACAAAGTCGAAAGTGGTTTGATTATTTAACTCTACGCTCGATTAGGCTTCCATTCTCCAACTCTTTAGTTTCTGAGAATTTTCTAAATTTCAAAAATTTGGCTAACACCCTAAATTTTCGAAAAATTTCGCCATAACCTCCCCTGCACCGGGAGCATCGGGGAATTTCAAATAGCTTCCCCGGTCCTTCAGATCTCAAAAAGAAAAAGAAAAAGCCAAGCGGCTAGCCAATAGGCTCACAAAATCATCATCACCCAAACAAAACAGGAAATTATGTAGTAAACATGTACCTATTTGTCGGGCAAACAAATTTTATTCTCTGGCTCTAGCCTCCTTGCTATGACCTGTTCAATGATATACATGTATATGCAAGCAAATGCGACCAAATTTCAATACAAGTCAATATTTGATACCATTAGGCATTATGGTTCAAAATTATCAAACAATTAAACAAACAACACAAACATCAATCAATTAATGGATTATATTTTCAAATATATAATTTTATATATTTAAAATCATATTTTCTAAAATCAGATTATATATATAATCACAGATACGTTATTTATAAACAAATAACTCTCGA
This sequence comes from Allium sativum, assembly GCA_030737875.1. Lineage (NCBI taxonomy): Eukaryota > Viridiplantae > Streptophyta > Magnoliopsida > Asparagales > Amaryllidaceae > Allium > Allium sativum. The sequence goes on from CM060920.1 coordinate 632,106,088, forward strand.
CTCATTCTAGGGCATTTCTAACCCCATCTCTAATGAGTCACTCATCCTAGAATGCTACTGATTCTATCTCTAATGAGGATTCTTTTATAGGACATTACTAATCCTACCTCTGATGAGTCTTTTGTTCAGTTCTAACGAGTTGTACCCCAAAGATTTGAGTTTAACCAAAGCTCTGATACCACGTTGTAACGACACGGATTTCGCCCGGACCTAATCGATCGTTAAACCGACCAAGACCGTTCGAATCCCGCATACGCTAACTTTGGGTATACAACACATCAGAACAAATAACAGAAGACTTTAATAAACATCATAATAATGTTACATCAGAGTACAGAATATCAGAGTATATCGAAATATAATACACAGCGGAAGATAAATTTACATAAATGTAAAACAGTGCACAGCGGAAATATAAACTACACAGCGGAAGACTGTAAATGTCTGGACACAGCTTAAAGCTTCAATCCAGAATCCTGCTCAAAACATCTGCAAAATAAAACTACTCGACTGCCCGTGTGGAAAATAGGGGCACCCGAGTTCGCAAGGGAAAAGCAAACTACAGGTCAGTCATGGGACTGGTGTGAGAACTCAAAAACAGTTGTTAACTTTGTTCAAAAATAAGGCAAATCACGGGACCACGCCACTTTCGCGGAACGGGTTTACCCCCATGAAAGCCAGTGTATAAACAACAATCAATATAGATATATGGATCTACTATGCATCAATCAACATGCAATATCCCAATCTACCCATTTAGATTAATCACCACACTTAGATTTTCCAAATCCAATTCAATTTACAGAAATTATTCCTTTGGATTTTATTCCCGATTTCTTATTTCAAATCATTTGAAATACATATCTAACTTTCTATATCAAAGTAGATTTCACTTCGGGATCTCAAATCAAATCATTTGGAAATATGAATTCCAAAACATAACAATGCATACAAACAAGTATGCAACCAAATATCGTGCTCCCCATCGACAAGGCAAAGGGTACGCACCTCGCAACTCGATATATATATGTGCACCTACCCCACATAGGAGTAGGCTACACCGACGATGCACCTCCCACTCAGGAGAGCATACACCGCCCTCTCACCCATACTTTTAGTCTCAGGGTTACCCGAATCTTTAGTCACATACTAAATCATTTCATATCCCGAAGTAGGGAAAATCATTTCACAACATAATAATCACAATGTAACATATAATACATTTCTAAATCACTTTAGAAATCATCGGGTTTTGGGCCTCGAAATCCTTTCTGTTTTATAAAACATTTTTATAAAACATTCCCTGTCCAAAATCGGGAATACATTTCTTTTCACTTAAGAAAAATATCATTTCACAATCATTCGTTAAATTTGAAATGAACACAACATCGCTAAACACCTTATCGTCAAATCGTGAAGTGTTTCACAAGGCGTTAGCACACAGATATTTTCAACCCAACCCAATGCTAAATGCAAAAGCATATTCTGCTCCTAAACTGGTCGAGCACAATCCAAACCATCAATCAATCAAATTTAACCTACGCCTCATTCCAATTCATTAGTCACTAACCGTAAATTAATCAAGAGAATAATTCCCCAAATATTAACCCCGAAGGCCGAAACCAACATCAGATCAATATCCAGAAAACCATTCTGCTTGGCTAACCGACAGTTAGTTTCTAAATTTCACGTTCAAATCTAATTAAAGATTTAACTATCGCCTGGAGCAAAACTGGTGATACTCCATTCTCGATCTTTTCAATCTAATTAAAGATTCATTAAAACTCCACTTAGTTTTAATCTGTGACTGGGTTAAAGAATCAGTGTCATCTAAAAACACGGTTCGCGATAAACCCAAAGTCACATTCCATTAATTATCGGGTTAAAGAACGAGTGTTATTTAAAACACTGTTCACGATAAACCCAAAAATCAATATCAATTCAATTCCAATTAAATATTATTTAATTGGTACACTTCATTAAATCTAAATAAAAAGATTTAATCTTTTCTCAACTGGGTTCAAGAATAGTGTTAGTGAAGACACCATTCACGACAAACCCAAATCACATTCGATATTCAATACAAGGCTCTGAATAGAAAATATATCGGCTTATATTCAATATCGAATTCTACGACTAACAAATGTCGTATTGGAAATAACGATATCAATATATATCTTTCAAATTTCCATAACAACACCTGTATAATCACGAATTCCAACATCGAAATATTCCGAAGACAATTTCGATTCAAATCCACTCCAATGCAATCATTGGAAATTTTGGTTATTTTTAAAACCCTTTTCGAATTCAATTTATTTATTTAAAAATAAATAGAATTATAATTCTAGTTCAAAACTAGTTCATTTCGATAAAAATCTATTTTTATCTTTTCAAATATGGAGTTTTTCATCCCAATTCTTTCTAAATCATTTCTTATGATTTTACACAAATTATTACTATTTTTAATAATTTTATCAAGGCCCGTACAGTCGATTTCCAACAATGGCCATCGAACTGCACTTACAGCGACCTTTTTCGAATTTGATTTGGACATATCTCCAAATCCAACCGTTAGATTTCAAATTTCTAATATTCCTTAGAAAGCTCTTTTCGATACGAACCCAACGGTTCTGATTTCAGGAGAATCCGACGGTCGGATCTCCCGTAATGTCCGTTCGAAGTCAATGGTCGAAATTCGCGAACTGCCGCAGCGCGGCGTGTTCTATTCAGGCCATTTATTATATATATAATATATATATAATATATATTTCGTCGATTTCTATTTAAAACGAATTATATAAATAGTTTTGAATTCGTTTCAAAAACATTTTCAACTTCCTTTTCAATTCAAATCACAATTGAATTCTTCTTTATATATTCGTTTTAAAATTCATTTCTATTCAATTCAAATTTCAATTCAATTTGAATTCGTTTTCTATTCAATTCAATTCGAATTCGTTTTCTATTCAATTCAATTCGAATTCATAATTCGAATTCGTTTTCTAGTCAATTCAATTCGAATTCGTTTTCTATTCAATTCAATTCGAATTCGTTTTCTATTCAATTCAATTCGAATTCATTTTCTATTTCATATATATATTTCATATACATCGTTTTCAATTCATATATATATATATATACATCGTTTTCAATTCATATATATATTTCATATACATCGTTTTCAATTCATATATATATTTCATATACATCGTTTTCAATTCATATATATATATATATATATATATATATATTCACCTTTCACTATATACGATATTTTCATTCTCAATACATACGATATATTCATTTTCAATATATACGATATATTCATTTTCAATATATTCGATACTTTCACTTTCAATATATTCAATATTTTCACTTTCAATATATTCGATATTTTCACTTTCAATATATTCAATATTTTCACTTTCAATATATTCAATATTTTCACTTTCGATATATTCGATATTTTCACTTTCAATATATATATCGTTTTCACTTCATATATATATATATATCGTTTTCAATTCGAATATTTCATATACATTGTTTTCATTTCATACATATATATATATCGTTTTCAATTCGAATATTTCATATACATCGTTTTCAATTCATATATATATTTCATATATATATTTCATATACATCGTTTTCAATTCATATATATATTTCATATACATCGTTTTCAATTCATATATATATATATATATATTCACCTTTCACTATATACGATATTTTCATTTTCAATACATACGATATATTCATTTTTCAATATATACGATATATTCATTTTCAATATATTCGATACTTTCACTTTCAATATATTCAATATTTTCACTTTCAATATATTCGATATTTTCACTTTCAATATATTCAATATTTTCACTTTCAATATATTCAATATTTTCACTTTCGATATATTCGATATTTTCACTTTCAATATATATATCGTTTTCACTTCATATATATATATATATCGTTTTCAATTCGAATATTTCATATACATTGTTTTCAATTCGAATATTTCATATACATTGTTTTCAATTCGAATATTTTCACTTTCAATATATTCGATATTTTCACTTTCAATATATTCGATATTCACTTCGCTATATATATATATAAATTTCACTCTTCATATATATGTTATTTCACTTCGCTATATATATAAATTTCACTCTTCATATATATGTTATTTCACTTCGCTATATATATAAATTTCACTCTTCATATATATGTTATTTCACTTCGCTATATATATAAATTTCACTTTTCATATATATGTTATTTCACTTCGCTATCAATCAATTTTCACAACAATTTCAACCAATAAATATCGTCCATGGTTTGTGGACGAGGGGCGTATATATATATATATATATAGATATTTATATATAGCAATTCACTTCCACTTTCAACACATATATATAAAATTTTAAAAAGAAATTGAAGAGTGAGAAATCCTCACCAATAGCTATCCACTCACACGATTCTTCCTTTCTAGAAACTTCGCCTACTTCGCCTTGTTGTTGCTTTCGTTTCCCGTATTCTCTACATATGTAAAAATCGAATTTTTACTATGTTATTCAATATATAAAGATCATATTTTGAAAACAAAGATTATATTTTTAATATTCCTATGATGTAAAAATTATATTTTTATTGCTTTAAAAATATAAAAATCACATCTTACTTCTTAACAAAATTCTGTCTTTTCTATTTTTAAAAATATGATCTTTATTTTTAAAAGTTCAAATCTTTTTCTACTAAAAGATTAAATCTTTTTCTATTTCAAAGTTTAAAATAAAATCAGTTTTTATTTTTCCCTTTAAAACAGTTTTTACATCCTTTAAAATTCTGTTTCAAATGCAGTTTTTACTTTAAAAAAAAAAATGCAGTTTTTTACTAATTTTAAAAAATGCAGTTTTTTGATTTCTTTTTAAAACAGCTTTTTAAAAACCCTTTTTTAAATTTCTGTTTTGATTTCTTTTTAAAATTCTGTTTTAAAAACTTAAAACCAAAAATCAGTTTTATATTTCATTTTTAAAACAGTTTTAAAATCATAATAATAAAGAAAAAAACAGTTTATATATTCTGTAAAACAAAACAAAAATCAAAAATAAAAATAAAATCAATTAAACGCTCACCTAGCTCGGCCGTGGCTCGTGGCGTCGGTGGTTCAGGGGTTCGACGAGGTCGAGGGTTTCTGCTTCGATGCGTCGTTCGGTTCGTCGGTGGGAGGAGGATGCGAGGGTGGCTCAATCGTCAGGCGGTGGCTTCGTCGGCGGCTCGAGCTCAGGGGAGGCGGCGCGATATGGCTTCGAAGTCTGAGGGCGGCGGCTTCGGGTATTTAGGGTTTCGTCTCTTTTTTTTTTTTTTATTTGCTTTGTGAATAACTGAATCGGGGGGGGGGGGCCATCGAGGAAGAAAAGGGGGGGGGGAAGTTTAATTTTTTATTATTTTATTTTATTTTTTTATTACTTAAATTTGCACTAGGGTTGACTTTTACATATGACCTCGAAATGAGGTCCACCGCCTGTCGTCCATAGCGTTTTACCCCCATTCCGAACACAATGGGATATGTATCGCAAGCTGGTTTGATCGTTACAATCAGTTTCCGTTGAATTTACAATTTAAATCCTTATATTGAATTTTAAACGTACATTTCAAATTACCGGGGTCACATACTAACTAGAAAAATCAAAAAAAAATATTTTCTAGTTTCGTATTGACGATACGGTCCTAACAAAACTAGTTTCGTCGAATTCTGAGACCGTTTGCAAAATGGCCAATTTCCTGTCGATTAAATTCAATAGAAACTGGTCAAACGCGTTTTCTTTTGCCACGCTCACATATTGATTCGAAAAATTATGAAATTTGAAACCTAGCAATAACTTCACATCCCGGACCCAACAAAACTGGTTTCGTCGAAATCCGAGGTCGTTTGCAAAATGTCCATTTTTAAGGGCCTTATATATATAAAAATATATATAAATTCCACAGCGACTATTTCTAATTTTAAACTGGACATATCTTATCATTTCTAAAATGAAATCTCAGTTTGTTAACTTCGTTACAAAGATATAGTTATACAGATTCAAATATTTCTTGTTTCGTTCAATTCTGACTTATATTGAATTCTGTATATTCATTTGAAATTAGAAATCGAATTATCGAACTACCGCGCCATTTTCAATTCTATTTATAATTATATATAAATATTTATATTCTAACGACGACGCGTATAATATATACGTTCGAATTATATTCAAAATAAATTTCTCGTCGATATTATTTAAAATAATTCATTTTGAATATTCAAAATTCGCTAAAATGGCCAAAATAAAAATTTTAAACTGGCCCAGATTTTCGGGTTGTTACATTTAAAAATAAATATTATCGTATATATTCACAGTGGAATATCATACAGCTTCAGAAAAATCTTATATGGATTTCTAACTCGATATTTCAAATCCCGATATAAATCGATATTCGATTTAAAATTAAATTCCTTTTTAAAATATAATTAATCCCTTTATAAATTATAAAGGAATTCCACATCGACTTTTCTAAAATTTTATTTGGACATAAATCAAAATCTATATGACGAAATCCCGATTTTCTCTTCCACTAGAAAAATATACTTCACCTGCTCCTAACGTTTCTTGTTTCACAGAAATCCAATTTAAAACGGCTTCTGTATATTCGTTTGAAGTTCAAATCGCCAAATCGCGAACGGCAGCGCCATTTCGATCTCGATTATAATTATTTTATAATTATACGTTCAACCATCATTAATTAAATAAATTCGTTATCGCAATTCAATTCTAAACTGAATTATGTATTTTGAATTTCCCAATTCACACCATATCGCCATTTCAGCCAATTCTGATTATTTCAGAATTTAAATATATTATTTAATTATTATTTTAATTAAATATTCACTATTATTTAATTCAACGACCATTTGAATTCTTAACCAATATTTATATAATTAAATAAGTTAATTATATATCGCAAAAAATACGGGTCATTACATGGCATCTCTGAACATTTTATAAAATCTGCATCCATTGATAACATATCCAGTAAAACTTTAAGCTGTTGGATGAGAGCCCATTGCAAGCAGTTGTACTTCTTTTGAAATGTCCTCCTTTTTCCTAACCTCTTCCTTTAACCACTTACAAAATTCTTCATTGTGTTCTCTCTCTCTCTCTCTCTCTTTTGATGATGCATGACCATTAATTAAAGTTCGATGTTCCCTAGAATAAAGGACTAGTTAATAAAAGATAGAAACAAATTTTCCAATTCTTTAACACCTACTAAAATAGAAATAAAAATAAAAACTTACTTACTCAAGTAAACTCTATATTTTCTTGTTACCACAATTGAATAGAACGTAATGCCGACATTCCTTCCATTGAGAATTTTTAAGATGAATAGCTTTTCCATCTTTGTTTCTTCTTGTGCCAATAGGATATTCCAGATTTTGTGGACAGGTTTCAAATTACATTTTTCCTGCTCTATTGCCACCTAAGAACCTTGAGCAGAATATCAAACATTCTTTTGTAGGATAACCTTCAGCAATAGACGCCTTTGTTTTACTTTTGTTCCGAACATACGATTTTAGTTTACAAAGCTAACGCTTAATAGGAAACATACAACAAACATGTGCAAGTCCACCATATTCAAGTTCCTTGCATAAATGAACTAGCAAGTGCACCATTGTATTGAAGAAAGCATTTGGGAATATCATATCAAATTGACAAAGAATTTCAACAATTTCCTGTTGTAGCCTCTTGAGATCAGCCAAATCGATAGTTTTACTCGAAACACTTCTTAGAAATGTACCTAATCTTATCATAGGTATTGCAACTTCAGGTTTTGACAGGTTTTTTATAAAGGCACCTAATCACCAATGAAGGAATCATGAGTTTGTTTACCAAGATCCCATAGTTCTTTCAATTCAGCGATAAGAGGCTGCATATAGACATCAATGTAATTAATAGGAGATCTGGACTAGGGATAAGGGTTGAAAGTATCAAATTTTATGTCTTTATGCATAACCAAGGAGGAAGGTTATAATTTACCAATACGATTGGCCATGTGTTGTGTTGTATAGTCATTGTATGAAAAGGACTGAATCCATCAAATGCTACTCCTAACCTACTATTTCTGTTTTCAGATGAAAAATGAGGATAATTAGCATCCATGGTCTTCCAAACCTTGCCGTCAGCGGGGTATCGAATTCTTCCATCATTTTTTTCATCCCATCGCATGCCATAAAATAAGTTATGCGTACTCCTTAGGCATGAATATCCTTTGCGGCCTTGGTTTTAGTGGAAAATAATGCATTAGTTTTGCTGGTACATTGTGAATCCGCATCTACGGATCATTGTCAGTACTCACTTTCTTTTCTGTATAACCCACCTTGAAAAACCACAAGTTTTGCTGTTATTTTCCTTTTCATTTTATGACCAATATAGCATGCAGTCATTTGGACATGATGTATTCTTTGGTAATCGAGGCCTGAATCTTTAATGATATTTTTGGTAGCATTGAAAGATAAAGGGATGTATGCTTGTGGAAAAGCTTCTTTTATCAACTCTAATAAATCGCTGAATGTAGACTCGGTGATTCTATGTAAGCATTTTAAAGAATAAAGCCTGATAATGAAACTTAATCACGAAAATTTAAAACACCCAGGATATAATGGTTGCTTTCCCTCTTCAACAAGTTAATGAAATTTTCTAGCATCAACATCTATTCCATTTGATCCATCAGAAGATCCACATTCATTGTTCTGCATATTTCCACAAGTACGTTACAACATCTAATCAAGATTATCACCAAAATTTATTCCTGCTTCACAATCCATATCGTTATCACTCCTTTCAAGATCTAAACAAGAAACCTCACAAATCCATTTCAAGTATAATTCAGATGGACCATTCCAAATCAAATGGTCGTAGACTACCTCTCAATGATGCCACTTTCAATTATGATACTTTTTGCAAGCGCATGTAATTTCATCACCTACTGCGAATCTAGAAAAAGTATTTCGAATAAAAAATTTCACTCCACTGATGTATCCTTCACTGAACTTAGAAAGTTCTTCCCATAGTTTTTCCTCGTCGTTCATCACTAATTGACAAACAAATAACATAAACAAATATCATTTAGCCATGAATATAAGGACAAAGACAACACAGTAATAAAATCAGTAATATGATTACACCTGAATACACAAGTAAATTAGTAAATTAGATAACACAACAATAAGTCAGAAAAAATTGAAACTACATTGAGTGATAACTAAAGCTGTAGATTAAATCAAATCCCTAACTGAAATTTGAAACCCAAACGAACCCCAAATGAAGACCAAATTGAAACACCAAAGCCTTAATTGGACTTGAACTTGCCCTAATCGAACACCAATTAAGCTTGTGAACTGAACTTTTATCCCTAATTAAACCTAAGAGTGAGTGTTTGAGAGGTTGAGCGATGGAGTATTTTATTTGAGAGTCAGTGTTTGAGAGGTTAAGAGAATATTCTGATAAGTGTTTTGCCTCTTTGTTTTTGTTTCCCGCCTTAAACATTATTTCTTGCGATCGCTATCATGTTGACGTGGATTAATAATTTTATTAACCCGACTACTGCAACACATGGTTGATATTTATGCTAACACATTGAAGTGTGCCAATAGACAAAAAAACAACATAGCTATGGCAACACTATAACTAGCAACATCATGGATTTTCGTTGTAGTATGCCATCTATGGCGTAGTGCCCTTTCACAAATTTAGTGCGGAAACCTTCCTACAAGACATTTAGCCCTTTATTGAGGGTTGAGCTTAGGGAACCCTTGTCCCAAGATAATTGTTGGTTCTTTAGTCGCTTAAGCTTGATGATTACCCTATTGAGGGAAGAGTAACTAATCTTTTGGGCTCTCAACCTTGATATCTAGGAAACGGTGAACTAACTCGAACTTGTGAAAGCTATATACCCCCATTTTCCCTTTAGGTCCACTTTCATGTACCTGTCTCTGGCGTTGATGAGTAATATCGTTAACAGATCTCTTTAAACGTTTTTACGTTGGTGTTGGAGGAATTCATTTCTCTTAGCTTTATGCCCGCAATATTTTTAGGGAAATAAATAAATGATTTGGTAGGTTTGACGATCTGGCAATCAAAGTGAATTATGTCGTGGTGTTAAAAATGTAAGTATGGCCTCAAGCCTCATAAACGGGAAATGACAAAAATCAGGCAGGTTACACGGCTATGTGGGATGCTCCTATTAAGGTGTATTGTCAACTGATCTAGAGAAAAATTAATATGCTTCCTTATTCTATTGTTGTTGTATGCTTCGGTAATGGTTGATGATCCCAACTGTTTATGATAATAAATTTGGTACACTCAAAGGAAATGAGTGGCCGACCATGTATAGCTGGGTTGCAAGATGTTCTTGTTGAACCCAGTGTATTCCTCTCCCGAGATACACTATCGGAAGGTGATTCCATACCTTGTCATAGTTGGAAATCCATTTTCCAATAAGTGTCTTGTGGTTTTGATATGATACTATGTATGTGGAGCGCGAGATTCAGGCATTCCTCTCGATTGCTAATTATTTGATTCAGACACTAATATAATATTAGAATAATATTGATTCAAGTAATGTTCTGGGTTATCGTAAGGTAAAAACCATCAGTATTTACATGTGGATTGGTCTTACGATTATCCTTTCTTTTAAAAGAATTTTTAAAAAATTAAACCAAGTAATTGGAGTATACTCACACTAGTCCCATGACTGACCTAAAGTGTATTTTGTTTTGTTTTACCACAAACTCTTGGGTGCCTAAATTTGTATAGACAATCAAGTAGTCAGGATTTTACAGATACACATGGAAGATCTTGGAGCAGTAGGCTTCAGCATTAGATAGCTACTGTTTATTTTCCACGATGATGTGTTATGTTGTACTATGATGATGATATGTATATACAGTTGCAAATTTTTAATTCAATAGTTATGTTATCTACTTCTTCTTCTTCTTCTTCAATTCTAACTTTCTTCCTTATTTATTCTCACTTTCTATTTTATTTCTTTAGCATATGGATTTAGTGCACTTTGGGTTGGACTTGTGTTGTATTTGGTCGACTCAAAGGTATGGAAATTCGGGTCGTCAAATTTGGTATCAGAGCTGAAGGTTAAGTAGTAACCATTGCTCTGTGGCATGACTCAATAGAGATAGGGTTAGAAATATCATATATTGAGTTTGAGTGTGTATATACGAGAAAGTGTATTTGTTGCTTTGTATAAAAATGGTTTTATATTGTGAGGATTTATTATTGAGTGGCTTATTAATTTTGGTCAACGGTGGAGCATCACAATGTAGATAGGTGTTTCTAAACACTTTAATACGATGAACCAACATAGTATGTTTTTGAAAAAGCGTAAATGTGATAATCTTACCTAAAGTATATTTTGATATAAACAAAGTATTTATCTTGGTATTATTATAGTATATTGAATGTGTTGGTTATGAACATAATTGAATAAGATTATAATTGAGATCGTTATAAATAACCAATCAGAAATCGTATAAGTATAATATATAAAATAAGATGAACCAAATATGGATTTAAACCAGAATTGGAATTAGAATCTCGAAAACTTGGAAAAGTGTTTATAAATGGATTTGGGTTTATATAGAAATTTTAAGATCTTGGGAAATTTGGAAACGTTTTTCAAGCATTGTGAAGGATATTTCGAAGTAATTTCAAAATGGAAGTGTTTAAAAATAAGTTTTAGAAATATTATAGTATTGAACACTCTTCGGTCATTGGAAAATAATTAGAACGATGAGGGTGTTATCATTGTTGTTCATTTTCGAGTTTCTAAGTGACGGATTACTACCAAAGATATTGTTTTTCAATTGTTTTGAGAAAACAAGTTGTTTTTAATCTTAAAAGGGAAAGTTTGCTTTAGAAAAGCTAAGTTACTTAAAACCTCCTAGGAAGAGATTGTTTAAATTAAAAACAAATTAAAAATAAAAGGATTTTAAATGAATTAAAATATGAATATTAGGATATTAATTAAATATGAACTCATATGAGTTAAAAGTGATAGACTTTTGTAATAAAATCTGATTTCGAATTTTTAGGTGAAGATAAGTAATTAGAGAAATTAATTAGTTATTGGAATATGGGAATAGAACTTAACTTGGTTAAATATATTAGACTGGTAAGTTAAGAATTTGAAATTGAGAATGGAAATTGAGTTTGAAATGGAATTTTTCTTGGGTATAAGCGAATAGTTGTGGTGAGGATAAATTTATTGGATATCAATTGGGAATACATTTATATATGTTGAATAGGTAGTAAATGGAAGAGTCAGAGTTGGATGCCTGACAGAAAGGTACATGGTTAATCGAGCAAGAGATTTATATGCCTATTTGGCAAGCAACTTGGCTTTTTTATTTTCCTTTCGATTGGAAAGGGCCTAGAGAGGCAAGTTGTATGGATTGAGCCATACAAAGGAGATGCTGGAGAAATTTCCAAAAATATAAAGAGTTAGAAATTTTCTAAGAAATTTTGAATAATTAGAAATCGACTGGTATATTGTATAAGAGATTAGATAACCAGATATAGTTAATAAAATTTAGAGTAAATAATGAAGCTGATAAATTGATTTAAAAATCAATTGGAATGGATGTGGAAATATGCAGAACGACATATGGATTAAAGATGAGAATGTGATGATGGATTGTCCAAAAATGGTGGACAGGTCATTTGGAATGAATGATTAAAGGTTAAGTATTGATATAAGGGGTAAAGGTTCTTTGTAAAATACCGATTCGAGAAATATAAAGTGTAAGGTTTCAACCAAGAAGGTTGATGGGAGTTGGAATGGTAATAACATCTTTCCTAACTTAGTAATTTTGGGGATGAAATTCTTTTAAGGGGAAAGAGATGCAATGACCTGGATTTTTAACGATTGAATGATTAATTTAACTAATAATTTAAATAGTGGGTTTGTAATTTAAATGGTTTAAATTCAATATTTTTGAATATTTAATTTATATAGATAATAGAATAATGAATTTTTAACGACCCGGAAAATCTGAACCAATTTTTTTTAAATTGGCTATATTAGTGGATTTTAAATATTTAAAATAAATATTTTAAATAATAACAATGAAAAGTAAGTTTGAATCGATATTTGAAAATGAATATAATTAATTCTAATTATAAACAAGGCCTGAAATGGCGCGGTAGATTCAAAATTTGAATTCAAACTTTGACTGACTGTACCGGGTGCAAAACAAAACGGATTTGAGTGAAACCAAAAATATTTAAATCTGTTAGTGAATACCTTTCTAACGAATATGAAAAATCGAAGTTTCATAGCGGGAAGCAATAGTTATGGCAAAATGAATTTTCAGAAAGGTCGTTATAGAGTTTATATAGCCCGTGAAAATGGTCATTTTGCAAACGACCTCGGAATTCAACGAAACCACTTTTATTGGATCCAGGATGTAAAATTATTGCTAGGTTTCAAATTTCATAATTTTTGAAGCTAGTATGTCAGCGTGTTAAAGGAAAACGTATTTTGGTCAATTATAGTTAAATTGGATAGACCAGAAATGAGCCATTTTTTAAACTATCTTAGAATTCAATGAAACTAGTTTTGTTGGGACTGTATCGTCAATTCATAGCTAGATTTATTTTTCTGGAATTTTTCGAATCAGTATGTGGCCCCGACAAATTGAAATGTACGTTCAAATCAAATATTGAATGTTTTATATTTTAATTTGAATGAAAACTGACTGAAACATTCGAATGGGCCTTCGAAATATATCCCATTGTGTTCGGAATGGGGGTAAAATGCTAGGGACGACAGTCGTTGGGTTTGAATTGGTGTTCGTGTGTGACAAGGGGTATTCTCGGATTTTTAAAATTTATAAATAAAAAAAATCCCTCATTGGTCAAACAGTTTCTCTCTCCCCGATATTGCCTCCGATCGATGACGGAAGGGCTTCAAATGTTCCCTCCCCGATTCATCCTCCTACAAGCCAAATCAGCCAACACCCCAGTTGGATTTTTTGAAGAGCTATCCACCACCTTTAAATCCATCTAGGATTCGTTGTCTATCATCAAGCGTAGAGGGAGATTCGAGTCCCCAAAGTCCGAGGCTTTGGACCGCCGTCGAGCTCTCTACAGGGCGTCGAACTGGCCACCAGTGGTGGCGCTGTAAAGCCCCTTCCACCCCCCACATCGTCGTGTAACCTGATCGGGACCACGTACATCAGATTTGAAGTTATTGCAAAACCTAGTTTTGAACATTCAAAGAAAGGTACAACTGTTAAATTATATAAACTATATTATGGCAGTTTAAAGCGCTACGGTTTTTAATTTCACTGTAAAAATCATATCTTTTTCGTTTCTTGACGAAATTCAGTGAAACAAGAGATAGTGGACTCGTGTGGACATCTTCTACATTCTAGAAGAGACCGCATATTTTTCTGAGCCTTTTGCTATTTTTGGTGGAGTGGAACCCAAAGTGAAATTTCTAAATTATAAACTATATGGAAAACGACGATGTATAAATTATATAGTCGATGTATGAGTTATATAAGCGACCTCATGTATAAGCGTTGTATAAGTTGTACGTTCGATATATAAGTTATATATATATATATATGTGTTGAATAGAAGTGAAATGCTTATATATAAATACACATATATATATACATATACGGCCCTATATATATATATATATATATATATATATATATATATATATATATATATATATATATCAATGGGGTGAACGCTTATTAATGGCGACAAACGATTTTCTCGCCGTCTGTTTTTGTTGTACGTGAGCTTCCCTTTAACCCTAATTTCATCCGTTATTTTAAATCTATTTCCTCTAGTGATAACAATTGCTTGCGATCCGTAGTTAACCTTCAACGAATTCCATTTCGTTGATAAGCCATTTTTTTTTCGATTTTATTTCCATAAAGCAAAATCCAGATCTATCAACCGCTATAGGATATAAGTTGCCGCTTCGCTTTGCATCGACAAGATTAACAATCAATCTTCCCAGTCCCGTTTGGTTCGGATTTGTTTCAATTATGGAGGGTCAAGCCACTGTGGATTTGGATTTCGGCATTGCCGGAGCAACTGAACTGGTTTCAGTTCCAAATTTCTCCAACCGATCTTCTCCCCCTGGTTGAACTAGATCGACATCAGTTTGGGTAAGAGTTATTTGTTTGTTCTTGGGTCAACGGCTAATGCGTATTTTGATTGTGGTTTTCGATTTTTGCTTAGATCTGGTATCTGCTGATTTCCGTACGCCATTTTTGGATTTAAATATGTCTGGTCTATATGCCATCTGATTTTCTTCTTTTAATTATATGATATAAGTTGATGAAGCAGTTGGCCTCTTTGTGGCTTTCATCCCATATTGTTCATGGTTTCCTGCTCCTTTATGTACAGTTTTTCCCAATAACCTGTTTTTGTTTACTGTTCATCTCGATGGGATTTCTAATTTTGGATTGATTGGAAGTCCTTGGGCATTTGAAAGTTGAATGGAGATGATTCATAACAAATCCATATATCGTTGAGGAAGTTTGCAGACTCATATGGTTTAGTAGGTGATCGCAGTATATCTATGTTACCTATTGGGTTGGTTTTATTTTTAATGGGTTACTGTTTAATCAAGTTCATCCGGAAAGTTGGAATTTTTAGTTTGGGTTATTATATCTGATCATTTTCGTTGTTTTTCTTCGAAATCATGTACCATTTTATCGTTTCGAAAGGAAACCTGAATTTGATTAGTAAGCGCTTCCATGAATACCAGTTCTGATGCCGATTAGATTTATTATTGGGAATTTTGAAGATGTGCTTACTGCATTCAATTTTGAATTAAAACTTATTACTGGGTATTTGGTACCGGATGAAATGGTTAGTAGAGGTGCTTAGCATTCTGATGCCAAGTATAATAATACACGTTATTACTATCCGGTCCTCACAGTTTCATAGGATTTATTGGGGCTATACAGTTTCTGCTATTGGCATTGTCTGCCTGGTTTATGAAGAAACAATTCATTTGCACCATTCCATCCAGGTTAATTCTGAAATGTTTCCGATGAAGTTTTGTTACAGAATCGAAGTTAGTATGGATTTACAACTGAAGATGAACAACATACAACATGTGTACCAATTTAATGTTCTTTAACATGCAGTTTTAGAATCCTAGATTGTTCGGTTCTTGGGTTAAAGGCAATGTTTCAGTTATCAGATTTCTATGGAAAAGTGTCGCTTCATTAAGACCATGTCCTCAACTGGATGATGCTCAGTCGTGGGTGTGAAATACTTGGAATGTAAATACTTGGAATGTAAATGCATGGATAACATGACCGCTGTATCACTTCATGGATCATTGGCAGATCCCTCTCAGCTGTTTGGATGGGTTTTTATTTGGTTTTTCACATGTTTTTATCGATATTATACTTTACATTCATCAATATGATGGTGGTGCCAATCGTATGAACTGCCATTTCATGGATCATGCACTGAATAGAGTATGTGGTGTATGTGTGGAGCGAAGTGCACAAGATGTGCAACAAGCGGGAAGATCTCTATACATAGGAGATGACCTAGTCATGGGACTTAGTTAGAATTCTTTTATGTTTTGCATGTATATATTTTCCTTTTTTATATATAGTGGTTTTCATATGTAATCTGTAATATTTTTTCGTAAGTAATAAAAGGGTACCAATTTTCAAAAAAAAATACATATACGCCCCTCGTCCACAAACCATGGACGATATTTATTGGTTGTGATTGGTGTGAAAATTGGTTAATTACGAATGGTTGATTAGAATTGTTTGTGTTTGAAATTGATTGATCGTGGTTGAAAAATACCCGTTTGTGGTTGAGATTTATTTGGTTGAAACTACATAGGATTAGTTTGTGGAAATAAAAAAATATACATGCCGCCTACGTGCGAACTTGATGCATGAAATCCCCATTGTCAAAAGCTGCGTGGCTTTAAGGTAGAGCGAGAAGCCGTACTAGGGACGGCCCCGGTTTTAACTACCTTGCCGTTATGCTGCCGAAATTTTCTGAAATATTCATGTGTTAGAATTATTTTCATTTGTTGAAATTATTTTCATATGTTGAAACCGTTCATGTGTTGAATAGAAATTCATTCGTTGAATAGAACTTCATGTGTTGAATGGTAGTCGTGTTTTGAAATGAATTGTTTTGCAATAAAAATCATATTTTTACTATATATATATATATATATATATATATATATATACAAGCTATAGAAAACCGTTCATGTGTTGAATCGAAATTCATTCGTTGAATAGAACTTCATGTGTTGAATGGTATTCGTGTTTGAAATAAATTGTTTTAGAATAAAAATCATATTTTTTTTATCGTCTATATGAACTATATAAAATAGTCATGTTTTGAAATAAATTGTTTTGCAATAAAAATCACATTTTTACTATATATATACGAACTATAGAAAGCCTTCATGTGTTGAATAGAAATTCATTCGTTGAATAGAAATTCATGTGTTGAATGGTATTCGTGTTTTAAAATAAATTGTTTTATAATAAAAATCATATTTTTATCATCTATATGAAATATATAAAATAGTCATGTTTTGAAATAAATTGTTTTACAATAAAAATCATATTTTTATTATCTATAGTAACTATATAAAATAGTCGTGTTTTGAAATAAATTGTTTTATAATAAAAATCATATTTTTATCACCTATACAAACTATATAAAATAATCGTGTTTTGAAATGAATTGTTTTACAATAAAAATCACATTTTTACTATATACATGAATAGTTAAAAATAGCGATGTGTTGAAATAATTGTCGGTTGGATAAAAATATCATTTTTATCAAATGTATGAAAAGAATATAGCTTTGAAATCGAAGAATCGATATATATATATATATAGAATTGAAATATATCGAATAACGAAGCTGCAGTTCGTGTTTTGAAACCGTGATTTCAAATGATTAGTGCGGGAGATCCGACCATCGGATTTTCCTGAAACCGAAACCGTTGGGTTCGCTTTGGAAATATCTTTCCAACTACATCAACTTTGTGAAGATCCAACGGTTGGATTGTCTGGAATGTTTAATTCAAATCTGAAGAACAATAGCGCCAGAATCGATTATATATATATATAATTATATTAAATCGAATAACGATGTTGCATTTCGTATTTTGAAATCGAAACTTCAAACGAGTGTACCAGGAGATCTGACTGTCGGATTTTGCTAAAACTGGAACTGTTGGATTCGTTTTGAAAAGATATTTCTAATGATATAAGATATGTGAAGATCCAACGGTTAGATTTTCAGATATGTGTAAATCAAATCTGAAGAAAAACAGCGCCACGGCCGCGTTATGTCCCGAAGCGTCGCTTGAATAAATTGGCTATTTTAAAATAAATAAAAATAGCAATAAATCGTCATAAAATACTATAAACGATATGGAATGTGAAATTTAGGAATTAACTGAAGGTTAGCTAAGTCGAATGGTTTCCTGGGTTTTGATCTGATGTTGGTTTCGGCCTTCGGGGTTAATATTTGGGAAATCGTTCTCTTACTGATTGACGGTTAGTGACCAATGAATTGGAATGAGGCGTATGTTGTGTTTGTGTAGCACTAGTTATTTATATACGTGAGTTGCTCAGAAGACCGAGTTTATCCCATTCTAAATAACTGAATCGACGATAAGAAATCGAAGATGAAGACCGTGGTCGAAGATTGGAGTTCTTCACCCCGTTTGGATAGTAACTGATGTCTTGATTGGGAGGCATCTCGAAATATGGATAATGAGTGGTGATCGTCCAGACGTACGTGGAGATCGATGGGTATACGATGTATATAGTGCCTCCGGCTTCGTTCAGACCCAGAACGGACTTGTAAATGGACTGTGTTTTTGACATTGGAATTCATTCTGTGTGAATGATAGCCATCAGTTACGTGGCGTGAATTGCCTGTGTGGAATGCTAAGACGCAGTGATCAGGGCTTCTGTTGAAAAACAAAGTCTTGTGGTTGACGATCGGAGCACCGCCTGTGTGGCGTTGCTTTGTGTATAACGTAAATTCGCGAACCTCACACCCCGGTATGAACCAGAAACGGGAGAGGACACCAGGGAGGGCATGCGTTTCTTCCTAGCTAGAAGTGGTGTTAGTGCTTAAACTGGCCGATATTTATATTATTTTCACCTATGTGGTTGTTGCTGTTGCAAGGCGCCTCGGTTATATCGGTCGATCCGGGACCAATGGAGTCATTCGTTGGCTCATTTACGCCCCAAAGGGCAGGGAAACGCAGTGTTCAGGCATAATAATTAACATCGGTGGACCGGCCCTGACGATCCAAAGTGTAACACCTCACCTCCGCTAGGGTCACTCACAAAGGGAATGCACTAGGTTTGGTGAAGCATTATCGAGGTAGACATGCACAGAAATATTACAAGACAGAACATATATAAAACAACGGAAGTAAAACAAATTTCATTACCTTATAAAATAAGGTCTAAAGCCTTTTACATCAGAATACATCAAAACCTGTCTTGCAATAGTAAAGAAGCATAAAACCTTTTCATAAATTATTCCCCAAAATAAAGCGGTGAAGCAGCCATAGCGAAGAGAAGACCAAGCTATACATGATGACCTTCAAGCATAAGAGGTCCGAACTAAACAACATCATTTCCTCCCTGAAAACCTGGGGGGACGGGGGGGGGGGGGAATGGAAGACAAAGAGGAAAAACAAAACGGGGTCAGTCATAAAGACTGGTAAGTCCAATCTACTTCCAGTATAAAAACAGGTAAAGGTAACATGACATGCATAAACTGAAAGTAAACATAAGAATGACGACAAGATAGATAAGCTAAACCAAGATAACTGGATGAACTAGTGTAGCAAGATAAACTAAGGTATCATGATAAACTACGGCGTCAAGATAAATCAAGGTATCACATCGTCAGGTTTCTATCAAGTCTACAATCCCAAGGTATCTATCATGTATAACATCCCACGGTATTTATCATGTATATTTGCTCTGCACCTCTCGTACTAGTATCCCAACCCGCGTCATGTGTTAACTATGAATGTCCCTTGCCCAATGTCATGTAATGGTCCATGTCAACCTAATATATAGCATATGTAGGTTTTTCCCAACTCGTATGTTTCTTTCCATGTATAGGTTCAGTCCTTTGCCGTAGGCCATACGGGCTTTCCCATGTAAATCTATACCACCTCAACGTAGTACCATTTTATCCTTGAAGTTGTTTTGGACTGCTACCCTTGATCTGGTTATGTTTTCTTACCATGAACTATCGCGTGTTCACTTAGGATTTATGCCACCCAGGACCACTAGGGATTATGCTACCTAATGAATGTTTCCGTGTCTCGGTTTGGGTTCAGGCCACCTAGGGCCACTAGGGATTATGCCACCCGTCAACCACGCCCTTTATCCCACGTATGTATCATGAATCGTTTTCCATGTCTAGATGCACAAGTATCTCAATGTGCTATCCGAGTTCCGTGCCAGGGAAAATCAAGAAGTACGGAACTCGGTCGGGAGCTTTAAGTCATCTACCGATGCAGATATCAAGGTCTGTTTTTGTATCCGTGGCTATGGTCCCACGTGACCCCTCCCTCAACCACTGAAAGGCAATCCAAGAAAAATGATGTATGAGAACTACATCCCGGCCCCACTATGCCCCCACTTACCTATTGGACAACCTCACCCATAACTCGATAGCAAGTATATGGTCTGTTGGGAGTTCTCTGCCTTTCCGTACGTACATGATTGACTAAAGATGGTAGGTAGTCGACGACGCGCTATCCAGGGCAAAAACAAGAATCGTCGACTCCACGCTAATCCATCCCAGTCTTTAGGTCGCTCGCATAGCAACCAAGGCATACTCTTGGTTCTTCTACCGCAGACCTTAACATCTTGTGAGCCCAGGCGGATCATCTTCAACCTCACAGAGGATACCAAGAGTATCCTCACGTCCCTCGAAGCTACCGCTTCGTCACCCAGTTCGTTGGAGCCTTTATCTAAGTCAGATAATTCGCTCCTCCACGTGTGTTCAAGCGATGACCTACTGTATCGGGTTACTCATCTATCTGTGAACTGGTCCAATTTCCTTGACTAAGAATTATTACTTAGTTATCCTTAACTAAGGTTTACCACTTAGCTTCTCTTCCCGCTACCCTTATTAACTACAGTTTTCAACCTAGTCCCCTGAGCTAGGGTTTGGTCTAATGGGTTAAGTGTTGTCATTCAAGTTCATGACTTAACCCGCCTACGAACCATGTCAAGCATTGGCTAAGTATTCAAGCCCTACAAGTTGGTTAAGTATACCAAGAAGCTCATGACTTAACCCTATTCAATCATCAAGTCAAATTGGTTAAGTATTTGTTTATCTTAACTCCATCAGATTATCGTGTTAGATTGGTTAAGCATAGATTATCTTAAGCTTATCAGATTATCGAGTCGGATTGGTTAAGTATAGGTTAACTTAACCCCATCCACTAATCGTATTAGAATGGTTAAGTATGTTTAAACGGTCTTGTGACTTAACCCTATCAAGTTCTCATATTAGATTGGTTAAGTATGGTTGCTTAACCTCATCAAATCATCATGTATAATTGATTAAGTATAAGTTACTTAACCCCATTAAATTATCATGTTAAGTTGGTTAAGTATTGGTTACTTAACCTCATTGAATTACCAAGTTTAGATTGGTTAAGTGTTTAACTTAACCCCATCGAATTACCGTGTTTAGATTAGTTAAGTGTACGTTACTTAACCCCATCTAATTACCGTGTTTAGGTTAGTTAATTCTAAGTTACTTAACCCCATCTAATTACCTAGTCGGATTAGTTAAGTGTAAATTACTTAACCCCATCTAATTACCAAGTCGGATTAGTTAAGTGTAAATTACTTAACCCCATCCCCTAATTGTCTTGTATGGTTAAGTGTCATTAAGAAATCAAGTCAGGTTCCAGTTAACCTACCCATTCGTGTCATATCGGTTAAGTATCATTAGTCAAAATTACTTAACCTTTTCATGTGGCATTAATTAGATTAATGCACCCCAACCTCGCACATTAGACTTTGTAGTGGTTACTAGTTAAGCCGGGCGGGTCCGGGTAGCTTTACACCACAACCTAGTCTAACCTTGTGTTTTAAGTGCTATATGACCAACTACTCACATTGGGTCCTATTGTTTGTAGCCACTAGTTAAGCCGGGCGGGTCCGGGTAGATTTATGCTACAAACTCAACCCAACCTCGAGTTGGACACTTTCATGTTTGGTCTAGTGTCATATTACACTTACAACCCATACATGTCTAGTTTCAAGTCCCATGTTTACCCCACATGTCATGTCCACATTTAGGTGTATCATGAGTGCCATATTTTCATGAAATCCCATGTCAAATTATCATGTCGTAATCTCGCACATCTAACCTACCCCAAATCATGTTTCCAACCCAAGTAAAAGCGATTCAACCTAGTAAGGATACTATGCTACATACTGGCCTCAAGACATGCACGATGTCAAAAAGGGATTGGCCATAAACATGCATGGTATCATAAGGGGTTTGGCCTCAAAATATGCATAGAATCATAAGGGGTTTTTGGCCTCAAACATGCATAATGTTACAACGGGAATAGCCACAAACATGCATGATATCATAAGGGGGTTTGGCCACAAAATATGCATAGCATCATAAGGGGTTTTTGGCCTCAAACATGCATAATGTTACGACGGGAATAGCCACAAACATGCATGATATCATAAGGGGGTTTGGGTTCATTTACATGCATAAGCCCCAAGCCATATTCATGTGCATATTTCACAAGTCAAAGTGGTTTCAAGTATTCATGCCAACATTCCGCAAGTAAAGGTTCAATCTTTCATGATGGACTAAGTAAAACATAACATAAGTGGCATGATTTAGTCACTAAGCATAGCCAAAAGTCATAGGTTCAAGCAAAAGACGCATGACAAGGTTCATATAGGCTAGCATACTTGGTTTAATCTCGTTTTATTCCATGCCATCATTAAAACTACCGTTTAGATCTAGAAGTAGCTAGAACATACATAGCGTGGAAAGAGGGTAGGAGCATGAATCGTCTTGACGAAGAATCCATGTTGAGACGATGATTAAAACCCTTGATTTGGTGTAGAAAGCTTGCACCTTCGTCTTGGATCTAGTTTGAATGCATAGGCTCTTGAAGTTGGAGATGGAGGCCATGATCAAGATAGATTTTGGCAGCACTTAGTTGCTAGAATGATTTTTAGTGATTTAGGTTAGGTCCTAAGGTGTTTTTATAGAGATTAGGAGTAGTTTAGGCCATAGGATATGTAACACCCCACCTCCACCAGGGTGGCTCTTGCAAGCACTCTGACTTTGGTGGGGCGTTTGAATTAGGTAAACATGCATAATGATATATCAAGGCAGAACAAGAACATATGTATATATGTAAACAGAGTAAATAACATAGATAAAACAGCGGAAGATTTCAAAACATTTCAAAACAAGTCTGGTACAACATAGCTTTCCAAATAAACAAGTCTAGATAAAACAACATCAACTGAAAAACTGAAATAAATAAGTGCTATCCCCAATTAAGTGGTAACCATAGCTAGCTTCATGTCGAAACCGTACATGAGCTGAAATCCCACAAGCAAGAAATCCGAAATCCAAGCTCCAGTATTCCCTCCCTGAGAACCTGGGGGGGGGGGGGAACGGAAGAAAAGAGGCGAAAGAAAACAGGTCAGTCAAAAAGACTGAGTAAGCCCTACTACAATCAATGTAAACTGATAAAGTTAACTGGCATGAGCAGCAGGGATGAACATAAGGATAACAATATACTAGCATGATGATTAACTAACAAGGTAGATAAAGGTGTCATCGCATAATCAGGATTAAGGTTTTGCACCACAGGTGTACTAGCAAACTAACATGACTTGAATAAACAAGTATTGATCCCTTGGCCCAAGCTTTGGCCCAATAACATGAAATGACCCTAATACAAGGTCCAACCAAACGGTCTAGTCGATCGGCTCCCTAAGCCTAACTCGTCACGTGTTGGTGTCAATACGGCCCAATCATAATTGTAGTCGAACTGTGTCGGGTCCACCCTTCGGGTGTATCAAGCCCTAGGGTGTCAACCCCTGGACACCATGAACATGAGTGCACAGTCCCGATCTACTGGTACCCGTGCATGTTTTCTCCGGCTACGGACTATGTGCACGACCAGAGTCCGCCCGGAACTACACCGGCGTACCCTCTGCTGTCGCTTTTGGTCACTTACCTCCAGTCCAGTAATCGTGCCCCCACCCTAGACTAGTCCCTAGGGTCATGATGATACTAACTTGGGATTACTGCTGGAGTGGGCCCCCATTGCTAGGATTTTTCTAGTGGGTTAAGTACGGTTTAACCCTCTTGCTAATCCTGGATTAACTTGGTTAAGTGTAACGATGAGTTCACGACTTAACCCCGATTAATCTACCAAGCCCAAATTGGTTAAGTATTAAGTGGACCATGACTTAACCCTAATCACGAGGCATTAATTAATTTAATGCGCCTTAACCTCTCACATTAGACCTTGTTGTGGTTACTAGTTAAGCCGGGCGGGTCCGGGTAGCTTTACACCACAACTTGGTCTAACCTCGGGTTCAAGGTACAACATGACCAACTTCTCACATTGGGTCCTATTGTTTGTAGCAACTAGTTAAGCCGGTCGGTTCCGGGTAGGTTTACGCTACAAACTCAACCCAACCTCGAGTTGGCCACACTTATCTTTTCTAAGTGTCATGTCCATCATGTTTCCAAAACATGTTACAAGTTTTCAAGCAATTGGGTAGACCTAACTTATTAGGTTAATTCCCAATGGGTAGACCTAACTTAATAGGTAAATTCCCAAGCTTATGTTTTATGTCTTTTAAGTTTACCCAACCCCAAACGCAATCCCATCGCTTACATATCGCAATAGCGCATAAAGGATAGAAAGAGGGAACTTGGCATAATCATGACATAAAGGTATTGAAGCCACAAGCTTAACATGGTGGCATATGAAATGTTCATATGTTCATACACTTGCATATTACATTTTTAGGCCTCAAAAGCATGCATAAAACCAAACTTAGCATATTGGTGATACATGGTGCTAAATGACATGTAGAGATGGCCATAAGTTCGCATTTAGCCTCACATGCAAGTTATCATAAGAGATATGATAACTTACATGTTGCTAAAATGCAACCTTTGGCATAAAGCATAAAGCTTTATGTTCATAAACCCAAAATAAGCTTGCATAACATGATAGCTTGAACAAAATGTTCAACCCAAACTTGCATAACATAACTTGGCATACTTGCATATAAACTTGCATATCACAACATGATAAACTTGCATATCACAACATGATAAACTTGCATATAAACTTGCAAACCACAACATGATAAACTTGCATATAAACTTGCATATCATACATTTAACTTTAGAGTTTAAGTATGAAAGTAGAATAGGGCTTACAATGCTTAAGAAGTCACAAAAATATGACAAAGCCCTTATGAAATCAATTAAACCCAAAATGCAAGCAAAACCCTTGAGCCAAAATGATCAAGACTCTTTCTTTATGATGCAAATATATAAACTTGACTTGAATGCAAGCTAATGATGCTCATACAAGTTTGAAAACACTTGTATGCATGGAAAATCACTTAGGAATTTATTTAGGAATTTTATGAAGAGAGTGGAGGCCATGAGAGGATTGATTTTGCCATAGTTTAGTTGTATGAATGAATAATGATGATTTAGGGTAGGTTAGGGTCTTATTTATAGATTAGGCAAGTGTTTTAGGCCATAGGATTAAACCTAGATTCAATCCAAGCCATCAAAGCATGTCTTGGGGAAGAAGTCAAGTGTAGGAACCATCTAGGGCCTTTAGATTAAAGATGAACCACGAGAACCATTCAAATGCAAAATCTGCATTTGAGCGAATCGGCCCACGGGTTGATAGCCAAACACCCTGGATTAACCCCTAGTCGACCCAGCAGGCTCGGGTCGACCTCAAAAATCGGCCGGTTCGGTTATTCCCCTCTCCCAATTCGCTGTTTTGAACATTTTTGCATATTTATTTATTTAATTTTCAATTATATATATATATATATATCAATATATATATATTTCTCTGCGCAACCCATTTCACTTAATTAAGTATACTTTAATTTGGGAATTTTTCGTGAAACTTCGCGAGGCCATATCTTGGTCATACGGACTCCGATTTTCGAAAACTCGGACTCTATTTCGCGTATTTTTCCGAGACGAACGCAATGGCATAGCCTGTTTCCTTTGATTCAGAGTTTACAGTTTAATTCTGCCTCCATTTATGTTATAACATGTTATTCAAAAATACGGGTTGTTACATTCTTCCCTCCTTAAAGGATTTCGTCCCCGAAATCTCCAAGTTAGGAAGAACGTATCCTACCATCCATCATCCATCTACTCCAAACATCATCCACGAGCAATCATTGTCCTTAAAAGGTTCTAAATGTTGTATGATCATATGCAAAGGTGTGTGTGTATATGTACTTATCTAATGCGAAAATCAGGAGGTTACTGATTCAGTAAACCCCCTTAGTGCAAAATATGTTAGTGAAATGAGTCCATATGTATGCAAATTCCTAACATAATTTATAATCTCTACATGAGTGCACATAACATTCATCCATATGCAACATCCATGTGATAGCATAACAAGTTTTCATCCATGAATAAGCATAAACACTCATGCATATGCGGTATGAAAGTGTGTGAGCCGATCTTAGTGCCTAACGTGTATTATGCATCCACGAGTATCCACTTGCAAACACTTGCAACCACTTGCAACCATCAAGCATAACATGTTTCAAACACATGTTTCATCCAAAGGGTTTCTACCTAAGGTTCTCATGACAAGATTAACACGATAAACTAGGTAAACATGGATAACAAAGAGAAAGATATGCTAACAAAGAAAAGAGATTGAGAGTGTACCCTCAAAAAGGAATGGATAAAGCCCCCGCATCTTCTCCTCGGTTTTCCAAGTTGCGTCTTCTTCGGCTTCACCCATTGAACCTTCACCAATTTGACCTCTCGATTCCTTAGCTTCTTGGTCTCCGTCCCCAAGATACGAATCGGAGCTCTCCTCAAGGTAGCCTCTTTCTCCACTTCTACATCTTTTAGAACACTTGGCTCAACAACCTCTGCTGATTCATGTAAACACTTCCGGAGATGCGAGACATGAAAAACATCGTGTACTCCAGCAAGCTTCTCGGGCAACTTCACTCTATAAGCCATCTGCCCGATCCTCTCTATAATAGGGAATGGTCCAACAAACCTCGGTGCCAACTTCCCAACAGCTCCAAATCGGACCACATTCCGCAAAGGAGAAACCTTCACGAAAACCATATCCCCAACATCAAACTCCAAATCCGTTCTTCGCTTATCAGCATAGGATTTCTGTCGGTCTTGGGCCGCTTTCATCCGTCTCCGAATCAACTCGATCTTCTCGGATGTATCTCTGATCATATCAGGCCCAAGTATAAGCTCATCTGTAGTCTCCCACCAACATGTAGGCGACTTGCACGGCCTCCCATATAAAGTTTCAAATGGTGCCATCCCTATGCTTGCCTGATAACTGTTATTATATGCAAACTCAACAAGAGGAAGATGGTCTTCCCAAGTACCACCAAAATCCAGAATACAAAGCCTCAACAGATCCTCGAGTACCCTATTCACCCTTTCGGTTTGATCGTCCGTCTGTGGGTGATAAGCCGTACTTAGATTCAACCTTGTGCCCATAGCTTCTTGCAAGCTATTCCAGAATTGACTTGTAAAGATTGGGTCACGGTCACTGACTATACTAGAAGGGACTCCATGTTGTCTCACAATCTCACGAAGATATACAGACACTAGCCAAGATGCGGTCCTCGTGCTCTTCACCGGAATGAAATGAGCACTCTTCGTAAGTCTATCCACAATAACCCAAATGCTCGTATTCCCTTTCCTTGACCTTGGTAGCCCATTGATAAAATCCATGGAAATACTCTCCCACTTCCATAGTGGAACGTCTAGAGGATGCAATAGCCCACCGGGCTTCTTCGACTCGGCCTTAACTTGCTGGAAGATGATACATCTAGAGACAAATTCTGCCACATCCTTCTTCATCCCAGGCCAAAAGAAAATGCGCTTCATATCTTTATACATCTTATCTCCGCCCGGATGTATAGTCAACTTAGAGCGATGTGCTTCCTCAAGAACTGTTCTTACTAGATCTTCTACCATTGGAACACATAACCTTCCGTCTCTCCTCAGCCAACCCATGTCATCAATAGAATATCGAGCGAGATGACTAGACGTCTCTCCTCGAATTAGCTTATCCATAATCTCAACTATCTGAGGGTCTTCTCTCTGCGAAGCCCCAACTTGATCAAGAAGGGTAGGTCTGAGTTCCAGAGATGCTAAAGAACCGGTCATCGACTCAATCGCCAAAGAGAAATCAAAGGTTGCCGCATACTCTAAATTCTTCATCTCAACGAATAGAGGACTTAGGGTCAACCTTCTTCTACTCAATGCATCTGCTACCACATTCCCCTTGCCAAGGGTATAAGCTATCTCAAAATCGTAGGACGCCAAGAATTCCATCCATCTTTGTTGCCTCAGATTCAGATCCTTCTGAGAAAAGAGATACTTCAATGACTTGTGATCGGTATAAAGCTCAAATCTTTCTCCCAGAAGATAATGGCGCCAAGCCTTGAGTGCATATACTATTGCTACCAACTCTAAGTCATGAGTGGGATAATTCTTCTCATGCACTTTGAGTTGTCTACCGCCAAAGCATATCACTCTTCCTTCTTGCATAAGAACAGCTCCTAACCCCGTGCCACATGCATCGGTGTATACGGTAAATAACTTCCCTCCATCGGGCAAAGCTAGAACAGGTGCTGATGTGAGGGCTCTCTTGAGCTTCTGAAAAGCAAGCTCGCATTCTATGCTCCAAGCAAAAACTAAATTCTTCTTCGTCAATTTAGTGAGAGGAGCGGATATCTTTGCGAAGTCCTTGATGAACTTCCGGTAAAAACCCGCAAGACCTAGAAAACTTCTCACTTCGGTTGCATTCCTTGGAGTATTCCAATCCTGAACTGCCACTACCTTAGCGGGATCCACCGCTAAGCCTTGCTTAGATACTATATGCCAAAGGAATCTAACTTCCCTTCTCCAAAAGTGACACTTGGAGAACTTGGCCTTCAACTGATGCGCTCTAAGCGTATCCATCACCTCCATGAGATGCCTTGCGTGCTCTTCCTCATCCTTAGAGAAGATCAGAATATCATCTACGAAGACCACGACAAACTTGTTCAGGAACTCCCTGAACACCCTACTCATCAAGTCCACGAAATATGCGGGCGCATTAGTCAAGCCGAACGGCATGACAAGCCATTCTAAGAATCCATCTGGAGTTCTGAACGCAGTCTTGTCTATACTATCTTCAGCTACCCTGAGCTGATGGAACCCCGTAGCAAGATCAAGCTGAGAGAAAACAGAAGCACCGACAAGCTGGTCAAAGAGATCATCAATCCTCGGTAACGGGTGTCTGTTCTTCTTAGTCAGATTATTCAACTCTCGATAGTCAACACAAAGTCGGAGAGAACCATCCGCCTTGGTAGCAAATACCACAGGCGCTCCCCATTCAGATATACTTCGTCTAATGAAGTTCTTCTCAAGCAACTCTTTCACTTGCTTACTTAGCTCCCGCCTTTCACGCGGAGCCATGTGCCGAACGGGCAAAGAAACAGGCTTTGCATTATCCACCAGATAAATGCGGAAATCAATCTCTCGCTTAAGGGGCAACCCCCTAACTTCATCGAAAACATCCGGATACTCTCGAACCACTCCCACAGACTGAAGAGTTTCCATTGACGAGTCGAGTGATTCCAGATAGCACAACATGACGGGACCTCTCGGATCACAAGAAATCTCTAGGGTGTTTCCGAGGCGAGTCACGAGCCTCACAAACCTATGCTCACAATCAAGAATGGCTCCATATCTGGACAGCCAATCCATGCCTAATATCAATCCGTATCCCCTAAAACCAAGAACATAAGCACTGCACAAGAACTCTACACTCAGTATAGAGATCCTCAAATCCCCACATATCATAGACAAATGGGCGGAACCCCCAATAGGATTTGAGACACAGACGGGATCATCTACCAAGCTAGTACTAAGGTGCAAACTATCAACAAGATCAGATGAGATAAAGCTATGCGATGCACCAGAATCAAACGAGGTACGAACTAGAAAATCAGAAATATATACAAGGCTCTCAACAGAAATACTACCTCGATCGGGAACTGGAGCGACATTGAGAGCATGAACTTGCCCTCCTTAAGGTCCAGCACGCTGAGTCTGACCCTGGCCTTGCCCTTGCTTCCTCGGGCAATCCTTACTGAAATGTCCAGTCTCACCGCAGAAAAAGCATTCACCATTCTTCCTTTTCCTCTTCTTACAATCCTTAATAAGATGCCCAACTGAACCGCAATAATGGCACTTCCCCTTGTTGCCTTGACTCTTGTTCTTGTTCTGATTGCCTTGACCGCTCTGACCACTTGGATTACCCTGATTTCCTTTTCCCTGGGAATCAGTCTTCTTGGCTTGAGTATCATTCATCTTGGTTTCTTTCTTGACCTCTCCCTGAAGTAACTCCATATCAACCAAACTCTCAAACGTGGCCCCATGGGGAATATGTGACATAGCCAATCCCTGCAACGGCTCATTCAATCCTCTAGCAAAACGAAGAGCCTTCTTCTGAGGAGTATTCACCATATCCAAGCAAAAACGAGCTAACTGGTTGAACTTGTTCACATATTCTTTGACAGACATATCTCCTTGTTTCAAAGTTATGAACCTCTCCATTTGCAGATTCTCCTCAGCAGAAGATAGAAACTTAAGCATGAACCTTGCCCTAAAATCGGCCCAAGTCTCAACAGGCCTAGTACCATTGGTGACTTCCCACCAATAAGCGGCTTCATCCTTCATAAGCCAAACCGCCAACAAGAGCTTCCTCTGATCGTCTAAACCAAAGATAGCAAACAAATCCTCGGTCTCTTTCAACCAATTTCTGGCCTCTATAAAAGTCTCAGTGCCTTGAAAGTTCTTGCCACCCATTGCTTTGAAATTTTTGCAAGTCTTTGCGAAGTCCACTTGAGGATGCTGAGGGGGAGGAGGAAGAGGAACCTCAGCGACAGGAGGAGGAGGAACATTAACCACCGTAGGAGGAGGAGGAGGAACATTAACTACCGGAGGAGGAGGAGGAGGAACATCTGCGGGGCCGACTTCGGTCGCCCTAGCCTCCAAAAGTCTCCTATACCAAACAGGTACGTTTACTCCCTCCGGAATAGCAAAGTTATCGTCCATACTGAAAACGAAGAAAAAGACAGATTCAGAATGGAGAAAAACGAAGGAATTTTGCTAATGGCTTTTTGGGGAATAGCCTTTAAAATAAACTAGACTTTTCTTTGGAAAATACTTTATACTTGGTTTTGAAAATAGTTTTCCAAAAGTTTTCTAAAAGCCTTTTTGTTCCTTCTCGTACCATATGCTCTGATACCAAATGTAACACCCCACCTCCACCAGGGTGGCTCTTGCAAGCACTCTGACTTTGGAGGGGCGTTTGAATCAGGTAAACATGCATAATGATATATCAAGGCAGAACAAGAACATATGTATATATGTAAACAGAGTAAATAACATAGATAAAACAGCGGAAGATTTCAAAACATTTCAAAACAAGTCTGGTACAACATAGCTTTCCAAATAAACAAGTCTAGATAAAACAACATCAACTGAAAAACTGAAATAAATAAGTGCTATCCCCAATTAAGTGGTAACCATAGCTAGCTTCATGTCGAAACCGTACATGAGCTGAAATCCCACAAGCAAGAAATCCGAAATCCAAGCTCCAGTATTCCCTCCCTGAGAACCTGGGGGGGGGGGGGGGGGAACGGAAGAAAAGAGGCGAAAGAAAACAGGTCAGTCAAAAAGACTGAGTAAGCCCTACTACAATCAATGTAAACTGATAAAGTTAACTGGCATGAGCAGCAGGGATGAACATAAGGATAACAATATACTAGCATGATGATTAACTAACAAGGTAGATAAAGGTGTCATCGCATAATCAGGATTAAGGTTTTGCACCACAGGTGTACTAGCAAACTAACATGACTTGAATAAACAAGTATTGATCCCTTGGCCCAAGCTTTGGCCCAATAACATGAAATGACCCTAATACAAGGTCCAACCAAACGGTCTAGTCGATCGGCTCCCTAAGCCTAACTCGTCACGTGTTGGTGTCAATACGGCCCAATCATAATTGTAGTCGAACTGTGCCGGGTCCACCCTTCGGGTGTATCAAGCCCTAGGGTGTCAACCCCTGGACACCATGAACATGAGTGCACAGTCCCGATCTATCGGTACTCGTGCATGTTTTCTCCGGCTACGGACTATGTGCACGACCAGAGTCCGCCCGGAACTACACTGGCGTACCCTCTGCCGTCGCTTTTGGTCACTTACCTCCAGTCCAGTAATCGTGCCCCCACCCTAGCCTAGTCCCTAGGGTCATGATGATACTAACTTGGGATTACTGCTGGAGTGGGCCCCCATTGCTAGGATTTTTCTAGTGGGTTAAGTACGGTTTAACCCTCTTGCTAATCCTGGATTAATTTGGTAAAGTGTAACGATGAGTTCACGACTTAACCCCGATTAATCTACCAAGCCCAAATTGGTTAAGTATTAAGTGGACCATGACTTAACCCTAATCACGAGGCATTAATTTATTTAATGCGCCTTAACCTCTCACATTAGACCTTGTTGTGGTTACTAGTTAAGCCGAGCGGGTCCGGGTAGCTTTACACCACAACTTGGTCTAACCTCGGGTTCAAGGTACAACATGACCAACTTCTCACATTGGGTCCTATTGTTTGTAGCAACTAGTTAAGCCGGTCGGTTCCGGGTAGGTTTACGCTACAAACTCAACCCAACCTCGAGTTGGCCACACTTATCTTTTCTAAGTGTCATGTCCATATGTTTCCAAAACATGTTACAAGTTTTCAAGCAATTGGGTAGACCTAACTTAATAGGTAAATTCCCAATGGGTAGACCTAACTTAATAGGTAAATTCCCAAGCTTATGTTTTATGTCTTTTAAGTTTACCCAACCCCAAACGCAATCCCATCGCTTACATATCGCAATAGCGCATAAAGGATAGAAAGAGGGAACTTGGCATAATCATGACATAAAGGTATTGAAGCCACAAGCTTAACATGGTGGCATATGAAATGTTCATATGTTCATACACTTGCATATTACATTTTTAGGCCTCAAAAGCATGCATAAAACCAAACTTAGCATATTGGTGATACATGGTGCTAAATGACATGTAGAGATGGCCATAAGTTCGCATTTAGCCTCACATGCAAGTTATCATAAGAGATATGATAACTTACATGTTGCTAAAATGCAACCTTTGGCATAAAGCTTAAAGCTTTATGTTCATAAACCCAAAATAAGCTTGCATAACATGATAGCATGAACAAAATGTTCAACCCAAACTTGCATAACATAACTTGGCATACTTGCATATAAACTTGCATATCACAACATGATAAACTTGCATATCACAACATGATAAACTTGCATATAAACTTGCAAATCACAACATGATAAACTTGCATATAAACTTGCATATCATACATTTAACTTTAGAGTTTAAGTAAGAAAGTAGAATAGGGCTTACAATGCTTAAGAAGTCACAAAAATATGACAAAGCCCTTATGAAATCAATTAAACCCAAAATGCAAGCAAAACCCTTGAGCCAAAATGATCAAGACTCTTTCTTTATGATGCAAATATATAAACTTGACTTGAATGCAAGCTAATGATGCTCATACAAGTTTGAAAACACTTGTATGCATGGAAAATCACTTAGGAATTTATTTAGGAATTTTATGAAGAGAGTGGAGGCCATGAGAGGATTGATTTTGCCATAGTTTAGTTGTATGAATGAACAATGATGATTTAGGGTAGGTTAGGGTCTTATTTATAGATTAGGCAAGTGTTTTAGGCCATAGGATTAAACCTAGATTCAAGCCTAGCCATCAAAGCATGTCTTGGGGAAGAAGTCTAGTGTAGGAACCATCTAGGGCCTTTAGATTAAAGATGAACCATGAGAACCATTCAAATGCAAAATCTGCATTTGAGCGAATCGGCCCACGGGTTGACAGCCAAACACCCTGGATTAACCCCTAGTCGACCCAGCAAGCTCGGGTCGACCTCAAAGATCGGCCGGTTCGGTTATTCCCCTCTCCCAATTCGCTGTTTTGAACATTTTTGCATATTTATTTATTTAATTTTCAATTATATATATATATATATATATATCAATATATATATATTTCTCTGCGCAACCCATTTCACTTAATTAAGTATACTTTAATTTGGGAATTTTTCGTGAAACTTCGCGAGGCCATATCTTGGTCATACGGACTCCGATTTTCGAAAACTCGGACTCTATTTCGCGTATTTTTCCGAGACGAACGCAATGGCATAGCCCGTTTCCTTTGATTCAGATTTTACAGTTTAATTCTGCCTCCATTTATGTTATAACATGTTATTCAAAAATACGGGTTGTTACAGGATAAACCCTAGGATAGATCTGAGCCCTCAAAATCCGTCACAGGCCCATAAAACCGAGCCTAGACAGCAGCAGGTGCACCCAGGCCCAAGTGGTCGGACCACCCAGGTCGACACCCGTGTCGACTGGGCAGTCGACCTGCCCCCTGGGCGTGTCGACTCCCAAGTCGACACCCCAGTCGACCTGGGGCTTGGGCGGGAATTTTCCCGCCCAGTTCGTTTGGCTCTAGATTTGAATTTCGAACTGTTTTTGAACTTGAATTTTCCTGAAAACTTTGACGGGCCATAACTGGGTCATACGGACTCCGATTTTCGAAAACTCGGACTCTATTTCGCGTATTTTTCCGAGACAAATGCAATGGCACAACCAGTTTCCCCTGATTCAGATTTTATAATTAAATTCTTCCTTGATTCTTAGCATGTTGTAAAAATCCGGGTTGTTACATTCTCCCCAACTTAAAGGATTTCGTCCCCGAAATCTCCAAGTTAGGAAGAACGTATCCTACCATCCATCATCCATCTACTCAAAACATCATCCACATGCAACCATGGTCCTTAAAAGACTCCTAATGCTTTATGAACACATGTAGAAAGTGTGTGTATATGTTCCCTAGCTAATGCTAATGATCAGGCCTGAATGATCTTTCTAGTGCAAAATATGTTTAGTGTCATGAGTCCAACATGTATGCAAATAGTCCTAGTCATATAAACACTACATGCGTGCACAAACATTCATCCACATGCAACATCCACATGACAACACATTAACTTTTAAAAAAGTATAAATACTCATGCATATGCAATGCAAAATGTGAGTGCGACGATCTAGTATCTAACGTGTATTCGCGCATCCACGAGCAACCACTTGCAACCATTTTCAACCATATCAATCATAACATGTTTCAAATACATGTTTACATCCATAGAGTTCTACCTAAGGTTCCCAAGATAGGATCGAGAAGATAAACAAGACAAACTCCTTACGGGGTTTGCAACAGAAACAGGACCGAGAGGATATCCACCAAGCGATAGCATGCAAGCAAGCTCTAAAGGAGAACCAGGGATCAACGATATACTCTTAAAAAGAGACATGATGTGCGCGTCTAAGCCGCATTTCCATGAGCTTAATTCCATTGTGCCTTGACCGCCTTTGACTTCATGATTTCGTAGCTCCTTGATTCCTATTTCCAAGGTATGAGTCGGAACTCATTTCACTGTCGCCTCTCGTTCCTTTTTCACTTATTCTTTTCTAAAATACTTAGCTCAACCATAACTGCGTACTCATGGTTTCATGCAAGCTTTCCAACAATTCACTAGCGAATCTTGTATCTCGTTTACCTACTAAGAGGTATTCCATGCAGAAGAACATTCCCTTGAAAACAACCAATGCCAGCCATGTTGCCCAGTGTACTTACTAGTGTGATTCCTACAGCCCATGCTTAAGCAGAATAAACCATCCGCCTTATTTGCGAACATTACTCGATCAGATTAGAGATTTCCGATAAATGCATCAAGAGATTCTAGGTAACTAACCATGACAGAACTCATAAGGTTACACGAGACTTCGAGGGTATTACCAAGGCAAGTTAAGAGTTTAACTACCCTCCTTTCAAAACCGGGAATGGCAGCCCTTACTAGATAACCACTTCATCCCTAGAATCCATCCATAGCTCAACAATAGAAGCATTGCTTCTAATCTCAACACTTGGCATTTACACTCTCAATTCCAAACAAGTCATGAATAAATGGACCGACTCTCCAACCAGATTTTGGGACAAAAGTGGGATCTTCTACCATGCTATTACTAAGGTACAGAGACTTAACTATCGAAGCAGACTTAAATGATGCGATGATCAAAACAAAGTCTGGACGGGATGATAGAAAAGAAAGGCTAAACCTTTAACAGAAACGATACCATCCCTCTTAGGTACGCTAGGAGTGGGAGCATACAATTTCCCTCTCGCTGACCTTGTCCTTATCTTCCTTTGTGGATCAAGCCATACCAACAAGTTTCCTATTCTTAAGCTCGTGTCCTTTATCCTTGCTCTTATTATCCCTTCTTATAACTTCGGTAACAGGTCTCTCGAGAACTTCCTCCATCGCACGGGAAAACACTTACGTAGCTAGATAAGGATTAGTCGCAGTTAAACCTACTGTGACTACAGATGGAGGAAAGAAAGGAAAAGAGATTCAATCAAGCAAACAAAGGATAGTGCTAATGGCTTTTGGGGAATAGCCTTTAAAAACTTTTCTTGAAAAATGCTTCTTTGTAAACGGTTTCTCAAATAGTTTTCAGAAGGTTTTAAAAACTTTTGCCCAGTCTGGTAACCTTCTGCTCTGATACCAAATGTAACACCCCACCTCCGCTAGGGTCACTCACAAAGGGAATGCACTAGGTTTGGTGAAGCAATATCGAGGTAAACATGCACAGAAATATTACAAGACAGAACATATATAAAACAACGGAAGTAAAACAAATTTCATTACCTTATAAAATAAGGTCTAAAGCTTGCAATAGTAAAGAAGCATAAAACCTTTTCATAAATTATTCCCCAAAATAAAGCGGTGAAGCAGCCATAGCGAAGAGAAGACCAAGCTATGCATGATGACCTTCAAGCATAAGAGGTCCGAACTAAACAACATCATTTCCTCCCTGAAATCCTAGGGGGGGGGGGGGGGGGAACGGAAGACAAAGAGGCGAAACAAAACGGGGTCAGTCATAAAGACTGGTAAGTCCTATCTACTTCCAGTATAAAAACAGGTAAAGGTAACATGACATGCATAAACTGAAAGTAAACATAAGAATGATGACAAGATAGATAAGCTAAACCAAGATAACTGGATGAACTAGTGTAGCAAGATAAACTAAGGTATCATGATAAACTACGGTGTCAAGATAAATCAAGGTATCACATCGTCAGGTTTCTATCAAGTCTACAATCCCGTGGTATCTATCATGTATAACATCCCACGGTATTTATCATGTATATTTGCTCTGCAACTCACGTAGTAGTATCCCAACCCGCGCCATGCGTTAACTATGAATGTCCCTTGCCCAATGTCATGTAATGGTCCATGTCAACCTATTATATAGCATATGTAGGTTTTTCCCAACACGTATGTTTCTTTCCATGTATAGGTTCAGTCCTTTGCCGTAGGCCGTACGGGCTTTCCCATGTAAATCTATACCACCTCAACATAGTACCATTTTATCCTTGAAGTTGTTTTGGGCTGCTACCCTTGATCTGGTTATGTTTTATTACCATGAACTATCGCGTGTTCACTTAGGATTTATGCCACCCAGGACCACTAGGGATTATGCTACCTAATGAACGTTTCCGTGTCTCGGTTTGGGTTCAAGCCACCTAGGGCCACTAGGGATTATGCCACCCGTCAACCACGCCCTTTATCCCACGTATGTATCGTGAATCGTTTTCCATGTCTAGACGTACAAGTATCTCAATGTGCTATCCGAGTTCCATGCCAGGGCAAATCAAGAAATATGGAACTCGGTCGGGAGCTTTAAGTCATCTGCCGATGCAGATATCAAGGTCTGTTTTTGTATTCATGGCTATGGTCCCACGTGAACACTCCCTCAACTACTGAAAGGCAATCCAAGAAAAATCATGTATGAGAACTACATCCCGGCCCCACTATGCCCCACTTACCTATTGGCCAACCTCACCCATAACTCGTCGAACACCCCATAATATGTCTGTTGGGAGTTCTCTGCCTTTCCGTACGTACACGATTGACTAAAGATGGTAGGTATTCGACGATGCGCTATCCAGGGAAAAAACAAGAATAGTCGACTCCACGCTAATTAATCCCAGTCTTTAGGTCGCTCGCATAGCAACCAAGGCATACTCTTGGTTCTTCTACCGTAGACCTTAACCTCTTGTGAGCCCAGGCGGATCATCTACAACCTCACAGAGGGATACCAAGAGTATCCTCACGTCCCCCGAAGCTACCGCTTCGTCACCCAGTTCGTTGGAGCCTTTATCTAAGTCAGATAATTCGCTCCTCCACGTGTGTTCAAGCGATGACCTACTATATCGGGTTACTCATCTATCTGTGAACTGGTCCAATTTCCTTGACTAGGAATTATTACTTAGTTATCCTTAACTAAGGTTTACCACTTAGCTTCTCTTCCCACTACCCTTGTTAACTACGGTTTTCAACCTAGTCCCCTGAGCTAGGGTTTTGTCTAATGGGTTAAGTGTTGTCATTCAAGTTCATGACTTAACCCGCCTATGAACCATGTCATGCTTTGGCTAAGTATTCAAGCCCTACAAGTTGGTTAAGTATACCAAGAAGCTCATGACTTAACCCTATTCAATCATCAAGTCAAATTGGTTAAGTATTTGTTTATCTTAACCCTATCAGATTATCATGTTAGATTGGTTAAGCATAGATTATCTTAACCTCATCAAATTATCGAGTCGGATTGGTTAAGTATAGGTTAACTTAACCCCATCCACTAATCGTATTAGAATGGTTAAGTATATTTAAACGGTCTTGTGACTTAACCCTAACAAGTTCTCATATTAGATTGGTTAAGTATGGTTGCTTAACCTCAACAAATCATCATGTATAATTGATTAAGTACAAGTTACTTAACCCCATTAAATTATCATGTTAAGTTGGTTAAGTATTGGTTACTTAACCTCATTGAATTACCAAGTTTAGATTGGTTAAGTGTTTAACTTAACCCCATCGAATTACCGTGTTTAGATTAGTTAAGTGTAGGTTACTTAACCCCATCTAATTACCGTGTTTAGATTAGTTAAGTCTAAGTTACTTAACCCCATCAAATTACCAAGTCGGATTAGTTAAGTGTAAATTACTTAACCCCATCTAATTACCAAGTTGGATTAGTTAAGTGTAAATTACTTAACCCCATCCCCTAATTGTCTTGTATGGTTAAGTGTCATTAAGAAATCAAGTCTGGTTCCACTTAACCTACCCATTCGTGTCATATCGGTTAAGTGTCATTAGTCAAAATTACTTAACCTTTTCATGTGGCATTAATTAGATTAATGCACCCCAACCTCTCACATTAGACTTTGTTGTGGTTACTAGTTAAGCCGGGCGGTTCCGGGTAGCTTTACACCACAACCTAGTCTAACCTCGGGTTTTAAGTGCTATATGACCAACTACTCACATTGGGTCCTATTGTTTGTAGCCACTAGTTAAGCCGGGCGGGTCCAGGTAGATTTATGCTACAAACTCAACCCAACCTCGAGTTGGCCACTTTCATGTTTAGTCTAGTGTCATATTACACTTACAACCCATACGTGTCTAGTTTCAAGTCTCATGTTTACCCCACATGTCATGTCCACATTTAGGTGTATCATGAGAGCCATATTTTCATGAAATCCCATGTCAAATTATCATGTCATAATCACGCACGTCTAACCTACCCCAAATCGTGTTTCCAACCCAAGTAAAAGCGAGTCAACCTAGTAAGGATACTATGCTACATATTAGCCTCAAGACATGCACGATGTCAAAAAGGGATTGGCCACAAACATGCATGGTATCATAAGGGGTTTGGCCTCAAAATATGCATAGCATCATAAGGGGTTTTTGGCCTCAAACATGCATAATGTTACAACGGGAATAGCCACAAACATGCATGATATCATAAGGGGGTTTGGCCACAAAATATGCATAGCATCATAAGGGGTTTTTGGCCTCAAACATGCATAATGTTATGACGGGAATAGCCACAAACATGCATGATATCATAAGGGGGTTTGGGTTCATTTGCATGCATAAGCCCCAAGCCATATTCATGTGCATATTTCACAAGTCAAAGTGGTTTCAAGTATTCATGCCAACATTCCGCAAGTAAAGGTTCAATCTTTCCTGATGGACTAAGTAAAACATAACATAAGTGGCATGATTTAGTCACTAAGCATAGCCAAAAGTCATAGGTTCAAGCAAAAGACGCATGACAAGGTTCATATAGGCTAGCATACTTGGTTTAATCTCGTTTTATTCCATGCCATCATTAAAACTACCGTTTAGATCTAGAAGTAGCTAGAACATACATAGCGTGGAAAGAGGGCTAGGAGCATGAATCGTCTTGACGAAGAATCCATGTTGAGACGATGATTAAAACCCTTGATTTGGTGTAGAAAGCTTGCACCTTCGTCTTGGATCTAGTTTGAATGCATAGGCTCTTGAAGTTGGAGATGGAGGCCATGATCAAGATAGATTTTGGCAGCACTTAGTTGCTAAAATGATTTTTAGTGATTTAGGTTAGGTCCTAGGGTGTTTTTATAGAGACTAGGAGTAGTTTAGGCCATAGGATAAACCCTAGGATAGATCTGAGCCCTCAAAATCCTTCACAGGCCCATAAAACCGAGCCTAGACAGCAGCAGGCGCACCCAGGCCCAAATGGTCGGACCACCCAGGTCGACACCCGTGTTGAATGGGCAGTCGACCTGCCCCCTGGGCGTGTCGACTCCCCAGTCGACACCCCAGTCGACCTGGGGCTTGGGAGGGAATTTTCCCGCCCAGTTCGTTTGGCTCCAGATTTGAATTTCGAACTGTTTTTAAACTAGAATTTTTCTGAAAACTTTGACGGGCCATAACTGGGTCAGACGGACTCCGATTTTCGAAAACTCGGACTCTATTTCGCGTATTTTTCCGAGACGAACGCAATGGCGCAACCAGTTTCTCCTAATTCAGATTTATAATTAAATTCTGCCTTGATTCTTAGCATGTTGTAAAAATCCGGGTTGTTACACAAAGGGTTGATGCGTTCTGATCCTGGGGCTCAGGCTAGGCAGTGTCAAATTCGGTAAGGACTATCTTTTGCCTTGGTTCATGTCGGAAATCCAATTTCCAAATACAACACCGTGCAGTTTTGATTGTAAACCTATGTTTGACGACATAGTGGCATGTAATGCTCATGTCGTCTATGATTGATACTTATGATTTGAAATTGTTCTTGAAACATATAAACACTAGTAATATCAAATGCTTTTGTTTTATTCGTATCAAGCATATTTTGGCCATTATAAGGTAAAAACTCTATCCTCCGGTTTGCGTTGCATTGTGTGATGGGAACCGAGTCTTATAATGGCTTCATTTTTATAAAAAGCATTGCGATGTTTAAAAGAATTATTTGTTTTAAAGCACTGGCAATCCAATGGAGTAAACCTGTGCCACGAAAGTGGCGTGGTCCTGTGATTAGCCAATTGTATAATGTGTTAAGTAGATTTCTCATACCAGTCCTTGTTGCAGTCATGATGGGGGGTTCTCACCATGTGGTTTGGTGGCGAACAGTGGGCTCTTACCCTCACATGTCCCTTGCAGGGGCTGGTTGCTGTGTGCTGACAATCGAGAAGTTGGCCGTAAAACAAGTGGTACTGGGAGACCATTGTGAGCCACGGTGGGTTTTACCTGCTGTGCTGGAGGATGAAGGGACGGTTGCAAAGCCTACCGGATTTCGCGGTATCGTCACAACGTGGTATCAGAGCTTTGGTTAAGCTTAATGCTGGAATATAACATATTAACGAACACGTCAGAAATAGAACCAGTAGTGTTCTAGGACGGGAAACTCATTACAGATAGGATCAGTGATATCCAAGTATAAGTATAGCAGAATCAGAATAACTCGTTAGAGATAGGGTCAGAAATGCCCCAGAACGAGTTGAGAGTTATATGTTTATAAATAACGTATTTGTGATTATATATATAGTCTGGTTTTAAAAATACGATTTTTGAATATATAAATAAATAGATATATATTTGAAAAGTAAAAAGAATATATGAATTAATTTGTATATTTTTGAAAAGTTAAAAACAAATTGCTTGTTGGCTGTGTTGGGTGATAGTGGGTTGGATTAATTAAATTATTAGAACGATAGTAAATTTAATCAATAAGAGAATAATAGTAGAATTTATTGGGTTAAATCACACATTGAACTGATTTAAAAATTGATAGAAATATATATACATGTGCATTATATATGTTTGAACAGGTAATTGGATTAGCTGTCGAGTAAAGAATTTATTTGCGTGCCCGACAAAAAGGTAAACCTTAATGAGTTGGATGCGAAATATTATTATATCAACTCCTGTGAATTCCATTGGATGCGGAGTGCTAGTTATTCTGTATGTAATAATAAGCGTCACCATAGGATAGTAGCAATTAATTTTGAACTACACTACATGGCATACTTCTGGAAGATAGGCATACTTTATCATATACCACATAAGCATTTGGAGCTTGTGTGACGAGGTGGAAGATTTACCATATGAGTGAGAGGCTTGTATGGCGATGACTATATTTTATAGGTTGAACTGACGACTGATATGACCATATAAAATTGTAACGATAAATTGCTAGAATAATAAAACCCCAAACGGGTCTGGAGTTGACAATAATCACGTCTCTCTAATCATTAGATACGGCACATGGATTATTTATTTCCCACACGGGACGAGGTGACGAGAATTTATTCTCTGGAGCAATTAAAATACACACTCCCTCAGGCTTGGACAGGGTGACGAGAATTTATTCTCTGGAGTTATTATCTATACACGCTCCCCTGTAAACACCAGAATATGTCACTATAAATATGTGTATGCTTTATAGGATTTATTGGGTACCTAATACGGCCCAATAAATTTCCAAACTCCTCCCCGTACAAAGGAGGTTATGGCGAATTTTTTTGAAAATTCCGGGTGTTAGCCAAATTTTTGAAGAATTTGAAAATTCTCAGAAACTGAAAAGTTGGAGGATGGAAGCCAGATTGGAAGTAGAGTTGATTAATCAAACCACTTTTGACTTTGTTCCTTTTCGAGGACAAAAAGTTTTAAGTGGGGGAGATTGTAACGACCCAGAAAATCTGAACCAATTTAATTTTGTTTAAATTGGCTATTTTAGTGGATTTTAAATATTTAAAATAAATATTTTAAATAATAACGATGAAAAGTAAGTTTGAATCGACATTTGAAAATGAATATAATTAATTCTAATTATAAACAAGGGCTGAAAAGGCGCGGTAGTTTCAAAATTTGAATTCAAACTTTGACTGACTG
The DNA here is from genome assembly GCA_030737875.1 of Allium sativum. Lineage (NCBI taxonomy): Eukaryota > Viridiplantae > Streptophyta > Magnoliopsida > Asparagales > Amaryllidaceae > Allium > Allium sativum. The sequence goes on from CM060920.1 coordinate 632,149,960, forward strand.
TACGGGTGCAAAACAAAACGGATTTGAGTGAAACAAAAAATATTTAAATCTGTTAGTGAATACCTTTCTAATGAATCTGAAAAATTGAAGTTTCACAGCGGGAAGCAAAAGTTATGGCCAAATGAATTTTCAGAAAGGTCGCTATAGACTTTATAAAATCCGTGAAAATGGCCATTTTGCAAACGACTTCGGAATTCGACGAAACAACTATTGTTGGATCCGGGATGTTAATTTATTGCTAGGTTTCAAGTTTCATAATTTTTGAAGCTAGTATGTGAGCGTGGGAAAGGAAAACGTGTTTTGGTCAATTACTGTTAAATTAGATCGACTAGAAATGGGCCATTTTTCAAACGGTCTCAGAATTCGAAGAAACTAGTTTTGTTGCGACCGTATCGTCAAAACATAGCTAGATTTATTTTTCTGGAATTTTTCGAATCAGTATGTGGCCCTGGCAAATTGAAATGTACGTTCAAATCAAATATTGAATGTTTTATATTTTAATTTGAATGAAAACTGACTGAAACATTCGAATGGGCCTTCAAAACATATCCCATTGTGTTCGGAATGGGGGTAAAACGCTAGGGACGATAGTCGTTGGGTTTGAATTGGTATTCATGTGTGACAAGGGGTATTTTCGGATTTTTAAAATTTATAAATAAAAAAAAAATCCCTCATTCGTCAAACTGTTTCTCTCTCCCCGATATTGCCTCCGATCGACGACGGAAGGGCTTCAAACGTTCCCTCCCCGATTCCTCCTCCTACAAGCCAAATCATCCAACACCCCAGTTGGATTTTTTGAAGAGCTCTCCACCAGCTTTAAATCCATCTAGGATTCGTTGTCTATCATCAAGCGTAGGGGGAGATTCGAGTCCCCAAAGTCCGAGGCTTTGGACGGTCATCGAGCTCTCTACAGGGCGTCGAACTGTCCACCAGTGGTGGCGCTGGAAAGCCCCTTCCACCCCCTACGTCGTTGTGTAACCTGATCGAGACAACGTGCATCGGATTTGAAGTTATTGCAAAACCTAGTTTTGAACATTCAAAAAAGGTACGGCTGTTAAATTATATAAACTATATTATAGCATTTTAAAGCGCTACGGTTTTTAATTTCACTATAAAAAGCATATCTTTTTCGTTTCTTGATGAAATTCAGTGAAACAAGAGACAATGGACTCGTGTGGATGTCCTCTACATTCTAGAAGAGACCGCATATTTTTCTGAGCCTTCTGCTATTTTTGGTGGAGTGGAACCCAATGTGAGATTTCTAAATTATAGACTATACGGAAAACGATGATGTATAAATTATATAGTCGATGTATGAGTTATATAAGCGTTGTACACCTCATGTATAAGCATTTTATAAGTTGTACGTTCGATATATAAGTTATATATGCGTTGTAAAAATTATATCTGTGTTGAATAGAAGTGAAATGCTTATATATAAATATATATATATATAAAAATATAAATATATATATATATATATAAATATATATATATGTGCCCCTCATCCACAAACCATGGACGATATTTATTGGTTGTAATTGGTGTGAAAATTGGTTGATTACGAATGGTTGATTAGAATTTTTGTGGTTGAAATTGATTGATCGTGGTTGAAAAATACCCGTTTGTGGTTGAGAATTATTTGGTTGAAACCACATAGGATTAGTTTGAGGAAATGAAAAAATACACATGCCGCCTGCGTGCGAACTAGATGCATGAAATCCCCATTGTCAAAAGCTACGAGGCTTTAAGGTAGAGCAAGGAGCCGTACTAGGGACGACCCCGGTTTTAACTACCCTGCCGTTATGCTGCCAAAATTTTCTGAAATATTCATGTGTTAGAATTATTTTCATTTGTTGAAATTATTTTCATATGTTGAAACCGTTCATGTGTTGAATAGAAAAACATTCATTGAATAGAACTTCATGTGTTGAATGGTAGTCGTGTTTTGAACTAAATTGTTTTGCAATAAAAATCATATTTTTACTATATATATACAAGCTATAGAAAACCATTCATGTGTTGAATCGAAATTCATTCGTTGAATTGAACTTCATGTGTTGAATGGTATTCGTGTTTGAAATAAATTGTTTTAGAATAAAAATCAAATTTTTTTATCGTCTATATGAACTATATAAAATAGTCGTGTTTTGAAATAAATTGTTTTGCAATAAAAATCACATTTTTACTATATATATACGAACTATAGAAAACCTTCATGTGTTGAATAGAAATTCGTTCGTTGAATAGAAATTCATGTGTTGAATGGTATTCGTTTTTGAAATAAATTGTTTTCTAATAAAAATCATATTTTTATCATCTATATGAACTATATAAAATAGTCGTTTTTTGAAATAAATTGTTTTATAATAAAAATCATATTTTTATCATCTATATGAACTATATAAAATAGTCGTGTTTTGAAATAAATTTTCCTATAATAAAAATCATATTTTTATCACCTCTATGAACTATATAAAATAATCGTGTTTTGAAATGAATTGTTTTACAATAAAAATCACAATTTTACTATATACATGAATAGTTAAAAATAGCGAAGTGTTGAAATAATTGTTGGTTGGATAAAAGTATCATTTTTATCAAATGTATGAAAAGAATATAGATTTGAAATCGAAGAATCGATATATATATATATATATATATATATATATATAGAATTGAAATATATAGAATAACGAAGCTGCAGTTCGTGTTTTGAAACCGTGATTACAAACGATTAGTGCGGGAGATCTGACCATCGGATTTTCCCAAAATCGAAACCGTTGGGTTCGCTTTGGAAATATCTTTCCAACGACACCAACTTTGTAAAGATCCAATGGTTGGATTGTCTAGAATGTTTAATTCAAATCTAAAGAAAAACAGCGCCAGAATCGATTATATATATATATATAATTATATTAAATCGAATAACGACGCTGCAGTTCGTATTTTGAAATCGAAACTTCAAACGAGTGTACCGGGAGATCCGACCGTCGGATGTTCCCAAAAATGGAACCGTTGGATTCGGTTTGAAAATATCTTTCTAATGACATAAAATTTGTGAAGTTCCAACGGCTAGATTTTCATATATGTGTAAATGAAATCTGAATAAAAACGGCGCCACGACCGCGTTATGGCACAAAGCGTCGTTTGAATAAATTGGCTATTTTAAAATAAATAAAAATAGCGATAAATCGTTATAAAATACTATAAATGATACGGAATGTGAAATTTAGGAATTAACTGAAGGTTAGCTATGTCGAATGGTTTCCTGGGTTTTGATCTGATGTTGGTTTCGGCCTTCGGGGTTAATATTTGGGAAATCGTTCTCTTACTGATTGACAGTTAGTAATTAATAAATTGGAATGAGGCATATGTTGTGTTTGTGTAGCACTAGTTATTTATATACGCGAGTTGCCCAGAAAGACCGGGTTTATCCCATTCTGAATAATTGAATCGACAATAAGAAATCGAAGATGAAGACGGTGGTCGAAGACCGGAGTTCTTCACCTCGTTTGGATGGTAAGTGATGTCCTGATTGGGAGGCATCCCGAAATATGGATAATGAGTGGTGATTGTCTAGACGTACATGGAGATCGATGGGTATGCGAGGTATATAGTGCCTCCGGCTTCGTTCAGACCCAGAACGGACTTATAAATGGACTGTGTGTCTGACATTGGAATTCATTCTGTGTGATTGATAGCCATCAGTTACGTGGCGTGAATTGCCTGTGTGGCATGCTAAGATGCAGTGATCAGGGATTCTGTTGAAAAGCAAAGTCTTGTGGTTGACGATCGAAGCACCGCCTGTGTGGCGTAGCTTTGTGTATAACGTAAATTCGCGAACCTCACACCCCGGTATAAACCAGAAACGGGAGAGGACATCAGGGAGGGCATGCGTTTCTTCCTAGCTAGAGGTGGTGTCAATGCTTAAACAGGCTAATATTTATATTATTTTCACCTATGTGGTTTTGTTGTTGCAGGGCGCCTCATTTATATCAGTCGATCCGGGACCGATGGAGTCATTCGTTGGCTCATTTACGCCCCAAAGGGCGGGGAAACGTAGTGCTTAGGCATAATAATCCACATCGGTAGACCGTCCCTGACGATCCAAAGGCTTGATGCGTTCTGATCCTGAGGCTCGGGCTCGGCAGTCTCGAATTCGATAAGGACTATCTTTTGCCTAGGTTCATGATGGAAATCCAATTTCCAAATACGACACCGTGCGGTTTTGATTGTAAACCTATATTTAACGACATAGTGGCATGGGACGCTCATGTCGTCTATGATTGATACTTATGATTTGAAATTGTTATTGAAACATATAAACACTAGTAATATCAAATGCTTTTGTTTTATTCGTATCAAGCATATTTTGGCCATTATAAGGTAAAAATTCTATCCTCCGGTTTGCGTTGCACTGTGTGATGGGAACTGAGTCTTATAATGGCTTCATTTTTGTAAAAAGCATTGCGATGTTTAAAAGAATTATTTGTTTTAAAGCACTGGAAATCCAATGGAGTAAACCCGTTCCACGAAAGTGGCGTGGTCCTGTGATTAGCCAATTATATAATGTATTAAGTAGATTTCTCATACCAGTCCCATGACTGACTCGTAGTTTGTTTCACTTGCAAATTCGGGTGCCCCTATTTCTACATGGGCAGCCTTGTATTCAGGTTTTAGCAGGCTCTTTCTAGATAGCTAGAGCTGAAGATGGATTCTATGATTTCTCTTTTTATGTTGTTCATCTCCTATTTTACATATTTTGTTTGTTTTCCGCTGTAGACATTTATGTATAGCAGAACTGTATTTGTACTAAGTATGATCCTGTATACTGTGTAACTCTGATGATTACGTTTATCCAGTGTATTATTTGTACATTATCTGGTGTATTTATTTAATTTTGTTCTGCTATTTCTGTTTATGTGTTATATTCCAAAGATTACCCTTGCCACCGTCAGTACGGGGTTTGGGGTCGCCACAGAATTTATTTCTAATATAGTTGGAAATTATCTGAATTTGCAATATTACGTAAATTGGATAATTTAGTAGATTTAATTGAGTTAGATTCGAATTATAATAACGAATTTATTTATAAACGAAGTTTGAACGTATTAGTTATAATATAATTTAAAACAAGCTCGTAATGTTGTGGTAGTTCATAGTTTTACGTTTTGAACTTTAAATAAATATACAGAATTCGTTAAAACAAGAAACGTTCAAATCTATTTTACTATATTTTTTTAGTGAAAGTTAAGAATTGAGATTTCGTATTATAGATTTTAAGTTATGTCCAAATTTAAGTTATTTCCAAATCAAATTTTCTGAAAGTCGTTATGGAATCGTTTATAAGCCATAACAATTTATCTAATAAAATAAAAGGATTTGAATATAATCTGAATATCGATTTAACATAGAAATTTTATCATGTCGAATTATAAATCCAAATGTGTTTATTTTGGAGCTATATGATACTGTATTTGAATATATATGATAATATATATTTAATTAAGTTGAATTTTTTGAATTTATTAATATTTTATTGGTTTTATATTAGCTGTAAAAATAGTCATTTTGCAAACTACCTCTGTTTTCGACGAAACGAAATTTATTAAATTCGTAATTATTAATTTATTCCTAGATTTCAAATTTCTTGCCGATCGGAGTTGTTTTGTGAGCATGTGCAATTAAAATGTGAATCAATCAATAATTTGAGCTTAAAATAGTGCAATGTGAGAAAGCAGACTCGGATTTTGATGAAACGAGTCTCATTTGGTCCATAATGTCAAACTATAGTTGTATACATTTTCATTGAAATTGGATATCATGTAGGGTCATATGAATTTTTAAGTGACGAACGTAAACAACGATTGAATAAAACCGAATATAAAATGAAATAAAATATTATTTTCTCTTCTTATAATTCTACCACCTATCCTTACTCTAAACCTAACTATTTTCATTCCCTGGTCAACCCTCGTTCATGGCCGACACACTAAAAATAAAAACGTAACCTTAAAAAAATTCCAAACAAATCGAATAAAACCCAATAATCTCAAAACAAGTTTATTCGAGTTCCTATAGTGATTCTCTTCGATATGGTATAAGTTTAAATGGATTCAGTGGAATGATCATTCTCTGGAAATTACCTAGCGTGTCCTAGGTTTGCAATTCATGGGAGATTGAAGTATTAATTCATGAAATGGAAGTTGTTTTTGGGTTTTGGGCATGTAATATCATTGTTTGTGGAAATTTTGGGGATTTTTGTGCTATTAAGGTTCGTTTTTATGCTGGTGTGTGTGTGATGTCTGAAGAGTGGAAGATGGTGGAAAGTGACGAGTTGAGAAAAATTATGTTGGCTTGATTGAGATTATGATGGGAAGAACAATGGAAGATAGCTAGAGCGGGTTGAGTTCGTTGGACGGAAGAAGAATTATAGGGGGAAGGATTTATATTTGAATGTGGATAAAGAGTTAATCAGAAGGTTAATTAAATATTAAATTAATCGCTAATGACGTTTATATAGCTACAAACTGTAATATTAATAACTTGTGTATACATTATCAGGATTTTATGAAACCAGATCTGTTGGGATCGTATAGGCATAGGCGACGCAATAAAACTTGTATCGTCCCGCCTTTTTAACAGCTTCAAATTGGTAGTTAAACCTATTTAAAACGTCTAAATTGATGGATTGTTATTTAGCATACAGAGTTTAAAACACAGTACCGACACAGAAAACACAAAATAAATAAATAAATAACATAATATTTGAACGACGATATAAACTTTTATATATAATCAGAATCTTTGATACACGAAATTTTCTCAATACAGTAGAATGAAAATACAGTTTGAATATAAATGAAATATTTACTGTTTTCAAATCTTCAGAGTGCGCGTCTCCTGAAATCCCCAGCTTTGTCAATCTGTGAATCCCAGATGGTAATCTCTTAATCTGTAACGCTCAGGGTCTGACCCGAGCGTTCCATGCAAAAACATAAAACACTCGAGTCAGGATTTATCATAATTCAAGTAATTACTTCAATTGTAAACTAAAATACAATAGTTAATCCTAAATTCGAGTAAATCGAAACCATGAGAACAGCCGGAATATACCATAGCAACTTGGGACGAAAACAAAATGGGATAGCGTGTACAGTGGTATGTGTATACATATGTGTACATCGACCACCACTTATATCAATTTTTATTTCAAAGTCAAATGGTTACGGAAGCCTGCACGTACACACGTATAAGGATACACGTGTGCACTGTCCCAGCATCCCCCAACCAATAAATAAATAAGTGCAATGATGGTCAAAGTGCGCAAGCATGATAGCATAGCTAGCCAGTGCATCAGCTCGTATACACAGCAAGTACACTGAGCTAGGTGTACACTCAGGTTCATAATTGTTTTAATCAAATGTACAAAGGGGGCAAACATGTATATTTCATTTAGGCAGGGTTCATCATACATCAGATACTAATTGTAACAGATGTAATATGTACACTTCCTTTAAACTGGGTTCGACATCAGATGAACAAATGCCAAATTTGATAATAAGTAAACTTCATTTAAACAGGGTTCGGCTGGGAAAATTCAAGGTGAATACGCAAGCCTGGAATGTCAAATGCCAAGGCAAGAACTAGCAATTTATTTCACCAAGCTCAGTTTTAGTACACTAATGGATAGAAACAAACCTGTAACGCCCCACCCCGAGAGCCACCCTAATAAAGAGCATTACTGGGTAATATTGTCTATTAGAGAGGAGAATAGGGCCGCTTAGGGGCGACCACTTGTAGATTTGCATTAGCAAGTCTAAAGTATGTCGATAAAAGTGATTGCTATTTTTTTCTTTTAGAGGGTCGACATACTTAATACTTTATGTAGTACAATTCTACGGTGGCTCCAGAATCAGCTCAGCACAGTACATATAACTACAATATTACCGATCATAGAACAGTTACATAATATTACATCATTAGAGTACAACAATTACATGTGCTACAAAAAGAATAGATAAACTTCTCTCGCTTATAATATGATACAAAAATGAAATAATAGAAAGCTCAACTATTCGAACTCGACTACATAAGCTCGAGTGAATGAAGCTACAACGAAGATAGAGTAAAGAGAACCTAATAACCCCAAGCTCAGCATCTACACCTGAAATACCTCGGTCTGACCCAAGAATACACACACGGGACAGTCTATTTTACAAATCAGTGTATGAAATAAATAAGCACAAGATATATGACTCTTTAACCTAAGAGTTAGGAATATGATAATATAAAAGGGATTAATTGGTTTCTGCTCACATGACATAATAGAAGGGATAAATACACAAGTCTCGAAGACTAGGTCTAGGCTAAGTATATCACCACACTCGAGGCACGATGGAAACATGACACCAAAATCATCAAAATTATCATATACATCTCAAGCGAGTTAAATTATCAATAAAGGGAGTACCCCACTCCAAGACATATAAATCTTGTTATATGACGAATTAGAAATCCCAATACACTTTGCAAATATACGATCATCCGTATCGAGTTAAAATCTGTAGTGACCCGGATTTCCGGGGGAATTTGAGCTGACTAAATAACACAATTCCAACCCAAATCGCACTGGAAATTCAAGAAACTAATAGAAAGAAGACAGAGGGTGAGGACAGATAAGATAGAAACTTAGAATAGAAGAAGAAGAAGAACACAACATCAGAGTAACACGAACCTCACAGCGGAACGAATAACATATAATAGATAACATAACTTTGAAATATAAAAGTTATGTATACAATAGCACTTATCAGAGTACAGCACTTACAACACAGCGGAAATAAACTATAGCTATATGATTCTGAAGCCTCCTGCTCCAGCTCTTCAATGTATCTGCAAATCCTGACTACTTGACTGCCCGTACAAATTTAGGCACCCAAGAGTTTAGGGAAAACAACAAAGTAAACTCCGGGTCAGTCATGGGACTGGTATGAGTAAAACAGTTTAAACAAGTATATGAACAAGTAAACGATATCTCATAAGACCACGCCGCAGAACGGAATGGGTTTTTCCCTTATGAGAATCCAAAATATCTTTATATCAAAAACCTTTTGATATTATAATAATGTCTATGTACAAATAGATATCAACTAGCAGAAACGCTTTCATCTCACGTTCTACATATATAGTATACAATCAAAATCGCAAGCACGTATTGGATAATGGATTTCCAACTATGACAAGGTATGGAACCACCTTCCGATCAGTGTACTCTAGGAACGATACACTGGAGTTCAACAAGAACATCTTGTAACTCAGCCACACATGACCGACCACTCATTTCGCTTGAGTGTATCGAATGTACATCACCAACGGTTGGGATCAGCAACCGTTCCCGTATATATATGGGACAGCATTGATAGATTTAAGAAACAAATGAATATTCACTAGATAGGAGATTATACACCCTACTTCGGTGCGACCGACTTAGCCATGTTGCCTGCCCGATTTCTGTCATTTACCGGTTGATGAGGCTAGAAGCTACGCTTTATCATTACATCAGATTTACTTCGAATGCAACATTGTCAGATCCATCGAAAATCACTAATTTACGTCTACAACAGTACATTACGTGTCAGCTAAAAGAAGTTTCCTTCTCCGCTTCCACTCTTGGTACGGTTGAAGAAATCAATGTACGTGACCTTTCTGGAAATACTCTGTCAGACATCCATCTTCATTCACTTAGAAATGTCACATCGTCATACCCGCCAAATCACAAATTGACTTATCCAAAAATAACACGGGTATACAGCTAAGAGAAACGAATTCCTCCGCCACCAAACGTGAATACGTTTGAACAGATCAACTTATGAGATCCATTGGATATACTCTATCAGACCTTCGTCCATACAAGTTGTCCTAGGACTGGACAAACCGAAGGCACTATTCAGTATATCCATCTTAGTCACTATTATCTAAGACTTATACAACAGCCCTTGCATTTTTCTCTGTCTTCAATCAACTTGGCATATATGATTCGCAACGCTTATGCCAATACAGAGTGGTTCTTCGGATAATAATCCAACCGGTCTCTCCATATTAACAACGTTAAAATGGTCAAAACTTCGATAGTCTGTTATTTAACCATCAAAGAAAACAAGTGTGCAAACAACAATATTATTTCCAGATGGAAATTATATCAAACAAACATCATTTAACATTTATCTCTTTAGTTCATTTTACATCTCCTGTTTCCCTATATTCAAAATGTGCTATTTTCTATATTTAGAAAATATATGTTATCAACATTGGAAACATTTCCATTCCTTGTTTTCTGTATTTAGAAAACATTTCTGATTCTTGTTTGGAAAACATTTCCAAAACTCCTTTAGGATCAATCCTTACCATTTCTTAGTTAAGAAGGAAGTCACTCAAGTTGGGGTATAATTACCTCTCAGACCTTAACTGAACAACGTTATAACTTCAAAATGGTCAAAGTTTATCTTTTAATCTTCAACAACTTCTTTACGCCTTTCTCGGATCCAATTTTACTAATCTACTTCTATATTTAAAACATTGGTTATAACGATAACGTTATAATCCCTACTTTCGAATTATCTAACTTTAATTATAACTTCTATTCTTATTAGTGAATAATTAACCTAACACTTATTTATTTATAAATAAATAAATCTCTATTTAAACACTGGAAAGTATAAGTACTTTCCCGAATTCGATATAATCGAATTTGCCGATTAACTCTCTTCGAGAAATCTCTATTTGATTAACTCTTCTTCGAATAGCCTATATTCGATTAACTTCTTCTCGAATAAATGATATTCGATAATCTCTCTTCGAATAACTAATATTCGATAACTCTTCCTTTCCAAATATCTCATATTTGAAAATCTCACTTCGATTAAACTATAATCGATAACTCCTTTCGATGAAACTAACATCGATAACTCCTTTCGATGAAACTAACATCGATAACTCCTTTCGATGAAACTAACATCGATAACTCCTTTCGATGAAACTAACATCGATAACTCCTTTCGATGAAACTAACATCGATTACTCCTTTCGATGAATCTAACATCGATAACTCCTTTCGATGAAACTAACATCGATAACTCCTCTCGATGAAACTAACATTGATATTTTTAACTCGACGAACTTAACTCGACTAACTTAACTTGACTCGACTAACTCGAGTTACTTGGTTCGACCAATTCGATTCGATTAACTAGGCTCGACTAACTTAACTAACTTAACTCGACTTACTTGGTTCGACCAATTCGATTCGATTAACTAGGCTCGACTAACTTGACTAACTTAACTCGACTTTCTTGGCTCGACCAATTCGATTCGATTAACTAGGCTTGACTAACTTGGTCGAACCACCCGATCAACTCAACTTATTTAACTTAACTTATTTATCAACTCGATTAACTCCTATCGAATAACTAATATTCGATTAAACTCCATTCGCTTGACTCTAGATCACAGCGATCACAATGGTTACGCCTGACTCCCTCAGGAAACATCCGACCGCCATAGGCTATTTACAGCCCTGCGAATTACGCTAGCAGTCGTACAAGATGGCAACTTACCCTGAATACGATGTTTGACTAACTGTGTCTCAAATAACTATATTTGATTAACTCTAGTTCGTTTTAACTCTAATCGATTAACTCTAACTAATTAACTCCAACTGGTTAACTCTAATTGATTAACTCTAACTAATTAACTCCAACTGGTTAACTCTAACTGATTAACTCTAACTGGTTAACTCTGTTTCACTAACTCGACTTGACTAACCCCTTTCGAATAACATATTCGATTAACTAACTTTCGAATACCATATTCGATTAACTAACTTCGAATACCATATTCGATTAACTCCTTTCGAATGTCTATATTCGATTAACTAACTTCGAATACCATATTCGATTAACTAACTTCGAATACCATATTCGATTTCTCCTTTTTATAACGTTTATCCATTTTAAAAAGATCCCCTTTTTAACACGTTTATTCATTTATAAAGATTTACTTTTAAATAACGGTAGTACACTTTAAAAATGATTTCCTTTTTATAATGTTCCCTTTCCAATTCTATTTGTAAATGGTTTACAAATATTTCCTTTTCAAATTTATTCTTGAAATATTCTAACTCCTTAAATTCCCGGGAAAATTCGCCATAACCTCCTTTGTATCGGGAGCATCGGGAAAATCCCCAAACTCGCCACACAGGCCTTTCCATTCAAAAAGAAATGTTTTGAATTTATTTCCTTTTTGAATATCTCCTATTTATAAATATCCCAATTTATAAACTTTCTTTATTTATAAATATTCCACTTTATAAATATTCTATTTTCAATATCACTTTGAAAATCCCCTTATCAACATTCTGGTATTTCTTATGGTATTTAACACACCATATAACAACGATAACTATCGTCCAAAGCACACATAATCAACGTCAGATTATATATCACATTATATATCACAATATATAAATCACAGTAAAATAACTGTTGAGGAATCCAGTTGGATTCCTCCAACCTGTCTCCCTGCATGCACAGATGTTACACAACATGATTGTCATCACTTTCAGTTCAATATGGATTATTCTGATAAACAGAATCAATATATAACTATATAACTGTTTATATATTATATATATATTTATATATATATATAATATTTCATTAACTGACTAGCAGTTCAATCAAACAGTCAACACACAATCAAACATACAATTTCTAATAGTTCTAAAAATACAACATGAAATTAGAAACTGTTCAGAATTGGTGAGATTTACTCACATTTGCAGTTCATCATTAAAGAACGACAAACTGTTATTTGATTTGAATCAAACAATTTATTTCTCCATAAATTCATACGAGCCCCAATCCACTTCCTGTCAGCTTCATTGTGAAGCTCTCGTCCATACGGTCCCAACGAATCCAACCGTTCGAGATTCTGATATATTATGACCGAGATATTCAATGTCGAAGTTAATATACATTATTTAAATGAAATAAAAACTTGGATTTATAATTATTGGGCTTTACCCTTCACTTAAAGCCCACCCCCCTTTGCAAATAACCAGACCCGAACTCCATTTCTCTTCCCCAATTCACGAAATGTCGATCTCCAGGAAACCCAATACCTCCACCGTTGACTCCCATTTTGACCGACAATCTCTACCTTCCCAGCCATCGAACAACTCCGCAACCTCCACCATGTTGCTCAGCATCAAAATCCGCAATACCCTGTACCATTAACTCCGAACTCGAACTGGCCAGAACGCCTCCGTCACCCGAGTACCACCGAACCAGACAGTCCCCGAATACCCCAAGAATGACACCATCGAAGCTCCTCAATACCTTAACACACGTACGAAGACCACATCACGAATCGATGCTTTGATTCCCATCGCAACCCAACCCTAGCTCGCACATCGGTTCCCACAGCACACGAGAAAGCCGTCGAACCCATTAAAACCATTGTAGAAATGAAGAGCAGCAACCTCGGATCCAAATACATGAGTTCCTATATTTATAGGATTTCATTTTATTTTCTCTTGCTTTGTTCTTTGTATTTCTTGCTGCGTTTTGTTTTTGAGAGATGGAAAAAACTGACGGCTTGTTTAGGTTATAAGGAAGTAGTTAGGAGTATTTATAGGCAATTCAAAATATCTAGATATTTTCGTAGAGGGAATATTCCTGGTATATTCTCTTTTTTGTTAATTCGTTTTGCCTTTTAAAAATCCGTGTGATCACACACGATATTCAAAAATCGTGAAAATGGTCATGTAGCTACAGTTTGACATTACGGTCCCAACGAAACTGGTTTCGTCGAATTCCGACTCCGTATGCCGACACAGTGTATTTTTAGCTGTCGAAATAATGACTGTATCTCACTCTAAAAATCCGTACGACCACACAGGGACTCTAAAAATCACGAAACTGGAAATCTAACAACTATTTGATGTTGCGGATCCAACAAATTTAGTTTCGTCGAATTCTGAGGTCGTATGAAAAAGTGGCTATTTCTAAAGCGCTGAATAGACCATTTAAATATATAAATATATTTAAATATAATTAAATATAATTAAATATAATATTAATAAATTAATATTATCGTATAAAATCACAGTGGAATACCATACAACTCTAGAATATTCCTATATGAATTTCTAACTTGATATTCACTTCTGGGTCAACCCGATATTCGATTTATATTGAAATCCCTTTTAAAAATATAAATAATTCCTTTATAGAATATAAAGGAATTCCACAGCGACTTTTCTGAAATTTGATTTGGATGTAAATCAAAATCTATTCGACGAAATCCCGATTTTTCTCTTCCACTAGAAAGATATACTCCACCAGCTCCACACGTTTCTTGTTTCATAGAAATCCGGCTTAAAACGAATCATGTACATTCAGTTGAAGTTCAAATCGCCAAATAGCGAACTGCAGTGCCATTTCGAGCTCGATTATAATTATATTATAATTTATACGTTTGACCATCGTTCAAATAATATATTCGTTATTCAAATTCAATTCCAAGCTGAATTAAATATCACAGATGATCCACTTCACACCATATCGCCATTTCAGCCAGTTCTGATTATTTCAGAATTAAATATATTATTTAATTATTATTTTAATTAAATATTCACCATTATTTAATTCCACGACCCTCAAATCCTTTAATTCACTATTTAAATAATTAAATTAATTAATTATTATACCTCTGCCAATGCGGGTCATTACAATCTTCCCCTCTTAAAATAATTTCGTCCTCGAAATTGCTAAGTTAGAGGACGACCCTACCTATTGGTATTCCTAAGATTTGTTTACCCCTTATTTCTGATTGTAACTGAACCAATTAATATCGACTAACTAAAATTTTCAAAAATTCTGAAAATTTTCTAACATTTTAAACTTTCGAAAAATTTCGCCAGCACCTCCTTTGTACTGGTCAATAGCTCAAACTCCAACTCGCCTCTCTGGGCCTTCTTCAACCCAAAAGAAAATCAAAACGCCAAACGGCTTGCCGATTCGGCTCATAAATTCCAAACTCATATAAAATATAAACTTGTACCTTTTTGTTGGGCATATCATTATATCCCTACCATCTGTTATCAACTCGGCGTATACAAGTGTTATCTCAATCAAATTCCAATCAGTTCATATCCTCAAATCCAAACCGAATCTTATTCGAACCCCAATATCAAATTTCAAATTCTTAACTCATCAACCCAATTCCATAACAGATTATTCTCTAATCCAATTCAATTCTATTTAACTATGTTCAAGTTAAATTTCAATTTATTTTTACCATCTCATTTTATTTAACTTCATTAGTTAAATTTTAATTTCTAGAACTTAAATTCCTGGGTAAATTTCAAATCAATTTGAAATGATACTGCCAATTCAAAACCTTTGAATTTCCAAACAACTTGTTTTCTCAAAATAATTCAAAAACAAAACCTTTGGTAGTAATCCGTCACTTAGAGCTCGAAAATGAACACTGATGATGTCGCGATTCATCATCAGAATCTATTTTCCAGCTATCGAAGTGAGTTCAATACTATATCACTTCCAGTTTGAAAACGCTTTCAAAATCTCCCAGGAACTTAAAATTTCCTTATTTTAATTCCAATCTGATTTAAATTCAGATTTTTCTTCATTTTATTTCATATACTTTACTTATATGAATTCTGATTAGTCATTTATAATCATTTTACCTTTTATAATCTTACTCGATTATAATAACAACCAACACAACCAATATACTATATCAAATATATTCGAGTAAAATTATTCCATTTACCCTCTTTCAAAACATACCATGACGGTTCATCGTATTCGAGTGTTTAGTAACCCCAATCGATACAATGGATCAAACCGATCGACCAGAATTCACAAACAACTCAACCTATAAAACTCCACAATATAAAATCATTTTATATTAACTAAAAAATACGTTCACTCGTATATATACACTCAAACTCAGTCTAGGATATTACTAATCCCATCTCTACTGAATCACGCCACATAGCCAAGGTAATAACTAAACCAATGCTTTGATACCAACTGTAGTGACCCGGATTTCTGGGGGAATTTGAGCTGACTAAATAACACAAGTCCAACCCAAATCGCACTGGAAATTCAAGAAACTAATAGAAAGAAGACAGAGGGTGTGGATAGATAAGATAGAAACTTAGAATAGAAGAAGAAGAACACAACATCAGAGTAACACGAACCTCGCATCGGAACGAATAACATATAATAGATAACATAACTTTGAAATATAAAAGTTATGTATACAATAGCACTTATCAGAGTACAGCACTTACAACACAGCGGAAATAAACTATAGCTATATGATTCTGAAGCCTCCTGCTCAAGCTCTTCAATGTATCTGCAAATCCTAACTACTTGACTGCCCGTACAAATTTAGGCACCCAAGAGTTTAGGGAAAACAACAAAGTAAACTCCGGGTCAGTCATGGGACTGGTATGAGTAAAACAGTTTAAACAAGTATATGAACAAGTAAACGATATCTCATAAGACCACGCCGCAGAACGGAACGGGTTTTTCCCTTATGAGAATCCAAAATATCTTTATATCAAAAACCTTTTGATATTATAATAACGTCTATGTACAAATAGATATCAACTAGCAGAAACGCTTTCATCTCACGTTCTACATATATAGTATACAATCAAAATCGCAAGCACGTATTGGATAATGGATTTCCAACTATGACAAGGTATGGAACCACCTTCCGATCAGTGTACTCTAGGAACGATACACTGGAGTTCAACAAGAACATCTTGTAACTCAGCCACACATGACCGACCACTCATTTCGCTTGAGTGTATCGAATGTAGATCACCAACGGTTGGGATCAGCAACCGTTCCCGTATATATATGGGACAACATCGATAGATTTAAGAAACAAATGAATATTCACTAGATAGGTGATTATACACCCTACTTCGGTGCGACCGACTTAGCCATGCTGCCTGCCCGATTTCTGTCATTTACCGGTTGATGAGGCTAGAAGCTACGCTTTATCATTACATCAGATTTACTTCGAATGCCACATTGTCAGATCCATCGAAAATCACTAATTGACGTCTACAACAGTACATTACGTGTCAGCTAAAAGATGTTTCCTTCTCCGCTTCCACTCTTGGTACGGTTGAAGAAATCAATGTACGTGACCTTTCTGGAAATACTCTGTCAGACATCCATCTTCATTCACTTAGAAATGTCACATCGTCATACCCGCCAAATCACAAATTGACTTATCCAAAAATAACACGGGTATACAGATAAGAGAAACGAATTCCTCCGCCACCAAACGTGAATACGTTTGAACAGATCAACTTACGAGATCCATTGGATATACTCTGTCAGACCTTCGTCCATACAAGTTGTCCTGGGACTGGACAAACCGAAGGCACTATTCAGTATATCCATCTTAGTCACTGTTATCTAAGACTTATACAACAGCCCTTGCATTTTTCTCCGTCTTCAATCAACTTTGGCATATATGCAACGCTTATGCCAATACAGAGTGGTTCTTCGGATAATAATCCAACCGGTCTCTCCATATTAACAACGTTAAAATGGTCAAAACTTCGATAGTCTGTGATTTAACCATCAAAGAAAACAAGTGTGCAAACAACAATATTATTTCCAGATGGTAATTATATCAAACAAACATCATTTAACATTTATCTCTTTAGTTTATTTTACATCTCCTGTTTCCCTATATTCAACATTTGCTATTTTCTATATTTAGAAAATATATGTTATCAACATTGGAAACATTTCCATTCCTTGTTTTCTGTATTTAGAAAACATTCTGATTCTTGTTTGGAAAACATTTCCAAAACTCCTTTAGGATCAAACCTTACCATTTCTTAGTTAAGAAGGAAGTCACTCAAGTTGGGGTATAATTACCTCTCAGACCTTAACTGAACAACGTTATAACTTCAAAATGGTCAAAGTTTATCTTTTATTCTTTATCAACTTCTTTACGCCTTTCTCGGATCCAATTTTACTAATCTACTTCTATATTTAAAACATTGGTTATAACGATAACGTTATAATCCCTACTTTCGAATTATCTAACTTTAATTATAACTTCTATTCTTATTAGTGAATAATTAACCTAACACTTATTTATTTATAAATAAATAAATCTCTATTTAAACACTGGAAAGTATAAGTACTTTCCCGAATTCGATATAATCGAATTTGCCGATTTACTCTCTTTGAGAAATCTCTATTTGATTAACTCTTCTTCGAATAACCTATATTCGATTAACTTCTTCTCGAATAAACGATATTCGATAATCTCTCTTCGAATAACTAATATTCGATTACTCTTCCTTTTCAAATATCTCATATTTGAAAATCTCACTTCGATTAAACTATAATCGATAACTCCTTTCGATGAAACTAACATCGATAACTCCTTTCGATGAAACTAACATCGATAACTCCTTTCGATGAATCTAACATCGATTACTCCTTTCGATGAAACTAACATCGATAACTCCTTTCGATGAAACTAACATCGATTTATTTAACTCGACGAACTTAACTCGACTAACTTAACTTGACTCGACTAACTCGACTTACTTGGTTCGACCAATTCGATTCGATTAACTAGGCTCGACTAACTTAACTAACTTAACTCGACTTACTTGGTTCGACCAATTCGATTCGATTAACTAGGCTCGACTAACTTGACTAACTTAACTCGACTTACTTGGCTCGACCAATTCGATTCGATTAACTAGGCTTGACTAACTTGGTCGAACCACCCGATCAACTCAACTTATTTAACTTCACTTATTTCTCAACTCGATCAACTCGATTAACTCCTATCGAATAACTAATATTCGATTAAACTCCATTCGCTTGACTCTAGATCACAGCGATCACATTGGTTACGCCTGACTCCCTCAGGAAACATCCGACCGCCATAGGCTATTTACAGCCCTGCGAATTACGCTAGCAGTCGTACAAGATGGCAACTTACCCTGAATACGATGTTTGACTAACTGTGTCTCAAATAACTATATTTGATTAACTCTAGTTCGTTTTAACTCTAATCGATTAACTCTAACTAATTAACTCCAACTGGTTAACTCTAACTGATTAACTCTAACTAATTAACCCCAACTGGTTAACTCTAACTGGTTAACTCTAACTGGTTAACTCTGTTTCACTAACTCGACTTGACTAACCCCTTTCGAATAACATATTCGATTAACTAACTTTCGAATACCATATTCGATTAACTAACTTCGAATACCATATTCGATTAACTCCTTTCGAATGTCTATATTCGATTAACTAACTTCGAATACCATATTCGATTAACTAACTTCGAATACCATATTCGATTTCTCCTTTTTATAACGTTTATCCATTTTAAAAAGATCCCCTTTTTAACACGTTTATTCATTTATAAAGATTTACTTTTAAATAACGGTAGTACACTTTAAAAATGATTTCCTTTTTATAATGTTCCCTTTCCAATTCTATTTGTAAATGGTTTACAAATATTTCCTTTTCAAATTTATTCTTGAAATATTCTAACTCCTTAAATTCCCGGGAAAATTCGCCATAACCTCCTTTGTATCGGGAGCATCGGGAAAATCCCCAAACTCGCCACACAGGCCTTTCCATTCAAAAAGAAATGTTTTGAATTTATTTCCTTTTTGAATATCTCCTATTTATAAATATCCCAATTTATAAACTTTCTTTATTTATAAATATTCCACTTTATAAATATTCTATTTTCAATATCACTTTGAAAATCCCCTTATCAACATTCTGGTATTTCTTATGGTATTTAACACACCATATAACAACGATAACTATCGTCCAAAGCACACATAATCAACGTCAGATTATATATCACATTATATATCACAATATATAAATCACAGTAAAATAACTGTTGAGGAATCCAGTTGGATTCCTCCAACCTGTCTCCCTGCATGCACAGATGTTACACAACATGATTGTCATCACTTTCAGTTCAATATGGATTATTCTGATAAACAGAATCAATATATAACTATATAACTGTTTATATATTATATATATATTTATATATATATATAATATTTCATTAACTGACTAGCAGTTCAATCAAACAGTCAACACACAATCAAACATACAATTTCTAATAGTTCTAAAAATACAACATGAAATTAGAAACTGTTCAGAATTGGTGAGATTTACTCACATTTGCAGTTCATCATTAAAGAACGACAAACTGTTATTTGATTTGAATCAAACAATTTATTTTGCCATAAATTCATACGAGCCCCAATCCACTTCCAGTCAGCTTCATTGTGAAGCTCTCGTCCATACGGTCCCAACGAATCCAACCGTTCGAGATTCTGATATATTATGACCGAGATATTCAATGTCGAAGTTAATATACATTATTTAAATGAAATAAAAACTTGGATTTATAATTATTGGGCTTTACCCTTCACTTAAAGCCCACCCCCCTTTGCAAATAACCAGACCCGAACTCCATTTCTCTTCCCCAATTCACGAAATGTCGATCTCCAGGAAACCTAATACCTCCACCGTTGACTCCCATTTTGACCGACAATCTCTACCTTCCCGGCCATCAAACAACTCCGCAACCTCCACCATGTTGCTCAGCATCAAAATCCGCAATACCCTGTACCATTAACTCCGAACTCGAACTGGCCAGAACGCCTCCGTCACCCGAGTACCACCGAACCAGACAGTCCTCGAATACCCCAAGTATGAGACCATCGAAGCTCCTCAATACCCTTAACACACGTACGAAGACCACATCGCGAATCGGCGCTTTGATTCCCATCGCAACCCAACCCTAGCTCGCACATCGATTCCCACAGCACACGAGAAAGCCGTCGAACCCATTAAAACCATTGTAGAAATGAAGAGCAGCAACCCTGGATCCAAATACATGAGTTCCTATATTTATAGGATTTCATTTTATTTTCTCTTGCTTTGTTCTTTGTATTTCTTGCTGCGTTTTGTTTTTGAGAGATGGAAAAAACTGACGGCTTGTTTAGGTTATAAGGAAGTAGTTAGGAGTATTTATAGGCAATTCAAAATATCTAGATATTTTCGTAGAGGGAATATTCCTGGTATATTCTCTTTTTTGTTAATTCGTTTTGCCTTTTAAAAATCCGTGTGATCACACACGATATTCAAAAATCGTGAAAATGGTCATGTAGCTACAGTTTGACATTACGGTCACAACGAAACTGGTTTCGTCGAATTCCGACTCCGTATGCCGACACAGTGTATTTTTAACTGTCGAAATACTGACTGTATCTCACTCTAAAAATCCGTATGACCACACAGGGACTCTAAAAATCACGAAACTGGAAATCTAACAACTATTTGATGTTGCGGATCCAACAAAATTAGTTTCGTCGAATTCTGAGGTAGTATGAAAAAGTGGCTATTTCTAAAGCGCTGAATAGACCATTTAAATATATAAATATATTTAAATATAATTAAATATAATATTAATAAATTAATATTATCATATAAAATCATAGTGGAATACCATACAACTCCAGAATATTCCTATATGAATTTCTAACTTGATATTCACTTCTGGGTCAACCCGATATTCGATTTATATTGAAATCCCTTTTAAAAATATAAATAATTCCTTTATAGAGTATAAAGGAATTCCACAGCGACTTTTCTGAAATTTGATTTGGACGTAAATCAAAATCTATCCGATGAAATCCCGATTTTTCTCTTCCACTAGAAAGATATACTCCACCAGCTCCACACGTTTCTTGTTTCACAGAAATCCGGCTTAAAACGAATCATGTACATTCAGTTGAAGTTCAAATCGCCAAATAGCGAACTGCAGCGCCATTTCGAGCTCGATTATAATTATATTATAATTTATACGTTCGACCATCGTTCAAATAATATATTCGTTATTCAAATTCAATTCCAAGCTGAATTAAATATCACAGATGATCCACTTCACACTATATCGCCATTTCAGCCAGTTCTGATTATTTCAGAATTAAATATATTATTTAATTATTATTTTAATTAAATATTCACCATTATTTAATTCCACGACCCTCAAATCCTTTAATTCACTATTTAAATAATTAAATTAATTAATTATTATACCTCTGCCAATGCGGGTCATTACAAAATCAGCAAACACAAATTATAAAATAAATCATAAGAAATGTACACGTGCCATAATAATATAGCCTATCCCAAGTTATAGTGTTGCTCATCCCGAGCAATAGCCATGTATTATCAAATGAAAATCATCATATAACTCGAGTGAGTCAAATATCATGGAAGGAGCATCACACTCCAACATGGAAAATCACAAAATGTTTACATAAACTTCATACACAATAATCTTCAATGTATGATCGTATAGATCAAATCACAAAATATCACCACAATATGGATCCATTGGAATTAAATATGCAGGTGCAACCACATGATAATATAGCTCCCTCCCCCCCCCCCGGGAGCTTAGCTCTGTACTTATACGTATTCAAGTTAGGTGCCCATCACTGCGACCCCCCCCCCCCCCCCGGCCGAGTGTATCTTGACCCCTTCGATCAAGTGAATATTTACATATGACTCCCCTCGAGTCTCGGCTCCCCCCTGAAGCAAAGTACTGGCTTAACAAACACAATATGTGTCACTGACTCACAGCCGGTAACCCGAGTAGTGGTAACAATGCGTCCCATACCACACGCTCTCACTACTGGTTCACCAGCTATTTATCAGCTCCGCAACTGAAAATGTCGAATACACCAAATCATCGAAAGCACCAAATCATCGAAAACACCAAATCATCAAATTCAATCTAACCATACTAGAATTAACTGACTTCGTATACTTCCATGTCCCATACCACAGAGTGTACAATGTCGTTTAATATCCAATATGTTATCTTGAAGGGTGCAAGATTGTGTAGTGTATATATATATATAAGAAAATATTTGAATTAATAAGATACATATAAAACGATTGCTTGAAAATCCGTTGTTTTCTCCTTTGAATTCTTTTTACTTAAAAAATAGATTTTCAAACTATTATTTTGCTATTATTTTGAGGCTATTTTATTCTAAAACTATAAACTCTTTAGCTTCAAAACTATAAAGAAATCAACATCTATTTATATATTTGAAAATCAGTTTAAATGTGTGAAGTGTGCTTAATATCCTTAAGATGTCAACAATGAGTCATCACAAATTTCCCCAAAATTTGGAGTTTGAGTTGTATAAAATATAAACATGGTTTATTAAATCAATTTTATGGTAAAACAAATCACAAAACCACAAAATAAATCATGACAAACACATATCAAGGCTCAAAAATGCACCAAGAAATCAATTTTGGTTACAACTTTGAGGTTAGTTCGGAATGACCAAACGATGTCCGATTGTTCTAAAATTCGACATGCACAAACTAGGATAGTGTGTCTTTCAATTAAAAAAAGAATCGCTCAAAACGGATCAAGGACCATGAGGTTATAGCAGCCCAAAGTTACACTTCGGCTGTGATTTCAGCAATTAGAACAAAATGAACAATGGTCACGATGAAACCCCAACTTTAGCAACGTGTGTACCCATCCAAATCAACACATAATTTCTTGAAAATTGGTTTGGAACAAGTAGAGAAAATTGTGAACACACAGCAAAATGAATTTCTCAAATTTACTAAAAAATATAAAAGATATATGGCTCTGAACTTGAGCTTTCGTCGATATTTCAGCTCAGAAATGGTGTTAACTTGACGAACTACCAACTTCGACATTGACTACGGACAAACAAAACAACCCAGAAATATATGAAAATTGGTAAGAGACAACTACGGGAAATTATGAATACATTGAAAATGGAATTTCTTCGTTTCGTTAAGAACTGAAGAAGAAACGCAGCTCTTAACATCTGGTTTCGTCAAGATTTCAGTTCAGAAATTGTGTTAACTAGACGAACTACCAACTTCGGCATTGAATAAGAACGAGCAAAACAACCCAGAAATATATGAGGATTGGTAGAGACAACTACAGAAAATTATGAATACACTGAAAAAGGAATTTCTTCGTTTCGTTAAGAACTGAAGAAGATACGCAGCTCTTAACATCGGGTTTCGTCAAGATTTCAGTTAAGAAATTGTGTTAACTTGACGAACTACCGACTTCGGCATTGAAAACAACCCAGAAATATATGAAAATTGGTAAGAGACAACTATGGGAAATTATGAATATACTGAAAAACAAGTTTCTTTGTTTCGTTAAGAACTGAAGAAGATACGCAACTCTTAACATGAGGTTTCGTAAAGATTTCTGCACAAAAATGTGTTGAACACAAAGTCAAGCGAAGTTACATGTTTTTCTATTCGACAGAAAGCGAACTTATATTGATAAAGCAAAAATATAGTAAACTAGTGAGAATGAGTCTATCGACTCACCTTGCTTGGATTCTAGGCGAGATTCCATTGATTTGAAGCCGTAGAAGACCAATTAAGAGCATGCAGCAGCTAAAGGAAAACATGCATGCAACTACAATGACTTTTGCTCTAACTTCCCCCTTTGATTTGAAGAATTGGAGATGGCCTGCTCACGTGTTCATGCTAGAAAGGAACTAAAGCTCCAAACATTATTTGCATGCATCAGGTTATGAAGCCTATACCTCCACTTCCCATGCTCAGTTGTCCACAACGTCATGAATAAGTGTGAAATCCTTCTCAATGCACAATATTACTATCATTTGCATGTTGTGTATGCATACCTCGCCTTTGCCTCTTTGCATTTTCAGCAAACATAGTTCCCTGAACCCAATCTCCATACACACATGCATGCACTTGAATAGCCTTTATCTCATGCTTCTATATTTTTTTTAATATATATATATATAGCACAACAAAAAGGAGAGATAGATGGAGAGTGCCAGTTTTGGAAAATGAATAAAATGTGCTCAGTTCCGAGGCATGCGGTATTTGGAAGAGATGGAAGTGATAATTGCTCAGAGGTTTTGAGAAAGAGGAGGGACAACGGTTTTGATTATCGGGGAAGACATGAATTTTGCGCAGCAGGTTGTTATTTGATTTATGCATGCTTCAAGCTCCTCACGCATGATGGAAAAAGTGTAAAAGAGGAGAGAGTTCTTTTTTTTTCTTCCCTCCCTAATCTTTTCCACGTCAGACCAGAAAGAAG
The DNA here is from genome assembly GCA_030737875.1 of Allium sativum. Lineage (NCBI taxonomy): Eukaryota > Viridiplantae > Streptophyta > Magnoliopsida > Asparagales > Amaryllidaceae > Allium > Allium sativum. Next base: position 632,175,253 of record CM060920.1, read on the forward strand.
GGGAGAAGTCCCCCTTTTGCCGTGTTTTCTCAAAAGAAAAGAAGAAGGAAGATGAATCCAGAAACAAGGTAAATGCACTAAACACTCAAACAAATCCAAAATTAGCTTAATTATGATAATTAAACACAATAAAATTCCTTTGCGGTTTTAAAACTCATAATGGCACACAATTAAACACTATCAAACACATTCTTAGCTACATAATACACACACAAAACATTAAATTTCATAATTCAACACTCAAATATAATACACAAACACATGCATCCCAAATTTAAATATTAATCTAATAAAAATGCACCCATAATATGTTTAACAAAAATAATGACTTTCTCTTTTAGAACACACTTATTTGTACAACAAGGTAGTTGCATACTACATTAATTTAACAACTTAAGTTTATCAATGATAATAAAATTTTCTCATTCTACAAATATTGATTTACAATCAATCTTTATAATCTAATTAATTAATTAATTGGTTATTATTTAAAGCCACAAAATCGCCTTTACGATCCAAAGTTGAATTGCACTTAAATTCACCAACATAGTTTAAACACAATTTCCCCATTAAAACTATTATCAAAATACACCTTGTATTTAAAATTCAAATTAGTAATTTAATAATTTCAACCAAAAAATAATCCCTTGATATTAAAAATATATTTTCCCTTGAATATTGATTTCCAATCAATATCAAATATTTTCGATATCCCCAAACCATTTAGTTATAAGCCTTGAATTTATATATTGGAATAAATACCCTACTAAACCAGGTTATATAATTTATTTCAATTACTCAATTTAGAAATGTTCAAAATCCCATTATCTTATTTAAGCACGATACGAGTAGGTCTCGCAAGTTCGTATCACCAACAAATTATCTTCAGAATCACAATACACATTAAATACGTATTTCCCGGTAATCCAAAAATCTGGGTTATTAAAAGTCCGGTGAAAGAAGGGTGTATCCGCATAGGTAGGTTATAATATATGAAATTTCAAGTTAACAAAAGGTGTAACAACATCAAGTATAGAAGACATGTCAATCCAGTTTCAAATTTAGTGTATAAGCAAATTTCACTTCCAGGTTTATATCATAGAAAATTACTTTGGAGGATGCCTGCATAAGCAGGTTTCAAGTTTCAGCCCAATTCAGGACACATATACATGAATATTCAGGTTTTACAAATTTTGTTTAGGGTTCAAGATAGTGCAGGTATGAATCCGCATAGGTAAAAAAATCCATGTATATCTAAGCAATATAATGTTTACCAACCTTGTATAATAGGATATGAATAGGTGCTACTGAAATATATACAAGAAAGTAAAGGAGTTTACGATCTTTACAATGACTTAGCCTGCAACACCACATATTTCATAAATTTTTAACACCATTAGCAGTATTGTGGTAAAAGTTAACAAATGATGCTATTGCTAGATTTTTCTTAACTATGCTAACCAACTAACTTTTAATGTGATAATTAGTTCATTCAACCTTACTTTCTTAATTTCATATTAACATAACATGGTAGTGAGCAACTAAAAGAATTATATTCCAAATATTGGTAATTTTGTTCAACGCTGAGTCATTAGTAATTTATTTTGTAAATTTCATTAAACATGTATTTATATTTTTATATTCTTTTTTTTAGAAATTTCTACTCCTACAATGCTACTATAAACTAGCATTTAGTACATCCCTGGCATTAAAATCATCCACTTTCATATTTAAAAGTGGGTTAACAAAGGCAGATAACATGGCATTAAAATCATCCATTGTCATATATAAATCATCCATTCCGAACTGTTAAAACAATTTTCATCACCACCACTTCATCAGTCATCAACTTTATGTATTTATAGACATTTGACATTAGACAAAATATATTGCTTATATATGCTGCTCACTCCAACCTAAGCGTATAGACAGTGCATAGGATCAAAAATGTCTCTGACGAGACAGGCCAAAACATGGGACATACCACATGCTCAAAGGCATGTGCGTGGCAAAATACATGTGATAAATGACAAAATAAAATGCAATAGTAAAAATCCTAGAGTTTGTAAGCCACTACAGTTAATAATACAGGCATAAATGAGGATGAGCAAGACCCAGCATATTTATTTCAAGGTAGTGGTAGAATGGCATGTATGTGCTTTTATTTATAAAAGGTGTTATTAGCCTCCTATGGAAACAAGGTGTTTAACATGGATTTTACAGAATAGAAAGTGAGACACCAATTTCCCAACTGACATCAGCTCAAATATTATCACTACAGCCGAATCCACTAACCAATAAAATATATAACTTCTTATCAAGTAACATTAGCCTATATTATTAACAAGCTAACCTTGGTAGTTGCTGGACAAATAGGAAGATTTTTCCAAACTGTAACCAACAGTATTCCTGTCGTAAGGCATTTCTTAATAAAAATCTTGCAATATTTAACTGGTCATTAGTCCTAAATATTTACCAAGGATTTATCAACAAAAGATTTAACATTTTACTTTCTTGATTTAATGACTTACACGATAGAATAATTCATCAGAACATAGTACACTGAGAATGAAATGATGTTGTCCAGTGCATCCCTAAATCTCCGTAGTAGTAAGTATACATGTTCAATTTAATGCAAACTAGGTAGACGTTCCAGTTTCTCTTAACCCGGTAACCATATATCAAAATACAGAGTAACAAGGTAGTATTTCTAGTACTAGTTTTTTTAAAAGTAAAGTACACAAGAAAAACAAAAATAGCCTAGGCAACAAGATAGTGGTTAATGGGTTAAATACATTCAACTGAAATACATAAACAAGCTATATTAGTTTTGCAGTTTCAAGCATCCGACCTTAAATTTCCAAATAATGATTAAATGACTAAGGGTGGCATGGCATGTGAAGGGAATTACACCAGTGAATCATATTACCTATACACTCAGGTCCAACGGGAATAAATCAAGCCAAGACGCATGTCAAACAAAACTTCACAGAAACAAGTTCAAGATAACAACTAGAGTCCTGACAATATTATTATTCTCAGTTTAAAATTATGTAAACTACTTGACTTAAGATAAATCATGAGTGACAACTCACCTTAAAACTAGCTCAAGGTCAGTAGGAAGTTTTACGTTGGTGCGACGCTCGGTTTGAGATGAGCAGCTTCAGAGGCTTCAATTTGATGAAAGTGGAAGCGATTTGTAACACCCCGTAATTCTGTTAATATTAATATTCACAAATTAAAGAATAACTAATCTCAGACGTGAGAATTGTGGGAAACGGATTGCGCCATTGTGTTCGTCTCGGAATTCTGGTTGAAATAGAGTCCGAGTTTGCGTGATTTGGACTTCGTATGAAGGAGATATGGCCATCGGAAGTTTCAGAAAATTCAAAATTCAAAATTCGAAGTCAAACAGGCTAGGCGGGAAATTTCCCGCCCCACACCCCAGGTCGACTGCAGAGTCGACTGGGCAGTCGACACCCCCAGGACCAGGTCGACTACGCAGTCGACCTGGGTGTCGACCTGGTCCAGTCGGCCAGGTTTTTGCTGAGCCCAATCTTGAGCTGCTGATGTGTCTTTAGGGCTGAGTTGGCTAATTTAACGGTTCAGGTTAGTTCAGTTGATCCGATGGTCTAAATAAATCCTAAACTCTATATATACCTAGGTAGTCTCTCACTCTAAAATCACATGAAAAACAGAATAGCCGTCGTCATGCCATCGCCATGGAACTCAGTGTAGCCGCCGCCAACTAAGAAGGAAGAAAGCTAATCAAAACTCTAATTCTACTCAACTCTAAAGCAAATCAAGACTCTCTTTCTTTTCTAATTGTGAGTATGATGATATTAATAAGATTATTAGCAAACTAATTAGATTAAGTTGTGATATGGATTATAAGAGGTTGGTGTGAATTATTGATTATATATGTTGTAAATCTTATGCTATCATGTATGTTATAAATCCTATGTTATGTGATGATGATGTTATATATGTTGAAAGTTTCTATGTTAAGTTGCGATGTTACAAAGTCATGATGTTATTATTTATGTTATAGTTAGCTAATGCTTGATCAAATCATGATGTTGATTATATATATGTTTGGGCTATGATGATTCACGTGATAAATCACATGTACCTATGTAAGTTTAGATTGATTATTATGTATAATCTCACATATCCTATGACATCTATTTAGATCTAAAATTAGGTTATAACATGTGTGAGTTCTATGGGTTAGATGCTAGTTTTCACCATCGTTATGTTGCATAAACCACATATGCAAGTTTATACATGAACTTGGGTTATGATCATATTATGTAAGTTGTGAAATTTAACCAAACAAGTTGAGACCTTTAGATCCATGACATGTGTAGTTTTATGCAAGTTTCACCCCTATTATGATTATATCTATTTTATTTGTCTATATGTTGTGATAATTTATCTTTGTGCTATGAGTTAGACTATTCGAGTCTAACGTATATTTTGCGTTGAATAAGCGAACGTATAACATGGGGTAGGGGTAATATTAAGGATTTAATATTAAGAAATTGGGGTGCAATTGATATGGTTTTGCATACCGTAAGTGGATGGCCATAATTGAGTCAATTATGGACATCATTAAAATTGGAATTAATTAACGATTTGAATAGGGATATATATAAAACTGGGGTAAAAGATTATAAGTGTTAATCAATGCTTAGGACACGAGGTTGGACTCGTTTGTGACGTAAAACTGCCCGGACCCGCCCGACAAATCTAGTAGTCACAAATGTCAGCCCAATGTGAGAGGTCCTAGGCCCAAATCAAAGCATAACAGTTGTAAAGACACGAGGTTAGACTCTTTTATGGTGTAAGACTGCCTGGACCCGCCCGACATCATTAAAATTGGAATTAATTAATGATTTGAATAGGGATATATATAAAACTGGGGTAAAAGATTATAAGTATTAATCAATGCTTAGGACACGAGGCTGGACTCGTTTGTGATGTAAAACTGCCCGGACCCGCCCGGCAAATCCAGTAGTCACAAATGTCAGCCCAATGTGAGAGGTCCTAGGCCCAAATCAAAGCATAACAGTTGTAAAGATACGAGGTTAGACTCTTTTATGGTGTAAGACTACCTGGACCCGCCCGACAAATCCAGTGGCCATAAATGCCAGTCTAATGTGAGAGGTCTTTATGAGGTTATGGCCTGAATGAATTAAGAAATACTTAACCAGATAAACATGTAAGGTGGGACATGGGTTTAAAGTAGGTGCCTTGGGTGGCATGAGGAATCTAGTGAGTGCCTTTAGTGGCATTTGAAATACGATTAGTAAGACTTAACCAAACACACATGTAAATGAACATGACTAAGAGGGTTAAGTGGGATGTACTATTGGGGACAAGCTTAGGTGGATAGCTTGTGGTAAGTAAAGGGGCCCATTTCAACCAGTAACCCAAACGTATCTTTGTGGGCTCGACCCAAGTCAAGGACGGGACACGCATACTGGGCTTGACTATAAGAGGCCAAACGGGTTAGCAGTGGCAACGCAAGTCCAACGGGTTTCATATGCGTGTGTGGAACCGGGGTGGTAGGTAAGACGTCGTTGCATCGTGTAAGTATAAGTCGTGCATCCTCAAGTTGTATCGGGTTGCCACTTTAGGGGAGTGATACACCCCACTGTGGGGCCAGCATGGGTATCTACGAGTAGGGAGCCGATCGAAAGTGGGTACACCTAGAGGAGATAGGGGCAGGCGGCACCTATGTAGTCAGCTAGGGGTACACGAAGTTATTTATAAAATTTCTAAGTGAAGCAAGTGGGATCAACCTTTAGGGTGACTGGTGTGGTGCAGTGTAGTAATTATTCGTTAGTAATTAGGTGTGCCTTTAACGTTATCTTTATCTGCTCTTCCATACCCAATAGTTCCTAGACATTTCCTTATTTTCCAGCTTGTGCCTCAGTCTGATTATTTTGATAATAGTATTGTTAGAATTATCATACTCGCCAGACTTTATGTCTAACCCCCTCCATTTCTATCTTTTTCCCCCTCCAGGTCCTCAGGGTGGGCCCAGCTCTAGTGGAACTTGATTGGATTGCTTTATCTTTCTTTTGGAAAGCTTGGACCGCTGAAGTAAAGTCCAGCTTGTTAACTTCTTTAATGGTTATTTATGTAATGGGGTTATGTATTTTGTTTTATCAAGATGGATGTTGTACTTGACTCTGATTTATGGTTTTATGATGTAACAAACATGTTTAATTTCCGTTGCAATGAGATAAAATTTTAGATTTCCATGTACTACTTATTATCTGTCTTGTTGTAATTTTTCTGTTCTATATTCACTTAAAAACTCCATGGAAGTTAATGCATTCCATTTGTGAGTGACATTAATGGACGTGGGGTTTTACACGTGGTATCAGAGCTTAAGGTTACCAGAACAGATAATTTTTTTAGAAAAACTGTTTTTCTAAATTATTTTTGGAAGAAGTGTTTTCAAAAACATGTCTTGATGAGTAATTTAAAGAGGAAAGTTTTTATGAAAAACATAATCCCCAATAGCCATATATCTTTATCTTTCGAATTCTCCATTTTGAATCTTTCCTTTTTCGTTTCAGCATGGCTGAAGTTCTTAACCTTCCGGAGGGTGTAACGATACCAGGATGGTATAGGAGATTATTAGAGGCTAGGGCCGCTACAGGTCTAGCCAATGTTAATCCACCACCAGTTGCACCCGCTCCTCCACCTCCTCGCGTTGATACTTTTGCAAAGATGCGCAAGGAATTTAAGGCTATGGGTGGAAAACCTTTTCAAGGGTCAGAAACATATGTGGAAGCTAGAGATTGGCTTAACGAGGTGGAAGAATTGGTAGAAATATTTGAAGTAGAAGAATGGAGGAAAGTCAAATTAGCAGTTTCGTTAATGAAGGGAGAGGCCTCGTTTTGGTGGGAGGTCACAAATGGGGAGCATCCTGTTGACTCTTGGGTGGATTTCAGATGTAGTTTTGAGGCAAAGTTTCTCTCAAGGGCAGAAGAGAATCTATATATGGAAAGGTTCTTGACATTAAAGCAAGGAAGCTCATCAGTGAAAGAATATGTCAACAAATTTAATCAGTTAGCAAGGTTTGGCTTGGACTTAGTGAACACGCCGGAGAAGAAGGCTTTGAGGTTCGTTAAAGGCTTGAATGAGTCGTTGCAAGGGTTGGCTATGACCCACATCCCTATGGGGGCCACCTTTGAGAAGCTAGTAGACATGGCACTCATGCACGAGGAGAAAGGCGCTAATGCTAATGAGGCACCCGAGAAGAAAGGGGATCAGTAGAAAGCACAACAACAAAACAAGAAGGGTGGTAAAGACAATAATGGCAAAGGAAAGAAAAGATGCTTTAACTGTGGGACACCAGGCCATCTCAGCAAGGATTGCAGAAAGAAAAAGAAGACTGGCTGTTTTCACTGTGGTGAAGCGGGACATCTAGTGAAGGACTGCCCAAAGAAGGGGCAGAGGGAAGGGTCTACCTCAGGAGGACAGGTGCAGGCTCTTATGGCACCTGGGCAGGCAAGGGGACAAGTTCAGGCTCTCGCGGTCCCACCGCTGCAAGAACGAGGTAGAACCATTTCTGTTGAAAGCTTAGTTTTTCTGTTTGACCATCCTGTTCGCACCTTATTTGATTCAGGCGCTCTACATCATTAGTTGAATCACTGCACTTAAACACCAGTTTAATAGAGGATCCCTTAGTTGTTTCGAATCCAATTGGGGGCTCAGCTTATTTGTCCATGATATGTTTGGAATTGAAAATTTCTATACTTAGCGTTGAGTTTAGATGTGATGCTTATGTTTTGGGCTTCACGTGCTACAGGCTAATTTTAGGAATGGATTGGTTATCCAAAAATGGGGCCGTTCTTGATTGTGAAAGGAGAGTAGTTAGGCTTATGACTCGCCTTGGTAACGCTCTCGAAATCTTTTGTAATCCCATAAATTCCGTTATGCTAAGTTATCTAGGATCGCTTGACGCGTCTGTGGAGAATCTACGATCTGTTAGAGTGGTCCGAGAATACTCGGATGTGTTTGAGGAGGTGAAGGGCTTGCCTCCGAAGCGAGAGATGGATTTTCGAATATATCTTGTGGATAATGCAAAACCAGTATCTTTGCCAGAACGCCACATGGCTCCTCGTGAAAGGAGGGAACTCAATAAGCAAGTGAAGGAGTTGCTTGATAAGGGGTTTATAAGACGAAGTATATCGGAGTGGGGTGCTCCAGTAGTATTTTCCACAAAAGAAGATGGGTCCCTTAGACTTTGTGTGGACTATAGAGAACTTAATAAGCTTACTAAGAAGAACAGACACCCACTGCCGAGGATTGACGATCTCTTCGATCAGTTAGTTGGCGCCTCAGTGTTTTCGCAGTTGGACTTAGCCACTGGTTTCCATTAGTTCAGAGTGGCTGAGGATAGCATTGACAAGACTGCCTTTAGGAATCCGGACGGTTTTTATGAATGGCTAGTGATGCCCTTTGGTTTGACAAACACCCCTGCATACTTTGTTGATTTGATGAGTAGGGTGTTTAGGGAGTACCTTAATAAATTCGTGGTGGTCTTTGTAGACGACATCTTGATCTTTGCTAAGAATAAAGAAGAGCATGCCCTACATCTTAGGGAAGTGTTGGAGACTCTACGAGCTCGTAACCTTAAAGCTAAATTTACTAAGTGTCACTTCTGGAGAGAGGAAGTGCGATTCTTAGGGCACGTGGTTTCCAAAGAAGGGATAGCTGTGGATCCCGCGAAGGTGGTGGCCATCCAAGATTGGAAGGTCCCTAAAAATGCTACCGAAGTAAGGAGTTTCTTGGGGTTGGCTGGAAACTATAGGAAGTTTATCAAAGACTTCGTAAAAATATCAGCTCCATTGACACGCCTGACGAAGAAGAACCTATTCTTCGCATGGGACGTAGATTGTGATGATGCGTTCCAACGTTTGAAGAGAGCTTTGACTTCAGCCTCAGTCTAAGTGCTGCCAGATGGGAGTAAGCCATTTACTGTTTATACCGATGCTTGTGGGACAGGACTAGGCGCAGTCTTAATGCAAGAGGGAAGCGTAATAGCCTATGGTGGAAGGCAGTTAAGGGTGCATGAGAAAAATTACCCTACGCATGACCTAGAGTTAGCCGCAATTTTTTTCGCGCTTAAGTCTTGGCGCCATTATCTTCTTGGCGAGAAATTCGAATTATTCACTGACCACAAATCTTTAAAATAATTATTCTCTCAGAAGGACTTGAATTTATGACAACAAAGGTGGATGGAATTCTTAGCATCCTACGATTTCGAAATGGCATATACCCCTGGCAAGGGTAACGTGGTGGCAGACGCCTTAAATTGGAAAAGGCTGTCCTTGAGTCCGTTTCTTGTTGAACGACGAAACTTAGAATTCCTCTCTATGTTTGATTTTAGACCTTCCGTTGACTTTGTACCCGGTTTGCTAGCATCCTTGGAGGTCAGACCTACGCTTTTGGGATGGATTGGTGAGGCACAGCGAGACGACCCACAGTTGGTTGAGTTAGTGAAGAAGCTCAAAAGAGGGGTCATCAAGCCAGCTCCGTAAGTATACCCTAGATGATAAGGGTTGGTTACGTAGGGATAGTAGACTTTGTGTACCAAGAGACGAAGACTTGAGGAAGGCTATTCTTGATGATGCACATCATTCGAAGATGACCATTCATCTCGGCGGGGACAAGATGTACAAAGACATGAAGCGAGTTTTCTTTAGGGCCGGTATGAAGAGGGATGTGGCCTAGTATGTCGCTAGATGCTTGGTGTGCCAACAAGTAAAAGCGGAGCAAAAGAAGCCCGGTGGGTTGCTTCAGCCATTGGAGGTTCCGCAATGGAAGTGGGATAGTGTCTCAATGGATTTTGTGGATGGATTACCAAGATCAAGGAAGGGTAATACGGGGATTTGGGTTATAGTAGACAGACTTACTAAGAGCACCCATTTCATTCCCGTGAAGAGTAAAAGGACTGCTCCCTGGTTAGCTTCTGTATACGTTCGAGAGATAGTTTGTTTGCATGGTGTTCCTTCTAGCACAGTAAGCGACCGTGATCCTATCTTCACTAGCGAATTTTCGAAGAGCTTGCAAGAGGCGGTACGGACTCAGTTATGTTTGAGCACCGCATATCATCCTCAGACGGACGGCTAGACCGAGAGGGTGAATCGTATTCTAGAGGACCTTTTGAGGCTATGTATCCTAGACTTTGGGGGTACGTGGGAAGAGCATCTTCCATTGGTAGAGTTCGCATATAATAACAGCTTTCAATCTAGCATTGGCATGGCACCTTTCGAAACTCTTTATGGATGACCTTGTCGTTCACCTACATGTTGGTGGGAATCTACGGATAAGATCTTACTTGGGCCCGATATGATTAGAGAGACTTCAGAGAAGATTGATTTGATTCGAAGAAGGATGAAGACGGCGCAAGATAGGCAGAAATCTTATGCGGATAAGAGGAGGACAGATCTTGAGTTTGATGTTGGGGACATGGTCTTTATCAAAGTGTCTCCATTACGGAATGTTGTTCGCTTTAGGTCCTTTGGGAAATTAGCACCAAGGTTTGTAGGGCCGTTTCCTATTAAGGAGAAGATTGGACAGATGGCGTATAGAGTGGAGTTGCCTGAGAGACTTAGTGGTGTAAACGACGTATTCCATGTGTCACATTTGAGGAAGTGCTTGCACGAGACCGCGGAGGTGGTAGAGCCGAGCTTGCTTAGAGAGGTGGAGATAGAGCGTGATGCGACGATTCGACGAGCTCTTACATGCATTCTTGGGTCGGAGATCAAGAAGTTGAGGAATCGAGAGGTCAGACTAGTCAAAGTGCAATGGGGAGATGATGAGAGCAACGCTACTTGGGAGACAGAAGCGAAGATGCGTTCGTTGTACCCTTTCCTTTTTGAGGGTATGTATTTTAATTTCTCCTTTATCGCTTAGCTTGTACTTATCTTATCTTTAATATGTCCTCTCGCTAGTATCTTTGACCTTTAGTTAGGATAATCCTATGGTTGAAACATGTGTTTGAGACATGTTATGTATGATGGATGCAAAGTGGATGCAAGTGTTTGCTAGTGGTTGCTCGTGGACGCATATACACACACTATTAGGCACTAGATCGGCTCAGTCACTTCATATTGCATATTGCATATAAATGGATGTATTTAGTAAAATGGACGTACGATGATTGTATTATCGTATGGATGCTGCATTCAGATTATGATTGTGCACGCATATAGATATATTATGTATCATTAAGGAACTTTTGCATACATAATGGACGCATGGCACTATCATGATTTGCATTAAGGAGGTCAACTGAATCAGTGGACCGCCTGATTTTGCATTAGATATGGACATATACACACACTGTGCATTTAAACATGAAAGCATTAGAAGTCTATAAGGACAATGGATGCCTGTGTTTGATGGTTGAGTAAATGGACGATTGGATGTTAGGATAAACATTCTTCTTGACTTGAAGATTTCGGGGTCGAAATCCTTTAAGGAGGGGAGAATGTAACACCCCGTAATTCTGTTAATATTAATATTCACAAATTAAAGAATAAATAATCTAAGATATGAGAATTGTGGGAAACAGGTTGCGCCATTATGTTCGTCTCGGAATTCTGGTTGAAATAGAGTCCGAGTTTGCGTGATTTGGACTTCGTATGAAGGAGATATGGCCATCGTAAGTTTCAGAAAATTCAAAATTCGAAGTCAAACATGCTAGGCGGGAAATTTCCCGCCCAGCACCACAGGTCGACTGGGGAGTCGACTGGGCAGTCGACAACCCCAGGACCAGGTCGACTATGCAGTCGACCTGGGTGTCGACCTGGTCCAGTCGGCCAGGTTTTGGTTGAGCCCAATCTTGAGCTGCTGATGTGTCTTTAGGGCTGAGTTGGCTAATTTAATGGTTCAGGTTAGTTCAGAGTTGATCTGACGGTCTAAATAAATCCTAAACTCTATATATACCTAGGTAGTCTCTCACTCTAAAATCACATGAAAAATAGAATAGCCGCCGTCATGCCATCGCCATGGAACTCAGTGTAGTCGCCGCCAACTAAGAAGGAAGAAAGCTAATCAAAACTCTAATTCTACTCAACTCTAAAGCAAATCAAGACTCTCTTTCTTTTCTAATTGTGAGTATGATGATTTTAATAAGATTATTAGCAAACTAATTAGATTAAGTTGTGATATGGATTATAAGAGGATGGTGTGAATTATTGACTATATATGTTGTAAATCTTATGCTATCGTGTATGTTGTAAATCCTATGTTATGTGATGATGATGTTATATATGTTGAAAGTTTCTATGCTAAGTTGCGATGTTACAAAGTCATGATGTTATTATTTATGTTATAGTTAGCTTATGCTTGATCAAATCATGATGTTGACTATATGTATGTTTGGACTATGATGATTCACGTGATAAATCACATGTACCTATGCAAGTTTAGATTGATTATTATGTATAATCTCACATATCCTATGACATCTATGTAGATCTAAAATTAGGTTATAACATGTGTGAGTTCTATGGGTTAGATGCTAGTTTTCACCATCATTATGTTGCATAAACCACATATGCAAGTTTATACATGAACTTGGGTTATGATCATATTATGTAAGTTGTGACATTTAACCAAACAAGTTGACACCTTTAGATCCATGACATGTGTAGTTTTATGCAAGTTTCACCCCTATTATGATTAGATCTATTTTATTTGTCTATATGTTGTGATAATTTATCTTTGTGCTATGAGTTAGACTATTCGAGTCTAACGTATATTTTGCGTTGAATAAGAGAACGTATAACGTGGGGTAGGGTAATATTAAGGATTTAATATTAAGAAATTGGGGTGCAATTGATATGATTTTGCATACCGTAAGTGGATGGCCATAATTGATTCAATTATGGACATCATTAAAATTGGAATTAATTAATGATTTGAATAGGGGTATATTTAAAACTGGGGTAAAAGATTTTAAGTGTTAATCAATGCTTAGGAAACAAGGTTGGACTCGTTTGTGACGTAAAACTGCCCGGACCCGCCCGGCAAATCCAGTAGTCACAAATGTCAGCCCAATGTGAGAGGTCCTAGGCCCAAATTAAAGCATAACAGTTGTAAAGACACGAGGTTAGACTCTTTTATGGTGTAAGACTGCCCGTACCTGCCCGGCAAATCCAGCTGCCATAAATGCCAGTCTAATGTGAGAGCTCTTTATGAGGTTATGGCCTGAATGAATTAAGAAATATTTAACCAGATAAACATGTAAGGTGGGACATGGGGGTTAAGTAGGTTCCTTGGGTGGCATGAGGAATCTAGTGAGTTCCTTTCGTGGCATTTGAAATACGATTAGTAAGACTTAACCAAACACACATGTAAATGAACATGACTAAGAGGGTTAAGTGGGATGTACTAGTGGGGACAAGCTTAGGTGGATTGGTTGTGGTAAGTAAAAGCAGCCCATTTCAACCAGTAACCCAAACGTATCTTTGTGGGCTCGACCCAAGTCGAGGACGGGACACACATACTGGGCTTGACTATAAAAGGCCAAACGGGTTAGCGGTGGCAACGCAAGTCCAACGGGTTTCATATGCGTGTGTGGACCGGGCTGGTAGGTAAGACGTTGTTGCATCGTGTAGGTATAAGACGTGCATCCTCAAGTTGTATCGGGTTGCCACTTTAGGGAAGTGATACACCCCACTGTGGGGCCAGCACGGGTATCTACGAGTAGGGAGCCGATCGAGAGTGGGTAGTGGGGTACACCTGGCGGAGATAGGGGCAGGCGACACCTATGTAGTCAGCTAGGGGTACACGAAGTTATTTATAAAATTTCTAAGTGAAGCAAGTGGGATCAACCTTTAGGGTGACTGGTGTGGTGCAGTGTAGTAATTATTCGTTAGTAATTAGGTGTGCCTTTAACGTTATCTTTATCTGCTCTTCCATACCCAATAGTTCATAGACATTTCCTTATTTTCCAGCTTGTGCCTCGGTCTAATTATTTTGATAATAGTATTGTTAGAATTATCATACTCGCCAGACTTTATGTCTAACCCCCTCCATTTCTATCATTTTCCCCCTCCAGGTCCTCAGGGTGGGCCCAGCTCTAGTGGAACTTGGCTGGATTGCTTTATCTTTCTTTTGGAAAGCTTGGATCGCTGAAGTAAAGTCCAGCTTGTTATCTTCTTTAATGGCTATTTATGTAATGTGGTTATGTATTTTGTTTTATCAAGATGGATATTGTACTTGACTCTGATTTATGGTTTTATGATGTAACAAACATGTTTGATTTCCGCTCCAATGAAATAAAGTTTTAGATTTCCAAGTACTACTTATTATCTGTCTTATTGTAATTTTTCTGTTCTATATTCACTTAAAACCTCCATGGAAGTTAATGCATTCCCTTTGTGAGTGACATTAATGGATGTGGGGTGTTACACGATTTAGGTTTACGGTAGTGCGATGGAAGAAGAAGGCTGATGTTCGAGGGCGAGTTAGTTGCTTCAATGTTGGGGCGAGAGCTTGGATTGGTGATGGGAGGCGATTTTGGGTGAAAGACCGAACAGTGGAAGCCATTAAATTAGAAAAGGGGAAACTAGGAATTCAACTGCATAAAATTGGAAGGAGGAAATTATTTTGTTTGGGGAAAGTTGATTTGCTTCGGCCATAAATGATTTGAAGAGCGAATGATTTACTGCTCAGCGAAATGGTGAAAAATGATTATAATTTTTGTAGAAGGCTGGAGAAATTTGGGGACGAAGAAAATATCTAGAGGCGACGAATTTTTATAGAGGAAAAATGATTGAAGAAAAGAACGATGTTCCATCGTTAGGTTATAGGGTTACTGCATTTAACAGTTATAATTTAACATCTGATTAAATTTGAATATTAAATCCACCCATAATTACCGCGTATCGTTCTACATTTGTACCGCCAATACAAATCTTCAAATGCGATAAAAAATATATGTACTTCTTTGCTTCAACGTTCTGAATTCAATAAAATTAATTTAATTGTACTCTGACTCCATTTGTATACGATGATATTTTATTCTTAAATTATTTATCAGTTTGCTGATTTTATTTCGTCCATCTGCCAATAACACTATTCATTTCCAAATTTTGAAATGTTAAATTCAATTTCTCCATACAAACGAATCCATGCCAATTTCCCTATATTTCAACAAATGAAATTTCCTATTTGATTAACGTCCACTAAGTTTATTTATTTATTTTTACACTCAACCACCTATATTTATCATTCGAATTTCGAATTCAATTAAAATATTTACCTGAATCTAATTCAAATATTCAAAAATTAATATTTGTTCTTCAATCATCCATCCTGAATTAAGTATCAAATTTAATTCATATTCAAAAACATATATTTGGTTTTAAATTTCAAACCCAATATCAACATAAAATTAATTGTTCGTAATTAATCTTTAATTAATTTCATATTCAGATATCGAAATTTCTGGGACGTTACAATCTACACCTTTTAAATCTTTTCGTCCTCGAAAAGGAAAGATTGTTTGATTTGTACCACTGTATATTTCAATTTTCATATTTGTGTGAAATTCTTCCGTGACTAATTTAAAATATCGAAATTTAACCTATCGATCCTTTTCGTTTACCCATCATACTAAATTAACTTGGAAAACCAATTTCCTTTAAAAACCGATCTCCTTATATTTCAAATCTTGCATACGTCCATTTTAAGCCTCATTTGTCAATGTTTACCTATCCGTCATTCCACTTGTTCCTTACAATCCAAAGTTAACCAAATCTACTTCCATCCAATCCATTTAACCTTTCACAACACTCACTAAAGAGTGCAAATAATATTTCCTTTCTCAAGTTACTAATTGTTTACTTAAAGATTTTCAAAACCCGAAATCCTTTATAATTTCTATACAGAAAATATTTGTATTATCATTCCAAAATTAGCGGTTAGAAAATAGTCTAAAATCCACTTTTTTAACTTATTAAATCAGGATGATTTCAAATTATTTATTTGAAAATATTTGATAACATGAAGTCTGACAAGTCTGTTGTCATTCTCACATATGTTAGGCATACGTTGGCCAGGCACATGACTAAAATCTCCAAGTAATGAATATCTTTGCTTCAACTCACAAGTGAAATTATCCCAAAAATTCCTTTTTAGAAAACAGATACGAAAAGTACCAATGTGATATTGATATGTTGATCGTTCATGAATCACAGATACACAATGGTTTCATCTTGATCCCCCAGAAAACATCTGTACCCGTAGGAAATCACTTCCCTGGGAATTTAGTCATGAGCAGGTCAACGAAAGATATTTACAAATCAAAGAAAAACTGAGGTCACTAAGAGTCGACTGCTTTATCTCGAGGTCACGAAAACAAATCATCAAATAGATCAAGATATAAGGATCGATCAAGTCACGTTATGAAGACGAATCAAGTCACGAAGACACGATGCTGCGTCAAACGGGTGGCTTCACATCACTAAGATATCTCAACCCTTGCATGGCTCCATTCTACCTTTAGTAACTCAAGTGGTTACATCTCTTTCACGTGTAGATATGCCATGTGGACCGCAGGTACACAATGGTTACGCCTGATTCCCTCAGGAAACATTCATACCCATAAGCTTTCACAGCTCTACGGATTATGCCATTATCACGACCGTAGATCGTAGCAAACACAATGGTTATGCTTGGTTCCCCCAAGAAACATCCATCCGCCATAGGCCATCTGCAGCCCTGTGAATTTCGCAATACGGTCGTGTTCTTTCAGACAACTCGAGTTTTATGTCCGGACAACCTACTACTACCAACATCACATGTCACTAAGCTCGAAATTTATAGAAGGAAGGTACTTTCCTTAGTTTTTTTTTGAAAACATATAATACTATATACATATAGTACTTCATTTCATACTCCTCATAATCATACTTAAGATTTTATTTCCAAATCATATTTCCAGACATCTCATTTTCATATAAATGTCATTGTATAAGATTTCATCTGAAATCAATTACTTTTCAAATCAATAGTTTTCAAATTCACTAAATTCTCATATATTTTTCAATATAAGTTTTGCAAACTTCTACATCCCATATCCAAAATCGAATATCCTTAAATTTCCGTTCAAATCTTAAAATTTTAATTTTGATCTCTTATCAAATTCAGATATTTACTATCTTTTCAACTCGAATTTATGAATCCATTTTTATAACTCAATTTTCTTTCAATTCTCCAATTATTATATTCATCGTTTAACTCAAATTTCCTTGCTCCCAAAAATTTCAGATTTTTTTTCCCATTTGTATAACTATTTCCTCGTCCATGCGCTATTGTTCTACTACATCCACAACCTTCGACCGTAAATTAGCAAGCGAACAGCTCCCTAAATATCAACCACGAAGGCTGAAACCAACATCAGATCAACAATCAAGAAATTATTCAACTTAACTAATCTCCAATCAATTTCTATTTTTTTCTTAACTTCATTCTTAATTTCTTAACAAATCAATGCTTACGCACCTCTTGAATTCAATTTACAAATCCATTTCTCTTACGTTCTTCCGTCCTTCATTCTCGACGAGCAGTTTTTCATTCTTTGGTTCTTTCCATTCTGATTTATCAAACCTTTTAGCCTCTCACGATTTTTTTTCACATTTCCAATTATCATATTGCCCTATAATTTTACAAAATTTCTTATTACCACTAGAAATCATTTTCATATATTCATAACTCTCTATTTTCCATAGAAAATATACTTTATTCTCAAGGGGAAATATTTCTAGATTCGTTATTAGGACCAAAACAGATAATAAATACACACCACTATTTTCACTTAACTGTTAACATTCATTTCTTGCTCCATTCAATCCGTTTGGCTATCGAACCTTAACCATTTCTTTGTAAACAATGAAATTAATCAAGTCAGGGTATATTTACCTCTCAGAGCTTAACGGAACAACATTATTAACTTTCAAATAGATAAAATCCACCACTTCAAACACCAATAAACCATTTATTCTCAAAATTTCTGATTTTAATTTAAGACTTTACTTCCTTTACAATAATTGTTTGATAAAAATTCACACATTCAAAACTTAAAAATATACTTTATTCTTTAATAATATATTAAATCTTAATTAAAAACGGAAAGTAAATGGTCCTTTCCTGAAATACGATATAATTGTCTCCCATAAATAACTCCTTCCCAAATAATCTCTTATCCGATAATAATAATCGAACTTCTAAAATATCTCATTTGATTTATATTCTGAACTTCAGAATAACCACACTGTATTGGTCCACTCCATTTCCTTTATCCTCAATTTCATTTGCACATTTTTTTCTTTCATACAATATGTACTTTTAAAAATTAAATATTATTCCCTTTTCAAAATCTGAACCCGTCACGTCAAATAAATTTCGATTTTATTCCAGTATCGAATCGAATCTCTTCACAATCTTCATCCTTGTATTGCTTAATTTACAGTTCTTGTTTACAATTCACTTCTTGTTAATTAATTAACAAGTTTATACTTCACTATCGGATGATTGTATTCAATTATACATTATTAGTTTAAACTCAATTATAAATCATCTTGCCAAATTCTGAATAACTCAAATAAATTAATCAAATTTAGCACAGTCGTATTCCAATCGTATCTTATTTATTTATTTATTCATTTATTTCTATCCTAAATATCAAAATAAAGTCCATCGTTCATTCAAATTCCCATCTAAATTGTTATTTCCAATCAATTTCATTTGGCTTTGATTACTAAAATACACGATTTTAGAAATTTATTCGTTTATTCTGTCATATGTATCTTCCTTTGATACCATTCATTGATGGATTCGAGATTCGATCCTAAGAGAAACTAATTAAGAACAACTATGGCAAATCCGGATTCGAAGACTGGGGATTCCGAACGAGTTTAAAATCTCAATTTTTTCCCTGTTGTATTAATTCCAAAATACTAATTTTAAAACAATTCATCTTCAAAATTTATTAAAATATTTATACTTTCCGAAATTTATTTCAAAAATCCTTTTTATTTCTAAAATCCACTTTTCTAATGTCGATTCTACTCATTTCAAACCCGATAAGCTAGGCTTTGAATAAACCAAAGCTCTGATACCACTTGTAACATCCCGCCTTTTTAACTGCTTCAAATTGGTAATTAAAACTATTTAAAACTTCCAAATCGACGGATCGTTATTTAGCTTACAAAGTTTAAAACACAGAACCGACACAGAAAACACAGAATAAATAAATAACATAAATTTGAACAACAAAATAAACTATTATATATAATTAGAGTCTTTGATACAAGAAATTTTCTCAATACAGCAGAATGAAAATACACTTTGAATATAAAGGAAATATTTACTGTTTTTAAATCTTCAGAGTGCGCGTCTCCTGAAATCCTCGGCTTTGTCAATCTTCAAATCCCAGATTCTAATCTCTTAATCTGTAACGCTCTGGGTCTGACCCGAGCGTTCCATGCAAAAACATAAAACACTCGAGTCAGGATTTATCATAATTCAAGTAAATTAACTTCGATGGTAAACTGAAATATAATAGTTAATCCTAAGTTCGATTACATCGAAACCATGAGAACGGCCGAAATATATCATAGCAACTTGGGACGAAAACAAAACGGGACAGCGTATGGATTTGTAAATATACGCATGTCGATGACATATATATACACATATAGTGGTATGTATATACCTATGTGCACATCGACCACCACATATATCAATTTTTATTTCAAAGTGAAATGGTTACAGAAGCCTGCACGTACACACGTATACGGATAAACCTCCAAGCATCCCACAACAATTAAATAAATAAGTGTTGTAACACCCCTTAATTCTGTTAATATTAATAATCATAAATTAAAGAATAACTAATCTCAGACGTGAGAATTGTGGGAAACGGTTGCGCCATTGTGTTCGTCTCGGAATTCTGGTTGGATTAGAGTCCGAGTTTGCGTGATTTGGACTTCGTATGAAGAAGTTATGGCCATCAGAAGTTTCAGAAAATTCAAAACAGATTTCAGAAATTTAAAATTCAAAATTCGAAGTCAAACAGGCTAGGCGGGAAAATTCCCGCCCAGCACCCCTGGTCGACTGGGGAGTCGACTGGGTAGTCGACACCCCCCCTAGGTCGACTGGGCAGTCGACCTGGGCGTCGACCTGTCCTGGCGGCTAGGGTTCGGCTGAGCCTAATCTTGAGCTGCTGATGTGTCTTTTGGGCTGAGTTGGCAAATTTAACGGTTCAGTTTAGTTCTGAGTTGATCTGACGGTCTAAATAAATCCTAAACTCTATAAATACCTTGGTAGTCTCTCACTCTAATTCACATGAAAAATAGAATAGCCACCGTCATACCGCCGCCATGGAACTCAGTCTAGCCGCCGCCAACTAAGAAGGAAGAAAAGCTAATCAAAACCCTAATTCTACTCAACTCTAAAGCAAATCAAGACTCTCTTTCTTCTCTAAATTGTGAGTATGATGATCTTAACAAGATTATTATTAGACTAATTAGATTAAGTTATGAATGGATTATAAGTGAATGATGTGAATTGTCATATATGTTGTTGTAAACCTTATGCTATCATGTATGTTGTAAATCCTATGTTATGTGATGATGATATCCTATATGTTGTAAATCATGCTATGATGATATTGTATAGGTTGTAATTTTCTATGCTAAGTTGTGATAAATCATACATGTTATAAAGTCATGATGTTATTATCTATACTAATTAGTTCATGTTAATCAAGTCATAATGTTGATATTATTTGTGCTATGTTGATGACAAATCATGTATGCAAGTTTAGATTGATTAGTTAAGATTATGAACATATGCCATGACAACTATTTAGATCTAGAATTATGACATCTAGAATTATGCTATGACATATGTGAATTCTATGCTAGTTCACACCATCATTATGTTGCCTAAAACCCCATATGCAAGTTTATACATAAATTTGGGTTATGATCATATCATGTAAATTGTGACATTTAACAAGTTAACACCTTTAGATCCTTAATATGTGTAGTTTATGCAAGTTTCACCCCTATTATGATTGGATTATTTTATTTGTCTATATGTTGTGATAATTTATCTTTGTGTTATGAGTTAGACAATTCCAGTCTAACGTATGTTCTGCGTTGAATAAGCGAACGTATAACGTGGGGTAGGGGTAATATTAAGGATTTAATATTAAGAAGTTGGGGTGCAATTGATATGATTTTGCATGCCATGAATGGATGGCCATAATTGAGTCAATTATGGACATCGTTAAAATTGGAATTAATTAATAATTTGAATAGGGATATATTCAAAACTGGGGTAAAAGATTATAAGTGATAATCAATGCTTAGGAAACGAGGTTGGATTCGTTTGTGACGTAAACCTGCCCGGACACGTCCGGCAAATCCAGTGGTCACAAATGTCAGCCCAATGTGAGAGGTCCCAGGTTCGAACTAAAGCATAACAGTTGTAAAGACACGAGGTTAGACTCTTTTATGGTGTAAGACTGCCCGGACCCGCCCGGCAAATCCAGCTGCCATAAATGCCAGTCAAATGTGAGAGGTCTTTATTAGGTTATGGCCTGAATGAATTAAGAAATACTTAACCAGATAAACGTGTAAGGTGGGACATGGGGGTTAAGTAGGTGCCTTGGGTGGCATGAGGAATCTAGTGGGTGCCCTTAGTGGCATGTGAAATACGATTAGTAAGACTTAACCAAATATACATGTAAATGAACATGACTAAGAGGGTTAAGTGGGATGTACTGGTGGACAAGCTTAGGTGGGTAGCTTGTGGGGGCCCATTTCAACCAGTATCCCAAATGTATCTTTGTGGGCTCGACCCAAGTCGAGGACGGGACACACATGCTGGGCTTGACTATAAGAGGCCAAAACGGGGAGCGGTGGCAATGCAAGTCCAACGGGTTTCATATGCGTGTGTCGACCCGGGCTGGTAGGTAAGACGTTGTTGCATCGTGTAGGTATAAGCCGTGCATTCTCAAGTTGTATCGGGTTGCCACTTTAGGGGAGTGATACACCCCACTGTGGGGCCAGCACGGGTATCTACGAGTTGGGTGCTGATCGCAAGTGGGTAGTGGGGTACACCTAGTGGAGATAGGGGCAGACGGCACCTATGTAGTCAGCTAGGGATACGCAAGGCTATTTGTATAGTTTCTGTGTGAAGCAAGTGGGATCAAACTTTGAGGGTGACTGGTGTGGTGTTGTGCAGTAAATATTCGTTAGTAATTAGGTGTGCCTTTAACGTTATGTTTAACGTTATCTTTAACATTATCTTTGACATTATCTTTATCTGCTCTTCCATACCTAATAGTTCATAGACATTTCCTTGTTTTCCAGCTTATGCCTTAGTTTAGTTACTTTGATAATAGTATTGTTAGAATTGTCATACTCGCCAGACTTTATGTCAGACCCCCTCCATTTCTATCCTTTTTCCCCCTCCAAGTCCTCAGGGTGGGCCCAGCTCTAGTGGAGTTTGATTGGATTGCTTCATCTCTCTTTGGAAAGCTTGGACCGTTGAAGTAAAGTCCTGCTTGTTATCTTCTTTAATGGCTATTTATGTAATGGGGTTATGTATTTTGTTTTATCAAGATGGATATTGTACTTGACTCTGATTTATGGTTTTATGATGTAACAAACATGTTTAATTTCTGTTGCAATAATATGAAGTTTTAGATTTCCAAGTACTACTTATTATCTGTCTTATTGCAATTTTTCTGTTCTATATTCACTTAAAACCTCCATGGAAGTTAATGCATTCCCTTTGTGAGTGACATTAATGGACGTGGGGTGTTACACGTGGTATCAGAGCTTAAGGTTACCAGAACATATAACATTTTTAGAAAAATTATTTTTCTAAAGTATTTTTGGAAGAAGTGTTTTCAAAAACATGTCTTGATGAGTAATTTAAAGAGAAAAGTTTTTAAGAAAAACATAATCCCCAATAGCCATATATCTTTATCTTTCGAATTCTCCATTTCGAATCTTTCCTTTTTCGTTTCAGCATGGCTGAAGACCTTAACCTTCCGGATGGTGTAACGATACCAGGATGGTATAGGAGGCTATTAGAGGCCAGGGCCACTGCAGGTCCAGCCAATGTTCCTCCACCACCAGTTGCACCCGCTCCTCCTCCTCGCGTTGACACTTTTCCAAATACGTGCAAGGAATTTAATGCTATGGGTGGAAAACCTTTTCAAGAGTCAGAAAGGTTTGTGGAAGCTAGAGATTGGCTTAGGGAGGTGGAAGAATTGCTAGAAATCTTTGAAGTAGAAGAAGGGAGGAAACTCAAATTAGCAGCTTGGTTAATGAAGGGAGAGGCCTCGTTTTGGTGGGAGGTCACTAATGGGGAGCGTCCTATTGATTCTTGGGCAGATTTCAGACGTAGGTTTGAGGCGAAGTTTCTCTCAAGGGCAAAAGAGAATCTATATATGGAAAGGTTCTTGACATTGAAGCAAGGGAGCTCATCAGTGAAAGAATATGTCAACAAATTTAATCAGTTAGCAAGGTTTGGCTTGGACTTAGTGAACACGCCGAAGAAGAAGGCTCTGAGGTTCGTTAATGGATTGAATGAACCGTTGCAAGGGTTGGCTATGTCCCACACCCCTATGGGGGCCACCTTTGAGAAGCTAGTAGACATGGCACTCATGCACGAGGAGAAAGGCACTAAAGCTAATAAGGCACCCGAGAAGAAAGGGGATCAGAAGAAACCTCAACAACAAAACAAGAAGGGTGGCAAAGACAATAATGGCAAGGGAAAGAAGAAATGCTTTAACTGTGGGACACCAGGCCATCTTAGTAAGGATTGCCGGAAGAAAAAGAAGACTGGTTGTTTCCACTGTGGTGAAGCGCGACATCTAGTGAAGGACTGCCCAAAGAAGGGGCAGAGGGAAGGGTCTACCTCGGGAGGACATGTGCAGGCTCTTATGGCACCAGGGCAGGCAAGGGGACAAGTTCAGGCTCTCGCGGTCCCACCGCTGCAAGAATGCGGTAGAACCATTTCTGTTGAAAGCTTAGTTTTTATGTTTGATCATCATGTCTGTACCTTATTCGATTCGGGCGCATCACATTCGTTTATCTCTACATCATTAGTTGAATCACTGCACTTAAACACCAGTTTAGTAGAGGATCCCTTAGCTGTTTCGAATCCAATTGGGGGCTTAGCTTATTTGTCCATGATGTGTTTGGATTTGAAAATTTCTATACTTAGCATTGAGTTTAGATGTGATGCTTATGTTTTGGGCTACACGGGCTATGGGCTAATTTTAGGAATGGATTGGTTATCCAGAAATGGGGCCGTTCTTGATTGTGAAAGAAGAGTAGTTAGGCTCATGACTCACCTTGGCAACACTCTCGAAATCTTTTGTAATCCCATAAATTCCGTTATGCTAAGTTATTTAGAATCGCTTGACACGTATGAGGAAAATCTACGATCTGTTAGAGTGGTCCGAGAATACTCGGATGTGTTTGAGGAGGTAAAGGGCTTGCCTCCGAAGCGGGAGATAGATTTTCGAATATATCTGGTGGATAATGCAAAACCAGTATCTTTGCCAGTACGCCACATGGCTCCTCGTGAAAAGAGGGAACTCAATAAGCAAGTGAAGGAGTTGCTTGAGAAGGGGTTCATAAGATGAAGTACATCGGAGTGGGGTGCTCCAGTAGTATTTGCCACGAAGGCGGATGGGTCCCTTAGATTTTGTGTGGACTATAGAGAACTTAATAAGCTTACTAAGAAAAACAGACACCCACTGCCGAGGATTGACGATCTCTTCGATCAGTTAGTTGGCGCCTTAGTGTTTTCGCAGTTGGACTTAGCCACTAGCTTCCATCAGTTGAGGGTGGCTGAGGATAGCATTGACAAGACTGCCTTTAGGAATCCGGACGGTTTCTATGAATGGCTAGTGATGCCCTTCGGTTTGACAAACGCCCTCGCATACTTTGTTGATTTGATGAGTAGGGTGTTTAGGGAATACCTTAACAAATTTGTGGTAGTCTTTGTAGACGACATCTTGATCTTTTCTAAGGATGAAGAAGAGCATGCCCTACATCTTAGGGAAGTGTTGGAGACCCTACGAGCGCATAACCTTAAAGATAAATTTTCTAAGTGTCACATCTGGAGGAAGGAAGTACGATTCTTAGGGCACTAGGTTTCCAAGGAAGGGATAGCTGTGGATCCCGCGAAGGTGGTGGCCATCCAAGATTGGAAGGTCCCTAAAAATGCTACCGAAGTAAGAAGTTTCTTGGGGTTGGCTGGCTACTATAGGAAGTTTATCAAAGACTTCGCAAAGATATCAGCTCCATTAACACGCTTGACGAAGAAGAACCTAGTCTTCGAGTGGGACGTAGATTGTGATGATGCGTTCCAACGTTTGAAGAGAGCTTTGACTTCAGCCCTAGTCTTAGTGCTACCAGACGGGAGTAAGCCATTTACCGTTTATACTGATTCTTATGGGACAGGTCTAGGCGCAGTCTTAATGCAAGAGGGCAGGGTAATAGCCTATGGTGGAAGGAAGTTGAGAGTGCAAGAGAAAAATTACCCTACACATGACCTAGAGTTGGCCTCTATTGTTTTCGCGCTTAAGTCTTGGCGTCATTATCTTCTTGGCGAGAAATTCGAATTATTCACTGATCACAAATCTTTAAAATACTTATTCTCTCAGAAGGACTTGAACTTAAGGCAGCAAAGGTGGATGGAGTTCTTAGCATCCTACGACTTCGAGACAACATATACCCCTGGCAAGGGTAACGTGGTGGCAGATGCCTTAAGTAGAAAAAGGTTATCCTTAAGTCCTTTATTTGTTGAGCAGCGAAACTTAGAATTCATTTCGATGTTTGACTTTAGACCTTCCGTTGACTTTGTACCCGGTTTGCTAGCATCCTTGGAGGTCAGACCTACGCTTTTGGGACGGATTGGCGAGGCACAGCGAGACGACCCACAGTTGGTTGAGTTAGTGGAAAAGCTCAAAAGAGGGGAGTCATCAAGCCATCTCCGTAGGTATACCCTAGATGATAAGGGTTGGTTACGTAGGGACGGTAGACTTTGTGTACCAAAAGGCGATGACCTAAGGAAGACCATTCTTGATGATGCACATCGTTCGAAGATGACAATTCATCCCGGCGGGGCAAGATGTACAAAGACATGAAGCAAGTTTTCTTTTGGGCCGGTATGAAGAGCGATGTGGCCGAGTATGTCGCTAGATTCTTGGTGTGCCAACAAGTAAAAGGGGAGCAAAAGAAACACGGTGGGTTGCTTCACCCATTGGAGGTTCCACTATGGAAGTGGGAAAGTGTCTCGATGGATTTTGTGGTTGGATTATCAAGATCAAGGAAGGGTAATACGGGGATTTGGGTTATAGTAGATAGACTTATTAAGAGCGCCCATTTTATTCCCGTGAAGAGTAAGAGGACTGCTCCATGGTTAGCTTTTGTATACGTCTGAGAAATAGTTCGTTTGCATGGTGATCCTTCTAGCATAGTGAGCGACCGCGATCTTATTTTCACTAGAGAATTTTGGAAGAGCTTACATGAAGCGGTAGGGACTCAGTTATGTTTGAGCACTTCATATCATCCTCAGACGGACGGCCAGACCGAGAGGGTGAATCGCATTCTAGAGGATCTTTTGAGGCTATGTATCCTAGACTTTGGGGGTACATGGGAAGAGCATCTTCCATTGGTAGAGTTCGCGTAAAATAATAGCTTTCAGTCCAGCAT
Source organism: Allium sativum (assembly GCA_030737875.1). NCBI lineage: Eukaryota > Viridiplantae > Streptophyta > Magnoliopsida > Asparagales > Amaryllidaceae > Allium > Allium sativum. Next base: position 632,202,048 of record CM060920.1, read on the forward strand.
TGGCATGGCACCTTTCGAAGCTCTTTATGGACGACCTTGTCGTTCACCTACATGTTGGTGGGAATCTACGGATAAGATCCTGCTTGGGCCCGATATGATTAGGGAGACTTCAGAGAAGATCGACTTGATTCGAAGGAGGATGAAAGCAGCGCAAGATAGATAGAAATCTTATGCGGATAAGAGGAGGACAGATCTTGAGTTTGAAGTTGGGGACGTGGTCTTTATCAAAGTGTCTCCATTACGGAACGTTGTTCGCTTTGGGTCCGTTGGGAAATTAGCACCAAGGTTTGTAGGGCCGTTTCCTATTAAGGAGAAGATTGGACGGATGGCGTATAGAGTGGAGTTTCCCAAGAGACTTAGTGGTGTACACGACGTATTCCATGTGTCACATTTGAGGAAGTGCTTACACGAGACCGCGGAAGTGGTAGAGCCGAGCTTGCTTAGAGAGGTGGAGATCGAGCGTGATGCAATGATTTTACGAGCTCCTACGTGCATTCTTGGGTCGGAGATCAAGAAGTTGAGGAATCGAGAGATCAGACTAGTCAAAGTGCAATGGGGAGATGATGAGAGCAACGCTACTTGGGAGACGGAAGAGAAGATGCGTTCGTTGTACCCTTTACTTTTTGAGGGTATGTCCTTTAATTTCTCCTTTATCGCTTATCTTGTACTTATCTTACCTTTAGAGTATCCTCTCGCTAGTATTCTTGAGCTTTAGTTAGAATAATCCTATGGTTGAAACATGTGTTTGAGACATGTTATGTATGATGGATGCAAAGTGGATGCAAGTGTTTGCTAGTGGTTGCTCGTGGACGCATATACACACACTATTAGGCACTAGATCGGCTCAGTCACTTCATATTGCATATTGCTTATATATGGATGTATTTAGTAAAATGGACGTATGATGATTGTATTATCATATGGATGCTGCATTCAGATGATGATTGTGCATGAATATAGAGATAATATATAGCATTAAGGAACTTTTGCATACATAATGGACACATGGAACTATCATGATTTGCATTAAGGAGGTCAACTGAATCAGTGGACCGCCTGATTTTGCATTAGATATGGACATATACACACACTGTGTATTTAAACATGAAAGCATTAGAAGTCTATAAGGACAATGGATGCCTGTGTTTGATGGTTGAGTAGATGGACGATTGGATGTTAGGATATACATTCTTCTTGACTTGAAGATTTCGAGATCAAAATCCTTTAAGGAGGGGAGAATGTAACACCCCGTAATTCTGTTAATATTAATAAACACAAATTAAAGAATAACTAATCTCAGATGTGAGAATTGTAGGAAACGGGTTGCGCCATTGTGTTCGTCTCGGAATTCTGGTTGGAATAGAGTCCGAGTTTGCGTGATTTGGACTTCGTATGAAGAAGTTATGGCCATCGGAAGTTTCAGAAAATTCAAAACAGATTTCAGAAATTTAAAATTCAAAATACGATGTCAAACAGGCTAGGCCGGAAAATTCCCGCCCAGCACCCCAGGTCGACTGGGGAGTCGACTGGGTAGTCGACACCCCCCTGGTCGACTGGGCGGTCGACTGGGCAGTCGACCTAGGTGTCGCCTGTCCTGGCGGCTAGGGTTTGCCTGAGACCAATCTTGAGCTGCTGATGTGTCTTTAGGGCTGAGTTGGCAAATTTAACGGTTCAGTTTAGTTCTGAGTTGATTTGACGGTCTAAATAAATCCTAAACTCTATAAATACCTAGGTAGTCTCTCACTCTAATTCACATGAAAAATAGAATAGCCACCGTCATACCGCCGCCATGGAACTCAGTCTAGCCGCCGCCAACTAAGAAGGAAGAAAAGCTAATCAAAACCCTAATTCTACTCAACTCTAAAGCAAATCAAGACTCTCTTTCTTCTCTAAATTGTGAGTATGATGATCTTAACAAGATTATTATTAGACTAATTAGATTAAGTTATGAATGGATTATAAGTGAATGATGTGAATTGTCATATATGTTGTTGTAAACCTTATGCTATCATGTATGTTGTAAATCCTATGTTATGTGATGATGATATCCTATATGTTGTAAATCATGCTATGATGATATTGTATAGGTTGTAATTTTCTATGCTAAGTTGTGATAAATCATACATGTTATAAAGTCATGATGTTATTATCTATACTTATTAGTTCATGTTAATCAAGTCATAATGTTGATATTATTTGGGCTATGTTGATGACAAATCATGTATGCAAGTTTAGATTGATTAGTTAAGATTATGAACATATGCCATAACATCTATTTAGATCTAGAATTTTGACATCTAGAATTATGCTATGACATATGTGAATTCTATGCTAGTTCACACCATCATTATGTTGCCTAAAACCCCATATGCAAGTTTATACATAAATTTGGGTTATGATCATATCATGTAAATTGTGACATTTAACAAGTTGACACCTTTAGATCCTTAATATGTGTAGTTTATACAAGTTTCACCCCTATTATAATTGGATTATTTTATTTGTCTATATGTTGTGATAATTTATCTTTGTGCTATGAGTTAGACTATTCGAGTCTAACGTATGTTCTGCGTTGAATAAGCGAATGTATAACGTGGGGTAGGGGTAATATTAAGGATTTAATATTAAGAAGTTGGGGTGCAATTGATATGATTTTGCATGCAATGAATGGATGGCCATAATTGAGTCAATTATGGACATCATTAAAATTGGAATTAATTAATAATTTGCATAGGCATATATTCAAAACTGGGGTAAAAGATTATAAGTGATAATCAATGCTTAGGAAACGAGGTTGGATTCGTTTGTGACGTAAACCTGCCCGGACACGTCCGGCAAATCCAGTGGTCACAAATGTCAGCCCAATGTGAGAGGTCCCAGGTTCGAACTAAAGCATAACAATTGTAAAGACACGAGGTTAGACTCTTTTATGGTGTAAGACTGCCCGGACCCGCCCGGCAAATCCAGCTGCCATAAATGCCAGTCAAATGTGAGAGGTCTTTATGAGGTTATGGCCTGAATGAATTAAGAAATACTTAACCAGATAAACATGTAAGGTGGGACATGGGGGTTAAGTAGGTGCCTTGGGTGGCATGAGGAATCTAGTAGGTGCCCTTAGTGGCATGTGAAATACGATTAGTAAGACTTAACCAAACATACATGTAAATGAACATGACTACGAGGGTTAAGTGGGATGTACTAGTGGACAAGATTAGGTGGGTAGCTTGTGGGGGCCCATTTCAACCAGTATCCCAAACGTATCTTTGTGGGCTCGACCCAAGTCGAGGACGGGACACGCATGCTGGGCTTGACTATAAGAGGCCAAAACGGGGAGCGGTGGCAACGCAAGTCCAACGGGTTTCATATGCGTGTGTGGACCCAGGCTGGTAGGTAAGACGTTGTTGCATCATGTAGGTATAAGCCGTGCATTGTCAAGTTGTATCGGGTTGCCACTTTAGGGGAGTGATACGCCCCACTGTGGGGCCAGCACGGGTATCTACGAGTAGGGAGCCGATCGCAAGTGTGTAGTGGGGTACGCCTAGTGGAGATAGGGGCAGACGGCACCTATGTAGTCAGCTAGGGGTATGCAAGGCTATTTATATAGTTTCTGTGTGAAGCAAGTGGGACTAGACTTTGAGGGTGACTGGTGTGGTGTAGTGTAGTAATTATTCGTTAGTAATTAGGTGTGCCTTTAACGTTATCTTTAACGTTATCTTTAACGTTATCTTTGACGTTATCTTTATCTGCTCTTCCATACCCAATAGTTCATAGACATTTCCTTGTTTTCCAGCTTATGCCTTAGTCTTGTTACTTTGATAATAGTATTGTTAGAATTATCATACTCGCCAGACTTTATGTCTGACCCCCTCCATTTCTATCGTTTTTCCCCCTCCAGGTCCTCAGGTTGGGCCCAGCTCTAGTGGAGTTTGATTGGATTGCTTCATCTCTCTTTGGAAAGCTTGGACCGTTGAAGTAAAGTCCAGCTTGTTATCATCTTTAATGGCTATTTATGTAATGGGGTTATGTATTTTGGTTTATCAAGATGGATATTGTACTTGACTGTGATTTATGGTTTTATGATGTAACAAACATGTTTAATTTCCGCTGCAATGAAATGAAGTTTTAGATTTCCAAGTACTACTTATTATTTGTCTTGTTGTAATTTTTCTGTTCTATATTCACTTAAGACCTCCATGGAAGTTAATGCATTCCCTTTGTGGGTGACATTAATGGACGTGGGGTGTTACAAGTGCAATGATGGTCAAAGTGCGCAAGCATGATAGCATAGCAAGACAGTGCATCAGCTCGTATACACATCTAGCACACTGAGCTAGGTGTACACTCAGGTTCATAATTGTTTTAATCAAATGTACAAAGGGGACAAACATGTATATTTCATTTAGGCAGGGTTCATCATACATCATATACTAATTGTAACAAGATGTAATATGTACACTTCCTTTAAAATGGGTTCGGCATCAGATGAACAAATGCCAAATGTGATAATAAGTAAACTTCATTTAAACAGGGTTTGGCTGGGAAAATTCAAGGTGAATACGCAAGCCTGGAATGTCAAATGCCAAGGCAAGAACTAGCAAATTTTTTCACCAAGCTCAGTTTAGTACACTAATGGATAGAAACAGACCGGTGAACGTAGGATGTATCCACATATGCAGGTTATAATATATGAAATTTCAAGTTAACAAAAGATGTAACAACATTAAGTATAGAAGACATGTCAATCCAGTTTCAAATTTAGTGTATAAGCAGATTTCACTTTAGGGTTATATCATAGAAAATTACATTGGAGGATGCCTGCATAAGCAGGTTTCAAGTTTCAGCCCAATTTAAGACACATATGCATGAATATTCAGGTTTTACAAATTTTGTTCAAGACAGTGCAGGTATGAATCCGCATGGGTCCAAAATCCATGTCTATCTAAGCAATATAATGTTTACCAACCTTGTATAATAGGATATGAACAGGTGCTACTGAAATATATACAAGACAGTAAAGGAGTTTATGATCCTTACAATGACTTAGTCTGCAACACCACATATTTCATAAATTTTTACATCATTAGCAGTATCATGGTAAAAGTTAACAAATGATGCTATTGCTAGATTTTTCTCAACTACGCTAACCAACTGACTTTTAATGTGATAATTAGTTCATTCAACCCTGCTTTCTTAATTTTATATTAACATGACATGGTTGTGAGCAACTAAACATTTATATTCCAAATTTTGGTAATTTTGTTCCACGCTGAGTCGTTAGTAATATATTTTGTAAATTTCATTAAACGTGTATTTATATTTTTATATTCTTTTTTTTTTAGAAATTTCTACTCCTACAATGCTACTATAAACTAGCATTCAGTACATCCCTGGCATTAAAATCATCCACTTTCATATATAAAAGTGGGTTAACAAAGGTAGATAACATGGCATTAAAGTCATGCATTGTCATATATAAATCATCCATTCCAAACTGTTAAAACATTTTTCATCACCACCACTTCATCAATCATCAACTTTATGTATTTATAGACATTTGACAAAATATATTGCTTATATATCCTGCTCACACCAACCTAAGCGTATAGACGGTGCATAGGATCAAAATGCCTCTTACAAGATAGGCCAAAACATGGGACATACCACATGCTCAAAGGCATGTGCATGGCAAAATACATGTGATAAATGCCAAAACAAAATGCAATAGTAACAATCCTAGAGTTTGTAAGCCACTACAGTTAATAATACAGGCATAAATAAGGATGAGCAAGACCCAGCATATTTATTTCAAGGTAGTGGTAGAATGGCATGTGTGTGCTTTTATTTATACAAGGTGCTATTATCCTCCTATGGAAAGAAGGTGTTTAACACGGATTTTACAGAATAGAAAGTGAGACACCAATTTCCAGCTGACATTAGTTCAAATATTATCACTACAGCCGGTTCCACCAACCAATATTTAAATAACCAAAATATATAACTTCTTTTTAAGTAACATTAGCTTATATTATTAACAAGCTAAACTTGGTAGTTCCTAGACAAATAGGAAGATTTTTCCAAACTGTAATTGTATTCCTGTCGTAAGGCATTTCTTAATAAAAACCTTGCAATATTTAACTGGTCATTAGTCCCAAATATTTACCAAGGATTTACCAACAAAAGGGTTAACATTTTACTTTCTTGATGTAATGACTTACAGGATAGAATAATTCATCGGAACGTAGTGCATGAAGAATGAAATGATGTTGTCCAGTGCATCCCTAAATCTCTGTAGTAGTAAGTATACATGTTCATTTTAACGCAAAATAGGCAGACGTTCCAGTTTCTCTTAACCCGGTAACCATATATCAAAATACAGAGTAACAGGGTAGTCTTTCTAATACTAGTTTTTTTTAAAGTAAAGTATACAAGAAAAACAACAATAGCCCAGACAATAAGATGGTGGTTAATGGGTTAAATACATGCAACTTAAGTACATAAACAAGCCATATTAGCTCTGCAGTTTCAAGCATCCAACCTTAAATTTCCAAATAATGATAAAATGACCAAGGGTGGCATGGCATTTGAAGGGATTTACGCCAGTGAATCATATTACCTATACACTCAGGTCCAACGGGAATAAATCATGCCAAGACGCATGTCGAACAACAAATTTATAGAGACAAGTTCAAGATAACAACTAGAGTCCTGACAATATTATTATTCTCAGTTTAAAACTGATGTAAAGCTACTTGACTTAAGATAAATCATGAGTGACAACTCACCTTAAAACTAGCGCAAGGTCAGTAGGCAGTTTGACGTTAGTGTGAGGCTCGATTCGAGATGAGCAGCTTCAGCGGCTTCGACTTGATGAAAGTGGAAGCGATTTAGGGTTATGGCAGTGCAATGGAAGAAGAAGGCTGATGTTCGAGCGCGAGCTAGTTGCTTCAATTTTAGGGAGAGGGCTTGGATTGGTGAAGGGAGGCGATTTTGAGTGAAAGACTGAATGGTGGAAGCCATTAAATTAGAAAAGGGGAAACTAGGTATTCAACTGCTTAAAATTGGAAGGAGGAAATGATTTTGTTTGGGGAAAGTTGATTTTCTTCGACCATAAATGATTTGAAGAGCGAATGATTTACTGCCCAGCGAAATGGAGAAAAATAATTATAATTTTTGTAGAAGGCTGGAGAAAATTGGGGATGAAGAAAATCTCTAGAGGCGATGGATTTTTATAGAGGAAAAATGAGTGAAGATAAGAACAATGTTCCATCGTTAGGTTATAGGGTTACTGCATTTAACAGTCATAGGTCAGCGTGAATTTTCTGGGAAAGGTAATATCTAATTAAATTTTAATATTAAATCCACCCTTAATTACTGCATATCATCCTACATTTGTATCGCCAATACAAATCTTCAAATGCGACAAAAATTATATGTACTTCTTTGCTTCAACGTTCAGAATTCAATAAAATTAATTTAATTGTACTCTGACTCCATTTGTATATGTTGATATTTTATTTTTAAATTATTTATTAGTTTGCTGATTTTATTTTGTCCGCCTAGCGATAACGCTGTTCATTTTCAAATTTTGAAATGTTAAATTCAATTTCTTCATACACATGAATCCACACATATCCATGCCAATTTCCCTATATTTAAACAAATGAGATTTCCTATTTGATTAACGTCCACTAAGTTTATTTATTTATTTTTACACTCAACCACCTATATTTATCATTCGAATTTCGAATTCAATTAAAATATTCACCCGAGTCTAATTCAAATATTCAAGAATAAATATTTGTTCTTCAATCAACCATCCTGAATTAAATATCAAATTTAATTCATATTCAAAACCATATATTTGGTATTAAATTACTAACCCAGTATCAATATAAAATTAATTGTTCGTAATTAATCTTTAATTAATTTCATTTTCAGATATTGAAATTCCTGGGATGTTACAGAACTGGTTTGGAGCAACTTAGAGCTCGTGACAATTTACGAGGAAATAGAGAGCCTAATACTTTTAATCGGCAGTTAATCATTATTCGACGATTAATGACTAAAGTGAGTAAACTCACTAACTCTATCTAGTTTATAATATTATAAACGTAATTGATTTCAATAAATGATGATTGAATATTGTGTGATGTTCGTTTGGACGAATTGATATATTATAATCAGTTGTTGCTATTATATATATTGGTTATATTTAAGGTTGGTAGTTGGAATTCCCGCATATTTTAGCGGATGAGACTTTATGTGCTTCGCCTAACAACGAATTACCTTGTATACCATGATATTCCATCTTGAAGAGGAATTGGTATTACAACATATGTGGATGCAAGAAAACAGGTTGGAGGGATCTAACTGGATTCCTTAAAATCATTATGTTTGTTTTCATATAATCTGATATATGATGTGATAAATATTTTGTAATAGATTTTGTTGCGTTAGATGTTTTAATAGCACTAGACCTAAATGTTGGTATTTAAGTAGCATAAAAAATATACTTGAATGAAAGGAAAAAGAATTTGAGTTTGCAAAGGATTTTTTTTTCAAAAATAGAAATTGAATTTCGAATGACTAGAAATAATAACTTGTTTCTAGTAATAGTTTAATTTATAAACGATGTTTATAAATGAGGTGAATAATTATCATTTGACAACTTGGGAATGCAAATTCAAGAGTGAATGTAAAGGGAAACTAGAATCAGTTTAAAAGGGAATGATGAAATTAACTCCTTTGTTCGGAATGTGAATAAAACTTAAATGAACCCATAAGGATTTATAACTAGAATTGGACAATGTCGAATTTTATAAAAATAATTTATTTTCAGAAATTATATAGTATATAATTTAGAGCACGACGAGATAATTAACAATCGATTTGAAACCAATATTTTATAATCGAATGAAAAGGCAATATAGCATTATAAAATTTGTTAGATAAAATAAACTAGAAAGTTGGCGTGTAAACGAGATTTGATAACAAAATAAAATGTCAATGAGAAGTTACAAAATGATTCGATAGATGGAATTTCAACATGTAATGGTATTTACAAACAAAATCAAGATTCGATTCGATAAAATGAGCCCAAATTTCTATAAGGAAATAATACTTACATTTTAAAGTGAATAATGGTTTAAAAGCAAACGTTTTTCAATTTTGAATTGTTTTAATAGAATTTGGTATGGAATTGGGAGTGGTAAATTCTAAAGTATATTTAGAAGGGAAACGGAAATTTAGTTGACCTGAAACGGTAAATTTATTCCGAAGTACGGGACGTTAACCGAGTAGATATTATTCGAAAAAGGGTTATATGTTGAAATTTGACTATATCAAATTTAGGAAAGTACTTTCTACTTTCCAATTTAATCAAGATTTATTTATTTTTTCAAATTAATGAATAAAAGTTGTATTTTAAAATTGAGTAGTTCAGAAGAGGGGATTATAATGCTATCGTTATAATCAATGTACTCTGTAAAAGAATAGGATTCTTAAACTAAATCCGATTGTTGCACGAGCGATGTTTTGTTGGTATTTGAAACTGCGAACTTTGTCTGTTTTCGAAGTTAAGAATGTTGTTCAATTAAGGTCTGCGAGGTAACTATACCCCAAATTGATTGATTTCATTTTTTAATAAGGAATGGTAAATGTTTAGTAGGGAAGATTGGTAAGAGATATGGTTGTTAATGAGTGATTAGTGGGATGAGTTGTCGTAACGAGGTTTTATACAACGTTCATTTAAATGCAACTAAATGAATTTTTGAAACGTTCTCTAAATACAATTAGAGACGTTTTCTAAGCATAGCAAATGAAAAGATTAGGATGATGGGAAGTTTAGAAATTGAGAATATATGGAAATGTTTTTACGATGTTAATTACGTATATTTTGTAAATATAGAAAATAAGAATTTGTGAATATATGGAAATGTTTTCCCGATGTTAATAAGAGATATTTTCTGGAATATAGAAAACAAATAGTTTATGATATATGGAAATTTTTTCCAACGTTCATGAGTGACAAAACGGGGTTTGAGAAATATTTGGGAAAAGATATGGAAAACATAAAAACGAGAAATTGGGAAATGATAAAATAATAAGAAATTAATTTAAAGGGCTCAATAATGCAGGATGCTTGATCAACAGAATTTCCATTTGGAAATAGGATTGTTGGTTGTATGGATGTTTTCTTTGATAGTTAAATAACCGGTTATCAAAGTTTTTGCCTATTTTATATTTCCATTGTCAATATGAAGAGACCAAAATTAGGTTTATTATCTGAAAACTACTCCGTATGGGAATAAATATTGTGAATCAAATATGCTAAAGATAATTGAAGACTAAGTAAAGTGCAAGGGTTGTTCTTTTAATCCTAGGTAGAAATCGCCTAAGACGGTTTAACATGATAGTGCCTTCAGTTTGTCCTATCCCATGACAACTTATATGGACGAATGTTTGACAAAGTTTCCCCAACAGATCATATTAATTGATCTCTTCAAACGTATTTATGTTGGTGGTGGACGAATTCATTTCTCTTAGATTTATGCTCGTGATATTTTTGGTGAAATAAATAAATGATTTTGCAAGTTTGATGATGTGATATTTAAAGTGAATTGCATTGTGGTGTTAAAAAGGGAAGTACGGCCTGAAGCCTCACAACCAGGAAATAACAAAAATCGGGCTGATAACATGGCTATGTGAGTCGCTCCCACTATGGTGTATTGTCACTTGATCTACAGAAAAATCCAACTGTTTCCTTATTCTATCGTTGGCGTATGCTTCGGTAACAGTTGTTGATCCCAACCGTTGGTGATAATATATTCGGTACACTGAAATGAAATGAATGCCTGGTCATGTGTGGCCTGGGTTGCAAGATGCTCTTGTTGAACACTGTTTATTCCTCTCTAGAGATGCACTATCGGAAGGTGGTTCCATACCTTATCATAGTTGGAAATACATTCTCCAATAAGTGCCCTGTGGCTTTGATTGTATACTATGTATGTGGAGCATGAAATGTAAGAGTTCCTATAGATTGCTATTTATTTGATTTAGACACTAATATAATATCAAAATAATATTGATTCAAAGAATGTTTTGGGTTATCATAAGGTAAAAACCTTCTGTGTTTATGTGTGGATCGGTCTTACGATTATCCATTCTTGTAAAAGGATTTTTAAAAGTTAAACCAAGTGATTGGAACTCACACCAGTCCTATGTCTGACCCAAAGTTCCTTTTTTTACACTAAACTCTAGGGTGCCCAAATTTGTATGGGCAGTCAAGTAGATGGGATTTTATAGATACATTCGGAGAAGCATGGAGCAGAAGGCTTCAACATTAGATAGATACTATTAATTTTCCATGGTGATGCGTTGTGTTATACACTTATGATGGTATCTATATACAGTTGCAAACTCGTAATTCAAAAGTTATGTTGTCCAATATATTTTATTCGTTCCACTGTGAGATTCACATTTAGTCTAATTTTGTTGTATTTATGTTCCTTTCCTTATTCTATTCTTACTTTATTATCTCTTCTCACCCTCTAATTTCTTTCTTTGGCATCTGGAATTTGTACATTTTGGGTTGGACTTGTGTTGTATTTGGTCAACACAAAGGTTATGAAAATTCAGCTCACACACATCTTGCATTCACCAAACATAACATGTCTCAAACACATGTTTCAACCATGTCCAACCATATATAAGATAAAATCCTGAGGATACCTTAGAAGTAAGTTCGTAACCAATGGTAGAAGCTACTGATAGAATATCAAAGAGGAAATGCTTGCCAAAAGAACATGATTAAGAAACTTGAAAATTCCAAATGGGATAAAATATTTTATAGCTGAGTCTGATGGTATCCCCTTAAAAATGTTGAGTTGTTTTAACCAATCCCTAGTATAGTCCTACCATCTCATCCATCCTACTTACTTTGGGGAGAAATATCTCAAGCGAACTAATCCAAAAGCTTACCTTAATCTTACAGGTAATGTCACACTTTTCCTCCTTTCCATCCTTAAATTTCTAGTCTTTATTTTACTCAACTTGCGTTCTTTGGATTATTTCACTTATATTGTCCAACCCCATAAAGACTTACCTACCGCCCAACTTTCTATATATATAATTTTCCAAAACCTTATTTGAAAAATATTAATGTGGTAGAATTTCAGTGGAAAAAATTTCTTTTTGAAATATATATAATTGTTTCTATAAAATTCCCAGAATACAAATTTCATATCAAAATACATTAATTTTTCAAAATTCCCATTTCTTAAAACTTTATGTATTTGTGATTTTGAATCAAAGTGGTTCCACAAATTTCCATAAAACACATCCTTGTTACACTCTTGCCTTGGAACACAATTATCCATTTAAAATCTCTAAATTATTTTTATTCACTGATTTCTTAACCAAACCTGTTGCTTGTCTAAGTTATGTGGTCATATAAAGATTTAATGAAAAGACAGCAAGAGTAAGATCGTGTACTATGGAACAAAGTGTGTATGCGGGAGTGTTGATAATGTGATATTATATACTTTACTATAGTTATGCAAGTAAAAATTTAATGATATAAATATTAAGATATCACAGATAAGCAATATGTAAATGCAGTAAATAAAGATAAATGACACGAGAAATTTTTATACTAGTTCAGAGCACCATCCTTTGTCTAGTCCCAGACTCCTTTTGGAATTTCACTAAGCTATACCCTAACTTCAACCGAAGTAATAGGTTACACACACCCGAACTACCAAACGAGATTTCTTGCCTGTGTAGCAAAACATGACTTCACAAATACAACAGTAGCTATGACTACATATGTGTTCTAAGTAACACGGATCAGTCACACTTGAGTACACTCTTCCTATAATCTTATCCTCAAATATGTGAAGTGTTTTTGAAGATTTTAAGGAAGATAATCACTTTTGAATCAAGAAGTATGAATATGAAATCAGGAATTCAAGCGATCAAAGATGATTTGAGAGCTTTTGATTGCATAGAATACAGATCTATTAGAATCAGAAATTAAAGCAAGAATTGGTGATTTATAAAGTGATACTAAGGGGTTTAAATATTATACAAAGAGTTGTAATCATTTGTGAAAAGACTCAATCGGAAGAAGCATCCATTTCTCTTGAGTTTTGATTGAATCTTTACATGAAAAGAAGTGTCCCTTCACTAAAAATGGCAGTTGGTAAAAATTAGTCACTAGTAGAAAATGATCAGTCAATTGGTATGTATATATATATATATGCAAAAGCGCACAAAGCTGTGCACGAATACACATAAAAGTCGATTGGTAGAAAACAGACCAGTCGACTGGTTTGTGTATTTCTACACAGTCTTGGAGCTTGTGCCAATTTGTGTTATATATCCTGTTGTTTTAGTGTGTCGTGATATTTGAGGATAGACTTTAATAATATATAACACATCTAAGACATAGTATAATAAATAATCATAACTATATGACTTCTTCTTTGTTCTTCTCTTCATCCTTGTCATGAATTAAACACCCATTAACAAAATTTCCTCCCTTTTTTGATTGACGACAAACTCTTGTTGATAGTATCAAATTGTATATTCCTCCACCTGAATATGTGATATATATGGATTCTCTCCCCCTGAATAAGCGGCTGTATTTTTTCTATGACAACTTGTTAGTATATCGCTTACCTCTCCCCCTTTGTCATCGATAAAAAAGAAATAGGAACAAGACAAATAGCATACACATCAGAGTTCATGGTACATAATAGATGTTCACAAGCCAAAATAAAAGAAGTTCGAAGAGCATAAGAGAGTATTTATTACATGTCTCATAATAGTAATAGAAAATATAATAAACTTACTTCCATCTCACTATCTCAAATAGTGTCCGAGCTTGTGCTTTCAAAAGCAGACCATGTGAATGCTAGTGCTGGCCTTTTCCTAGATCTTAAGCTAACGTTGATGTGGAGGTAGAACAAGTGATAGCTTCCCATATATTTCCTTGAATGATTTAATCTTGTCAAACTTCTTGTCTACCTTTTTTTCCATTCTTTTGAGATATGCTTCAAGTAGTAGTTGATCCCGGACAACTACATCAATGACTTCTCGAGTCACTTTAGATGGTGTAGTAAGTCAAACATCTTCGGGACATGGTCAGATAGGTGTAGTGGAGGATTGACCTTGAGTTTCATGGGACCTATTCCTTTGCTTCCATTCATCAATGGTCATAATTTGAAGGGTTGGTGGAGGCAACTTCATCATTTTAATGTTTTTCCTTTTTAAAACCTTAACACCATAGTCTCCGAATCGGGTTGAGGAATCTCAGTATCGACATGTAACCTCATAATGTACACACCGTAGAAAACAAGTTTCATGGTTCCTTCATTAACCAAAGACTCATCCAAGATCAATTTCCTCCAATTAATTTGTGTATCATAGTGAACAGCATACAATGCCCGAAAAGTTTTGGTGTAACAAGATCAAATGTGCTAGCTCTCGGCAGTATTGTACGTGTCAAAGTGTGATGGAGTAGTCAAGCACTTGGACGCAGACGCATAGTTTTGTTCCATCTGAACCATCGTCTATAAATTAGTAACTTACCTCATCACGAGCATGAATCACACAATTCAGTTCTTCAAGACCAATTTCATTGGTTGATGATTCCAAAATATGACCCATACGTTCAAGGGAAAAGAAATCCTCTTATCGCATACCAAGATCCACACACATTTGTTGGGACTTTCATGGGATTGATGATCTATGTTAAGGTTAGCTAGGGATAATTTTACCATAACATGATTTATTCTTATCTTGTTTTTCACATAGTTGAGTATAGATTCATGTCTACCCCTTTGAGCTAACCCTTGAGGTCCATAGGAATTAAAATATGGAAATTGGACGAACGCACCTTCAATGCATCTTGTTTTCTCCATCTAATGCCATCTTTAAAAACTGTATCATCATAGAGCCACTTTGCATTGTATAAATCAATTGGTTTTTTGGAGGAGGATGAAGCTCTTTTTGATTTCTTGGAAGGAGGAGCCTATTTTGATAAGATAAAAATTGAGTTTTTAAGTTGATAGAAATATTAGGTTTTGAGCTTGAAAAAGAGGAGTTTTAAAATTGGGGTTGAATAGGTGGATGAGCTGTTGTATATAACGCAGTTGTATACACAATTATCCAATTTTGTTTGATGATAACAACCAAATATATATTATTATAAATGTGTTTGTTATTGTACTATCTCTTATATACATCACAGACTGGAATATAATATTTATATTTAAATAGAATACGACTGTACAAAATTTAAATATTCACATAGTATTTTATTTAAATAGAATATTTTATTTCAAACATTCAAACAGTACAATTTTTATACTCCACTATTTGAACATCACTGATATACATTTCAATATATTCAATTTCAGTACATAGTTCCTCACTACAACACTTTGTACAATTTCATTTATACATTCACTCGTATATATACTAAGTTACACTCATATATTTCACTGTCATCTTCTGTCTTCACAGCATCCTTCTGTCAATCCAGTCATTTATATCTGTCAAGAAATAATTTCAAATTCTAGCAGATACAAATTTTATTTTAGAAATTTATTTGCCTCAGAATTTTGGTGTGTTTCTCATCACTTTTCATGACTCGATTTGATTTATTAATCTACCCGACTATGTCTAGATAGCTCGTGATATTCACAGTGATACACTGTAAATACCACAAGGAAGTCAGTTTATATACATAATATTTCAGTACAGGGACAAGATTATTTTCTAGATGGCTGCATATACACACGTCCATATATATATACACACACGTGCGCACTGCCTCGCCAATCCAGTATGCAACTGAGGAGTAGCCATGTGGACCATCTCGACTTAGTGCAACAATAATCGATATGGTCGAGGAAAACCAAAAACATTAATGAATACAAGTCAAACAAGAGGCCGAGCTAAAGTGCTAATACTCAAGCATGTTTACAAATTGATCAAAGAGTGCACAGCAAAATATATGCATGAAAGAAATATGGTACATCCCATTTCAACACTACATGAAGGTGGAACAAAGCATGACAAAATAACAATGTATATATGCTGTTTACAAACGAAAAATGGGTGAAGACAGCAACTCAATCATGTCAACATGGTTCAACATAGTGAAGCATGGTCAACCAGCATGGCAAGGGATATAAGCCAGTATACATGGAAATAAGGATACACAACGAATATGTTCAAAGTGCAAACAGCATGGTACAAATGTAGGTGTACTAAAAATATACACAAAGTAGCAAGGGTTACAATGTCTCTCAGCATGTATACAAGAGAGTTCAGTGGCACGGTCGAGACAAAGCAACTCAATGGATTGACAATGGTGAATATCACACAAACAATTACAGCAATAAAGTGGTGTATACATGGCCTAAGAAGCATGTATGGGGGCAAGGTTCATGGTTCAGCAAAATGGTGCAGCATGGTCATGTGTGACAAAGCATGAAGAAGCAGCTTGAAACTCAAGTGCAGCGAGGTATATATGTGAAAACAAGAAGCAGAGTGTACTACAACAAAACAGTCTACAAAGTTGGTTCATGAACTAACATATATGCAAACCAGTTTTGATCAGCATGGATGACTTGGCAATTTCTTTTACAAATCAATGTTTTTCAGTTTTCCAGAAATGGGATGACAGAGCCTACAGAATTTCAGCAATCAACATTTTTGCAAAACATAAATGGTAAGACTCAAGCTAGATTTAATTGTGCATGAATGGGGCCAGAAATAAATGGCAAGCATTAAAACTGAATGTAACTCTTTCCAGAAATCAGTTTGGTGATTACAGTTTTCTTTCTTTTACAATGTCAAATAAAAAAAAGGCAAAAATACTTTTCTAGAATTTAGAGCAAGAGAATTTCTTTTCCAGATATCATAAGGGGAAACCTTTCAGCAATCACACAAGTGTCGTGGAGCATATATGGAAAAAATTAATTTTAGAAAATCGAATTTTACTCTTCTAGATTTACTCAATCAACGCATGGGATAATGGAGTAATTAAAGTGTTGGATTCACTCTTTTATAGCATGGTGATTTGGCGGAATCAATTTTAGCAACAATGCGAATCTATGCAAAATTCAACATTGGAAATGGGACCGACAAATGCAATCTAGTTTCCAGAAATGCAAATGTCATTCTTAAAGACTAGAAAACCAAATAGAAGTTCATTGCTGAAATTCACGACCAGGATCATTTCAATCAAAGTCGAGCAAATCAAGGCAACCAAAAGTGGAAAACAAATACAAATCATCATATAGGGAAATCAGAGTAGTTTAAGGATATTAAAATCCTATAAACATCGCCTACTTCATCACTGGCAAAGCCAATCCCGATCAAAAACCATTCCAACGTTTAAAAAAGGAAAACATTGAAAATCAATTCAGATAAACTCACCAAGTTTTCGATCAGAAGTATCCCAAATCGAAGCATTAGAAGCCAATAAGGATTCGAGCATCAGAAGCTTTATTCAGATTTGAGGAAGCATTGATATTCGATTTAGAGGTTTCAAAAACCCTAGTTTTCTTACATCGGCCGCCATAGTTTTAGGGATAAAGGGATTTAAGGAAAAAGTGATCGGGCCGGCTAATTTCTCTTTGGCTTAGCCTAGTTCAAATGTTTAAAGGGGGTGATTTTATTTCTTTTTAAATCTAGGGTTTCGATTTAAATTTTTTGTATTTTAGTTTCATTTGAAAAATTATTCTACCAGTTTCTAGATTATGTAAAATCTAGGTCATTCAGTTAGGGGTTAACACACAGTTGCTAGAGTCTGTAAAATCTAGGTGGTTTTCTAGCTTCGTCTATAAAACTAGACAGTTTACTAGAGTTTGTAAAACTAGGGGAAATCTAATCTAGGGGATTAGATCAGTCTACGGTTTTGAGCGTAGGATTAGAATAGGAGCGAGGGGTTCGCAAGTTTACTTGGTCTTGTAAGCGGGATCTATTCTATTACCTAGTAGAAACCATAGGAATGCAGCCGTACGCAGGATTTTGCTGAAGCTGGGTATATCTTATGTCATTTACTTTCTGTATTTTTATTTCTGCTTCATTCTGTGTACTGTGAATTTTTAATATCCTATAACAACTGTGATAAACCCTATTCCCTCCATCTAGGGTTAATCAAGATCCAACAAGTGGTATCAGATCCTGGTAATTTCATTAACCCTAGAATCATGGATCCTAGTTGTCAGTTCTCTAAGAGTCATTCCAGGGATATTCCAATTATTTAATGGGACAAATTTTTTAGTATGGAAATCAAATTTTGAATTATATCTAAAATCTTTTAATCTTGAATATTATTGAAAATTTGGGAGGTATGTTAGATAAGAGGAATAAAGTTTTAAATGATCGTGTTATGCATATTATTTGTTCCTTTCTTGGCAATGATCAATTAAAATTTATTTTCCGTTGTTTAACTGTGCAGGAAATTTGGAGGACTCTCAATGCGCTATATGGAAAATCTGATGACTGCTCAAAACCCCAGAATGGCAAATCAGATTCAGATCTATTCTTAACAGGTCATGTAGATGAAATTTCAGATGGATCAGATGATGGAGAATCAATAGATGCTGAAACTGAAAAATTCACACACAAAGATCTAGTTTATATGTGTGTTGATTTGACTAAATCCGTTGATAAACTCCGACTAAAAATTAAAACTTTGCAATCTGAAAACTCTGAGTTGCAATGCAAAAATAATGTTTTGGAATTGAAATTTGAAAATAGAGAATTTTCTAATTCTATGAGCAAAAATTGTTTGAATTTGGAAAATAGTCTTGCTCATCTTAACAAAAATTTTGAAAAGCTTGAAAACCAAATTTTGATTTTGAAAAATAGTGAGGTAGAGCTAACTCATAAGAAACAATTTTTTACAAAAGGAATTAGATAATTTCAAGACATATGAAAATTCCAAATTTGAAATTTTTGAAAAATAAAAGTTGTTGAGAACTGAATCTGCTTTGAAAGAGATTGAAAACGAAATTGAAAAATTCAATATTTTTGAAAAACAACTATTTGAAAAGCAAATTCAGTTTGATTATGAGATTTTTTAATCCAAGACCAAAATCAAATTTCTTCAAAATGAAATTTTGATTTTGAAACAGAATGATACGGAGAAGAGAAAGATTAGCATTAGTCGTTCTTCGAATCTAGTGAAAGAAAATTCGGATCTTAAATCCAAAATCAATGATCTTTAATTGACTTTGAAACGTTTTTCAACTGGTGAAATTTTTTTGAATGTGTTGTTGAAAAATCAATTTTCTTCTTGTAATAAAAATGGTCTTGGTTTTGGGAAAAGAAAAGATTTTGAAAATTTGAACTCTTGTGATTTCAAAAATCCTTCAAACTGCTTCAAGAAGGGTCATTCTGAAAATTTGAATTTTAAAATTCCAAAAGTTTTTTGAATCACAATGGAGATAAGAATTGGTTTGATAACAATTCATTTTTGGCCCAAAGGAAATAAAGTAAATTCCTTTAAATTCAAACAAGTTTGGGTTCCAAAGGGTACGAAGATAAATTCGGATGGATTGTTATACAAACAGGTTTGGGTACCAAAACATACAAATACAACTGTTAGTGGTTTTACTTCTTTTGTTAGACCACTTAATCCTCTAAACAATTAGGTACTAGAGGAGGCTAAGGAACTGCTATGCTAAAAGAGATTTGAAATCAAGCTGGTGTGCATCTTTCACAGTTCCTTAGCCAAGTTACTGAGTTAGAGATTATTTTGCTTACATCATTTTCAGGTATGATCTCTAAACTCACAATTTCTTTTGTATATTCTATGTTTTTATTTTTTCCTATTTTTTTCCTTTTTATTTTTCTGATTTGATCTGTCACTTTCATATCATTGTTACTTCTTTTGGGCTTCATTAACTTCAAATTGCAGAATTCGTATTTTTTTGGAAATTCGCTACATTTAAATAGAACTCTGATCTTTTCCAGATCTTGAATTTAATCCTGTAAATTTCTGCAATTGTTTTTGAACATTATCTTTCTAATTTCTAAATTCATAACAGTGTTGATGTATTCTTGTCATATTTTGAACGTTGTTAATTTGAATTCTAAATTCTTGAAGATCTGAAATTTTGATGAAGTTTCACACACCTCTGCCGTTTCGGGTTCCTTCTAATTCAATTTAGAGAAACTTGAAATATTATACTCATTACAGCACATTGCTACTTCTCAGTTGTGAAAATTTCATTGATTTTCAGATTGGCTTGGATATTTTGAAATGTCTTGAATCACATTGCTTACATCTTGAAATTCATCTTTATTCAAGATAATTATGGTTGAAATTTATTTGAAATCATCTGAAATTCTTGATATTTTGAATCTCACACACCTCTTAAATTTGAAATTATCAATCTTATGTGATTGATTCATTATATTTCAAACTTGACATTGATTCAAGTGATTTCAAATAAAATATTTTTAACTTTTTGGATCATGAATATCTCTCAAGCCTGATGTAAATGATCTGAAATTATTCTTGTACTTGTCAGAGATACTTGTGAAAAATTCCTTGAAAGTCTGGTCTTAAAACCAGCTGTTATTTCATGATTATTTGATTTGAATATATGTTTGTTTAAAATCATTTGAAATTATTGATTTATTGAATCACACACATATCTTGGATCTGAAATTTATAATCTGGTGTGATTGATTCATTGAATCTTGATTTTTTCACTTTTCGTCAAATGATTTAAAATAAACTAAATTTTATAATCTTGGATCATGGAATATATTTTGTGACCATCAAAACATCTTCTGACAAGTCTGCTGTGCCACTGGTTTCTGTGCTGCTCTGATACTACTTTTGAAAATGATCTTAGATAACTGCTTGTTTTGATCTATCTGCTGCTTTGATAAATGTTCCAAATTCGTTGTTATGTCTGCTTGGGCATTGGGCTTAAATTTCTTCTGTCTGAAATACCTTGGTTTGTTCCCTGGTTCTTTTGCAATCCTCATTAATAGAGATGCCACAGTTGGTATCAGAAGTGCTGAATTTTTATGTATATATATTTTTTCTTATCCCTCTTGGCATGTACAGATCTTCATATCCCTATTATAATTGATTTTCAATTTTAAAATTATTTATTGATTATTCATTCATAAATTGAAATCAATAACCAAACCAAACTGTATTTATAATTCATCAAAATTATTATCAGATTTTGAAATTGTGATGAATTGTAACTGCATTATATTTCACAATAAAAGGAGATTTTATTTAAATTCTTCATTATGGTTGACTGTTTATTATAATATCTTTGAGTTGGCAATTATTTCACGACCATCGCCTTTATTTATCATCATTCTGCCATCCATGATAATTTTATATTAATGTGGAGAGTTAATATGCATTAAAATCTTTTTGAATAAATAGTGGAAATATTTGATAGATATGGGACTATGTTATTTTTCAGAATTAGTGACAATTGAAAATTTTCAATGATCTCGGTACAGTTCAACATATTTCATTATATGATTAATTTAGAAATTTATTTCATAAACAACTTTTGTACCTACCTGTAACAACCCAGAAATTCTGAACTAATTTAAAAAATTTCATTTAGAAATCTAATGGATTTTGAATGTTTAAAATAATTTACTTTAAATAATAACGACTAAAAATTTATTTAAATCGAAGTTAGAAAGAAATTTTTAATTTATTTATAAAAGGAGTTTAAAATAGTGCGGTAGTTTGAAAAGTTGAATTTGTACTTTGACTGAATGTACAAGATTCAAAATAAATTGGATTTCAGTGAAACAAGAAATATTTAAATCTGTTTGATTATATCTTTCCAACGAATCTGAAAAATTGAAATTTCATAACAGGAATAAAAAGTTATGTCCAGTTTAAAATTTAGAAAAGTCGCTGTAGAATTGATATATATTTTAATATAATATATAACCCCTAAAATAGCCATTTTACAAACGACCTCCATTTTCGACGAAACCACTTTTGTTTGATCTGGAAAGTCAAATTATTGCTAGATTCCATGTAACGACCTGGATTTTGCCCAACCCCAATCGATCGCAAGATCGATTAAGACCGTTCAAAACCCGCGTACATTAACTTTGGGCATACAACACATCAGAACAACGACACAAACTTTTATAACGTCAATAACAAATGTTACATCAGAGTACAAAATATATCAGAGTACATCGATAAATAATACAGCGGAAGATACATTTAAAATAAATTAAATACATTGCAGCAGAACTAATCTTAGCGGAAAGCCATCAATATTTTGGGCCCAGCTTCAGACTTCAATCCAGGATCCTGCTTAACTATATCTTCAAAATTCTACTCGACTGCCCGTGTGGAAAGAGGGCACCCGAGTTTGCAAAGTGAAACAAACTATAGGTCAGTCGTGGGACTGGTGTGAGAATTCTATACTTAACTCTCCTAATAAGTAGGCTAATCACAGGACCACGCCGCTAACGCGGAACGGGTTTACTCCATTGGATTGCCAGTGCATAAATAAAGTAAATCATCAAATAATGTAACGCTTTTTAGAAAAATGAAACCATTATAAGACCCAGGTCCCATCACACAATGCAACGCCCACCAGAGGATATGGTTTTACCTTATAATGGTCAAAAGATGCTTGATACGTAAAAACGATATTATTATTAGTGTGTATATATATATATAACATTTCAATATAAATGTATTAACCTTAGACGACATAGTACCCCATCCTACTATGTCGCCATATATAAGTTTACAATCAAAACTGTGGGGTCGTATTGGAAATTGGTTTTCTATCATGAAATCGAGGCTAGGGTCGTCCTCTTCCGATTCGAGACACTCTAGCAAATGCCTCAGGATCCCCCGCAGTGAACCCTTGGATCTTCAGGGCCGGACCCCACCTAATGGTAGTGGATTGGCAATTCCTGAACACACGTTTCCCGGCCCTTTTGGACCTATAATATGACCACTTCCGGCCTATAAAAACCCGAGGTACCTCAATCCAAATCCACATAAGTAAAATGTCGGGCCATGCTAAAGCACCGGCACTACCCCTAGCTAGAAAGAAACATGTGCACTCCCTGCAGTCCTAATCCCGTTTTTGACTCATACCGGGGTGTGAGGCTCGCGAAGTCACGTTATACACAAAGTTATGCCTAAACAGGCTATGCTTTGATCATCAACCACAACGCCTGCTTTTCAACAAAGCCTTGATCATTTGCATCTTAGTATGTCACATTGTCAGACCCTACCATATTATTGATCATCTACCAATATATATATAACCTCTAAGCTCATACGTCTTAGAGAAGGGTGATAAGTAAAGAATAAATTCTTCACCACCAAACAGAAATATATAATCAGTAGCGTTCAAAAAATACAGTAGAAAGGAAAACAATGTCAGACACGCAATCCATTTACAAGTCCTCTCTGGGTCTGACGGAAACAACGTCCCGTCGATCTCCAAATGCGTTTGGACGACCATCACCAAGTACCTTGCCTTGGAAGGCCAATCCCAATTCAAGATACTAGTCATCATCATCCCAACGATGTGAAAATCTTCGGTCTTCAATCACCGTCTTCATCTTCGACTCTTGATCGTCGTGATGATTATTCAGAATGGATTAAACCCGGTCTTTCTAAATAACTCGCGTATTTTGGGATTAAAAAGCAAATATTGGAAAATCACACATTACGCCACATTCCAACTTAGAATATTCTTTTAATAAGATATTAATTTTAAAAGATTCTCATTAATTGTATCAAAGATAATATTCTGAAAATATAATCTATAAATCCATTTCCGAAATATGGAATTCCACAGAAATCAAATCAATACATAATCGATATAGATTTCTGTATCAGACTAATAATATAAATGGAATAACGGCAAAGCCTCTTAAATTCCATATATAATATCGGTCTTCTTTCACATAAGCCCATTTCGATTGTTACCAATCGAATTTCCACTTAATTCCAATTTGATATATTAAATTGAAAAACTTGATTTTTAGAAAATGCCCTTTTTAAATCTATAAAATAGATTTATAAATTCCAAATAATAATTTCAATGTAAATTGGATTAAAGGACAAATGTCGTTTAAAACATCATCCACGATAAATCCAATTCACATTTCAATTTATTTCATATCACAAAATATAATTGCAAATGCTAGTAATCTTTTAAAAACATATTTTAAAAATAATCTTAAAAAATATTCTTTATATAAAGACTCTAAGTGAGAAGTATTCTTTATATTGCAAATCTTTATCTTTTACAAATATTCTTTGTTTTAACATATACTTAATTAACAATATGTATTTTGAAAATATAAATATACTTTATATAAAAAGGATTTCTAATGTAAAAATATTCTCATTTAAAAGAATATCTAAATCGAACTGCGACTCAAACATTTACCATGTAATTTTGGGTTACATGGATTTCACACACATCATGTATATGACGATAATAGTAAAATCATCAAATCATCCATCTACATCCAAAGTGTAAATTCCACTGCGTAAGCGTTAAAATTAAATAATAATGCTCATCGCAGCTTGTCGATCTAACGATCAACATACAACTAAATATTGGGATTAGTGTATGTAAATTTTCATCCCAACACCCATGTGGGGTTTTAACCAACAAACAAATAATAAACTAATTTGTGCACTTGGGCAATGTGTAAAAATTATCGACCCAATCACATAAACATGTAAGGTAACTTGTCTATGGCAGTGTAATACACAATATATCACACAACAATAAAAATGCCTCTTTTATTTCTATTCTTTTTATCGCATGTAAAATGTCAATAAAAAGTAATCTTTATTTCTATTCTTTTTATTGCATCTAAAATGGCGATAAAAATATAATCTTTGTTTCAATTCCTTTCACTGTATATAAGTGGGAAGAAGAATATAATCTTTAATTCTAATAGGGAATACAAATAATAACAAAAATATAACTTTTTATTTCATTCTTTATTTGCAATAAAGAATGCAAATAAAGATTCAACTTTTTAATTTGATGTTTATTTACATAGAGGAATGTAAATAAAAATTATAACTTTTCATTTCATAATTTATTTGCATTAAGGATTGCAAATGAAAATGTATCTTTTATTCTCATGTTTTTTTTGCATTGAGTAATGCAAATAAAAATGTAATATTTAATTTCTAGTTTTATTTACATCAAGAAATGTAAATAAAAGAACAACTCCTTATTTTATGTTTATTTACATCAAGTGAGGTAAATAAATAAATAAAAATGTAACCTTTATTTCAATGTTTTGTTCGCATTTTAAAATCATGCGGAAAAAAAATGTAACTATTGTTTTTAAATAAATTTGTTTGCATCTAAATTTGCAACCAAAAATGTAATTTTTATTTTCTTGTTTGTAGCTAAAGTTGCAAACAATAAATGTAATTTTTATCTATTTGTTTTATTTTCATGATAGAATACAAATAAAAATGTATTTTCTATTTTTTATGTTTCGTTTGCATTGTAGAATGCAAACAAAAATATTTTTTTTCTATTTTCATGTATTGTTTGCATTCGTGAATGCAAATAAAATGTAATAACCCGGAAAATATGAACCAATTTAATTTTTTTAAATTTGGTTATTACCAAGGAATTTGAATAATTAAAATAGTATATTTCAATAAAATAGAGAATTGGGTATAGTATTGCAGTTTGAAAGTTTGAATACAAACTCTGTCTAACTGTACCGGGTGGAAAATATAACGGATTTTAGCGAAACTGAAAATATTTAAACCTGTTTATGAATACCTTTCTAACGAATCTGAAAATTCGTAGTTTTAAACGCAGGAATCAAAATTTATGGCCAAATGAATTTTCAGAAAGGTCGCTATATAGCATATATAGCCCTTGAAAATTGATATTTTGCATACGACCTCGGAATTCGATGAAACCACTTTTGTTGGGTCCGGGATGTCAAATAATTGCTAAGTTTCAAATTTCATAATTTTTGAAGCTAGTATGTGAGTTGGGCAAAAGAAAATGTGATTGGTCAAATTCTGTTAAAGTGGGTCGACCTAAAAATGGCCATTTTTCAAACGAGCTCAGAATTCGATGAAACTGGTTTTGTTAGGACCGTATTGTCAAAACAAAGCTAGATTTATTTTTATGGAATTTTTTGATTCAGTTTGTGGCCCTGGCAAATTGAAATGTACGTTCAAATTAAATATTGAATGTTTTATACTGTAATTTGAAAAATAACTGACTGTAACAGTCGAATTGGCCAACGAAACATATCCCATTGTGTCCGGAATGGGGGTATTTAGCTAGGGGCGACAGTCGTTGGGTTTGATTTCGAGTCCGTTTGTGAAAACACTATTTAAAATTTCCTATATAGCTTCGACCAATAGGAATTTTTCTTTAAAAAAAAAATCGAAAAACCCTAGCCGCCTTAGCCGATTTCGACGGTTCCACGAGCTCGAACCTTCTCCTCCATTTTCCGACCGCCACAGGCGACGCTAAGCCGCGCCACCACCCCAGTTCGACTCGCCTTCGCCTCCTCTCCACATCCGACCAAACACCGCCCTCAACCTTCGCCGGAATCGTCTGAACGACGTCGAGGAAGTCGTCGACTTCCCAGCGCCGCGCCGCCTTCCTCCAACCACCGAAGGGAACCGCACCACCACAGACAGGAAGCTGATTCGTAGCCCTTCCACGTGGCACTACCTGATCGAAGCAACAATCGACGGATTTCACGGATTTTGCTAACCTAGTTTTGAATCAAAAATAAAGGTACGACCTTTATTATTCAGAAATGAAAATAACACTATAAAGCGTTGCAAACTTTGAAAAATAATATCTTTTTCATTCTTTAACGAAATTCGATGAAACAGGAGACATCGTGACCGCAAGGAGGCTCTCTACATTCTAGAAGAAGCCGCGGATTTTTCTGATCTTCCTACGATTTTTAGCACTGCAATAACCAATGTGAGGAATCTAAACTAATTGTGTGAATGAAATCGCGTTGTATAAATTATATAAGCGAAGTGTAAATTATATACGCATTGTATACCTCATGTACATGTGTTGTATAAGTTATATTAGCGATGTATAAATTATACAAGCGTTGAATGAAACATATATGCTTTGAATTGAGATGAAATGCAAGTGAATTATAATATAATATATATATATATAAACCCCCCTCGTCCACAGACCATGGACGATATTTATTGCTTGTGATTGACGTGATATTTTATGGTATGACGAATGGTTGGAAATAATTGTTTGTGGTTGATATTGTGGTTGAAAAATACCTTTGTGGTTGAAAAATACCTTTGTGGTTGAAAAATACCCTCTTGTGGTTGAAACAAATTAGAATAGGATTATGGAATTGAAAAAAAAAAGATGCCGCCTGCGTGCAAACTAGATGCATGATCCCCATTGTCAAAAACCGCGAGGTTTTAAGGTAGAGCGAGGAGCCGTACTAGGGAAGGTCCCGGTTTTAACTACCCTGCCGTTATGCTGCCAAAATTTTCTGAAATATACATGTGTTAGAATAATTTTCATTCGTTGAAATAAATTACATATATAGCGAATATTCATGTGTTGAGTTACAATTCATTCGTTGAGTTGAAATTCATGTGTTGAATATTATTTTAATTTAAACAAATAGCTTTAGCGACAAAAATCACGTTTTTATATATATACAAACTATATAGAATATTCATGTGTTGAGTGGCAATTCATTCGTTGAGTTGAAATTCAAGTGTTGAATATTATTTGAATTTAAACAGATAGCTTTAGCGCAAAAATCACACTTTTATATATATACAAACTATATAGAATATTCATGTGTTGAGTTGCAATTCGTTCGTCGATTTGAAATTCATGTGTTGAATGTTATCGTATTTTAAAAATAAAATCAATAGACAATAAAAACTACATTTTTATTGTGAATATGAAGTGTTAAAAACATTCACGTGTTGAATAAATATTTTTGATGATAAAAATATTTCTTTTATCATGTATACGCTTTGATAAAAATACACACGTGTTGAAATAAATAATAGTTTGCTAGAAATATTATTGTTAGCTTTGTTCTGCATATATATACATGTGTTGAACAGGAAAAATGGATTAGCTGTAGAGTAAAGAAATTATTTGCGTGCCCGACAAATAGGTAAACCTTGATGAGTTGGCTGCGCAATTTTATTTTTTATATCTACTCCTGTGAATGCCATTGATTGCGGAGTGCTGGTTATTCTGTGTGAAATAATAAACGTCGCCATAGGATAGCAACAATTAATTTTGAACTACACTACATGGCATACTTCTTGACGATAGGCATACTTCATCATATTCCACATAAGTAATTGGAGCTTGTGTGACGAGGTGGAAGATTTACCATACGAGCGAGAGGCTTGTATGGCGATGATTTTATACTACAGGTTGAACTGATGACTGATATGGACTATATAAAATATAACGATAAATTGCCAGATTAATAAAAACCCCACACGGGTCTGGAGTTGACAATAATCACGTCTCTCTAGTTATTAGATACGGCACATGGACTATTTATTTCCACACGGAAATGGGGTGACGAGAATTTATTCTCTGGAGTGATTATCTATACATGCTCCCCCGTAAACACCAGAATATATCACTATAAATATGTGGATGCTTTTTAGGATTTATTGGGTACCTAATACGGCCCAATAAATTTCCAAACCCTTCCCCGTACAAAGGAGGTTATGGCGAAATTTTTCGAAATATTAAGGCGTTAGTGAAATATTTGAAGTGAAAACGAAGTTGAAAATATAGAATGAACTATAGTTGGAATTATAGAACGAACTATATTTATATATATAAATATAAATAAAATTAAAAGGAATCGAAGCCGTGCAGTTCGTGTTTCGGAATCGTAATTTGAAATGATTAGTACGAGAAATCCGACCATCGGATTTTCCCGAAACCGCAACCGCTGGGTTCGCCTTGGAAATATCTTCCCAACGGCATCAACCTTGTAAAAATCCAACGGTTGGATTGTCCGGAATGTTTAATTCAAATCTGAAGAAAAACAGCGCCTGAATCGTTTATATTTATATATAAATATAAATATAATTAAATTAAATCGAATAACGACGCTGCAGTTCGAATTTTGAAACCGTAACTTCAAACGACTAGTGTGGAAGATCCGACCGTCGGATTCTCACGAAACTGGAACTATTGGGTTCGGTTTGGGAATATCTTCCCACTGATATAGACTTTGTAGAAATCCAATTGTTAGATTTTCTGATATGTGTAAAATAAATTAGGGGAAAAACAGCGCTAGTGCCACGGCACGACCTGAAACGTCGTTTAATTAAATATGGCCATTTTTAAATAAACAAAAATGGCGAAAAATCGTTATAAAATATTATAAGCAACATAGTGTAACAACCCGGAAAATCTGGGCCAGTTTAAAATTTTTATTTTGGCCATTTTAGCGAATTTTGATTATTTAAAATGAATTATTTTAAATAATATCGACGAAAATTTATTTTGAATATAATTCGACGTATATATTTATACGCGTCGTCGTTAGAATATATATAATTATATATAATTATAAATGGAATTGAAAATGGCGCGGTAGTTCGAAAATTCGATTTCTAATTTCAAATGAATATACAGAATTCAATATAAGTCAGAATTGAACGAAACAAGAAATATTTGAATCTGTATAACTATATCTTTGTAACGAAGTTAACAAACTGAGATTTCATCTTAGAAATGATAAGATATGTCCAGTTTAAAATTAGAAATAGTCGCTGTGGAATTTATATATATATAAGGCCCTTAAAAATAGCAATTTTGCAAATGACCTCGGATTTCGACGAAACCAGTTTTGTTGGGTCCGTGGTGTTAAGTTATTGCTAGGTTTCAAATTTCATAATTTTTCGAATCAATATGTGAGCGTGGCAAAGGAAAACGCGTTTGACCAGTTTCAGTTGATTTTAATCGACTGGAAAATGGCCATTTTTCAGACGGTCTCAGAATTCGACGAAATTAGTTTTGTTAGGACCGTATCGTCAATACGAAGCTAGAAAATATTTTTCTGGAATTTTTCTAGTTAGTATGTGACCCCGGTAATTTGAAATGTGCGTTTAAAATTCAATATAAAGATTTAAATGTAAATTCAATGGAAACTGATTGCAACGATAGAATCAGCTTGTGATACATATCCCATTGTGTTCGGAATGGGGGTAATACGCTATGGACGGCAGGCGGTGGGCCTCGTTTCGAGGTCATATGTAAAAGTCAACTTTTTAATAATTAAATAATAATAAAAAAAAAAATATTATTATCTTCTCCCCTTTATACTCCAGGCCCCCCCCCCCCCCCGTTAGAAATCCGTTCAGATCTAAAACAAAATAAAAAAAAAAAAAAAAGATGAAGAAAATCGCGCTCCTCCTCCAGCCTTCCACCACCACCGCTGCTCGCCGCAACTCCCTCCTCAGCTTCCTCTTCCACCGCCGCTTCTCTCCTCCTCTCTCCGCCTTCTCCCTCCAGTCCCGAAACCCCCCATCTCCAATCGCGAGACCCCAGTCGCGAATCCAAGCCCCCCCCTCGACGAAGCCGATGGCCCCCCCCTCGACGAAGCCGATGCCCCCCCCCCCTCGACGAAGCCGATGGCCTCCCCCTCTTCGCATACGGTAAGCATTCCTATTTTTACTTTTATTTTATTTTTATTTTAGAGTTTAAAATTAAATAGGATTTTTTTTAAAAAACAAAAAAAAACTGAAAACTGATTTTAGATAAAAACTGAAAATTGGTTTTAGGTTAAAACTGAAAATTGATTTTAGTTTAAAACTGTAAATTTTAAAAAGTTTAAAACTGTAAATTTTAAAGAGTATTAAAAACTGATTTTTAACATAATTTAAAAACTGATTTTTAAAAGATTAAAACTGAATTGATTAAAAAAAAAAAAAAAAAAAAAAAAAAAAAAGCTTTGATTTTTATAAACGAGATGATAGGATTTTTCAAGGAAGAAAAATAGAATTTTCATATGTCGAACTTCGATAGAAAAATAGAATTCTTATATGTTGAACATCGATAGAAAAATAGAATTCTTATATGTTGAACATCGATAGAAAAATAGAATTTTTATCTATTGAACTTCGAAATAAGAATATGATTTTTATATACTGAACTTTGAAGTAAAAATTCGATTTTTATATATAGAACTTCGAACTAAAAATTCGATTTTTATATATTGAACTTCGAACTAAAAATTCGATTTTTATATATTGAACTTTGAAATAAAAATTCGATTTTTATATATTGAACTTTGAAATAAAAATTCGATTTTTATATATTGAACTTTGAAATAAAAATTCGATTTTTATATATTGAACTTTGAAATAAAAATTCGATTTTTATATATTGAACTTTGAAATAAAAATTCGATTTTTATATATTGAACTTTGAAATAAAAATTCGATTTTTATATATTGAACTTTGAAATAAAAATTCGATTTTTATATATTGAACTTTGAAATAAAAATTCGATTTTTATATATTGAACTTTGAAATAAAAATTCGATTTTTATATATTGAACATCGAAATAAAAATTCGATTTTTATATATTGAATAGCGAAGTAAAAATGTGATTTTTACGTATGTAGTGAAAGCAGCAACGAAGGTGACAAAAAGGCGAAACGACGAAGACTTCTGCAAAAGAAGAGTCGAGATGGTTGGATTGCTAAAAGTGAGAATTTCTCACCTTTCAATTTATTTTTCTAGTTATATATATACTAGGATGCAGACGGTGCTTAGTAGCACCCGACACCCGTCCACAGACCATGGACT
The DNA here is from genome assembly GCA_030737875.1 of Allium sativum. Classification (NCBI taxonomy): domain Eukaryota; kingdom Viridiplantae; phylum Streptophyta; class Magnoliopsida; order Asparagales; family Amaryllidaceae; genus Allium; species Allium sativum. The sequence continues at coordinate 632,233,926 of CM060920.1, forward strand.
TGTTTGTTTGACTGTTTGGTGATTGATTGTGATATTGGTTTGAATGTGGTTTGTGGTGTGAAAAATCGAATCGATAAATTGGTTAGGATTAGACGTGCGCCGTTATAAGGCGAAGGAGTAAGGCTAGGTTAGACCCTTACTCCAAAGTTTGTGGTTTGCATAACGAATTGATTTGATTGATGTGTGAATGGCGTGGGCCTTCACTAGACCGGGGATAAGGCTAGGCCTTGTCCCGTTTCTAGTATCGTGCCGTTATGCCGCCGAAATTTTCTAAAATAAGTTAGAAAAATAAAATTAGCATTTTATTTAACGAATGAACTGAATATAAATTCATATGTTAAAATAAAATGTGTTATCGTTAAAAATATAATTTTTAACGTGAATGTGAATAAATAAATATTCATTTACAAACCAGACGGTTTGTTTATGTACACCTATTTGAATGACGTTGATTGGGTCGATAAATTTTACACATCGCCTAACTGCACAAATAAAAATCAGTGTTTGATTGTTTGAAACCCCACACGGGTGTTAGGATGAAATTTGAAGTTCACTCATCCTGATTGATTAAACATGTCGATCGATTGATTGACAGGCTGTTATAAGCGTTGAATATCTATATTTGATGCTTATACAGTGTAGTGCACTTTGGTTGATGGTTGATTATTTTCAATGCTATTATATACATGTGTTGTATGAAAATCCATATAATTAATTTTATATGGTAATTGATTGGGCCTCATTCCAGTTTCGAGAAAAATAGAAATATTTGAAATAGAAATATTTGAAATAGAAATATTTGAAATAGAAATATTTGAAATAGAAATATTTGAAATAGAAATATTTGAAATAGAAATATTTGAAATAGAAATATTTGAAATAGAATATTTGAAAATAGAAATATGTGAAGCCGTGAGGATTAGATTGACGCCATTTTGACGTGAACGATATTTATATCGATTTTATTCATTTTAAAATGAATATTGAAACGTGATTTCGAAATCGAATATTTTGAAATGAATTGAATTGAAAACGATTTCGAAATGAATTGAATTGAAAACGATTTCGAAATGAATTGAATTGAAAACGATTTCGAAATAAATTGAATTGAAAACGATTTCGAAATGAATTGAATTGAAAACGATTTCGAAATAAATTGAATTGAAAACGATTTCGAAATGAATTGAATTGAAAACGATTTCGAAATAAATTGAATTGAAAACGATTTCGAAATGAATTGAAAACGAATTCAAATTGAATTGAAAGCGATTTCGAAATAAATTGAATTGAAAACGATTTCGAAATGAATTGAATTGAAAACGATTTCGAAATGAATTGAATTGAAAACGATTTCGAAATGAATTGAATTGAAAACGATTTCGAAATGAATTGAATTTTAAAACGATTTCGAAATGAATTGAATTGAAAACGAATTCAAATGGAATTGAAAGCGAATTGAAATGAATTCAAATTGAATTGAAATTTGAATTGAATAGAAATGAATTTTGAAACGAATTTATAAAGAAGAATTCAATTTTGATTTGAATTGAAAAGGAAGTTGAAATTGCTTTTGAAACGAATTTAAAACCATTTATATAATTCGTTTTAAATAGTAATCGACGAAATATATATTATATATATTATATATATAATATAATGGCCTGAATAGAACGCGCCGCGCTGCGGCAGTTCGCGAATTTCGATCATTTGTTTCAAACGGACATTACGGGAGATCCGACCGTCGGATTCTCCTAAAACCGGAACCGTTGGGTTCGTATCGAAAAGAGCTTTCTAATGAATGTTAGAAATTTGAAATCTAACGGTTGGATTTGGAGATACGTCCAAATCAAATTCGAAAAAGGTCGCTGTAAGTGCAGTTCGATGGCCGTTAATGGAAATCGACCGTACGGGCCTTGATAAAATTATTAAAAATAGTAATAATTTGTGTAAAATCATAAGAAATGATTTGTGAAAGTTTGGGATGAAAAACTCCATATTTGAAAAGATAAAAATAGATTTTTATCGAAATGAACTAGTTTTGAACTAGAATTATAATTCTATTTATTTTTAAATAAATAAATTGAATTTGAAATGGTTTTGAAAATAACCAAAATTTCCAATGATTGCATTGGAGTGGATTTGAATCGAAATTGTCTTCGGAATATTTCGATGTTGGAATTCGTGATATTACAGGTGTTGTTATGGAAATTTGAAAGATATATATGTATATCGTTATTTCCAATACGACATTTGTTAATCGTAGAATTTGATATTGAATATAGGCCGATATAGTTTCTATTCAGAGCCTTGTATTGAATATCGAATGTGATTTGGGTTTGTCGTGAATGGTGTCTTCACTAACACTGTTCTTGAACCCAGTTGAGAAAAGATTAAATCTTTTTATTTAGATTTAATGAAGTGTACCAATTAAATGATATTTAATTGGAATTGAATTGATATTGATTTTTGGGTTTATCGTGAACAGTGTTTTAAATAACACTTGTTCTTTAACCCGATAATTAATGGGATGTGACTTTGGGTTTATCGTGAACCGTGTTTTAAATGACACTGATTCTTTAACCCAGTCACAGATTAAAACTAAGTGGAGTTTTAATGAATCTTTAATTAGATTGAAAAGATCGAGAATGGAGTATCACCAGTTTTGCTCCAGGCGATAGTTAAATCTTTAATTAGATTTGAATGTGAAATTTAGAAACTAACTGGCGGTTAGCCAAGCAGAATGGTTTTCTGGATATTGATCTGATGTTGGTTTCGGCCTTCGGGGTTAATATTTGGGGAATTATTCTCTTGATTAATTTACGGTTAGTGACTAATGAATTGGAATGAGGCGTATGTTGTGTTTGTGTAACACTTTTATAATATATACGCGAGTTATTCGGAAAGACCGGGTTTATCCCATTCTGAATAACTGATACGACGATAAGTCGAAGATGAAGACGATGGTCGAAGACCGGAAGTCTTCACGTCGTTTGGGTGATAACTGATGATCTTGATTGGGCTGTACACCCAAGAAGATGGAAACAGTTAGTGATCGTCCAGACGTACTTGGAGATCGATGGATATGCGGGGTACTAGGTGCCTCCGGTTTCGTTCAGACCCAGAACGGACTTGTAAATGGACTGTGTGTCTGACATCGGATTTCATTCTGTGTGACTGATATCGGTTGCATAGGATGGCTTGCCTGTGTGGCATGCTAAGATGCAAATGATCGAGGCTTCTGTTGAAAAGCAAAGTCTTGTGGTGATGATCAAAGCACGGCCTTTGTGGCGTAGCTTTGTGTAACGTTTACCTCGCGTGTTTCACACCCGGTATGAACCAAAAACGGGAGACGGACCTCAGGGAGGGCATGCGTTTCTTTCTAGCTAGAAGTGGCGTCAGTGGTTTTACACGCCCTGACGAGTTTGACTTATGTGGTTGTTGCTGTTGCGAGGCGCCTCGGTTATATCGGTTTCGGCCGAATGCATTCTGGTCGGCTGACGGACCAGACTTACACCCCATAGGGTGGGGAGACGTATTGTTCAGGCATAATAATCCACTCCGTGTGGACCGGCCCTGACGATCCAAGGCTTGCCTGCGCGCTTGCCTGAGACATGGGCTAGATTGTCTCGAATCGGTTGAGGACTATCTTTTGCCTCGGTTCATAGATGGAAACCCAATTTCCAAATACGAGACTTTGCGGTTTTGATTGTATATCCTATATATGGCGACATAGTGGGATGGGGCGCTCATGCCGCCTATGATTGATACTTATGATTTGAAGTGTTTTATATACTATGCACTTATAATAGTATCAAATGATTTGTTTTAAACGTATCAAGCATTCTTTGGCTGTTATAAGGGAAAACCCTATCCTCGACTGCGTTGCATTGTGTGATGGGACCTGGGTCTTATAACAGCTTCATTTTTCTTTATTTAGCATTGCGCTGTTGGTTTTATGCACTGGTATTCTTGGGAGGAAACCCGTTCCGTGTTATACGGCGTGGTCCCTTGATTTACCTAATGATTTGAAATAAAGATTAATAACTGTTTTAGTTCTCACACCAGTCACATGACTGACCTGGAGTTTATTGTTTTAACCTAAACTCTGGGTGCCCCTATTTTCGACACGGGCAGCTAGTAGTTTTGGTTTTGCAGATTTATATTCACAGGATCCTGGTTTACAGCTGGAACGATATCCGGAAAGCTTTGTATCCGTATATCTCATTCTAGTTGTGTATTGTATTATTTTCCGCTGCTATGTATTTAAATGTAATTTAAATCTCTGATATTTCTGTGTAATATTCATTTATACTCTGTATATTCTTGTAATCTGATGCATTGTTGTAATATACAATGAAACGTTCTTCTGTATGCGTTCTGCTGTGGTTTGTTCTCGAACTATCCGACGCTTTCCTTTACGGGGAAGTTGCGGGTCTTTAAAGTTGGTATCAGAGCTTTGGTTTACAAAGCAGAGAACAAGGCACATTAGAACCATACGAAAGAATTCATCAGATATTGGGTTAGTAAAATCCAATGGGAATGACTCGTTAGAGATGGGATCAGTAGTATCCTAGAACGAGTGTGAAGAGTATATTTTTCAAATGAAAACATTCTTTGTTTTGAAAATTTAAAATCAATTATTCGTATCTGATTACCTATTTATATTGAGTTGGACAGTCCAGTATATAAAGATTTTGCGTATACGTCTGATCCGCGTGTATTCGAAGTTTTAATATATTGGATAGATATAGAATCATACTCTAGTGGCCCGAAGATGATTCTGATGGTTGAGTACTCATCGTCAGAATTTATATTCGTGTGACGAAGGTGTGATATCTATATATTTCCATTAGACTGGTGTGAGAACCAAAATTAGATAGGGCTTATTGTTGTGAATTGGCATCAAGAACATGATTTTTGTATATGTATTAAAATTATGAATTTGAAACTCTAATTCACTAATTGATTGATGTTTGTGTTGTTTGCCTATTTGTTTGCTAATTTTGAACCATTTTGCCTAATAGCATCAAATATTGGATTATATTGAAAATTGGTCGCATTTGCTTGCATATACATGTATATCATTGAACAGGTCATAGCAAGGAGGCTAGAGCAGAGAATAAAATTTGTTTGCCCGACAAATAGGTACATGTTTACTACATAATTTCCTGTTTTGTTTGGGTGATGATGATTTTGTGAGCCTATTGGCTAGCCGCTTGGCTTTTTCTTTTTCTTTTTGAGATCTGAAGGACCGGGGAAGCTATTTGAATTTCCCGATGCTCCCATTGCAGGGGAGGTTATGGCGAAATTTTTCAAAAATTTAGGGTGTTAGCCAAATTTTTGAAATTTTGAAAATTCTCAGAAACTGAAAAGTTGGAGAATGGAAGCCAGATCGAACGTAGAGTTAATTAATCAAACCACTTTCGACTTTGTTCCTTTTCGGGGACGAAAAGTTTTAAGTGGGGGAGATTGTAACAACCCGGAAAATCTGGGCCAGTTTAAAATTTTTATTTTGGCCATTTTAGCGAATTTTGATTATTTAAAATGAATTATTTTAAATAATATCGACGAAAATTTATTTTGAATATAATTCGACGTATATATTTATACGCGTCGTCGTTAGAATATATATAATTATATATAATTATAAATGGAATTGAAAATGGCGCGGTAGTTCGAAAATTCGATTTCTAATTTCAAATGAATATACAGAATTCAATATAAGTCAGAATTGAACGAAACAAGAAATATTTGAATCTGTATAACTATATCTTTGTAACGAAGTTAACAAACTGAGATTTCATCTTAGAAATGATAAGATATGTCCAGTTTAAAATTAGAAATAGTCGCTGTGGAATTTATATATATATAAGGCCCTTAAAAATAGCAATTTTGCAAATGACCTCGGATTTCGACGAAACCAGTTTTGTTGGGTCCGTGGTGTTAAGTTATTGCTAGGTTTCAAATTTCATAATTTTTCGAATCAATATGTGAGCGTGGCAAAGGAAAACGCGTTTGACCAGTTTCAGTTGATTTTAATCGACTGGAAAATGGCCATTTTTCAGACGGTCTCAGAATTCGACGAAATTAGTTTTGTTAGGACCGTATCGTCAATACGAAGCTAGAAAATATTTTTCTGGAATTTTTCTAGTTAGTATGTGACCCCGGTAATTTGAAATGTGCGTTTAAAATTCAATATAAAGATTTAAATGTAAATTCAATGGAAACTGATTGCAACGATAGAATCAGCTTGTGATACATATCCCATTGTGTTCGGAATGGGGGTAATACGCTATGGACGGCAGGCGGTGGGCCTCGTTTCGAGGTCATATGTAAAAGTCAACTTTTTAATAATTAAATAATAATAAAAAAAAAAATATTATTATCTTCTCCCCTTTATACTCCAGGCCCCCCCCCCCCCCCCCCGTTAGAAATCCGTTCAGATCTAAAACAAAATAAAAAAAAAAAAAAAAGATGAAGAAAATCGCGCTCCTCCTCCAGCCTTCCACCACCACCGCTGCTCGCCGCAACTCCCTCCTCAGCTTCCTCTTCCACCGCCGCTTCTCTCCTCCTCTCTCCGCCTTCTCCCTCCAGTCCCGAAACCCCCCATCTCCAATCGCGAGACCCCAGTCGCGAATCCAAGCCCCCCCCTCGACGAAGCCGATGGCCCCCCCCTCGACGAAGCCGATGCCCCCCCCCCCTCGACGAAGCCGATGGCCTCCCCCTCTTCGCATACGGTAAGCATTCCTATTTTTACTTTTATTTTATTTTTATTTTAGAGTTTAAAATTAAATAGGATTTTTTTTAAAAAACAAAAAAAAACTGAAAACTGATTTTAGATAAAAACTGAAAATTGGTTTTAGGTTAAAACTGAAAATTGATTTTAGTTTAAAACTGTAAATTTTAAAAAGTTTAAAACTGTAAATTTTAAAGAGTATTAAAAACTGATTTTTAACATAATTTAAAAACTGATTTTTAAAAGATTAAAACTGAATTGATTAAAAAAAAAAAAAAAAAAAAAAAAAAAAAGCTTTGATTTTTATAAACGAGATGATAGGATTTTTCAAGGAAGAAAAATAGAATTTTCATATGTCGAACTTCGATAGAAAAATAGAATTCTTATATGTTGAACATCGATAGAAAAATAGAATTCTTATATGTTGAACATCGATAGAAAAATAGAATTTTTATCTATTGAACTTCGAAATAAGAATATGATTTTTATATACTGAACTTTGAAGTAAAAATTCGATTTTTATATATAGAACTTCGAACTAAAAATTCGATTTTTATATATTGAACTTCGAACTAAAAATTCGATTTTTATATATTGAACTTTGAAATAAAAATTCGATTTTTATATATTGAACTTTGAAATAAAAATTCGATTTTTATATATTGAACTTTGAAATAAAAATTCGATTTTTATATATTGAACTTTGAAATAAAAATTCGATTTTTATATATTGAACTTTGAAATAAAAATTCGATTTTTATATATTGAACTTTGAAATAAAAATTCGATTTTTATATATTGAACTTTGAAATAAAAATTCGATTTTTATATATTGAACTTTGAAATAAAAATTCGATTTTTATATATTGAACTTTGAAATAAAAATTCGATTTTTATATATTGAACATCGAAATAAAAATTCGATTTTTATATATTGAATAGCGAAGTAAAAATGTGATTTTTACGTATGTAGTGAAAGCAGCAACGAAGGTGACAAAAAGGCGAAACGACGAAGACTTCTGCAAAAGAAGAGTCGAGATGGTTGGATTGCTAAAAGTGAGAATTTCTCACCTTTCAATTTATTTTTCTAGTTATATATATACTAGGATGCAGACGGTGCTTAGTAGCACCCGACACCCGTCCACAGACCATGGACTTGTTTGTTTGACTGTTTGGTGATTGATTGTGATATTGGTTTGAATGTGGTTTGTGGTGTGAAAAATCGAATCGATAAATTGGTTAGGATTAGACGTGCGCCGTTATAAGGCGAAGGAGTAAGGCTAGGTTAGACCCTTACTCCAAAGTTTGTGGTTTGCATAACGAATTGATTTGATTGATGTGTGAATGGCGTGGGCCTTCACTAGACCGGGGATAAGGCTAGGCCTTGTCCCGTTTCTAGTATCGTGCCGTTATGCCGCCGAAATTTTCTAAAATAAGTTAGAAAAATAAAATTAGCATTTTATTTAACGAATGAACTGAATATAAATTCATATGTTAAAATAAAATGTGTTATCGTTAAAAATATAATTTTTAACGTGAATGTGAATAAATAAATATTCATTTACAAACCAGACGGTTTGTTTATGTACACCTATTTGAATGACGTTGATTGGGTCGATAAATTTTACACATCGCCTAACTGCACAAATAAAAATCAGTGTTTGATTGTTTGAAACCCCACACGGGTGTTAGGATGAAATTTGAAGTTCACTCATCCTGATTGATTAAACATGTCGATCGATTGATTGACAGGCTGTTATAAGCGTTGAATATCTATATTTGATGCTTATACAGTGTAGTGCACTTTGGTTGATGGTTGATTATTTTCAATGCTATTATATACATGTGTTGTATGAAAATCCATATAATTAATTTTATATGGTAATTGATTGGGCCTCATTCCAGTTTCGAGAAAAATAGAAATATTTGAAATAGAAATATTTGAAATAGAAATATTTGAAATAGAAATATTTGAAATAGAAATATTTGAAATAGAAATATTTGAAATAGAAATATTTGAAATAGAATATTTGAAAATAGAAATATGTGAAGCCGTGAGGATTAGATTGACGCCATTTTGACGTGAACGATATTTATATCGATTTTATTCATTTTAAAATGAATATTGAAACGTGATTTCGAAATCGAATATTTTGAAATGAATTGAATTGAAAACGATTTCGAAATGAATTGAATTGAAAACGATTTCGAAATGAATTGAATTGAAAACGATTTCGAAATAAATTGAATTGAAAACGATTTCGAAATGAATTGAATTGAAAACGATTTCGAAATAAATTGAATTGAAAACGATTTCGAAATGAATTGAATTGAAAACGATTTCGAAATAAATTGAATTGAAAACGATTTCGAAATGAATTGAAAACGAATTCAAATTGAATTGAAAGCGATTTCGAAATAAATTGAATTGAAAACGATTTCGAAATGAATTGAATTGAAAACGATTTCGAAATGAATTGAATTGAAAACGATTTCGAAATGAATTGAATTGAAAACGATTTCGAAATGAATTGAATTTTAAAACGATTTCGAAATGAATTGAATTGAAAACGAATTCAAATGGAATTGAAAGCGAATTGAAATGAATTCAAATTGAATTGAAATTTGAATTGAATAGAAATGAATTTTGAAACGAATTTATAAAGAAGAATTCAATTTTGATTTGAATTGAAAAGGAAGTTGAAATTGCTTTTGAAACGAATTTAAAACCATTTATATAATTCGTTTTAAATAGTAATCGACGAAATATATATTATATATATTATATATATAATATAATGGCCTGAATAGAACGCGCCGCGCTGCGGCAGTTCGCGAATTTCGATCATTTGTTTCAAACGGACATTACGGGAGATCCGACCGTCGGATTCTCCTAAAACCGGAACCGTTGGGTTCGTATCGAAAAGAGCTTTCTAATGAATGTTAGAAATTTGAAATCTAACGGTTGGATTTGGAGATACGTCCAAATCAAATTCGAAAAAGGTCGCTGTAAGTGCAGTTCGATGGCCGTTAATGGAAATCGACCGTACGGGCCTTGATAAAATTATTAAAAATAGTAATAATTTGTGTAAAATCATAAGAAATGATTTGTGAAAGTTTGGGATGAAAAACTCCATATTTGAAAAGATAAAAATAGATTTTTATCGAAATGAACTAGTTTTGAACTAGAATTATAATTCTATTTATTTTTAAATAAATAAATTGAATTTGAAATGGTTTTGAAAATAACCAAAATTTCCAATGATTGCATTGGAGTGGATTTGAATCGAAATTGTCTTCGGAATATTTCGATGTTGGAATTCGTGATATTACAGGTGTTGTTATGGAAATTTGAAAGATATATATGTATATCGTTATTTCCAATACGACATTTGTTAATCGTAGAATTTGATATTGAATATAGGCCGATATAGTTTCTATTCAGAGCCTTGTATTGAATATCGAATGTGATTTGGGTTTGTCGTGAATGGTGTCTTCACTAACACTGTTCTTGAACCCAGTTGAGAAAAGATTAAATCTTTTTATTTAGATTTAATGAAGTGTACCAATTAAATGATATTTAATTGGAATTGAATTGATATTGATTTTTGGGTTTATCGTGAACAGTGTTTTAAATAACACTTGTTCTTTAACCCGATAATTAATGGGATGTGACTTTGGGTTTATCGTGAACCGTGTTTTAAATGACACTGATTCTTTAACCCAGTCACAGATTAAAACTAAGTGGAGTTTTAATGAATCTTTAATTAGATTGAAAAGATCGAGAATGGAGTATCACCAGTTTTGCTCCAGGCGATAGTTAAATCTTTAATTAGATTTGAATGTGAAATTTAGAAACTAACTGGCGGTTAGCCAAGCAGAATGGTTTTCTGGATATTGATCTGATGTTGGTTTCGGCCTTCGGGGTTAATATTTGGGGAATTATTCTCTTGATTAATTTACGGTTAGTGACTAATGAATTGGAATGAGGCGTATGTTGTGTTTGTGTAACACTTTTATAATATATACGCGAGTTATTCGGAAAGACCGGGTTTATCCCATTCTGAATAACTGATACGACGATAAGTCGAAGATGAAGACGATGGTCGAAGACCGGAAGTCTTCACGTCGTTTGGGTGATAACTGATGATCTTGATTGGGCTGTACACCCAAGAAGATGGAAACAGTTAGTGATCGTCCAGACGTACTTGGAGATCGATGGATATGCGGGGTACTAGGTGCCTCCGGTTTCGTTCAGACCCAGAACGGACTTGTAAATGGACTGTGTGTCTGACATCGGATTTCATTCTGTGTGACTGATATCGGTTGCATAGGATGGCTTGCCTGTGTGGCATGCTAAGATGCAAATGATCGAGGCTTCTGTTGAAAAGCAAAGTCTTGTGGTGATGATCAAAGCACGGCCTTTGTGGCGTAGCTTTGTGTAACGTTTACCTCGCGTGTTTCACACCCGGTATGAACCAAAAACGGGAGACGGACCTCAGGGAGGGCATGCGTTTCTTTCTAGCTAGAAGTGGCGTCAGTGGTTTTACACGCCCTGACGAGTTTGACTTATGTGGTTGTTGCTGTTGCGAGGCGCCTCGGTTATATCGGTTTCGGCCGAATGCATTCTGGTCGGCTGACGGACCAGACTTACACCCCATAGGGTGGGGAGACGTATTGTTCAGGCATAATAATCCACTCCGTGTGGACCGGCCCTGACGATCCAAGGCTTGCCTGCGCGCTTGCCTGAGACATGGGCTAGATTGTCTCGAATCGGTTGAGGACTATCTTTTGCCTCGGTTCATAGATGGAAACCCAATTTCCAAATACGAGACTTTGCGGTTTTGATTGTATATCCTATATATGGCGACATAGTGGGATGGGGCGCTCATGCCGCCTATGATTGATACTTATGATTTGAAGTGTTTTATATACTATGCACTTATAATAGTATCAAATGATTTGTTTTAAACGTATCAAGCATTCTTTGGCTGTTATAAGGGAAAACCCTATCCTCGACTGCGTTGCATTGTGTGATGGGACCTGGGTCTTATAACAGCTTCATTTTTCTTTATTTAGCATTGCGCTGTTGGTTTTATGCACTGGTATTCTTGGGAGGAAACCCGTTCCGTGTTATACGGCGTGGTCCCTTGATTTACCTAATGATTTGAAATAAAGATTAATAACTGTTTTAGTTCTCACACCAGTCACATGACTGACCTGGAGTTTATTGTTTTAACCTAAACTCTGGGTGCCCCTATTTTCGACACGGGCAGCTAGTAGTTTTGGTTTTGCAGATTTATATTCACAGGATCCTGGTTTACAGCTGGAACGATATCCGGAAAGCTTTGTATCCGTATATCTCATTCTAGTTGTGTATTGTATTATTTTCCGCTGCTATGTATTTAAATGTAATTTAAATCTCTGATATTTCTGTGTAATATTCATTTATACTCTGTATATTCTTGTAATCTGATGCATTGTTGTAATATACAATGAAACGTTCTTCTGTATGCGTTCTGCTGTGGTTTGTTCTCGAACTATCCGACGCTTTCCTTTACGGGGAAGTTGCGGGTCTTTAAACATAGATTGCAAATAAACCAATTAGGCTTGAATTGTTTGATATTTAATGGTTGTGTGTGTTTGACACGAAAATAACACTAAAGAACTGAAAGATGGATGTCGAATAATATAACCATGGAAAGAATCGATTTAAATTCTAATTACGTGAATTATTTGAAATGGCCGAGCTAACCCTCATTTCAAATAATTTATCGAGCGATTCGAATTGGAAAATGCAAAGACGATTCAAGACCGACGATCTTCGTATCGTTTGGGTGGGCGCTGCTGAGGTTCCTGACCGGAGTAGCTACCGGAAAGGGACGGAAGTAGTAGCCGTCTGAACGTATGTGTTGATTGTACGGATATACGAGGAATTTGACGCCTCCGGTTTCGTTCAGACCCAGAACGGACTTTTAAATGGACTGTGTGTCTGACATTGGATTTTGTTCTATACTGATTGATCTCTGTTAAATATATATCTGTTTGGCGGTGGAGAATTTATTCTTTTGCTTAACGCCCTTCTCTGAGACATACAAGCTCAGAGGTTATATATCGATAGAAATCAATTGTATGGAGTAGACTGCCTATGTGGCATGCCAAGATTCTGTGATCAAGGCTTCTGTTGCAAAGTAAAGTCTTGTGGATGATGATCAAAGCACGGTCTGCGTGGCCTGGCTTTGAGTGTGGCGTTGATTCGCGAGCCTCACACCTCGGTATGAGTTAAAAACGAGATAAGGACCCAAGGAGAGCATGACGTTTCTTTCTAGCTATGGTGGTGTCAGTGACTTACCAGCCCTGACATTTATATTTATTTTTCACCTATGTGGTTGTTGGAGTGCGAGACGCCTCGATTATAGGTCTGTAAGGACCGGGAAACGTGTGTTCAGGAATAACTAATCCTCAAACGTAAGAGAGGACCGGCCTTGGAGGATCCAGGGTTACCCAGAGTGTGTAGTCCTGAGGCATTTGCTAGAATGTCTCGAAGCGGAGAGGAGCTTGCCCCTTGCCTCGACTCATGACGGAAATCCAATTTCTAATACGAGATAACGGATTTGATTGTAACTTATATATGGCAACATAGTGGCATGGGACGCTCATGTCGCCTATGATTGATATTTATGATGCTATTCATTTTTGAAACATATATGCACTAGTAATAATATCAATTGATTTTGCTTTATACGTATCAAGCATATTTGGCCATTATAAGGTAAAACTCTATCCTCTGGCTTGCGTTGCATTGTGTGATGGGACCTGAGTCTTATAATGGCTTCATTCTTTTTAAAAGCATTGCATTGTTTTAAAAGAATTTACTTTGTTTTAATGCACTAGCAATCACTGGAGTAAACCCGTTCCGCGAAAGTGGCGTGGTCCTATGATTTGCTGATTACTGTTATTTAAACTGTTAAATATATTCCTCATACCAGTCCCCATGACTGACTCGTTGTTTGTTTCACTTTGCAAACGCGTGTGCCCTTATTTTCACACGGGCAGCCTAGTTCACAGGTGACAGGTTGTTTTTGGCTCTGCACTGTTGCATAGAGTGCATTTTGGCTCATGGCGAGGCTGACTTCACAGAGACGACTTTGACATTTTCCGCCATTATTGTACTTATATTATGATTCCGCCACTGGCGATGCAGACTGCTTTACTTTCAGTACTTCTTATTGTATGTATATGCACCGCCTTCGGCGATGTAGACTGATACCCTTATTATGTCTCACTGCATGTATGTATTCCGCCTCTGGCGATGATGACTGATCACTTCCCTTTATTTACTAAGTTATATCCTACGCTATGCTATTCTGATGTTATTACATGTTGTGATTCCGCTGTCATATCCATGTAAAATTATTCTATTTATTGTTTCTGCTATTATCTGTACTCTGCTATGATGGTTAATGTGTTATATTCCAATGATTATCCTTAATACCGCCCCTCGGATTTTGGGATCGTCACAGTTGGTATCAGAGCTTTGGTTAATCTTAGCTCCGGGATCTAACATATTAAACACCTCGTCAGAATAGAATCAGTAGTGTTCTAAGGCGAGTAGCTCATTAGAGATAGGATTAGCAATGTCCTAGAATGAGCTAAGCAGATTAGCAAAACAATTTGATCAGTACATCATTTTCTTTCCTTATATTCCCCTGCTTTATCATATATGAAAATTATCAAATCTGTGAGCTTCACTCTTTTCTTGCTTATACAGTAATCTTTCTGATGGCTACACAAGCAGCATCAGCTAGAGGAGGCCGTGGAGGCCGAGCAGGAGCAGCAGGAGGACGGGGGAATATCCCCGTAGTTGAGGGAGGCCCTATTGTTCAGCCATCAGCACCCGAGGACTTCGAGCTAGACAGAGTAGCGAAGAGGTATAGGAACCTTGGGGGAAAACCCTTTTCTGGCACTGGTACAGTGACAGAGGCTATAGCTTGGTTGAAGACCTGTGAAAAGATCTTTGAAGGCATGGGTTTGGGAACCAACAACAAAGCACGACTAGGTATTTGGCTCCTACAGGAGGAAGCAGAGCTGTGGTGGGATGCCATCACCTCTGAGGATGCAGCAGGTACTGTCAGAACCTGGGAGCAATTCAAAACCATGTTCAATGAGAAGTTTGTACCTGAACAGGATTTAGAGAGGATGCGAGAGCAGTTTGCTAATCTCCAGCAAGGAGATCTCTCTATCCAAGATTACCTGAATAAATTCACCCAGTTGTCGCGCTATGCTCCAGAGCTTATTATGACTAACAAAGAAAAGAACAAGAGATTCATATTTGGGCTAAAGCGCAAGTACCATGACAGAGCCATGAGAAACATCAAACTCTCCTTCTCAGAATTGGTAGAAATGGCTTGCAACTTTGAAGATATGGATGAAAGGCACGCCAGCCAAGACCACGCCAAAGCCAAGCTAGAAATAAGCGCAAGGCTTCAGTAGATCAGCCCGAGTCTAGCATTACAGCGGCCGCTACTCAGAAACCTGGAAAGATCCCCAAAGGAAATTGCTACAACTGCGGGAAGTCAGGTCATTTTTCTAATGTATGCAAAGCCCCGGGGAAGCCAAAGGCAAATCCAGAGTTAGCGAATGCTACAACTGCCATAAGAAGGGGCACTATAGCAGGAATTGTCCTCTGAAGCAGAATGCACAAGTGGCTCATATGTACGACGGGAAGACCCCGCCAGCTACCACTGATGGATCAGGTAAACCCGACATCTTGGGAGGTACCCTTACCATTAAAAATATTCCCGTTTCTGTACTTTTTGATACTGGTGCATCACGTAGCTTCATTTCTAGTAACATTGTTCACAAGTTAAAATTGAACCCGAGGAAGCTTAAGGAACCAATTAAAGTTCAAAACCCGATCGTAGGTTCTGTTAGTCTCAGTTCGTACTGCAGAGTGCCTATCTCCTATTCTTTCTACAAGTTTCCCCATAGGTTAATCATCATGAATTTATTAGAATTCGATGTTATTCTCGGTTTGGAATGGTTAACCAAATATAAGGCTAAAGTTAGATGTGCCGAACGAATCGTTAAAGTCAAGACGAGGCTTGGACCTATATGTATACCATGCCATGGCTCAGAAATTAATAGAACAGAATTTTGGTCTTCTTTAGAAGTTACTCCCCCTTCATTAGAAAAGATACCGGTCGTTAAAAACTATGCGGATGTGTTTGAAGAAGTAGAAAACTTACCTCCGCAAAGAGAAATTGAATTCAGGATAGATTTAATTCCTAACGCCCGACCAGTAGTACATCCAATTAGAAGACTGGCCCCGAAAGAAAAAGAAGAATTGGGTAGTCAAACCCGAGAATTACTTTGGAAAGGTCTGATCAGACCGAGCTTTTCAGCTTGGGGAGCAGTAGTAGTATTTGTCCCGAAATCGGATGGTACTCTAAGACTTTGTGTTGATTACCGAGATCTCAATAAGCAGACACTGAAGAACAAATATCCCTTACCACGTATAGACGATCTGTTAGATCAATTAAATGGAGCAACAGTATTCTCCAGAATGGACCTAGCTACAAGTTTCCACCAATTACGTATAGCAGAAGACTGTATTCCTTTGACAGCCTTCAGGGGTCCCGATTTATTCTACGAATGGTTAGTAATGTCGTTCAGTTTGTGTAACGCTCCGGCATACTTCGTCGATCTTATGAACAGAGTGTTCCGTGGTGTATTGAATAAATTTGTTCTAGTCTTCATCGATGACATTTTAATCTACTCCAAGTTGGAAGGCGAACATGCAAAACATTTAGAACAAGTGATGAAAATTCTTAGGAGAAATGTCTTGAAAGCTAAATTTTCTAAATGTGTCTTCTGGCAGGATGAAGTTAAGTTCCTAGGCCATGTCGTATCAAAAGAAGGGATTGTTGTAGATCCAAGCAAAATTACAGCGATTCAGAACTGGAAACAACCTACTACCCCCACAGAAGTTCGAAGTTTCCTTGGATTGGCTAGTTACTATCGGAAATTCGTTCAGGATTTTTCAAAGATATCTGGTGTATTGACAAAGCTTACAAAGAAGCATGAGAAATTCAAATGGACTCCCGAATGTGAAGAAGCTTTCCAGGAGCTGAAACGGAAGTTGACAACCGCTCCAGTATTGACAATTATAGAAGGCAACCAAGACTTGACTGTATGGACAGATGCTTCTATTAGAGGGCTAGGCGCAGTATTAATGCAAAAAGGCCAAGTGGTCGCTTATGCCAGCCGTCAGCTGAAGCCGCATGAAAGAAACTATGCAACTCATGATCTTGAGTTATTAGCTATCGTGTTTTCTTTGAGAATCTGGAGGCATTATTTATTGGGCGATAAGTTCGAGCTATTTACCGATCATCAATCCTTGAAATATCTATTCACTCAGAAAGATCTAAACTTGAGACAACAGCGTTGGTTAGAATTCCTTGAGGCATATGATTTTGAAATTCTATACACTCCAGGAAAGCCAATGTTGTAGCAGATGCGCTCAGTAGAAAGAATGAAATCATCGCCAGTTTTATCATTACTTCTTCCTTAGAAGATAAGATTACTATTCTACAGAAAGACGATGAATTTATTAAAAGGATTGGCCAGCGGATCCGAGAGGGATAACCCTCAGATTTTAGCCTTGATAGCCAAGGGGTCCTAAGATTACGAGGGCGAATTTGTGTGCCTGGAATTCCTGAGCTCAGAAGGGAAGTACTTGATGAATTCCACAAGTCCAAATTAAGTATCCATCCCGGTGTGAGCAAAGTGTATAATGATATCATGCGCACATTCTGGTGGAAGGCGATGAAAAGAGATAGTTCAATATATGTTAGCAGATGCTCCACTTGTTAGCTAGTTAAGAGTGATCAGCAGAAATTGGCTGGACTATTACAACCATTAGAAATTCCAGGATGGAAGTGGGAGCAAATCTCGATGGATTTCATTGATGTCTTGCCTCGAACTAAGAAAGGAAACGACAGTATATGGGTAATCGTAGATCGCTTCATGAAGACTGCCCATTTCATACCTGTCCGATCCAACAGAACGGCTCAAAGTTTAGCACAGATTTACTTCAAAGAAATAGTTAAACTGCATGGAGTGCCGCTTAATATAGTCAGTGATAGAGATCCACTATTTACTAGCAAATTCTGGGAAGCATTCCAGACAGAATTGGGATCCAAATTGAATTTAAGCACCGCTTACCACCCACAGACAGACGGCCAAACGGAGCGGGTGAATAGAATTCTAGAAGATTTACTGCGGTCTTGCGTTATTGATTTTGGAGGCTCATGGGAAGATCACTTACATTTAGCCGAATTCTCTTACAACAATAGCTATCAAGCAAGTCTGGGAATGTCCCCATTTGAAGCATTATACGGTAGACCGTGCAGATCTCCCGCATGTTGGGTAGAACCTGGCAACAGACTTGTGTTAGGGCCCGATATGATTCAAGAAGCATCGGATAAAGTCAATTTCATTAAGAAGCAATTGAAAACCGCGCAGAGCCGACAGAAAAGTTATGCTGATGCGAGAAGAAGGGATTTATCATTTGTCGTTGGCGATTATGTTTATTTAAGAGTATCTCCAATGCGAGGAGTAATCAGGTTCGGCAAGACTGGGAAGTTGGCACCGAGATTTATTGGTCCCTTTCCTATACTGGAACGGATTGGAACTCTTGCATATAGGGTTTCATTACCTGATTGGTTGCCTGGTGTACATGATGTGTTCCACGTGTCTCAACTCAGAAAGCATGTTCATGATCCAGATCTTGTTGTGGAAGAAGCAGCGCAACAGGATATTGACATAACTTCAGAATTAGCACTCAGAAGAGAGCCATTAAAGATAGTGGGCAAAGAAACTAAAGAACTAAGGAGCAAAAAGATTCATTTAGTCAAAGTGCAGTGGAGTAGTGATCCTAGAGAATGTACTTGGGAAACTGGGGAAAGCATTAAACAAGCCTACCCCAAATGCAGAGTAGACATCTCTGACTAACTCCGGTGCAAGGTACCTTTACGATACTTTGCATTTACATTTTATTTCCTACTTTGTTGTTATTTCCTTTTCGAGGACGAAAAGTTTTAAGTGGGGGAGATTGTAATAACCCGGAAAATGTGAACCAATTTAAAAAATTTAAATTTGGTTATTTCCAAGGAATTTGAATAATTGAAATAGTATATTTCAATAAAATAGAGAATTGAGTATAGTATTGCAGTTTGAAAGTTTGAATACAAACTTTGTCTGACTGTACCGGGTGGAAAATATAACGGATTTTAGCGAAACTGAAAAAATTTAAATCTGTTTATGAATACGTTTCTAACGAATCTGAAAAATCGAAGTTTCATAGCGGGAATCAAAAGTTATGGTCAAATGAATTTTCAGAAAGGTCGCTATATAGCA
Organism: Allium sativum; assembly: GCA_030737875.1. NCBI lineage: Eukaryota > Viridiplantae > Streptophyta > Magnoliopsida > Asparagales > Amaryllidaceae > Allium > Allium sativum. The sequence continues at coordinate 632,253,082 of CM060920.1, forward strand.
TATATAGCCCTTGAAAATTGATATTTTGCATACGACCTCGGAATTCGACGAAACCACTTTTGTTGGGTCCGTGATGTCAAATAATTGCTAAGTTTCAAATTTCATAATTTTTGAAGCTAGTATGTGAGCGGGGCAAAAGAAAATGTGATTGGTCAAATTCTGTTAAAATGGGTCGACCTAAAAATGGCCATTTTTCAAACGAGCTCAGAATTCGACGAAACTGGTTTTGTTAGGACCGTATTGTCATAACAAAGCTAGATTTATTTTTCTGGAATTTTTCAATTCAGTTTGTGGCCCTGGCAAATTGAAATGTACGTTCAAATTAAATATTGAATGTTTTATACTGTAATTTGAAAAATAACTGACTGTAACAGCCGAATTGGCCAACGAAACATATCCCATTGTGTCCGGAATTGGGGTATTTAGCTAGGGGCGACAGTCGTTGGGTTTGATTTCGAGTCCGTTTGTGAAAACACTATTTAAATTTTCCTATATAGCTTCGACCAATAGGAATTTTTCTTTAAAAATAAAAATAAAAATAAAAATCGAAAATCCCTAGCCGCCTTAGCCGATTTCAACGGTTCCACGAGCTCGAACCTTCTCCTCCATTTTCTGACCGCCACAGGCGAAGCTAAGCTGCGCCACCACCCCAGTTCGACTCGCCTTCGCCTCCTCTCCACATCCGACCAAACGCCGCCCTCCACCTTCGCCTGAACGACGTCGAGGAAGTCGTCGACTTCCCAGCGCCATGCCGCCTTCCTCCGACCACCGAAGGGAACCGCACCACCACCGACAGGAAGCTGATTCGTAGCCCTTCCACATGGCACTACCTGATCGAAGCAACAATCGACGAATTTCACGGATTTTGCTAACCTAGTTTTGAATCAAAAATAAAGGTACGACCTTTATTATTCAGAAATGAAAATAACACTATAAAGCGTTGCAAACTTTGAAAAATAACGTCTTTTTCGTTCTTTAACGAAATTCGATGAAACAGGAGACACCGTGACCGCAAGGAGGCTCTCTACATTCTAGAAGATGCCACGGATTTTTCTGATCTTCCTACGATTTATAGCACTGCAATAACCAATGTGAGGAATCTAAACTAATTGTGTGAATGAAATCGCATTGTATAAATTATATAAGTGAAGTGTAAATTATATACGCATTGTATACCTCATGTACATGTGTTGTATAAGTTATATTAGCGATGTATAAATTATACAAGCGCTGAATGAAACATATATGCTATGAATTGAGATGAAATGCAACTGAATTATAATATAATATATATATATATATACACACACTCCCCTCGTCCACAGACCATGGACGATATTTATTGCTTGTGATTGACGTGATATTTTATGGTATGACGAATGGTTGGAAATAATTGTTTGTGGTTGATATTGTGGTTGAAAAATACCTTTGTGGTTGAAAAATACCTTTGTGGTTGAAAAATACCCTCTTGTGGTTGAAACAAAATAGAATAGGATTGTGGAATTGAAAATAAAACATGCCGCCTGCATGCGAACTAGATGCATGATCCCAATTGTCAAAAACCGCGAGGTTTTAAGCTAGAGCGAGGAGCCATACTAGGGACGGTCCCGGTTTTAACTACCCTGCCGTTATGCTGCCAAAATTTTCTGAAATATACATATGTTAGAATAATCTTCATTCGTTGAAATAAATTACATATATAGCGAATATTCATGTGTTGAGTTGCAATTCATTCGTTGAGTTGAAATTCATGTGTTGAATATTATTTTAATTTAAACAAATAGCTTTAGTGACAAAAATCACGTTTTTATATATATACAAACTATATAGAATATTCATGTGTTGAGTGGCAATTCATTCGTTGAGTTGAAATTCATGTGTTGAATATTATTTGAATTTAAACAGATAGCTTTAGCGACAAAAATCACATTTTTATATATATACAAACTATATAGAATATTCATGTGTTGAATTGCAATTCGTTCGTCGATTTGAAATTCATGTGTTGAATGTTATCGTATTTTAAAAATAAAATCAATAGACAATAAAAACTACATTTTTATTGTGAATATGAAGTGTTAAAAACATTCACGTGTTGAATAAATATTTTTGATGATAAAAATATTTCTTTTATCATGTATACGCTTTGATAAAAATACACACGTGTTGAAATAAATAATAGTTTGCTAGAAATATTATTGTTAGCTTTGTTCTGCATATATATACATGTGTTGAACAGGAAAAATGGATTAGCTGTAGAGTAAAGAAATTATTTGCGTGCCCGACAAATAGGTAAACCTTGATGAGTTGGCTGCGCAATTTTATTTTTTATATCTACTCCTGTGAATGCCATTGGATGCGGAGTGCTGGTTATTCTGTGTGAAATAATAAACGTCGCCATAGGATAGAAACAATTAATTTTGAACTACACTACATGGCATACTTCTTGACGATAGGCATACTTTATCATATTCCACATAAGCAATTGGAGCTTGTGTGACGAGGTGGAAGATTTACCATACGAGCGAGAGGCTTGTATGGCGATGATTTTATACTACAGGTTGAACTGATGACTGATATGGACTATATAAAATATAATGATAAATTGCCAAATTAATAAAAACCCCACACGGGTCTGGAGTTGACAATAATCACGTCTCTCTAGTTATTAGATACGGCACATGGACTATTTATTTCCACACGGAAACGGGGTGACGAGAATTTATTCTCTGGAGTGATTATCTATACATGCTCCCCCGTAAACACCAGAATATATTACTATAAATATGTGGATGCTTTTTAGGATTTATTGGGTACCTAATACGGCCCAATAAATTTCCAAACCCCTCCCATACAAAGGAGGTTATGGCGAAAATTTTCGAAATATTAAGGCGTTAGTGAAATATTTGAAGTGAAAACGAAGTTGAAAATATAGAATGAACTATAGTTGGAATTATAGAATGAACTATATTTATATATATAAATATAAATAAAATTAAAAGGAATCGAAGCCGTGCAGTTCGTGTTTCGGAATCGTAATTTGAAATGATTAGTACGAGAAATCTGACCATCGGATTTTCCCGAAACGGCAACCGCTGGGTTCGCCTTGGAAATATCTTCCCAACGGCACCAACCTTGTAAAAATACAACGGTTGGATTGTCCGGAATGTTTAATTCAAATCTGAAGAAAAACAGCGCCATAATCGTTTATATTTATATATAAATATAAATATAATTAAATTAAATCGAATAACGACGCTGCAGTTCGAATTTTGAAAGCGTAACTTCAAACGACTAGTGTGGAAGATCCGACCGTCGGATTCTCACGAAACTGGAACCGTTGGGTTCGCTTTGGGAATATCTTCCCACTGATATAGACTTTGTTGAAATCCAACGGTTAGATTTTCCGATATGTGTAAAACAAATTAGGGGGAAAACAGCGCCAGTGCCACGGCACGACCTGAAACGTCGTTTAATTAAATATGGCCATTTTTAAATAAACAAAAATGGCGAAAAATCGTTATAAAATATTATAAGCAACATAGATTGCAAATAAACCAATTGGGCTTGAATTGTTTGATATTTAATGGTTGTGTGTGTTTGACACGAAAATAACACTAAAGAACTGAAAGATGGATGTCAAATAATATAACCATGGAAAGAATCGATTTAAATTCTAATTACGTGAATTATTTGAAAAGGCCGAGCTAACCCTCATTTCAAATAATTTATCAAGCGATTCGAATTGGAAAATGCAAAGACGATTCAAGACCGACGATCTTCGTATCGTTTGGGTGGGCGCTGCTGAGGTTCCTGACTGGAGTAGCTACCGGAAAGGGACGAAAGTAGTAGCCATCTGAACGTATGTGTTGATTGTACGGATATACGAGGAATTTGACGCCTCCGGTTTCGTTCAGACCCAGAACGGACTTGTAAATGGACTGTGTGTCTGACATTGGATTTTGTTCTATACTGATTGATCTCTGTTAAATATATATCTGTTTGGCGGCGGAGAATTTATTCTTTTTCTTAACGCCCTTCTCTGAGACATACGAGCTCAGAGGTTATATATCGATAGTAATCAATCGTATGGAGTGGACTGCCTATGTGGCATTCCAAGATGCTGTGATCAAGGCTTCTGTTGCAAAGCAAAGTCTTGTGGATGATGATCAAAGCACGGTCTGCGTGGCCTGGCTTTGAGTATAGCGTGGATTCGCGAGCCTCACACCTCGGTATGAGTTAAAAACGGGATAAGGACCCAAGGAGAGCATGACGTTTCTTTCTAGCTATGGTGGTGTCAGTGACTTACCAGCCCTGACATTTACATCTATTTTTCACCTATGTGGTTGTTGGAGTGCGAGGCGCCTCGATTATAGGTCTGTAAGGACCGGGAAACGTGTGTTCAGGAATAACTAATCCTCAAACGTAAGAGAGGACCGGCCTTGGAGGATCCAGGGTTACCAAGAGTGTGTAGTCCTGAGGCATTTGCTAGAATGTCTCGAAGCGGAGAGGAGCTTGCCCCTTGCCTCGACTCATGACGGAAATCCAATTTTCAATACGAGATAACGGATTCGATTGTAACTTATATATGGCGACATAGTGGCATGGGACGCTCATGTCACCTATGATTGATATTTATGATGCTATTCATTTTTGAAACATATATGCACTAGTAATAATATCAATTGATTTTGCTTTATACGTATCAAGCATATTTGGCCATTATAAGGTAAAACTCTATCCTCCGGCTTGCGTTGCATTGTGTGATGGGACCTGAGTCTTATAATGGCTTCATTCTTTTTAAAAGCATTGCGTTGTTTTAAAAGAATTTACTTTGTTTCAAATGCACTAGCAATCACTGGAGTAAACCCGTTCCGCGAGAGTGGCGTGGTCCTATGATTTGCTGATTACTGTAGTTTAAACTGTTAAATAGATTCCTCATACCAGTCCCCATGACTGACTCGTTGTTTGTTTCACTTTGCAAACGCGGGTGCCCTTATTTTCACACGGACAGCCTAGTTCACAGGTGACAGGTTGTTTTTGGCTCTGCACTGTTGCATAGAGTGCATTTTAGCTCATGGCGAGGCTGACTTCATAGAGAAGACTTTGACATTTTCCGCCATTATTGTACTTATATTATGATTCCGCCACTGGCGATGCAGACTGCTTTACTTTCAGTACTTCTTATTGTATGTATATGTACCGCCTTCGGTGATGTAGACTGATACCCTTATTATGTCTCACTACATGTATGTATTCCGCCTCTGGCGATGATGACTGATTACTTCCCTTTATTTACTAAGTTATATCCTACGCTATGCTATTCTGATGTTATTACATGTTGTGATTCCGCTGTCATATCCATGTAAAATTATTCTATTTATTGTTTCTGCTATTATCTGTACTCTGCTATGATGGTTAATGTGTTATATTCCAATGATTATCCTCAATACCGCCCCTCGGATTTTAGGATCGTCACATAAAAGAACAACTTTTCTTTTCAAGATATATTTGCATTAATGAGTGCAAATAAAAGAACAAATTTTAATTTCAATGCATTTATACATTGGTGAATGTAAATAAAAGGATAAACTCAGATTTCAACATATATTTACATTTGTGAATATAAATAAAAGGATAAATATTATTTCAATGTATATTTACATTTGTGAATGTAAATAAAGTAATAAATTTTATTTTCAAAATATATTTGCATTGGTGAATGCAAATAAAAGAACAAATTTTATATATCTTTGTGTCTGTAAATATATATTTTATATATCTTTGTATCAGTAAATACAAATAAAAGAACAAGTTTATTTTTAATGTATATTTGCATTGGTAAATGCAAATAAAAGAACAAGTTTATTTTTAATGTATATTTGCATTGGTCATTCCAAATAAAAAGAACTAACTTTATTTTCTATGTAACTTCTGAAAGTAATTTCTTGTTTACATAAAAAAAAATGTAAACAAAATTGTTACTTTTATTTCAGTAATCAAGTTTTGATAAAAATGATATTTTCAATTCAATAATCAGATTTTGACAAAAAATGAAAATTTCAATTCAATAGTCAAGTTTTGATAAAAAAAAATGAAAATTTCAATTCAATAGTCAAGTTTTGACAAAAGTGATATTTTCATTTTGCTAATAAAGTTTTGACCAAAAATGTTCACTAATAAAGTTTTGGCCAAAAATGTGATCTCTCATTTCAATACTTATGCTTTAACCAAAATGTTAATTTTATTTCAATATTAATTATATTGAAAATATAATCATTCTACTTCAATTTTAATTACATTGAAAAATGTAATCATTTTTTAAAAATAATTGTATTGTGATGTAATTCAGATCTGTAATGTTCTGTGATTGATGAATGGTTGATTTGTGGTTGGTGGTTTGTTTTGTTGTGCATGATATGCTAGATCGGCGTTGAATTTAATATATGGGTGAATTTTATTTGCAATTAGAAAATAAATCTAAATTTAGATTTAAATCATATTTTATTCAGATCTGTTTATTCTAGTTTATTTCAAAGAAAAAATTATTATTATTATTCTGAGATGAACCATAGAATTTGATCGACAAATAAAAAGTAATTTTTATTTGTTGGTATTACAATAGTATTTGATCGACAAAATAAAAAACTTTATTTTTTTTATTGGTTTACTTTACAACAGAAAATGAACAACAAATAAAACCTTACTTTTATTTGTTTACTTTGCAATAAGATTTGAACGACAAATAAAATATTCTTTTTATTTGTTTATTTACAATAGAATATGAACAACAAATAGAATATATTTTTATTTGTTTACATTACGATGAAATTTGGCTAACTAATAAAAATCCTATTTTTGTTTGTTTACATTTAGAACACGGTTCATGAATTACAATTAAATATAAAACTTTCATTTGTTTGAATTGAAACCATGTTAGCAATAAAATTTACATTTTTATTGTATATATAGGATAGATTAAACATGTTCATCTATTTGAAATGAAAACATGAAATATTAAAAATCTTATTTTTAATGAAAAGAATTATTCATAGGAAAATTGTTCATGTTGAAATTAAGGTGTTGAAAACATAAAAAAAATCACATTTTTTTTTGTAAGGAATGATTCATATGAAAATTGTTTATGTTAGAATTGTCGAAAAACAAAGTTATCCTTTTTATTTGTTTTTGGTTGAAATGTTAGAAATAAATCAAAAGGATTACATTTTTTAGAAATAAATTAAAAAGATTACATTTTTCAATGTAATAAAAAAATTAAAATAAAATGATTACATTTTTCAATGTAATTAAAATTGAAGTAGAATGATTATATTTTCAATATAATTAATATTGAAATAAAAATAACATTTTGGTTAAAGCATAAGTATTGAAATGAGAGATCACATTTTTGGCCAAAACTTTATTAGTGAACATTTTTGGTCAAACTTTATTAGCGAAATGAAAATATCACTTTTGTCAAAACTTGTCTATTGAATTGAAATTTTCATTTTTTTTGTCAAAACTTGACTATTGAATTGAAATTTTTATTTTTTGTCAAAATCTGATTATTGAATTGAAAATATCATTTTTATCAAAACTTGATTACTGAAATAAAAGTAACAATTTTGTTTACATTTTTCTTTTATGTAAATAAGAAATTATTTTCAGAAGTTACATAGAAAATAAAGTTTGTTCTTTTTATTTGGAATGACCAATGCAAATATACATTAAAAATAAACTTGTTCTTTTATTTGCATTTACCAATGCAAATATACATTAAAAATAAACTTGTTCTTTTATTTGTATTTACTGATACAAAGATATATAAAATATATATTTACAGATACAAAGATATATAAAATTTGTTCTTTTATTTGCATTCACCAATGCAAATATATTTTGAAAATAAAATTTATTCCTTTATTTACATTCACAAATGTAAATATACATTGAAATAAAATTTATCCTTTTATTTATATTCACAAATTTAAATATATGTTGAAATCCGAGTTTATCCTTTTATTTACGTTCACCAATGTATAAATGCATTGAAATTAAAATTTGTTCTTTTATTTGCACTCATTAATGCAAATATATCTTGAAAATAAAAGTTGTTCTTTTATTTGGATTCACGAATGCAAACAATACATGAAAATAGAAAAAAAAAATTTGTTTGCATTCTAAAATGCAAACGAAACATAGAAAATAGAAAATACATTTTTATTTGTATTCTATCATGCAAATAAAACAAGTAGATAAAAATTACATTTTTTGTTTGCAACTTTAGCTACAAACAAGAAAATAAAAATTACATTTTTGTTTGCACATTTAGATGCAAACAAATTTATTTAAAAACAATAGTTACATTTTTTTTTGCATGATTTTAAAATGCGAACAAAACATTAAAATAATGGTTACATTTTTAATTATTTATTTACCTCACTTGATGTAACGAGTCGCATTTCGCCCGACTTTAATCGATCGCAAAATCGACCAAGACCGTTCAAAATCCGCATACGTTAACTTTGGGGATACAACAACATCAGAACAATAACAGTAGACTATTATTACATCATGGTAATATAACATTTGAGTACATAATATATCAGAGTACATCGAAATTAAAATACAGCGGAAGAAAATTTTACAATAAATTTAATACAGTGCAGCGGAAATAAAATAGATACAGCGGAAGACAACTATGCTCTGGACACGGCTTTAAGCTTCAATCCAGAATCCTGCTCAAGATAAACCTATAGAAAAACTACTCGACTGCCCGTGTGGAAAAGAGGGCACCCGAGTTTGCAAAGGTGGAAACAAACAACGGGTCAGTCGTGGGACTGGTGTGAGAATTCTTAACTAATTTAACTAATAGTAATAAGGCAAATCCATGGACCACGCCGCTAATGCGGAACGGGTTTTATCCCAATGGATTGTCGTGCATAACTTGAAGTAAATCATAAAACAACGCAATGCTTTTTAGAAAAATGAAATCACCATAAGACTCAGGTCCCATCACACAATGCAACGCACACCAGAGGATAGAGTTTTACCTTATGGTGATTAAACATGCTTGATACGTTAAAAACGAATTTGATATTATTATTAGTGTGTATATGTTTTTAAAAACAATTTCAATCATAAGGTATCAATCCTAGGAAGCATAGGTACCATATGCTATGCCTCCGTACTAGTAATACAATCAAAACCGCATGGGGCGTATTGGAAATTGAGTTTCCATCATGAGTCAAGGCTAGGGAGGAGCTCCTTACCGATTCGAGACACTCTAGCTAATGTCTCAGGGTTCCCCGCAGTTAACCCTTGGATCCAGCATGGCCGGTCCGCCATACAAGTTGTGGATTAGTTATTCCTAAACACACGTTTCCCAGTCCTATAGGACCTATCATCCGAGGCGCCTCATTCCATCATACATAAGTAAAATGTCAGGGCTGGTAGGTCACTGACACCACTCTAGCTACAAAGAAACGTGCTGCTCTCCCTGCGTTCTCTTCTCCCGTTTTAGACTCCGCCGGTGTGTGAGGCTCACGAAGTCACGTTATACACAAAGCTATGCCTAAACAGGCTATGCTTTGATCATCCCACAAGGCCTGCTTTTCAACAAAGCCTTGATCATATGCATCTTAGCATGCCACATCATCACTCCATATCATACTACCAACCCTTTGCCGAAATATATGAACGGGTGTTAAGCAAGAGAATAAATTCTCCGCCACCAAGCATCCATACATTCGACAGAAGATTAATAACATGATATATAATGGAGTACGATGTCAGACACACAATCCATTTAAAAGCTTATGCTCTGGGTCTGAGCGAAAGCCAAATCCGTACAAATCAACACTACGTCCGGACAACTCCTACTATTACCTTATCATGGTAGCGAGCCATTCTAAGGCAACAATCATCATCGTCCGTTCGATGTGGAGATTTGACGGTCTTCAATCGCCGTCTTCCAATCTTGGATTTTTAAAAGTCGTTTAATTATTTGGAATGAGATAAACCCGGACTTTCCAAATAATCCTCGTATATATTTATATATATGTATGTTGAAAATCCTTCTTACACATTAATAATTATTTTTATTAACGATTCATTCCTATTTTAATTATTTAAGATAATTAAATTTTAATATAACGATGCTTTAAGTCCATGGGCGACTATGGCGCTGCATTCAACCAATTTTGATTTTTACATTTCTCAGAATCTAACCGTTGGATCTTAACGTAATATATATCATTGGAAAGATTTTTCCAAGACGGTCCTAACGGTTTCAGTTTCAAGAAAATCTGACGGTTGTATCTTCTTGTATAGTCGTTTAAAAGTACGATTTCAAAACGCGAACTACCATGCCCTATTCGTTCAATATTGATTATATATATATATATATAATCATTGAATCGTAATAACGTCGTTTGATTAAAACAACGCTCTACACAATTACTGATACTTACTAAATTTTAATTCATTTGAAAATGAAGATAATATTACCGCATCCTAAATTCATTCTTTCCTTACATTGAATATGTAAATTCCATCCTTTTTATTTACATAAAAATGTAAATTTAATTCCTATGCAAATTCGTATATTCTTTATTTACATGTAAAACAAATGTAAAATTTGATACATTCAAAATCCTACTTTTAAACGTAGATTTCAACTTCAATGTACATTCTCATCTTAGTTACATTATAAAAATGTAACTTATTTTTGCATTGAATCCTATTTTAAATTTACATATCAAATTGCAAGTTTACTTTACAATGCAAACTCTACTCCCTATTTACATCGTAAAAATATGATTTTTAATTACAATGCAAACACTACTTCTAATTCACATTGTAAAAATATGATTTTTAATTACAATGCAAACAATACAACTAATTCACATTGTAAAAATATAATTTTTAATTACAATGCAAACACAACATCTAATTACATATGAAATAAATCAATTTTATTTCTAATGTTCATTCTCATTTCATGTTACATATATACATAAGAAAAATGCAATTTCGATAATACAATGAAATTGCATCCTTTAATTGCATAGAAAAATGTAGTTTTGACATACGGTATACTTTCCTATAGACATTACATATAAAAATGTAATATTTAACACACAATGTAGATTCATGTTTTAATTACATATAAAAATGTAAATTTTATCCTACGGTGTAATTCCATATATAATTTACATATAAAAATGTAAATTTTAACATACGATGAAATTTCCATGTTAATTACAAAGGAAAATGTAATTTTTAACATACGGCATAAATTCACTTTATAATTTACATATAAAAATGTGAATTTTAACATACGATGGAATTCACTTGTTAATTACAAAGCAAAATGTAATTTTTAATATACGACATAAATTCACTTTATAATTTACATATAAAAATGTAAATTTTAACATACGATGGAATTCACTTGTTAATTACAAAGAAAAATGTAATTTTTAATATACGACATAAATTCACTTTATAATTTACATATAAAAATGTAAATTTTAACATAAAGTGGCATTCAAATGTTAATTACAAAGAAAAATGTAATTTTTACAATACAGTGTATATTCCTATATAATTTACATATAAAAATGTAAATTTTATCATACGATGAAATTCCCCTTTTAATTACAAAGAAAAATGTAATTTTTAACATACGACGTTGATTCACTTTATAATTTACATATAAAAATGTAAATTTTGACAAACGATGAAATTCACCTTTTAATTACAAAGAAAAATGTAATTTTTAACATTCAACGTTGATTCACTTTATAATTTACATATAAAAATGTAAATTTTGACAAACGATGAAATTCACCTTTTAATTACAAAGAAAAATGTAATTTTTAACATTCAACGTTGATTCACTTTATAATTTACATATAAAAATGTAAATTTTGACAAACGATGAAATTCACCTTTTAATTACAAAGAAAAATGTATTTTTTAACATTCAACATTGATTCACTTTATAATTTACATATAAGAATGTAATTTCTGTCATGCAATGTAAATTTACAATTTTCGTCATGCAATGTAAAATTACATAGAAAAATGTAATTTTCAACATACGGTGCAAATTTATATATAAATTACATATAAAAATATAACTTTTGTTCATGCGGTGTAAATTCATTCTTAAACTACATAATAAAATGTTATTTAATTCATGCGATGCAGATTCATTCATAAGTGACAAAATAAAATGTTATATAATTCATGCGATGTAAATTCATTTATAAATAACAAAATAAAATGTTATATAATTCATGTGATGTAAATTCATTTATAAATAACAAAATAAAATGTTATATAATTCATGCGATGTAAATTCATTTATAAATAACAAAATAAAATGTTATATAATTCATGCGATGTAAATTCATTTTACAACATAAAATTTCATTCTTTTACTTACAATGTAAAAACATCATCTTTTTATGTACAATGTAAAAGTGTTCTCTTTTATATTTACAATGTAAAGATATCAACTTTAATACTTATAATGTAAAAATATCAGTTTTTATATTTCACAATGTAAAAATATCAACTTCTCTATTTTACAATGTAAAAATATTAACTTCTTTATTTTACAATGTAAAAATATCATCTTTTCTGTTTTACAATGTAAAAATATTAACTTTTCTATTTTCAAAACAAAGATGTGATCTTTTATTTTCAAAACAAAGATGTGATCTTTTTATTTACAATAAAAATATTGTCTTTTTATTCTCAATATAAAAAGGTGATCTTTTTATTTACATCGTCAAATTTTCGTCTTTTAATTTTCAATATAAAAAGATGAAATTTTTATCGTCAAATTTTCATCTTTTAATTTTCAATATAAAAAGATGATCTTTTTATTTTCATCGTCAAATTTTCATCTTTTAATTTTCAATATAAAAAGATGATCTTTTTATTTTCATCGTCAAATTTTCATTACCAATCCAACCACAACGATAAAAGGTAATCATATGATCTATTACCAACTCAAATCTAGCACTTCAATTTCAGATCTAATATCACATCATCCAAAAACAATTCGAATTCTCAACATAGAACAACATCCATCGCATATCGATTTATTTTCACCATTCAACATTAAGCACCAAAAGAATAATAATTAAATTAATTAATATTAAATTAAAAATGAATTCTCACCTTGCTTGTTTCTGAAATGGAGGTGATTTCGATTAGATCTCGTGTTCGGAGTCACGGCGGTTTTCGGATCTGAAAGATCTAAATTTGAAATTCATGTGTAAATTAGAATTCTGACTTTTAACAACAGGCACAACGACATTTAAAAGCGTCACAAAATATGAAATAAATTTTTACCTAATGTTCAAAACTTTGAATCGAGATAACTCGAGCTACGATCGACGGTTTTACGAACGGTTTGCGGGAGATTGGAGAGCTACGAGAGGGCTATCTTGTAACGACCCAGAAAATTTGAACCAATTTAAAATTTTTATATTGGCTAAAATAATAGATTTTAAATATTTAAAATAAATATTTTAAATAATAGAGATGAAAAGTGAGTTGAATCGACAATTGAAAACGAATATAATTAATTATAATTATAAACAAGGCCTGAAATGGCGCTGTAGTTTCAAAAATTGAATTCAAACTTTGTCGGACTGTACCGGGTGCAAAACAAAACGGATTTTAGTAAAACCAAAAATATTGAAATTTGTTAGTGAATACCTTTCTAACGAATCTAAAAAATCGAATTTTCATAGCGGAAAGCAAAAGTTATGGTCGAATGAATTTTCAGAAGGGTCGCTATGGATTTTATATAGCCCGTGAAATTGGCCATTTTGCATATGACCTTGGAATTCGACGAAACCACTTTTGTTGGATCCGGGATGTGAAGTTATTGCTAGGTTTCAAATTTCGTAATTTTTGAAGCTAATACGTGAGCGTGGCAAAGGAAAATGTGTTTTGGTCAATTACAGTTAAATTGGATCGACAAAAAATGGGCCTTTTTGCAAACAGTCTCAGAATTCGACGAAACAAGTTTTGTTGGGACCGTATCGTCAAAACATAGCTAGATTTATTTTTCTGGAATTTTTCGAATCAGTTTGTGGCCCGGGCAAATTGAAATGTACGTTCAAATTAAATATTGAATATTTTATATTTTATATTTTAATTTGAAGGAAAACTGACTGAAACATTCGAATGAGCCTTCGAAACATATTCCATTGTGTTCGGAATGGGGGTAAAACGCTTGGGACGACAGTCGTTGGGTTCAGATTGGTGGTCGCGTCAGAAAACCCCTTATAAAACCCATCGGCCAATCAAAATTTTTATATAAAAAAAAATCCTTTAATTTTCTCTCTCCCCGATATCGATTCACGGCGGAAAACCTTCCTGAGCTTCCCGTCCATTTTCTGATCAATCCACTCACTAATATCAAGAGCTCCAGTTGAAGATTTTGTAGAGCTCGGAGAGATCTTCAAATCCATATATAGTTTGGATTTTTTCGTGCAGCGTTTGGAGAGTTTCGACGCTGGGAAGATCCGCCGTTTCGAGCCAGATCGCGCCTCCACCGCCGCGCCGAGTTGAGCGCCACCACCCTCGTCCTGAGCACCTCTCCAAGCTCTTCGCCGCTGCGAAGGCCGATCATCCTAACACGCATCGATTCGCGCGAAATCTGGTGACCTAGTTTCGAACAAACAAGGGGAGGTAAGGTTTTTATTTTTCTGAAATGATTTTAACACCTTTAAACCGTTGCAAACCTTGTAAAAATCATATCTTTTTCGTTCGTTAACGAAATTCGATGAAACAGGAAACATCGTGACCGTGTGGACGTCTTCTACATTTTAGAAGAGACCGCATATTTTTCCGAGCCTTCTGCTATTTTTGGTGGAGTGGAACCCAATGTGAGATTTCTAATTTATAAACAATATGGAAAACGACGATGTATAAATTATATAGTCGATGTATGAGTTATATAAGCGTTGTACACCTCATGTATAAGCGTTGTATAAGTTGTACGTTCGTTGTATAAGTTATATATGCGTTGTAAAAATTATATATGTGTTGAAATAGAAGTGAATTGCTATATATAAATATATATATATATGCCCCTCGTCCACAAACCATGGACGATATTTATTGATTGTGATTGGTGTGAAAATTGACCGATAAGCGAATGGTTGGTTGGAATTGCTTGTGGTTGAAAAATACCCATTTGTGGTTGAGAAATATTTGGTTGAAACCACATAGGATTAGTTTGTGGAAATGAAATAAATATATACATGCCGCATGCGTGCGAACTAGATGCATGATCCCCCATTGTCAAAAACCGCGAGGTTTTAAGGTAGAGCGAGGAGCCGTACTAGGGACGGTCCCGGTTTTAACTACCCTGCCGTTATGCTGCCGAAATTTTGAATAATATTCATGTGTTTGAATTATTTTCATTTGCTGAAACTATATTTATTCGTTGTATAGAAAACCTTCATGTGTTGAATCGATATTCATTCTTTGATTAGAAACTCATGTGTTGAATGGTATTCGTGTTTTAAATATAAAAATCACATTTTGATCTATATATAGAAACTATAGAAAACCTTCATGTGTTGAATCGATATTCATTCGTTGATTAGAAATTCATGTGTTGAATGGTATTCATATTTTGAAATAAATTGTTTCATAATAAAAATCACCTTTTATCAACTATATGGACTATGTAAAATAATCTTGTTTTAAAAGAAATTGTTTTATAATAAAAATTCTGTTTTTATCACCTATATAAAATAGTAGTGTTTTGAAATGAATTATTTTACAATAAAAATCACATTTTTATTAGATACATGAATTGTTAAAATGTGAAGTATTAAAAATAGCAACTCGTTCAAATAAATATGCATGAGTCGAAATATTCATTAATTAGCTAATGATATGATTTTTGCCTATGTATGCAACACTAGAATGAATGGTGTTTTTAAACCAAATGGAATCAAATATGAAGTTGAATGGAAAATGATAAGTGATAAGAACTGTATATATGTACATGCATATTTATTGAACAGGTTATAGCAAAGGGGCTAGAGAAGGGGAATAAAATTTTGTGCCCGACAAATAGGTACACATTTACTGTTTTGTTTGGGTGATGATTTTATGAGCCTGTTGGCTAGCCGCTTGGCATTTTCTTTTTGACATGAGACGCCCGTGTGGCTACTTGGGAATTTTCCCAACCCCTTCCGTACAAAGGAGGTTATGGCGAATTTTTCTGAAATTTTAAGGCGTTAGTGAAATATTTGAAGGGAAAACGATTTTGAAATTGTTGAATGAACTATATTTATATAAATGTATATTTATATAAATAAAATTAAAATGAAACGTGGCCGTGCAGTTCGTGATTTGAAACCGTGATTTCAAACAACTAGTGCGGGAGATCCAACCATCGGATTTTCCTGGAATCGCAACCGTTGGGTTCGCCTTGGAAAAATCTTTCCAACGGCACCAACTTTGTAAAAATCCAACGGTTGGATTGTCTGGAATGTTTAATTCAAATCTAAAGAAAAACAGCGCCAGAATCGATTATATTTATATATATATATATATATATATATAAATATAATTATATTTAATCGAATAACGACGCTGCAGTTCGTATTTTGAAATCGAAACTTCAAACGATTGTACCGGGAGATCCGACCGTCGGATTTTCCCGAAACTGGAACCGTTGGATTCGTTTTGAAAAGATCTTTCTAATGATGTAAATTTTGTGAAGATCCAACGGTTAGATTTTTAGATATGTTTAAATCAAATCTGAAGAAAAACAGCGCCACGGCCGCGTTATGGCCCGAAGCATCGTTTTGAATAAATTGTCTATTTTAAAATAAATAAAAATAGAGATAAATCGTTATAAAATATCATAAACGATATGGAATGGAAATAAACTTAATTTTCTCGATTTATGTGGTATTTGATGGTTGAATGTGTTTGGTGTGAAAATTACATTAAAGAACAAAATTGGTGTTGTCGAATGATTTAACCATTGAAATAAATGGATTTGAAATTCTAAATATACGTGAATTATTTGAAAAGGCCGAGTTAATTCTCATTTCAAATAATTGACAGACGATTGAAAGTCGAAGATGAAGACGGTGGTCGAAGACCGGAGGTCTTCACCTCGTTTGGATGGTAACCGAGGTCCTGATTGGGAGGCATCCCGAAATATGGATAATGAGTTGTGATCGTCCAGACGTACGTGGTGATCGATGGGTTTGCGAGGTATTTAGTGCCTCCGGTTTCGTTCAGACCCAGAACGGACTTGTAAATGGACTGTGTGTCTGACATGGGAGTTTATTTTGTGTTGATTGATTTCTGTTAAATATACATCTGTTTGGCGGTGGAGAATTTATTCTTTTGCTTAACGCCCTTCTCTGAGACGCACTAGCTCAGAGGTTGTATATCGATGGACATCAGTCGCATGGCATGAATTGCCTGTGTGGCATGCTAAGATGCAGTGATCAGGGCTTCTGTTGAAAAGCAAAGCCTTGTGGTGATGATCAAAGCACCTCCTGTGTGGCATAGCTTTGTGTATAACGTGAAATCGCGAGCCTCACACCCCGGTATGAACCAGAAACGGGAGAATGACCTCGTGGAGGGCATGCGTTTCTTTCTAGCTAGGGCGGTGTCAGTGACCTACCAGCCCTGACATTTATATACTTTTCACCTATGTGGTTGTTGCTGTTGCGAGGCGCCTCGGTTTGATCGGACGATCCGGGTCCGATGGAGTCATTCGTTGGCTCGTTTACGCCCCAAAGGGCGGGGAAACGTATTGTTCAGGCATTTTAATCCACATCGGTGGACCGACCCTGTCGGTCCAAGGGCCCACCTGAGTCTGGGTCCTGTGGCTCGGGCTAGAGAGTCACGAATTCGGTAAGGACTATCTTTTGCCTTGGTTCATGATGGAAATCCAATTTCCAAATACGTGACTGTGCGGTTTTGATTGTATATATATATGGCGACATGATATATGGTACCCATGCCGTCTATGATTGATAGTTATGATTTGAAATTGTTTTCATAGCATATAAACACTAGCAATAATATCAATTGCCTTTGTTTTATTCGTATCAATCATATTTTGGCCATTATAAGGTAAAACTCTATCCTTTGGTTTGCGTTGCATTGTGTGATGGGAACTGGGTCTTATAATGGCTACATTTTTATAAAATGCATTGCGTTGTTTGAAAGAAAGATTTGTTTTAAAGCACTGGCAATCCAATGGAGAAAACCCGTTCCACGAAAGTGGCGTGGTCCTGTGATTAGCCAAATTATATATGTGTTGAGTAGATTTCTCATACCAGTCCCGTGACTGACTCGTAGTTTGTTTCACTTTCAAACTCGGGTGCCCCTTTTCTACATGGGAAGCCTTGTATTCAGGTTTAGCTGGTTCTTTTTGGATAGCTGGAGCTGAAGATGGATTTTATCATTTATCTCTTTTTATGCTGTTCAGCTCCTATTGTACATATTATGTTTGTTTTCCGCTGTAGACATTTATGTATAGCTGAACTGTATTTTTACTAAGTATGATCCTGTATACTGTGTAACTCTGATGATTACTTTTATCCAGTATATTCTATTGTTCATCTTCTGGAATATTTATTTAATTCTGTTCTGCTATTATCTGTTTCTGTGTTATATTCCACGGATTACCCTTGCCACCGTCAGTACGGGGTTTGGAGTCGTCTCATTTGGTATCAGAGCTTTGGTTAAGCTTATTTCTGGAATATAACATTTGAACGAACTCGTCAGAAATAGAACTAGTAGTGTTCTAGAACGGGTAACTCTATACAGATAGGATCAGTAATATCCTAGTATGAGTAGCAGAATGAAATAACACCTCGATAGACACATTAACATTGAAGTATATGTTTCTATATTTTAAATTATCTTTTCTGTGACCTGACATTTGATCTGCTGTTTGCAGAAGTACTAGAAAATGAGTGTCAGAAACAGAAGGAATACAGAACCGGATATTGAGGCCCTATTGATCAAATATCGAAATATGGGTGGAATTTCGTTCTCTTGTGAAGAATCTATTATGAAGACACAGGCTTGGATTCGTTCGGCTGAAAAGATCTTTGATGGTTTAAAGCTGAGGGATGACCAGAAAAGATTACTGGCATCCTAGGCACTCAAAGATGAAGCTTTGTTCTGGTGGGATTCGGTTATAGAGAATAATCCAGAAGGTGATATCACCTGGGACAGATTCAAAGTTACTTTCCTAGAAAGATTTACTCCTCCAGAAGCGACTGAGCGATTATGCGACGAATTTTCTTATCTGATACAAGGTGACATGACCATCCCAGAATATCATAAGAAGTTCAACTAACTTTCTCATTTTGCTCCTCATCTGATCAAAGACCCAAAAAGGAAGAATCTTAGATTCATTCACGGGCTTCGAAGAAAATAGCAGAACAGTGTAATGAGGAACATGAAGCTCCCCTTTTCTGAAATGATTTATATGGCTTATCGGTATGAAGATCTCCATAAGAAAGGAATGTTATGCGACGAAGAAGAAGTCAGTTCTAGTGACAAAGCAGAGTCGGAAACTGATATTCCTGAAGCTAGTACGACGTCTGAGATCAGTAAGAAGCCCAGTGCCAAGAGGAAAAGGGCTGAATCTGGGAAAGAACCCGTAACGACCGCCGTATGCAATAACTGCAATAGGCAAGGACATCTCTCGATAAGTTGCAGATCTCTAAAGAAATAAGTAAAGGATGGGTCTAAATCCGGTAAGAGGTTACAAGAGAAAAGAGGATGCCATAAGTGCCATCAGGCTGGGCATATTGCGAAAAACTGCTCGCTATCTCAGAAATCTGAAGCAGTACAAGTGAATGAAGTGGCAGAAGTGCCTGCATCTTCATTTGCTCAGGGAAGGTCTGATGTTTTAGAAGGCATGCTCAATGTCAAGAACATTCCAGTTAAAGTACTGTTTGACACAGGCGCGTCATGAAGCTTTATTTCAAAGATTGCAGTAAAGAAGTTACATTTAAAACAGAAGAAGCTCAAGGAACCAATGACTGTCCAAAATCCAGTTGGGGGTTCCATCAATCTCAGTTGGATTTGTGCAGTACCTGTCTCTTTTTCCTGCTATAAATTCCCTATTATCTCTATCGTCATGAATTTTAATGAATTCAATCTTATTCTCGGATTGGATTGGCTGACCAAATATGAAGCTGAGGTTAGATGCGCCGAGAGAGTTGGTAAGGCAAAGGCACAATCAGGGAATTATATAACCATTCCGTGTGAAGGTCAGAATCCTAAGAGAAAAGACTTCTGGGCTGCTCTGTATGTTTCCCCAATTCAAATAGAAAATATCCCAGAAGTCACAGAGAATATTCCTGACCTCATCAAAGATATTCTTGTCGTTAAAAACTATGCGGATGTGTTCGAAGAAGTAGTTCGCTTACCTCCACAGAGAGAAATTGATTTCAAAATTGCTTTAATTCCCAATGCAAGGCCGGTAGTTCACGCTATTCGAAGAATGTCCTTGAAAGAGAAGGAGGAATTAGACAATCAAACACGACAGCTAGTATGGAAGGGTCTGATCAGGCCTAGTTTCTCTGATTGGGGTGCAGCAGTGGTATTTGTCCCAAAATCTGACGGTACTCTACGGCTGTGCGTGGATTATCGTGATCTGAACAAACAGATGATAAAGAACAAATATCCATTGCCGCGGATTGATGATTTGTTGGATCGATTAAATGGCGCACAAGTATTTTCACGAATGGACCTAGCTATAGGCTTCCATCAACTTCGAATCGCTAAAGAGTGTGTTCCAATGACAGCATTCAGAGGTCCCGACTTATTCTACGAGTGGTTAGTAATGTCGTTCGGCTTATGTAACGCTCCTGCTTACTTCATCGATCTGATGAATAGAGTGTTCAAAGGAGTTTGGAATAAATTTGTTCTGGTTTTCATTGACGATATTCTAATCTTCTCTAAATCAAAAGCCGAACATGAAAAGCATCTAGAACAGGTTCTAGAAATTCTGAGACGGAATGTATTAAAAGCCAAATTTTCCAAATGTATCTTCTGGCAAGTTGAAGTAAAATTTCTGGGCCACGTAGTATCGAAAGAAGGAATTGCTGTGGATCCAAGCAAAATCACAGCTATTCAGAATTGGAAACAGCCCAGTACCCCCACTGAAGTCCGCAGTTTTCTCGGATTGGCTAGCTATTACCGGAAGTTCATTAAAAACTTTTCGAAGATATCTGGTCATTTAACGAAGCTTACAAAGAAACACTCTAAATTCAAATGGAATCCAGAAAGTGAGGAGGCTTTTGAAGAGCTAAAGTTGAGATTAACAACTGCTCCAGTGTTAACCATCATCGATGGCAACCAGGATTTAAAAGTAAGGACCGATGCTTCTAGAGAAGGCCTTGGCGCAGTGTTAATGCAGAGGGGCCAAGTGATTGCTTATGCTAGCCGTCAACTGAAGCCGCACGAGAAAAACTATGTAACTCATAATCTTGAGTTATTGGCTATCATATTCTCTTTAAAAATCTGGAGACACTATCTTCTGGGTGAGAGATTTGAACTGTTTACAGATCATCAGTCGTTGAAGTATCTGTTCACCCAGAAAGACTTGAATCTGAGACAGCAACGTTGGCTGGAGTTTCTTGCAGCATATGACTTTGAAATTATATACACTCCAGGGAAAGCCAATGTCGTGGCCGACGCATTAAGCCAAAAGAATGAAATGATCGCCAGTTTTATTATCACGACTTCATTGCTAGATAAAATATCTGCTCTTCAAAAGGATGATCACTTCAGTCAGAAGATCAGAGAGATAATTCAACAAGGCGAACCTTCGAGTTTTCAAGTAGATAATGATGGGATTTTAAGACTCAAAGGTCGAATCTGTGTCCTAACATTCCTGAGCTTCGAAAGGAAGTACTGGATGAATGCCACAAGTCAAAACTTAGTATCCATCCTGGAGTAAGCAAAATGTACAATGACATTAAACGCACTTTCTTGTGGAAGTCGATGAAAAGGGACATTTCCTTATATGTTAGCCGATGTCCTACTTGCCAACTAGTCAAGAGCGACCAACAGAAATTGGCTGGATTGTTACAGCCACTAGAAGTTCCTAGTTGGAAGTGGGAACATATTTCAATGGATTTCATTGATGGTCTGCCCAGAACCAGAAAAGGAAATGACAGTATTTGGGTGATCGTAGATCGCTTCATGAAGACCGCCCATTTCATACCTGTCAGATCTAACAGAACTGCTCAGAGTCTGGCGCAGATTTACTTCAGGGAAATAGTTAGACTACATGGAGTGCCACTCAGCATAGTCAGTGATAGAGATACAATATTCACTAGCAAATTCTGGGAAGCATTTCAAGTCGAGCTGGGAACGAAGTTGAACTTGAGCACCGCTTATCATCCTCAGACAAACGGTCAGACTGAGAGGGTGAATCGTATTTTAGAAGATCTATTGCGGGCTTGTGTTATAGATTTCGGTGGATCATGGCAAGACCATCTGCATTTGGCTGAATTCTCTTATAACAACAGCTACCAGGCGAGTCTGACAATGTCGCCATTCGAAGCATTGTATGGTAGACCATGCCGATCTCCTGTTTGTTGGGTCGAACCCGGAAATAGACTTGTGTTGGGTCCTGATATGATTCGAGAAGCTGCCGACAAAGTCGATTTTATTAAGAAGCGATTACTTGCCGCTCAAAGCCGACAAAAGAGCTATGCCGATAGAAGAAGGAGAGATATATCCTTTGCTGTTGGCGACTATGTATATTTGAAAGTTTCGCCGATGAGAGGAGTTATCCGGTTCGGTAAAACTGGAATGTTGGCGCCCAAATTCATAGGTTCGTTTCCTATTTTGGAACGGATTGGAACTCTCGCTTATAGGGTCAAATTGCCTGACTGGTTGCCTGGAGTTCATGATGTATTTCACATATCTCAACTTCAAAAGCACGTTCATGATCCAGACTTGATCGTCGAAGAAGCAGCTCAGCAGGATATTGAAATTACTGCAGAATTAGCTGTGAGAAGAGAGCCGCTAAAGATTATCGGCAAAGAAACCAAAGAGCTGAGAAACAAGAAGGTTCACTTAGTCAAAGTGCAATGGAGTGGAGATCCGCGAGATTGTACTTGGGAAACTGAGGAGAGCATTCAGAAAGCTGATCCTAGATGCCGAGTTGATATCTCTGATTGACTCTGGTGCAAGGTACATTTACCCTACTTTGCATTACCATTTAATTCTTTACTCTGCTGTTATTTTCTTTCCATGGATGTGCACTTTTAAATTCTATAGTCTGAATGATTTTAAAAGGAGTATAGAAATTGATTAGTATATTTTTGAAAGGTTGAAAACAATTGGATTGGTTGTTGTGTTGTGTGATTGTAGAATTATCAAACCACTTTCGACATTGTTCCATTTCGGGGACAAAAAGTTTTAAGTGGGGGAGATTGTAACGACCCAGAAAATCTGAACCAATTTAAAAATTTTATATTGGCTAAAATAATAGATTTTAAATATTTAAAATAAATATTTTAAATAATAGAGATGAAAAGTGAGTAGAATCGACAATTGAAAACGAATATAATTAATTATAATTATAAACAAGGCCTGAAATGGCGCTGTAGTTTCAAAAATTGAATTCAAACTTTGTCGGACTGTACCGGGTGCAAAACAAAATGGATTTTAGTGAAACCAAAAATATTTAAATCTGTTAGTGAATACCTTTCTAACGAATCTGAAAAATCGAATTTTCATAGCGGAAAGCAAAAGTTATGGCCGAATGAATTTTCAGAAGGGTCGCTATGGATTTTATATAGCCCGTGAAATTGGCCATTTTGCATACGACCTCGGAATTCGACGAAACCACTTTTGTTGGATCCGGGATGTGAAGTTATTGCTAGGTTTCAAATTTCATAATTTTTGAAGCTAATATGTGAGCGTGGCAAAGGAAAATGTGTTTTGGTCATTTATAGTTAAATTGGATCGACCAAAAATGAACCTTTTTGCAAACGGTCTCAGAATTCGACGAAACAAGTTTTGTTGGGACCGTATCGTCAAAACATAGCTAGATTTATTTTTCTGGAATTTTTCGAATCAGTTTGTGGCCCGGGCAAATTGAAATGTACGTTCAAATTAAATATTGAATATTTTATATTCTAATTTGAAGGAAAACTGACTGAAACATTCGAATGGGCCTTCGAAACATATTCCATTGTGTTCGGAATGGGGTAAAATGCTAGGGACGAAAGTCGTTGGGTTTAGATTGGTGATCGCGTCAGAAAACCCCTTATAAAACCCATCGGCCAATCAAAATTTTTATATAAAAAAAATCCTTTAATTTTCTCTCTCCCCGATATCGATTCACGGCGGAAAACCTTCCTGAGCTTCCCGTCCATTTTCTGATCAATCCACTCACTAATATCAAGAGATCCAGTTGAAGATTTTGTAGAGCTCGGAGAGATCTTCAAATCCATATAAAGTTTGGATTTTTTTTCGTGCAGCGTTTGGAGAGTTTCGACGCTGGGAAGATCCGCCGTTTCGAGCCAGATCGCGCCTCCACCGCCGCGCCGAGTTGAGCGCCACCACCCTCGTCCTGAGCGCCTCTCCAAGCTCTTCGCCGCTGCGAAGGCTGATCATCCTAACACGCATCGATTCGCGCGAAATCTGGTGACCTAGTTTCCAACAAACAAGGGGAGGTACGGTTTTTATTTTTCTGAAATGATTTGAACACCTTTAAACCATTGCAAACCTTGTAAAAATCATATCTTTTTCGTTCGTTAACGAAATTCGATGAAACAGGAAACATCGTGACCGTGTGGACGTCTTCTACATTTTAGAAGAGACCGCATATTTTTCTGAGCCTTCTGCTATTTTTGGTGGAGTGGAACCCAATGTGAGATTTCTAATTTATAAACAATAGGGAAAACGACGATGTATAAATTATATAGTCGATGTATGAGTTATATAAGCGTTGTACACCTCATGTATAAGCGTTGTATAAGTTGTACGTTCGTTGTATAAGTTATATATGCGTTGTAAAAATTATATATGTGTTGAAATAGAAGTGAATTGCTATATATAAATATATATATATACGCCCCTCGTCTACAAACCATGGACGATATTTATTGATTGTGATTGGTGTGAAAATTGACTGATAAGCGAATGGTTGGTTGGAATTGTTTGTGGTTGATATTGATTGATTATGGTTGAAAAATACCCATTTGTGGTTGAGAAATATTTGGTTGAAACCACATAGGATTAGTTTGTGGAAATGAAATAAATATATACATGTCGCCTGCGTGCGAACTAGATGCATGATCCCCATTGTCAAAAACCGCGAGGTTTTAAGGTAGAGCGAGGAGCCGTACTAGGGACGGTCCCGGTTTTAACTTCCCTGCCGTTATGCTGCCGAAATTTTGAATAATATTCATGTGTTTGAATTATTTTCATTTGCTGAAACTATATTTATTCGTTGTATAGAAAACCTTCATGTGTTGAATCGATATTCATTCGTTGATTAGAAACTCATGTGTTGAATGGTATTCGTGTTTTAAATATAAAAATCACATTTTGATCTATATATAGAAACTATAGAAAACCTTCATGTGCTGAATCGATATTCATTCATTAATTAGAAATTCATGTGTTGAATGATATTCATATTTTGAAATAAATTGTTTCATAATAAAAATCACCTTTTATCAACTATATGGACTATGTAAAATAATCTTGTTTTAAAAGAAATTGTTTTATAATAAAAATCCTGTTTTTATCACCTATATAAACTATATAAAATAGTAGTGTTTTGAAATGAATTATTTTACAATAAAAATCACATTTTTATTAGATACATGAATTGTTAAAATGTGAAGTATTAAAAATAGCAACTCGTTCAAATAAATATGCATGAGTCGAAATATTCATTAATTAGCTAATGATACGATTTTTGCCTATGTATGCAACATTAGAATGAATGGAGTTTTTAAACCAAATGGAATCAAATATGAAGTTGAATGGAAAATGATAAGTGATAAGATCTGTATATATGTACATGCATATTTATTGAACAAGTTATAGCAAAGGGGCTAGAGAATGGGAATGAAATTTGTGCCCGACAAATAGGTACACATTTACTGTTTTGTTTGGGTGATGATTTTATGAGCCTGTTGGCTAGCCTCTTGGCTTTTTCTTTTTCTTTTTGACATGAGACGCCCGTGTGGCTACTTGGGAATTTTCCCAATCCCTTCCGTACAAAGGAGGTTATGGCGAATTTTTCTGAAATTTTAAGGCGTTAGTGAAATATTTGAAGGGAAAATGATTTTGAAATTGTTGAGTGAACTATATTTATATAAATATATAAATATAAATAAAATTAAAACGAAACGTGGCCGTGCAGTTCGTGATTTGAAACCGCGATTTCAAACAACTATTGCGGGAGATCCGACCATCGGATTTTCTTGGAATCGCAACCGTTGGGTTCGCCTTCGAAAAATCTTTCCAACGGCACCAACTTTGTAAAAATCCAACGGTTGGATTGTCTGGAATGTTTAATTCAAATCTAAAGAAAAACAGCGCCAGAATCGATTATATATATATATATATATATATATAATTATATTTAATCGAATAACGACGCTGCAGTTCGTATTTTGAAATCGAAACTTCAAACGATTGTACCGGGAGATCCGACCGTCGGATTTTCCCGAAACTAGAACCGTTGGATTCGTTTTGAAAAGACCTTTCTAACGAAGTAAATTTTGTGAAGATCCAATGGTTAGATTTTCAGATATGTTTAAATCAAATCTGAAGAAAAACAGCGCCACGGCCGCGTTATGGCCCGAAGCGTCGTTTTGAATAAATTGGCTATTTTAAAATAAATAAACATAGAGATAAATCGTTATAAAATATCATAAACGATATGGAATGGAAATAAACTGAGTTTGCTCGATTTATGTGGTAATTGATGGTTGAATGTGTTTGGTGTGAAAATTACATTAAAGAACAAAATTGGTGTTGTCGAATGATTTAACCATTGAAATAAGTGGATTTGAAATTCTAAATATACGTGAATTATTTGAAAAGGCCGAGTTAATTCTCATTTCAAATAATTGACCGACGATTGAAAGTCGAAGATGAAGACGGTGGTCGAAGACCGGAGGTCTTCACCTCGTTTGGATGGTAACCGAGGTCCTGATTGGGAGGCATCCCGAAATATGGATAATGAGTGGTGATCGTCCAGACGTACGTGGTGATCGATGGGTTTGCGAGGTATTTAGTGCCTCCGGTTTCGTTCAGACCCAGAACGGACTTGTAAATGGACTGTGTGTCTGACATGGGAGTTTATTCTGTGTTGATTGATTTCTGTTAAATATACATCTGTTTGGCGGCGGAGAATTTATTCTTTTGCTTAACGCCCTTCTCTGAGACGCACGAGCTCAGAGGTTGTATATCGATGGACACCAGTCGCATGGCATGAATTGCCTGTGTGGCATGCTAAGATGCAGTGATCAGGGCTTCTGTTGAAAAGCAAAGCCTTGTGGTTATGATCAAAGCACCGCCTGTATGGAATAACTTTGTGTATAACGTGAAATCGCGGGCCTCACACCCCGATATGAACTAGAAACGGGAGAAGGACCTCAGGGAGGGCATGCGTTTCTTTTTAGCTAGGGTGGTGTCAGTGACCTACCAGCCCTGGCATTTATATACTTTTCACCTATGTGGTTGTTGCTGTTGCGAGGCGCCTCGGTTTGATCGGACGATCCGGGTCCAATGGAGTCATTCATTGGCTCGTTTACGCCCCAAAGGGCGGGGAAACATATTGTTCAAGCATTTTAATCCACATCGGTGGACCGGCCCTGTCGCTCCAAGGGCCCACCTGAGTCTGGGTCATGTGGCTCGGGATAGAGAGTCACGAATTCGGTAAGGACTATCTTTTGCCTTAGTTCATGACGGAAATCCAATTTTCAAATACGTGACTGTGCGGTTTTGATTGTATATATATATGGCGACATGATATATGGTACCCATGCCGTCTATGATTGATAGTTATGATTTGAAATTGTTTTCAAAACATATAAACACTTGCAATAATATCAATTGCCTTTGTTTTATTCGTATCAATCATATTTTGGCCATTATAAGGTAAAACTCTATCCTCCGGTTTGCGTTGCATTGTGTGATGGGAACTGAGTCTTATAATGGCTACATTTTTATAAAATGCATTGCGTTGTTTAAAAGAAAGATTTGTTTTAAAGCACTGGCAATCCAATGGAGAAAACCCGTTCCAAGAAAGTGGTGTGGTCCTGTGATTAGCCAAATTATATATGTGTTGAGTAGATTTCTCATACCAGTCCCATGACTGACTCGTAGATTGTTTCACTTTCAAACTCGGGTGCCCCTTTTCTACACGGGCAGCCTTGTATTCAGGTTTAGCTGGTTCTTTCTGGATAGCTGGAGCTGAAGATGGATTTTATCATTTATCTCTTTTTATGCTGTTCAGCTCCTATTGTACATATTATGTTTGTTTTCCGCTGTAGACATTTATGTATAGCTGAACTGTATTTTTACTAAGTATGATCCTGTATACTGTGTAACTCTGATGATTACTTTTATCCAGTATATTCTATTGTTCATCATCTGGTGTATTTATTTAATTCTGTTCTGCTATTATCTGTTTCTGTGTTATATTCCACGGATTACCCTTGCCACCGTTAGTACGGGGTTTGGGGTCGTCTCATATCTTCACCGGGAATTGGAGGAGGTGCGGCTCAACGTGGGTGGCGCGGTGGGGCTGTGTTCGGAGGCGGTTTGGGAGGGTGGTGCGGCAGCTACGGTCGATGAGAGGTGGTATTCTTGTCGGAGATTGAAGAGCACGAAAATCTCTTCGAAACGTGTATTTACACGAAGGATTTCGTTGAGAATTGAGGGAGAAATCAAGGTTTGAAATTCTGAAGTGTTATGGGTTCTTACGGCTGAAAATGACGAGGAGGAAGAAGAAGAACCCGACGTGCCTTTTTATATTATTATATTTAGGGTTATTTAATTATTATTTAATTCGCCCGTTTAAGCCTGTTTTGGTCCGAACTCAGAATTAAGCCTGCTTACTGTCGTTCTTAGGGTTTTGACATCTTCTGAGCGCAATGGGCTATGTCTCCGGCCCCAATTCTGATGTCTGTAGCGTTTTTTATTTAAAATCCTATTAAAACTTAATTAATTAAATATTGACCATACATGAAAATTCACCGGGGCCACAAATTAAGTTCAAAATTTCCCGACAAATATATTAAGCTATGTTTTGACGCTGTGGACCTAGAAAAATTAATTTTGTTCAATTCTGAGCTCGTATAAGTTTTTAATGAATTTTTAAAGTCAAAAATTGTCCGTTTACACTGAAAAATCAATTATAATTATATATTAATTCTAAAAATTACCGAAAAACCATTTTTAGCTTTGTTTTGACGATAAGAACCCAACAAAATTATTTTCGTCGAATTCTGAGACTGTTTGAAAAATGGCTATTTTTAAGGCATTTAAATTTAACTGAAATAGTCAAAACACATTTTCTTTTCCCACGCTCACATATAAATTCGAAAAATTCTGAAAATTGAAACCTAGCAATAATTCGACATTCCGGTTCCAACAAAAGTGGTTTCGTCGAAAACCGAGGTCGTTTGAAAAATGACTATTTTTAAGGCCAATATATTTAATACTAAAAATACATTTTTAAACAAATAATTTTCGAAACTCAAAATATATAAGTTTTTACTGTTTTTCACTACAGAAACGTCATTCTGAACTCAATGGAAGTGGTTTCGAGTCGAAATTCCTTCATATGTGAAAAGTAGCCTTTCGGGCCATATATAATATATATATAAATTCTACAGCGACCTTTCTAAAAATTGAATTGGCCATAACTTTTGATTTCCGCTATGAAATTTCAATTTTTCAGATTCGTTGGAAAGATGTTTTTAAATAGATTCTAATATTTTTGGTTTCACTAAAATCCGTTAAATTTTGCATCCTGTATGGTCAGTCAAAGTTCAAGTTTGACTTTTCAAACTACCGCGCTATTTCTAACTCTTTTTATAATTAAAATTAAATTATTCATTCTAACTTCGATTTAAACCAAATTTGTGATCATTATTATTTAAAATAGATTATTTTAAATATCAGAACTCATTAAAATCACTTAAAATAAATTTTAAATTGGCCCTAAAATTCAGGGTTGTTACAGTCTCCCCCACTTAAAGACTTTTCGTCCTCGAAAAGGGACGAAGCTAAAAGTTGATTAATTAACTAACTAATATATATATATATATATATATATATATATATTCTCCATTGGTTTAAATAATTTCATTAGTTGATTAACTTTCAAATATATAACTTTTTATATATTCAAAATCATATTTTCCAAAATAGAGTATAATTAATCACAAATACGTATATTATAGGCTTGCTACTCTCAACTCATTCTACGGCATTACTAACCCTATCTCTAATGAGTTTTCTCATTCTAGGATACTGCTGATCCTATCTCTAACGAGTATTCTTATTGGATATTACTAATCCAATCTCTGATGAGCCTTTTGTTCAGTTCTAATGAGTTGTACTCCAAAGATTTGAGCTAACCAAAGCTCTAATACCAACTGTAACGACTCGCATTTCGCCCGACCTTAATCGATCGCAAAATCGACCAAGACCGTTCAAAATCCGCATACGTTAACTTTGGGGATACAACAACATCAGAACAATAACATCAGACTTTTATTACATCATGATAATATAACATCAGAGTACAGAATATATCAGAGTACATCGAAATTAAAATACAGCGGAAGAAAATTTTACAATAAATTTAATATAGTGCAGCGGAAATAAAATAGATACAGCGGAAGACAACTATGCTGTGGACACGACTTTAAGCTTCATTCCAGAATCCTGCTCAAGATAAACCTGTAGACAAACTACTCGACTGCCCGTGTGGAAAAGAGGGCACCAGAGTTTGCAAAGGTGGAAACAAACAACGGGTCATTCGTGGGACTGGTGTGAGAATTCTTAACTAATTTAACTAATAGTAATAAGGCAAATCCATGGACCACGCCGCTAATGCGGAACGGGTTTTATCCCAATGGATTGTCGTGCATAACTTGAAGTAAATCGTAAAACAACGCAATGCTTTTTAGAAAAATGAAATCACCATAAGACTCAGGTCCCATCACACAATGCAACGCACACCAGAGGATAGAGTTTTACCTTATGGTGATTAAACATGCTTGATACGTTAAAAACGAATTTGATATTATTATTAGTGTGTATATGTTTTTAAAAACAATTTCAATCATAATGTATCAATCCTAGGAAGCATAGGTACCATATGTTATGCCTCCGTACTAGTAATACAATCAAAACCGCATGGGGCGTATTGGAAATTGAGTTTCCATCATGAGTCAAGGCTAGGGAGGAGCTCCTTACCGATTCGAGACACTCTAGCTAATGTCTCAGGGTTCCCCGTAGTTAACCCTTGGATCCTACAGGACCGGTCCGCCATACGAGTTGCGGATTAGTTATTCTTGAACACACGTTTCCCAGTCCTATAGGACCTATCATCCGAGGCGCCTCATTCCATCATCCACATAAGTAAAATGTCAGGGCTGGTAGGTCACTGACACCACTTTAGCTAGAAAGAAACGTGTTGCTCTCCCTGCGTTCCCTTCTCCCGTTTTAGACTCCGCCGGTGTGTGAGGCTCGCGAAGTCACGTTATACACAAAGCTATGCCTAAACAGGCTATGCTTTGATCATCCCACAAGGCCTGCTTTTCAACAAAGCCTTGATCATATGCATCTTAGCATGCCACATCATCACTCCATATCATACTACCAACCCTTTGCCGAAATATATGAACGGGTGTTAAGCATGAGAATAAATTCTCCACCACCAAACATCCATACATTCGACAGAAGATTAATAACATGATATATAATGGAGTACGATATCAGACACACAATCCATTTAAAAGCTTATGCTCTGGGTCTGAGCGAAAGCCAAATCCGTACAAATCAACACTACGTCCGGACAACTCCTACTATTACCTTATCATGGTAGCGAGCCATTCTAAGGCAACAATCATCATCGTCCGTTCGATGTGGAGATTTGACGGTCTTCAATCTCCGTCTTCCAATCTTGGATTTTTAAACGTCGTTTAATTATTTGGAATGAGATAAACTCGGACTTTCCAAATAATCCTCATATATATATATATATATATATATATTGAAAATCCTTCTTACACATTAATAATTATTTTTATTAACGATTCATTCCTATTTTAATTATTTAAGATAATTAAATTTTAATATAACGACGCTTTAAGTCCATGGGCGACTATGGCGCTGCATTCAACCAATTTTGATTTTTACATTTCTCAGAATCTAACCGTTGGATCTTAACGTAATATATATCATTGGAAAGATTTTTCCAAGACGGTCCTAACGGTTTCAGTTTCAAGAAAATCCCACGGTTGTATCTTCTTGTATAGTCGTTTAAAAGTACGATTTCAAAACGCGAACTACCACGCCCTATTCGTTCAATTTTGATTATATATATAATCATTGAATCGTAATAACGTCATTTGATTAAAACAACGCTCTACACAATTACCGATACTTACTAAATTTTAATTCATTTGAAAATGAAGATAATATTACCGCATCCTAAATTTATTCTTTCCTTACATTGAAAATGTAAATTCCATCCTTTTTATTTACATAAAAATGTAAACTTAGTTCCTACGCAAATTCCTATATTCTTTATTTACATGTAAAACAAATGTAAAATTTGATACATTCAAAATCCTACTTTTAAACGTAGATTTCAACTTCAATGTACATTCTCATCTTAGTTACATTATAAAAATGTAACTTATTTTTGCAGCGAATCCTATTTTAAATTTACGTATCAAATTGCAAGTTTACTTTACAATGCAAACTCTACTCCCTATTTACATTGTAAAAATATGATTTTTAATTACAATGCAAACACTACTTCTAATTCACATTGTAAAAATATGATTTTTAATTACAATGCAAACAATACATCTAATTCACATTGTAAAAATATAATTTTTAATTACAATGCAAACACTACATCTAATTACATATGAAATAAATCAATTTTATTTCTAATGTTCATTCTCATTTCATGTTATATATATACATAAGAAAAATGCAATTTCGATCATACAATGAAATTGCATCCTTTAATTACATAGAAAAATGTAGTTTTGACATACGTTATACTTTCTTATAGACATTACATATAAAAATGTAATATTTAACATACAATGTAGATTCATGTTTTAATTACATATAAAAATGTAAATTTTATCCTATGGTGTAATTCCCTATATAATTTACATATAAAAATGTAAATTTTAACATACGATGAAATTTCCATGTTAATTACAAAGGAAAATGTAATTTTTAACATACGGCCTAAATTCACTTTATAATTTACATATAAAAATGTAAATTTTAACATACGATGGAATTCACTTGTTAATTACAAAGAAAAATGTAATTATTAATATACGACATAAATTCACTTTATAATTTACATATAATAATGTAAATTTTAACATACGATGGAATTCACTTGTTAATTACAAAGAAAAATGTAATTTTTAATATACGACATAAATTCACTTTATAATTTACATATAAAAATGTAAATTTTAACATAAAGTGGCATTCACATGTTAATTACAAAGAAAAATGTAATTTTTACAATACGGTGTATATTCCTATATAATTTACATATAAAAATGTAAATTTTATTATACGATGAAATTCCCCTTTTAATTACAAAGAAAAATGTAATTTTTAACATACGACGTTGATTCACTTTATAATTTACATATAAAAATGTAAATTTTGACAAACGATGAAATTCACCTTTTAATTACAAAGAAAAATGTAATTTTTAACATTCAACGTTGATTCACTTTATAATTTACATATAAAAATGTAAATTTTGACAAACGATGAAATTCACCTTTTAATTACAAAGAAAAATGTAATTTTTAACATTCAACGTTGATTCACTTTATAATTTACATATAAAAATGTAATTTTCGTCATGCAATGTAAATTTACATTTTAATTACATAGAAAAATGTAATTTTCGTCATGCAATGTAAATTTACATTTTAATTACATAGAAAAATGTAATTTTCAACATACGGTGCAAATTTATATATAAATTACATATAAAAATGTAACTTTTGTTCATGCGGTGTAAATTCATTCTTAAACTACATAATAAAATGTTATTTAATTTATGCGATACAGATTCATTCATAAATGACAAAATAAAATGTTATATAATTCATGCGATGTAAATTCATTTATAAATAACAAAATAAAATGTTATATAATTCATGCGATGTAAATTCATTTATAAATAACAAAATAAAATGTTATATAATTCATGCGATGTAAATTCATTTATAAATAACAATATAAAATGTTATATAATTCATGCGATGTAAATTCATTTTACAACATAAAATTTCATTCTTTTACTTACAATGTAAAAACATCATCTTTTTATGTACAATGTAAAAGTGTTCTCTTTTATATTTACAATGTAAAGATATCAACTTTTATACTTATAATGTAAAAATATCAGTTTTTATATTTTACAATGTAAAAATATCAACTTCTCTATTTTACAATGTAAAAATATTAATTTCTTTATTTTACAATGTAAAAATATCATCTTTTCTATTTTACAATGTAAAAATATTAACTTTTCTATTTTCAAAACAAAGATGTGATCTTTTATTTTCAAAACAAAGATGTGATCTTTTATTTTCAAAACAAAGATGTGATCTTTTTATTTACAATAAAAATATTGTCTTTTTATTCTCAATATAAAAAGATGATCTTTTTATTTACATCATCAAATTTTCATCTTTTAATTTTCAATATAAAAAGATGATCTTTTTATCGTCAAATTTTCATCTTTTAATTTTCAATATAAAAAGATGATCTTTTTATTTTCATCGTCAAATTTTCATCTTTTAATTTTCAATATAAAAAGAAGATCTTTTTATTTTCATCGTCAAATTTTCATCTTTTAATTTTCAATATAAAAAGATGATCTTTTTATTTTCATCGTCAAATTTTCATTACCAATCCAACCACAACGATAAAAGGTAATCATATGATCTATTACCAATTCAAATCTAGCACTTCAATTTCAGATCTAATATCACATCATCCAAAAACAATTCGAATTCTCAACATAGAACAACATCCATAGCATATCGATTTATTTTCACCATTCAACATTAAGCACCAAAAGAATAATAATTAAATTAATTAATATTAAATTAAAAATGAATTCTCACCTTGCTTGTTTCTGAAATGGAGGTGATTTCGATCAGATCTCGTGTTCGGAGTCACGGCGGTTTTCGGATCTGAAAGATCTAAATTTGAAATTCATGTGTTAATTAGAATTCTGAATTTTAACAACTGGCACAGCGACATTTAAAAGCGTCACAAAATCTGAAATAAATTTTTACCTAATGTTCAAAACTTTGAATCGAGATAACTCGAGCTACGATCGACGGTTTTACGAACGGTTTGCGGGAGATTGGAGAGCTACAAGAGGGCTATCTTCACCGGGAATTGGAGGAGGTGCGGCTCAACGTGGGTGGCGCGGTGGGGCTGTGTTCGGCGGCGGTTTGGGAGGGTGGTGCGGCGGCCGGCGGCTACGGTCGATGAGAGGTGTTGATTCTTGTCGGAGATTGAAGAGCACGAAAATCTCTTCGAAACGTGTATTTACACGAAGGATTTCGTTGATAATTGAGGGAGAAATCAAGGTTTGAAATTCTGAAGTGTTATGGGTTCTTACGGCTTAAAATGATGAGGAGGAAGAAGAAGAACCCGACGTGCCTTTTTATATTATTATATTTAGGGTTATTTAATTATTATTTAATTCGCCCGTTTAAGCCCGTTTTGGTCCAAACTCAGAATTAGGCCTGCTTACTGTCGTTCTTAGGGCTTTGATTTCTTATGAACACAATGGGCTATGTCTCGGGCCCCAATTCTGATGTCTGTAGCGTTTTTTATTTAAAATCCTATTAAAAATTAATTAATTAAATATTGATTGTACATGAAAATTCATCGGGGCCACAAATTAACTTCAAAAATTCCCGAAAAATATATTAAGCTATGTTTTGACGCTGCGGACCTAGAAAAATTAATTTCGTTCAATTCTGAGCTGGTATGAATTTTTAATGAATTTTTAAAGTCAAAAATTGTCCGTTTACACTGAAAAATCAATTATAATTACATATTAATTCTAAAAATTAGCGAAAAATCATTTTTAGCTTTGTTTTGACGATACGAACCCAACAAAATTATTTTCGTTGAATTCTGAGACTGTTTGAAAAATTGCTATTTTTAAGGCGTTTAAATTTAACTGAAATAGTCAAAAACACATTTTCTTTTCCCACGCTCACATATAAATTCGAAAAATTCTGAAAATTGAAACCTAGCAATAATTCGACATTCCGGTTCCAACAAAAGTGGTTTCGTCGAAAACCGAGGTTGTTTGAAAAATGACTATTTTCAAGGCCAATATATTTAATACTAAAAATACAGTTTTAAACAAATAATTTTCGAAACTAAAAATGTATAAGTGTTTACTGTTTTTCACTGCAGAAACGTCATCTTGAACTCAATGGAAGTGGTTTCGGGTCGAAATTCCTTCGTATGTGAAAAGTAGCCTTTCGGGCCATATATAATATATATATAAATTCTGCAGCAACCTTTCTAAAAATTGAATTGGCCATAACTTTTGATTTCCGCTATGAAATTTCAATTTTTTAGATTCGTTGGAAAGATGTTTTTAAATAGATTCTAATATTTTTGGTTTCACTAAAATCCGTTAAATTTTGCATCCTATATGGTCAGTCAAAGTTCAAGTTTGACTTTTCAAACTACCGCGCTATTTCTAACTCTTTTTATAATTAAAATTAAATTATTCATTCTAACTTCGATTTGAACTAAATTTGTGATCATTATTATTTAAAATAGATTATTTTAAATATCAAAACTCATTAAAATCACTTAAAATAAATTTTAAATTGGCCCCAAAATTCAGGGTTGTTACACTTGATGTAAATAAACATAAAATAAGGAGTTGTTCTTTTATTTACATTTCTTGATGTAAATAAAACTAGAAATTAAATATTACATTTTTATTTGCATTACTCAATGCAAATAAAACATGAGAATAAAAGATACATTTTCATTTGCAATCCTTAATGCAAATAAATTATGAAATGAAAAGTTATAATTTTTATTTACATTCTTCTATGTAAATAAACATCAAATTAAAATGTTGAATCTTTATTTGCATTCTTTATTGCAAATAAAGAATGAAATGAAAAGTTATATTTTTGTTATTATTTGTATTCCCTATTACAAATGGAATTAAAGATTATATCCTTCTTCCCACTTATTTACAGTGAAAGGAATTGAAATAAAGATTATATTTTTATCGCCATTTTAGATGCGATAAAAAGAATAGAAATAAAGATTACATTTTTATTGACATTTTACATGCGATAAAAAGAATAGAAATAAAAGAGGCATTTTTATCGTCGTGTGATATATTGTGTACTACACTGCCATAGACAAGTTACCCGACTTGTTTATGTGATTGGGTCGATAATTTTTACACATCGCCCAAGTGCACAAATTAGTTTATTATTTGTTTTTTGGTTGAAACCCCACACGGGTGTTGGGATGAAAATTTACATACACTAATCCAAATATTTAGTTGTATGTTGATCGTTAGATCGACAGGCTGCGATGAGCATTATTATTTAATTTTAACGCTTACGCAGTGGAATTTACACTTTGGATGTAGATGGATGATTTGATGATTTTACTATTATCGTCATATACATGATGTGTGTGAAATCCATGTAACCCAAAATTATATGGTAAATGTGTGAGTCGTAGTTCGATTTAGATATTCTTTTAAATGAGAATATTTTTACATTAGAAATCCTTTTTATACAAAGTATATTTATATTTTCAAAATACATATTGTTAATCAAGTATATGTTAAAACAAAGAATATTTATAAAAGATAAAGATTTGCAATATAAAGAATATTTCTCACTTAGAGTCTTTATATAAAGAATATTTTTTATGATTATTTTTAAAATATGTTTTTAAAAGATTACTAGCATTTGCAATTATATTTTGTGATATGAAATAAATTGAGATGTGAAGTGGATTTATCGTGGATGATGTTTTAAACGACATTTGTCCTTTAATCCAATTTACATTTAAATTATTATTTGGAATTTATAAATCTATTTTATAGATTTAAAAAGGGCATTTTCTAAAAATCAAGTTTTTCAATTTAATATATTAAATTGGAATTAAGTGGAAATTCGATTGGTAACAATCGAAATGCGCATCTGTAAAAGAAGACCGATCTTATATATGGAATTTAAGAGGCTTTGACGTTATTCCATTTATATTCTTAGTCTGATACAGAAATCTATATCGATTATGTATTGATTTGATTTCTGTGGAATTCCATATTTCGGAAATGGATTTATAGATTTTATTTTCAGAATATTATCTTTGATAAAATTAATGAGAATCTTTTAAAACGAATATCTTATTAAAAGAATATTCTGAGTTGGAATGTGACGTAATGTGTGATTTTCCAATATTTGCTTTTTAATCCCAAAATACGCGAGTTATTCAGAAAGACTAGGTTTAACCCATTCTGAATAATCATCACGACGATCAAGAGTCGAAGATGAAGACGGTGATTGAAGACCGAAGGTTTTCACATCGTTGGGATGATGATGACTGGTATCTTGAATTGGGATTGGCCTTCCAAGGCAAGGTACTTGGTGATGGTCGTCTAAATGCATTTGGAGATCGACGGGACGTTGTTTCGCTCAGACCCAGAGCGGACTTGTAAATGGATTGCGTGTCTGACATTGTATTCCTTTCTACTGTATTTTTTTGAATGCTACTGATTATTTATTTCTGTTTGGTGGTGTAGAATTTATTCTTTACTTATCACCCTTCTCTAAGACGTATGAGCATAGATGTTATATATATATATATTGTAGATGATCAATAATATGGCAGGGTCTGACAATGTGACATGCTTAAATGCAAATGATCAAGGCTTTGTTGAAAAGCAGGCCTTGTGGTTGATGATCAAAGCATAGCCTGTTTAGGCATAGCTTTGTGTATAACGTGACTTCGCGAGCCTCACACCCCGGTATGAGTCAAAAACGGGATTAGGACTGCAGGGAGTGCACACGTTTCTTTCTAGCTAGGGGTATTGCTGGTGCTTTAGCACGGCCCGACATTCAACTTATATGGATTTGGATTGAGGTACCTCGGGTTTTTATAGGCCGGAAGTTGTCATATTATAGGTCCAAAAGGGTCGGGAAACGTGTGTTCAGGAATTGCCAATCCACTACCGTTAGATGGGGACCGGCCCTGAATATCCAAGGGTTCACTGCGGTGGATCTTGAGGCATTTGCTAGAGTATCTCGAATCGGAAGAGGACGATCCCTAGCCTCGATTTCATGACAGAAAACCAATTTCCAATACAACACCACGGTTTTGATTGTAAACTTATATATGGCGACATAGTAGGATGGGGTACTGTAACACCCCACCTCCGTTAATGTCACTCACAAAGGGAATGCCTTAACTTTGGTGGAGCATTTTAGTAAACAGAA
Source organism: Allium sativum (assembly GCA_030737875.1). Classification (NCBI taxonomy): domain Eukaryota; kingdom Viridiplantae; phylum Streptophyta; class Magnoliopsida; order Asparagales; family Amaryllidaceae; genus Allium; species Allium sativum. The sequence continues at coordinate 632,292,927 of CM060920.1, forward strand.
CAGAAACTTACAAGACAGATAAAACAGTACTTGGAAAATTTTATCTTTATTACAGCGGAAACAGAAATCAATATGGTTACATCCGTTCAAATCTCAGAATTCAAGTACAAATATCAGCCTTGTACAAAAGCCTTCAAAATGCATGGTTTAAAATCATAATCCCCATAGAACGGGAGCTATACAGAGCCAAGCCATACTTTAAGCACTTCAAGCAGAGAGAAATCCGGATCAAACTAAAGTATTCCCTCCTTGGATAACCTGGGGAGGGAAATGGAAGAAAGGAGGCAAAACAACAAGGGTCAGACAAAAAGTCTGGCAGGTCCAGTGACTTTCAGCATATGAACAGATAATAATAATATGACATGAACATAAAACTGGATGAGAGATAACTGTAACAGTTGTAGCAGATATAACAGAAGAACAGAATGACATAAACTATTGCTTTACACTTCTCTGCACTAATACTAGTATAACAGAATTACGGTGTCACCCTAATGTCTAAACTGAAACGGAAACGGGTACAGAATAATTTAACAGAAATGGGCCTTTACTACCCGATCAGAAACAGACAGAAGCAGAAACAGATTAATCCCTACGGAAACAGAATGTAGAATTAGTTGTACACTAGTAATGGGCCTTTACCACCCGAACAGACGGTACCACGCAGAAACAGACAGGTGTTACCACCCAACAGAAACAGACGGTACCAACAGAAACAGACAGAACTAAGTGTACCCTAAAACCCTACCCCGAAGCGATCGTCTCCCTAATACATAAATATCCTGTGTCGGCCCCATAGTAGGGTGTATCACTCCCTAAAGTGACAACCAATTGGCACAGACCTATTTACAGATGTCACGGCGTCTTACATCCTCAGAGGCAGATCAGGATCCATGCACGCAAATGACCCGGTTGGAACGCACCATCAACACCCCTCGCCATTATCAGAATGAACCGCTTATAATTAGTTCAGTAAGCGTGCCCGGACCCTACCTACTGTTGGGTCAAAGTTTTGATACCATAAAGGGTTACTGACTAATATGGGTCCCAAACAACAGATGACACAAGTAAATCCCCTCCTAACCTTGTGTCCCCAGACTAACAGATTTCAAATTAACTTGTTTATAGGTTTAGACATACAGAATTCAGATCAACTAGTTCACAGACAAGTTTTCAGACTAACAGATTAGATATACAGATTAACAGACTTACAGATTACCCGATTTCAGATTAACAGGCTTACAGATTAACTAGTTACAGATTAACAGACTTACAGATTTGTCTAACTTTGTAATTAGGCCTACAGATTCACGGAACAGATTTATTAAATTCATCAGTCTAGTGAAATTAACCCTATCCGCCCAACACATTATATTTATATCAGATTTTCATTAATTAAATATTAATGCCCAGACCTCTCACATTAGACTGACAGTTTGCAGAACTGGTTAGGCTGGTTGGTTCCGGGCAGGTTTCTGTCGCAAACTGAGTCTAACCTCGGGTTTCAAGTACGTTATGACTAACTTACCACATTAGAACCTATTGTTTGTGGCCACTGGATATGCCGAGCGGATCCGGGCAGAATTACGCTGCAAACTCATTCTAACCTCAAGTTAGCCATGTTTATCTTTGCAGCCAATTAATTAATGATTTACCATTTATACCCACGCCTAATATATATGTCAATTTTCATAATTATAGCCAATTCAGATTTTGTCAATAACAGACTTAATATATCAACTCAACAGATATGGCAGATAACAGATTTAGCAGATTAGGCGACTTAACGGATTCAGCAGATTAAGCAGTTTAGCAGATTTAGCATATAACAGTTTAGGCATCTTCAGCAGACTTAGCAGATGACAGATTTGGTATATGAATAGATATAGCAGATTATTGCAGAACTAGCAGATTAGGCAATATAACAGAACTAGCAAATTAGGCAATATAACAGAACTAGCAGATTAGGCCATATAACAGATTTAATCATTCCTTAAAGTTTCATAAACATATCTTGCCTAATTATAAATTTGGCCTAAGTTTGCATGCCTAAATAGTTGTCATGATTCACGTTATGATCATATACCCCACGTTTGCATTGAATTTATATGGCACAGATTATGGTCATAATTTACCATATAACACATGTCTCAAATTTAGTTAAACTTGCCTAGTACAAAAGATTCACATATAAATTATACCAAATATAGCTATCGATTTCAATGCATGTCATATATTCAAAAATCTCCCACTTAGGTGTTATTCACATTTAATAGTTATCAAATCTTAACATAAATCTTCACACCTAAGTCATATTCCCTTTTTATCCCAAATCTTGAATTTCTATATAAACAATATGCCCAACAATCTAGAACTTTAAATTATAACAGATCTTTAATTCAAAAATATGCGTTATGTCCAATGTCTCAAGTCACATGTTAATATACAATGGTTCCTCTTCTTCCAATTCACAGAATATGCACAGATCTAAATCTAGTTTACAACCTATGTCCTTTTAGTCACAGATTAGCCATGTCCAATTATGCCATCATTCATTATTTATCCCAAAGTTTAACGTTCGTGCGTTAATCTCTTATGAGATTTGGCGCAGGCTCGGGGTAGCCTGGCTATAGAACAGAAAGAAGAAAGAGATATAGAATAAAATAGATCAGAACAGAACATACGCAATCTCAAATTCAGATTTACAATCATGTCACAATTATAATTAAAGTTTATATCGGAAAATAACTGCACTTGCCTTGGTTGGATTCTAAAAGAAAAAGGTGTTGTAGCTGTTCTCTTTTAATCCTAATCAGAATTGGAGGAAGAAGAAGCACAAGTCCTAGCTTAGGTTTCAGCAGAGTAGAGACGCCATTGATTTATTTATTTTTAGAGAGGAAGAGAGCAATGGAGGCTAGAGAATTGTATATGAGATTTAGGTTTAGGTTAGGGATGTATATATAGGTGTAGGAAGTTATTTAGGACCATTAGATTAACCCTGAATCATGAGAACCATTCAAATGCAAAATCTGCATTTGAGCGAATCGGCCCACGGAATGACAGCCAAACACCCTGGATTAACCCCTAGTCGACCCAGCGGGGCTTAGGTCGACATCAAAAATGGGCCGGTTCGGTTATTCCCCCTCCCAATTCGCTATCTTGAACCTTTTTTGCATGTTTATTTATTTAATTTATATATATATATCTATATATATTTCTCTCATATGCATACAAACTTCAAGGCTTAATAACTTCTTCATAATTAACCATTTTTTTTATTTGTGAACATCACTATTATTAGAAATACGGGGTGTTACATTCTCCCCTCCTTAAAGGATTTCGTCCCCGAAATCTTCAAGTTAAGAAGAATGTGTCCTACCATCCAACATCCATCTACTCAATCATCAATCACTGGCGTCCATTGTCCTTAGAAACTTCTAATGTTGTATGAACATATGCAAAGGTGTGTATATATGTTCCTTATCTAATGCAAAGATCAGGCGGTCCACTGATTCAGCTGACCTCCTTAATGCGAATTATGTCAGTGCCATGAGTCCAACATGTATGCAATTTTCCTACTTGATACATATCATTTCTATATGAGTGCACAACCATTCAGTCATATGCAACATCCATGTGCTGAGTCAATCATTTTGCATCCACAAAAATTGAAAAATGCTCACACATCCATATGCAGTATGAGAGTGTTTTCGAGCTGATCTAGTGCCTAGTGTGTGTATATGCATCCACGAGCAACCACTAGCAACCACTTGCATCCACTTGCAACCATCAAACATAACATGTCTCAAACACATGTTTACACCCATTAGTTTCTACCTAAAGTTCGAAGATTCGATCGATAGGATACAGTCGAATGATGGAAGCGAGTACAGATAGAACGAAGACTTGGTTCCCATTAGACATTGGTTGAGAAAATAATTCCCCTAAGTATCAACCCCAAAGACCGAAATCAATATCAGATTGACACTCAGAGGATTACCCTCTTTAGACAATGTCGGAACTGGAAATCAGAATTATTCAGATATTTACAGACTACTGATACAGATCAGGTTCCCTAATGATTCTTAGGAAGCTAAGCATGATAAAATCATATCCCACAAAACCTCAGAATGTATGCGTCATACTTGACGCCTAACACAGATATCTCTCAAACCCCAATCTATCACAAACAGATTAATCATAACCCTTATGGGTTTGAGTCTACAGCGGAATCAGAAACAATACTAGTAATAAAGTGCAGAGTATCGATTACAGAATCAAAATGCCAGAATCAGAAAGAGTTTTAACTCAACAATCAGATAAAGAAATTAAACTTCTCACAGAAAGTTTTCCTAATTCTATCCTATCCACTAGCCTCGAGAGTGTTCTCCTGCCCTCCAGAAGTAGGTCCTATCTTCTGCCCTTGCCCTCGTTTCTTCGGGCAGTCCCTAGTGAAGTGTCGCATCTCACCACGGTTGAAGCAAGCGGCCTTCTTTGGATCCACTTTCTTATCGTGTGTCCTATCCATGTCTCCCATATACGTTCTCCATTCGTGACCTTCCACCAAAATGAAGCTTCATCCTTCATTAACCAAGCAGCTGGTTGAACCTTCCTCTCATCGTCTATCTCAAAGGTACCAATAAGTCCTCCACTTCGTTCAGCCAACTTCTAGCCTCGACAACGTCTCAGTCCCATAAAGCGGTTTTCCGCCCATCGCACGGAAGTTCTTACATATCTTAGAAAAAGCATCTATACGCGGAGGAAGAGATTCAAAAGGGAAAGAGGAAGGAACTCGAAACAAAGAATCGAAAGAAAGATATATGGCTTTTCGAGATTATGTTTTTTTTTCTTCAAAATAAGCTTCACTTTTGAAAATACTTCCTTTTTAAAACATAGTTTTCAAAAACTTTTTATCTAATCCGGTAACCTTCAGCTCAGATACCAAGTGTAACACCCCACCTCCGTTAAGGTCACTCACAAAGGGAATGCCTTAACTTTGGTTGAGCATTTTAGTAAACGGAACAGAAACTTACAAGACAGATAAAACAGTACTTGGAAAATTTTATCTTTATTACAGCGGAAATAGAAATCAATATGGTTACATCCTTTCAAATCTCAGAATTCATGTACAAATATCAGTCTTGTACAAAAGCCTTCAAAATGCATAGTTTAAAATCATAATCCCCATAGAACGGGAGCTATACAGAGCCAAGCCATACTTTAAGCACTTCAAGAAGAGAGAAATCTGGATCAAGCTAAAGTATTCCCTCCTTGGATAACCTGGGGGGAATGGAAGAAAGGAGGCGAAACAACAAGGGTCAGACAAAAAGTCTGGCAGGTCCAGTGACTTTCAGCATATGAACAGATAATAATAATATGACATGAACATAAAACTGGATGAGAGATAACTGTAACAGTTGTAGCAGATATAACAGAAGAACAAAATGACATAAACTATTGCTTTACACTTCTCTGCACTAATACTAGTATAACAGAATTACGGTGTCACCCTAATGTCTAAACTGAAACGGAAACGGGTACAGAATAATTTAACAGAAACAGGATGCTAATAATGGGCCTTTACTACCCGATCAGAAACAGACAGAAGCAGAAACAGATTAATCCCTACGGAAACAGAATGTAGAATTAGGTGTACACTAGTAATGGGCCTTTACCACCCGAACAGACGGTACCACGCAGAAACAGACAGGTGTTACCACCCAACAGAAACAGACGGTACCAACAGAAACAGACAAAACTAAGTGTATCCTAAAACCCTACCCCCAAGCGATCGGCTCCCTAATACATAAATATCCTGTGTCGGCCCCATAGTAGGGTGTATCACTCCCTAAAGTGACAACCAATTGGCACAGACCTATTTACAGATGTCACGGTGTCTTACATCCTCAGAGGCAGACCGGGATCCATGCACGCACATTACCCGGTTGGAACGCACCATCAACACCCTTTGCCATTATCAAAATGAACCTCTTATAATTAGTTCAGTAAGCGTGCCCGGACCCTACCTACTGTTGGGTCAAAGTTTTGATACCAGAAAGGGTTACTGACTAATACGGGTCCCAAACAACAGATGACACAAGTAATTCCCCTCCTAACCTTGTGTCCCCAGACTAACAGATTTCAAATTAACTTGTTTATAGGTTTAGACATACAGAATTCAGATCAACTAGTTTACAGACAAGTTTTCAGACTAACAGATCAGATATACAGATTAACAGACTTACAGATTAGTTGATTTCAGATTAACAGGCTTACAGATTAACTAGTTACAGATTAACAGACTTACAGATTTGTCTAACTTTGTAATTGGGCCTACAGATTCACGGAACAAATTTACTAAATTCATCAGTCTAGTGAGTTTAACCCTATCCGCCCAACACATTATATTTATCTCAGATTTACATTAATTAAATATTAATGCCCAGACCTCTCACATTAGACTGACAGTTTGCCGCTACTGGTTAGGCTGGTTGGTTCCGGGCAGGTATCTGTCGCAAACTGAGTCTAACCTCGGGTTTCAAGCACGTTATGACTAACTTCTCGCATTAGAACCTATTGTTTGCGACCACTGGATATGCCGGGCGGTTCCGGGCAAAATTACGCCGCAAACTCATTCTAACCTCGAGTTAGCCATGTTTATCTTTGCGGCCAATTAATTAATGATTTACCATTTATACCCACGCCTAATATATATGTCAATTTTCATATTATAGCCAATTCAGATTATGTTAATAACAGACTAAATATATCAACTCAACAGATATGGCAGATAACAGATTTAGCAGATTAGGCGACTTAACGGATTCAGCAGATTAAGCAGTTTAGCAGATTTAGCATATAACAGTTTAGGCATCTTCAGCAGACTTAGCAGATGACAGATTTGGTATATGAACAGTTATAGCAGATTATTGCAGAACTAGCAGATTAGGCAATATAACAGAACTAGCAAATTAGGCAATATAACAGAACTAGCAAATTAGGCCATATAACAGATTTAATCATTCCTTAAAGTTTCATAAACATATCTTGCCTAATTATAAATTTGGCCTAAGTTTGCATGCCTAAATAGTTGTCATGATTCACATTATGATCATATACCCCACATTTGCATTGAATTTATATGGCACAGATTATGGTCATAATTTACCATATAACACACATCTCAAATTTAGTTAAACTTGCCTAGTACAAAAGATTCACATATAAATTATACCAAATATAGCCATCGATTTCAATGCATGTCATATATTCAAAAATCTCCCACTTAGGTGTTATTCACATTTAATAGTTATCAAATCAGAACATAAATCTTCACACCTAAGTCATATTCCCTTTTTATCCCAAATCATGAATTTCTATATAAACAATATGCCCAACAATCTAGAACTTTAAATTATAACTGATCTTTAATTCAAAAATATGCGTTATGTCCAATGTCTCAAGTCACATGTTAATATACAATGGTTCCTCTTCTTCCAATTCACAGAATATGCACAGATCTAAATCTAGTTTACAACCTATGTCCTTTTAGTCACAGATTAGCCATGTCCAATTATGCCATCATTCATTATTTATCCCAAAGTTTAACGTTCGTGCGTTAATCTCTTATGAGATTTGGCGCAGGCTCGGGGTAGCCTGGCTATAGAATAGAAAGAAGAAAGAGATATAGAATAAAATAGATCAGAACAGAACATACGCAATCTCAAATTCAGATTTACAATCATGTCACAATTATAATTAAAGTTTATATCGGAAAATAACTGCACTTGCCTTGGTTGGATTCTAAAAGAAAAAGGTGTTGTAGTTGTTCTCTTTTAATCCTAATCAGAATTGGAGGAAGAAGAAGCACAAGTCCTAGCTTAGGTTTCAGCAGAGTAGAGACGCCATTGATTTATTTATTTTTAGAGAGGAAGAGAGCAATGGAGGCTAGAGAATTGTATATGAGATTTAGGTTTAGGTTAGGGATGTATATATAGGTGTAGGAAGTTATTTAGGACCATTAGATTAACCCTGAATCATGAGAACCATTCAAATGCAAAATCTGCATTTGAGCGAATCGGCCCACGGGATGACAGCCAAACACCCTGGATTAACCCCTAGTCGACCCAGCGGGGCTTGGGTCGACCTCAAAAATGGGCCGGTTCGGTTATTCCCCCTCCCAATTCGCTGTTTTGAACCTTTTTTGCATGTTTATTTATTTAATTTTTATATATATCTATATATATTTCTCTCATATGCATACAAACTTCAAGGCTTAATAACTTCTTCATAATTAACCATTTTTTTATTTGTGAACATCATTATTATTAGAAATACGGGGTGTTACAGGTACTATGCCGTCTAAGGTTAATACATTTATATTGAAATGTTATATATACACACACACTAATAATAGTATCGTTTTTACGTATCAAGCATCTTTTGACCATTATAAGGTAAAACCCTATCCTCTGGTGTGCGTTGCATTGTGTGATGGGACCTGGGTCTTATAATGGTTTCATTTTTCTAAAAAGCATTACGTTATTTGACGATTTACTTTATTTATGCACTAGCAATCCAATGGAGTAAACCCGTTCCGCGTTAGCGGCGTGGTCCTGTGATTAGCCTACTTATTAGGTGAGTTAATTATAGAATTCTCACACCAGTCCCACGACTGAACTGTAGTTTATTACACTTTGCAAACTCGGGTGCCCTCTTTCCACACGGGCAGTCGAGTAGCTTTTTGCAGATATAGTTAAGCAGGATCCGGGATTGAAGTCTGAAGCTAGGCCCAAAATATTGATGGCTTTCCGCTGAGATTAGTTCCGCTGCAATGTATTTAATTTATTTTAAATGTATCTTCCATTGTATTATTTATTGATGTACTCTGATATATTATGTACTCTGATGTAACGTTTGTTATTGATGTTATAAAAGTCTGTGTTGTTGTTCTGATGGTTTGTATGCCCAAAGTTAACGTACGCGGGTTTTGAACGGTCTTAATCGATCTTACGATCGATTGGGGTCAGGCGAAATCTGGGTCGTTACATTCCAATTTTCATAATTTGTTGAATTAATATGTGAGCATGGCAAAAGAAAACGTGTTTTGACTGTTTCAGTCAATTTGGATCGACCAAAAAATGGCCATTTTTCAAATGGTCTTCAAATTTGACGAAATTAGTTTTGTTAGGGTTGTATCGTCAAAACATAACTAGAAATAATTTTTCTGGAATTTTTAGAGTCAGTATGTGGCCTCGGTAATTTAAAATGTACGTTTGAATTAAATATAAATTGATTTATATTTTAATTTGTGAAAATTAGGGGCACATCCCTATTTTCAAACTTAATACACCTCACATCCCTCCCATGTTTAATTGCAATCCCACCCCCTATATTTATGTTGCGCCTGGCATTTTCAAGACTTCCACGTTTTTCATTTGCTGGCAAAAAAAAGGGAACTGATTAAAAAAAATTGTAAATTCTGGAAATCTCCATAGGAGTCCACGCAAGGAAAAAAAAAGTTGCATACATCTGTGCAACTTTTACCAATAGTTGCACACATGTATGCAACTATCCGTATACACATGCACATGTTTTTGTCCGTCTCTTGAAAAACTGCGTACATGTATGCTATTTACCTATATAACTGCATACATGTATGCAGATATTTAAAAATCAATGCAAACGTGAAAAAATTGGACGTCTGTATGATGTTTTTAAGTGTATGCATTAGAAGATGCATGTATTCAGAGTATTTGCATACATATATGCATTTATACTACAGTTTGGTCGTAGAAAATGAAATAAATGCATATATGTATGCAACTATATGAAATATATGCATTTGTTGATGCATTTTACTGCATTTCGTCGTTTTTTGTGTAATTCTTGATTTTGACGTGGTTTTTGATTTTTTTTTTTCACTTGAATATTTTTCTGATTAATTGTTTTAATTTAATACGAATTTAGGTGAATTTTTTATTTTATCTTATATTTTTTACTGAATTTTCAAAAAATAGGGACTAAATTTACAATACATTTATGATCGGATGTGAGCCTAATTTAAAAAGTTAATAGGGACCTGTAAAAAACGCACCCTTTTAATTTTGAGAAAAATTGATCGTAACAGCTGAATTGGGTTATGAAATATGTTCCATTGTGTCCGGAAAAGGGGTATTTGGCTAGGGGCGACAGTCATTGGGTTTAAATTAGAGTTTGGATGGTTTAACAAGTTATTTTCTTGAATTAATTAATTAATTAATATAAAATACCCTATATATACCATTGTATACATCCCACAATACATAACCCTAATTCCTACCTAAAGCGCTGCCTCTAGAATTGAATCAATGGCCGATAATATTCAGATTTCATCCCATAAATTATCCCCATATACTTTGAATTAAACCCAGACTCCAAAAGGAAAGAGGAGGAGGATCTCGAGTTCTTCAAGACTGACGGAGGTGATCGGATATGAATCGACGAGGAGGCGGAATTGGCAGCTCAAAGTACCAACATTCGAGTTGGATTTTTGTGCTCCACGGGGGTGCGAGCTGCGGGGTATTCGAGGAGGGGATAGAGGGGTCTGCCGACCATGACATGACATGGTCTTATGGGGATCCTTCGCGATGGTGGAGCAATGGTATCGAACCCTAAATGGCCAGGGTTGGTTTTTAAGGCGGCTTGAGGCAAGAACTGGAACGAAGAAAGGAGGAAGCACAGCCGCCTTTGAATCAGAACTTTGATGCACCGATGCGGTTCAAATGTAATTAGTAATTAAATTAGAATATTAATTATGTTTAATTAAAATAAATAATGAAATCAAAGTTTTGTAATCCCGTAACTTTCTCGAATGAAAATAGAATCGCGTGATTTTCAATGCATTAGAAACGTCTTGGAGAGCACTACATTGCAGAACAGTCCAGAACCGAAATCGAGGCCATTTGGATTTTTGATAAAATTAAACATCTGTTTAATTTTATTAAAAATAATCACTTTATCGATTTCTGAAAACTGACCACTGTGAGAACTCCTTTCACTTTGATTATTTTACAATTAAATTTATACTAGGATGTAGACGATGCTTAGCAGCACCTGATACAATTGATTGCACAAACCATGATTGTTCCGTTTGGATTTTGTTTGAAATTGTTATTAATTGAGATTGTTGTATATATATAAATATATATACATAGAAATTATCATGACATGAAAATAAAATGTTTGAAACAATAAAAATTTATATTTTTATTGTATATAAGAAATAATGAAAAATATTCATTTCTTGGAATTAAATGATTAAACAATGAGAATTACATTTTTACGGTATGTTTAAATCTTTAACTATTCAAAAATGTCAATTATTTAGACAATGTTTTGTTTAAATAAAATATCATTTTTTTAGAAACGGTTAATGTTATGTTAGGATAAAATTATCATTTTGTTAGAAACGGTTATTGTTAGATAATGTTATATTAAAATAAAAGGGTCATTTTGTTAGAAAATGTAATATTAAAATAAAATTGTCATTTTATTAGGGATGTCATGTTAATATAAAATTTTCATTCTTGGTTAGAAATGTTATGTTAGTTAAAAATGTTAACTTGGTTAGAAATGTTATGTTAAATAAAAATGTGAACTTGGTTAGATAGTTTATGTTAAATAATGATATGTTAATCATATGTTTTAATTTGACAAAAATGTCGCCATTAACACATTAGTTTAGAATAAAAGCATGATATGTTAATCATATGTTTTAATTTGACCAAAAATGTCAATATTAACATATAAGTTTAGAATAAGAGAATTATATGTTAATCATATGTTTTATTTGACAAAAATATTGCCTTTATCATATTAGATCAGAATAAAAGAAATATTTATTAACATATGTTTAATTGGAAAAATATCACTTTTACCTTGACAATGTAGGATAAAAGAATTATTTATTAACATATGTTTTGTTGGAAAAATGTCATTTTTATCTTGACAACGTAGGATAAAAGAATTATTTATTAACATATGTTTAGCTGGAAAAATGTCATTTTTATCATGACAATGTAAGATAAAAGAATTATTTGTTAACATATGTTTAGTTGGAAAAATGTCATTTTTATCTTGATAATGTAGAAATAAAGAATTATTTGTTAATATAGTATTTGTGGACAAAAATGTCAATTTTATCCTGTTGGTGAAGAAATAAAAAGACTATATGTTAGAAAATATATTTGTCCATTAAAAACATTATTTGTAACATGTATATAAAAAGAGATAAAAATGTCACATGTGTTTAAAAGTATATTTGTTCGTTAAAAACATTATTTTTAACATATATACGAAGTGAATAAAATTGTCATGTATTAAAATAAATATTGCATTGTTAAAAATATTATTACTACCACATATATGTGACATATAAAATGATCATGTAAAGAAATAAATATTTGTTCGCTAAAAAAAATATTATTTTTAGTTTATATAGGTGATATATAAAATTGTCATGAATTATTTATATACATTGTATATAAAATTATCATGAAAAGAAATAAATATTCATTTACAAATCGAACGATTTGTTTATATACACCCATTTTTCTGATATGGATTGGGACAATAAATTTTACACATCGCCCAACTGCACAAATAAATAAAACATTTGTTGTTTGAAAACCCCACATGGGTATTGGGATGATATTTGATACACTATTCCCAATATTTAGTTGCATGTCAGTTGATGGATTGACAGTCTGTGATGAGCGTTGTTTCTTTGTTTTAATGCTCGCACAGTTGTAAATTGCACTCTGGATGTTGTATGAATTTTTAATGATTGTTTATCATTATTTTTGTATACATGCGATGTATGAAATCCATATAAATAACATTATATGGTAATTGATTGGGTCTCATTCCAATTTGAAAAATAAAGAATATTTTAAAATAATATTCATGTGTTGAAATGAAAATATTTAAACAATAAAAAAATATCGTTTTTATTGAATATATGAACCAATAAGATGTTCATTGTTTTGAAAAGAAAATGTTTATACAATAAAAATCACATTTTTATTGTATGTATGAAAAAATAGAATATTCATCGATTGAAATAGAAAAGTTGAACAATAAAAATTCACATTTTTATTGAATGTAGAAAAGATAAAAAATGACCATTGATTGAAATAGAAAAGTTAAACAATAAAAATTCACATTTTTATTGAATATAGAAATAATGGAAAAATATTCATCGATGGAAATAAAAAGGGTTAACAATAAAAATCTACATTTTTATTGTATATAAGAAGTGGTGAAAAATATTCATTGTTTGAATAAAAATGTTGTAACATTAATTTTTTTTATTTTTAACGTAAGTATGATTCAACAAAAAATATTCATTGTTTGGACCAGAATATGTTGACAAATAAAAATATACATTTTATTGTGTATGGAGGAATAATTGAAAATATTCAATGGTTTTAAATAAAATGTTCAAACAATGAAATTACATTGTTATTGTATTACAAAATAATTAAAATATAAATCATTTACATGATAGGAAAATAGAAAAGATTATCATATTAATATGATAAAAATATGGAATATTCAATTTTGATTAAAAATTGAAAATGAAGTTGAAATCATATGAAAATGAATTTATAAATAATTTATAAATACTATTTAAATGGAAATCAATGAAATATATATAATATATTATTATATATTTAGTGGCCTGAATAGAACGAGCCGCGCAACAACCGTTCGCGAATTTCGACCATTATCTTCAAATTGACATTACGGGAGATCCAACCGTCGGATTCTCCTAAAACCGCCGTTAGGTTCGAAAAGAGCTTTCCAATGAATATAATAGATTTGAAATCTAACGGATAGATTTGGATATATGTCCAAATCAATTTCAGAAAAGGTCACTAAGGATGTAGTTCGGTGGCCATGGTTGGAAACCGATTGTACGGGTGATAATAAAATTATTAAAAATATGGAAAAATTATGTAAAATCATAATAAATGTTTTGGAAAGATTTTTGATGAAAAATTCCAAATTTATAAAGATAAAAAGGTATTTTTATGGAAATGAACTGTTTAATGAACTAGTTATTAACTAGAACAATAATTTAATTATTTTTAGAAATAAATAAATTGGATTTGAAAATGGTTTTAAAATAACCAGAATTTTCTAAAGAATAAATTGGAATGGATTTGAATGGAAATTATCTTTGGGGTATTTCGATATTGGATTCCGTGATTATATGGATTTTGTTATAGGAATCTGGAAGATTTATACATATCATTACTCCCAATGAGATATTTGTTGGTTTCAGAATTTGATATTGAATATAAGCCGATATAATTTCTGTTCAGAGCCTTATATTTAATATCAAATGGGATTTTGGGTTTGTCATGGACGGTGTCTTTAATAAGACTGTTCTTAAACCCAATTTAGAAAAGAATAAATCTTTTATTTAAGATTTAGGAAATTTTTACCAATTAATTAATATTTAATTGGAATTGGATAAACGAATTGGATTTTTGGGTTTATCGTGAACGCTATTTTAATAACACGTGTTCTTTAACCCAATTAACAGTGAAGAAATAATTTGAAATTTATAAATCTTTAATTAAGATTTAATGGAAATTTTCCAAAATAATGTTTTCTAATTTAATATATTAAATTGGAATTGGATGGAATTCGATTTGGTAATAATCGAGATGAGCTCCTGTGAATGAAGACTGATACTATATATGGAATTTAAAAGGCATTACCACTATTCCATTTATATTATTAGTTCGATATGGGAATTTATATCGATTATACACCGTTATGATTTCTGTGAAGATTCCATAGTTAATGGAAGAAGATTTGGGTTTTGTAACAACCCGGAAATTCTGAGCCAATTTAAAATTTTTATTTTGGCTATTTTGATGAATTTTTAATACTAAAATGAATTATTTTAAATAATAATGATGAGAAATTTATTTTGAATAGAATTAGAATGTATATATTTATTTGAATCGTCGTTAGAATATAAATATTTTATTTTAATTTTAAAAGGAATTGAAAATGCCGCGGTAGTTCGATATTTCGATTTCAAGTTCAAATGAATGTACAGGATTCAAAATAAACCGGATTTTGGCGAAACCAAAATTATTAGAATCTATTTGAGAATATCTTTCCAACGAATCCGAAAAATTGAAATTTCATTGTGGGGATAAAAATTTATGTCCAGTTGAAAATTCAGAATAGTCGCGATGGAATTTTGGCCCTTAAAAATGGAAATTTTGCAAACGACCTCGGTTTTCGACGAAATCACTTTTGTTGGATCCGCGATGTTAGGTTATTGCTAATTTTCAAAATTCGTAATTTTTCGAATCAATATGTGAGCGTGGCGATGGAAAACGTGTTTTGATAGTTTAAGTTGATTTTAATCGACTGGAAAATGGCCATTTTTCAAACGGTCTCAGACTTTGACGAAATTAGTTTTGTTAGGACCGTATCGTCAATATGAAGCTAGAAAATATTTTTCGAAAATTTTTCGAGTCCGTACGTGGCCCCGGTAAATTGAAATGCGCGTTCAATTCATTATATAGATTTATGTTTTAATTTTGATGAAAACTGATCGTAACAACCGAACTGGCTCACGATACATATCACATTGTGTTCGGAATGGGGGTAATTAGCTAGAGACGATAGTCGTTGGGTCTCGTTTTTAGTCCGGGTGAAAAGTCAACTTTATGTGGAGGAAATAAAATTAAATTATTATATAAATTCAAAGACCCCCTATCTTCTCATACCCGAAGTCAATCTCCCCCCTTTTCATCGTGGAAATCACGATTAGAAAAAAATAAAAAAATAAAAAGATGAAGAAGGAGGAGCCCGTCACTCCTCCGATGAGTGGCGCTACCGCGCCCCCAACGAGAGCGACCCACCGCCGACCACCCCCTTACCTCCAGCCTCCTCCCTCCCTCCTCCCCAAGGCGCGACACCCAAAGACGAAGACCCTCCAAGCCCAAACCCTAAGACCCCCAATCCGAGAAACCTAGCCTCCACCGGCCAATAGGTCGTCGCCTCTGCCACCCGCCACCACATCCGATGCTCCCGACCCCCTACGCACCCCCAGCCACCTCCCACGAGCGTTGACAACCCCCCTTTTCTGAAATCAAAAACTGAGGAACCCGGTGAGTATTTTAAATAATGTTTTATTTTTATTTCAGTTTTTTTTTAAATAAATTTGTGATCTTTCACTTATATAAGTTAGGATTTTAATTTATATAAGGTTAGGAGGTTTATTTATATAAAGTTTAGATTTTTAGAAGTATAAAGATGCAATTTTTAGTTAAATAAAAATGTGATTTCTTTTGTAAATATAAAAATGTTATTTTTAGGTATGAATAACCATTATAAAAATATAATCTTAACATAAGAAAGATATGATTTTTAGTGATAGAAAGGATATGATTTTTCTTGACAAGAAGAATTGATTTTTACCGATAAAAAAATTATATTTTTAAAGTATAAAGATTATATTTTTAAAGTTAAAAAGATTATATTTTTATAAGTGGGAAGTTAGAATTTTTGTAAGAAGAAAGATGAGACTTTTATTTATGTACAGGCGAGATTTTTATTAGATAAATATATGATTTTAATTATATAAAAATTCGATTTATATATATGTAGTAGCGGAATAAAAATTCGATTTTTATTTATGTGATAGCAAGGTAACAATATAATCTTTGTATGGGAAGTAGCGTTGTTAAAATATAATTTTTAACATACCACGTGAAACAGATCTCGTTAGAAGCACGGTGGAGATTTCCTGCATATGAAGAGTCATGGTGAATTGGTTTAGCTAGTCGCTGAGAACTTCTCACGTTAAATTTCATTTTCTAGTTAAAATATATACTAGGATGCAGACGGTGCTTGGCAGCACCCGACACCCGTCGCCCACAGACCATGGACGACTTGTATGCTTGTTTGATGTGTTATGAAGTTTGTTTCTGATGTTGATGTGAAATGGATAATAAAACATACATGTGTTAAATAAATAAATTATCATTAAAAATATAAATTTTAACGTGAATGTGAATAAATAAATATTCATTTACAAACCAGAAGGTTTGTTTATGTGCACCTATTTGAAGGATATTGATTGGGACGATAAATTTTACACAACGCCCAACTGCACAAATAAAAATCTGTGTTTGTGGATTGAAACCCCACACGGGTGTTGGGATGATATTCGACGTACACTAATCCCAATTGTTTAGTGGTATGTCAATCGTTTGATTGACAGACTGCGTAAGCGTTAATTATTTATATTTAATGCTTATGCAGTTGTGGGTTGCTCTTTGGATGATGGTAGATTATTTATCATTGCTATTATATACATGTGCTGTATGGAATCCATATAATTAACATTATATGGTAATTGATTAGGCCTCATTCCAATTGGGAAAATAAAGAATATTATAAAATATATATTCATGTGTTGAATAGAATAAATATTCACGTGTTGAATGAAATATATATTCATGTGTTGAATATAATAAAGAGTATTCATGTGTTGAGTAAAATATTTTAAACAATAAAATTAACATCTTTATTATAATTTTATAAAATATATTAAATAAAAAAAATAGTCATGTGTTGACGCTACTCATGTGTTGAGAATATTCATGTGTTGAAAGAAATATAGATTCAAGTGTTGAATAGAATAAATATTTATTTGTTGAATAGAATAACGAAGTTATTGAAATATATAAAGCCGTGTTGATTAGATTTGCGCTATTTTGATGTGAACGATATTTATATCGATTATATTCGTTTTTACAATGAATATAGAAAAAGAAGTGATTTCAAAATATAATGTTTTGAAAATATTATCACTTATATATTAATGATATGAAATATTCAATTTTGATTTGAAATTGAATATGAAGTTGAAATTATTTTGAAAATGAATTTAAAACGATATATAGAATACGTTTTGAATTGAAATCGACGAAATATATATAATATACATATACATATTATATATATTAAACGGCCTGAATAGAACGCGCCGCAGCAGTTCGTGAATTTCGACCATTGACTTCGAATTGACATTGCGGGAGATCCGACCGTCGGATTCTCCTAAAGCCGAAACCGTTGGGTTCTTATCGAAAAGAGATTTCCAATGAATATTAGAAATTTGAAATCTAACGGTTGGATTTGGAATTATGTCCAAATCTAATTCGGAAAAGGTCACTGTAAGTGCAGTTCGACGACCGTTATTGGAAATCGACTTTACGGACCTTGATAAAATTATTAAAAATATTAATAATTTGTGTAAAATCAAAATAAATGAATTGGAAAGAACTAGGATGAAAAATTCCACATTCGAAAGGTCGAAATGAACTAGTTTTGAACTAGATTTGAAATGGCTTTGAAAATAACCAGAATTTCCAATATACGAATTGGAATGGATTTGAACCGAAATTATCTTCGGAATATTTCGATGTTGGATTTCGTGATTATACGTATATGGTTATGGAAATTTGAAAGATATATTTTATATCGTTATTTCTAATACGATATTTGTTGGTTTCAGAATTTGGTATTGAATAAAAGCAGGTATATTTTCTATTCAGAGCCTTATATTTAATATCAAATGGGATTTTGGGTTCATCGTGAATGGTGTCTTAAATAACACTGTTCTTGAACCCAGTTTAGAAAAGAATAAATCTTTTAATTAAGATTTAGTGGAATTGTCCAGTTAATTAGTATTTAATTGGAATTGAATTGGTTTCAAGGGTTTATCGTGAGCGGTATTTTGAATAACACTTGTTCTTTAACCCGATTAACATTAGAAAGTGATTTTGGGTTTATCGTGAATCATGTTTTAGGTGACATTGGTTCTTTAACCTAGTTAAAGACAGAATATTGATTTTTGACAAGATTAAAACTAAGTGGAGTTTTAATGAATCTTTAATTAGATTGAAAAGATCGAGAATGGAATATTACCAGTTTTGCTCCAAAGCGATAGTCAAATCTTTAATTAGATTTGAACATGAAATGGTAATTATAATTACCGATAACATCGTGGTGTTAGATATGGAGTATTACCAGTTTTGCTCCGTGGGATGAATAGATTGGGATTGGGAAATAAAATAAATAATTACTTCGGTGTGGTTCGCTAATCCCGACTAGTTTGGAAAACCTTAACATGGTTTGAAATGATATCCAAAGGAAGATTAAAGAATAAATTTAGAAGAATTTATCTTTGATAAAATTAATGGGAACCTTTCCCCTAAGAATGTGAATATTTAAATAACAGAATATTCTGAATTGGAATGAGGCGTATGGTGTGTTTGTGTAACACTTGTTTATTATATACGCGGGTTATTCGGAAAGGTCGGGTTTATACCCATTCTGAATAACCGATTCGACGATAAGTCAAAGATGAAGACGGTGGCTGAAGACCGGAGGTCTTCACGTCGTTTGGGTGATTATTGATGATCTTGATTGGGCTGTACACCCAAGAGGAGGGAATCAGTTGGTGATCGTCCAGACGTACTTGGAGATCGATGGATAGGCGAGTAATAAGTTTCCTCCAGTTTCGTTCAGACCCAGAATGAACTTGCAAATGGACTGTGTGTCTGACATTGGATTTTAATCTGTATGATTGATTTCTATTAAATATACAACTGTTTGGCGGCGGAGAATATGTTCTCTTGCTTAACGCCCTTCTCTGAGGCGTACGAGCTTAGAGGTTATATATCGATAGATATCAATCGCATGGCATGAATTGCCTGTGTGGCATGCCTAAGTGGCAAATGATCAAGGCTTCTGTTGAAAAGCAAAGTCTTGTGGTTGATGATCAAAGCATGGCCTATGTGGCGTAGCTTTGTGTATAGCGTTAATTCGCGAGCCTCACACCTCGGTATGAGTCAAAAACGGGATAAGGACCGTTGGGAGAACACGACGTTTCTTTCTAGCTATGGGTGATGTCAGTGACCTACCAGCCCTGACATTTATATACTTTTTACCTGTGTGGTTGTTGGAATGCGAGGCGCCTCGAATATATGGTCAATAACTGACACTATGGTAGCCGACGTATAGACCATTATATATAGTTCCTATAGGACCGGGAAACGTGTGTTCAGGAATTGCCAATCTTCAAAAGTAAGAGAGGACCGGCCCAATCGATTCCAAGGATCACTGTGTGTGGCCCTAAGGCATTTGCTAGAGTGTCTCGAACGGAGAGGAGCTTGCCCCTTGCTTTAACCTATGATGAAATCCAATTTCCAATACGTGACATTGCGGTTTTATTTGTAGAGCCTAGTATGGTGACATGATATATGGTACCCATGCCGTCTATGATTCATATTTATGATTGAAATTGTTTTGACACTATACACTTATAATAGTATCAAATGATTTGTTTTAAACGTACCAAGCATGTTTGGCTATTATAAAGGAAAACCTTATCCTCCGGCTTACGTTGCATTATGTGATGGGACATGTGTCTTATAATTGCTTCATTTTTCCAAAAAGCATTGCGCTGTTTTGTTATATGCACTGGTGTTCTCGGAAGGAAACCTGTTCCGTGTTATACGGCGTGATCCCTTGAATTACTCTCTTTTAAAGTAAAGTTTTAAATAACTATTTTAGTTCTCACACCAGTCACATGACTAACCTGGAGTTTATTGTTTTAACCTAAACTCTGGTGCCCTTATTTTCGACATGGGTAGCTAGTTGTTTTGGTTTTGCAGATTTATATTCACAAGATCCTGGTTTACAGCTAGAATGATATTCGGAAAGCTCTGTATCCGTGTATTTCTTTCAGTTGTGTTTTGTATTGTTTTTTTCCACTTCTATGTATTTAAATGTAATTTAAATCTCTGATATTTGTCAAATGTGTAATATTGATTCATACTCTGTGATATTCTTGTATTCTAATGGAATTGTTGTAATAAGCAATGAAATGTTCATCTGTTTACGTTCCGATGTGTGTTATTCTCAAAGCAATCCAGGCTTTCCTTACCGGGGAAGTCACGTGTTACCACAGCGGTATCAAAGCTTTGGTTTACAGAGCTTGAGAACAAGACACATTAGAACCTAACGAAAGAATTCATCAGAGATTGGATTAGCAATATCCAATAAGAATAACTCGTTAGAGATGGGATCAGTAGTATCCTAGAACGAATGTGAAGAGTACCTTTTTGAAATAAAATTTGGAAAACAAACTTTCTTTTGAAAGTTAAATTCAAGTATACGTATGTAAATATTTTTTTGTATTAAATTTGGACAATCGAGTATATAAAGATTTTGCATATACGTGTCATGAACGTATATTCGAAGTTTTAATATACTGGATAGATATAAGATCACACTCTAGTCGCTCGGACCTGATTCTGATGATTGACGCGTCATCATCAGTAATTATTTTCGTGTTTTGAAGGTGTGATATCTATATATTTCCATTAGACCGGTGTGAGAACAAAAACTAGATAGGTTTATTGTTGTGATTTGGCATCAAAAAAATGATTTTCTGTGTATGTATCAAAATTCTGAATTTGAAAAGTTAATTCACTAATTGATTGCTGGTTGTGTTGGTTGATTATTGTTTCATCAATTAAATGTTGAACCTTTAGCCAAATTGAACCAAATAGTGAATTTTATTGAAAATGATTACAATTGCATGCATATACATGTACTCACATTGAACAGATCGTAACAAGGAGGCTAGAGCAGAAGAATAAAATTGTTTGCCCGACAAATAGGTACATGTTTACAAATTTATTGGGTTTGTATGAATTTATGAGCCGATTTGTTAGCCGTTTGACCGCTTCTTTTTCTTTTTGATTGATGAGGGCAATGGGAGCCTATTTGAAATATCCCGAAGCTCCCGGTGCAGGGGAGGTTATAGCGAATTTTTTCGAAAATTTAGGGTGTTAGCCAAATTTGGAAAGTTCTTAGAAACTGAAAAGTTGAAGAACTTAAGCCGTAAAGAAAATAATGGAAGTTGACTTGATTAGTTAAACAACTTTTAGCTTCTTTCCTTCTCGGGGACGAAAAGTTTTAAGTGGGGGAGATTGTAACAACCCGGAAATTCTGAGCCAATTTAAAATTTTTATTTTGGCAATTTTGATGTATTCTGAATATTTAAAAAATGAATTATTTTAAATAATAACAATGAGAAATTTATTTTGAATAGAATTAGAACGTATATGTTTATTTGAATCGTCGTTAGAATATAAATATTTTATTTTAATTTTAAAAGGAATTGAAAATAGCGCGGTAGTTCCATATTTCGATTTCAAAGATCAAATGAATGTACAGGATTTAAAATAAACCGGATTTTGGCAAAACCAAAAATATTAGAATCTATTTGAGAATATCTTTCCAACAAATCCGATAAATTGAAATTTCATAGCGGGGATAAAAAGTTATGTCTAGTTGAAAATTCAGTCGGTTTTCGATGAAACCACTTTTGTTGGATCTGTGATTTCAAGTTATTGCTAGGTTTCAAAATTCGTAATTTTTCCAATCAATATGTGAGCGTGGCGAAGGAAAACGTATTTTGATAGTTTCAGTTGATTTTAATCGACTGGAAAATGGCCATTTTTCAAACGGTCTCAGACTTTAATGAAATTAGTTTTGTTAGGACCATACCATCAATACGAAGCTAGAAATTATTTTTCGGGAATATTTAGAGTTGTACGTGGCCCTGGTAAATTGAAATGTGCGTTCAAATTCAATATATAGATTTATATTTTAATTTTGACGAAAAATGATCGTAACAGCCGGACTGGCTCACGTTACATATCCCATTGTGTTTGAAATGGGGGTAATTAGCTAGGGACGACAGTCGTTGGGTCTCGTTTTGAGTCCAGGTGAAAAGTCAACTTTATGTGGAGGAAATTAAAATAAATTATTATATAAATTCAAAGACCCCCCGATCTTCTCATACCCGAAGTCAATCTCCGCCCTTTTCATCGTGGAAATCACGAATAAAAAAAATAAAAAAAATAGAAGAAGAAGGAGGAGGAGCCCGTCGCTCCTCCGATGAGTGGCTCCACCGCGCCCCCGACGAGCGCGCCCCCACCGCCGACCACCCCCTTCCCTCCAGCCTCCTCCCTCTCTCCTCCACATGGCGCGACACCCGAAGACGAAGACCCTCTAAGACCAAACCCTAAAACCCCCAATCCAAGAAACCTAGCCTCCGCCGGCTAATGGGGCGCCGCCTTAGGCCACCCGCCACCACATCCGACACTCCCGACCCCCTGCGCACCCCCAGCCACCTCCCGCGAGCGCTGACAACCCCCTTTTCTGAAATCACAAACTGATGAACCAGATGAGTATTTTAAATAATGTTTTATTTTTATTTCAGTTTTGTTTAAATAAATTTCTGATCTTTCATTATATTAGGTAGGATTTTAATTTATATAAGGTTAGGAGGTTTATTTATATAAAGTTTAGATTTTTAGAAGTATAAAGATGCAATTTTTAGTTGAATAAAATTGTGACTTCTTTCGTAAATATAAAAATGTGATTTTTAGGTATAAAGAACCGTTATAAAAATATAATCTTAACATAAGAAAGATATGATTTTTAGTGATAGAAAGGATATGATTTTTCTTGACAAGAAGAATTGATTTTTACCGATAAAAAGATTATATTTTTAAAGTATAAAGATTATATTTTTAAAGTTAAAAAGATTATATTTTTATAAGTGGGAAGTTAGAATTTTTGTAAGAAGAAAGATGAGATTTTTATTTATATAAAGGCGAGATTTTTATTGGATAAAGATATGATTTTAATTATATAAAAATTTAATTTTTATATATGTAGTAGCAGAATAAAAATTTGATTTTTATTTATGTGATAGTAAGGTAAAAATATAATCTTTGTATGGGAAGTTGCGTTGTTAAAATATAATTTTTAACATACCACGTGAAACAGATCTCGTTAGAAGCACGGTGGAGATTTCCTACATATGAAGAGTCGTGGTGAATTGGTTTAGCTAGTCGGTGAGAACTTCTCACTTTAAATTTCATTTTCTAGTTAAAATATATACTAGGATGCAGACGGTGCTTAGCAGCACCCGACACCCGTCGTCCATAGACCATTGGCAACTTGTATGCTTGTTTGATGTGTTATGAAGTTTGTTTGTGATGTTGATGTGAAATGGATAATAAAACATACATGTGTTAAATAAATAAATTATCTTTAAAAACATAATTTTTAACGTGAATGTGAATAAATAAATATTCATTTACAAACTGGACGGTTTGTTTATGTACACCTATTTGAAAGATATTGATTGGGATGGTAAATTTTACACATCGCCCAACTGCACAAATAGAAATCTGTGTTTGTGGATTGAAACCCCACACGGGTGTTGGGATGATATTCGACGTACACTAATCCCAATTGTTTAGTGGTATGTCGATCGTTTGATTGACAGACTGTGCAAGCGTTAATTATTTATATTTAATGCTTATGCAGGTGTGGGGTGCACTTTAGATGATGGTTGATTATTTATCATTGCTACTATATACATGTGCTGTATGGAATCGATATAATTAACATTATATGGTAATTGATTGGGCCTCATTCCAATTGGGAAAATAAAGAATATTATAAAATATATATTCATGTGTTGAATAGAATAAATATTCACGGGTTGAATGAAATATATATTCATGTGTTGAATAGAATAAAGAATATTCATGTGTTGAGTAAAATATTTCAAAACAATAAAATTTACATCTTTGTCATAATTTTATAAAATATATTAAATAACAAAAATAGTCATATGTTGACGATACTCATGTGTTGAGAATATTCATGTGTTGAAAGAAATATAGATTCATGTGTTGAATAGAGTAAATATTCGTTTGTTGAATAGAATAACGAAGTTATTGAAATATATAAAGCCGTATTAATTAGATTTGCACTATTTTGATGTGAACGACATTTATATCGATTATATTCGTTTTTACAATGAATATAGAAAAAGAAGCGATTTCAAAATATAACGTTTCGAAAATATTATCATTTATATATTAATGATATGAAATATTCAATTTTGATTTAAAATTGAATATAAAGTTGAAATTGTTTTGAAAACGAATTTAAAATGATTTATAGAATACGTTTTGAATTGAAATCGACAAAATATATATAATATATATTTTATATATATATATATATATATTAAATGATCTGAATAGAACGCGCCGCGCCGTGGCAGTTCGTGAATTTCGACCATTGACTTCGAATTGACGTTGTGGGAGATCCGACCGTCGGATTCTCCTGAAGCCCGAACCGTTGGGTTCGTATCGAAAAGAGCTTTCCAATGAATATTAAAAATTTGAAATCTAATGGTTGGATGTAATAACCCACAAAATCTGAGCCAGTTTAAAATTTTTATTTTAGTAAATTTTGAACATTTAAAATAGATTATTTTAAATAATATCGACGGGAAAATTTATTTTGAATATAATTCGATGTATATATTATACGCGTCGTCGTTAGAATATAAATAATTATATATAATTATAAATAGAATTGAAAATGGCGCGGTAGTTCGATAATTCGATTTCAAACTTCAATTGAATGTACCGGGTGCAAAACAATCCGGATTTTAGTGAAACCAAAAATATTAGAATTTAGTGGAGAATATCTTTCCAACGAATCCGAAAAATCGAAATTTCATAGCGGGAATCAAAAGTTATGCCCAGTTGAAAATTCAGAATAGTTGCTATGTAAATTACATACGGCGCCAAAAAGTCAAACTTTGCATACGGATGAATTTGGACTCGAAACCACTTCCATTGAGTTCAAAATGTCGTTTAGAACTCCGAAAAGTATAAGCTTCGATATATTCCGATATCCGGAATAGTGGCTATGGGCTGGAGTTGTTCGGTTAACAATACATAGCCCTTAAAAAGTGAAATTTTGCATACGAGCTCAGAATTCGACGAGATAAATTTTTATGGATTCATAATGACAAATTATTGTTGAGTTCCAAATGGTGCGCCGAACGGAGTCAGTATGTGGCCGTGCGAGCTAAAACAGTTTAAGGCAAAACGAGCAGTCATTTTACAAAGGAACATTATTGATACGACCTCGGAATTCAATTCTACCTTTTTTTCTAGATTCGTATCATCTAATAATGGTTAAATTCAAGAGGGCTTGATTTTTTGAGTTAGCATGTGAGCGTGCGAGAAGAGAAGGTGCGCCAAAATCGCATTTTTAGAGCTTATCTGAGCATTTTTGTGATTTTTGTTGGACGGTCAAACGAACTCGGAATTCGACGAAACTTGTTTCGTTGGACTCGTCTCCACGTCTACTATCTCGTGTCCGAAATCCGCGGCCATCGGAGATCGCTAGCGTTCAGGCGATACGCGAGAAACTAACATATAATCACTTTTCCTCCTTTTCTATTTCATAAATTCACTTTTCCCCCTTCCTCCACAAAAACTCAAAAATGGCCTCCTCCTCCAAGAGGGCTGCCGCCGCCTCCTCCTCCTCCTCCCCGCTGGCCGCCGCTCCTCTTCCACCGCTCCTCCTCCTCCTCCTCTTCCTCCTCCTCTCTCTCTCCTCCTCTTTCTCTCTTCCAATTTGCAAAGCCCTAAGCCACCACCACCACCACCACCACGGGCCCCACCTCCACCGCCGCCGCCCCCTAGCCGCCTCCCCACGCCACCTCAGGCCCCACGCCCCCCTCCAGCCCCCTCAATTCCGGCCGTGGGCCCCGCTACACCCAAAAACCCATTTTCACCAAAATCGCCCGTTTTGCAAATAAGTCCCTGACCGTATTTCGCAAATAAATCCCAAACCGTGCGTTTCTAGCCAAAGTTCCTCAAAACCAAAGTTGTAGAACACGAAATTCTCTTCGATTTGGTATATGATAAGTCCTATTTTGCATTGCGGAGTTGTCGGGAAAACGCGTCCGAAGTCTGCTGATCAAACACTGTCAAAATGCTGTCTTTTCGCGATTTCCGGCGAAATGGCACATTTTCGGCAAGAAGACCACTAGGCAAAAGTTGTTCAGAATGGCGTGCTTGTGCTAGAAAAAAAGATGGTGTGAAGATTGAAGCTCGTTTGCAAATTCTAGGACCCAAACAGCGAATCCGGGCGTTAGAAAAAAAGTGAGTTTTCTCCGTTCTAAAGCTTCTACAGTTTTGACATATGAAATAAATAAAAATATGATCTTTATATTATAGAGAGGATAAAAATCCGATTTTTAGCTTATAGAAGATATAAAGATGAGATTTTTATATAATGTAGATAATAAAAATGTGATTTTCATACATGTAGCGGCTACGGGCAACGAAAGTGACAAAAGGCGAGAACGACAAGATTTTCTATATAAGAAGAGTCGAGATGATTGGATTAGCTAGTTGGTGAGAACTTCTCACTCAAAATCTCTTTTTCTAGTTATATATATATATACTAGGATGTAGACGGTGTTTAGTAGCACCCGACACCCGTCATCCACAGACCATGGATGACTTGTTTGTTTAATTATTTGGTTGTGTAGTTGGTTAGATTATTTGGTTTGAATTGAATTGTTTGGTGAATTGAATGGACTTGATTGATGTGTGAATGGCGTGGGCCTTCACTAGACCGGGGATAAGGCTAGGCCTCGTCCCGTTTCTAGTATCGTGCCGTTATGCCGCCGAAATTTTCTAAAATATGTTAGAAAATAAAAATATCATTTTTATTGTGTAAATGAACTGAATAGAAATTCATGTGTTGAAATAGAATATTTTATCGTTAAAAATATAATTTTAACGTGGAAGTGAATAAAATAAAATATTCATTTACAAACTGAACGGTTTGTTTATGTACACCTATTTGAAGGACATTGATTGGGACGATAAATTTTACACATCGCCCAACTGCACAAATAAAATCTATGTTTGATTGTTTGAAACCCCACACGGGTGTTGGGATGAAATTTGAAGTTCACTCATCCTGATTGATTAAATATGTCGATCGATTGATTGACAGGCTGTTATAAGCGTAAGATATTTATATTTGATGCTTATACAGTGTAGTGCACTTTGGTTGATGGTTGATTGTTTATCAATGCTATTATATACATGTGTTGTATGGAATCCATATAATCAACGTTATATGGTGATTGATTGGGCCTCATTCCAATCGGGAAAATAAGGAATATTATAAAAGAAAATTCATGTGTTGAATATAAAAATAGTCATGTGTTGACGATGTTCATGTGTTGAGTGAAATATTTTATACAATGAAATTTACATCTTTATCATATTTAAAATTAGAACTACTTCCCAGTAGAAGTCTAATTGAAAATCAAACGATAGATACCATAGTTTTATAAAATATTTTACATAACAAAAATAGTGATGTGTTGACAGTACTCATGTGTTGAGATTAGTCGTGTGTTAAAAGAAATATAGATTCATGTGTTGAATGGAATAAATATTCATTTGTTGAATAGGATAACGAATTTATTGAAATATATAAAGCCGTGTTGATTAGAGTTGCGCCATTTTGACGTGAACGATATTTTTTATCGATTATATTCGTTTTTATAATGAATATAGAAAAGAAGTGATTTCAAAATATAACATTTTGAAAATATTATCATTTATATAGTAATGATGTGAAATATCCAATTTTGATTTGAAATTGAAATAGTGTTGAAGTGGTTTTGAAAACGAAGTTAAAACGATTTATAAAATACGTTTTAAAAGGAAATCGATGAAATATATATAATATATATATATATATTATATATATAATGGCTTGAATAGAACGCGCCGCGCCGCGGCAGTTCGTGAATTTCGACCATTGACTTCGAGTTGACGTTGCGGGAGATCCGACCGTCGGATTCTCCTCAAACCGGAACCGTTGGGTTCGTATCGAAAAGAGCTTTCCAATGAATATTAGAAATTTGAAATCTAATGGTTGGATTTGGAATTATGTCCAAATCAAATTCGAAAAAGGTCGTTGTAAGTGCAGTTCGATGGCCGTTGATGGAAATCGACTGTACGGGCCTTGATAAAATTATTAAAAATAATCAATATTCCCAATATGTGAATTGGACTGGAGTTGAATCGAAATTATCTTCGGAATATTTCGATGTTGGATTTCGTGACTGTACAAATATTGTTATGGGAATTTGAAAGATATATTTTATATCGTTGTTTCCAATACAATATTTGTTGGTTTCAGAATTTGATATTGAATATAAGCCGGTATATTTTCTATTCAGAGCCTTGTATTTAATATCAAATGTGATTTGGGTTTGTCGTGAATGGTGTCTTCATTAACACTGTTCTTAAGCCTAATAGGGAAAAAGATTAAATCTTTCTATTTAGATTTAATGAAGTGTATCAATTAAATAATATTTAATTGAAATTGAATTTGAATTGGTTTTTAGGTTTATCGTGAGCGGTGTTTTGAACAACACCTGTTCTTTAACCCAATTAACAATAGAATGTGATTTGGGTTTATCGTGAATCGTGTTTTAGATGACATTGGTTCTTTAACCCAGTTAAAGGCAAGATGTTGATTTTTGAAAGGATTAAAACTAAGTGGAGTTTTAATGAATCTTTAATTAGATTGAAAAGTGAATTGATAATTTAAATTATCGAATCTGAAAGGTGATCTAGAATGGAGTACCACCAGTTTTGCTCCAAAACGATAGTTAAATCTTTAATTAGATTTGAACGTGAAATTGTAATTAATTTTACCGATAACACCGTGGTGTTAGATATGGAGTATCACCAGTTTTGCTCCATGGGATATATAGGTTGGGATTGGGAAATAAAACAAATAATTACTTCGGTGTGGTTCGCTAATCCCGACTAGTTTGAAATGATATCCAAAGGAAGATTATAGGATAAATTTAGAAGAATTTGTCTTGGATAAAATTAATGGGAACATTTCCCTAAGAATGTGATTTTGTGAATAAAAGAATATTCTGAATTGGAATGAGGCGTTCGTTGTGTTTGTGTAACATTTTTTTATCATATACGTGGGTTATTCAGGAAGGCCGGGTTATACCCACTCTGAATAACCGATTCGACGAGATGTCGAAGATGAAGACGGTGGTTGAAGACCGGAAGTCTTCACATCGTTTGGGTGATTACTGATGATCTTGATTGGGCTGTACACCCAGGATGAGGGAATCAGTTGGTGATCGTCCAGACGTACCTGGAGATGGATGGATATGCGAGGAAAGTGCCTCCGGTTTCGTTCAGACCCAGAACGAACTTGTAAATGGATTGTGTGTCTGACACTGGATTTTATTCTGTGTTGATTGATCTCTATTAAATATACATCTGTTTGGCGGCGGAGAATTTATTCTCTTGCTTAAAGCCCTTCTCTGAGGCGTACGAGCTCAGAGGTTGTATATCGATGGACATCAGTCGCATGGAGTGAATTGCCAGTGTGGCATGCGTAAGTGGCAATTGATCAAGGCTTCTGTTGAAAAGCAAAGTCTTGTGGTTGATGATCAAAGCACGGCCTGTGTGGCGTAGCTTTGTGTATAACGTGAATTCGCGAGCCTCACACCTCGATATGAGTCAAAAACGGGATAGTGACTGCAGGGAGAGCACGACGTTTCTTTCTAGCTAAGGTGGTGTCAGTGACCTACCAGCCCTGACATTTATATACTTTTCACCTGTGTGGTTGTTGGAATGCGAGGCGCCTCGGATATAGGTCTGTAAGGACCGGGAAACGTGTGTTCAGGAATTGCCAATCCTCAAAAGTAAGAGAGGACCGGCCCTGAAGATCCAAGGATCATAGTGGGGTCCTGAGACATTTGCTAGACATTGGGACGAAATACGACATACACTAATCCCAATAATTAGTTGTATGTCGATCGATTGATTGACAGGCTGTTATAAGCGTTAGATATCTATATTTGATGCTTATACAGTGTAGTGCACTTTGGATGATGGTTGATTATTTATCGTTGCTATTATATACATGTGTTGTATGGAATCCATATAGTTAACGCTATATGGTGATTGATTGAGCCTCATTCCAATTTAGAAAATAAAGAATATTATAAAGTAAAGGTTCATGTGTTGACTGTACTCATCCGTTGAGATTAGTTATGTGTTGAACGAAATATTTTAACAATAAAATTTATATCTTTATCACTATAAAGTAAAGGTTCATGTGTTGACAGTACTCATTCGTTGAGATTAGTCATGTGTTGACAAAAATTTAGATTCACGTATTGAATAGAATAAATATTCAATTGTTGAATGGAATAACAGAATTATTGAAATATATAAAGCCGTGTTGATTAGAGATGCACTATTTTGATGCAAACGATATTTATATCGATTATATTCGTTTTTAAATTTGAATTGAATCGAATAGAAAACCAATTTGAAATGAATTGAATATAAAACGAATTGGAATTGAATCGAATAGAAAACCAATTTGAATTGAATCGAATAGGAAACCAATTTGAATTGAATCAAATAGAAAACCAATTTGAATTGAATCGAATAGAAATCCAATTTGAATTGAATCGAATAGAAAACCAATTTGAATTGAATCGAATAGAAGACCAATTTGAATTAAATTGAATATAAAACCAATTCATAATGAATTGAATATAAAACGAATTCGAATTGAATTGAAAATGAATTGAAATGAATTCAAATTGAATTGAAATTTGAATTAAATAGAAATGATTTTTAAAATGAATTTATAAGGAAGAATTCAATTTTGATTTGAATCGAAATGGAAGTTGAAATTGTTTTTGAATCGAATTTAAAACTATTTATATAATTCGTTTTAAATAGAAATCGATGAAATATATATTATATATATAATATAATGGCCTGAATAGAATGCGCCGGGCCGCGGCAGTTCGCGAATTTCGACCATTAACTTCGAACGGACATTACAGGAGATCCGACCGTCGGATTCTCCTAAAACCGGAACCGTTAGGTTCGTATCGAAAAGAGCTTTCTAACGAATACTTGAAATTTGAAATCTAACAGTTGGATTTGGAGATACGTCCAAATCAAATTTGGAAAAGGTCGCTGTAAGTGCAGTTCGATGGCCGTTGATGGAAATCGACTGTATGGGCCTTGATAAAATTATTAAAAATAGTAATAATTTGTGTAAAATCATAAGAATTGATTTGGGAAAAATTGGGATGAAAAACTCCATGTTTGAAAATATAA
The DNA here is from genome assembly GCA_030737875.1 of Allium sativum. Taxonomy (NCBI): domain Eukaryota; kingdom Viridiplantae; phylum Streptophyta; class Magnoliopsida; order Asparagales; family Amaryllidaceae; genus Allium; species Allium sativum. Next base: position 632,325,125 of record CM060920.1, read on the forward strand.
AAATAGATTTTTATCGAAATGAACTAGTTTTGAACTAAAATTAAACCCATTTATTTTAAATAAATAAATTGGAATTGAAATGGGTTTTAAATAGAATTGATTTGTGGGTTTATCGTGGACGGTGTTTTAAATAACACTAGTTCTTTAACCCGATAATGAATAGAATGTGATATGGGTTTATCGTGAACTGTGTTTTAAATGACATTAGTTCTTTAACCCAGTAAAAGGAGTTATAATGAATCTGCAATTAGATTGAAATGTGAATTGATAATCTAAATTATCAAATTTGGAAAATGAGCGAGGATGGAGTATCACCAGTTTTGCTCCAAAGCGATAATTAAATCTTTAATTAGATTTGAACGTGAGATGGTAATTAATTTTACCGATAACACCGTGGTATTAGGTATGGAGTATTACCAGTTTTGCTTCATGGGATGAATAGGTTGGGATTGGGAAATAAAATAAATAATTACTTCGGTGTGGTTCGCTAATCTCGACTAGTTTGGAAAACCATAATTTGGTTTGAAATGACATCCGAAGGAAGATTAAAGAATAAATTTAAAGAATTTATCTTTGATAAAATTAATGGGAACCTTTCCCTAAGATTTGAAATTTAGAAACTAGCTGTAGGTTAGTTAAGAAGAATGGTTTTCTGGGTATTGATCTGATGTTGGTTTTGGCCTTCGGGGTTAATATTTAGGGAATTGCTCTCTTACTGATTTACGGTTAGTGACTGATGAATTGGAATGAGGCGTATGTTGTATTTGTGTAACATTTTTTTTTAATATACGTGGGATGTTCGGAAAGGCCAGGTTTATACCCATTCTGAATAACTGATTCGACGATATATCGAAGATGAAGACGGTGGTGGAAGACCGGAAGTCTTCACATCGTTTGGATAATTACTGACGATCCTGATTGGGCTGTACACCCAAGAGGATGGAAATAGTTGGTGGTCGTCCAGACGTACTTGGAGATCGATGGATATGCGAGGAAAGTGCCTCCGGTTTCGTTTAGACCCAGAACGAACTTGTAAATGGATTGTGTGTCTGACATTGGATTTTATTTTGTGTTGATTGATTTCTGTTAAATATATATCTGTTTGGCGGTGGAGAATTTATTCTCTTGCTTAACGCCCTTCTCTGAGACGTACGAGCATAGAGGTTATATATCGATAGATATCAATCGCATGGCATGAATTGCCTGTGTGGCACGCTGAGTTGCATGGATGAAGGCTTCTGTTGAAAAGCAAAGTCTTGTGGTTGATGATCAAAGCACGGCCTACGTGGCATAGCTTTGTGTATAGCGTGGATTCACGAGCCTCACACCTCGGTATGAGTTAAAAACGGGATACGGACCGTTGGGAGAACACGACGTTTCTTTTTAGCTTTGGTCGTGTCAGTGACTTACCAGCCCTGACATTTATATACTTTTCACCTTTGTGGTTGTTGGAATGAGGCGCCTCGATTATAGGTCTGTAAGGACCGGGAAACGTGTGTTCAGGAATAACTAATCCTCAAACGTAAGAGAGGACCGGCCCAACAGATCCAGTGGCTGCCCAGAGTGCATAGTACTGAGCATTTGCTAGAGTGTCTCGAAGCGGAGAGGAGCTTGCCCCTTACCTCGACTCATGACGGAAATCCAATTTCCAATACGAGATATTTCAGTTTTATTTGTAGAGCCTAGTATGGCGACATGATAGATGGTACCCATGCCGCCTAGGATTGATATTTATGATTGAAATTATTTTGACACTATACACTTATTATAGTATCAAATGATTTGTTTTAAATGTACCAAGCATGTTTGGCTATTATAAGGGAAAACCCTATCCTCCGGCTTGCGTTGCATTGTGTGATGGGACCTGGGTCTTATAATAGCTTCATTTTTCGAAAAAGCATTGTGCTGTTTATTTATGCACTGGTATTCTTGGGAGGAAACCCGTTCCGTGTTATACGGCGTGGTCCCTTGAATTACTCTCTTTTAAATTAAAGTTTTAAATAACTGTTTAGTTCTCACACCAGTCACATGACTGACCTGGAGTTTATTGTTTTAACCTAAACTCTAGGTGCCCCTACTTTCGACACGGTCAACTAGTAGTTTTGGTTTTACAGATTTATATTCACAGGATCCTGATTTACAGCTGGAACGATGCTCGGAAAACTCTGTATCCGTGCATTACTTTCAGTTGTGTTTTATATTATTTTCCGCTGCTATGTAATTTATTGTAATCTCTGATATTTATCGAATGTAATTTATTCATACTCTGTATATTCTTGTATTCTGATGGAATTGTTGTAATAAGCAATGAAATGTTCTTCTATTTGCATTCTGATTTGTCCTGTTCTCAAACGATCAGGGGTTTCGAACGGTCTAGATCGGTTTAACTACTGATTCGGATCGAGCGAAATTCCTTGTCGTCACACGGCATATCCAGCGGCCACAAGCTACCGACCTAATGTGAGAGCCCTGTGCATTAATATTTAATCAATGCAAATCTGGGATAAGTATGATGTCTAAAACGTTTTGGGTAAATAGGGTTAAACCAACCAGATTGATGAATTTAATAAAACCTGTTTCATGAATCTGTAGGCCCAATACAAAGTTAGACAATCTGTAAGTCTGTTAAGAACTGTACATCTTATCCGTTAGTGTGAAAACCCTTTAACTTGATTTTCTGATCTGTGAACTAGTTGACTTGAACTCTGTATGTCTGAACTTGTAAACAAATTAATCTGAAATCTGTTAGTCTAGGGACACAAGGTTAGGAGGGAAATTACTTGTGTCATCTGTTGTTTGGGACCCATATTAGTCAGTAACCCTTTCTGGTATCAAAACTTTGACCCAACAGTAGGTAGGGTCCGGGCACGCTTACTAACTAATTATAAGCGGTACATTCGGATAATGGCGAGGGTGTTGATGGTGCGTTCCAACAGGGTCATGTGCGTGCATGGATCTCGGTTTGCCTCTAAGGATGTAAGACGCCGTGACATCTGTAAATAGGTCTGTGCCAATTGGTTGTCACTTTAGGGAGTGATACACCCTACTGTGGGGCCGACACATGGTATTTATGTATTATGGAGCTGATCACTTGGGGTAGGGTTTTAGGGTACACATAGTTCTGTCTGTTTCTGTTGGTACCGTCTGTTTCTGTTGGGTGGTAACACCTGTCTGTTTCTGCGTGGTACTGTCTGTTTGGGTGGTAAAGGCCCATTTACTAGTGTACACCTAATTCTACATTCTGTTTTCGTAGGGATTAATCTGTTTCTGTTTCTGTCCTTCTGTTCGGGTGATAAAGTCCCATTATTAGCATTCTGTTTCTGTCTGTTTCTGTTGGGGTGGTAAAGGCCCATTACTAGCATTCTTTTCTGTGGAAATTATTCTGTTCCCGTTTCTGTTTCAGATTAGACATTAGGGTGACACTTAATCCTGTTATACTAGTATTAGTGCAGAGAGGTGAAAAGTAATAGCTTACATCATTCTGTTTTTTTCTATTTAACCTAAGTATATCTGCTACTCCTGTTATTGTTATCTTGCATCCAGTTTTATTTGCATGCCATGATTATTATCATCTGTTCATATGCTGGAAATCACTGGACTCACCAGACTTTATGTCTGACCTCGTTTGTTTTTCGCCCCTTTTCTTTCCGTTTCCCCCCAGGTTTCCAAGGAGGGAATACTTTAGCTTGATCCGGATTTCTTCTTCTTGAAGTACTTGAAGTGCTTAAAGTGCGGCTTGACTTCTTATGGCATCTTCTGTGGGGATTATGATTTTAAAGATTTGTACACTAAGGGCTTTTGAACAAGGCTGATATATATATATGTACTTGAGTTTTGGTAAAGCGATTTTGAAAGATGTAACCAAACTGATTTTTGTTTTCCGCTGAAATAAAGTTATAAAATTTTCAAGTACTACTTTATGTATCTGTTCTTGTAATATTCTGTTCTATCTACTAAAATGCTCCATCAAAGTTAAGGCATTCCCTTTGTGAGTGACCTTAACGAAGGTGGGGTGCTACACTTGGTATCAGAGCTGAAGGTAACCAGATTGGGTAATGTTTTCGAAAATTATTTTCAAAAAGGTTTTAAAAGGAAGTATTTTCAAAAGTAAAGCTTATTTTTGAAAAACATAATCCCCAAAAGCCATATATCTATCTTTTGATCCTCTTTTTGAATCTTTGTTTCCATCTTTCTCCGGGGCTCCCGGCTTTCTGGGAGGTAACCTCATCGCGACATGGTTCTGTAGGCTTGATAAGACTACGACACCAGTCAAAGGGCAAATAAGCGCCCAACTTCCATTTGTAGCCGCAGTAGTCTCACCTACGGCTAATTTTCTTTTGAGCTTTGTAGGATTTTCCGTGCGATGGAGGCTGCTTTCGAGGGACTTGTCAACATGTTACACACAGATAGTAAAGATGAGAATGAGGGAGTTTGGCTAAGGAGCACAACCCAAGGATGAGAAACTCATGGATATGGACTTGGTTCACAAAGGAGGCCAAAAAGAAACGCAAAAGAAGGAAGAAAAGTCTTAAGATAAAGGGGGAGAAAAGTGCTTTACTTATGGAAGCTTGACTCATCTGAACAAGGATTGCTGAAAGAGGAAGGACACTCACTTCAACTGTGGTGAGATGGGACACTTCACTAGGGACTGCCCGATGAAACGGGGGCAAGGACAGAGGACATGACCTACTTCGGGAAGGCAGGCAAATGCTCTCATAGTTGGTGGATAGGATAGAAGTAGGAAAATTTCCGTAGAGTGTTTAGTTTCCTTATCTGATTATTGAGTTAGAACTCTTTCCGATTATGGCATTCTGATTCTGTAGTCGAGTCTCTGCACTTTAGTACTAGTCTTGTTTCTGATCTGGTTATAGTCTCAAACCCCTTAGGGGTTACGACTCATCTGTTGGTGGTAGGTTGGGGTTTGAAGGTATCTGTGTTAGGCGTCAAGTCGATTGTAATGCATACATTCTGGGGTTTTGAGGGATATGGTAGGATTTTCCCATGCTTAGTTTTCTAAGAATCATTCGATAATCTGATCTGTACTAGTAGTCTGTAAGCATCTGGATATTTCTGAAACGGTTAAGATTTCCAGTTTTGACATTGTCTAAAGAGGGTAATCCTCTGGGTGTCAATCTGATGTTGATTTCGGTCTTCGGGGCTGACACTTAGGGGAATTATTCTCTCAACCAATGTCTAATGAGAACCAAGTTTTTGTTTTATCTCTACTCGGTTCCATCATTCGACTGTATCCTATCGACCGAATCATCGAACTTTAGGTAGAAACTAATGGGTGTAAACATGTGTTTGAGACATGTTATGTTTGATGGTTGCAAGTGGTTGCTAGTGGTTGCTCGTGGATACATATACACACACTAGGCACTAGATCGGCTCGAAAACGCTCTCATACTGCATATGGATGTGTGAGAATTTTCAATTTTTGTGGACGCAAAATGTTTCACTCATCACATGGATGTTGCATATGAATGAATGGTTGTCACTCATATAAGAATGATATGGATCAAATAGGAAAATTGCATACATGTTGGACTCATGGCACTGACATAATTCGCATTGAGGAGGTCAACTGAATTAGTGGAGCGCCTGATCTTTGCATTAGATAAGGAACATATACACATACTTTTGCATATGTTCATACAACATTAAAAGTTTTCTAAGGACAATGGATGCTTGTGGATGATGGTTGAGTAGATGGATGAATGGATGGTAGGACACATTCTTCTTAACTTGAAGATTTCGGGGACGAAATCCTTTAAGGAGGGGAGAATGTAACAACCTGTATTTTCTGTGAACGTATAAGTAACAAATAAGAGAATAATTAATTTTTAAAATAATAATCAAGGGAAATGTGTTACACCATTACATTCGTCTTAGAATTCTGTCTGAAATAGAGTCCGAGTTTGCGTAAAACGGATACCGTATGAAGAAGATATGGACGAACGAAGTTAGGTAGAAAAATCAGAAACCGGCCAGAATGCACTGGCGCACTTGGGAAGTGCGCCAGGGCAAAATTGCACTGGCACACTTGGGAAGTGCGCCCATGCAATTTTGCATTGGCGCACTTGGCAGGTGCGCCCAGGCCGAGCAGCAGGCCTGCACAGCTTTCTGGTTTGACACTGGCTGGCCTGGTCAGGTTCTGGTCGAATTTCTGAGCTCTGCTGTGTCACCAGGGCTAACTTGTCAGTTTCTGATTGGCTTCTCTTGAGATGGATGGCCTTGATTAACTCTAGCTTCATAGACGACTCTAATTAGTTTGAAACCCCATATAAACAGCCCCTAGCCCCATTCTCTTTACACCATTCTTCTCTAACCTTATGCTACATAATTTCATTCATATTCTCTGCCTCCGTTCTTATTAAATAAAATAATGGCGTCGTTACTCTGTTGGAATCAAAACTAGGATCTTCTTCCAATCTGAATAAAGTTAAAAAGGGAATAACTATTTTCTAATCTAATTGATAGTCTACGCTTAAGGGACGCTATTCAGTGTCAGAACTCAGAAACTAGAAATCAAGACTTTCATTTTCGATTGTGAGTACAGTTATTTTTAGATATGAACTTTAATTATGATCTTGACGTGGTTATAAATCTGAATCTGAGGTTATGTATATTCTTATCTGTCAGATCTGTTTTTCTGTGACTATTCTGTACCTCTTTCTTCTTTCTGTTCTATAGCCAGGCTACTACGAGCCTGCGCCGAATCTCATAAGAGATTAACGCACGAACGTTAAATTTTGGGATAAATAATGAATAATGCATAATTGGACATGAAACTGTTGCCTATGAGACTATTTCCTATGACTATGATTCATGCCTATGAGACTATTGCCTATGACTATGACTCACTCCTATGAGACTATTGCCTATGACTATCATTCATGACTATGAGACTATTGCCTATGACATTGAATAAGAAACTATTGTGATTAGTTGCCCATGACTATTGTGGTTAGTTGCCTATAACTATTGTAGTGAGTTTCTTATGCCTATTCCCTTAATGATGTTAGATCTCATATTTAGTATGTAACTTTGCTAGTTTATTCTCATTCACTGTTATGTACATCGAGCCTGGTGAGGCCATTATCATTGTATTTGGTTCATTATTGCATGCCTATTCTTTCTTGTGCTTATCCCCTATTCCTTTTGCTAGGGCCATTTCATGAGTATTTAGAGAACTTGTGGAAACATGTTATATGAGGATTGGGCGTTGCTTAATTAAGTTAATTTGGCATAACAAATATGTTGGCATAATCAGAATTGGCTATAATAGAGAATGATTTATATGTGTATTAGTCTTGGACAAAAATGGTAAACTAGAATATTAAATCTAGTTTTGACATGAACTGTAAATGGGAATATTAAGGCTAAGATTTTGGGCTTCTATTGTATTATGAATTATGACCTTGATTTGGGCATGTAAGTTTAGGCTAAATTTATGATTAGGCAAGATATGTCAATAGAGTTTTAGATATATATAATCTTCTAAATCTGTTATCTGCTAAATCCGTTAAATTGCCTAATCAGTTATCTGCTAAATCTGTTGAATTTCCTAAACTGCTAAATCTGTTGAATCGCTTAAACTACTAGATCTGCTACCTATTGAATTGTCTGATCTGTTGAAAACTAGATAATGGTAATCTGGGTATGGAAATCCGTAGGCTCGACCTAAGATTTAGTAAAACATGGAAATTTGATTAATCTGTTGTATCCTATGAAGAAGTTTAATCTGTTAAATAAACAGAATTAGTCTGATATCTGAAAAATATGTATTGGAATGAATTGGCTATGACACGAGGTTAGGCTCTGTTTGCGGTAGAAGCCTGCCCGGAACCAACCGGCTTAACCAACGACTGAAAACTGTTAGACTAATGTGAGAGGTCGTAGGCATAACTAAAATAAGCTTAGACACGAAGCTAGGTCTGGCTTGTGGTAGAAGTCTGCCCAGAACCGCCCGGCATATCCAACGGCCACAAGCTACCGGCCTAATGTGAGAGGTCTATGCATTAATATTTAATTAATGCAAATCTAGGATAAGTATGATGTCTAAAACGTTTAGGGTAAATATGGTTAAACCAACCGGACTGATGAATTTAATAAAACCTATTTCGTGATTCTGTAGGCTCAATAAAAAGTTAGACAATCTGTAAGTCTGTTAAGAACTGTGCATCTGATCCGTTAGTCTGAAAACCCGTTAACTTGATTTTCTGATCTGTGAACTAGTTGACATGAACTCTGTATGTCTGAACTGGTAAACAAGTTAATATGAAATCTATTAGTCTGGGGACACAAGGTTAGGAGGGAAATTACTTGTGTCATCTGTTGTCTGGGACCTATATTAGTCAATAACCCTTTCTGGTATCAAAACTTTGACACAACAGTAGGTGGGGTCCGGGCAAGCTTACTGAACTAATTATAAGCGGTTCATTCTGATAATGGCGAGGGGTGTTGATGGTGCATTCCAACTTGGTCATGTGCGTGAATGGATCCCGGTCTTCCTCTGAGGATGTAAGACGCCGTGACATCTATAAATAGGTTGGTGCCAATTGGTTGTCACTTTAGGGAGTGATACACCCTACTGTGGGGCCGACACAGGGTATTTATGTATTAGGGAGCCGATCGCTTGGGGTAGGGTTTTAGGGTACACTTAGTTTTGTCTGTTTCTGTTGGTACCATCTATTTCTATTGGGTGGTAACACCTGTCTGTTTCTGCGTTGTACCGTCTGTTTGGGTGGTAAAGACCCATTTACTAGTGTACACCTAATTATACATTTTGTTTCCGTAGGGATTAATCTGTTTCTGTCTCTGTACCTTCTGTTCGGGCGGTAAAGGCCCATTATTAGCATTCCGTTTCTGTCTATTTCTGTTGGGGTGGTAAAGGCACATTACTATCATTCTCTTCTGTCGAAATTATTCTTTTCCCGTTTCTGTTTCAGTTTAGACATTCGGGTGACACTTAATCCTGTTATACTAGTATTAGTGTAGAGAGGTGAAAAGCAATAGCTTACATCATTCTGTTTTTTTGGTTTAACCTAAGTATATATGCTACTCCTGTTACTGTTATCTCACATCCAGTTTAATTTTCATGCCATGATTATTATTATCTGTTCATATGCTGGGAATAACTGGACTCGCCAGACTTTATGTCTGACCTCGTTTGTTTTTCGCCCCTTTTCTTTCCGTTTCCCCCTCCCCCCCCCCCCCCAGGTTTCCAAGGAGGGAATACTTTAGCTTGATTCGGATTTCTTCTGCTTGAAGTACTTGAAGTGATTGAAGTGTTGCTTGACTTCTTATGGCATCTTCTGTGGGGATTATGATTTTAAAGATTTGTACTCTGAGGGCTTTTGAACAAGGCTGATATATATATGTACTTGAGTTTTGGTAAAGTGATTTTGAAAGATGTTACCAAACTGATTTCTGTTTTCTGCTGAAATAAAGTTATAAAATTTTCAAGTACTGCTTTACATATCTGTTCTTGTAATATTCTGTTCTGTCTACTAAAATGCTCCATCAAAGTTAAGGTATTCCCTTTTTGAGTGACCTTAACGGAGGTGGGATGTTACAAATTCATATAAGTATAATATAAAAAATCAAATGAACTGAATCTGGATATAAATCAGAATTGGAATAAAACTCTAGAAACTTAGAAAGGTTTTGTAAATGAACTTTGAATTGAATATATGGAAAATTTAAAATCCTGGGAGAGATTTGGAAATGTATTTCAAGCATTTGAAAAGGAAATTTGATAGTGATTTTCAAATGAAAATATTTGAAAGTAAGTGTATTGAATGTAGTATAGTATTGAACTCACTTATCACTAAAAAATAAATTATGATGATGACGGCCGCATTATCAGTGTATATTTTCGAGTTTCTAAAAGTGACAGATTACTACTACAGATTTTGGATTGTTTTAAGAAAAACAAGTGTTGTGAGTTGTTTTGAAGTAATTTGAATTCCTACTATTATATGTAAATATAAGCGAATTCAAACAGATTTGAAATAAGACCCAGGGCTTTGAATTCTGAAATTTAAAATTTAACTCATGAAGTTAAATAGCTTGAAATGGTGAAAGTGAATAAATTTGAATTTAATCGAAGCCAGTTAAGCAGGAATCATATTGGAATAGAGATTTAACTGAACTAGTTAAGTGGAAATTAAAATTTGATATTTTAATAAAATCAAAGTTGAGCTTATGATTAAGAGAACTAATTTGAGAAATTAAATTAGTAAGTGGAACATGGGAGTTCACTTGGTTAAATATATTGAATTGGGTTAAAGATGATCCCAAATGAATTTGGATTGTCGGATAAGAACTTGGAACTGAAATGGAGCTGGATTTGAAATGGAATTTAGCTCAAATATAAGCGATTGGATTTAGGGATAAGATTGGTTGGAGATCAACATGTGGATTGTATGGGTATATGCTGAATCGAAAGCAGATAAGGGAGATAAAGCTGAATGCCAACAGAAAGGTGCATGCTTATATTTTATACGAGTATGAGATTTTTATGAGTTTGTTTGGCAAGCCGTTTGGCTGTTTGATTTTCTAATGAATTGGAGAAAAGCCCAGAGAGGTAAGTTGTAATAGTACCGACTGAGCCGTGCAGAGGAGATGCTGGCAAAAAAAAACTCCTAAAATTTGAGCTATTAGGAAATTTTTAGAATTTTTAAAATATTCGAAATAAGAAGGAATTAATCAGTTCAGTAGAAACTGAAATTATGAAGTAAACCAAAAAGATTGTTAACCTGTTTACAACAGAGATTGTATCATTTTCCCCATCTTAGCAATTTCGAGGAGAAAATTATTTTAAGGGTGAAGGAAAGTAACGTCCCGCACATTTATTGGTTTGTATCTGAATATTTAAATCAGTTTAAATATTGACCTTGTAATATAAGTGGACTTATATATTAATTAAAATGAAGTTGAGCGTATAAAAATATTTATTAAATATAATTGAGCCCATAACGATGCTGCAGTTCGTAATTTAACGTTTTGAACTTCAACTGAGTGTAAAAAACTTATTTTAAATTGGGTTTCTGCGAAACAAGAAACATTGGAATCTGTTGAACTGTATTTTTCTAATGGAAGTGAAAAACCAAGATTTCGTGTTATAGTTTGTGAGTTATTTCCAAATCAAATTTTCAAATAGCTCTGTAAAATCGTTTATCGACTGTAACGGTTTATTCGATATAACTAGATGTTGGTTTCGAATTTGAACATGATTCTTTTGAGACATAGTGATAATTTAATTTTTAGAATTTTACTATAATTTTTAATTAATTAAATACACAACTTTTTATTTGGAGTATTTTTGCACCTTCTATCAATATTTTGCGGTTTCAAAATATGAGTCAACCTACTGATATTATTTTATTTTTGGAATCGTGGTACATTGTTCGTTATGATCGTATTTTTACTTTTGTCCATAGCGGCTTGTTCGTAATATGTAGTGGGGTACACTAAACTGTAACAAATAATAAACAAAAAGAATTACCCTAAATGTAACACATAATAAAGGTATGTCTGTTTATTCACATGCACGCAAGTACCCATTTGTTCTTAGTTAAGGTTTTCCTTCCCTAAGTAAAGCCTTAAGGAAACGTAAAGGACCTTCTTTCAGCATAGCCTAACTGTAACCTACCCTCCTCTGTATGTCTTGGCATATCGAATTTATAAAGCTGCATACCTATGGAAACATCATATCCAAGTCTACCGTGAGTTTTCAAATCACTGAAACTATACTAACCTTTCTCTGATTCAAAGGACCCGCTATATTATTTCAATCTCACATACTACACAGGGACGTTAAATCAAACACAGTACCTACCCCTATATTCCTACAGCCTCCTATTCCTTCCTAGTGAAGGAATTCAAAACTATAAATACCCAAGCCTTTACAAAGGAAAATCAACGACTTCAGATAAAAAAAACAAATAAACCAACGATTCACAGAAAAATCAATTAGGGAAAGGGCAAGTTTTCTTCGGTTACTGGGGATGAGATCTTCATGCAGCTGCGTTGTGCGAGTGTAGTAGTACGGCAGAAGGGGTGCTTCACTTGGGAGGGTTAACGCATGACAGATGGGGTGATATGTTTTCTCTGAGGCGATGTGTTTGTGGGGAAGTTGATGGGCTGAAACGTATGTAAGAGGTCGGGGATATAATTGGTGAGGGGTGCGGTACATGTGAGGAGCTGTTGAGGTGAAATAGTGGGCGAGTATCATATGGTGGAAAAGAAATTGGTGAGGGTAGTGTTTTTGCATGGCATCTGTGAGGCAAGGAGGAAACACAAATTCAATGGTAAACAGGAGGAGCGATGCATTTTCACGATGGAGAAGTAAGTGACTTGCCAAGTGCCAACGTCTTGAAGCAGCCATTTTTATTTTCGGCGTGAAGGCTACTGGGAGCAGAGGAGGACGTGAAGCTGTTTTAGGACATCATCGAGTGGCGTATTTGGATTTATATTCACAGTTGAGTAGTGAGGAGTAGTTGAAGTGAACGTATATATATTAATATAAGGAGAAGCATGTTTGTTATATTAGACGATGGAGTGTAGTATCATGTACAGGAGGGTGGGATCATTTAATTCATTGGAGAAAGAGACTTTGTGGTGGAGTACTTTGATGTTTAGTTGAAATCATGAGAGGGTCGTGCGGTTGATATTAAAGTGGGATGGCGGCATAAAGATTATTGGCGATGCATGAAAATTGAGAAGAGGGGGAGAGAAAATGCACGTATGCTACTGGGGTGGGTTGAGAGTGTTTGTTTGGCTTGAGAAAGAAGAAAGGGGTGTGTGCGTATAATGGTAAATGTTGAAGGAGGACAAGCGTTGTTAGCTAAAAGGTTGGAAATTCGTTTTGCATTTTCAAAGAACAAAAGGCAACGAGTTTTCTGTGAATCGGGAAGAGGCAACGTACAGTGTAACGACCCAGAATTTTCGACAATTGAAATATGAGATTAAATAAGGTTTAACTATGAATAATCAATTTTATATTGATATTGAGGTTAGAAATTTAAAATGAAATATATTGTTTGAGTATGAATTTAATATTTTATTTAGAATGGTTAGTTGTGATTAATGTATTTAATGCCGAATATTTGAATTGAATTTGAATTGGATTGGAAATTTGACCAAATAATATAAATGGTTGAATTTGAAAATAAACGTTATTAACGTTAAATGAATTGAAAATTTTAGTAGTTAAATTATATGAAAAAGCGGCTTGAATACATATGTATTCTTAAAGGAATTAAAATTTACATTTCATATTAAAAAAGTAAAACTGAGTTGTTGATAAATGGAACATAATCAGTGGAACGATAAATAAGAAAATAAAATAACGGTGTACTAATAAAGGCCAGCATCGACCAGACTAATTTTATTAGGCTCAGAATGTGAAAACGTAGCAACACATCAAGTTCCGTAGCATTTGGAGATGTTTGTGACTAAATAAAAATAAAATATTTACAAAAAAAGGTAGAAGCTAAAAAGACCCGTTACATATAAATTAAATAAATAAAAAGGATCCTTGCCGCACACACTATCTATTTTCCTTTCTCCCCACGTTTTCTTGGATGCCACGATTCCTTTGTTATAAAATCAAGCCGCTTCTTCCAATCCCTTCAGCTAAAAATCTATTTCTTCCTTTTTAATTTCCAATGGCTTCCACTGAAATCCCTAATTCTCAAAAATTGAAATACAGACTTCGTTCTAAATCTTCCAATCGAATCGCGAATCTGACCCCTCCACCTTCAATTGCAAGAAACCCAAGGCCACACTCCTCTTCCCTAAATCGAATCCTTCCCCAATCCTAACCGTGTCCCCAAATTAAAAATCCGTGCCTTCCAAATCAATTGACACCGCCTCTGCCTGAACTCGAAGTTGTGCTTTAGAGTTTCCACCGTCACTATTGATGCTAGCTCCAGCATCATCGATGGGTCAAGCTGCCTCCTTTGTCAAATCATTTACTGTTTATCGTCGCTGGAGCCGCTCAGCAAATCGTTGCTGCCAAGCTTAGCATCACCGCGCCTGATGCATCACGAGAACCACCTCATTGTTGCGCTACTGTAGGTGAGCAATTCACTCGCGATTAATCGTATTTCAAGTAATTCAATTTTAGTAAATTAAAATATAATAGTGGATTTGGTTGAGTTTATTTCCTGTGATGAGCTGCGTACTTAAACCTAGTTTTGGGCTTTATGCGGCTCTGAACTATGGCTTACGGAAAACCTGCACCTATGCCTCGTTTGCACCCTGAAACTGCATGATTGTCCGTTAACTGTTAAGACTAAAAGTTTTTGCACCGCATTGTGCTATTTGTTGTAATCTGTGAAACATAGAAAAAGAGAAAAGTATACACAGTAGAACTGTGGCATCAATTGTGACAACTCAATAGCTTTTAGTTACATGCACACATGAAAAAAAAAGGCACAACAGGTAGAGTGAATTTGTTAGTAAATATCGACTAGTTATGAAACGCAATGGAAATTTCATGTACCTTAATTTATTTTGGTTTCATACTATGAAGCTAATATTATGTGTTGGAGATACTTTTACTGAAGACTTGTCTGATATATATATGGGTGTGAATGATGTGGTCAAAACCCGAAATGCATATGTATATATCAAGGATGCAACAATCCATGACCTTAATTTGTTACTATATACACTGCACACTTGAACTTTGAAGGGTTTACATGCCTCATGTTTAACGTAGCTTACTTGAAAGTGTTTGTCTGATGTTTAACAAAGTTGACCTGAAAGTGTTTTTGACTCATGTTGATTATAGCTCACTTCAAGTACTTGAGTGATCCTATAAAAGTTTAGACAGTCTGAACTGAAGAGAAAAAAATGATAACTTAAATCATATATGGATGTAAATATGTCATACAGCCCTGATAATCTGCATTTATTCTCGACCTTGTACTAATGTACACGGTCTTGTTGATTTCCATATATATATTGTAGTCGTTATTTCATTATACTGTCAACACATAGTGCAATTGTAGATGATGATGGATACCCTGTTATTTCAGATATGTAAACCGTTTTTGAGACAGAAATCCCTTGATTTAGAAAACTGTAAAGCCATTTTGGTTACCAACTATGCTCACAACTATTATAAAATCATTCTATAAATGGACCCAGATAGTACAGATACCTGCAATTCATGCATACATGCTATTTAAATTCATTTTACCTTCAAGTTTTGGCAAGTTTGCATGTCGGAATTCTGCATTTTCCATTTTTATTGGAAATACTCAGTGTTACATGCGGTTATAGTAGACCTCACATGACTGCACCATTTCTGGAAATATTTTGCCTTACGTATCATAGCATTCCTGAAAGTGTTTTGCCCCATTTTTAGTATAGTTCACTTGAAAGTATTGATTTCCTTTTCGGATTGGCATTGCTGAACTATATTGTCATTTCTGAATCGCTGCATGATGAACCCTCTTAGATGAAATATACCATCCTTATCTTGTTGCATTCGGCAGTATAGAAAACTAATGCATGTTGAAACCTCTTAAATGAAATAAACCCAATTTTTATATGTTCGTCATGCATATAAAGTTTGGTACCTTGAACCTATATTTCCTGTTCTTCTCTGTTCATGCGTGATTTCCCATTAAACATTATTTTGCACTTGTGCCATTTAATCCAATACACATAGATAGGGGATGGGTGCAAATGAAATACCTGTGTTAACACCGTATAAATGGTGGTTTCAATTTTCTTTAGTACTGGAGTAAAAATATATGGACATTATGTTAAAATGGAAGCTTGTAGTCCCCTTGAATCTTTTGTTGCTGGCGTACTGTGACCACCCTGTACATTGGTGCATGGATATTTCTTTGGCCGTGCTCATCTGTGCTGAACTAGAGTGTATATGTTATCTCACTTGTTGCCTTGATATTTTTCATTCATCTTACCGTAATTGTTCTTCCCACTGTCTCTGTGCAATGATGCAAATTTGTATACCTTGCCTGACTTGTTGTTGCTATATGCATTTTACTCTACCCGTGTGAGCTCGGCTTGCTCTTGCCACCTTTGATTTCTTGGAAGCTGAGGTGATACATGTGTGCATATATACACGCATGTGTATATGCAAGCTCCCAAATCATGTGAGCTAAAATCTCCTATTCAGTTCGGGATGCTGGGGCGGTGTACACGTGTATATAGAAATATACGTGTACACTCGCAAGCTCTCAAAACTGATCGTCCCTAAAAGATTTAACTGATACAAGCAAATACCACAACTATTCATTTTATATGATAGCAATGATAGGATTAACTGTTATATTTTAGTTTATATTGAAGTTAATTTACTTGACCATATTATAATCCTGACTCGAGTATTTTGTGTTTTACATGAAATGCTCGGGTCAGAGCCGAGCAGTACAGATTTAAAGATTTCAGCTTAGGATTCAAAGACTGGTGAAGCTGGGGATCCGAAGATGCGCACTCTGGAGTTTCAAACTAGTAAATATTTTCTTGTGTTCAAGTTGTTTTTTTTTTAAATTCCCGCTGTATAGAAAAATTTGTTCTATCAAAAATTTTGATTAACATATAAAAGTATATTTTGCTGTTCAAGACTGTGTTATTTATTTATTTTGTGTCTCTGTGTTGAATCTATTATTTTAAGCTCTATAAGCTAAATAACTGTCCGTCGATTTGGACGTTTTAAGTTGGTTAAATCACCAATTTGAAGTGGTCATAATTGGCGGGCCGTTACATACCGTCAACGTGGGGTTAAAGGAAAGGAGATAAGAATGGGCGTGGACAGATATGTATATGGCATGGATGGAGACGGTGATACTGTGCATGTCGGGTAAGGGTTTTAAGAGGTGAATGGGCTGAAAGAAAAAAAAGAAATGTAGAAGAAGAAAATTGGAGGCGAGACAGATGGGTGGTATGAGAGGATATCCAGGAGCGGATGTTTCTGGTGGAAGAAGCTAGTGTTCTAAATATGTTGGTGGGCCAAAATGCAATGGAATCACGAGCGATCTCCGTTAAAATCGTACAGTCGCAAGCTTCACCGCAGAATTGGTTTGGAGCGATTTACAAGTTTTCACAAATGTTTGACAAGTTAAAGCGCCGGGTATAATCATTCGACGCAAATCGTTATCTAACGGTTAACGCGCAAAGGTGAGTAAATTCACTAACTCCGTTCTACTTTAAAATATTATAATTATATTTTAAATATATGTTGTGTGCGATGGTTGCTAGGACGATTTACTAGATAATTATATTGTATAGCCCTGTATGATATGACCGATAATAAGTGATTGACTATTGTGTGCTTGAAATATTTGGATAACACGAACCCTGAAAATAACTGGTGTCTAAGTACCATAAAAATATATCTGATTGAGATGAAAATTTGAGTTTGTGTTTTTGCAAAAGGAAATCCATTTTAATGGAAATTAAAGTTTTGATTTCAAATTGTATATAGTCATTTGTTTTAATTACATTAAAATAAGTAAATTGATTTA
Source organism: Allium sativum (assembly GCA_030737875.1). Lineage (NCBI taxonomy): Eukaryota > Viridiplantae > Streptophyta > Magnoliopsida > Asparagales > Amaryllidaceae > Allium > Allium sativum. The sequence continues at coordinate 632,342,638 of CM060920.1, forward strand.
CAATCGATGTTTAGAAATAAAATATGATAATTATGATTAAATAATTCATAAGTATAAGAATGAATTTAGGGGAGAAAATGGGAGAGTCCTTTCAAGAAAAAACGACGACATCATTTCGATGTTTGAAATGTGCTCAGAACTAAGTAAAATCATTAGGAATTGGATATGTAAGTCGATGGTGTTGAATACTATTAAAATGAATTATTCTTAGAAATTATATATTATATAATTCAGAGTTGGACAAGATGGTTAATATTTCGTTTGAAATAAATAAATTATAATCAAATAGGAAATCAACATCTAAGTGATAAACCTGATAAAAGGGGTTTACTTGCAAATGGTATTTAGGTATTTAAAATTGATAAAGAGTGTTCTGATTTCTAAATAGATTACATTCACATTTTAAAGTGAATAGAGTTTAAAAAGTGAGTGTTGCAAATTAATTAGTATAATGAAAAATGGAAATGTTTCCAAGAAGTGTAAGGTTAAAGCGGTTTTGGGGAATATCTAGGAAGATATAGAAAACTGGAAAATTAATCTTAAATAAAAAAATGCTCGTGGTTGTGTGATGTTTAGTTATACATTTGGATGAATGTTGATTTTACTTCAATGGTTAAATAACCGACTATCGAAGTGCTTTGACCATTGTTGTCAATACGGAGAGACCGGTTGGGTATATTATCTGAAAACCACTCCTTATAGCCATAAGCGTTGCGGATTAGATTATGTTGAAGATAATCGAAGACGGAGTGAAATTCAAGAGTTGTTATGTGTGTCTAGTCCTAGGACAACTTGTTTGGACGAATGTCTGACAAAGTATTCCTAACGGTCACATAAGATGATCCATTTAAGATATTACGTCTGGTGGCGGAGAAATTCCTTTCTCTTAACTTTTATACTTGTAATATTTTTGAGAAGATTAACTAGTGATTTGACGGGTTTGACGATGTGGCATTCAAAGTTTATGGTGGCCAGATGTTCTAAAATATATACATAGCCTCAAGCTTCACAATCAGGAAAATACAAAAATCGGGCAGGCAGCATGGCTATGTGGGTCGCTCCTATTAGGATGTATAATCACCTATCTAGAGAAATTCATTTTACTTCTTTAATCTATTTCGATGTTGTCCCTTTTCGGGAAACGGTGGTTTGAGCCCAACCGTTGGTGATATACATTCGATACACTCAAGCGAAATGAGTGGTCGGTCATGTGCGGGTCGGGTTGCAAGACGTTCTTGTTGAACCCCGTGTATTCGCCTCTAGAGATACACTATCGGCAGGTGGTCCCATACCTTGTCATAGTTGGAATCCAATTTCAAATAAGCGCCTTGTGGTTTTTGATTTTATACTATGTATGTAGTGCATGAGATGTAAGCGTTCTGCTATTTGAATATTTATTTGATTAGACATTATTATAATATCACTGGATTTGGATATCAAAATATTTCTGGTTATAGTAAGGTAAAAACCATCCATATTTATGTGTGGGTTGGTCTTACTATTATCCTTTTGTTTCAAAGGGATTTTCAAATTAAACCGTATGATTGGAATTTACTCACACCAGTCCCATGACTGACCCAGAGTTTGTTTTGTTTGTTTTTACCTAAACTCTTGGGTGCCCAAATTTGTACAGGCAGTCAAGTGTTTCGGGCTTTTACAGATACACTCAAAGGAGCTTGAAGCAGGAGGCTTCACCGTTAGTTATCTAGAGTTATTTCCGCTGTATCAAATGTTATGTTGTACTCTGAAGATGGTATGTATATATGTACAAACCAGATTAGTATTCCAAAGTTATGTTAAATAATATATTTTATTCGTTCCGCTATGAGATTCGTGTTTACTCTGATTATGTTCAGCTGTGTTATTCTTCTTCTATTCTATTAGTTCTATCTTTTCTATCTCATCCTCTAATCTCTTTTTATTAATGATCCGGTGTTCTCGATATCTGATTAGTCGTCATTGTGTTTATGTCGATTTTCGAGGTCGAAAATCATGTGGTCGTTACAGACGACGTGCAAAAGACTATCAAAGAGAAGAAGGAATGCTACAAGTGCATGCACCATCATAGAAGTGAAGAGAACATGCACAGGTACAAAGTGGAAAAGAAGACTGCAAAGAGAGCGGTGAGGGAAGCAAGAGGACGAGCATACGAAGATTTGTATAAAAGACTAAGTACAAAGGAGGGTGAAAAAGACGTGTAAAGAATAGCTAGACTACGCGAGAGGAGAACAAGGGACTTCAATCATGTTAAATGCATTAAGGACGAGAATGATAGACTTTTGGTGAAGGATGATGAGACAAAAGAATAGGTAGAGAGAATACTTTGATAAAATTTTTCAACGAAGAAAGCGATAGCTCTTCGATCGAGTTGGAAGACTTTGCCGACAACACCAATAGACATTTTGTGCGGAGATTTCAGGAAGTTGAGGTAAAGGGGGCATTGAAACGGATGAAGTCAGGAAAGTCGATAGGGCCTGATGACATTCCTTTTGAGGTGTGGAGATGCTTTGGAGATGCAGGGATAACATGGCTAACTAAATTGTTTAATAATATTTTCAAATCAAACAAAATGCCAAATGAGTGGAGGAGAAGCATTTTAGTTCCAATCTTCAAGAATAAGGGAGATATTCAAAGTTGCACAAACTATAGAGGAATTAAGCTTTTGAGTCATACAATGACTCTTTAGGAGAGAGTTTGCGAGCAACGTTTGAGGATGTTGACAAGTGTCTCAAGGAATCGATTTGGTTTTATGCCTGGAAGGTCAACCACTGAGGTGATTTTCTTAGTTAGGCAAGTTATGGAGAGATACAGGGACCAGAAGAAAGATCTCCACATGGTTTTATTGACTTGGAGAAAGCTTATGAAAGAGTGCCAAGGAAGGTTATGTGGTGGGCGCTAGAAAGGAAGAGAGTGCCATCAAAATATATTACCCTTATCAAGGGTATGTATGGGGGGGTTGTGACTAGTGTAAGAGCATGCGATGGTGAGACCAGAGACTTTCCAATTAACATAGGGTTACATCAAGGTTCGGCTTTGAGCCCCTATATTTTTGCATTAGTGATGGATGAAATCACAAAAGATATACAAAGGGAGATCCCTTGGTGTATGCTCTTTGCTGATGATGTTGTGCTGATTGATGAGAGTAGAATAAGGGTTAATCAACAACTGGAGTTGTGGAGGGAGACCTTGGAATCAAAGGGTTTTAGGCTTAGCAGGACTAAAACAGAGTATAAGAAGTGTGAGTTTAGCGATGTCAGCTCAGATGACGGATATGTCACCCTGGCCGGTAGAGTAGTACCAAGAAGAAATCCTTTCGATACTTAGGATCTATGTTGTAGTTTGATGGGGAGATTGATAAGGATGTTAGTTTTAGAATTCAAGCAGGATGGGTGAAATGGCGACTAGCATCTGGCATTCTCTGTGACATGAAGATTCCTCAGAAGCTTAAAGTGAAATTCTATAGGACAGCAATCAGGCCTGCAATGTTATATGGTGCAGAATGTTGGCCTACTAAGAGGCAACACGTTCAGAAGATAGGTGTAGCAGAGATGTGAATGCTACGGTGGAGCTGTGGGCATACCAGACGAGATCGAATTAGAAATGAGGATATTCGGGAAAAACTTGGAGTTGCACCTATTGAGGAGAAGTTAGTTCAATACCTCTTGAGATGGTTTGGACATATCCAACGTAGACCACACGATGGTCCTGTGCGCGTTGGAATTATAGGTCATGCCGAAGGCCCAAAGAGAGGTAGAGGTTGACCTAAAATGACATGGTAGGAGATAATAAAGAGTGATTTAAGTAATTGGAGCATATATGAGGAGCTGGTAGTGGATAGGAGTGCATGGAAGTTGGCAATCCAAGTACTAGAACATAAGGGTTTTTTTTTAAATCTGTTTGATTATTTTAGAATTTATGTCACTTTTGTTGAACCTTTTTACTTTTTTTTTTTACTATTTCAGACTTTATTTCAAATTTTTTTTTAAAAAAAAACTTTTTCAGGCGCCTTTTAATCTGTTTGGTTATTTTAAACCCATATATATATATATATATATTATCAGTATTGTTTTTTTTTTTTTTTTTTTTGGGTTTCATATCTAGCCAACCCCAACTTGTTTGGGAAATATGGCTTTGTTGTTGTTGTTGTATTTCTTTAACCCAGTTAAAGATAAGGTTAAATTCTTAAGCTTGAATAATCATTGAGTAAAGTTTTTGAGATTAAAAAGAAAATTTAAAAGAATTTATCATTGATAAAATTAATGGGAACCTTTCCCTAAGAATGTGAATATTTTATTAAAAGAATATTCTGAATTTGAATGAGGGGTAGGATGTGTTTTTATAGCACTTGTTTATAAAGACGTCAGTTATTCAGAAAGATCGGGCTTAACCCATTCTGAATAATTGATACGACGACTAATGGTTGAAGAGACTGAAGACGACGCAAGACCGACAATCTTCACATCGAACGGATTAGTTGCTACTGATGCCCATAAGTGGAGTAGCTACCTTGAAGGGCTACAGTGGTAGCCGTCCGGACGTACCTGTTGATTTTTCGGATATGCGAGGGCCTCTCTTCCGTATTGGACATATGGGACGAGGAATATGGTTCCTCCGGTTTCGTTCAGACCTAGAACGGACCTGTAAATGGATGCTATGTATGACGTTGTATTCCTTTATGTTGTATTCATTGATCTCTGTTAAATATATATCTGTTAGTGGTGGAGAATTTATTCTCTTGCTTAACACCCTTCTCTGAGACGTATGTACTCAGAGGTTATATATATTGGCAGAAATCAATGGTATGGTATGGATTGACAATGTGGCAAGCTAAGAAGCATGGATCAAGGCTTTTGTTGAAAAGTAGAGCCTTATGGATGATGATCAAAGCATAGCTTTAATTAGTTAGCTTTGTGTAGCGTTACCTCGTGAGCCTCACACCCCGGCATAATGGTGAACGATTTGTTTGATTAGTAGGTTTGACTAATATACTTTATATATATATGGATTTGGTCGGCCGAGTTGTGCTGGGTGTGGTCGCTTCACACCTTGAGATTAGGGATAGAGCCATTTCCCCCCGATTCCCATATAGGGATAGAGTAAGCAGTGTTTTCTCTCGTTGGGACGTAAGCCACGGTGATACTTGATTTCCCAAAAGTGCGGATGTGCATTACGGTGTTTTCTCTAGCTGGGACGTAAGCCGTTGAGTATTGCATTATGTGATAGATCTTTCGAATCAGGAGCCATCATGATGGACATCCAACTTTCCAATACGAGCTTTGCGGTTTTAATTGTAAACCTATATATGGCGACATATTGGGATAGGGCACTCATGCCGTCTATGATTGATACATTTATTTTCGAAATCAATTTCTACACAATGCACATATAGTAATACTGAAAGAGAAATTTCAAATACTAAGCATATTTGGCTATTATAAGGTAAAACTCTATCCTTCGGCTCGCGTTGCATTGTGTGATGAGACCTGAGTCTTATGATAGCTTCATTTTTCTTTAATTAGCATTGCACTGTTTATTTATGCACTGGTATTCTTGGGGTTATACCCATTCCGTGTAATACGGCGTGGTCCCTTGATTTATCTAACTTTAAAATCAAATTTATAATTGTTTTGAGTTCTCATACCAGTCCCATGACTGACTGGAGTTTATTGTTCCTTCCTAAACTCTGGGTGCCCATATTTTCCACACGGGCAGTCAGTAGTTTAGTTTTGCAGATATTATCTTCACATGATCCTGGTTTACAGCTGGAGCCATATTCGGAAAGCTCTGCATAAGTGTATTTCTTTCAGTTGTCTCATGTATCATTTTTCCACTGCTATGCAATTTAAATCTTTGATATTATTTTCTGTGGTATAATTGTTCATACTCTGGAATATTCTTGTACTCAGATATAAATTGTTGTAATAAGCAATGAAATGTTCTTCTGTTTGTGTTCTAATTTGTCATGTTCTCAAAACAATCTAGGCTTTCATTTATTGGGAAGCTTAGGTCCTAACACTACACATTTTTAACATCCGTATTAGTTTTATATACCGAGGAGTTTTTCCTTTTGGTGCTGAAAACGATAAATAAAATTAATAATTAATACATAAGTGTGTTTCTAACCTCATTTAAAAGTCCAAGCTCTAGTCATGCATGGTTATGAGACAACTTATAATTTAAGCTGCCACTAACCTCATTTAAAAATCCAAGCTCTGGTTATGCGTGGTTAGTGTGCTCTTAAATAAATAAAAAATTTGTAATAAATAAATTTTTATATGAAATTCTCCTTGGTTTATAAAAACCAGCCTATCAATCCATATTCCAATTTGTGAAATGTGTTATTATTTTATGAATTATTGATTGATAGCTATTGAGATTTGTGATTATTCGATTTTGTCACTTAGATTGAATTATTAACTATAGTCCAAATCCATCACTATTTTTAGCTCAATTTTATAAATATTGGAAATCATATTTTTGTAACTCTCTCCATTATATATAAATTTCATCGTAAATCCGTCATTCTCTACATTGTGAAATATGCCACCTGTTCTCAAAATATTATGATTTTTGTTTGATTGATTGAGATTTATGATGACCATTCTTCCTCTTAAGCTGATATTATATTTATTAGTAACTTTTCATCTATATTTTAAATTCTAAATCCTTTTGAAGATAACAAAAGGGGGAGAATGGGTTGAGATTTTGATTTGCGAGTAAATATTTAATAAATATTTTAATTTTGAAAATCCCAATTCATTTTCACATTCTTTTCACTCACGCACAGTTATAAGGGGAGTTTCTGTTTTAGGGAGAGCATTCAAATAGGGGGAGTTCTGTTCTTCACTATCAAACACATTTATTACAATCAAAATTTTAATATTTGTTTATCATCATCAAAAGGGTGAGATTGTTGTATATAACGCAGTTGTATACATAATTATATGATTTTTGTTTGATGATAACAACCAAATATATATTATTATAAATGTGTTTGTTATTGTACTGTCTCATATATACATCAGAGATTGGAATATAATATTTATATTTAAATAGAATACGACTGTACAAATTTTAAATATTCACATAGTATTTCATTTAAATAGAATATTTTTTTTTCAAACATTCAAACAATACAAATTTTATACTCCACTATTTGAACATCACTGATATACATTTTAATACATTCAATTTCAGTACACAATTCCTCACTGCAACTCTCTGTACAATTTCATTTATATATTCACTCATATACATACTAAGTTACACTCATATGTTTCACTATCATCTTCTGTAGAAATAATTTCAAATTCTAGCAGCTATAATTTTTATTTTAAAAATTTATTTTTCTTAGAATTTTGGTGTGTTTCTCATCACTTTTCATGACTCGATCTGATTTATTAATCTACCCGACTATGTCCAGACAACTTGTGATATTCGCAGTGATACACTGTAAATACCACAATGCAGTCAGTGTATATACATAATATTTCAATACAAGGACAAGAATATTTTCTAGATAGCTGCATATAGACATGTGTACGTATATATACACGTGTGCACTGCCTCGCCAATTTAGTATGCAGCTGAGGAGTCGCCATGTGGACCATCTCGACTCAGTGCAACAATAATCAATATGGTCGAGGCAACCCAAAAACATCAATGAATACAAGTCAAACAAGAGGCCGAGCTAAAGTGCTAACACTCAAGCTTGTATACAAATTGATCCAAGAGTGCACAGCAAAATATATGTATGAAAGCAAAATGGTACAACCCATTTCAATGATACATGAAGGTGGAACAAAGCATGACAAAACAACAATGTATATATGCTGTTTACAAATGAATAATGGGTGAAGACAAGGATGGGATCACATGCTTGGAAAACAACTCAATCATGTCAACATGGTTCAACATACTGAAGCATGGTCAACCAGCATGGCAAGGGATACAAGCCAGTATACATGCAAATAAGGATACACAACAAATATGTTTAAAGTGCAAATAGCAAGGGGCACATGGTGGTGTACTAAAAATATACACAAAGCAGCAAATGTTACAATGTCTCTCAGCATGTATACAAGACAGTTCAGTGGCATGGTCGAGACAAAGCTACCCCATGGATTGATATTGGAGAATATCACACAAACAATTACAACAATAACGTGGTGTATACATGGTCTAAGAAGCATGTGTGTTTAATGAACCGAAAATCCCCGCCCTTTGAATCGACCATAAACCACACAGGTCTGATCCAAAAGTTGGAAATCCTCGAATGCACTAACTCTAGCCATACAACACATCGGAACAAATAATAGAAGACTTTTATTAACATCATAATAATGTTACATTAGAGTAAAGAATTTCAGAGTACATCGAATATAATACTACAACAGCGGAAGATAATTTACAACAAAACTTAATACAATGCAGCGAAAGACTATCAATGCTCTAGACACAGCTTTAAGCTTCGATCCAGAATCCTGCTCAATATATCTGTAAAATAAGCTACTCGATTGCCCGTGTGGAAAAGTGGGCACCCGAGTTTGCGAAGTGAAACAAACTACGAGTCAGTCGTGGGACTGGTATGAGAAATCTTTCCTAACTTATCTAACAATATGACTAATCACGGACTACGCCGCTAACGCGGAACGGGTTTACTCCATTGGATTGCCAGTGCATAAATTAAATAAATTTTTATTCAAAACAATGCAATGTTTTTTAGAAAAATGAAATCATTATAACAGTCAAGTCCCATCACGCAAACCGGCGGATAGAGTTTTACCTTATAATGATCAAACATGCTTGATACGTAGAAAATAATATTTTAATATTATTATTAGTGTCTAATCAGTTTTAAAATACTTCAAAGTAAATGTATCAATCTGAGATGGCATAGTACCCCATCCTATTATGTCGCCATATATAGGTTTACAATCAAAACAGTAATGCCGTATTGGACATTGGGTTTCCATCATGAGTCAAGGCTAGAGACGATCTCCTTACCGATTCGAGACACTCTAGCAAATGTATCATGATCCCCCGCAGTGAACCCTTGGATCCTGCAGGGCCGGTCCACAAATACTTTAGTGGATTAGTTATGCCTGAACACACGCTTCCCGGTCCTATTGAACCTATAAATTGGTTACTACCGACCAATATAACCGAGGGCTCGTAATCTATCATCCACGTAAGTAAAAAGCCAGGGCACGCAAAACCCTAATACCACTTCTAGCTAGAAAGAAACGTGTCCACTCTCTGCGTTCCATTGTCGTTTCTAACTCTTACTGAGGTGTGAGGCTCACGAAGTAACGCTATACACAAATCTACGCATAAACAGGCCGTGCTTTGATCATCAATCACAAGGCACTTATTTTTAACAAAAGCCTTGATCATTTGCATCTTGGCACACCACATTTACAATTCACGCCATGCGATCAATAACTATCAATACATAACCTCTGAGCTCATGCGTCTCAGAGAAGAGTGTTAAGCAAGAGAATAAATTCTTCTCCAGTAAAAAATATATATTAAATAGAAATCAAGTCACATAGAATGAAATCTAATGTCATACACACATCCATTTACAAGTCTGTTCTGGATCTGAATGAAACCGGAGACACCTTATTCCTCGTCCTGTATGTCCAATATGGAAGAGAGGTGCTCGCTTATCCAGACAATCAACAAGTACGTCCGAACAACTGCCACTTTGACCCTTTACTAGGAGCTACCTAATGTCGGGCATCAGTGGTCATCCATTCGATGTGAAGATCGTCGGTCTTCAATCATCGTCTTCAATATCTTCGATTTAAATCATCGTATAATTATTTGAAATAAGATTAAACCTAGTCTTTTCAAATAATTCTCGCATATACATAATTTAAACCATTTCATATCATTAATATTATTTTATAACGATTTATCTCTATTTTTAATTATATAAAACTAGTTCAATTTAATTCAACGACGCTTCGGGTCAATAGGCGACCCTGGCATTGTTTTTACCCAAATTTGATTTACACATTCCTCGAAATCTAACCTTTGGATTTTAACAAAATTTATATCGTTGGAAAGATCTTCCCAAAGCGGTCCTAATGGTTTCAGTTTTGGGAAAATCCAACGGTCGGATCTTTCGATATAATCGTTTAAAGTAACAATTCCGAAACGCGAACTACTGCGCACGATTCGTTAAATTTTAATTTATATTTAAATATATAAACCATTCAACGATTCCATTAACGTGTTTAACACGCAAAATAATAGAATGTTTTTATTGGCATAACCATTTCTACATGTTTATAACGTCAAATAAAATGTATTTTATTTACATGACATTTTTGCTAATGACAAATAAAAAGATAATTTTTATTTTCATCATTTATATGCAATTTCTATTTTTGACTTTAACAAATAAAAAGAAATATTTTTTTGTATATATAGTTTCAATGTGTGACATGACACATAAGAATGTTTATTTTAATTTGCATACAAATTCTAATGTATGTTTTGACAATAAAAATGATTCTTATGTTTGCATACAAATCCTAATGAATGTTTTGACAATAAAAATTATTCTTATGTTTGCATACAAATCCTATTTCAACAAAATGCGTAAAAGTGATACATTCGTTTTTGTTGACAATCTAGTTCAACAAAATGATTAAAAAGTGATTCATTCATTTTGTTGACAATTCTATTTCAACAAAATGATTAAAATGACATTTTAATTTTTTTTTTGACAATTTTATTTTAATAAAATGATTAAAAGTGATAATTTCATTTTGTTAACAATTCTAGTTTAACAAAATGAATAAAAAGTGATGATTTCATTTTGTTAACAATTCTAGTTTAACAAAAAGAATAAAAAGTGATGATTTCATTTTGCTCACAGTTCTAATTTAACAAAAAGAATGTTCTTGTTTTAACACAAATCTATTTAACAAAAATGTTATTTTTTTAACACTAATCCACCTAACAAAATGTTATTTATGTTTTGACACAAATCCACTTAACATAAATGTTATTTATGTTTTGACACAAGCCCACTTGACAAAAATGTTATTTATGTTTTGACATAAATCCGTTTAACAAAAATGCTATTTATGTTTTGACACAAATCCATTTAACAAAAAATGTTATTTATGTTTTGACACAAATCCACTTAACAAAAATGTTATTTATGTTTTGGCACAAATCCACTTAACAAAAATGTTATTTATGTTTTGGCACAAATCCACTTAACAAAAATGTTATTTATGTTTTGACACAAATCTATTTAACAGAAATGTGATTTATGTTTTGACACAAATCTATTTAACAAAAATGTGATTTGTGTTTTAACTCTTTTATTTATCAAAAGTGTAAAAAAAAATTAACTCTTTTATTTAACAAAAATGTAAATTTTGTTTTAACTCTTTTATTTAACAAAAATGTAAATTTTGTTTTAACTCTTTTATTCAACAAAAATATAAATTTTGTTTTAAATATTTTATTTAACAAAAATGTAAATTTTGTTTTAACTCTTTTATTTAACAAAAATGTAAATTTTGTCTCAACTATTATATTTAGACAAAAATGACAATTTTGTTTTCAACAATTATCTTTTGACAAAAATGACAATTTGGCTTCAACAATTATATTTTAACAAAAAGGACAATTTGGTTTTAACAATTATATTTTGACAAAAACGACAATTTGGTTTTAACAATTATATTTTGATAGAAACAACAATTTTGTTTTAACAATAATATTTTGACGAAAACGTATATTTTGTTTCAACTAATATGTTTTGACAAAGATGTATATTTTGTTTCAATTAACCTATTTTGACAAAAATGAATATTTTTGTTTCAACAAATATGTTTTGAAAAAAGTGAGTATTTTTGTTTCAACTAATATGTTTTGACAAAATTGAATATTTTGTTTTCTACAAATATGTATTGACAAAAATGTATATTTTGTTTTCTACTAATATGTATTGACAAAAAATGTATATTTTTTTTCAACAACTCTAATTTGACAAACATGTATATTTTTGTTCAACAATTCCAATTTGACAAAAATGTATATTTTCGTTCAACAATTCCTAATTTGACAAAAATGATAACTTTTGTTTAACACAATTCTAATTAACAAAAATGTTAATTTTTGATTCATCTAATATAATTAACAAAAATGATAATTTTGTTAAACACAATTCTAATTAACAAATATGTTAATTTGTGATTCAACTAATCTAAATAACAAAAATGATAATTTTTGTTAAACACAATCTAATTAACAAATATGTTAATTTGTGATTCAACTAATCTAATTAACAAAAATGATAATTTTTGTTCAACTATTTTATAATAAACACAAATGATAATTATTTTGATTCAACTAATATAATAATAATAAAAAAAATTGTTTGACTATTATCTAATTAACACAAATGATCAAGTCAATAGTTCTACATAACACACCAATCACAGATCAAATCACGTATGACAATCAGCAGAATATTACAGCGTATGAGTAATACCACAATTGTGATTAATTAATTTTAATTATATATAAGAAAGAAAAAAAATATGTAATAACCCGGAAATCTGAGCCAATTTAAAAATTTTATTTTGGAAATTTTAGCTAATTTTGATAATGACGAGAAATTTATTTTGAATAGAATTAGAACGTATATATTTATTAAAATCGTCGTTAGAATATAAATAGTTTATTTTAAATAGCAAAGGAATTGAAAATGGCGTGGTAGTTCGAAAATTCGATTTCAAATTTCAAATGAATGTACAGAATTCAAAATAAAATGGATTTTAGCGAAACCAAAAATATTTGAATCTATTTGAGAATATCTTTCCAACGAATCTGAAAAATTGAAATTTCATAGCGGGAATAAAAAGATATGCCTATTTAAAATTTCAGAATAGTCGCTGTGGAATTCTGGCCCTTAAAAATGGAAAATTTTCAAATGACTTTCGTTTTCGACAAAACCACTTTTGTTGGATCCGTGATGTCAAGCTATTGCTAGATTCCAAAATTCTTAATTTTCTGGATCAATATGTGAGCGTGGCGAAGTAAAACGTATTTTAACAGTTCTAATCAATTTCGATCGACCAGAAAATGGCCATTTTTCAAAAGGTCTCGGAATTTGAAGAAATTAGTTTGTTAGAACCGTATCGTCAATACGAAGCTAGAAAATATTTTTTGGGAATTTTTAGAGTCAGTATGTGGCCCCGGTAAATTGAAATGTGCGTTCAGATTCAATATATAGATTTATATTTTGATTTTGACGGAAACTGATCGAAACGATCGAATCAGCCCATGATACATATTCCACTATGTTCAGAATGGGGGTAATTAGCTTAGACGACGGGTGGTGGGTCTTGTTTGGAGATCGAAATTTAAAGTTTCTTTATTGAATTAAAATAATATACATATAAATTATATAAACCCCCCCTTCCCTCTTCTACTTAGTCAACACCTTCAATCCCTTCCCCATCACTTATTTTTAGAATTGAAAAAAAAAGAAACTCCTCGACGCTCTCGATCTCGCGCCACCCTCATCTGCGCCATCGACCACCGCTCCCCTCCCAGACCGACGCGCCGCCTGCTCCACCGTCTCCCGCTGCCTCCGTCGTTCTCCCCTTCTCTTCCTGTTCAAAGCCCCCAATCCCGAAGAGAACACACCGCCCCGCGCAGCCCCCTGGCACCACCCACCACCGCCATGGTTCCCTAGTCGACGGAGAACACGCCCGCCCCCATATGAAAAAGCAAAGTAAGTTTTTAATTTTGAGTTTTATTTATTTTCTTCGATTTAAAAACTGATTTTATAGGTGTAGAAAATTAAAAACCGATTTTATATGTATAGAGAGAACAAAGGTATAATTTTTAAATGATAAAAATACGATTTTTAAGTAATAAAAATATGACTTTTATTATATGTGAAGATTAAAAATATAATTTTTACCTACTGTTTTAATATAAAAATGCGATCTTTCTTATACATGAAGTGATTATATGGAAGTGCGATTTTTATTAGTAGAAAGGCGATATTTTTATTAGTAGAAAGGCGAAATTTTTATACGATGTAGAGAATAAAAATATAATTTTTATATATGTAGCGAAATAAAAATCTGATTTTTATTATATATATGTTGAGATAAAAATACGATTTTTACAGCTTCAGGATAAAAATTCGATCTTTATATTAAAAGTAGAAATATAAAAATATAATTTTTATATAGAAAGTAGCGTTATAAAAATATAATCTTTTTAATGAAAACATCGTGTTAAAGATGATATTTTTATCATCTTGAAAGTGAAAATAAAAATACGATTTTTATGTACATGTAGTGATGATAAAAATGTGATTTTTACTATGAACAACGTGTAAAGGATTGCATTGAATTTCGGGCAAACCCCGGCTATTCAGAAATTCAGAAATGAAATGGCAGAGTGGAACCCTCGGTGAGAACTCCTCACTTTTAATTTATTTTCTAGTTGAAATATATACTAGGATGCTGACGGTGCTTAGCAGCACCTGACACCCGTCGTCCACAGACCATAGATGGCTTTTTTGTTTGATTGATGTGTTGTGAAAATTGATTGTGTGGTGTGGATTGAATAAATATTTTATAGTTAAAAAAATAATTTTTAACGTGTATATAAAATAAATAGTTATAAACAAATTGGATGATTTGTTTATGCATACACATTTGACTGATATGGATTGGGACGATAAATTTTACACATCGCCCAACTGCATAAATAAAACCTGTGTTTGTTGATTTGAAACCCCACACGAGTATTGGGATGATATTTGACGTACACTAATCCCGATTGTTTAGATGCATGTCAATCGACGGGTTGACAGACTGTGTAAGCGTTAAATATTTATACTTAACGCTTATGCAGTTGTGTGGTGCAATTTGGATGATGGTTGATGATTTATCGTTGCTATTATATACATGTGTTGTAAAAAATTCATATAATTAACATTATATGGTAATTGATTGGGCCTCATTACAATTTGGAAAATAAGTAATATTATAGAATAAAATTCATGTATTGAATAGAATAAAAATTCATGTGTTGAATAGAATAAAAATTCATGTATTGAATAGAATAAAAATTCATGTGTTGAATAAAATATAAATTCATGTGTTGAATAAAATATATATTCATGTGTTGAAGAAAATATTCCTTTGTTGAATAGAATAACGAAGTTATTGAAATATATAAAGCCATGTTGGTTAGATATGCGTCATTTCGACGCGAACGATATTTATATTGATTATATTCGTTTTTATAATGATTATAGAAAATGAAGTGATTTCAAAATATAACATTTTGAAAATATTATCATTTGTATATTGATGATGTGGAATATTCAATTTTGATTCAAAATAGAATATGAAGTCGAAATCGTTTTGAAAATGAATTTAAAATGATTTATAAAATACGTTTTAAAAGGGAATCGATGAAATATATATAATATATATTATATATATAATATATATAATATATATTATATATATTATATATATATATATAATGGCCTGAATAGAAACGCGCCGCGCTGCGGTAGTTTGTGAATTTTGACCATTGACTTCGAAGGGATATTACGGGAGATCCGACCGTCGGATTCTCCTAAAACTGGAACCATTGGGTTCATATCGAAAAGAGTATTCTAAAAAATATTAGAGATTTTAAATCTAACGGTTGGATTTGGAATTATGTCCAATTCAAATTTGGATAAGGTCGCTGTAAGTGCAGTTCGATGGCCGTTGATGAAAATCGACTATACGGGCCTTGATAAAATTATTAAAAATAGTAATAATTTGTGTAAAATCATAAGAAATGATTTGGAAAGAATTAGGATGAAAAATTACAAATTTGAAAAGATAAAAATAGATTTTTATCGAAATGAACTAGTTTTGAACTTGAATTTTAATTTCATTTATTTTTAAATAAATAAATTGGATTTGAAATGGTTTTGAAAATAACCAGAATTTCCAATAATTGAATTGGAATGGATTTGAATCAAAATTGTCTTTGGAATATTTCGATGTTGGATTTCGTGATTATACAGATATTGTTATGGAAATTTGAAAGATATATTAATATCGTTATTTCCAATACGAAATTTGTTAGTCGTAGAATTTGATATTGAATATAAGCCGATATATTTTCTATTTAGAGCCTTGTATTTAATATCAAATGTGATTTTGGGTTGTCATGAACGGTATCTTTAATAATACTGTTCATAGACCCAACGGAGTTAAGAAAATCAGAAACTAACTGAAGATTAGTAAAGTTGAATGGTTTCTTGGGTATTGATCTGATGTTTGTTTCGGCCTTCTGGGTTATTAATCAGAGAATTGTTCACTTGCTCGTTTACGGTTAAAGGCTGATGGAATGGAATGTGATTTCGAGTTTATCGCGAACCATGTTTTAAATGACATTGGTTCTTTAACCTAGTTGAAGACGGGATATGATTTCCCAAGTTAAACAATCATTAATATTGATTTTTGGGAAGATTAAAACCAAGCGGAGTTTTAATGAATCTTTAATTAGATTGAAATGATCGAGAATGGAGTATCACCAATTTTGCTCCAGGCGATGGTTAAATCTTTAATTAGATTTGAACGTGAAATGGTAATTGAATTTAATGATAACACCATGGTGCTAGATATGAAGTATTACCAATTTTACTTCATGGAATGAATAGGTTGGGATTGGGAAATTAAAACAAATGATTACTTCGGTAAGGTTCGTTAATCGCAACTAGTTTGGATAAACCATAATTTTGTCTGAACTGATATTCAAAAGAAGATTAAAGAATAAATTTGAGGAATTTATCTTTGATAAAATTAATGGGAACCTCTCCCTAAGAATGTGAAATTTAGCAACTAACTAAAGATTAGTTAAGATGAATGGTTTCCTGGGTATTGATCTGATGTTGGTTTCGGCTTTTGGGGTTAATATTTGGGGAATGGTTCTCTTACTAATTTACGGTTAGTGACTGATGAATTGGAATGAGGCGTATGTTGTGTTTGTGTAATACTTGTTTATTATATACGCGAGTTATTCGGAAAGACTGGGTTTATCCCATTTTTAATAACTGATACGACGATAAGTTGAAGGTGAAGACGGTGGTTGAAGAATGGAGGTCTTCACGTCGTTTGGATGATTCCTGATGATCTTGATTGGGCCGTACACCCAAAAGGAGGGAATAAGTTAGTGATCATCCAGACGTACTTGGAGATCGATGGATATGCGAGGTACAAGGTGCCTCCGGTTTCGTTCAGGCCCAGAACGGACTTGTAAATGGACTGTGTGTCTGACATTGGATATCATTTTGTGTGATTGATGGATATCAGTTGCATGGAGTGGTCTGCCTGTGTGGCATGCTAAGATGCAAATGATCAAGGCTTCTGTTGAAAAGCAGAGTCTTGTGGTTGATGATCAAAGCACAGGCTGTGTGGCACAGCTTTATGTAGCGTTAATTCGCGAGCCTCACACCTTGGTGTGAACCAGAAACGGGAGAAGGACTTCAGGGAGGAAATGCGTTTCTTTTTAGCTAGAAGCGGCGTTAGTGGTTTTACACGCCCTGACGAGTTTGACTTATGTGTTTGTTGGAATGCGAGGCACCTCAGATATATCGGCCGATCCAGGACCGATGGGGTCATTTGTTGGCTCGTTTATGCCCCATAGGGCGGGGAAACGTAGTGTTCAAGCATTTTAATCCACATCGGTGGACCGACCCTGACGATCCAAGGGTCGATGCATTCTGATCCTGAGACATAGGCTAGATTGTCTCGAATTCGGTAAGGACGATCCCTTGTCTTAGTTCATAGATGGAAATCCAACTTTCAATACGTGACTTTGCGGTTTTGATTGTAGAGCCTAGTATGGCGAAATAGTGGTATGGGGCACTTATGCCGTCTATGATTGATACTTATGATTGAAATTGTTTTGACACTATACACTTATAGTAATAATAAAATATGAAATTTAGCGTATCAAGCATTGTTTGGATATTATAAGGTAAAAGCCAATCCTTTGTGAAACACCCCACCCTCCATTAAGGTCACTCACAAGGGACTGCCTTAACTTTGGTCGAGGTTTGTAAGTAAAAGTCACAGATAAAGCACAAGCCAGATATAAACACATATGTACATAAGCAGCGGAAAACATCAGACTTTTATTTCATAAAATACTTGTTCATACAACACATTTCCATAATTGTCTCATAACAACTTCTAAGACATTACAACATCATTTCTGTCTTGGTTTTTAAATAAAGAAGCATAAAACGTGATTAAAACTGCATAAATCCCCATAGTGTGCGTCCAACAGTCATAGCCAAGGAAAGAGACTCCAAACCGTACATCAACTGGCTTGAAGCTTTTAAAGAATCTTACTAAGCTGGGTTGTTTCCTCCCTATGGACCTTGGGGGGGGGGGGGGGGACAGAAGAAAAGAAGATGAAAGGAAATAGGGTCAGACATAAATCCTAGTAAGTCTAGTGACTCTTCAGTATGAGGATAAGAATAAGGGCATGATAGGTATAAACTGGAAACAGGAAAGTATCATAAACTAAGAAAAGGTAGTTCTGAAACGAATATACTATAGCACCCCACACTATATCTCTGCACCTACATGCATTAGTTCTAAACTGGAACCCCATGCTGAGGGTGAAGTGATCCCCTTATTTTAACGATCGGCTCCTACTCGCATAATTACATGTGTCTTATGGCCCCAAAATATTGTATATACCTATGCTGTCCCCACCAAGGGGTGTATCAAGTCCCATGGTGGCGACCCGACACAAACCTTGGAATGCATAGGTTATACTACTGGTGCCCCCAGTGCCCTGTTTGTCTGCTCCGAAGTGTGTGCACGCCCGCACTCCGTTAGAACCCACAGTGTTGCACCCACCGCCGTCGCTTTGACCGCTTACAATCAGCCCAGTAATCGTGCCCCACCCTACCTAGTTTCAGGGTACCATGATACCTAATTGGGTTACTGCTGAAATGGGTCCCCGTAACTAGGGTTTTCTAGTCAAACATGTTAAGTGGTTAAGTGTCTGTATTTACCTAACCCCACCCATCAATTTCATTAACATGTTGAATTGGTTAAGTGTTTTAGTTAACTAAACCCTACCATCCTGACTTGTCTGTCCTTAGCCTTTTAAAGCACCAAGCACTCACATTAGACATATATTGTTACAGTTACTGGATGTGCCGGTCGGTTCCGGGCAGATTTACACTGTAACTCAGTCTAACCTCGGGTCCTTATTGGGCTCAATGCTTAACCACCCACATTGGATAGGTATTGTTATGACTACTGGATGGCCGGGCGGGTCCGGGCAGATTTACATCACAACTCAATCCAACCTCGTGTTAAGCGTATTCGTATTTTCTGAATTTACATATTTGTCTTTATTACTAAATATATGTAAATTTTTCAACAATTAAATGTTATGGCCCACATTCCAAGTTTAACATTTTTGGTATAAGAATTTATACCGTTTAAATGCCACCAATTTTGGCATGTGACAAACGTGCCAATTTCATATATTTTTGTGTCAAGTTTTACTAATATTCCCAACGTTACCCCGTTTAAACGTTAGGCTAACAATCTTAGCCTATTTTTCGTTTACATAGTCTTAACAAAATATTAGGCTAAAAACTCAGCCTAATTTAGCGCACACAAATATGCATAAGGGAATTCATAAACATAAACATAACATAGGTGTAAACTTGGCATTTTTGGCATAGTCAATATGAACATCATAGGTGTGAACTTGCAAAATAGCCAACATGAATGTCATAGATGTGAACTTGCAAAATAGTCAATATACATATATGTGAATTTGCAACATAGCCTAAATCAACTTACATATATGTGAATTTGCATGGAAATAAGGGTCTAACCAAATAGGTGTCACATGAATTAGCAAATGATTTAGACAACATAATTCTAAACTTGTTTTTGGATCTAGGCATAACATCGAACATCACTAGCACATGACAAGAATATGACATTTTCATAAATATGTATAACTTTATAATAAAGGTGTGAACTAGATCCAATCACATATCTAATTACAACATGAAACATGTACTAAAGTGGATCTTGACATGGATCCAATAAGGAACTTGCAATTTTTGTATAAACAAAGGGGCATGTATATGAACATAACCATTTAGGCATAAAGGTTCTTGCATAAAGTATATACATGAGGTTCTAATCACAAACAACCTATATAATCACATAAACATGAACTATACAACTTGCTTGTGATGTTGTTGTCATTCTAAAAGTACAATAGGATCAACATCAATCTTAATTATACCACAAACATCCCAATTTCATTCGCAACACAATCATTTCAATACATAGATAAGAATTAACGTCGTTGTTACATAATAGCACAATTCCACTTCCAATTTACATCGAATCAAGTCTTAGTTCTATTCTCATCGAAAAAATCACTATACTTACAAAGAACGACGAACTTGGATTCTGGATTCTGAATTCTAAATTTGATATGCTTTCCTTTGGGTAGACTAACGTTGTTTTGATTCGTTTTTTTACTTTATTATTGGCTTGTCTCTAAGCTTTCTAACTTACGGCCACTCCTAGTTTCTTTCCAGCAGCATGACGGCTTTAGTATTATATTATTTGTGTGAATTTTGGGTTAGACTTGAGTTGTATTTATAGAATTTTAATCTGATTAGAGCCATCGATGAAGCTGGAGGGAATCCAGACCATCCATCTCAAGAGAAGCCAATCAGAAAGTGACATGTAAGCCCTAGTGACTCAGCCAAGCCTCAAAAATCGACCAGAACCTGACTAGGCCAGCCAGGGCCTAACCAACAGGTCTTCTGGCCTGGGCGCACTTGGCAGGTGCGTCAGTGCTAAAATTGTACTATCGCACTTCCCATGTGCGCTAGTGCAATTTTGTTCTGGCGCACTTCCCAAGTGCGCCAGTGCATTCTGACCCGTTTCTGATTTTTCTGCCCAACTTCGTTCGTCCATATCTTCTTCATATGGTATTTGTTTTACGCAAACTTGGACTCTATTTCAAGCAGAATTTTGAGACGAACGCAATGGCGTAACCCATTTCCCTTGATTCCATCATTTATAATTAATTATACTTTAATTTGTTAAGTTACAGTTAACAAAAAATTCGCGGTGTTACATTCTCCCCTCCTTAAAGGATTTCGTCCCCAAAATCTTCAGGTCTAGGAGAACGTAAGTCCTAACATACAATCGTCCGTCTACTCAACCAACAAACACAGACGTCCATTGTCCTTAAAAGACTTCTAGTGTTTTATGATTATATGCACAGTGTGTGTATATGTCCTTAACTAATGCAAAATTAGGCGGTCTACTGATCCAGTTGACCTCCTTAATGCAAATCATGTAAGTGTCATGAGTCCATTATGTATGCAAATTTGTCCTTAATCATAATTTTACATGAGTGCGCAACTATTTATACAAATGCAACATCTATATGACGACATATCAAGTTTCAACCACATACAAATATGAGTATATATATGCATATGCAGTATGAAGTGACTGAGCCGATCTAAAACCTAGGTTGTGTGTGTATATGCATCCACGACCAACCACTAACAACCACTTGCAACAACTTGCAACCATCAACCAAAACATTTTCAAATACATATTTACATCCAAAGGGGTTTCTACCTAAGGATAAAGGATAATATCGAGGAGATATACCTAAAAGATAGATACAAGCACAACTTAAGGAAAAAGAGAGGTCAAAGATGTACCCTCAAAAAGAAAAGGGTAGGCCGTGCGTATTCTATCCTCAGTTTCCCAAGTCGCGTCTTCCTCGGCGTCACTCCACTGAATCTTAACAAGCTTCATTTCGCGGTTGCGTAGCTTTTTGATTTCAGTTCCTATGATTCGAGTTGGAACGCTCCTCACAGTTGTTTCGCATTCCACTTCGGATTCTTCTAGAATGCTTGGCTCCACCACTTCCGCTGATTCATGTAGACATTTCCGGAGATGAGAAACGTGAAAGACGTTGTGAATTCCAGCCAATCTTTCAGGCAGATCTACTCTATAAGCCATTTTCCCAATCTTCTCGATGATAAGTAACGGTCCTACAATCTTGGTTCTAGCTTTCCTGTGGATCCAAAGCGAACTACGTTCCTTAATGGGGATACCTTAAGGAAAACCCTATCCCCAACCTCAAACTCAAGGTCGGTCCTTCTTTTGTCGGCGTAGGATTTCTGTCTGTCTTAGGCAGTCTTCATTCTCCTTCGTATCAAGTCCACTTTTTCTGAAGTCTCTCTAATCATGTCTGGCCCATGTATAATCTTGTCAGTGGACTCCGACCAACAAGTTGGTGATCAACAACGTCTTCCATACAAAGCTTCGAAGGGCGCCATACCAATGGTGGCTTGGTAACTGTTGTTATAGGCGAATTCCACTAAAGGAAGGTGATCCTCCCAAGTCCCTCCAAAGTCAAGAACGCAGAGTCTTAGAAGATCTTCTAGTACTCTATTCACCCTTTCTGTCTGACCATCAGTTTGGGAGTGATAGACCATGCTCAAACGTAACTGTGTGTCGACAGCTTCTTGCAGACTCCACCAAAATTCGCTCGTGAAGATGGGGTCTCTGTCACTCACTATGCTAGAGGGTATTCCATGGAGTCGAACTATTTCCTTGAGATAAAGAGAAGCTAGAGACGAAGTAGTCCTTTTACTCTTGATAGGTATAAAGTGGGCGCTTTTAGTAAGCCTGTTCACTATTACCCAAATGCTAGTATTTCCTCTTCTTGACCTAGGCAACCCGTCAATGAAGTCCATTGAAATGTTATCCCACTTCCATTGCGGGACTTCTAGAGGATGAAGTAGTCCTCCAGGTTTCTTTTGTCCGCCTTGACCTGTTGGCATGTCACGCACTTAGAAACGAATTCTGCCATGTCCTTCTTCATGCCGCTCCAATAGAAAACTCTATTTACGTCCTTGTACATCTTGTCTCCACCTTGGTGTATTGTCATCATGGAATGATGGGTCTCCTCGAGAACCTTCTTCGCTAAATCCCTAGCTTGTGGGATGCATAATCTTCCATCTCGCCTAAGCCAACCCTTATCATCGATGAAATATCTATTGAGGTGACTGGAAGTTTCACCCCTAATTAGTTTATCAATCACATCCACAAGCTGAGGATCTTCTCGTTGTGCGGCCCCTATCGAGTGTAATAACCAGAAAATCTGGGCCAGTTTAAAATTTTTGTTTTGGCAACTTCGACGAATTTTGAATATTTAAAATGAATTATTTTAAATAATATCGACAAGAAAATTTATTTTGAATATAATTCGAACGTATATATTATATACGTCTTCGTTAGAATATAATAATTATATATAATTATAAATATAATTGAAAATGGCGCGGTAGTTCGATAATTCGATTTCAAACTTCAATTGAATGTACCAGGTGCAAAACAAACCGGATTTTAGTGAAACCAAAAATAATAGGATCTATTAGAGAATATCTTTCCAACGAATTCGAAAAATTGAAATTTCATAGCGGGAATCAAAAGATATGTAAAGTTGAAAATTCTGAATAGTCGCTATGGAATTCAGGCCCTTAAAAATAGACATTTTGCAAACGACCTCGGATTTCGACGAAACCACTTTTGTTGGGTCCGTGATGTCAAATTATTGCTAGATTCCAATTTTCATAATTTTTCGAATCAATATGTGAGCGTGGCAAAGGAAAACGCGTTTGACCAGTTTTAGTTTATTTTAATCGACTGGAAATTGGCCATTTTTCAAACAGTCTCAGAATTCGACGAAATTAGTTTTGTTAAGACCGTATCATCAATACGAAGCTAGAAAATATTTTTCGGGAATTTTTAGAGTTAGTATGTGGCCCCGGTAAATTGAAATGCGCATTCAAATTCAATATATAGAGTATATGTCGATTTTAACGGAAACTGATCGAAACGATAAAATCAGCTTGCGATACATATCCCATTGTGTTCGGAATGGGGGTAATTAGCTATGGACGACAGGCGGTGGGCCTCGTTTTGAGGTCGAAAATAAAAGTTGCTTTTTGGGAGATAATTATATAAAATAATTAAAATCTTTTTTTTTATATATAGCCCCCGGTTATTTTCTTCAATCCCAAACCCGACACCCCAAATCAGAAATGGCGACGTCGATCGCCATCACCCTCACCGCACCGATGACCGCACCCACTGCCGGACCCGCCACCAACTGCGTCGAGCCTCCTCCCCCATCGCTCCCTCCCCTCGTCTCCTCGGTGAACCCGAATCCAAATCGAAGCCCCTCCCAGAAAACCCTAATCGAAGTCCACCGCCACCCACAGTCCGACCACCGCACCACCCCCTACCCCTCCTGACGTCGACGGCGAACCTGGCGGTGCCCCGGTCAACCACGGTGGTGGCGGAAAATGGAACGGCAAATCGATGGTTTGGGTATGGTAATATGCTGTTATTATAGAGGGAAAGGAAGCAAAGGGTAATGGTTTATTTTAAGTGTTCTAACTTCGTTAGTTTTAGTTTAATTATTCCCAATTGTTTTCTTTTGAAATTTTCTATAAATTACATAAATAAAAATCTAGTTTTAATGATATGAAGTTATGATTTTTGTCAATATAAAAATTTGATTTTTTATATATGTGTTAAAATAGAAAAGAATAGATTTTTTAAAATAGAAAAGATTGGATTTTTAAAATAGAAAAGATTAGATTTTTAAAATAGAAAAGATTAGATTTTTAAAATAGAAAAGATTAGATTTTTGAAATTGAATAGGCAAAATCTTTATATTTGAAAAGGCGAAATCTTTATATTTGAAAAGGCGAAATCTTTATATGAAGAATAGCGTGATAAAAATATAATTTTTATCTATATAGCAAAGTAAAAATTCGATTTTTATATATTGAATAACGAAGTAAAAATTCGATTTTTATATATTGAATAGCGAAGTAAAAATTCGATTTTTATATATTGAATAACGAAGTAAAAATTCGATTTTTATATATTGAATAGCGAAGTAAAAATTCGATTTTTATATATTGAATAGCGAAGTAAAAATTCGATTTTTATATATTGAATAGTGAAGTTAAAAATTCGATTTTTATATATTGAATAGCGAAGTTAAAAATTCAATTTTTATATATTGAATAGCGAAGTTAAAAATTCGATTTTTGTATATTGAATAGCAAAGTAAAAATTTGATTTTTACATATGTAGTGGCTACGGGCGACGAAAGTGACGAAGGACAAGCACGAAGAAGATGTTCTACATATGAAGTGTCGTGGAGTTGGGATAGCTATCTGTGAGAACTTCTCACTTTAATTTCTTTTTCTAGTTATATATATATACTAGGATGCAGACGGTGCTTAGTAGCACCCGACACCCGTCATCCACAGACCATGGATGGCTTGTTTGTTTAATTGATGTGTTGTGAAAATTGTTTGTGTTGTTGATGTGAAATCGATAAAAATGTAGATAGTTGAAATAAATTAATTATCGTTAAAAATATAATTTTTAACGAAAACGTGAATAAATGAATATTTATAAACAAATCGGTCGATTTGTTTATATACACTAATTTGACTGATATTGATTGGGTCGATAAATTTTACACATCGCCCAACTGCACAAATAAAATCTGTGTTTGATTGTTTGAAACCCCACACGGGTATTGGGATAAAATTCGGCATACACCAATCCCAAAAATTAGTTATATGTCGATCGATTGATTGACAGGCTGTTATTAGCGTTAGATATCTATATTTGATGCTTATACAGTGTAGTGCACTTTGGATGATGGTTGATTATTTATCGTTGCTATTATATACAGGTGTTGTATGGAATCCATATAATTAACTTTATATGGTAATTGATTGGGCCTCATTCCAATTTAGAAGATAAAGAATATTATAAAATAAAGGTTCATGTGTTGACAGTACTCATCCGGTGAGATTAGTCATGTGTTGAACGAAATATTTTAACAATAAAATTTACATCTTTATCATATAAAATTAGAAATTAACTGGAAAATAAATGAGATGAGTGGTCTCCTGGATATTGATCTGATGTTGGTTTCCGCCTTCGGGGTTAATATTCAGGGAATCGTTCTCTTACTAATTTACGGTTGGAGTCTGATTTAAAATGATAGATACCTTAATTTTTATAAAATATATTAAATAACAAAAATAGTCACACGTGGACAGTACTCATTCGTTGAGATTAGTCGTGTGTTGACAAAGATATAGAGTTGTGTATTGAAAGAAATATAGATCCATTTGTTGAATATAAAGCCGTGTTGATTAGAGATGCGCTATTTTGACGCGAATGATATTTATATCGATTATATTCGTTTTTATAATTGAAATGAATATATAACGAATTTGATTTGAAATGAATATATAACGAATTTGATTTGAATTGAATATATAACGAATTTGATTTGAATTGAATATAAAACGAATTGAATTTGAATCGAATAGGAAACCAATTTGAATTGAATTGAATAGAAAACCAATTTGAATTGAATCGAATAGAAAACCAATTTGAATTGAATCGAATAGAAAACCAATTTGAATTGAATCGAATAGAAATCCAATTTGAATTGAATCGAATAGAAAACCAATTTGAATTGAATCGAATAGAAAACCAATTTGAATTGAATCGAATAGAAAACCAATTTGAATTGAATCGAATAGAAAACCAATTTGAAATGAATCGAATATAAAACCAATTCAAATTGAATTGAAAATGAAATCGAATTGAATTGAAAACGAATTCGAATTGAAAACGAATTGAAATGAATTCAAATTGAATTGAAATTTGAATTGAATAGAAATGAATTTTAAAACGAATTTATAAGGAAAAATTCAATTTTGATTTGAATTGAAATGGAAGTTGAAATTGTTTTTGAAACGAATTTAAAACGATTTATAAAATTCGTTTTGAATAGAAATCGATAATATATATTATATATATTATATAATGGCCTGAATAGAACGCGCTGCGCTGCGGCAGTTCATGAATTTCGACCATTTATTTCGAACGGATATTACCGGAGATCCGACCGTCGGATTCTCGTAAAACCAGAACCGTTGGGTTCGTATCGAAAAGAGCTTTCTAACTAATATTAGAAATTAGAAATCTAACGGTTGGATTTGGAGATACGTCCAAATCAATTTCAGAAAAGGTCGGTGTAAGTGCAGTTCGATGGCCGTTGATGGAAATCGACTGTACGGGCCATGATAAAATTATTAAAAATAGTAATAATTTGTGAAAAATCATAAAAAATGATTTGGGAAAAATTAGGATGAAAAACTCCATATTTGAAAAGATAAAAATAGATTTCTATCGAAATGAACTAGTTTTGAACTAAATTTGAAACCCAATTATTTCTAAATAAATAAATTGGCTTTAAAAGGGGTTTTAAATAATCGGAATTTCTGATATATTTGATTGGAATTGATTCGGGGGTTTATCATGAACGGTGTTTTAAATAACACTGGTTCTTTAACCCGATAAGAAATAGAATGTGATTTGGGTTTATCGTAAACTGTGTTTTAAATGACATTAGTTCTTTAACCCAGTAAAAGGAGTTTTAATGAATATGCAATTAGATTGAAACGTAAATTGATAATTTAAATTATCAAATTTGGAAAATGAGCGAGAATGAAGTATCACCAGTTTTGCTCCAGGCGATAGTCAAATCTTTAATTAGATTTGAACGTGAAATGGTAATTAATTTTACCAATAACAACGTGGTGTTAGATATGGAGTATTACCAGTTTTGCTTCATGGGATGAATTGGTTGGGATTGAGAAATAAAATAAATAATTACTTCGGTGTGGTTCGCTAATCCCGACTAGTTTGGAAAACCATAATCTGGTTTGAAATGACATCCAAAGGAAGATTAAAGGATAAATTTTAAAGAATTTATCTTGGATAAAATTAATGGGAACCTTTCCCTAAGAATGTGAAATTTAGAAACTAGTTGTAGGTTAGTTAAGAAGAATGGTTTCCTGGATATTGATCTGATGTTGGTTTCGGCCTTCGGGGTTAATATTTGGGAAATTGCACTCTTACTGATTTACGGTTAGTGACTAATGAATTGGAATGAGGCGTATGTTGTGTTTGTGTAACATTTGTTTTTAATATACGCGGGTTGTTCGGAAAGGTCGGGTTTATACCCATTCTGAATAACCGATTCGACGATACGTCGAAGATGAAGACGATGGTTGAAGACCGGAAGTCTTCATATCGTTTGGGTGATTACTAATGATCTTTATTGGGCTGTACACCCAAGATGAGGGAATCAGTTGGTTGTCGTCCAGACGTACTTGGAGATGGATGGATATGCGAGGAAAGTGCCTCCGGTTTCGTTCAGACCCAGAACGAACTTGTAAATGGATTGTGTGTCTGACATTGGATTTTATTTTGTGTTGATTGATTTCTGTTAAATATATATCTGTTTGGCGGCGGAGAATTTATTCTCTTGCTTAACGCCCTTCTCTGAGACGTACGAGCTTAGAGGTTATATATCGATAGATATCAATTGCATGGCATGAATTGCCTGTGTGGCACGCTGAGTTGCATGGATCAAGGCTTCTGTTGAAAAGCAAAGTCTTGTGGTTGATGTTCAAAGCACGGCCTTTGTGGCGTAGCTTTGTGTATAGCGTGAATTCGAGAGCCTCACACCTCGGTATGAGTTAAAAACGGGATAAGGACTGCAGGGAGAGCACGACGTTTCTTTCTAGCTTTGGTGGTGTCAGTGACTTACCAGCCCTGACATTTATATACTTTTCACCTATGTGGTTGTTGGATGAGGTGCCTCGATTTTAGGTCTGTAAAGACCGGGAAACGTGTGTTCAGGCATAACTAATCCTCTAACGTAAGTGAGGACCGACCCTGAAGCATCCAGGGTTACCCTGAGTGTGTAGTCCTGAGGCATTTGCTAGAGTGTCTCGAAGCGGAGAGGAGCTTGCCCCTTGCCTCGACTCATGACGGAAATCCAATTTCCAATACGTGGTATTGCGGTTTTAATTGTAGAACTAGTATGGCGACATAGTAGATGGTAGCTATGCCGCCTATGATTGATATTTATGATTGAAATTGTTTTGACACTATACACCTATAATAGTATCAAATAATGTGTTTTAAACGTATCAAGCATGCTTTGGCTGTTATAAGGGAAAACCCTATCCTCCGGCTTGCGTTGCATTGTGTGATGGGACCTGGGTCTTATAACAGCTTCATTTTTCTTTATTTAGCATTGCGCTGTTTGTTCTATGCACTGGTATTCTTGGGAGGAAACCCGTTCCGTGTTATACGGCGTGGTCCTTTGATTTACCTAACTTTAAAACCAATATTAATAACTGTTTTAGTTCTCACACCAGTCACATGACTGACCTGGAGCTTATTGTTTTAACCTAAACTCTGAGTGCCCCTATTTTCCGCATGGGCAGCTAGTAGTTTTGGTTTTGCAGATTTATATTCACAGGATCCTGATTTACAGCTGGAATGATGCTCGGAAAGCTCTGTATCCGTGTATTACTTTCAATTGTGCTTTGTATTATTTTCTGCTGCTATGTAATGTATTGTAATCTCTGATATTTA
Source organism: Allium sativum (assembly GCA_030737875.1). Lineage (NCBI taxonomy): Eukaryota > Viridiplantae > Streptophyta > Magnoliopsida > Asparagales > Amaryllidaceae > Allium > Allium sativum. The sequence goes on from CM060920.1 coordinate 632,372,298, forward strand.
CCGAATGTAATTTATTCATTTATACTCTGTATGTTCTTTTATTCTGATGGAATTATCGTAATTACAACGAAATGTTCTTCCGTGTGCGTTCTATTTTGTCCTGTTCTGAAAACGATCAGGATTTTCAAATGGTCTAGATCGGTTTAACGACTGATTCGTATCGAGCAAAATTCCTGGCCGTCACATTTAGGATCAGAGCTTTGGTTTACAGAGCTCGAGAACAAGACGCATTAGAACCATACGAAAGAATTCATCAGATATTGGATTAGTAATATCCAATTAGAATGACTCGTTAGAGATGGGATCAGTAGTATCCTAGAACGAGTGTGAAGAGTATATTTTTCAAATGAAAACAATTTTGTTTTGAAATATAAATCGTTTTACACGTATTTGAATATTTATTTATATGGAATATGGACAATCCAATATATTAAGATTTTGCATATAGACGTCATGAACGTATATTCGAAGTTTTAATATACTGGATAGATATAAAATCACATTCTAGACACCCGAAGATGATTCTGATGATTGATATATCATCATCAGAATTTGTGTTCGTGTTTCGAAGGTGTGATATCTATATATTTCCATTAGACTGGTGTGAGAACCAAAACTAATATAGCTAGAATTTATGGTTGTGTATTGGCATCAAAAAGATGATTTTCTGTATATGTATCAAAATTATGAATTTGAAACTCTAATTCACTAATTGATTGCTGTTTGTGTTGTTTGTTTATTTGTTTGATAATTTTTAACCATTTAGCCTAATTGAACCGAATATTGAACTATATTGAAATTGGTCACATTTGCTAGCATATACATGTACTTACATTGAACATGTCATATCAAGGAGGCTAGAGCAGAGAATAAAATTTGTTTGCCCGACAAATAGGTACATGTTTACTATAATTTACCGTTTTGTTTGGGTGATGATGATTTTATGAGCCTATTGGCTAGCCTCTTAGCTTTTTCTTTTTCTTTTTGAGATCAGAAGGCCTGTATGGCAATTTTGGGATTTTCCCGTGGCTCCCGGTGCTGGGGAGGTTATGGCGAAATTTTTCAAAAAATTAGGGTGTTAGCCAAATTTTTGAAGAATTTGAAAATTCTCAGAAACTGAAAAATTGGAGAATGGAAGCCGGATCGAACGTAGAGTTGATTAATCAAACCACTTTCGACTTTGTTCCTTTTCGAGGACGAAAAGTTTTAAGTGGGGGAGATTGTAATAACCCGAAAATCTGGGCCAGTTTAAAATTTTTGTTTTGGCAACTTCGACGAATTTTGAATATTTAAAATGAATTATTTTAAATAATATCGACGAGAAAATTTATTTTGAATATAATTCGAACGTATGTATTATATACGTCGTCGTTAGAATATAATAATTATATATAATTATAAATAGAGTTGAAAATGGCGCGGTAGTTCGATAATTCGATTTCAAACTTCAATTGAATGTACCGGGTGCAAAACAAACCGGATTTTAGTGAAACCAAAAATAATAGGATCTATTTGAGAATATCTTTCCAACGAATTCGAAAAATTGAAATGTCATAGCGGGAATCAAAAGATATGTCCAGTTGAAAATTCTGAATAGTCGCTATGGAATTCAGGCCCTTAAAAATAGACATTTTGCAAACGACCTCGGATTTCGACGAAACCACTTTTGTTGGGTCCGTGATGTCAAATTATTGCTAGATTCCAATTTTCATAATTTTTCGAATCAATATGTGAGCATGGCAAAGGAAAACGCGTTTGACCAGTTTTAGTTGATTTTAATCGACTGGAAATTGGCCATTTTTCAAACAGTCTCAGAATTCGACGAAATTAGTTTTGTTAAGACCGTACCATCAATACGAAGCTAGAAAATATTTTTCTGGAATTTTTAGAGTTAGTATGTGGCCCCGGAAAATTGAAATGCGCATTCAAATTCATTATATAGAGTATATGTTGATTTTAACGGAAACTGATCGAAACGATCAAATCAGCTTGCGATACATATCCCATTGTGTTTGGAATGGGGGTAATCAGCTATGGACGACAGGCGGTGGGCCTCGTTTTGAGGTCGAAAATAAAAGTTTCTTTTTGGGAGATAATTATATAAAATAATTAAAATCGTTTTTTTATATATAGCCCCCCGGTTATTTTCTTCAATCCCAAACCCGACACCCCAAATCAGAAATGGCGACGTCGATCGCCATCACCCTCACCGCACCGACGACCACACCCACTGCCGGACCCGCCACCAACTGCGTCGAGCCTCCTCCCCCATCGCTCCCTCCCCTCGTCTCCTCAGTGAACCCGAATCCAAATCGAAGCCCCTCCCAGAAAACCCTAATCGAAGTCCACCGCCACCCACAGTCCGACCACCGCACCACCCCCTACCCCTCCTGACGTCGACGTCGAACCTGATGGTGGCCCGGTCAACCACAGTGGTGGCGGAAAATGGAACGGCAAATCGATGGTTTGGGTATGGTAATATGCTGTTATTACAGAGGGAAAGGAAGCAAATGGTAATGGTTTATTTTAAGTGTTATAACTTCATTAGTTTTAGTTTAATTATTCCCAATTGTTTTCTTTTGAAATTTTCTATAAATTACATAAATAAAAATCTGGTTTTAATGATATGAAGTTATGATTTTCGTCAATATAAAAATTTGATTTTTATATATGTGTTAAAATAGAAAAGATTTGATTTTTTAAAGTAGAAAAGATTGGATTTTTAAAATAGAAAAGATTAGATTTTTAAAATAGAAAAGATTAGATTTTTAAAATAGAAAAGATTAGATTTTTGAAATTGAATAGGCGAAATCTTTATATTTGAAAAGGCGAAATCTTTATATTTGAAAAGGCGAAATCTTTATATGAAGAATAGCGTGACAAAAATATAATATTTATCTATATAGCAAAGTAAAAATTCGATTTTTATATATTGAATAGCGAAGTAAAAATTCGATTTTTACATATTGAATAGCGAAGTAAAATTTCGATTTTTATATATTGAATAGCGAAGTAAAAATTCGATTTTTTTATATTGAATAGCGAAGTAAAAATTCGATTTTTATATATTGAATAGCGAAGTAAAAATTCGATTTTTATATATGGAATAGTGAAGTTAAAAATTCGATTTTTATATATTGAATAGCGAAGTTAAAAATTCAATTTTTATATATTGAATAGCGAAGTTAAAAATTCGATTTTTGTATATTGAATAGCAAAGCAAAAATTCGATTTTTACATATGTAGTGGCTACGGGCGACGAAAGTGACGAAGGACGAGCACGAAGAAGATGTTCTACATATGAAGTGTCGTGGAGTTGGGATAGCTATCTGTGAGAACTTCTCACTTTAATTTCTTTTTCTAGTTATATATATATATATACTAGGATGCAGACGGTGCTTAGTAGCACCCGACACCCGTCATCCACAGAACATGGATGGCTTGTTTGTTTAATTGATGTGTTGTGAAAATTGTTTGTGTTGATGTGAAATCGATAAAAATGTAGATAGTTGAAATAAATTAATTATCGTTAAAAATATAATTTTTAATGCGAATGTGAATAAATGAATATTTACAAACAAATCGATCGATTTGTTTATATACACTAATTTGACTGATATTGATTGGGTCGATAAATTTTACCCATCGCCCAACTGCACAAATAAAATCTGTGTTTGATTGTTTGAAACCCCACACGGGTATTGGGATAAAATTCGGCATACACCAATCCCAAAAATTAGTTATATGTCGATCGATTGATTGACAGGCTGTTATTAGCGTTAGATATCTATATTTGATGCTTATACAGTGTAGTGCACTTTGGATGATGGTTGATTATTTATCGTTGCTATTATATACAGGTGTTGTATGGAATCCATATAATTAACTTTATATGGTAATTGATTGGGCCTCATTCCAATTTAGAAGATAAAGAATATTATAAAATAAAGGTTCATGTGTTGACAGTACTCATCCGGTGAGATTAGTCATGTGTTGAACGAAATATTTTAACAATAAAATTTACATCTTTATCATATAAAATTAGAAATTAACTGGAAAATAAATGAGATGAGTGGTCTCCTAGATATTGATCTGATGTTGGTTTCCGCCTTCGGGGTTAATATTCAGGGAATCGTTCTCTTACTAATTTACGGTTGGAGTCTGATTTAATATCAAACGATAGATACCTTAATTTTTATAAAATATATTAAATAACAAAAATAGTCACACGTGGACAGTACTCATTCGTTGAGATTAGTCGTGTGTTGACAAAGATATAGAGTCGTGTATTGAAAGAAATATAGATCCATTTGTTGAATATAAAGCCGTGTTGATTAGAGATGCGTTATTTTGATGCGAATGATATTTATATCGATTATATTCGTTTTTATAATTGAAATGAATATATAACGAATTTGATTTGAAATGAATATATAATGAATTTGATTTGAATTGAATATATAACGAATTTGATTTGAATTGAATATAAAACGAATTGAATTTGAATCGAATAGGAAACCAATTTGAATTGAATTGAATAGAAAACCAATTTGAATTGAATCGAATAGAAAACCAATTTAAATTGAATCGAATAGAAAACCAATTTGAATTGAATCGAATAGAAAACCAATTTGAATTGAATCGAATAGAAAACCAATTTGAATTGAATCGAATTGAAAACCAATTTGAATTGAATCGAACAGAAAAATAATTTGAGTTGAATCGAATAGAAAACCAATTTGAATTGAATCGAATAGAAAACCAATTTGAATTGAATCGAATAGAAAACCAATTTGAATTGAATCGAATAGAAAACCAATTTGAAATGAATTGAATATAAAACGAATTCGAATTGAAAATAAAATCTAATTGAATTGAAAACGAATTTAATTGAAAACGAATTGAAATGAATTCAAATTGAATTGAAATTTGAATTGAATAGAAATGAATTTTAAAACGAATTTATATAGAAAAATTCAATTTTGATTTGAATTGAAATGGAAGTTGAAATTGTTTTTGAAACGAATTTAAAACGATTTGTAAAATTCGTTTTGAATAGAAATCGATAATATATATTATATATATTATACATATAATATAATGGCCTGAATAGAACGCGTCGCGCTGCAGCAGTTCGCGAATTTCGACCATTTATTTCGAACGGACATTACGGGAGATCCGACCGTCGGATTCTCCTAAAACCGGAACCGTTGGGTTCGTATCGAAAAGAGCATTCTAACGAATATTAGAAATTAGAAATCTAACAGTTGGATTTGGAGATACGTCCAAATGAATTTCAGAAAAGGTCGCTGTAAGTGCAGTTCGATGGCCGTTGATGGAAATCGACTGTACGGGCCTTGATAAAATTATTAAAAATAGTAATAATTTGTGTAAAATCATAAGAAATGATTTGGGAAAAATTAGGATGAAAAACTCCATATTTGAAAAGATAAAAATAGATTTTTATCGAAATGAACTAGTTTTGAACTAAATTTGAAACCCAATTATTTCTAAATAAATAAATTGGCTTTAAAAGGTGTTTTAAATAATCGGAATTTCTGATATATTTGATTGGAATTGATTCGGGGGTTTATCGTGAATGGTGTTTTAAATAACACAGGTTCTTTAACCCGATAAGAAATAGAATGTGATTTGGGTTTATCGTAAACTGTGTTTTAAATGACATTAGTTCTTCAACCCTGTAAAAGGAGTTTTAATGAATATGCAATTAGATTGAAACGTAAATTGATAATTTAAATTATCAAATTTGGAAAATGAGCGAGAATGGAGTATCACCAGTTTTGCTCCAGGCGATAGTCAAATCTTTAATTAGATTTGAACGTGAAATGGTAATTAATTTTATCGATAACACCATGGTGTTAGATATGGAGTATTACCAGTTTTGCTTCATGGGATGAATAGGTTGGGATTGGGAAATAAAATAAATAATTACTTAGGTGTGGTTCGCTAATCCCGACTAGTTTGGAAAACCATAATCTGGTTTGAAATGACATCCAATGGAAGATTAAAGGATAAATTTTAAAGAATTTATCTTGGATAAAATTAATGGGAACCTTTCCCTAAGAATGTGAAATTTAGAAACTAGTTGTAGGTTAGTTAAGAAGAATGGTTTCCTGGATATTGATCTGATGTTAGCTTCGGCCTTCGGGGTTAATATTTGGGAAATTGCTCTCTTACTGATTTACGGTTAGTGACTAATGAATTGGAATGAGGCATATGTTGTGTTGGTGTAACATTTGTTTTTAATATACGCGGGTTGTTCGGAAAGGCCGGGTTTATACCCATTCTTAATAACCGATTCGACGATATGTCGAAGGTGAAGACGGTGGTTGAAGACCGGAAGTCTTCACATCGTTTGGGTGATTACTGATGATCTTGATTGGGCTGTACACCCAAGATGAGGGAATCAGTTGCTTGTCGTCTAGACGTACTTGGAGATGGATGGATATGCGAGGAAAGTGCCTCCGGTTTCGTTCAGACCCAGAACGAACTTGTAAATGGATTATATGTCTGACATTGGATTTTATTCTGTGTTGATTGATTTCTGTTAAATATATATCTGTTTGGCGGCGGAGAATTTATTCTCTTGCTTAACGCCCTTCTCTGAGACGTACGAGCTTAGAGGTTATATATCGATAGATATCAATCGCATGGCATGAATTGCCTGTGTGGCACGCTGAGTTGCATGGATCAAGGCTTCTATTGAAAAGCAAAGTCTTGTGGTTGATGATCAAAGCACGGCCTTTGTGGCGTAGCTTTGTGTATAGCGTGAATTCGCGAGCCTCACACCTCGGTATGAGTTAAAAACGGGATAAGGACTGCAGGGAGAGCACAACGTTTCTTTCTAGCTTTGGTGGTGTCAGTGAATTACCAGCCCTGACATTTATATACTTTTCACCTATGTGGTTGTTGGATGAGGCGCCTCGATTTTAGGTCTGTAAGGACCGGGAAACGTGTATTCAGGCATAACTAATCCTCTAACGTAAGTGAGGACCGGCCCTGAAGCATCCAGGGTTACCCAAAGTGTGTAGTCCTGAGGCATTTGCTAGAGTGTCTCGAAGTGGAGAGGAGCTTGCCCCTTGCCTCGACTCATGACGGAAATCCAATTTCCAATACGTGGTATTGCGGTTTTAATTGTAGAACTAGTATGGCGACATAGTAGATGGTAGCTATGCCGCCTATGATTGATATTTATGATTGAAATTGTTTTGACACTATACACCTATAATAGTATCAAATAATGTGTTTTAAACGTATCAAGCATGCTTTGGCTGTTATAAGGGAAAACCCTATCCTCCGGCTTGCGTTGCATTGTGTGATGGGACCTGGGTCTTATAACAGCTTCATTTTTCTTTATTTAGCATTGCGCTGTTTGTTCTATGCACTGGTATTCTTGGGAGGAAACCCGTTCCGTGTTATATGGCATGGTCCATTGATTTACCTAACTTTAAAACCAATATTAATAACTGTTTTTGTTCTTACACTAGTCACATGACTGACCTGGAGTTTATTGTTTTAACCTAAACTCTAGATGCCCCTATTTTCCGCATGGGCAGCTAGTAGTTTTGGTTTGCAGATTTATATTCACAGGATCCTGATTTACAGCTGGAATGATGCTCGGAAAGCTCTGTATCCGTGTATTACTTTCAGTTGTGCTTTGTATTATTTTCCGCTGCTATGTAATGTATTGTAATCTCTGATATTTATCGAATGTAATTTATTCATTTATACTCTGTATGTTCTTGTATTCTGATGGAATTATCGTAATTACAACGAAATGTTGTTCCGTGTGCGTTCTATTTTGTCCTATTCTCAAAACGATCAGGGTTTTCGAACGGTCTAGATCGGTTTAAAGACTGATTCGGATCGAGCGAAATTCCCGACTGTCACATCAAGTCTAAAAGAGTGGGCCGTACTTCTAGGGATGCCAATAAACCAGGTATAAAATCTGAGGAGGGCCTAAAGTCAAAATCGGCTATATACTCCAAGCTTTGCCTTTCTACAAAGAGAGTGCTTAGGGTTAGTTTCTTTCTGCTCAACGCGTCTGCTACTATGTTGCCTTTGCCAGGAGTATAAGAAATTTCAAAGTCATACGAGGCAAGGAACTCCATCCACATTTGCTGCCTCAAGTTAAGATCTTTCTACGAGAAAAGATACTTCAACAATTTATGGTCAATATATAATTCGAACTTCTCAACTAGGAGATAATGGCGCCAAGACTTAAGCGCAAAGATGATGGAGGCCAACTCAAGATTGTGGGTTGGGTAGTTCTTTTCATGCACTTTCAATTGTCTTCCACCATAAGCTCCTACCCGCCCTTCTTGCATCAGAACGGTGCCTAGCCCCGTACCACAAGCATCCATATATACTGTGAACATTTTGCTTCCATCTGGCAGTCAGAACTGTGGCTGCTGTGAGAGCCCTTTTTAATCGTTGGAAAGCAAACTCGCAGTCCAAATCCCAAGTGAACGCCAGATTCTTCTTTGTTAGCCTTGTGAGTGGAGCTGAGATTTTCGCGAAATCCCTAATGAATTTTCGGTAAAAACCGGCTAGCCCAAGAATGCTTCGAACTTCGGTTCCATTTCTTGGTATCTTCCAATCTTGCATTGCCACCACTTTCGCGGGGTCCACAGCCAACCCCTCTTTGGACACTATATGCCCTAGAAATCTTACTTCCTTTCTCCAAAAGTGGCACTTGGAGAATTTGGCTCTTAGCTGATGTGCACGGAGAGTATCCCTGATCTCTTTCAGATGCTGAGCATGTCCTTCCTCATTCTTTGAGAAGATCAAAATATCGTCTACGAAGACCACCACGAACTTATTGAGGAATTCTCTAAAACCCTGCTCATCAGGTCTACGAAATAAGGGGGTGCGTTCGTCAAACCGAAAGGCATGACAAGCCACTCGAAGAAACCGTCTGGGGTTCTGAACACCATTTTATCAATGCTATCTTCAGCTACCCTTAGCTAATGGAACCCAGTAGCCAGATCAAGTTGGGAGAAGACCGACGCACCTACAAGCTGATCAAACAAATCGTCTATTCAGGGAAGCGGGTGTCTATTCTTTTTAGTCGGCCTTTTTAGCTCCCTATAGTCCACACAAAGATGTAGTGAACCATCTGCTTTGGTGGCGAACACCACTGGAGCACCCCATCCCGAGATACTCCTTCTTATAAACCCCGTCTCGAGAAGCTCCTTAACTTGCTTATTGAGCTCCTTTCTCTCCTTTGGAGCCATGTGTCTAACAGGCAGAGCTACGGGCTTTGCATTATCAACAAGATATATGCGAAAGTCTATTTCCCGCTTCGGAGGTAAGCCTTTCACCTCTTCAAAGACATCCGGATATTCCCGGACTACTCTAACCGACTGCAAATTCTCAACAGAAGCGTCAAGCGACTCTAGATAACTAAGCATAACAGCATTCAAGGGATTACAAGAAATTTCTAGAGTGTTACCGAGCCGAGTCAAGAGCCTGAACACTCTTTTCTCACAATCAAGAATGGCACCATTACTGGATAACCAGTCCATGCCTAAGATCAGTCCATACCCAGAGAAGCCCAAACCAAAGGCACTACATCTAAATTCAACATTTAGAATAGGGATTTTCAAATCCAAGCAAACCATCGACAAATAAGCCGAGCCCCCAATTGGATTTGAAACAACCAAGGGATCTTCTACCATACTAGTGTCTAGGTGCAGAGATTCTGCTAAAGCAGATGAAATAAAGGAGTGTGATGCACCAGAATCAAAGAGAGTGCGAACTAGATGATCATACAGATAAACTAAGCTTTCTACAAAAATATTTCTACTTAAGGTTCTCAAGATAAGATTGAGAAGATAAGCAAGATAAAACAAAGCATCTAGAAGAAGAAGTTAAAGATGTACCCCAAAAGGTCCTGTTTGCAGGACTTGCCCTTGCTTCTTAGGGCAGTTCTTGCGGATATGTCCAGTATCACCACACTGAAAGCATGATCCCTTCTTCCTCTTCTTCTTCCGACAATACTAGACTATATGCCCAACAATGCCACAGAAATATCATTTCCTTTTCTCGCGTGCCCTATTATTATTGTTGTGGTCCATTCCTCCTTGTCTATTATCCGTCTTCTTGTTCTGCGATTCTTCCGCTTGCTGTTTCACGTAGAGGAGAAGGAGGAGTAAAAGCATCTGTAGCTCGGGAGTAAGGTCCCCAGACATGCTGAAACGAAAAGGAAAGATTCAAGACAAAGGAATAGAGGGATAGTGCATATGGCTCTAGGGAACTATGCCTTTTAAAAACAACACTTTTTTCTTGAAAAAGATGCTTCTTTAAACTTCTTTTTGAAAATAGTTTCAATTTTTTTTATCTAGTCTGGTAAATCTATGCTCTGATACCAAGTGAAACACCCCACCCTCCAATAAGGTCACTCATAAGGGACTGCCTTAACTTTGGTGGAGGTTTGTAAGTAAAAGTCACAGATAAAGCACAAGACAGATATAAACACATATGTATATAAGCAGCGGAAAACATCAGACTTTTATTTCATAAAATACTTTTTCATACAACACATTTCCATAATTGTCTCATAACAACTTCCAAAACATTACAACATCATTTCTGTCTTGGTTTTTAAATAAAGAAGCCTAAAACATGATTAAAACTGCATAAATCCGCATAGTGTGCGTCCAACAGCCATAGCCAAGGAAAGAGACTCCAAACTGTACATCAACTATCTTGAAGCTTTTAAAGAATCTTACTTAGCTGGGTTGTTTACTCCCTGTGGACCGGGGGGGGGGGGGAGGAAGAAAAGAAGACGAAAGGAAATAGGGTCAGACATAAAGCCAGGTAAGTCTAGTGACTCTTTAGTATGAGGATAAGAATAAGGGCATGATAGGTATAAACTGGAAACAGGAAAGTATCATAAACTAAGATAAGGTAGTTCTGAAACGAATATACTATCGCACCCCACACTATATCTCTGCACCTACATGCGTTAGTTCTAAATTGGCACCACATGCTGAGGGTGAAGTGATCCCCTTATTTTAACGATCGGCTCCTACTCGCATAATTACATGTGTCTTACAGCCCCCAAATATTGTAGATACCTATGCTGGCCCCACCATGGGGTGTATCAAGTCCCATGGTGGCGACTCGACACAAACCTTCGAATGCATAGGTTATACTACTGGTGCCCCCAATGCCCTGTTTGTCTGTTCCAAAGTGTGTGCACGCCCACACTCCGTTAGAACCCACACTGTTGCACCCACCGCCGTCACTTTGACCGCTTACAATCAGCCCAGTAATCGTGCCCTACCCTGCCTAGTTTCAGGGTACCATGATACCTAATTGGGTTACTGCTGATATGGGTCCCCGTTACTATGGTTTTCTAGTCAAACATGTTAAGTGGTTATGTGTCTGTATTTACCTAACCCCACCCATCAATTTCATTAACATGTTGAATTGGTTAAGTGTTTTAGTTAACTTAACCCTACCATCCTGACTTGTCCGTCCTTAGCCTTTTAAAGCACCGACCACTCACTTTAGACAGATATTGTTACGGTTACTGGATGTGCCGGTCGGTTCTGGGAAGATTTACACCGTAACTCAGTCTAACCTCGGGTCCTTATTGGGCTCATTGCTTAACCACCCATATTGGATAGGTATTGTTGTGACTACTGGACAGCCAGGCGGGTCCGGGCAGATTTACATCACAACTCAATCCAACCTCGTGTTAAGCATATTCATATTTTCTAAATTTACATATTTGTCTTTATTACTGAATATATGTAAATTTTTCAACAATTAAATGTTATGGCCCACATTCCAAGTTTAACATTTTTGGTATAAGAAATTATACCGTTTAAATGCCACCAATTTTGGCATGTGACAAACATGCCAATTTCATATATTTTTATGTCAAGTTTTACTAATATTCCCAACGTTACCCCATTTAAACATTAGGCTAACAATATTAGCCTAATTTTCGTTCGCATAGTCTTAACATAATATTATGCTAAAAACTTAGCCTAATTTAGCGCACACAAATAGGCATAAGGGAATTCATAAACATAAACATAACATAGGTGTAAACTTGTCATTTTGGCATAGTCAATATGAACATCATAAGTGTGAACTTGCAAAATAGCCAACATGAATGTCATAGATGTGAACTTGCAAAATAGTCAATATACATATATGTGAATTTGCAACATAGCCTAAATCAATTTACATATATGTGAATTTGCATTGAAATAAGGGTCTAACTAAATAGGTGTCACATGAATTAGCAAATGATTTAGACGACATAAGTCTAAACTGGTTTTTGGATCTAGGCATAACATCGAACATCACTAGCACATGACAAGAATATGACATTTTCATAAATATGTATAACTTTATGACAAGGGTGTGAACTAGATCCAATATCATATCTAAGTACAACTTGAAACATGTACTAAAGTGGATCTTGACATGGATCCAATTAGGAACTTGCAACTTTTGTATAAACATAGGGCCGTGTATATGAACATAACCATTTAGGCATAAAGGTTCTTGCATAAAGTATATACATGAGGTTCTAATCACAAACAACCTATATAATCACATAAACATGAACTATACATCTTGCTTGTGATGTTGTTGTCATTCTAAAAGTACAATAGGATCAACACAATCTTAATTATACCACATACATCCCAATTTTATTCGCAAGACAATCATTTCAATACATAGATATGAATTAACATCGTCGTTACATAATAGCACAATTCCACTTCCAATTTACATCGAATCAAGTCTTAGTTTCATTCTCATTGGAAAAATCACTATACTTACAAAGAACGACGAACTTGGATTCTGGATTCTGAATTTTGAATTTGATATGCTTTCCTTTGGGTAGACTAACGTTGTTTTGATTTGTGTTTTACTTTAGCATTGGCTTGTCTCTAGGCTTTCTTACTGACGGCCACTCCTAGTTTTTTCCAGCAGCATGACAGCTTTAGTATTATATTATTTGTGTGAATTTAGGGATAGACTTGAGTTGTATTTATAGAATTTTAATCTGATTAGAGCTGTCGATGAAGCTAGAGTGAATCCAGAACATCCATCTCAAGAGAAGCCAATCAGAAAGTGACATGTAAGCCCTAGTGACTCAGCCAAGCCTTAAAAATCGACCTGAACCTGACTAGGCCAGCCAGGGCCTGACCAACAGGTCTTCTGGCCTTGGCGCACTTGGCAGTTGCGCCTGTGCTTAAATTGTACTGGCGCACTTCCCAAGTGCGCCAGTGCAATTTTGTTCTAGCGCACTTCCCAAGTGCGCCAGTGTATTCTGACCCATTTCTGATTTTTCTGCCCAACTTCGTTCGTCCATATCTTCTTCGTACGGTATCCGTTTCATGCAAACTTGGACTCTATTTCAAGCTGAATTTTGAGACGAATGCAATGGCTTAACCCATTTCCCTTGATTCCATAATTTAGAATTAATTATACTTTAATTTGTTAAGTTACGGTTAATAGAAAATTTGGGGTGTTACACTTCGGCTTGTGTTGCATTATGTGATGGGACCTGGGTCTTACAATAGCTTCATTGTTCTTTATCTAGCATTTCGCTGTTGTTTTATGCACTGGTACTCTTGGGAGGAAACCCATTCCGTGTTATACGACGTGGTCCCTTGATTTACCTAACTTTAAAATAAAGATTAATAACTGTTTTAGTTCTCACACCAGTTACATGACTGACCTGGAGTTTATTGTTTTAACCTAAACTCTGGGTGCCCCTATTTTCCACACAGGCAGCTAGTAGTTTTGGTTTTGCAGATTTATATTCACATGATCCTGGTTTACGACTGGAACGATATCCGGAAAGCTATGTATCCGTATATCTCTTTCAGTTGTGTTTTGTATTATTTTCCGCTGCTATGTAATGTATTGTAATCCCTAATATTTTATGATGTGTAATATTGATTCATACTCTGTATATTCTTGTATTCTGATGAATTGTTGTAATAAACAATGAAATGTTTTTCTATTTGCATTTTGATTTGTCGTGTTCTCAAAACAATCAGGGGATTTGAACGGTCTTGGTCGTTTTAGCGATCGATTCGGATCGAGCGAAATTCTTTATTGTTACAAAATAGAATTTCTCACGTTGATCGGTTTAAATCATTGAATACGATGATTTTAATTGAATTAAACGAAGTCGTTTAATTTAATCAAAATTTCCAACTGCTCCTGTTTTTGTTCCAGTTTGTTCCATCATGTAATGTTCTTCTTCACGATCTAAATAGTCCCAATTTCATTGAATTCTGATTTTATTTGACCAAGATATGAGAGATCTAATTTTTAAATAAATAAATATGTCATTAACGGATAATTAAGTTATTAATTAACCTTTAATATGTTATCTTCTTCATCGTTTAGTATAGTTGATAAAAACCCATTTGCTCCTAACCCTAGTTCACCGTCGCACCAACCACATACCGCTGGACTCAAGTCGATGACTGCCCCTCCCACCGCTGTGGTCTCCTCCACCTGTGCACCAAAAATGGTGCAACCCGCACCCCTCTTCCCCTTGGAAAACGCGACTGAACAGTGGGCCTTTGAGCCACAAGATCGAACGCCATTCTCCACAATTTCTGATCATAACCATATAGAATTAAGGATCTTGAAGAGCTCGTGAATTTGGTACTAAAGATTAGTTTTAATTTGTGAGGGATTTCAATATTTCTGGGGTTTTATTTCAGAGCTTCTGCGGCCATTCATATGATAGTGGCGGCTAGGGTTAGAATAGATTAGGTTAGGGTTTGTTCATGTATATTTATAATAAAATATTATTTAATCTCTTGATTATTAGTTTTAAACCCGTTAATCCTTAAAAGCTCCAATTTTAGCCCAACAAAAATTGTACCTACACAATTGCCCCCATTCAGGACACAATGGGTTAGGTCCTGTCAGCCCAATCGATTTTTTCCGTTTGTTTTCTTTAATTTAAAATTTAAATCATTTACATATTTAATTCGATCGTACATTTAAATTCACCTAGGCCACATACGGACTCCAAAAATTCCCGAAAAATAAATCTACCTATGTTTTGATGATACGGTCCTAACAAAATTATTTTCATCGAATTTGGAGACCGTTTGAAAAATGGTCATTTTCTGGTCGATCCAATTTGACTGAAATTGACAAAACACGTTTTAATTTACTATGCTCACATATTAATTCGAAAATTTATGAAAATTGGAATATAGCAATAAGTTGACATTCCGGATCTGACAAAAAATGTTTCGTCAAAAACGGAGGACATTTGCAAAATGGTTATTTATACGGGCTATATATTATATTGAATTCTTTAGCGACTATTCTAAATTTTAAATTGGGCGTAACTTTTGATCCCCTCTATGAAATTTCAATTTTTTAGATCCGTTAGAAAGATATTTTTAAATAGATTTAAATATTTTTTGTTTTACTGAAATCCAATTTATTTTGAATCCTGTACATTCAATCAAAGTTCAAATTCAAATGTTCAAACAACCGTGCTAATTCTAACTCCTTTTATAATTAAATAAAATATATTCATTCTAACTTCGATTTAAAATAAATTTTTAATCGATATTACTAAAAATAAATTATTTTAACTATTTAAAATCCATTAAAATTTCTAAAATAAAATTTTTAAATTGGTTCCAAAATTCCAGGTTGTTACAATCTCCCTCACTTTAAATCTTTTCTTCCTCGAAAAGGAACGAAGCTGAAAGTTGCTTAATTAACCAACTCAAATTTCATTCTTTTATTGGTTTCAATAATTTTATTAGTTGAACTAATAATAACACAATAAAATCATCAATCAATTAGTTGATTAGATTTCTAAATATATATAACTTTTATATATTCAAAAATTATATTTTCTAAAATCGGATTATATATAATCACAAACACGTTAATTATAAACTTGTCACTCTCAACTCATTCTAGGGCATTACTAACCCCGTCTCTAATGAGTTTTCTCATTCTAGGATACTACTGATCCTATCTCTAATGAGCATTCTTTTATAGGATATTACTAGTCCTACCTCTTATGAGTCTTTTGTTCAGTTCTAACGAGTTGTACCCTAAAATTTGAATTAAACAAAGCTCTGATACCACCTGTAATGACACAAAAATCCCCGCCTTTTGAATCAACCATAAACCACACAGGTCTGAACCAAAAATTGGAAATCCTCGAATGCGCTAACTCTGGTCATACAACACATCAGAACAAATAACAGAAGACTTTTATAAACATCATAATAATGTTACATCAGAGTACAGAATGTCAGAGCACATCGAATATAATAATACAACAATGGAAGATAATTTACAACAAAACTTAACAAAATGTAGCGGAAGACTATCAATGCTCTGGACACAGCTTTAAGCTTCGATCCAGAATCCTGCTCAATATATCTGCAAAATAAGCTACTCGACTGCCTATGTGGAAAAGAGGGCACCCGAGTTTGCAAAGTGAAACAAACTACAAGTCAGCCGTGGGACTGGTATGAGACATCTTACCTAACTTATCTAACAATATGGCTAATCACAGGACCACGCCGCTAATAGGAAACGGGTTTACTACATTGGATTGCCAGTGCATAAATTAAATAAATTTTTATTCAAAACAACGCAATGCTTTTTAGAAAAATGAAATCATTATAAGACTCAAGTCCCATCACACAATGCAACGCAAACCGGGGGATAGAGTTTTACCTTATAATGATCAAACATGCTTAATACGTAGAAAATAATACTTTAATATTATTATTAGTTTCTAATCAGCTTTAAAATACTTCAAAGTAAATGTATCATTCCTAGACGGCATAGTACCCCATCTTACTATGTCGCCATAAATAGGTTTACAATCAACTAGGGACGATCTCCTTACCGATTCAAGACACTCTAGCAAATGTCTCAGGATCCCTCGTAGTTAACCCTTGGATTCTGCAGGGCCGGTCCACAAATACTTAGTGGATTAGTTATGCTAGAACACACACTTCCCGATCCTGTTAAACCTATAAATTGGTCACTATCGATCAATATAACCGAGGCCTCGTAATCTATCATTCACATAAGTAAAATGTCAAGGCTTGCAAAAACCTGATACCACTTCTAGCTAGAAAGAAACGTGTGCACTCCCTGCGTACCCTTGTCCCATTTCTGACTCGTACCGAGGTGTGAGGCTCGTGAAGTAATGCTGTACACAAAGCTACGCCTAAACAGGCCATGCTTTGATCATCAACCACAAGGCTCTGCTTTCCAACAATAGCCTTGATCATCTGCATTTTAGCATGCCACATTGACAATTCATGCCATGCGATCAATAACTATCAATATATAACCTCTGAGCTCATGCGTCTCAAAGAAGGGTGTTAAGAAAGAGAATAAATTCTCCGCCACCAAATAGATATAAATTAAATAGAAATCAATTCACATAGAATGAAATCCAATGTCAGACACACATCCATTTACAAGTCCGTTCTAGGTCTGAACGGAACCGGAGATACCTTATTCCTCGTCCCGTATGTCCAGTACGGAAGAGAGTTGCTTACTTATCCGGACAACCAACAAGTACGTCTGGACAACTACCACTTTAACCCTTTACTGGGAGCTAACCAATGTCAGGCATCAGTAGTCATACATTCGATGAGAAGATCGCCGGTCTTCAGTCATCATCTTCAATATCTTTGATTTACATCATCGTATAATTATTTGAAATCAGATTGAACTCGGTCTTTTCAAATATTTCTTACATATGTATAATTTAAACCATTTCATATTGTTACTATTATTTTATAATGATTTATCGCTATTTTTAATTATATATAAATAGTTCTGTAACACCCCACATATGTTAAGGTCACTCACAAAGGGAATGCCTTAAATTCAATGGAGTATTATGGGTACTGGAACAGAAATATTACAAGATAGACATATATAAAACAACGGAAAATAAAGTGGAAGTACTTCAAATCATTTATTAAATATAAATGTTTACAAGAAAAGCCCATCAACTTCCAATACCCAATTTCATAGTTAAAATATCTGTCTTGCTCACAAACAAAGAAGCATAAAAACAAACTGCAGTATTCCCCAATAAAGCAAGGCAAGCCATAGCCAAGAGAAATCCAAGCCATACATGAAAGAGCCTTGGAGCTTGGTAAGATCCGAACTAAGCTGTATTCCCACCTTGTGAACTTGGTGGGGTGGGGGGGAGGGGAACGGAAGAAAAAGAGGCGAAACAAAACGGGTCAGTCATAAAGACTGAGTAAGCCCTAGTGACTTTCAGCATAAAATAGGTAAAGATAACATGGCATGAATAAACTGAAAGTAAACATAAGCATGATGACAAGGTAGGCAAGATAAAATAAGATAACAAGACAAACTATGATAACAAGATAAACTAAGGTAACAAGATAAACTTCGGGCACGATGAAACAAGTATAACATCCCATAATTCCTATCAAGTTTCCCACCGCATGGTTTCTATCAAGAATAACATCGCAAGGTTTCTAAGCTTTACCACTAAAACGATACCTATTTACTCTGCACCACCTAACCAGCATCCTCATAAGTGTCTTACATGGAATGATCCGTATTCCTACTAGTGTCCCAACTAGTGTCCTATGTAACAAGGATCCGTACCCCTACTAGTGTCCCAACTAGTAGCCCGTGTTATATAATAATTACAACGTGATCCCAATCCCTGCAATTATGGTAGCCTTCAGGTGTATATCGATTTTGAGGATTCCACCTCGATCACCCCAATGGCCATGTATATATTCGATGCAACCTTACTACCTTATCGATCGGCTCCCTACTTGACCTAGTTCTCGTTTGTGTCACGCGGCCCTATACTTGTAGATACCTGTGCTGGTCCCACCATGGGGTGTATCAAGTCCCAGGGTAGCAACCCTGACACAATCAAGATGCACAGCTTTATACCTACTGATGCCCAGTGGCTAAAATTTCTGTGCCAAAGTGTGTGCACGCCCGCACTCCGTTAGAACCTGCACTGCTGCACCAACAGCTGCTAATTTGACCTCTTATAATCAACCCAGTAATCGTGCCCCACCCTGCCTAGCTTAGGGTTCCGTTGATACCTAATGTGGGTTACTGCTGAAATGGGTCCCCGTTACTAGGTTTTTCAAATGGTTAAGTCTGTGGGCCTATATCCTATGATATTACCCACCAACCCTGATGTGTACTTAACCCCGCTACTGATTCAAGCGTGTGTAATTAATGGTTAAGTGTATGTGGGCCTATATTTACTAATATTACCCACCAACCCGATATGTACTTAACCCTTCTGCTCGTTATGTTACCATGGTTAAGTGTTTACCTTAGTTAACTTAACCTTTCTCGCTTATTATGTTTGATTGGTTAAGTGTGGTTTATTAACTTAACCCCGTTCGTCTATCTGGTTACATTGGTTAAGAATTTTCTTGTTAACTTAACCCCATGTGTTACTTAACCCTACCACACATCACATCAGATTGGTTAAGTGCATGTTAACTTAACCCCATCCAGTAGTCATATTCTAATGGTTAAGTGTTATCAACTTATTCAAGTTAACTTAACCCACCCGCTTGTCCTGTTATGTTGGTTAAGTGTTACTACTTAACCGCAACTACCTGTCTAATTAACCCATTGTATTAGTTAAGTGTTCTCACTAACTTAACCTCACTCTCTAGTCCAGTTTAATCATGTTATAATGGTTAAACATTTGCTTAACCTTACCCACTCCCATAGTCAACATATTAAATTGGTTAAGTGTCCAGATTAACCTAATCATATTACTTAACCCACCCATTTATATCATATTGGTTAAGTGTTCTTATATACTTAACCCTCCCCACTGGTCTATTTACCATGTTACGTTGGTTAAGTATTACTATTCGTATTTCCATATGTCACCCACTTAACCCCATGTCCCACCACATGTTTATCTGGTTAAGTATTTCTTAATTCATTAAGGCCGTAACCTTATAATGACCTCTCACATTAGACTGACATTTATGGCAGCTGGATTTGTCGGGCGGGTCCGGGCAGTCTTACAACATAAAAGAGTCTAACCTCGTGTCTTTACAACTGTTACGCTTTTAATTTGGGCCTAGGACCTCTCACATTGGGCTAACATTTGTGACTACTGGATTCGCCGGGCGGTTCCGGGAAGGTTTACGTCACAAACGAGTCCAACCTCGTGTCCTATGCATTGATTATCACTTATAATCTTTTACCCCAATTTGAATTTATTACCCCTATTCAAATTATCAATTAATTCCTAATTTAACGATGTCCATAATTGACTCAATTATGTCCATCAATTAATGGTATGCAAAATCATACCAATTTTACCACAAATTATCTTATGTCATTAAAGGCAACTTATCTCAATTTATATTTATCCCTCTTTTAAGGCTATTACATACCAACTAATATATGTACCCAATTCTAGTCAGTTTACATATATACCAAGTTTCATGCCTTTTTTTTCATACGTCAAGATCTAGCCAAAATTACACGTATCAAGTTTCATACCCAAATCCGATGATTCATGATGTAGTTATCCCAAACTATAATCTTTTTATTTCAATACATGCCAGTTGCCTAAGTTCCTAATACATGTTTATGCCAATTATAAAGTTTACAATCGCTTTCATGCTCAAAATTCCCAAATCTACATATGCCTAATTAGCATAAGCCCAATCTTTTGATTTAATTTACATAGATCCAATTGGTGTCGAATTCCATGTATATAATATTTATGCAAATTTTATCATAACAAGATTATACCAAACTTTACAGATCTACCCCAAACTTGCAAATTAAATGATAATATCCAATTTCATGTTGCCAATTATTAATCATATCCATATAGGCAATAATCCCATATTTCCCCCGTATACATCTCGTATGCGAATTGTAACGACCCAAGGATTTTCGACTCCGAAAATCGACACAAAACCCAGCGTCGACTGTTCAGACATCGAAAATACCGGACCATTAATAGAAAGAAGTTAGAGGATGAGATAGAAAAGATAGAACTAATAGAATAGGAAAAGAAGAAGAACACAGCTGACCATAATCAGAGTAAACACGAATCTCACAGCGGAACGAATAAAATATATTATATAACATAACTTTGAAATACAAAACTGTTTTGTGTATACATACCATATCAGAGTACAACATAACATTTGATGCAGCGGGAATAACTCTAAATAATCAATAGTGGAAACTTCGTCTTCAAGCTCCTTCAAGTGTATCTGTAAAAGCCTGAAACACTTGACTGCCCGTACAAATTTGGGCACCCAAGAGTTTAGGGAAAAACAAACAAAATAAACTCTGGGTCAGTCATGGGACTGGTGTGAGTAAATTCCAACCACACAGTTTAACTTTGAAAATCCTTTTTGAAACAAAAAGGATAATAGTAAGACCAGTCCACACATAAACACGGACGGTTTTTACCTTACTATAACCCAAATCATTATTGATATCAAAATCCAGTGATATTATAATACTGTCTAATCAAATAAATAACCAAATAGTAGAACGCTTGCATCTCACGCTCTACATATAGTATAAAATCAAAAACCGCAGGGCACTTATTGGAGATTGGATTCCAACTATGACAAGGTATGGGACCACCTTCCGATAATGTATCTCTAGAGGCGAATACACCTGGGTTCAACAAGAACGTCTTGCAACCTGGCCCACACATGACCGACCACTCATTTCGCTTGAGTGTATCGAATGTATATCACCAACGGTTGGACTCAAACCACCGTTCCCGAATGGGCAGAATCGATAGATTTAGAAACAAAAGGAATTTCTCTAGATAGGTGATTATACACCCTAATGGGAGCGACCCACATAGCCATGCTGCCTGCCCGATTTTTGTCATTTCCTGGTTGTGAAGCTTGAGGCTACGCCTACCTTTTAGAACATCTGGCCATCATTCACTTTGAATGTCACATCGTCAAACCCGTCAAATCACTAGTTGGTCTTCCCAAACATATTACGGGTATAAAAGCTAAGAGAAACGAATTTCTCCGCCACCAGACGTAATACCTTGAAAAGATCGTCTTATGTGACCGTTAGGAGTACTCTGTCAGACATTCGTCCATACAAGTTGTCCTGGGACTGGACAAACAGAAAAACACCATTCTGGAATCGGACGACCCATGCATTTTCACTCCGTCTTCAATTTTCGTCAGCATAATCCAATTCGCAGCGCTTATGCCTATACGGAGTGGTTCTCGGATATTAAATCCAACCGGTCTCTCCGTATCGACAACGATGGTCAAAACACTTCGATAGTTGGTTGTTTAACTATCGAAGTAAAAACAACATCCATTAAAATGTTCAACTAAACATCACACAACAACGGGCACTTTATTTAACACTCGTCATCCTCGAATCCTATTTCCCATTTCTAATAGTGTTGTTTAACTCTAATCATATTTCAAACATCGAAATGATGTCATCGTTTTCTGGAACGATCCTCCACTACTCGTTCTTTTATTTCTTTGAATAATCATCGTTACTTATTACTTTAGAATAAGTGGATTTCAAAACAACTGTTTACATTCTCTAGGGAGTAGTGTTGTACAAAAATCATACTTAAGTTAGGTCAACAACGCTAAATTATCGTTATAGTTCAAAACTTGTCATGCGCTGTGATATTCTTCTTTATAACTAATCTCGACAGAACAGTCACGCTTAAGCCTAGTCAACAGCGTTATTTTATCGCTATAGTAGTACGCTACTATATTCCACTTTATATTTAATCTCAACACCTCTTTCCGTTACAAAGATCTTGACATCTCTTTCCGTTGCCAAAAACCTCGACATTTCTCTTTAAACTTTTCTTATCAAAAATCGATCAAGTTCTTTGTCCTTTTGGCAACTTACTTCTTATTTGAATTATTATACCCAATTCAATAAAACATCTCAATACAAAACTTAATACCAGTTTACAATAGAATTTTTTTATTAGAATTTAAACTTCGCTTCAATTATAAAAATATAATTTTTTTATAATTAACTTCGTTGATTTGTCTGACAGTCAACCAACTTCTTAACAAAATGGGTTTATGGTTGACTATCACTGATATCGTTTGTTTACCAAATCAATATAACGTTGAATTTCCATTCAACATTGTTCAAACAGTGCACAAACAGTACATCTAAATATTTAGGAATCCGGTTGAGTCCCTCCAACCGATTCCCGCATCCATATGTGTTATTCAAATCAGTATCCAACCAATGATGTGTGCATATGCAATGATATATATTTATTTCAACCAATTTAACTGTAATTTATCTAATCAACTATCACACAGCATTCAACCATTATTTAAAATATAATTAAAATATTTTAAATAAAAAGAGAGTTAGTGAATTTACTCACCTTGGCGCGTTAACCGTTAACTAACGATTTGCGTCAATCGATTTAAACGTCGGTTGATTTCCATCAGTCCATGCATGAAACCAGCAACTGTTAAAAACAAATCCAGCGTTATTTTCCCTTCTGCATTTTATCTTCTTCTTCATCCTTTATATTTACATTCGCCATCTCCGGATAAATTCGTTTGCTCCACCGTTCTAAAACACATCTATGCCGACACTCCGAGCTGCCACCGCTCCTTACTTATTCACACACTCGGCCTCCCCATATACATGCCTCTACAACCACTATAGCGAACCCAAAACATAAGTTGCTGTCACACTATACCACTCACCAAACATCCCCTCGTACACGCCTCGACCCCCCTGAGTAACTCGCGCCATCTCCACTCACAGCACACACACATTCTCCCATCACATCCCAGACTTCATCCCCTTTTAGCAGTTGACACCCCACCATTTAACCCCTCTTCTCAAGCCGAACACACACCTTCTCCATTTTAACACAGTTCCCAAAACCGAAAGCACAGTCCTTCCCTTAACCTCACAAAGTTCGCCATGTGTTCGCCACCTCACCCAAACATCTACTCCGTGTCACTTCTTATATGATCTCTCCCTGTCGAACAACATGACATGCACCGCAAGTATTCCACTTCATCCCAATACATGCAGGAACCACTCTTTATGTATATGTCTCCCATACCTCACTTTGAATAAAAACCCCTACTACCTGCTATTCAATTTCTCATGCACCGTACTTCACCATAATACTTAAAACCATCTTTCCAGTCCTCTTTCCAGAACGCAACTGTGTACACCGACCCCTTACACTAAATGTTACCAAAACTACACCATGCCTCCTCTGTACTCTAAAGCCCCCTGTGGCCGAACCTCCTGAGCTTCATCTCCTCGCCATGGCTACTGCTCCCTACCGGACAACAAACTGCTGCTGTGTTCGAAAACAAACAGACCACAGTGCTGATGCCTATCTTTATATACTATTTTAGTTGCCTAAAGGATGAAGAAGACTCTCTCGTATTTATAAGTGCCAAAGCCTTGACCATCAAGTAATAGCTATATAGGGCCTTGGTAGATTAGTCTCAGACTGCGGTGAAATTTCCTTTCATGTGTTGATGTCTCGACATTGAAAGCATAGACTATCATGAGTTCTCATTCGTAAGTAGCTATTTGAAAGAAAAAATATAGGTTGGTACAAGTTTTCAGTAAGGGCAGCGTTGGTTGTCTCTTTGTAGACTTTAGAATAGGTGGTTGTTCTGCTTTAGTTTATATAAGTAAGCTAGTTCCTTTTCACACACAAAAAATAGGATATTGTAGAGTTTAGAATTGGTCAGCAATATATAATTTGGACAGAAGTATCACATTGATAGATTAGGTAGCTATCGAAGTAGGTTTGCAGTCTTTGCTTCACGTTTGGTAGCTCAGGGTAGCACGTTGGGTAGCTTAGGGTAACACTGTTTTTAAGCTGTAGGCATGGGTTAAAGGTACGGGTGAAGTGTCTGCATTGAATGCCTCAAGCACTTCGAAATATCTGCAAGGCTTTCTATGGAAGAAATGTAAATAAGGTACGTTTGCATTAACGTGGGTATGGATTGTATAAGTCGTGTGTAGGTATGGCGTGCATTTATGGAGTACCACACATGAAAATGACAACACGTGTAGGTAGGTTAGCTTGTCTGCTATTCATTTATCTCGATAAAGACGTAAAAGAAAGTAATAGGTATTATTAGAGCATTCCTAGGTTCTACATAAAATATGTTCAAGTCTGAGCTGCTACGGACAGAAGTAAGATTACGGTTGTGTCCAGCGAGGTGCCACGATCCCAAAAATAATACAATATCGGTAGGTTAACTCATATTGTGAAACCTCAAAATATTGATATAGGGTGCAAAATACTCTAAATAAAAAGTTGCGTATTTAATTAATTAAAAATTATAGTAAAATTCTAAAAATTTAATTATCACTACGTCCCAAAAGAACCTTGTCTAAATTCGAAATCGATAACTAATTATATCAAATAAAACGTTACGGTCGATATACGATTTCATAGCGACTATTCGAAAATTTGATTTAGATATAACTCGCAATCTATGACGCGAAATCTTGTTTTTCACTTCCATTGGAAAGAAACAGTTCAACAGATTTCAACGTTTCTTGTTTCGCAGAAATCCGACTTATAACGGGTCATGTACACTCAATTGAAGCTCAGAACGTTAAATTACGAACTGCCGCGATATTACGGGCTCGATTATATTTAATATATATTTAAACGTTCGACTTCATTTAATTAATACATAAATCCACTTATATTACGAATTCGATATTTAAACTGATTTAAATATTTCAATATAACCCGAAAAATGCGGGACATTACATTCCTTCCCCCTTAAAATAATTTCGTCCTCGAAATTGCTAAGATGGGGAAAATGCTACAATTTTTATTGTAAACAGATTAAAAATCTTTTTGGTTTACTTCAAAATTTCAGCTCCAACTGAACTGATCAAAATCTTAATTCCCTTCTTTTGTAATGAAAATTTTCAAATTCAGAAAATTTTCTAACACTTTAATTTTCAGAGAATTTCATCAGTCTCTCTGTTGCACGGTTCATTTGGTACTATTACCACACGCCACTCTGGGCCTTCTCCCTTTATTGGGCATCTAACCTTCTCGCTTCCATTTGCAATCCATACCCAAATGCATCTCCAACTGATTTCCAGTCAGTTTATTCTCAATAAATAATCCCAAATCAAATTTCTTTTTCCAAACTCCAATTCAATTCCAATTCCCAATAATCAAATTTCCCAACCAAGTTTGGTTCCATTCCCAATCTCATTTCACAACTCAACTACTTTGCCAAGTCAAATCCTTATTCCAGTACGATTTCCACTCACTTGGCTTCAGTTAAACTCAAATTTTATTGGACTTATTTAAATTCTCTGTTTATATACTTCATAAATAAAATTTAAATTTCAGAAATCAAATACCTGGGATTTTCATTTCCAATCAGTTTGAGATCATATACACATATATACCTACAACATGGCCATTCAAACATTTGAATTCCTGACAATGTGTTTTCCAAAAACACTTCAAAAACAAAACCTTTTGGTAGTAATCCGTCACTTAGCACTCGAAAATGAACACTGATAATGCGGCCGTCATCATCAGAATTATTTTCCAGTGATCAAAGTGAGTTCAATACTATATTGTTTTTCAAAATTCATTTTAAAACACTTCTATTTTGAATTTTACTTCAAAATACCTTTAACAACACTTGGAAAATAGTTTCAAATCTCCCAGGATTTTAAAATCCTCATATGTTTAATCCATTTACGACGACTTCTCAAATTTCTAGAGTTTTAACTCCATTTCTGGTTTATCATCAGATTCAATTTATCTGATTTATATATTATATTCATATAATATTTCGATTGGTTATTTATATAACCAACTCACTTATATATCTTTATCTGATCATAATAATGATCAATACATCTAATATACTATAACCTCAAGATATATATTTCTCTTTATATCAAAATATATTTCGAGTAAAATTATCTCGTTTACTCTCTTTCAAAACAATACTATGTCGAAATTCTCTATCCAAGCGTTTATAAATCCCTATCGACCTCGTCAGCTAAACGCGTCGATCTGGAATTTATATACCACTCATCAGATCAATCAACACAATATAAAACAGTTTTTATATAAATTTACATATACGCGCTCATATATATACACTCAAACTCAATCTAAAGTATTACTAACTCCATCTCTATTGAGTCACGCCACAGAGCCAAGGTAATCACTTAACCTTTAGCTCTGATACCAACTGTAACGACCCAAGGATTTTCGACTCCGAAAATCGACACAAAACCCAGCGTCGACTGTTCAGACATCGAAAATACCGGACCATTAATAGAAAGAAGTTAGAGGATGAGATAGAAAAGATAGAACTAATAGAATAGGAGAAGAAGAAGAACACAGCTGACCATAATCAGAGTAAACACGAATCTCACAGCGGAACGAATAAAATATATTATATAACATAACTTTGAAATACAAAACTGTTTTGTGTATACATACCATATCAGAGTACAACATAACATTTGATGCAGCGGGAATAACTCTAAATAATCAATAGTGGAAACTTCGTCTTCAAGCTCCTTCAAGTGTATCTGTAAAAGCCTGAAACACTTGACTGCCCGTACAAATTTGGGCACCCAAGAGTTTAGGGAAAAACAAACAAAATAAACTCTGGGTCAGTCATGGGACTGGTGTGAGTAAATTCCAACCACACAGTTTAACTTTGAAAATCCTTTTTGAAACAAAAAGGATAATAGTAAGACCAGTCCACACATAAACACGGACGGTTTTTACCTTACTATAACCCAAATCATTATTGATATCAAAATCCAGTGATATTATAATACTGTCTAATCAAATAAATAACCAAATAGTAGAACGCTTGCATCTCACGCTCTACATATAGTATAAAATCAAAAACCGCAGGGCGCTTATTGGAGATTGGATTCCAACTATGACAAGGTATGGGACCACCTTCCGATAATGTATCTCTAGAGGCGAATACACCTGGGTTCAACAAGAACGTCTTGCAACCTGGCCCACACATGACCGACCACTCATTTCGCTTGAGTGTATCGAATGTATATCACCAACGGTTGGACTCAAACCACCGTTCCCGAATGGGCAGAATCGATAGATTTAGAAACAAAAGGAATTTCTCTAGATAGGTGATTATACACCCTAATGGGAGCGACCCACATAGCCATGCTGCCTGCCCGATTTTTGTCATTTCCTGGTTGTGAAGCTTGAGGCTACGCCTACCTTTTAGAACATCTGGCCATCATTCACTTTGAATGTCACATCGTCAAACCCGTCAAATCACTAGTTGGTCTTCCCAAACATATTACGGGTATAAAAGCTAAGAGAAACGAATTTCTCCGCCACCAGACGTAATACCTTGAAAAGATCGTCTTATGTGACCGTTAGGAGTACTCTGTCAGACATTCGTCCATACAAGTTGTCCTGGGACTGGACAAACAGAAAAACACCATTCTGGAATCGGACGACCCATGCATTTTCACTCCGTCTTCAATTTTCGTCAGCATAATCCAATTCGCAGCGCTTATGCCTATACGGAGTGGTTCTCGGATATTAAATCCAACCGGTCTCTCCGTATCGACAACGATGGTCAAAACACTTCGATAGTTGGTTGTTTAACTATCGAAGTAAAAACAACATCCATTAAAATGTTCAACTAAACATCACACAACAACGGGCACTTTATTTAACACTCGTCATCCTCGAATCCTATTTCCCATTTCTAATAGTGTTGTTTAACTCTAATCATATTTCAAACATCGAAATGATGTCATCGTTTTCTGGAACGATCCTCCACTACTCGTTCTTTTATTTCTTTGAATAATCATCGTTACTTATTACTTTAGAATAAGTGGATTTCAAAACAACTGTTTACATTCTCTAGGGAGTAGTGTTGTACAAAAATCATACTTAAGTTAGGTCAACAACGCTAAATTATCGTTATAGTTCAAAACTTGTCATGCGCTGTGATATTCTTCTTTATAACTAATCTCGACAGAACAGTCACGCTTAAGCCTAGTCAACAGCGTTATTTTATCGCTATAGTAGTACGCTACTATATTCCACTTTATATTTAATCTCAACACCTCTTTCCGTTACAAAGATCTTGACATCTCTTTCCGTTGCCAAAAACCTCGACATTTCTCTTTAAACTTTTCTTATCAAAAATCGATCAAGTTCTTTGTCCTTTTGGCAACTTACTTCTTATTTGAATTATTATACCCAATTCAATAAAACATCTCAATACAAAACTTAATACCAGTTTACAATAGAATTTTTTTATTAGAATTTAAACTTCGCTTCAATTATAAAAATATAATTTTTTTATAATTAACTTCGTTGATTTGTCTGACAGTCAACCAACTTCTTAACAAAATGGGTTTATGGTTGACTATCACTGATATCGTTTGTTTACCAAATCAATATAACGTTGAATTTCCATTCAACATTGTTCAAACAGTGCACAAACAGTACATCTAAATATTTAGGAATCCGGTTGAGTCCCTCCAACCGATTCCCGCATCCATATGTGTTATTCAAATCAGTATCCAACCAATGATGTGTGCATATGCAATGATATATATTTATTTCAACCAATTTAACTGTAATTTATCTAATCAACTATCACACAGCATTCAACCATTATTTAAAATATAATTAAAATATTTTAAATAAAAAGAGAGTTAGTGAATTTACTCACCTTGGCGCGTTAACCGTTAACTAACGATTTGCGTCAATCGATTTAAACGTCGGTTGATTTCCATCAGTCCATGCATGAAACCAGCAACTGTTAAAAACAAATCCAGCGTTATTTTCCCTTCTGCATTTTATCTTCTTCTTCATCGTTTATATTTACATTCGCCATCTCCGGATAAATTCGTTTGCTCCACCGTTCTAAAACACATCTATGCCGACACTCCGAGCTGCCACCGCTCCTTACTTATTCACACACTCGGCCTCCCCATATACATGCCTCTACAACCACTATAGCGAACCCAAAACATAAGTTGCTGTCACACTATACCACTCACCAAACATCCCCTCGTACACGCCTCGACCCCCCTGAGTAACTCGCGCCATCTCCACTCACAGCACACACACATTCTCCCATCACATCCCAGACTTCATCCCCTTTTAGCAGTTGACACCCCACCATTTAACCCCTCTTCTCAAGCCGAACACACACCTTCTCCATTTTAACACAGTTCCCAAAACCGAAAGCACAGTCCTTCCCTTAACCTCACAAAGTTCGCCATGTGTTCGCCACCTCACCCAAACATCTACTCCGTGTCACTTCTTATATGATCTCTCCCTGTCGAACAACATGACATGCACCGCAAGTATTCCACTTCATCCCAATACATGCAGGAACCACTCTTTATGTATATGTCTCCCATACCTCACTTTGAATAAAAACCCCTACTACCTGCTATTCAATTTCTCATGCACCGTACTTCACCATAATACTTAAAACCATCTTTCCAGTCCTCTTTCCAGAACGCAACTGTGTACACCGACCCCTTACACTAAATGTTACCAAAACTACACCATGCCTCCTCTGTACTCTAAAGCCCCCTGTGGCCGAACCTCCTGAGCTTCATCTCCTCGCCATGGCTACTGCTCCCTACCGGACAACAAACTGCTGCTGTGTTCGAAAACAAACAGACCACAGTGCTGATGCCTATCTTTATATACTATTTTAGTTGCCTAAAGGATGAAGAAGACTCTCTCGTATTTATAAGTGCCAAAGCCTTGACCATCAAGTAATAGCTATATAGGGCCTTGGTAGATTAGTCTCAGACTGCGGTGAAATTTCCTTTCATGTGTTGATGTCTCGACATTGAAAGCATAGACTATCATGAGTTCTCATTCGTAAGTAGCTATTTGAAAGAAAAAATATAGGTTGGTACAAGTTTTCAGTAAGGGCAGCGTTGGTTGTCTCTTTGTAGACTTTAGAATAGGTGGTTGTTCTGCTTTAGTTTATATAAGTAAGCTAGTTCCTTTTCACACACAAAAAATAGGATATTGTAGAGTTTAGAATTGGTCAGCAATATATAATTTGGACAGAAGTATCACATTGATAGATTAGGTAGCTATCGAAGTAGGTTTGCAGTCTTTGCTTCACGTTTGGTAGCTCAGGGTAGCACGTTGGGTAGCTTAGGGTAACACTGTTTTTAAGCTGTAGGCATGGGTTAAAGGTACGGGTGAAGTGTCTGCATTGAATGCCTCAAGCACTTCGAAATATCTGCAAGGCTTTCTATGGAAGAAATGTAAATAAGGTACGTTTGCATTAACGTGGGTATGGATTGTATAAGTCGTGTGTAGGTATGGCGTGCATTTATGGAGTACCACACATGAAAATGACAACACGTGTAGGTAGGTTAGCTTGTCTGCTATTCATTTATCTCGATAAAGACGTAAAAGAAAGTAATAGGTATTATTAGAGCATTCCTAGGTTCTACATAAAATATGTTCAAGTCTGAGCTGCTACGGACAGAAGTAAGATTACGGTTGTGTCCAGCGAGGTGCCACGATCCCAAAAATAATACAATATCGGTAGGTTAACTCATATTGTGAAACCTCAAAATATTGATATAGGGTGCAAAATACTCTAAATAAAAAGTTGCGTATTTAATTAATTAAAAATTATAGTAAAATTCTAAAAATTTAATTATCACTACGTCCCAAAAGAACCTTGTCTAAATTCGAAATCGATAACTAATTATATCAAATAAAACGTTACGGTCGATATACGATTTCATAGCGACTATTCGAAAATTTGATTTAGATATAACTCGCAATCTATAACGCGAAATCTTGTTTTTCACTTCCATTGGAAAGAAACAGTTCAACAGATTTCAACGTTTCTTGTTTCGCAGAAATCCGACTTATAACGGGTCATGTACACTCAATTGAAGCTCAGAACGTTAAATTACGAACTGCCGCGATATTACGGGCTCGATTATATTTAATATATATTTAAACGTTCGACTTCATTTAATTAATACATAAATCCACTTATATTACGAATTCGATATTTAAACTGATTTAAATATTTCAATATAACCCGAAAAAATGCGGGACATTACACGAATCGCGATTTTAGGCCAAGTTCCGAAGTTGACCAAGGTTCATCAAAAGAAAATAAATAGGGGTAGGTAGAAATTTGCATAATAAATAGATCAGAGAGAAAAACAACATCATGATAGGCATAAAGATTAGAACTTGATGATAACATCATTACGAATCAAGAAAACTGCTGAATAAATCACAAACTTCTCATGAGAATAAAGTTAGACAAGTATCAAAACTAAAGATTCAAAAAGCAACAGGAATAGAGCTGAATCGACAAAAATATACTTAGATTCAATTCCACTTTATTTCATGCCCATATTAAAATTAAATATTTAGATCTGAAAATAACTAGCACTTATAGAGAACGACTAATGAATTAGGGAGTGAATTTGTCGTAGAAAGTTGCAGTGTCATTGATCTATCCTCTTGAATTTGTTGTAGAAGCATTGATCTTTGATTTGATTTGAGTTTGAACGCTTAAGCTTTAATTTGGAGACGGCGGCCATGGCTCAAGAGAGATTCCAGCAGCATTTAGGTGTAAGAATGATTTGTTATGAATTAGGTTAGGCCTTAGGTTGTATTTATAGATGTAGGAACTCATTTAGGCCATAGGATTAACCCTAGGATAGATCGGAACCGTCAAAATTCGTCACTGGCCATCAGAACAGAGCACAAGACCAAGCAGGTGCACCCAAGCCATCTTGGCCGGACCACCCAGGTTGACACCCATGTCGACTGGGCAGTCGACATGGGGGGAGGGGTGGTGTCGACTGTGCAGTCGACACCCCTGTCGACTTGACCTGGGCGGGAATTTTACCGCCCTGCCCCCGTGTGTTTGAATTCGAATTTGGCTCTAGTTTTAAACTGTTTTGAACTTGGAATTTTCTGAAAACTTTGACGGACCATAACTTGGTCATACGGACTCCGATTCTCGAAAATTCGGACTCTTTTTCGCGTATTTTTCCGAGATGAACGCAATGGCATGGTCCGTTTCCCTTGATTCAGATTTTATAATTTAATTCTGCCATGATTTCTTATCTTAACATGTTTTTAAAATTCGGGTTGTTACATTCTCCCCTCCTTAAAGGATTTCGTCCCCGAAATCTTCAAGTTAGGAAGAACGTATCCTACCATCCATCATCCATCTACTCAAAACATCATCCATAGGCAACCATTGTCCTTAAAAGATTTCTAATGTTGTATGAACATATGCGAGAGGTGTGTGTATATGTCCCTTATCTAATGTAAATGATCAGGCCTTGTTGATCTTCTAATGCAAAATATGTTGAGTGTCATGAGTCCAACATGTATGCAAATAGTCCTAGTCACATAAACACTATATGTGTGCACAAACATCCATCCATATGCAACATCCACATGATAACACATTCAATTTCATCCACAAAAAAGTGTAAACACTCATGCATATGCAATATGAAAGGTGATTGAGCCGATCTAGTTCCTAATGTGTAAATGCATCCACGAGCAACCACTAGCAACCACTTGCAACCACTTGCAACCATCAATCATAACATGTCACAAACACATGTTTACATCCAATTGTTCCTACCTAAAGATATAGTCTAGTGATAGAAGCAAGTAAAAACTTTGTGCCCATTAGGCAATGTCAAAACTGGAAATCTACGCCACATATATCGTGATTAGGAGAAAAACTCCCTAAGTATCAGCCCCGAAGACCGAAATCAACATCAGACTGACACCCAAAGAATTACTCAACCCAACCAATATATATGATTCTAGGAAACTAAGCATGATGGACTCCTATTAGGTCACAAGGAAATCCCTTCCAAAGACCAACCCGTATCGTATAAAACCCAAAAAGTTTAGTCAACCCGACGAACACCCTCAAGCCCCAACATGTGTTACTAACAGATGAGTCATACTCCCTATGGGGTTTGCAACAGAAATTGGATTGAGAATGGGACCGAGAGGATATACACAAAAAAATAGCATGCAAGTAAGCTTTACAGGAAGAGAGGGATCAAGGATATACTCTTAAGAAGAGATATGATGCACGAATCTAGTCTTCAATCTTCTAAGTCGCATTTCCTTGAGCTTAACTCCATTGTGCTTTGACCATCTTTAACTTCACAATTTCGTAGCTTCTTAATTCTTGTTTCCAAAATATGAGTTGGAACCTATT
This sequence comes from Allium sativum, assembly GCA_030737875.1. Classification (NCBI taxonomy): domain Eukaryota; kingdom Viridiplantae; phylum Streptophyta; class Magnoliopsida; order Asparagales; family Amaryllidaceae; genus Allium; species Allium sativum. The sequence goes on from CM060920.1 coordinate 632,406,623, forward strand.
TCACTGTTGCCTCTCGTTCCTCCTTCACTTATTCTCCTTCTAGTAGACTTGGCTCAAACATAACTGCGTACTCATGGTTTCATGTAAGCTCTCCAAAATTCACTAGTGAATCTTGGATCTCGTCCACTTACTATCAGGTATTCCATGCAGAAGAACTATCTCTTGGAAATAAATGCCAACCATGTTGCCAAATGTACTTACTAAGGTGATTCTCTACAACACATGCACAAGCGAAATGACCCATCCGCCTTAGTGGCGAACACTACTCGATCGGATCACAAATTACCAATAAATGTGTCAAGAGATTCTAGGTAATAAATCATGATAGAACTTTAAAGGTTACATGCGACTTCGAGGGTATTACCGAGGAAAGTCAAGAGGCTAACTACCCCATTTTTTTTCAAAACCGAGAAGGTCACCCTTACTGGATAACCACTCCATTGCTAGAATCAACCCATTGCCCAAAACATAAACATTACTTCTAGACTCAACACTTAGCACAGATATTCTCAAATCCAAACAAGTCATGAATAAATGAGCCGATTTCCCTAACAGGACTTGAGACAAAAATGGGATCCTCTACTATGCTAGCACTAAGGTGCAGAGACTCAACTTTCGAAGCAGAATTAAAAGGATGTGATGTACAAAAACAAAGTTCTAGTGGGATGATATAAAGGAAAAGCTAAACTTTTAACAGAAACGTTACCACTCTCTTAGGTACGCTAGTAGTGAGAGCATTCAATTGCCCTCTTGACGATCTTGTCCCTTTCCCTTGTCCTATAATACTTAACTACATGTCCCTTCTCACTAAAGATACTCTCTCTTGTCATGGGTTTTACTATTCTTTCACTTTGGCCTCTTTCCTCTCACCTTTTTCCTCCTTCGTGGATTAAGCTATAACAACTAGTTTCTTGTTCTTACTGTCCTCATATAGTTTGTTGACAAGTCTCTCGAAGCTACCTCCAACGCACGACACTCTACCCAACATGAAATAAGATTAGACGCAGATGGAACTACCATGGCTACAGACGGAGGTTGGGCACTCCTTTGCCCTCCAACATGTGTCGGATGCCTACGAAATTATGGTGAAAAGAGAGAGAAGAGATTTCAAGAGAGAATCAAAAGATAGAGCATATGGCTTTGAGGAATACGCCTTTTAATCAAAACAAAATTTTCTTGAAAATTTGCTTCTTTGTAAATGTTTTGAAAACCAGTTCAGAAGGTTTTTGAAAACTTTTGCCCAGTCTGGTAACCTTCTGCTCTGATACCAAATGTAACACCCATGTCTGTTAAGGTCACTCACAAAGGGAATGCCTTAACTTCAATGGAGTATTATGGGTACTGGAACAGAAATATTACAAGACAGACATATATAAAACAGCGGAAAATAAAGTGGAAGTACTTCAAATCATTTATTAAATCAACTTCCAATACCCAATTTCATAGTTAAAATATCTGTCTTGCTCACAAACAAAGAAGCATAAAAACAAAATGCAGTATTCCCCAATAAAGCAAGGCAAGCCATAGCCAAGAGAAATCCAAGCCATACATGAAAGAGCCTTGGAGCTTGGTAAGATCCGAACTAAGCTGTATTCCCACCCTGTGAACCTGGAGGGGGGGGGGAACGAAAGAAAAAGAGGAGAAACAAAACGGGTCAGTCATAAAGACTGAGTAAGTCCTAGTGACTTTCAGTATAAAATAGGTAAAGATAACATGGCATGAATAAACTGAAAGTAAACATAAGCATGATGACAAGGTAGGAAAAATAAACTAAGATAACAAGACAAACTATGATAACAAGATAAACTAAGGTAACAAGTTAAACTTCGGGCACGATGAAACAAGTATAACATCCCATAATTCCTAGCAAGTATCCCACCGCATGGTTTCTATCAAGAATAACATCGCAAGGTTTCTAAGCTTTACCATTAAAACGATATCTATTTGCTCTGCACCACCTAACTAGCATCCTCATAAGTGTCTTCCATGGAATGATCCGTATTCCTACTAGTGTCCAAACTAGTGTCCTATGTAACAAGGATCCGTACCCCCTGCTAGTGTCCCAACTAGTAGCCCGTGTTATATAATAATTACAACGTGATCCCAATCCCCGCAATTATGGTAGCCTTCAGGTGTACATCGATTTTGAGGATTCCACCTCGATCACTCCAATGGCCACATATATATTCGATGCACCCTTACTACCTTATCGATCGGCTCCCTACTTGACCTAGTTCTCGTTTGTGTCACGCGGCCCCCTACTTGTAGATACCTGTACTGGTCCCACCATGGGGTGTATCAAGTCCCATGGTGGCAACCCTGACAAAATCAAGATGCACACCTTTATACCTACTGATGCCCAATGGCTAAATTTTCTGCGCCGAAGTGTGTGCACGCCCGCACTCCATTAGAACCTGCACTGCTACAACAACCGCCGCTAATTTGACCTCTTATAATCAGCCTAGTAATCGTGCCCCACCCTGCCTAGCTCAGGGTTCCGTTGATACCTAATGTGGGTTACTGCTGAAATGGGTCCCCGTTACTAGGTTTTTCTAATGGTTAAGTCTGTGGGCCTATATTCTCTGATATTACCCACCAACCCTGATGTGTACTTAACCCCGCTACTGATTCAAGCGTGTGTAATTAATGGTTAAGTGTATGTAGGCCTATATTTACTAATATTACCCACCAACCCGATATGTACTTAACCCTTCTACTCGTTATGTTACCATGGTTAAGTGTTTACCTTAGTTAACTTAACCTTTCTCGCTTATTATGTTTGATTGGTTAAGTGTAGTTTATTAACTTAACCCCGTTCGTCTATCTGGTTATATTGGTTAAGAATTTTCTTGTTAACTTAACCCCACGTGTTACTTAACCCTACCACGCATTACATCAGATTGGTTAAGTGCATGTTAACTTAACCCCATCCACTAGTCATATTATAATGGTTAAGTGTTATCAACTTATTCAAGTTAACTTAACCCACCCGCTTGTCGTGTTTTGTTGGTTAAGTGTTACTACTTAACCGCAACCACTTGTCTAATTAACCCATTGTATTAGTTAAGTGTTCTCATTAACTGAACCTAACTCTTTAGTCCAGTTTAATCATGTTATAATGGTTAAACATTTTCTTAACCTTACCTAGTCCGTAGTCAACATATTAAATTGGTTAAGTGTCCAGATTAACCTAATCATATTACTTAACCCACCCATTTATAACATATTGGTTAAGTGTTCTTATTTACTTAACCCTACCCACTGGTCTAATTACCATGTTATGTTGGTTACGTATTACTATTCGTATTTCCACATGTCACCCACTTAACCCCATGTCCTACCACATGTTTATCTGGTTAAGTATTTCTTAATTCATTAAGGCCATAACCTTATAAAGACCTCTCACATTACACTGACATTTATGGCAGCTGGATTTGCCGGGCGGGTCCGGGCAGTCTTACACCATAAAAGAGTCTAACCTCGTGTGTTTACAACTGTTACGCTTTTAATTTGGGCCTAGAACCTCTCACATTGGGATGACATTTTTGACTACTGGATTCGCCGGGCGGTTCCGGGCAGGTTTACGTCACAAATGAGTCCAACCTCGTGTCCTAAGCATTGATTATCACTTATAATCTTTTACCCCAATTTGAATTTATTTCCCCTATTCAAATTATCAATTAATTCCTAATTTAATGATGTCCATAATTGACTCAATTATGTCCATCAATTAATGGTATGCAAAATAATACCAATTTTACCACAATTTATCTTAGGCCACTAAAGGCAACTTATCTCAATTTATATTTATCCCTCTTTTCAGGCTATTACATACCAACTAATATATGTACCCAATTCTAGTCAGTTTACATATATACCAAGTTTCATGCCTTTTTTTTCATACGTCAAGATCTAGCCAAAATTACACGTATCAAGTTTCATACCCAAATCCGATGATTCATGATGTAGTTATCCCAGGCTATAATCTTTTTATTTCAATACATGCCAGTTGCCCAAGTTCCTAATACATGTTTATGCCAATTATAAAGTTTACAATCGCCTTCATGCTCAAAATTCCCAAATCAGCATATGCCTAATTAGCATAAGCCCAATCTTTTGATTTAATTTACATAGATCTAATTGGTGTCGAATTCCATGTATATAATATTTATGCAAATTTTATCATAACAAGATTATACCAAACTTTACAGATCTGCCCCAAACATGCAAATTAAATGATATATCCAATTTCATGTTGCCAATTATTAATCATATCCATATATGCAATAATCCCATATTTCCCCCGTATACATCTCGTAGGCGAATTTTGATTATAGGCCAAGGTCCGAAGTTGACCAAGGTTCTTCAAAAGAAAATAAATAGGGGGAGGTAGAAATTTGCATAATAAATAGATCAGAGAGAAAAACAACATCATGATAGGCATAAAGATTAGAACTTGATGATAACATCATTACGAATCAAGAAAACTGCTGAATAAATCACAAACTTGTCATGAGAATAAAGGTAGACAAGTCTCAAAACTAAAGATTCAAAAAGCAATAGGAATAGAGCTGAATCGATAAACATACTTAGATTCAATTCCACTTTATTTTATGACCATATTAAAATTAAATATTTAGATCTGAAAATAACTAGCACTTACAGAGAACGGCTAATGAATTAGGGAGTGAATTTGTCGTAGAAAGTTGCAGTGTCATTGATCTATCCTCTTGAATTTGTTGTAGAAGCATTGATCTTTGATTTGATTTGAGTTTGAACGCTTAAGCTTTAATTTGGAGACGGCGGCCATGGCTCAAGAGAGATTCCAGCAGCATTTAGGTGTAAGAATGATTTGTTATGAATTAGGTTAGGCCTTAGGTTGTATTTATAGACGTAGGAACTCATTTAGGCCATAGGATTAACCTTAGGATAGATCAGAACCGTCAAAATTCGTCACAGGCCATCAGAACAGAGCACAAGACTAAGCACGTGCACCCAGGCCATCTTGGCCGGAGCACCCAGGTCGACACCCATGTCGACTGGGCAGTCGACATGGGGGGCTGGTGTTGACTGTGCAGTCAACACCGCTGTCGACTTGACCTGGGCGGGAATTTTCCTGCCCTGCCCCCGTGTGTTTGAATTCGAATTTGGCTCTAGTTTTAAACTGTTTTGAACTTGGAATTTTCTGAAAACTTTGACGGGCCATTACTTGGTCATACGGACTCCGATTCTCGAAAATTCGGACTCTATTTCACGTATTTTTCCGAGACGAACGCAATGGCACAGCCCGTTTCCCTTGATTTAGATTTTATAATTTAATTCTGCCTTGATTTCTTATCTTAACACGTTGTTAAAATTCGGGTTGTTAAAGTTCAGTTTAATTCAACGACGCTTCGGGTTAATAGGCGGCCCTGGCGCTGTTTTTACCCAAATTTGATTTACACATTCCTCGAAACCTAGCCGTTGGATTTTAACGAAATTTATATCGTTAGAAAGACCTTCCCAAAGTAGTCCTAAAGGTTCTAGTTTTGAGAAAATCCGACGATCGGATCTTTCGATATAATAGTTTAAAGTTACGATTCGTTTAATTTTATTTTATATTTATATATATATAAAATTATATATACCAATAAACCATTCAACTATTCCACTAACTTGTTTAAAAGGCCAAATAAAAGAATGTTTTTATTGGCATAACCATTTCTACATGTGTATAATGTCAAATAAAATGTATTTTTACACGACATTTTTGCTAATGACAAATAAAAAGATAACTTTTATTTTCATCATTTGTATGCAATTTCTATTTTTGACTTTAACAAATAAAAAGAAATATTTTATTTGTATATATAGTTTCAATGTGTGAAATGACACATAAGAATGTTTATTTTAATTTGCATACAAATTCTAATGTATGTTTTGACAATAAAAATGATTCTTATGTTTGCATACAAATCCTAATGTATGTTTTGACAATAAAAATAATTCTTATGTTTGCATACAACTCCTAATGTATGTTTTGACAATAAAAATGATTCTTATGTTTGCATACAAATCCTATTTCAACAAAATGCCTAAAAAGTGATACATTCATTTTTGTTGACAATTCTAGTTCAACAAAATGATTAAAAAGTGATTCATTCATTTTGTCGACAATTCTATTTCAACAACGTGGTTAAAATGATATTTTCAGTTTTTGTTGACAATTCTATTTCAACAAAATGATTAAAAGTGATATTTTCATTTTGTTAACAATTCTAGTTTAAGAAATGAATAAAAAGTGATGATTTCATTTTGTTAACAATTCTAGTTTAACAAAAAGAATAAAAAGTGATCATTTCATTTTGTTAACAATTCTAGTTAAACAAGAAGAATATTCTTGTTGTAACACAAATTTATTTAACAAAAATGTTATTTTTGTTTTAACACTAATCCACTTAACAAAAATGTTATTTATGTTTTGACACCAATCCACTTTACAAAAATGTTATTTATGTTTTGACACAAATCCACCTAACAAAAATGTTATTTATGTTTTGATACAAATCTATTTAACAAAAATGTTATTTATGTTTTGACACAAATCCATTTAACAAAAAATGTTATTTATGTGTTGACACAAATCTATTTAACAAAAATGTGATTTGTGTTTTAACTATTTTATTTGACAAAAATGTAAATTTTGTTTTACCTCTTTTATTTAACAAAAATGTAAATTTTGTTTTAACTCTTTTATTTAACAAAAATGTAATTTTTTTTTAGCTATTTTATTTAACAAAAATGCAAATTTTGTTTTAACTCTTTTATTTAACAAAAATGTCAATTTTCTTTTAATCTTTTATTTAACAAAAATGTAAATTTTGTCTCAAGTATTATACTTAGAAAAAATGACTATTTTGTTTTCAACAATTATCTTTTGACAAAAATGACAATTTGGTTTCAATAATTACATTTTGACAAAAATGACAATTTTGTTTTAACAATTATATTTTGACAAAAACGACAAATTGGTTAAAACGACAATTTGGTTTTAACAATTATATTTTGACAAAAATGATAATTTGGTTTTAACAATTATGTTTTGAGAAAACATATATTTTGTTCAACAATTCTAATTTGACAAAAATGTATATTTTTGTTCAACAATTCTAATTTGACAAAAATGATAATTTTTGTTTAACACTATTCTAATTAACAAAAATGTTAATTTTTGATTCAACTAATCTAATTAACAAAAATGATAATTTTGTTAAACACAATTCTACTTAACAAATATGTTAATTTGTGATTCAACTAATCTAATTAATAAAAATGATCATTATTGTTAAATACACTTTTAATTAACAAATATGTTAATTTTTTATTCAACTAATCTAATTAACAAAAATGGTAATTTTTGTTAAGCACAATTATAATTAACAAATATGTTAGTCTGTGATTCAACTAATCTAATTAACGAAAATGATAATTTTTGTTCAACTATTTTCTAATAAACACAAATGATAATTATTTTGATTCAACTAATATAATAAACAAAAATGATAATTTTTTGTTTAACTATTTTCTAATTGACACAAGTGATCAAGTCAACAGATCTACATAACACACCAATCACAGATCAAATCACGTATGACAATCAACATAATATTACAGCGTATGAGTAATACCACAATTGTGATTAATTAATTTTAATTATATATAAGAAAGAAAAAAAATAGAATTTCTCACATTAATCGCTATAAATTGTTGAATACAATGATTATTATTAAATTAAACGAAGGCATTTAATTTAATCAAAATTTCCAACTTCTCCTGTTTTTGTTCCAGTCTGTTCCATCACGAAGTGTTCTTCTTCACGATCTCAATGGTCCCAATTTCGTTGAATTTTGATTTTATTTTACCAAGATATGAGCGTTCTAATTTTTAAATAAGTAAATATGTCATTAACGGATAATTAAGTTATTAATTAACCTTTAATATGTTATCTTCTTCATGGTTTAGTACAGCCGATAAAAACCTTTTTTCTCCTAACCCTAGTTCACCGTCGCACCAACCACACACCGCCGGACTCTGATCGATGACCGCCCCTCCAACCGCTGTGGTCTCCCTCAGCTGCACGCCAAAAATGGTGCAACTCACACCCCTCCTCCCTTGGAAAACGCGACTGAATAGTGGGCCTTTGAGCCACAAGATCGAACGCCATTCTTCATAATTTCTGATCATAACCGTATAGAATTAAGGATCTTGAAGAGCTCTTGAATTTGGTGCTAAAGATTAGTTTTAATTTGTGATGGATTTTGATATTTCTTGGGTTTTATTTCAGAGCTCCTGTGGCCATTCATACGAATGTGGTGGCTAGGGTTAGAATAGATTAGGTTAGGGTTTGTTCATGTATATTTATAATAAAATATTAGTTAATCTCTTAATTATTAGTTCTAAGCTCGTTAATCCTTAACAGCTCCAATTTCAGCCCAACAGAAGCTTTTCTTACCCAATTACCCCTGTTCCGGACCCAATGGACTAGGTCCCCTCAGCCCAATCGATCATTTTCAGTCTGTTTTCTTTGATTTAAAATTTAAATCATTTATTTATTTAATTCGATCGTACATTTAAATTCACCGAGGCCACATACGGACCCCAAAATTCCCGAAAAATAAATCTAACTATGTTTTGATGTTACGATCTTAACAAAAATAATTTTGTCGAATTTGTAGACCGTTTGGAAAATGGTCATTTTCGGGTCGATCCAATTTGATTGAAATTGACAAAACACATTTTAATTTACTACGCTCACATATTAATTCCAAAAATTATGAAAATTGGAATCTATCAATAACTTGACATTTCGGATCCAACAAAAATGGTTTCATCGAAAATGGAGGTCCTTTGCAAAATGGTTATTTATACGGGCTATATATTATATTAATTTCTATAGCGACTATTCTGAATTTTAAACTCGGCATAACTTTTGATTCCCGCTATGAAATTTCAATTTTTCAGATCCGTTCGAAAGATATTTTTAAACATATTTAAATATTTTTGGTTTTATTGAAATCCAATTTATTTTGAATCCTGTACATTCACTCAAATTACAAATTCAAATTTTCGAACTACCGTGCTATTTCTAACTCCTTTTATAATTAAATAAAATATATTCATTCTAACTTCGATTTAAAAAAATAATAATTCATATTCTTTAAAATAAATTATTTTAACTATTTAAAATCCATTAAAATTTCTAAAACAAAAATTTTAAACTGGTTCCAAAATTCCGGGTTGTTACAGTATGGAGCAAGGTCCATGGTTCAACAAAATAGTGCAACATGGTCAAGTGTGACAAAGCATGAAGAAGCGGTTTGAAACTCAAGTGCAGCGAGGTATATATGTGAAAACATGATGCAGAGTGTACTATAACAATACCGCCTACAAAGTTGGTTCATGGGTTAACACATATGCAAATCAGTTTTGATTGGCATGAATGACTTGACAATTTCTTTTACAAATCAATGTTTTTCAGTTTTCCAGAAATGGCATGACAGAGCCTACGAAATTTCAGCAACCAATATTTTTGTAAAACATAAATGGCAAGACTCAAGCCATATTTGGTTGTGCATGAATGGGGCCAAAAATAAATGGCAAGCATTAAAACAGAATGCAACTCTTTCCATAAATCAATTTGGTGATTACGGTTTTCTTTCTTTTACAATGTCAAATGAAAAAAAGGCAAAAATATATTTTGGAATTTAGAGCAAGAGAATTCAATTTCCAGATATCATAAGGGGAAACCTTTCAGCAATCACGCAAGTGTCATGGAGCATATACGGAAAAAATTCATTTCAGAAAATCAAATTTTCTCTTCCTGATTTACTCAATCAATGCATGGGATAATGAAGTAATTAAAGTATTGGATTCATTCTTTTATAGCATGGTGATTAGGCAAAATCAATTTTGGCAACAATGTGAATCTATGCAAAATTCAACAGTGGAAACGGGACCGACAAATGCAATCTAGTTTCTAGAAATGCAAGTGTCATTCTTAAAGACAAGAAAACCAAACAAAAGTTCATTGCCGAAATTCAAGGCCAGGATCATTTCAATCGAAGTCGAGCACATCAAGGCAACCAAAAGTGGAAAACAAATACAAATCAGATCGAAATCATATAGAGAAATTAGAGCAGTTTAAGGGTTTTAAAATCCTATAAACATCACCTACTTCATCACTGGCAAAGCCAATCCTGATCGAAAACCAATCCAACGTTTAAAAGAGGAAAACATTGAAAATCAATTCAGATAAACTCACCAAGTTTTCGATCAGAAGTGTCCGAAATTGAAGCATTAGAAGCCAACAAGGTTTCGAGCATTAGAAGCTTTATCCAGATTTGAGCAAGCATCGCTATTCGATTTAGGGGTTTCAAAAACCCTAGTTTTCTTACATCGGCCGCCATAGATTTGGGGATAAAGGGATTCAAGGAAAAAGTGATCGGGCCGGCTAATTTCTCTTTGGCGTGGCCAAGTTCAAATGTTTAAAGGGGGAGATTTTATTTCGTTTTAAATCTAGGGTTTTGATTTAAATTTTGTTGTATTTTAACTTCATTTGAAAAATGATTTTACTAGTTTCTAGAGTCTGTAAAATCTAGGTCATTCAGTTAGGGGTTAACTAACAGTTGCTAGAGTCTGTAAAATCTAGGTGGTTTTCTAGTTTCGTATGTAAAACTAGACAGTTTACTAGAGTCTTTAAAACTAGGGGAAATCTGATCTAGGGGATTAGATCAGTGTACAATTTTGAGCGTAGGATTAGAATATGAGCGAGGGGTTCGCGAGTTTACATGGTCTTGTAAACGGGATCTATTCTATTACCTTGTAGAAACCTTAGGAATGTAGCAGTAGGCAGGATTTTGCCGAAGCTGGGTATATCTTGTGTCATTTACTTTATGCATTTTTATTCCTATAGCATTCTATGTTCTGTGAATTTTTATTATCCCGTAAAAACTATGATAAACCCTATTCACCCCCCTCTAGGGTTAATCTAAATCCAACACGGTCTAATAAGCTATAGACAAAAAAATTGGGCCTGTAGCCATACCGGTAGACTGGTGCATGTTTTTCCAGAAAAAAATTCTGGAACTCCTATATATACATATATATATATTTCAATATACATGTTTATGCATTCAAATAGGAGATTTTTTACATGTTCATTATATAGTGTCTTGATTTATATCATAATTTTATGTGTTATGCTTTTGGTACTCTATATAATAGAAATCAAAAGAAACAAATTTTATACATGATATTTTTTATTAAAAAACAAACAACTCTCAATGCATTGTTACACAGTGCAACATTATTATTGAAAAGGAAATAAAAGAAAACTATAACATTAACCATTCGAAATCAGATGAAGTAGATTTCTTCGGAGTTTCCTTTTTGGATTCTTCATTAGCCGCATAGTTTTCATCCCATGAGTTCGGACTATAAGAAGGTTGCTTGGAGTATTTTTCCAAGGAATCCATGAAGGCGTTGGACGCTCCACAGTAGAATATAAAGGATAGTGTTTAGGTTTATGGATATTTTGTTTTCCATAAATTCGCAAAGCCATATTTTCTAAGAAATTTAAACGTCTTACCGTCACTTTCTGTTTAAAACAAAGTTCCCATTGAAGATCTAATTATTATTACTGATAGTGGTGAATATCATCTATCTTTTCCTTTATAGTCAGTGAGGTCGATAGAATTCGTTTTGATTTCATTGATTCCAGTGATTATCCTATATGGTATTCAGACACTTCAAGAAAAATGGTTTTTTATTGAAAAAATCAGTGGCATTTGTTCGCAAATGCAAACAAAGGTATTTTCACCTACAATATAAATGCGGCAAAAAATATTTCACTTTCCCACTTAAGAAAAAATAGCTCGTACAGTCCAAAATAAACGTAACCACTTGTTTACTTGCTAAGTTATTTACATTGTAAATTGAGTATTGTAATTGGCTTTTGGTATAGTCTGTACACTCATAATCTCAAAATCTAAAATGGAAATGAAATTAGAGCATCATCTATGCTATACAACATCACATTCACTTGTGAACTAATTATTACTCAAATTATTACAATACTGCAAAATTAATTTATAGGATTAATTGTGCAGTGGACTTTGAATATGACATGTGAACTGATTTCAACCTTTGAAGTCCTCCTTTAGTGCTAGAAACGGTAACTGGTTACTACTTCCACATCCTGTAAAAGTGTTTCTTACTGTTATTAACAGTTGGATTGATTACAACAAACAATGCTTATTTGTCAGTTGAATTCGTAGAGACTGTAAATTTAAAAAGCATGCATTCGAAAGGAAAATGAAGTCTCTATTTACTACTCAGGATTCATAAAGTGTAAAAGAATTTGTTGTATGTTCCATTGAGGATGATGATACTCTACTTATGGCAATACAAAAATTAAAATCCTCTTATGGTGAAACAGTTCTGGGTAAGTTGATTTCTGAAAAATAAGTTGTAAGATGTTCATAAAATTTTAGAGTTGAATATTAGATTACTGCAAGGCACTATAATTTTTTGAGATCCCTAATATTATAAATCAAATTATTATAAGAATAATAATTATATATTATTACTGGGTTAATTTGCTTATATTATTGTAAATCAAATTATTATAAGAATAATAATTATATTATTATTGGGTTAATTGTGGAGAATATCAAGGACTGTAGGTTCTATTGGGTTAATTTGCTTGGTTTTTCTGTTTGTTCTAATTGCAAGAGGCTCAATTCTTCTTCGCTTAATAGAAATTTGATTTGAGCATGCCACCAGATATCATATTTGGCTTGGACATCTTATTATGGTTCAATTCAAACTACATGGTTCTTATTTGTTTGTTGCATGGGCCATAGAAGGCAAACTCCTTCAAAAGTGAATCTATGAGCGTATTGCAATCTTTTTATTTATTTATTTATTTTACAATTATATTACAACCCAATAATTATCCAAAAAAATAGGTATTCACACTCCAAACTTTAACGAATGTTGCAACATTCAGACCCTGACACAGTCCTTTAGTATATACTAATTCCCTAATACATGTGGTGTTATCATGTTCCAATATACAGTATAAATTATGTGTTTAATCCAGCCAACTTCATTTGTCAAATCTAATATTTTCCTAACCAAAATGTGTTATTTTAATCCATTTGTGTTGAATGTGCATTGTAACTATGTCACACGACAAGACATATACTTTGTGTTACAATATCCACGTTAGTATTTATGTTAATAAGTTGAGAGAAGTAACAAGTTTCATAAAATCTTTCTTAGAAGTTTGCTTTATTTTTGTACTTATGATTATTGTAAATAGTACTTTGTCATTTTCTTACACATACTTGTATACAACTACTTGAACGGAAAACAATCGGTGTTGCCAATCTGCCAGGTGTAATTTGTCTGATAGCTAATTTGCTTGTGTGGGCGACCTTATTTCATATAGTTAGGAAAGTTTATTTTGAGATTTTTTCTACACCCATCAACTGTATGTTATGTTCATGTGTTCTTAGCTTTCCATGTTGGAGATTTTGTGTTCATTATAGCAGTAGGAGCAATATTTCTTTTCATGCTCGACTGATTTTTGAGATTTTGTCAATCACAAAATGAAGTAGATGCAATTTCAGTAGCTTGTTGACCATGTGGAACCATAGAATTGATTCTATCGAAGCCTTCAAGTATGTATTTTATTTTCTCATACATCTAGACCTCATATATCATAATAGGGACTGTAATGGTAAAACTTCAATGTGTTGAATCCATTTAGACATCCAAAATTCCATTTGTTTTGAATTAGAATTTATTTCTAATGATTCTATCAGGGATGAAAATCTTATTTTGGTACCTGGAGGCACTAGGACATCATCTTTCTTGGCTATATTAAGTGATATTTTACATAGAATTAAAGAAAATAGGCCGCCTAAGAAAGTGTTGATCGTGTGGGCGGTAAAAAAATCAAAGGAGCTTCTTGTTCTGTCTGCAGTGAATGCAGAATTGATCAACTTTGATTCAGATGATGTTTTTATTGAGATATAAACTTATGTCACATAAGAATCAGAGCCTTCATTGGAATGAAACTCATCACAAAATTATTTCAGGCGTTTCAACTGCATTCGCTTTATTGTTTGTTTACAATTTTCTGAAGACTTGTTACAATCCTATTTATCTATTTACTTATATTTAAAATAAGTTGTAAGATGTTCAACTCTAAACTTGTGGAGAACATCTTACAACTTATAATATTAGAAATCTTAACTATTATAGTGCCTTGCAGTAATCTCAAAGAACTATAGTGCCTTGATATTCTTCACAATTCAGATCCAGTACTTTTGATCGGTTCTTTTAAATATAAGTATTTTGAATTTCTCCATCCTTTCTTCTCAATCTAGAACATGTTACATTATGCAAGTAACTACTATAATATTGTACTTGCTATGTATTATTCTTCACAGCAAGTATTTTTTTATTACAGGAAAAGTAGTGTAATTTCTAGGATATAAATTCGGTATGACTACATAATTTAAATGCTGGAGTTAGTTCAAGCCTTATGCTACCAATTTAGATTTAACAATGGCAATAGTCCTTCAGGATAAAAACTTTTGTAACACCCTACCTCCGTTAAGGTCACTCTCAAAGGGAATGCCTTAACTCCGGTGTAGCGTTTTAAGGTACAAGATACTAATAAATTACAAGACAGAAAATTTATGCAGCGGAAATAGATCAATATTATTCCATAAATACTTGTTCAACACAACAATTCAACAACTATTTCAAACTTCCAAATTATTACAACTTTTCATCTGTCTTGAAAACATAAAGAAGCATTACTGGAAATAAAATGACATAAATCCCCAATAAGTTCTTGACCATAGCCATAGCTCAAAAAGGAAACTCCAAGCCTTACATCTACGGTCTTCAAGCTTAGGCTAACCTGGACTAAGAAGAAGTGTTTCCTCCATGCGGACCGTGGGGGGGGGGGGGGTGGAATGGAAGAAAAGAAGCGAAAGGAAAATGGGTCAGACATAAGTCTAGTAAGCCTAGTTATTTAATAGCATGTAAACAAGTAAAAGATTATGACATGAATAAAATGAACTTAGAATGATTCCATAAGGATAAGGTAGTCCTAAAACGAGGTAAAGTAAGATTTAACTAGATTTGGCTATTGCACCCACTTTTACTTCACTGCACCCACTAAGAGCTGTTTAACTAGCAATGTATGTTCATGATAAAGTGATCCCATTCATGTATTGATCGGCTTCTACTCGCATTCATGTATTCCCAGTGTCAAGCGGCCCACGTGATTTTTAAGTACTTGTGCTGGTTCCAGTATAGGGTGTAACAACTCCTATAATGGCAACCCTGACATGATTCAAAGATGCACAAGTGTACGCCTGATGCCCAGTGCCTGCTTTTTCCACTCCGGATCCCATGCACACCCGTACTCCGTCGGAACTTACACTGACGCACCTAACCGCCGCCCTTTTGACCGCTTATATTCAGCCCAGTAATCGTGCCCCACCCTGCCTAATTCAGGGTACCTTGATACATCCATGTGGGTTACTGCTGAAATGGGTCCCCGTCACTAGGGTTTTTCTAGTCAATGGTTAAGTATCCTTGGTTTGACTTAACCCCTATCAATCTTGTCTAGTCAACATGTTAGCTTGGTTAAGTGTTTCCTCAATTACTTAACCCCACCAATCCTGTCTTGTTAACATGATAAGTTGGTAAGTGTTCCCTTAATTAATTAACCTCACCATTTCTTGCTTGATTGTTCATGAGCTTTAATTAATTAATTAATTAACGCACCAACCACTCACATTAGATAGGTATTGTTGTGGTTACTGGATGTGCTGGTTGGTTCCGGGCAGTTTAACACCACGACTCAGTCTAATCTCGGGTCTTTCTGGGCTTGATGCACTAACCTCTCACATTAGACAGGTATTGTTGTGGTTACTGGATGTGCCAGTCAGTTCCGGGCAGGTTTACACCACAACTCGGTCTAACCTCGGGTTAGGCATATTCATCTTTTACATTTTATATATGTGAATTTTCTACAAGTGTTTCATGTCACATATTTTAGTTATGTTCAAGATTAATGGTATAAATTATACCATTCATGGCCTTAACCATTTACATGGTTTTGGGCCCACCTACATTATTAACATGTTTTGATTTAATAACTATCCCAATGTTACCCCCGTTTGTTCGTTCGTATTAATCACAAAAAGTCACTGGGTCCGCATATTAGCCCAATTTATAAACAGGAGGTAAAGAAGGGAACATGCATAATATAGATTCAACCAAACATGTAAATTTTGCATAAAATTTATTCATATAATTTAACATGTCACATGAACTTTCATATAATTTAGACTTAGATAATCATAAGCCTAAAACATGTTAATATGTAGATCTAGGCATGTGCGAACATAACCTCAATTATAAACTTGCATATGACATAATCATGACATGTCCAATCCCAAGGCATGTATAATTTTAACATTAACATATAGGTGTGAACTAGATCTAACAAGGTGAACTTGCATAAGTCCACTTTACAAACATGCATATAAATATAGATCTAGTTTTGGATCTAACATGTAACTTGCATATGAACATATGTATAATTAGATCGTGACTTGGATCTATCATAAAACTTATAACTTGCATTAATCTTATGAACCTAGATAGATCTTGACATGGATCCAACATAAAACTTGTAACGTGCATATGAACATATGAACATATATATAGGCATATGGATCTAACATAAAGCATTTGAATATATATATATATATATATATATATGTGTGTGTATATATATATATATATATATATATATATGTAGATCTTGACTTGCGTCTAACATAATACATACAACTTGCATTAATCATATAAACATATATATGTAGATCTTGACATGAAACATATAGATTGCATATGATATTGATAGTTTCATTCTCAATCTTTCATAGATCCAACACCAAGTCCAATAAGCCACAAACATTCCAAGACAATTCATGATAAAATCATTACAAGAAGCAAACATGAATTAGCATCGTCAATATTATACAACATGGTATAATTCTATTTTTCTCTTTATATCAAATCACGTCTTAAATTTATTTACATCTAAAAGAAAAGTACACTTACAAAGGACAGTCTTGATTTCTGCAATCTGTATTCTGAAGTTGAAATGCTTGCCTTTGATGTCGACGATCGTTGTTTTAGTTTAATTTTGATTTGATTTTGTTTGTCTCTTTTAATTTTCTTCAAGTTGAATGGCGGCTACTTGAGGTTGTCCAATGGCAGCATGATGGCTCTTGGTTTGATTTTTAATATGATTTAAGGTTGAGGTTTTAGGTTGCTTATATAGAAGTTTCATTTAATAGGAACCCTCAGATTAACCTGGAGCAAATCAAAGCCATTCAGACAAGATTGAATAGCTACATCAGCCATAATGATTCAGCAAGGAGTCCATCAGAACCAATCAGATGCCACATCTGCCTTAGAGCGAATCGGCCTACGGGTTGACAGCCAAACACCCAGAATCAACTCCTAGTCGACCCAACGGGGATCGGATCGACCTCAAAAATGGGTCGGTTTGGTTATTCCCTCTCCCGATTCACTATTTTGAACTTTTTTGCATATTTATTTATTTAATTTATATATATATATATATATATTTTTCTCATATGCATACAAACTTCAAGACTTAATAACTTCTTCATAAGTTATCCGTTTTATGCAAACCAAATGTCTATCTTGACCAAAATTTTGAGACGAACGTAATAGCGCAACCCATTTCACTTAATTCTTCTTCTAAAAATTAAGTTTTCTTGAATTTGTTAATTTTAATATTCTCAGAAAATTCAGGGTGTTACATTCTCCCCTCCTTAAAGGATTTCGTCCCCGAAATCTTCAAATTAAGAAGAATGCATCTTAACATCCAATCATCCATCTACTTATCCATCATCCACAAGAATCCATTGTCCTTAAAGACTTCTAATGCCATATGAACATATGCAGATTGTGTGTATATGTCTCTTATCTAGTGCAAAATCAGGCGGTCTACTGATCCAGTTGACCTCCTTAATGTGACTCATGAGAGTGCCATGAGTCCATTATGTATGCAATTTTTCCTATTCATAATTCTACATGAGTGCACAATCATTCATACAAATGCAACGTCCATATGATAACACATCAAGTTTCAATCCACATACAATTTCATGCGTTCATATGCAAATGAAATATGAAAGTGATTGAGCCGATATAGAACCTAATGTGTATGTGCGTATGCATCCACGAGCAATCACTAGCAACCACTTGCAACCACTTTGCAACCATCAACCATAACATGTTTCAAATACATGTTTACATCCATTGATTTCTACTAAGGATTAAGAAATAGGACCGAGAAGATAACTAAGCATGAATAAACTTATGATAAAGGAGAGATCAAAGATGTATCCTCAAAAAGATAAGGGTAGGCTGCGCGTATCTTGCTTTTGGTCTCCTAAGTCGACTTCTTTATTTTCACTCCATTGTACTTTAACAAGCTTGACTTTATGATTGTGTAGCTTTTTGACTTCTGTTCCCAAGATAAGAGTTGGGATTCTTTTCACTGTTGCTTCTCGTTCCACTTCTACCTCTTCTAGTATCTTTGGTTCCACCACTTCCGCAGAGTCGTGTAAGCACTTCCGTAGGTGAGAAACATGAAAGACATTGTGAACTCCAACCAACTTTTTCGGGTAGCTCTAATCTGTAGGCCATTGTCCCAATTCTTTCAATGATAGGAAATGGTCCTATGAATCAAGGTGTCAATTTCCCTTTGGATCCAAAGCGAACATCATTCCTTAAAGGAGATACTTTAACGAACACTCCGTCTCCAACCTCAAACTCAAGGTCGGTCTGTCTTTTATTTGCATAGGACTTCTATCTATCTTGAGCAATCTTCATTCATCTTCTTATTAAGTTCACCTTTTCTACGGTTTCCCTAATCATGTCTGGCCTAAGTATAAGCTTATCTGCGGATTCCCACTAACAGTTTGGTGATCGACACGGTCTCCCGTATAAGGCTTCGAAGGGTGCCATGCCTATTGTAGCTTGGTAGCTATTGTTGTAGGCGAACTCCACCAGAGGAAGATGATCTTCCCATGTCCCTCCAAAGTCAAGAACACACAATCTCAAGAGGTCTTCTAAGTCTCTATTCACCCTTTCCATCTGTCCATCAGTTTGGGGGTGGTAGGCCGTGCTTAAACATAGTTGTGTGCCTACAACCTCTTGCAAACTCATCCAGAACTCACTTGTAAAGATAGGGCCTCGATCGCTTACTATGCTGGAAGGTATCCCATGCATTCGAACTATCTCTTTAAGATATAGATATGCTAGAGATGAGGCAGTCCTTCTACTTTTGACAGGTATAAAGTGAGCGCTTTTTGTGAGCCGGTCCACTATTACCCAAATACGGGAATTGCCCCTTCTTGTCCTAGGCGACCCATCAATACGGTCCATCGAAATGCTATCCCATTTTCACTATGGGACCTCTAGAGGATGAAACAAACCACCAGGCTTCTTCTGCTCCGCCATGACCTACTGGCATATCATGCACTTAGAAACGAATTCGGCTACGTCCCTTTTCATGCCATTCCAAAAGAAAACTCTTTTGATGTCTTTATACATTTTGTCTCTGCCAGATTGTATGTTCATCTTTGAATGGTGTGCTTCTTCTAGAACCGTTTTCAATAAATCTCTTACTTGTGGGACGCATAGCCTTCCATCCCATTTCAACCATCCCTTATCATCGATGGAGTATCTATTGAGGTGACTCGAAGTCTCACCCCTAATCAGCTTATCTATTACATCTACTAGCTGAGGGTCTTGACGTTGTGCGGTTCGTATTGAGTCAAAAAGTGTAGGCCGCACTTCCAGTGTTGCTAACAAGCCAGGTACAAATTCAGAGGAGGGTCTAAAGTCAAAGTTGGCTATGTACTCCAAGCTTTGCCTTTCTACAAAGAAAGGGCTTAAGGTCAACTTCTTTCTACTCAAAGCGTATGCTACCACATTGTCCTTGCCAGGAGTATAGGAAATCTCAAAATCATATGAAGCAAGAAACTCCATCCATCTTTGCTGCCTCAAGTTGAGATCTTTCTACGAGAAAAGGTACTTCAACAATTTATGGTCAGTAAACAATTCGAACTTCTCACCTAGGAGATAATGGCACCAAAACTTAAGAGCGAAAATGATGGCCGCCAATTCTAGGTCGTGGGTTGGGTAGTTTTTCTCATGTACTTTCAAATGCTTTCCACCAGAAGCTACTACCTTCCCTTCTTGCATCAAGACAACGCTTAATCCTGTACCGTATGCATCCGTGTATATGGTAAACATCTTGCTCCCATCAGGCAATGTCAGAACTGAGGCTGTTGTTAGATCCCTTTTCAAGCGTTAGAAAGCAATATCGCAATCCAAATCCCAAGCGAAAACTAGGTTCTTCTTTGTCAACCTTGTAAATGGAGCTGAGATTTCAAAAAGTCTTTGATGAACTTCTGGTAAAAGCCTGATAGCCCGAGAAAGCTTCGGACTTCAGTTGCGTTTTGTGGAATCTTCCAATCTTGCACAACAACCACTTTTGCGGGGTCCATGGCTACCTTTTGGACACCACTTGTCCTAAGAATCTAACTTCTTCTCTCCAGAAATGGCATTTGGATAATTTGGCTTTCAACTGATGTGCATGGAGAGTATCCATGACTTCCCTTAAGTGCTGAGCATGCTCTTCCTTACTCTTCGAGAAGATCAAAATATTGTCCATGAAGACCACCACAAACTTATTGAGGAATCCCCGGAAAACCTTGCTCATCAAGTGTACGAAATAGGCAAGTGCGTTTGTCAAGCCGAAAGGCATGACAAGCCATTCGAAGAAACCATCTGGGGTCCTAAATGCGTTCTTGTCAATGCTATCATCCGCCACTCTTAGCTGATGAAACCCGGTAGCCAGATCTAGTTGGGAGAAAATGGATGCACCTACGAGCTGATCAAACAGATCGTCAATTCTTGGGAGTGGGTGCCTATTCTTCTTAGTCATCTTGTTCAGCTCCCTATAATCCACGCATAGGCGGAGTGAACCATCGGCTTTGGTCGCGAACACTACTGGAGCACCCCATTCAGAAATACTCTGTCTTATGAACCCCTTTTCAAGAAGCTCTTCAACTTGCTTGCTGAGTTCTTTTCTCTCCCTTGGAGCCATGTGTCTAATGGGTAAAGCAACGGGTTTTGCATTGTCAACAAGGTATATGCGGAAGTCTATCTCCCGCTTCGGAGGTAAACCCTTTACCTCTTCAAACACATCCGAGTATTCACGGACCACTCTAACAGACTGCAAATTCTCAACAGACGCATCAAGAGATTCTAGATAACCTAACATAACAGAATTCACGGGATTACAAGAGATTTCGAGAGTGTTACCGAGGCAAGTCATAAGTCTAACCACTCTCTTTTCACAATCGAGGACAGCACCATTACTGGATAGCCAGTCCATGCCTAGAATCAGCCCATAGCCCGTGAAGCCCAAAACATAAGAATTACATTTAAACCCAATGCTTAAAATAGAGATTTCCAAATCCAAACAAATCATATAGAAATATACTGAGCCCCCAATTGGATTTGAAACAACCAAGGGATCCTCTATTATATGGGTGTCTAGGTGCAGAGATTCAACTAAAGCAATAGATATAAAAGAGTGCGATGCGCCAGAATCAAAGAGAGTACGAACAGGATTATCAAACAGATAAACTAAACTATCAACAGAAATATGTCTACCTCGTTCTCGCAAAGGTGCAATGAGAGCATGAACCTGCCCTCCAGAAGATGACCTAGTCCTCTGTCCTTGCCCTTGCCTTTTTGGGCAGTCCTTAGACAAGTGTCCAGTATCCCCGCACTGGAAACAAGCGCCCAATTTCCTCTTTTTCTTTCTATAGTCCCTAGCCAAGTGTCCAGGTATCCCACAGAAATTGCACTTCATCTTCTTATGGGATTTTTTATCCTTCTTGCCTTTTTTAGGGTCCGTCTTCTTGTTCTGAGATCCATTTCCTTTCTTGTTTTGAGGCTCTTCCTTCTTCACCTCCTTCTTGCCATCTTTGTTCTCCTCTTGCTATAGAGCCATGTCCACCAGTCTCTCGTAAGTCACTCCCATATGTATATGGGACATTGCCAAACCTTGTAGTGGCTCATTCAGTCCTTTGGCAAAGCGGAGAGCCTTTTTGTGTGGAGTGTTTACTAACTCCAGTCCAAATCGAGCAAGCTGGTTGAATTTATTGTTGTATTCTTTGACCGACAAGCTGCCCTGTTTAAGTGATAATAACTTCTCCATTTGCGGACTCTACTCAGCTTGTGAGAGGAACTTCATTTCAAATCCCGCCCTAAAGTCTTCCCAAGTCTCTATGGGTCTTTCAGCATTAGTGACTTCCCACTAGAAGGAGGCCTCGTCTTTGAGCAACTACACCACCAAGTATAGTTTCTGCCTCTCATCTACTTCAAAGATAACGAATAAGTCCTCAGTCTCCTTGAGCCAGTTTCTGGCTTCCACAAATGATTCGCTCCCCTTAAAGTCTTTTCCACCCAGGGATCTAAAGTCTCTGCAGATCTTTGAGAAAGCATTTCCTCTCGGAGGAGGAGGGGAAGGAACAGCAGCAGTTGGGAGAGGAGGAATGTCTGCTGGGCCCGCGTCATTGGCCCTAGATTCTAGGTATCTTCTGAACTAGCCAGGTATCAGTGCACCCTCTGGAAGGTTAAGATCCCCATACATGCTGAAACAAAAAGGAAAGATTCAAAACGAAGGATTGAAAGATAGTGCATATGGCTTTGGGGATTATGCCTTATTAAATTACACTTTTTTGTTGAAAATGCTTCTTTATGACTTCTTTTTGGAAAAATAGTTTCAAAAATTTTATACGATATGGTAACCTTTAGCTCTTATACCAAGTGTAACACCCCACCTCCGTTAAGGTCACTCTCAAAGGGAATGCCTTAATTCGGTGAAGCGTTTAAAGGTACAAGATACTAATAAATTACAAGACAGAAATTTTATGCAGTGGAAAAAGATCAATATTATTTCATAAATACTTTTTCAACACAACAATTCAACAACTGTTTCATCCTTCCAAATTATTACAACTTTTCATTTGTCTTGAAAACAAAAAGAAGAAAACCAAAAATAAAATGACATAAATCCCCAATAAGTGCTTGACCATATCCATAGCTCAAAAAGGAAAGTCCAAGCCTTACATCTACGGTCTTCAAGCTTTAGCTAACCTGGACTAAGAAGAAGTGTTTCCTCCCTATGAACCTTGGGGGGGGGGGAACGGAAGAAAAGAAGCGAATGGAAAATAGGTCAGACATAAATCTGGTAAGCCCAGTTATTTAATAACATGTAAACAAGTAAGAGACTATGACATGAATAAACTGAACTTAGAATGATACCACAAGGATAGGGTAGTCCTAAAATGAGGTAAAGTAAGATTTAACTAGATTAGGCTATCGCACCCACTTTTACTTCTCTCCACCCACTAAGAGCTGTTTACTAGAAATGTATGTTCATGATAAAGTGATCCGATTCATGTATTGATCTGCTCCTACTCGCATTCATGTATTCCCGGTGTCATGTGGCCCCACGTGATTTTTAAGTACTTGTGCTGGTTTCAGTATAGGGTGTATCAAGTCCTATAATGGCAACCCTAACATGATTCAAAGATGCACAAGTGTACGCCTGGTGCCCAGTGCCTGCATTTTCCACTCCGGAGCCCTTGCACGTCCGTACTCCGTCGGAACCTACACTGACGCACCTAACCGCCGCCCTTTTGACTGCTTATATTCGGCCCAGTAATCGTGCCCCACCCTCCCTAGTTTAGGGTCCCTTGATACATCCATGTGGGTTACTGCTGAAACGGGTCCCCGTTACTAGGGTTTTTCTAGTCAACGTGCTAAATTGGTTAAGTGTCCTTGGTTTGACTTAACCCCTATCAATCTTGTCTAGTCAACATGTTAAGTTGGTTAAGTGTTTCCTCAATTACTTAACCCCAACAATCATGTCTTGTTAACATGTTAAGTTGGTTAAGTGTTCCCTTAATTACTTAACCTCACCATTTCTAGCTTGATTGTTCATTGGCTTTAATTAATTAATTAATTAAAGCACCAACCACACATATTAGAAAGGTATTGTTGTGGTTACTGGATGTGCAGGTCGGTTCCGGGCAGTTTTATGCCACAACTCAGTCTAACCTTGGGTCTTTCTGGGATTGATGCACTAACATCTCGCATTAGACAGGTATTGTTGTGGTTACTGGATGTGCCGGTCGGTTCCGGGCAGGTTTACACCACAACTCGGTCTAACCTCGGGTTAGGCATATTCGTCTTTTACATTTTATATATGTGAATTTTCTATAAGTGTTTCATGTCACATACTTTAGTTATGTTCCAGACTAATGGTATAAATTATACCATTCATGGCCTTAACCATTTACATGGTTTTGGGCCTACCTACATTATTAACATGTTTTGATTTAATAACTATCCCAATGTTACCCCCGTTTGTTCGTTCGTATTAATCACACAAAGTCATTAGGTCCGCATATTAGCCCAATTTATAAACAGGAGGTAAAGAAGGGAACATGCATAATATAGATTCAACCAAACATTAAAATTTTGCATAAAACTTTATTCATATAATTTAACATGTCACATGAACTTGCATATAATTTAGACTTAGATAATCATAAGCCTAAAACATGTTAATATGTAGATCTAGGCATGTGTGAACATAACCTCAATTAGAAACTAGCATATGACATAATCATGACATGGCCAATCCCAAGGCATGTATAATTTTAACATTAACATATAGTTGTGAATTAGATTTAACAAGGTGAACTTACATAAGTCCACTTTACAAACATGCATATAAATATAGATCTAGTTTTGGATCTAACATGTAACTTGCATATGAACATATGTATAATTAGATAATGACTTGGAACTATCATAAAATATATAACTTGCATTAATCATATGAACCTAGATAGATATTGACATGGATCCAACATAAAACTTGTAACTTGCATATGAACATATATATAGGCATATGAATCTAACATAAAGCATTTGAATATATATATGTGGAACTTGACTTGCATCTAACATAATACATACAACTTGCATTAATCATATAAACATATATAAGTAGATATTAACATGAAACATATAACTTGCATATGATATTGATAGTTTCATTCTCAATCTTTAATAGATCCGACACCAAGTCCAATAAGCCACAAACATTCCAGGACAATTCATGATAAAATCATCACAAGAAACAAATATGAATTAGCATCGTCAATATTATACAACATGGTATAATTCTATTTTTCTCTTTATATCAAATCATGTCTTAAATTTATTTACATCTAAAAGATAACTACATTTACAAAAGACAATCTTGATTTCTGGAATCTGTATTCTGAAGTTGAGATGCTCGCCTTTGATGTAGACAATCATTGTTTTAGTTTAATTTTGATTTGATTTGTCTTTTAATTTGCTTCAAGTTGAATGGAGGCTACTCGAGGTTGTCCAATGATAGCATGACGGCTCTTGGTTTGATTTTTAATATGATTGAGGGTTGAGGTATTAGGTTGCTTATATAGAAGTTTGATTTAATAGGAACCGCCAGATTAACCTAGAGCAAATCAAAGCCATTCAGACAAGATAGAATAGCCACATCAGCCCTAATGAATCAGCAAGGAGTCCATCAGAACCAATCAAATGTCACATCTGTCTTAGACGAATCAATGCATGGGTTGATAGCCAAACACCCTGAATCAACCCCTAATCGACCCAGCAAAGCTCGAATCGACCTCAAAAATGGGCCGGTTTGGTTATTCCCCCTCCCAATTCGCTATTTTGAACTTTTTTGCATATTTATTTAATATATATATATATATATATATATTTCTCATATGCATACAAACTTCAAGGCTTAATAACTACTTCATAAGGTATCCGTTTTATGCAAACCAAATGTCTATCTTGACCAAAATTTTGAGACGAACGTAATAGCGCAACCCATTTCACTTAATTCTTCTTCTAAAAATTAAGTGTTCTTGAATTTGTTAATTTTAATATTCTCATAAAATTCGAGGAGTTAAACTTTAGATGCTGACATAAGAATAATGAGTTTGTTGATCATTAATGTTATGAGTTACAGCCTACAGTCAAACTCAAAAGTTCATTCACATAATCTACATGTTATATTGATAATTTTGCTTACAAGGATCAAAATAGACAGGTTTCACACTAGTTTTCTGGTGCAGCCGGTTCATTGAAGATAACTAATGTGTTGATTCTTAATTGATTTACTGACACGACATGTATCATTTGGAGTTGGTGATGTACCCATCCTTTATATTTGAATATATGTGTTGTCTAACAGGTATGTATTCAGGATGTTTCAGTAAGGCACGCCTGAACCCTAATCAATAATTTGATTTATAATAATTTTAGAGTTGAACATTAGTTTCATCCTTGTGGACATTATATAGGTGAATTTCGAAATCAAACGAAATAGGTAATGGGATTTATCAGTTTTGCAAAGCTTTAATGTGAGGTTGCCGCTACTTCTTTACAATGGTATTCTATAAATATTGAATTTCATAGTATAACCAAGTAATTTTTATGTTTATCTTTTCTGTGGAGCTTTAATGTTCAGGACGGTATGGTACTATGATTTATCTGGCTGCTTTGTTCAGTGAAATACTTGCTAGGCTGCTTCTGCCTAAGCAAATGAAATTTTTTCCCACTACAATACTCTATCATATAGCACCATAACTTCTCCATCTCAAAGTAGCAATACAAAATGGGAAAAAAGGGATGATCCAACAAGCCTAGAATATTTCTCACGATATGTGCCCTAAGCAGCCTCACAAGAAACCACAGTCAGCCCAATCAAATGCAGCAGGTATTCACCTTTTATTATGAAGATAATGTGTCTACTTGCCTTTTTATACCAATTCTCCATTCTATATTAGCAGTTATTTCTTTTATTACTGCAAGGGACATGTCTAAATCACCATATCAAAAATAGAATGATCATTAACTTGACTTTGTACTAATGAAATCTTTAACAAACAAAATGACTTGATTCAATATCTTTATTGACTTATTCAAACTTGCTTGTACTAATGAAATCTTTAACAAAATTATGGAGAAGTTCTACTGCCTTGTGTAATCAAGAAAGTTTGAGCAAGCAAGCTTGCTGAAGTAAGCATGGTTGCACCTGCAAGCTTGCACAAGCAAAAATGCATCTATTTTGTCTGTTATGATTTCAATTCAAACAAAGAAATTTCCATTCAAACTCATGTCTTCTTTTTTTGGGTACCTTTTTAACACCTCTTATTATATTTTGAGTTTACGATATTCTAAATGCTACAAGATTGTGGATATCTTCACCTCATACTCAAGACATTCTTTATAAAAATTGGGCTAATATGAATAACATCTAACATTGTAACTTGTTATCTCAAATTTGCTGGTAATCTACATGTTTCAACTGTTAACATTTATTTGCTATATAAGTTAGAAATTTTAAAATGACCTTATATCCATGGAGATGATATTCATATTGTTGATTACACATCTGAAAATTTTTGTAATGTTTAAGGTTGTGCAAGTCAAAATTTAAAACAGGCACTAAAGTGGTTGTGTGTGCTTGTATATAGATAGATAGATAGATAGATAGAGACACACGTGTATGCATGTTAAATGTCCTTTAACGAATTAATGTTTATACATAGCAGTGCCTATAACCATCCATCTTGTTATTATTCAAATAAAAGGCTAAAATTGGTAGGTATAAGGAGGCAATCCAGCTAAATTCTTAAGAAAACTAACGGAAGAGGTGATAGCTTTCATATCCCAATCTGCAATCAACTACGTAAATTTAGCCCAAGCACATGCAGCTGAGAGCCCACAGTTGCAAAAATCGATGGAGGCCTAAGGACAAAAACAAGTTTTGTGGTTAGAGCAAGCATTAATTATTAGCAACTATAACTATATGGAGCAAATAATTATCTCTTGCATGTTACCTGCTTGATTACTGTTGTTTTGTTACATAATTATGAATCTCATTTTGTTGCAGTTTCAAAAAGGTGACGTACCTGAATGGGTGTGTACTGCCATGGAGGTTGCTGGTGTTGATATTTCTTCATGTTGTGCTTCATTCTCAAGTGCTAAAGGAAAATCTATAGCCATGGTACCTTGGTTTTTTTTAGTGTTTAATGTATTTTGGCTACATGCAGTTTGGTTATGAAATTGTTACTGGTATTTTGGATGTGTTAAATGTACGACAAACTTTTTTAATGTGTATGTATGTTTGAATTGTATTTTGTGGTTCTTGAATGTGTATGTATTTTGTGGTTGTTTAATATGTATTTTGTGGTTGTTTAATGTTGTAAAAACATAATAGACTATTAAAGGAAATAATTGCATGAAAAAATACGGAAAATTAATCAATAATTTTTAGTAGCATTTTAAAAAAGCTACAGAAATACATGTAGTGGCATTGAATAAACGCAATTATAAATCAGGGGTAAAATTGGAAATTTTATTAGTAGCATTAAAGCTTTTTTATGGCATTTTTAAAGCGCTATAGAAATATTTATGTTGGCGTTTGAAAAACATTACAAAAAAGGTATTTACAGTGGCGTTTGTTAAAAGTGCAACAAATATTTCGATTTTTAGTGGCATGTTTTCTCATAACGATTATCGAATGCCACCAAAAATACCTAGTAGCATTTTTTGAGCTCTCTAAAAAATTATTTTTCTTGTAGTGAGAGCACTTGCACTCTGGTTGTTTTTCTAGTTTAAGCGATATGATTTGCACTGACGAAGATGATTGTTTTGGAGTAGGGTTGTTTGGAGAGTTTGAATTTGCATTTTACATGATTATTTGCGTTTGAATTTTGAGAGAGATTTTGAGTTATATAAAAGTTATGTTTGTAAAACCAATATTGAGTCATTTTATAGCAAAAAATCCTTAATACTAGGAGAGAAACTAAACAGATTTTAAGAGAGATTAAATATAAACCATTTATATTAAAAAGCAAGTATGTTAGGGGGTTTAAAAAATAGAGTTTCCAGAAAGTGAAGTATAAAATTATTATAGAATTAATGTTAGATAAGGAATACAATGTAGCCCAATGGTAATTATGCAACTTTCAAAGAAAGCACCTGGGTTTGAGTCCATGTTAATGCAAAAAAATTATTTTTTTGAAAATTTTGTTTTTGTACTGAAGACTCAGATTTTTAATAAATCTTTAAAAGAAACAATTCCGAGTTCCCTTGGAAGTTCAATAAACAAAATTTGGAGTAAAAATTTAGTGAAAATTGTGAAGGTCCGTTAATTCCCCATGAAGGAAAGAGTGGATACTATGAGAACAACACACAAAATAACGCAGACAAAAGAACATTCCATTGCTTATTACAACAATTCATCAGAATACAAGAATATACAGAGTATTAACAAATAATATACATTATAAAATATCAGAGATTACAATACATTACATAGCAGCGGAAAATAATACAATACACAACTAGAAGTAATACACAGATACAGAGCTTTCCGAGTATCGTTCCAGCTGTAAATCAGGATCTTGTGAATATAAATCTGCAAAACCAAAACTACTAGATGCCCGTGTCAAAATAAGGGCACCTGGAGTTTATTGTTTTAGCCTAAACTCTGGGTGCCCTTATTTTGACACGGGAAGCTAGTAGTTTTGGTTTTGTAGATTTATATTCACAGGATTCTGATTTACAGGTGGAATGATACTCGGAAAGCTCTGTATCCGTGTATAACTTCTAGTTGTGTATTGCATTATTTTCCGCTGCTATGTAATGTATTGTAATCTCTGATATTTTATTATGTATATTATTTGTTAATACTCTGTATATTCTTGCACTCTGATGAATTATTTTAATAAGCAATGAAATGTTCTTTTGTCTGCGTTATTTTGTGTGTCATTCTCAAAGTATCCGCTCTCTCCTTCACGGGGAAGTTACGGGTCTTCACAAAAATATCGACTATTTGATTTCCAAAAGTTACAAATTCCAAGTTTATTATTTCTTTTTCTATATTACCACATGGCAAGTGATGTCTAATATCCATATTTTTAGTTCGTGAAATATTTACTGGATTCTAGATAAATTTATTGCACTTGTGTTATCACAATACTACGCCATAGATTGCCTGCTACAATAAAAATCCAATGTGTTGCTAGTTAAAATGTTGCCACAACTATAATGATCTTCGCATATTGCAACTGTAACACCCCACGACCATTAATGTCACTCACAAAGGGAATGCATTAATTTCCATGGAGGTTTTAAGTGAATATAGAACAGAAAAATTACAACAAGACAGATAATAAGTAGTACTTGGAAATCTAAAACTTTATTTCATTGCAGCGGAAATCAAACATGTTTGTTACATCAGAAAACCATAAATCAGAGTCAAGTACAATATCCATCTTGATAAAACAAAATACATAATCCCATTACATAAATAGCCATTAAAGAAGATAACAAGCTGGACTTTACTTCAGTGGTCCGAGCTTTCCAAAAGAGAGATAAAGCAATCCAATCAAACTCCGCTAGAGCTGGGTCCACCCTGAGGACCTGGAGGGGGAAAAAGGATAGAAATAGAGGGGGTCAGACATAAAGTCTGGCGAGTATGATAATTCTAACAATACTATTATCAAAATAATTAGACTGAGGCATAAGCTAGAAAACAAGGAAATGTCTATGAACTATTTGGTATGGAAGAGCAGATAAAGATAACGTTAAATGCACACCTAATTACTACACTGCACCACACCAGTCACCCTCAAAGTTTGATCCCACTTGCTTCACTTAGAAATTATATAAATAGCCTTGCGTACCCCTAGCAGACTACATAGGTGCCGCCTTCCCCTATCTCCGCTAGGTGTACCCCACTACCAACTTTCGATCGGCTCCCTACTCGTAGATACCCGTGCTGGCCCCACAGTGGGGTGTATCACTCCCCTAAAGTGGCAACCCGATACAACTTGAGAATGCATGGCTTATACCTACACGATGCAACAACGTCTTACCTACCAGCCCGGGTCCACACACGCATATGAAACCCGTTGGACTTGCGTTGCCACCGCTACCCTGTTTGGCCTCTTATAGTCAAGCCCAGTATGCGTGTCCCGTCCTCGACTTGGGTCGAGCCCACAGAGATACGTTTGGGTTACTGGTTGAAATGGGCCCCCACAAGCATTCCACCTAAGCTTGTCCCTACTAGTATATCCCACTTAACCCTCTTAGTCATGTTCATTTACATGTGTGTTTGGTTAAGTCTTACTAATCGTATTTTAAATGCCCCTAAATGCAATCACCAGATTCCTCATGCCACCCAAGGCACCTACTTAACCCCCATGTCCCACCTTACATGTTTATCTGGTTAAGTATTTCTTAATTCATTCAGGCCATAACCTCATAAAGACCTCTCACATTAGACTGACATTTATGGCAGCTGGATTCGCCGTGCGGGTCCGGGCATTCTTACACCATAAAAGAGTCTAACCTCGTGTCTTTACAACTGTTATGCTTTAGTTTGGGCCTAGGACCTCTCACGTTGGGCTGACATTTGTGATTACTGGATTTGCCGGGCGGGTCCGGGCAGTTTTACGTCACAAACGAATCCAACCTCGTGTCCTAAGCATTGATTAACACTTTTAATCTTTTATCCCAGTTTTAAATATATCCCTATTCAAATCATTAATTAATTCCAATTTTAATGATGTCCATAATTGACTCAATTATGGCCATCCACTTACGGTATGCAAAATCATATCAATTGCACCCCAATTTCTTAATATTAAATCCTTAATATTACCCCTACCCCACGTTATACGTTCGCTTATTCAACACAAAATATACGTCAGACACGAATAGTCTAACTCATAGCACAAAGATAAATTATCACAACATATAGACAAATAAAATAGATCTAATCATAGTAGGGGTGAAACTTGCATAAAACTACACATGTCATGGATCTAAAGGTGTCAACTTGTTAGGTTAAATGTCACAACTTACATAATATGATCATAACCCAAATTCGTGTATAAACTTGCATATGTGGTTTATGCAACATAATGATGATGTGAACTAGCATCTAACACATAGAACTCACACATGTCATAGCACAATTCTAGATCTAAATAGATGTCATGGCATATGTTCATAATCTTTACTAATCAATCTAAACTTGCATAGGTACATGTGATTTATCATGTGAATCATCATAGCCCAAATATATATAATCAACATCATGATTCATAAGCTAACTACAACATAATAACATCATGGCTTTGTAACATCGCAACTTAGCATAGAAACTTGCAAAATATATAATATCATCATAGCATGATTTACAACATATAGGATATCATCATCACATAACATAGGATTTACAACATACATGATAGCATAAGGTTTACAACAACATATATGACAATTCACATCACTTTCTTATGATCCAAATCACATCTTAATCTAATTAATTTGCTAATAATCTTGTTAAGATCATCATACTCATAATTAGAGAAGAAAGGGAGTCTTGATTTGCTTTAGAGTTGAGTAGAATTAGAGTTTTGATTAGCTTTCTTCCTTCTTTCTTGGCGGCGGCTACACTGAGTTCCATGGCGATGGCATGACGGCGGCTATTCTATTTTTCATGTGAATTAGAGTGAGAGACTACTTAGGTATTTATAGAGTTTAGGATTTATTTATGTCGTCAGATCAACTCAGAACTAACCTGAACCATTTAATTTGCCAACTCAACCCTAATGACACATCAACAGCTCAGGATTGGGCTCAGTCAAACCCTAGCCGACTGGACCAGGTCGACACCCAGGTCGACTGCGCAATCGACCTGGTCCCTGGGGTGTCGACTGCCCAGTCGACTCCCCAGTCGACCTGGGTGCTGGGCGGGAAACTTCCCGCCTAGCCTGTTTGACTTCGAATTTTAAATTTTGAATTTTCTGAAATCTGTTTTAAATTTTCTGAAACTTCCGATGGCCATATCTCCTTCATACGAAGTCTAAATCACGCAAACTTGGACTCTATTTCAACCAGAATTCCGAGACGAACACAATGGCCCAACCCGTTTCCCACAATTCTCACGTCTAAGATTAGTTATTCTTTAATTTGTGAATATTAATATTAACAGAATTACGGGGTGTTACATTCTCCCCTCCTTAAAGGATTTCGACCTCGAAATCTTCAAGTCAAGAAGAATGTATATCCTAACATCCAATCGTCCATCTACTCAACCATCAATACCAGGCTTCCATTGTCCTTATAGACTTCTAATGCTTTCATGTTTAAATGCACAGTGTGTGTATATGTCCATATCTAATGCAAAATCAGGCGGTCCACTGAATCAGTTGACCTCCTTAATGCAAATCATGATAGTGCCATGCGTCCATTATGTATGCAAAAGTTCCCTTAATGCTACATATTATCTCTATATGCGTGCACAATCATCATCTGAATGCAGCATCCACATGATAAAAAAAATCCTCATACATTCATTTTACTAAATACATCCATATATATGCAATATGCAATATGAAGTGACTGAGCCGATGTAGTGCCTAATAGTGTGTGTATATGCGTCCACGAGCAACCACTAGCAAACACTTGCATCCACTTTGCATCCATCATACATAACATGTCTCAAACACATGTTTCAACCATAGGATTATCCTAACTAAAGGTCTAATATACTAGCGAGATGACATACTAAAGATAAGATAAGTACAAGCTAAGCGATAAAGGAGAAATTAAAGGACATACCCTCAAAAAGAAAAGGGTACAACGAACGCATCTTCTCTTCCGTCTCCCAAGTAGCGTTGCTCTCATCATCTCCCCATTGCACTTTGACTAGTCTGACCTCTCGATTCCTCAACTTCTTGATCTCCGACACTAGAATGCGCGTAGGAGCTCGTCGAATCGTCGCATCACGCTCTATCTCCACCTCTCTAAGCAAGTTCGGCTCTACCACTTCCTCAAATGAGACACATGGAATACGTCGTGTACACCACTAAATCTCTCAGGCAACTCCACTCTATATGCCATCTGTCCAATCTTCTCCTTAATAGGAAACGTCCCTACAAACCTTGGTGCTAATTTCCCAAAGGACCCAAAGCGAACAACATTCCGTAATGGAGACACTTTGATAAAGACCATGTCCCCAACATCAAACTCAAGATCTGTCCTCCTTTTTTCTGCATAAGATTTCTGCCTATCTTGCGCCGTCTTCATCCTCCTTCGAATCAAGTCGATCTTTTCCGAAGTCTCTCTAATCATATCGGGCCCAAGTAAGATCTTATCCGTAGATTCCCACCAACATGTAGGTGAACGACAAGGTCGCCCATAAAGAGCTTCGAAAGGTGCCATGCCAATGCTGGACTGAAAGCTATTATTATATGCGAACTCTACCAACAGAAGATGCCCTTCCCACGTACCCCCAATGTCTAGGATACATAGTCTCAAAAGATCCTCTAGAATACGATTCACCCTCTCGGTCTGGCCGTCCGTCTGAGGATGATACGCGGTGCTCAAACATAATTGAGTCCCTACCGCTTCTTGTAAGCTCTTCCGAAATTCGCTAGTGAAGATAGGATCGCGGTCGCTTACTATGTTAGAAGGAACACCATGCAAACGAACTATCTCTCGAACGTATACAGAAGCTAACCATGGGGCAGTCCTCTTACTCTTCACGGGAATGAAATGGGCGCTCTTAGTAAGTCTATCTACTATAACCCAAATCCACGTATTACCCTTCCTTGATCTTGGTAATCCATCCACAAAATCCATCGAGACACTATCCCACTTCCATAGTGGAACCTCCAATGGGTGAAGCGACCCACCGGGTTTCTTTTGCTCCACTTTTACTTGTTGGCACACCAAGCATCTAGCGACATACTCGGCCACATCCCTCTTCATACCGGCCCAAAAGAAAAATCTCTTCATGTCTTTGTACATCTTGTTCCCGCCGGGATGAATGGTCATCTTCGAATGATGTGCTTCATCAAGAATAGCCTTCATCAAACCTTCGTCTCAAGGTACACAAAGTCTACTATCCCTACGTAACCAACCCTTATCATCTAGGGTATACCTACGGAGATGGCTTGATGACTCCCCTTTTTTGAGCTTCTCCACTAACTCAACCAACTGTGGGTCGTCTTGCTGTGCCTCACTAATCCATCCCAAAAGTGTAGGTCTGACCTCCAAGGATGCTAGCAAACCGGGTACAAATTCAAAGGAAGGTCTAAAGTCAAACATCGAAATGAATTCTAAGCTTCGCCGCTCAACAAACAACGGACTCAAGGACAACCTTTTTCTACTTAAGGCATATGCCACCACGTTACCCTTGTCAGGGGCATATGCTATTTCGAAATCGTAGGACGCTAAGAACTCCATCCACTGTTGCTGCCTTAAGTTCAAGTCCTTCTGAGAGAATAAGTATTTTAGCGATTTGTGGTCAGTGGACAATTCGAATTTCTCGCCAAGAAGATAATGACGCCAAGACTTAAGCGCGAAAACAATAGCGGCCAACTCTAGGTCATGTGTAGGGTAATTTCTTTCATGTACTCTCAACTGCCTTCCACCATAGGCTATTACCCTTCCCTCTTGCATTGGGACTGCGCCTAGTCCTGTCCCACAAGCGTCAGTATAAATGGTAAATGGCTTACTCCCATCTGGCAATACTAAGACTGGGGCTGAAGTCAAAGCTCTCTTCAAACGTTGGAACGCATCATCACAATCTACGTCCCATGCGAAGACTAGGTTCTTCTTCGTCAAGCGTGTTAATGGAGCTGATATCTTTGCGAAGTCTTTGATAAACTTCCTATAGTAGCCAGCCAACCCCAAGAAACCCCTTACTTCGGTAGCATTTTTAGGGACCTTCCAATCTTGGATGGCCACCACCTTCGCGGGATCCACAGCTATCCCTTCTTTGGAAACCATGTGCCCTAAGAATCGCACTTCCTCTCTCCAGAAGTGACACTTAGTAAATTTAGCTTTAAGGTTATGCGCTCGTAGGGTCTCTAACACTTCCCTAAGATGTAGGGCATGCTCTTCTTCATTCTTAGAAAACATCAAGATGTTGTCTGCAAAGACCACCACGAATTTATTAAGGTACTCCCTAAACACCCTACTCATCAAATCAACAAAGTATGCGGGGGCGTTTGTCAAACCAAAGGGCATCACTAGCCATTCATAGAAACTGTCCGGAGTACTAAAGGCAGTTTTGTCTA
Organism: Allium sativum; assembly: GCA_030737875.1. Taxonomy (NCBI): domain Eukaryota; kingdom Viridiplantae; phylum Streptophyta; class Magnoliopsida; order Asparagales; family Amaryllidaceae; genus Allium; species Allium sativum. Next base: position 632,443,063 of record CM060920.1, read on the forward strand.
TGCTATCCTCAGCCACTCTCAACCGATGGAATCCAGTGGCTAAGTCCAACTGCGAAAACAATGAGGCGCCAACTAACTGATCGAAGAGATCGTCAATCCTTGGCAGTGGGTGTCTGTTCTTCTTAGTAAGCTTATTAAGTTCTCTATAGTCCACACACAGTCTAAGGGACCCATCCGCCTTCGTGGCAAATACTACTAGAGCACCCCACTCCGATATACTACGTCTTATGAACCCTTCTCAAGCAACTCCTACAATTGCTTATTCAGTTCCCTCCTTTCACGAGGAGCCATGTGGCGTACTGGCAAAGATACTGGTTTTGCATTATCCACAAGATATATTCGAAAATCTATCTCCCGCTTCGGAGGCAAGCACTTCACCTCCCCAAACACATCCGAATATTCTCGGACCACTCTAATAGATCGTAGATTCTCCACAGACGCGTCAAGCGATTCTAGATAACTTAGCATAATGGAATTTATGGGATTACAAAAGATTTCGAGAGTGTTGCCAAGGCGAGTCATGAGCCTAACTACTCTCCTTTCACAATCAAGAACGACCCCATTTCTGGATAACCAATCCATTCCTAAATTTAGCCCATAGCCCGTGAAGCCCAACACATAAGCATCACTTCTAAACTCAACGCTAAGTATAGAAATTTTCAAATCCAAACACATCATGGATAAATAAGCTGAGCCCCCAATTGGATTCGAAACAACTAAGGGATCCTCTACTAAACTGGTGTTTAAGTGCAGTGATTCAACTAATGATGTAGAAATAAACGAATGCGATGCGCCCGAATCGAATAAGGTATGGATAGGATGGTCAAACAGAAAAACTAAGCTTTCAACGGAAATGGTTATACCTCGTTCTTGCAGCGGTGGGACCGCGAGAGCCTGAACTTGTCCCCTTGCCTGCCCTGGTGCTATAAGAGCCTGCACCTGCCCTCCCGAGGTAGACCCTGCCCTCTGCCCCTTCTTTGGGCAGTCCTTCACTAGATGTCCCGCTTCACCACAGTGAAAACAGCCAGTCTTCTTTTTCTTTCTGCAATCCTTGCTGAGATGGCCTGGTGGTCCACAGTTAAAGCATCTTTTCTTTCCTTTGCCATTATTGTCTTTACTACCCTTCTTGTTTTGTTGTTGTGGTTTCTTCTGACCCCCTTTCTTCTCTGGTGCCTTATTAGCATTAGCACCTTTCTCATAGTGCATGAGTGCCATGTCTACTACCTTCTCAAAGGTGGCCCCCATAGGGATGTGGGTCATTGCCAACCCTTGCAACGGCTCATTCAAGCCATCAACGAATCTCAGAGCCTTCTTCTCCGGCGTGTTCACTAAGTCCAAGCCAAACCTTGCTAACTGATTAAATTTGTTGACATATTCTTTCACTGATGAGCTTCTTTGCTTTAATGTTAAGAACCTTTCCATATATAGATTCTCTTGTGCACTTGAGAGAAACTTTGCCTCAAACCTACGTCTGAAATCCGCCCAAGAATCAACAGGACGCTCCCCATTAGTGACCTCCCACCAAAACGAGGCCTCTCCATTCATTAACCAAGCTGCTAATTTGACTTTCCTCCCTTCTTCTACTTCAAAGATTTCTAGCAATTCTTCCACCTCCTTAAGCCAATCTCTAGCTTCCACAAATGTTTCTGACCCTTGAAAAGGTTTTCCACCCATAGCCTTAAATTCCTTGCACGTCTTTGCAAAAGTATCAACGCGAGGAGGAGGAGGAGGAGGAGCGGGTGCAACTGGTGGTGGAGGAACATTGGCTGGACCTGCAGCGGCCCTAGCCTCTAATAACCTCTAATACCATCCTGGTATCGTTACACCATCCGGAAGGTTAAGATCTTCAGCCATGCTGAAACGAAAAAGGAAAGATTCAAAATGGAGAATTCGAAAGATAAAGATATATGGATATTGGGGATTATATTTTTCATAAAAACTTTCCTCTTAAAATCATTCATTAAGACATGTTTTTGAAAACAATTCTTCCACAAATACTTTAGAAAAATAGTTTTTTTAAAAAAATTATCTGTTCTGGTAACCTTAAGCTCTGATACCACCTGTAACACCCCACTTCCATTAATGTCACTCACAAAGGGAATGAATTAACTTCCATGGAGGTTTTAAGTGAATATAAAACAGAAAAATTACAACAAGACAGATAATAAGTAGTACTTGGAAATCTAAAACTTTATTTCATTGCAGCGGAAATTAAACATGTTTGTTACATCAGAAAACCATAAATCAGAGTCAAGTACAATATCCATCTTAATAAAACAAAATACATAATCCCATTACATAAATAGCCATTAAAGAAGATAACAAGCTGTACTTTACTTCAGCGGTCCAAGCTTTCCAAAAGAGAGATAAAGCAATCCAATCAAACTCCACTAGAGCTGGGTCCACCCTGAGGAACTGGAGGGGGAAAAAGGATAGAAATAGAGGGGGTCAGACATAAAGTCTGGCGAGTATGATAATTCTAACAATACTATTATATAAATAATTAGACTGAGGCATAAGCTGGAAAACAAGGAAATGTCTATGAACTATTGGGCATGGAAGAGCAGATAAAGATAACGTTAAAGGCACACCTAATTACTAACGAATAATTACTACACTGCACCACACCAGTCACCCTCAAAGTTTGATCCCACTTGCTTCACTTAGAAATTATATAAATAGCCTTGCGTACCCCTAACTGACTACATAGGTGTCGCCTGCCCCTATCTCCGCTAGGTGTACCCCGCTACCCACTTTCGATCGACTCCCTACTCGTAGATACCCGTGCTGGCCCCACAGTGGGGTGTATCACTCCCCTAAAGTGGCAACCCGATACAACTTGAGAATGCACGGCTTATACCTACACGATGCAACAACGTCTTACCTACCAGCCCTGGTCCACACATGCATATGAAACCCGTTGGACTTGCATTGCCATCGCTACCCTGTTTGGCCTCTTATAGTCAATCCCAGTATGCGTGTCCCGTCCTCGACTTGGGTCGAGCCCACAAAGATACGTTTGGGTTACTGGTTGAAATGGCCCCCCACAAGCTATCCACCTAAGTTTCTCCCCACTAGTATATCCCACTTAACCCTCTTAGTCATGTTCATTTACATGTGTGTTTGGTTAAGTCTTACTAATCGTATTTCAAATGCCACTAAATGCACTCACTAGATTCCTCATGCCACCCAAGGCACCTACTTAACCCCCATGTCCCACCTTACATGTTTATCTGGTTGAGTATTTCTTAATTCATTCAGGCCATAACCTCATAAAGACCTCTCACATTAGACTGGCATTTATGGCAGCTGGATTCGTCGGGCGGGTCCGGGCAGTCTTACACCATAAAAGAGTCTAACCTCGTGTCTTTACAACCGTTATGCTTTAGTTTGGGCCTAGGACCTCTCACATTGGGCTGACATTTGTGACTACTGGATTTGCCGGGCGGGTCCGCGCAGTTTTACGTCACAAACGAATCCAACCTTGTGTCCTAAGCATTGATTAACACTTTTAATCTTTTACCCCATTTTTAAATATATCCCTATTCGAATCATTAATTAATTCCAATTTTAATGATGTCCATAATTGACTGAATTATGGCCATCCACTTACGGTATGCAAAATCATATCAATTGCACCCCAATTTCTTAATATTAAATCCTTAATATTACCCCTACCCCACGTTATACGTTCTCTTATTCAACGCAAAATATACGTCAGATACGAATAGTCTAACTCATAGCAAAAAGATAAATTATCACAACATATATACAAATAAAATAGATCTAATCGTAGTAGGGGTGAAACTTGCATAAAACTACACATGTCATGGATCTAAAGGTGTCAACTTGTTTGGTCAAATGTCACAACTTACATAATATGATCATAACCCAAATTCATGTATAAACTTGCATATGTGGTTTATGCAACATAATGATGATGTGAACTAGCATCTAACACATAGAACTCACACATGTCATAGCACAATTCTAGATCTAAATAGATGTCATGGCATATGTTCATAATCTTTACTAATCAATCTAAACTTGCACAGGTACATGTGATTTATCATGTGAATCATTATAGCCCAAATATATATAATCAACATCATGATTCATAAGCTAACTACAACATAATAACATCATGGCTTTGTAACATCGCAACTTAGCATAGAAACTTGCAACATATATAATATCATCATAGCATGATTTACAACATATAGGATGTCATCATCACATAACATAGGATTTACAACATACGTGAAAGCATAAGGTTTACAACAACATATATGATAATTCACATCACTTTCTTATGATCCAAATCACATCTTAATCTAATTAATTTGCTAATAATCTTGTTAAGATCATCATACTCACAATTAGAGAAGAAAGAGAGTCTTGATTTGCTTTAGAGTTGAGTAGAATTAGAGTTTTGATTAGCTTTCTTCCTTCTTAGTTGGCGGCGGCTACACTGAGTTCCATGGTGATGGCATGATGGCGGCTATTCTATTTTTCATGTGAATTAGAGTGAGAGACTACCTAGGTATTTATAGAGTTTATGATTTATTTAGGCCATCAGATCAACTCAGAACTAACCTGAATAGTTTAGTTTGCCAACTCAGCCCTAAAGACACATCAGCAGCCCAGGATTGGGCTCAGTCAAACCCTAGCCGACTGGACCAGGTCGACACCTAGGTCGACTGCGCAGTCAACCTGGTCCTTAGGGTGTTGACTGCCCAGTCGACCTGCGTGCTGGGCGGGAAACTTCCCGCATAGCCTGTTTGACTTCGAATTTTAAATTTTGAATTTTATGAAATCTGTTTTAAATTTTCTGAAACTTCCGATGGCCATATCTCCTTCATACAAAGTCCAAATCACGCAAACTCGGACTCTATTTCAACCAGAATTTCGAGACAAACACAATGGCGTAACCCGTTTCCCACAATTCTCACGTCTGAGATTAGTTATTCTTTAATTTGTGAATATTAATATTAACAGAATTACGGTGTGTTATAGCAACGCACTCTTCAATGTGTTACCATATATATTAAATTGTGTTGCAATAGCTATAGTTATAAACTTATAATTTTAATTTTCCACGTCACCAGTCTGCATCTATAAAAAATGCATACCTATCCATCAATTTACCTTTTAAAAAAAAATCCGAAGTTGACAACACACTAACCTGTTAAAATCCTTCAGCGCCTATAGGAAATCAACTTACGTTACTGTTAACCTACTTTGTGAACTAGGCTACACAAAGAGCAAACAGTGAGAAAGCAACCAATAGGTTCTGATTGGAAGGAGATAGCGCAAGAAAAAAGTAAAGATCAAAGACGTAGAAATCATATCGGTTCGGATCGGTGATATGCCAGCAACATTAAAGGATAACGAGTGCCCTCATCGGTTCGGATCAGAGAGATACGTCAGCAACATCAGAAAATAACAAATGGCCTTATCGGATCGGAACAGAGGAGTACGACAGCAACATTAGAAAGCAGGAGGCTTCATTGCATCGGATCAGTGGCAGCCGATCCGAACAACCTTTCTCTGAGCCTGTGACCGTTGCTACACACATTTCCTGAAGACTTGGACCAAGCACCATTTCTCCCACGATCTCCCACCAAATCGATGCGCTGTCACCATCTGAAAGCCTCCGAACCCGACTCTTGTGGGATGGTTGCCACGCAATTCCAAACCGGAGCCACTTCAAAGAGATTTTTCACCTATAAATACACCATTTGGAGGCATTTGAAAGGATCTTTTGGCAAATTCTCAGTCCTAACTTCCTCCATAGCCGAATTTCATAACTACATTCAGATCAAAGTCATCTCTTAAAGTATATTTTGGAGAGATTTGAGTGAATTTATGCATTATAATTGTGAAGTTGAGTGAGAATCATTTTTGTATTTGTATCCAAAGCATCAATTAAAAGAAAACAAAGTGGACGTAGGCTCTTTAACGCCGAACCATTATAAATTGTGTGTTCTTTGTTGCTTTTTAATTCTATTTCATTGAAATCATAACTAATTTGGGTGTTAGAACCAATTTTTGGTCTAACATTTTGGTGCTTTCACTGAGAACCTTTCGAATTCTCAGCCTTTTCTGGGTTATCATTCTACTATTTGGACCATCAAGTGCAAAGAAGTTAATACCTTCTCTCTGATATCTTTCAACACTTATTGACTAACCGTTGAAGAATCAAGTGTTATGGCTAAGACCAAAGGAAAAGAAGTGCAAGGCGCTAGGGGAAATGATTCCAGAGAAGATCAGCAAGCTATTGTGTTAACAAGATCACGCGCTCAAAGCTCTGGAGCAGATCACTCAAACCAGGAGGATCCGAACCGAGTCGGAGGTGCCGATCCAAACCGGGTGGAAGGCACCGATCCGATCCGATTTGACGAGGTCGAAGGCACACACTTTCTCCATCCGAACGGCCCCGACAAGGTTGCTGTGAACCGATCCGATCCGAATCAGAATGAAGCTGGAACTTCTAATCGAGCTCCCTCCAACGCTCCGCTTCCAGCCACGATGACCAATGCTCAGCCTGATCCATCTGCACCCATTACCCAGTGAGACTTTTCACATTTTCTTGGCATGCTATAGAGCACTAAAGAAGCATTGGAAGCCCAAAGGCGTGACAACCTTCGCATGAAGGAAAACATGATCACTATGGGTAGAGAACTACAGGAGCTCCGGAGGCAGAAGTCTCCTTCCCCAACGCGCCGTCTTACTACAGATGATTCGTCTTCTTCGGAAGAGGAACGACCTCATGTGAGGAGGCCGCTCGAACGACCTCAGAACCTAGATCAATTGACTTTTGGATCTTTGGGATCCAGAGAAGACGCCGCTCATGCATTGGACCCTGATGACCCGAGCCTACAACAGCCTATGTTGCTACCCATGCGCGGATCCCACGTCTTACCAAGAGATCCTAATATTACCAACCCCACGCTGCAACTGCTTCTCCAACCTCTACCTCCTGAGGTCGACCGGGAACACAGAGAGCAACCTAGAGCAGCTGCCGCCAGAAACAGGAGACTATACCCTGATCAGGAACCCAGGGGTAATCCGAACATCAGATCAAGAGAGCCTGTGCAGACACTAACAAATGTCGAAGTATGGGCAATGGTGCGCAAGATCATGTCCGAATGCTGGCACTATACTAATGAAGATTGGGGCATTGAACGAAGTCATACCCCCTTCATAGATGAAATACTGAATTTCCAGTTCACCCGACGATTCAACTTGCCTCAGATGGATCGATATTCAGGAAGAACAGATCCAGGGTAACATTTGATGAGATATGCATGGTTCATGAATGCGGCAGTAGCCCCGGACGCCGTAAAATGCAAAGCTTTTCCAATCTATTTGGAAAATGTAGCGTTGATGTGGTTCACTCGACTCCCTCCTCGGTCGGTATCAAATTTCACAGAATTGAGTGAGCGCTTCATGAATCAGTTTCGACTCCATGCCCAAAAGTCCAAGACCGTCATAGAATTGTCACGAATTAAACAAGCCCCAGGAGAATCTTTGAAGTCATATCTGGATCGCTTCAACCTGGCCATCACCTAAGTTAGTGATCCCTATGAGCCCACTATCCTAATGGCCTTGATAGAAGGGGTAGATCCCGACACAGAGTTTGGGGATTACTTAGCTGGAAAGCCACCTCCTACTAGAGAATTGTTCTATGAAAAGGCTAATGTTCGCTTAAGGCGAGAAGAAGCTAAGGCAAATCGAAGAGAAAGTCCGAAGGGGCCTCGAAGGAGGGTGTCCAGAGTAACATGCCTGTGAAACAATCTGGTGATAATTCATGGAAGGTGGTAGTAAATGTTGGCAACCAGAGTGGTGGTAATAGCAACAGAAATGGGAACCGCAATAGAAGGAATAAAAACCGAGGGAATAGCTCTAATAAAAGACCTAGATTCCTGACTTTTGAAAATTGCACGCCGTTAAATGATACGTTGGAGAACATTTATTTAGATACATACAACATATTGCTGTACAAAAAACCGCCACCCAGAGATTCTACTGAGAAAGAGATTGAAACAGGAAAGTTTTGCTTGTTTCATGGTACACACGGTCATTCCACCAATGAGTGCCGTTATTTGAGGGATATCATCGAAAAATTGCTTCGAGAAGGGAAGTTGGATGAGTACAAGGCCTCCCTAAGGGACGGGGAGCAAGGGGGACAAGCCCCGAACCAAGACCAGCCTGCTTCAAGACCAACAGCTCAGCAGAAAGGTAAGAGGATCGTCATTAACTCTATTATAGGCGGACCTCACCTAGTTGGTCGTAGTTTTAAAGCAATGGACCAGTACGTCAACGCCACCAAGCATTTTGAAGTAGGAGAATGCAGTAGCCTTGAAGACGTCACTCCAATAAAACAACAAAAAACAATGTCAGATGATGTCGTGTTCTGCAATAGAGATGATTCTGGAGTTCAATCTCTAACCGACGATCCACTAGTGATTACCGCGACGATTGGCCCTGCTTTAGTCCATAAAGTGTTAGTGGACAATGGAAGCTCGGTCAATATCCTCTTCAAGAAAACTTTCTAACAAATGAGGCTCGAAGCAAAGGACTTAAAGCCATGTCAAGGATGGATATGTGGCTTCAACGAAGCATCTACAGCTCCGATATGCTTTGTGTAGTTACCAGTCATGCTAGGGCAGGGAGATCGCCAGAGAGTAAGAATGCTGCCGTTTGTAGTTTTGGATTTGGAGTCACCTTACAATGCCTTCCTAGGCCGACAGGCCCTTGCCAAGTTTAGGGCATGTATTACAACTTGGTGCTTGCTGCTTAAATTCCCGACTGACTCAGGAGTTGGGACGATGAGGGGCGACCAAGCTACGAGACGAGCTTGTTATGTGGCAGAGTTAAAGATGTTAATGAAAGGGTTGAATATAGTTGCTAAGGATGATTCCACCCCTCCAAAGGAGCCCTCAGCATAGCAATTAAGGGGTCCTGCCCCAAGAGAGTCGCCCTTAGACGTGCTCGAGGACATAGATCCTAGAGAGGATAGAGAACCTGGGGACAGGAAGGCAACTCCCAATGAAATAACAATCGATGTACCTATTGATGAAATGGATCCAACAAAAGTACTAAAGATCGGCTCGCAACTGGATCCTGTTAGAGCAAGGGAATTGGCTGATTTTTTAAAGGAAAATCAGGAAGTGTTTGCCTGGACTCACGCTGACATGTGTGGTATTTCTCCTACCATCATGAGCCGCTCTTTGTGTATTAATCCAAAGCACCCACCAGTCAAGCAGAAGAGACGGATGTTGGGCCCAGAGCGGTCAGCAGCTTTGAAAGAAGAAGTAGAGAAGTTAAAAGGTAATGGATTCATTAAGGATTCAAAATATCCCGACTGGATATCGAATCCTGTCTTGGTCAAAAAGTTATTTAATGGTTATTTAATGGTCATTACAATTTATGGCGAAATAAATTGTCCAACTGAATCAAATAACCCAAACCGTTATTTAATGGTTAACGCGCCAATGAGAGTAAATCTCACTAACTCTGAACAGTTTATAAATTCATGTTGTATTTTTAGAACTGTTAGATATTGGCTGATTGACTGTATGTTGACTGTTTGATTGAACTGCTAGTCAGTTAGTTGATTTCTATATTTGATTCTGTTTAACAGAATGTATCATATAGAACTGAAAGTGATGTTATATTATATTGTTTAACATCTATGATGCAGGGAAACAGGTTGGAGGAATCCAACTGGATTCTTCAACATTTATTTTACTGTTTTCATATATTGTGATATATGATGTGTTATATAATCTGTTATGGATTATGGGGTGTTGGAATGATGTTGATCATTTTTATTTGATATTTTAAATATCATAAAAGACCCTGGGATGTAAAAAGAATTATTTCAATGTATATTGAAATAAAGGGATTTTATAAAATCAACAGATTTTATAAAAGGAAAAATTTCGAAAATAAATAAAAGGGAAAAAATGTTTTTAAAACGAATAGAGTTTTATAAAAGGGAAATAATTTGTAAAGTGAAGAACTGTTACTAAAAGTAAATCTTTATAAATGAGTAGTTTATTCGAATAGAATAAAGGAGTTAATCGACATTAGTTTATTGATTAGTGATAAAGTTAAAAGGAGTTAATCGATGTTAGTTAATCGATTAGTGTTAAAGTAAAAGGAGTTAATCGATGTTAGTTAATCGATTAGTGATAAAGTTAAAAGGAGTTAATCGATGTTAGTTAATCGATTAGTGTTAAAGTAAAAGGAGTTAATCGATGTTAGTTAATCGATTAGTGATAAAGTTAAAAGGAGTTAATCGATGTTAGTTAATCGATTAGTGTTAAAGTAAAAGGAGTTAATCGATGTTAGTTTAATCGATTAGAGTTAAAGTTAAAGGAGTTAATAGAATATAGTTTATTCGAATAAAGTTAGTAAATCGAATATAGTTTATTCAAAAGGGGTTAAGTGAATAGAGTAAGTCAAATAGAGTAAATCAAATAGAATAAATCGAATAGAGATTTATTCGAACGAGAGTTAAGTAAGGAAGTTAGAAAAAGGAATATAAAGTGAACTTTGTTAATTTCAAAGTTAGAAATGTTGTTCAGTTAAGGTCTGAGAGGTAGTTCTACCCCAACTTGATTGGCTTCGTTTTAACTAAGGAATAGTTAAGGTTCGGCAGTAAAGGAAGTGGTTTGAGTTGGCATGCGATGGTTTGTTTAAAACATCTGTCTAAGTCCAATGAAGAAGCTTTGGAAATGTTTTCCAAATAAGAAACCAGAAATGTTTTCTAATAAAGAAGACAAGAAATGGAAATGTTTTCCATTTTTAATAACGTATATTTTCCAAATATAGAAAATAGCAAAATGTTGAATATAGGGAAACAGGAGATGAAAAATGAACTAAGGATATAAATGTTAAATGATGTTTGATCGATATAAATTTCCATTTGGAAATAATATCGTTGTTTGCACACTTGTTTTTATTCGATAGTTAAATCATAGACTATCGATGTTTTGACCATTTTAACGTTGTTAATATGGAGAGACCGGTTGAATTATTATCCAAAGAACCACTCTGTATTGGCATAAGCGTTGCGAATCATATATGCCAAAGGAAATTGAAGACGGAGTTATGCAAGGGCTATCCTGTTTACAGAATAGTGCCTTCGGTTCATCCTGTTCCTGGATGACTTGTATGGACGGATGTCTGACAGAGTATTTCCAAACGACCACGTATATTGATTTCTCCAACCGTACCAAGAGTGGAAGCGGAGAAGGAAACTTCTTTTAGCTAACGCGTAATGTATGGTTGAGGACGTCAATCAGTGATTTGATGGATTTGACGATGTGGCATTCAAAGTGAATCTGGTGTGATGATAAAGTGTAGCTTCTAGCCTCATCATCCGGTAAATGACAGAAATCGGCCAGGCAGCATGGCTAAGTCGGTCGCACCGAAGTAGGGTGTATAATCACTTGATCTAGAGTTTCATTTACTTCTAAAAATCTATTGTTGATGCTATCCCATTCGGGAAACGGTTGTTGATCCCAGCCGTTGGTGATATACATTCGATACACTCAAGCGAAATAAGTGGTCGGTCATGTGTGGCCGGGTTGCAAGATGTTCTTGTTGAACCCAGTGTATTCCTCTCTAGAGGTACATTAGCGAAAGGTGGTTCCATACCTTATCATAGTTGGAAATCCATTACCCAATACGTGCTTGCGGTTTTGATTGTATACTATATATGTAGAACATGAGATGAAAGCGTTTCTGCTAGATGATTATATATATACTGTGGTTGATAGACATTATTATAATATCAAAAGGTTTTTGATATAAAGATATTTTGGATTCTCATAAGGGAAAATCCAGTTCCGTTATGCGGCGTGGTCTTATGAGATATCGATTACTTATTCAACCTGTTTTAAAACTGTTTTACTCATACCAGTCCCATGACTGACCCGGAGTTTACTTTGTTGTTTCCCCTAAACTCTTGGGTGCCTAAATTTGTACGGGCAGTCAAGTAGTCAGGATTTTACAGATACACTTGAAGAGCTGGAGCAGGAGGCTTCATGATGTTATAGCTATAGTTATTTCCGCTGTGTTGTAAGTGCTGTACTTTGATAATGATATGTATATTCAAGTACTGATTTGTATTTCAAAGTTATGTTATGAAATATATTCATTCGTTCCGCTATGAGATTCGTGTTACTTTGATGTTGTGTTCTTCTTCTTCTATTCTAATTTTCTATCTTATCTTTTCTCACCCTCTAATTTCTTTCATTAATTACCAGGATTTTTCGGTGTTTTGGTTATCGACATCGAGCTTATGTCGATAACCAAAGTCGCTCAAAATCCGGGTCATTACACATCCGAACTCTAATTACGGATACTAACTCGATGAACAAGACTGCAGAAGCCGACGCAAAAGCCTTGAAAAACTTGGGGAAAGACCTTGAGGATACACATTCCCAACTTGCCATCGCTCAATTGGATGCTGCCAACTTCAAGCAGCAACTTGAAGAGATACAAAACCGTCATCATGACTTGCTCGAGTCTCATAGTCATGAGCGCTTGGAGCTGAAGAAGCAAGCAGAAGATGCATGCTAAGTCGGATAACGCCAAAATACAACTTGCTTACGCTGCTCTTGAGCGAGAAGAGCCGAGTTAGTGAGGAAGAACGCTGAATTAGAAAAGAAAAACGGTGACTTGACTTCCAAGTTAATGGAGGCCGAAAACAGGGCTGCCCTAGCGGAGGGTAATTTTGAAAGTGTCATTAAGTCGGCTGAAGAGACCCGCAAGCAATTGTCAAAGGCCCAGGTGGATGTGCATGGTTTCGGCGAATTAATGATCGAATTTTTTGCACATATAATTCGAACCGAAACATCTCTTGGATTGAAGATTATCCGACTACCTTGGTTCATGTATGGAGCCAAATTATTGAATGGGAGAAAGAAAAACTTAAGGTAGATTCCATTGACGAAGACAAGCTCATGGAAAAATATCTAAGAGATGATGAGCCAGCACGTCTAGCCGAGGGGCGTCGCCTCATCGCTGCTACTATGGAGGAGGAAAAGAGGATGGCCAAACAAAAGTATACTTTTGAGGCTGGTTCTTCTTCTACTGCCGCTGAAACTTCTGAAGTTGAGGGATACGACCCCGAAAACCCAGAGATCCCTCAGGCATCTCTTTTATCCCCCATTCTCGAGACGGCATCAGAGACGGCAGTCACTCCAGCTGAGAAATCATCGGAAGGTATTTCTACCTTTTCACCCCAATTCATCAAAGCTGTCTCCACTTTTCATCACATAATCGGACAATCAATGAAGGACCCTTTATTTTCTCCCAAGTTGATAACTGTTGCTTCTCATTCTGTAGGTGCTGAACAGTCCGAGAAGGCAGATGTGCCTCAGGGGACCACTGCCGGAACAGAATCCGCGGAGAAGGATGTAGGAGAAAAGGATAAGGCTGATGCTCCTCATGATGACGAGATGATAGTCACCTTGAAAGATGATGGCGGTAGCTAGGGGCATGAGGAAGTCCCTGATGTGGCTATAGTCGGGGATCCAAAAAGCGCTGATGACATCACTTTGGTTGAAATGAAAGCCGAGCAAGATAAACGTATGCAGCTAAAGGTTGAAGACCTGGACCCCGAAAGCCTTAAGCCTCTTGCTGTAGTGGAACCTGGATCTAGGTTAGTTGTTAAGCTTTCAACTAGATCTATTATAGAAGAGCTTGCTAAAAAGTCTTCTCTTGATTCCAGCATTCCCTCTCCTGGGAAAAAATCAACTGATTCTTGCACTTCGGCTACACGGACGAAAAATTTGAAATGCGTTATGACCGAAGCTGAAAAGGAATCTAAGGCTTCTCAGAAAGCCGCCAAAAAAATCCAAGTCTTACCTGAAGCCTAAATGATAAAGTGCTTCGTTTTATTTTGGCATTTGATTGGTTCGCAATTATTGTAGCGAGTGCGGCCCTCGCATCTTCTATTTTGCTTGTTTTCCTTGTACAAACTCACATGTTTGTAAATAAAAATAGCTTATTTCCTGCAATGCCTGATAGTCGTTAGTTCAGCACTTATGTAAAAATACAAAAGCATGTCATAAAAAAGTTATGTAATGAAGTCATGGTGGGGGGAATATATGTGCACATGTATGCACACAGTCAATCTTAGATAACTGAGCAAATACTATTCAAGGTTAAATTAAATTAAAAAGTCCAAACGTCCCCGATTCTCTGACGGGGCCATATTCCTTTCGTCATTGATGCCTGTTCTTTTTGGCATCTTTATACTCTCCTGTCTCATATCCAGGTTAGAGTTTTCATTTAGGCGGTCTCTTATCTGGGTGCACCGTCACGCCTCAGAGGACGTCGTCTTCCCGTCCTTTATACTCTCTCTCGATTCTTGAGAGTTAGAGTTAAGAATGTCGTCTTCCCATTCTTCTATGTCTTATCGTACAAATAGTCGTTTCGCTTGTTCCTGCATATAGGTCATCTCCAACTTTAATTTAACATTTCGTGCTTCACTGTCATAATAGAATAATAGTTGAAGATATAAATAATGCCGGAAAGTAAATGACGCACGGTATTTTTATAGTGGTTCGGCTAAGTCGTGGCCTACATCCACTTTATAATCTTTTGTTCACATAAACAGACTTTTTAAGGCAAGTCGTGCCTTTTTACATAGCTTATGAAAACAAAAGTAATGACATTTCATATTTAGCTCAGATATCGTCATAGGTGTTGAGCGTTCCAGGCTTTGGGAATCCCTTCACCGTCCACGGTCGTTAGGTTGAATGCTCCTGTATCAAGCCTCCATTGTATGGTGTACGGTCCTTCCCATTTTGGACCCAATTGGGTTAAAGGCGGGAAGACTCGCTTCAGTACTAGGTCTCCTGGTTCAAAGGTTTTTAGGCGAACCTTTTGGTTATAATAACGTGCTACTTGATGTCGATGTCCTGAGGCACGCAAGTCGGCTTCATCTCTTTTTTCTACAATCATATCAAGAGACTCTAGGAGGAGCGCTTTATTCGTCATCGGGTCATAGTACGCAACTCGATGAGAAGGGACTTCTAACTCTACTGGGATCACTGCTTCTGACCCAAAGGAAACTGAATAGGGAGTATGGCCGGTAGCCGTCTTAAAGGTCGTCCTGTAGGCCCATAAAGCAAACAGCAACTCATCTACCCATCTAGCTTTAGCCTTCTTTAGCCGGTTTTTTAGAATTGATTTAATGACTTTATTTACGGCTTCGACCTGTCCATTTGACTGTGGATGAGCTACTGTAGTGTATCGTTTATCAATCTTATATTTCTGGCAGAAGTTTTTGAATTCAATGCTGTCAAATTGTGTCCCATTATCGGTTATGATGGTCTTCGGAACCCCAAATCGACAAATTATGTTTCTCACCACAAAACTGATCACTTTCCTTGTCGTGATGGTTGTTAGGGGTTCAGCTTCCACCCATTTTGTGAAATAGTCCACGGCAACGATTGTGTACTTAGCTCCTCCTCTAGCAATAGGTTGAACTCCAATAATGTCAATTCCCCACATGGCAAATGGCCACGGACTTACCATTGACTTGAGCTGAGTCGGAGGCGCTCTGGGAACTTTGGCATATCTTTGACATCTGTCGCAGCGTCGTGAATAAGCAGCTGCGTCTTTGTTCACGTTAGGCCTGAAACATCCGTACTATAACACGTTCTTTGCTAAGTTTTGGCCCCCAATGTGATCTCCACACTCACCTTCGTGTACCTCTTACAGTACACGTTTGATGTCGTCATGTGCGATACACCGCAGCAGGGGCATCGAAAACCCTTGACGATAAAGGACGTCATCCTGTAAAACGTATCTTGTGGCCTTACGTCTTACAACTCGTCTTTCACTCTTTTTCGACGGGAGGGTTCCATTTTTGAGAAAAATTCTTAATTGATGTCATCCAGGATTCTCTTTCTGGTTCAACTTCCAAGGCTAGCTCTGTTTCCATTAGATCGAAACTTGGTGAATCCAATACCTTTATCGGAACCATTTCGGATTCTTTAAGAATATCTGAACTTGCTAGCTTCGCCAATCGATCTACTTTCTGATTTTCCACTCTCGGAATGTGTATTATGCTATAATGCCCCAAATCATCCAATAACTCCTTTACCTTCTTGAGGTAAGTGATGATTCGAGGTCCTTTAGCAGTAAATTCTTCCCGAACTTGACATACAACTATCTTGGAGTCGCAATATATATCTAGTGTCTTCACTCCCAAATCTTTGGCGAGTTTCAGCCTGGCAATCAGGGCTTCATACTCGGAGTCGTTATTTGTAGCAGCAAACTCTAACCGCAACGCATAGTAGATAGATCGTCCATCAAGAGTTATTAAAACAACTTCGGCGTCGGACTTTCTATCATTCTTGGCTCCGTCCGTATATAATTTCCACGGACTAAGCTCTAATTCTTGATCCAAAGCAACTACCTTATCACCCACCGTTTCCTCTTCAGGAATTGTAAATTCTGCTATAAAGTCAGCCAAGGCCTGCCCCTTATTGATCTTCGCGGCTGAAAGTTCAAATCAAACTGGCTCAGCTCGATATTCCATTTAAGTAGCCGCCCTGATGCTTCAGGTTTCTGCAACACTTGTCTCAAAGGTTGGTCGGTATACAAAACTATTGGGTATGCCTGAAAATAATGGCGGAGTTTGCGGAAAGCAATCAGGAGGCTATAAGCAAGCTTCTCTATCTTTGGGTAGTTACGTTCTGCAGCAGCTAGTTTTTGCTTACGTAATACACAGGTTTCTGGACTTTATCCTCTTCACGTACTAGTGCTGCACTGACGGCGTGAGATGATACCGCCAAGTAGACAAACAAATCCTCATGTTGCACAGGCTTTGATAATATTGGAGGCTTTTCTAAAAAGTCTAACAAATTCTGGAATGCGTCCACACAATCGGGAGTCCACTCGAAATTTCGCTTTCCACGCTTTATGAGATCGAAGAAAGGTACACACTTGTCTGTCCCTTTGGAGATGAACCTGCCCAGTGCTGCAACCTTTCCAGCTAAGCTTTGAACATCCCTAATCTTTCGCGACTCCTCTATATTCCGGAGCTGCTATTTGGTCCGGATTGATTTCAATTCCTCTGGAATTCACGATAAAGCCAAGGAACTTGCCTGATGCCACGCCAAAAGAACACTTCAAGGGGTTCAACTTCATCCCATACCTTCGTAATATGCCAAACATTTCTGCTAAGTCCTTCGTATGATCGGGAGATTGCTTGGATTTCACTAGCATATCGTCTACGTAAACTTCCATGGTCTTCCCAGTTTGATTGTAAAACATGCGGTTGACCAGGCGCTGATATGTGGCTCCCGCATTTTTTAATCCAAACGGCATTACGATGTAACAATACAATCCCAAATCTGTAATAAAGCTTGTATGCTCTTGATCTGGTAAAATGCATGGGAATTTGATTGTATCCGGAATAAGCGTCCATAAAGGATAAAAGTTCATGTTTGGCAGCTGAATCTACTAGTTGATCAATTCTGGGGAGAGGAAAACTATCCTTCGGGCAAGCCTTGTTCGAATCAAAAAAGTCGATGCATGTTCTCCACTTCCCATTTGACTGTTTAACCAGGACAGGATTCGATATCCAGTTGGGATACTTCGAATCCTTAATGAATCCATTACCTTTTAACTTCTCTACTTCTTTCAAGGCTGCCGACCGCTCTGGGCCCAACATCCATCTCTTCTGCTTGACTGGTGGGTGCTTTGGATTAATACACAAAGAGTGGCTCATAATGGTAGGCGAAATCCCGCCATTTCAGCATGAGTCCAGGCAAACACTTCCAGATTTGCCTTTAATAAATCAGCCAATTCCCTTGCTCTAACTGGATCTAGTTGCGAGCCGATCTTTAGTACTTTTGTTGGATCGGTTTCATCAATAGTTATGTCGATTGTTATTTCATTGGGAGTTGCCTTCATGTCCCCAGGTTCTCTATCCTCTCTGGGATCTATATCCTCGAGCACGTCTGAGGGCGACTCTCTTGGGGAAGGACCCCTTGGTTGTTATGCTGAGGCCCCCTCGGAGAGGCGGAATCGTCTTTAGCATCTATATTCAGCCCCTTCATTAGCATCTTTAACTCTGCCATGTAACAAGCTCGTCTCGTAGCTTGGTCGCCACTCATCGTCCCAACTCCCGAGTCAGTCGGGAATTTTAGCAGCAAACACCAAGGCGCAATACATGACCTAAATTCGGCAAGGGCTGGTCGGCCTAGGAAGGCATTATAAGGCGACTCACAATGCAGAACTACAAACGGCAGGATCCTTACTCTCTGGCGATCCCCCTGCCCTAGTGTTACTGGTAATTCCACAAAACCCATTGGAGCTGTGGATACTCCGTTAAAACCACGTATCCATCCTTGACATCGCTTTAATCTTTTGCTTCGAGCCTCATTTGTTCGAATGCTTTCTTGAAGAGGATATTAACCAAGCTTCTATTGTCTACTAACACTTTATGAACTATGGCAGGGCCAATTATCGTGGTAATCACTAGCTTATCATCGGTTGGGGATTGAACTCCAAACTCGTTTCTATTGCGAAATACGACATCGTCGAACATCGTATTTTGCTGCTTTATTGGAGTGATGTCTTCAAGGCTGCTGCATTCTCCTACTTCATAATGCTTGGCAGCGTTGACATACTGGTCCATTGCTTTAAAACTACGACAACCAAGTGAGGCCCGCCTATAATGGAGTTGATGACGATCCTATTACATTTTTGCTGAGCCGTGGGTTTTGAAGCAGGTTGTTCTTGGTTCGGGGCTTGTCCCCCTTGCCCCTTGTCCCTTGGGGCGGCTTTGTACTCATCCAACTTCCCTTCTCGCAGCATTTTTTCGACGATATCCCTCAAATGGCGACACTCATTGGTGGAATGACTGTGTGTACCATGAAACAAGCAAAACTTTCATGTTTCAGTTTTCTTCTCAGTAGAATCTCTAGGTGGTCGTTTTTATACTGCAATATGCTGTATGTGTCTTGATAAATGTTCTCCAACGTATCATTTAATGGCGTGTAATTTTCAAAACTCTAGAATCAGGGTCTTTTATTAGAGCTATTCCCATGGTTTCTGTTCCTTCTATTGCCATTCCCATTTTTGTTGCTATTACCACCACTCTGGTTGCCAACATTTACTTCCACTTTTCCTGAACTGTCACCAGACTGTTTCACGACGACGTTGCACTGGACGCCTTCCTTCGAGGCCTCTTCGGACTTTCTCTTCCTATTTTCCTTAGCTTCTTCTCGCCTTAAACGGACATTAGCCTTTTCATAGAATAATTCTCTAGTATGAGGTGGTTTTCTAGCCAAGTAATCCCCTAACTCTATGTCAGGATCTACTCCTTCTGTCAAGGCTATCAGAATAGTGGGCTCATGGGGATCAGTGACTTCAGTGACGGCCAAGTTGAAGCGATCCAAATATGACTTCAAAGATTCTCCTGGGCCCTGTTTAATCCGTGACAATTCTATGACAGTCTTGGACTTTTGGGCATGGAGTCGAAACTGATTCATGAAACACTCACTCAATTCTATGAAATTTGACACTGACCGAGGAGGAAGTTGAGTAAACCACATTAACGCTACATCCTCAAGATAGATGGGAAAAGCTTTGCATTTTACGGCATCTGGAGATGCTGCCGCATTCATGAACCATGCATATCTCATTAGGTGTTGCCCTGGGTCTGTCCTTCCTGAATATCGATCCATCTGAGGCAAGTTGAATCGTCAGGGGTATTGGAAATTCAGGATGTCATCTGTGAAAGGGGTATGACTTCGCTCAATGCCCCAATCTTCATTGGTATATCACCGACTTTCAGACATAATCTGTCGCACCATTGCCCATACATCGGCGTTAGTTAATGTCTGCACTGGCTTTGTAGATCTGATGTTCGGATTACCCTTGGGTTCCTGATCAGGGGATGACCTTCTGTTTCTGGCGGCAGCCGCTCTACGTTGCTCTCTGCGCTCCCGGTCGATCTCTGGAGATAGAGGTTGGAGAAGTTGTTGTTGTGTGGGCTTAGTAATATTAGGATCCCCAGGTAAAACGTGGGATCCGCGCATAGGTAGCAACATAGGCTGTTGTAGACTTGGGTCATCAGGGCCCAATACACGGGCAACATCTTCTCGGGATCCTAAAGATCCAAAAGTCAATTCATCGAGGTTCTGAGGTCGTTCAAGCGGCCATATCTCGTGAGGACGTTCCTTCTTCGAAGAAGAAGAATCATCTATAGGAATGCGACACGGGGGGAAGGAGTTCTCTACCTCCGGAGCTCTTGTAATTCTCTACCCATGGTGATCATGCTTTCCTGCATGCGAAGGCTGTCACGCCATTGGGCTTCCAATGCTTCTTTAGTGCTCTGAAGCATGTCAAGAAAATGTGAAAAATCTCCCTGAGTAATGGGTGTAGATGGATCAGGCTGGACATTAGTCATATTGGCTGGAATCGGAGCATTGGAGGAAGCTCGAGTAGAAGTTCCAGCTTCACTCTGATTCGGATCGGATCGGTTCACAGCAGCCTGGTCGGGGCGGTTCAGATGGAGAGAGTGAGAGCCCCCGACATCATCAGTTCGGATCGGATCGTCAGTTCAGATCGGTGTCAACACGATCCGGTTCGTTTCCTCTCGATTCAGATCGACACCTCCGATTCGGTTCGGATCCTCCTGGAGTGATCTGCTCCAGAGCTTTGAGCGCGTGACCTTGTTAACACGATAGCTTGCTGGTTTTCTCTAGCATCATTTCCCCTAGCGCCATGCACTTCTTTTCCTTTGGTCTTAGCCATAATACTTGATTCTTCAATGGTTAGTCAACAAGTACTGAAATATGTCAGAGAGAAGGGATAACTTCTTTGAACTTGAAGGTACAAATAATAGAATGATAATCCCGAAAAGGCTAAGAATTCAAAATTTCTCAGTGAAAGCACCAAAATGTTAGACCAAAAATTGGCTCTAACACCCAAATTAGATATGAATTCAATGAAATAGAATCAAAAAGCAATAAAGAACACGCAATTTATAGTGGTTCAGCGTTAACGAGCCTACGTCCACTTTGTTTTCTTTTAATTGATGATTTGAATACAAATACAACAATGATTCTCACTCAACTTCACAATTACAATGCAAAAACTCACTCAAATCTCTCAAAAATGGACTTTAAGAGATGATCTTGATCTGAATATGATTGTAGAATTCGACTATGGAGGAAGTATGGACTGAGGATTTGCCAAAAGATCCTTTCAAATGCCCCTGGATGATGTATTTATAGGTGGAAAATTTCCTTGATGTGGCTACGGTTCGGAATTGCGTGGCATCCATCCCTTGATAGTCGGGTTCGGAGGCTCCAAGATGGCAACAACGCATTGATTTAGTAGGAGTTCGTGGGAGAAATGGTCAGCCCTTGTCCGAGTCTTCAGGGGATATGCGCAGCAACGACTACAGATTCAATGGAAAAAAGGGGCTCGGATCAGGGCCTCTGATCCGATCCGGTGAGGCAGCTTGCTATCTCTTGATGTTGCTTGCATACTCCTCCAATACGATCCAATGAGGCCAGTTGTTGTCTGATGTCGCTGACGTGCTCTTCCATTTCGAATCGATAAGGCCATTTGTTATCGTTTGATATTGCTGACGTATTACCGATCCCATCCGACGTGACCTCTACATCTTTGATCTCTACTCACCTCCTGCACTATCTTCCTCCGATCCGAACTGATTGGCGTCTTTGTCACTATTTGGTCTTTGTGTAGCCTAGTTCACAAAGTAGGCTAACAGTACCTTTCTTCGATCTCATAAAACGGGAAAAGCGAAATTTTGAGTGGACTCCCGACTGTGTGGAGGCCTTCCAGAATCTATTGGATTTCATAGAAAAGCCTCCAATATTATCAAAGCCTGTGGAACATGAGGATTTGTTCGTCTACTTGGCGGTATCATCTCATGTCGTCAGTGCAGCATTAGTACGTGAAGAGGATAAAGTCCAGAAACCTGTGTATTACATAAGCAAAAAACTAGCTGCTACAGAACGTAACTATCGGAAGATAGAGAAGCTTGCTTATATCCTCCTGATTGCTTCTCGCAAGCTTCGCCAGTATTTTCATGCACACCCGATAATTGTATATATCGATCAACCTTTGAGACAAGTGCTGCAGAAACCCGAAGCATCGAGGCGGTTACTCAAATGGAATATCGAGCTGAGTCAATTTGATTCGAGCTTTCAGCCTCAAAGATCAATAAGGGGGCAGGCATTGTCTGACTTTATAGATGAATTTACAATTCCTGAAGAGGAAACGGTGGGTGACAAGGTAGTTGCTTTGGATCGAGAATTAGAGCTTAGTCCGTGGAAATTATATATGGACGGGGCCAAGAATGATAGAAAGTCCGGCGCCGGAGTTGTTTTAATAACTCCTGAAGGACAACCTATCTACTATGCTTTACGGTTAAAATTCGCTGCTACTAACAACGATTCCGAGTATGAAGCCCTGATTGCCGGGCTGAAACTCGTTAAAGATTTGGGAGTGAAGACACTAGATATATATTGCGACTCCAAGATAGTTGTATGTCAAGTTCGGGAAGAATTTGCTGCTAAAGGACCTCGACTTATCACTTATCTCAAAAAGGTAAAGGAGTTATTGGAAGGTTTGGATCATTATAGCATAACACACATTACGAGAGCGGAAAATCAGAAAGCAGATCGACTGGCGAAGCTAGCAAGTTCTGATAATCTTAAAGAAACCGAAATGGTTCTGATAAAGGTGCTAGATTCACCAAGTTTCGACCTAATGGAAACAGAGCTAGCCTTGGAAGTCGAACCATAAAGAGAATCCTGGATGACATCAATTAAGAATTTTCTTAAAAATGGAACCCTCCCGTTGAAAAAGTGCGAAGGACGAGCTGTAAGACGTAAGGCCACAAGATACGTTTTACAGGACGACGTCCTTTATCGTCAAGGGTTTTCAATTCCCCTGCTACGGTGTATCGCACACGACGACATCAAACGTGTACTGCAAGAGGTGCATGAAGGTGAGTGTGGAGATCACACTGGGGGCCAGACCCTAGCAAAGAAAGTGTTACGGTATGGATATTTCTGACCTACTGTGAACAAAGACGCGGCTGATTATTCACGATGCTGTGATAGATGTCAAAGATATGCCAAAGTTCCCAAAGCGCCTCCGACTCAGCTCAAGTCAATGGTAGGTCCGTGGCCGTTTGCCATGAGGGGAATTGACATTATTGGAGTGCTACCTATTGCCAGAGGAAGAGCTAAGTACACGATCGTTGCCGTGGACTACTTCACAAAATGGGTGGAAGCTGAACCTCTAACAACCATCACGACAAGGAAGGCGATCAGTTTTGTGGTCAGAAACATTATTTGTCGATTTGGGATTCCGAAGACCATCATAACTGATAATGGGACGCAATTTGATAGCATCGAGTTCAAAAACTTCTGCGAGAAATATAAGATTGATAAACAATACACTGCAGTGGCTCACCCGTAGTCACATGGCCAGGTCAAAGCCGTAAATAAAGTCATTATATCAATTCTAAAGAAGCGGTTGGAGCAGGCCAAAGCTAGATGGGTAGTTGAGTTGCCATTAGCTTTATGGGCCTACAGGATGACCTTTAAGACGGCTACCGGCCGTACTCCCTATTCACTTTCCTTTGGGTCAGAAGCAGTGATCCTGGTAGAATTGGAAGTCCCTTATCATCGAGTTGCGTATTATGACCCAATGGCGAATAAAGCACTCCTCCTAGAATCTCTTGATATGATTGAAGATAAAAGAGATGAAGCCGACTTGCGTGCCTAAAGGCATCGACATCAAGTAGCAAGTTATTATGACCGGAAGGTTCGCCTCAAAACCTTTGAACCAAGAGACCTAGTACTGAAACGAGTCTTCCCGCCTTCAACCCAATTGGGTCCAAAATGGGAAGGGCCATACCCCATCCAACGGAAGCTTGATACAGGAGCATTCAAGCTAACGACCGTGGACGGTGAGGAGATTCCCAGATCCTGGAACGCTCAGCACCTATGACGATATCTGAGCTAAATACAAAATGTCATTTCTTTTGTTTTCATAAGCTATGTAAAAAGGCATGACTTGCCTTAAAAAGTCTATTTATGTGAACAAAGGATTATAAAGTGGATGTAGGCTATGACTTAGCCGAACCACTATAAAAATATCGTGTGTCGTTTACTTTTCTGGATTATTTATATCTTCAACAATTATTCTATTATGACTGTGAAACAAGAAATGTTAAATTAAATTTGGAAAGTTGGAGATGACCTATATGCAGGAACAAACAAAACAACTGTTTGTACGATAAGACATAGAAGAATGGGAAGACGACATTCTTAACTCTAACTCTCTAGAATCGTGAGAGAGTATAAAGGACGGGAAGATGACATCCTCTGAGGCATGAAGGTGCGCCTAGATGAGAGACTGCCTCAATGATGCTTTAACCTGGATATGAGTCAGGAGAGTATAAAGATGCTAGGAGGAATAGGCATCAATGACGAAAGGAATATGGCCCCGTCAGAGAATCGGGGGCATTTGGATTTTTTAATTTAATCAATCTTGAATAGTTCTTGCTTAATTATCCAAAATTATCTGGGGCATATATGTGCACACATATTCCCCTCAACCATGACTTCATTACATAACTTTAGTATGACATACTTTTGTATTTTCACTTAAGTGCTGAACTAACGACTATCAAGCATTGTAGGAAATAAACTATTTTTATTTACAAACATGTGAGTTTGTACAAGGAAAACAATAAAAAAATAAGATGCGAGGGCCGCACTTGCTGCAACAATTGCGAACCAATTAAATGTCAAAATAAACCAAAGCACTTCATCATTTGGGCTTTGGATCGAACTTTGATTTTTTGCCAGCTTTCTGAGCAGCCTTAGCTTCCTTTTCAGCATCGGTCATAATGCGTTTTGACTTTTTCTTCCCTGTAACCGAAGTGCTAGAATCGGTTGATTTTTTTCTAGGAGTCGGAACGCTAAAATCAAGAGAAGACTTTTTAACAAGCTCTTCTATGATAGATCTAGTTGACCGCTTAACGACTAACCTTAATCCAGGATCCATCACTGCAAGAGGCTTAAGGCTTTCGGGGTTCAGGTCTTCACTTTTAGCTGCATACGTTTGTCTTGTTCGGCTTTCATTTTGGCCAAAGTGATGTCATCACCGCTTTTTGAATCCCCGATTATAGCCACATCAGGGTCTTCCTCATGTCCCTCGCTACCGCCATCTTCTTTTAAGGCGTCTATCATCTCGTCATCATGAGGAGCATCGGCCCTAGACAATTCAGCTCCCCCTCTTGACTCTATTGTGACAGCCTTATCCTTTTCTCCTTAAGCCTTCTCCAAGGATTTTGCTCCGGTGGTGGTTCCCTGAGGCACGTCTTTCTTCTCGGTCGGTTCAATACCTACAGAATGAGAAGCAACAGTTATCAACTCAGGAGAAAATAAAGGATCCTTCATCGATTGCCCGATTATGTGATAAAAAGTGGAGACAGCTTTGACAAATTGGGGTGAAAAGGTAGAAATACCTTCTGATGATTTCTCAACTGGAGTGACGGCCGTCTCTAACGCCGTCTCGGGTATGGGGGGATAAAAGAGATGCTTGAGGGATCCCCGGGTTTTCGGGGTCATATCCCTCAACTTCAGAAATTTCAGCGGCAGTAGAAGAAGAACCAGCCTCATAGATATTCTTTTGTTTGGCCATCCGCTTCTCCTCCTCCATAGCAGCAGCGATGAGGCGACACCTCTCGGCCAGACATGCCGACTCATCATCTCTTAGATATTTTTCCATAAGCTTGTCTTCGTCGACGGAGTCTACCTTGAGTTCCTCTTTCTCCCATTTGATGATTTGGCTCCATACGTGAACCAAGGTAGTCGGATAATCTTCAATCCAAGAAATGTTTCAGTGACGAATTGTATGAGCGAAGAATTCGATCAGTAATTCGCTGAAACCATGCACATCCTCCTGGGCCTCTGACAGCTGCTTGCGGGTTTCTTCGGAGGACTTAATAACACTTTCCACATTACCCTCCGCTAGGGCAGCCCTATTCTCGGCCTCCATCAACTTGGAAGCCAAGTCAGCGTTTCTCTTCTCCAATTCAGCGTTCATTCTCGCTAACTCGGCTTTTTCTCGCTCAAGAGCATCGTAAGCAAGTTGCATTTTGGTGTTATCTGACTTAGCATCTTCTGTTTGCTTTTTCAACTCCAAGTGCTCTTGGCTATGAGATTCTAGCAAGTCATGATAATTCTTCTGTAACTCTTCAAATTGCTATTTAATGTTGGTAGTGTCTCGTTGAGCGATAACAAGTTGGGCCTGTGTGTCCTCGAGGTCCTTCTCCAAATTATTCAAGGCTTTTGCGTTGGCATCTATAGTCTTTTTCATCGTGTTAATTTCCGTAATTAAAGTTCGAATGATTCTGGAGAGGTTACGTGAATACTTGAACATCTCCGAATATTGTTTTTCAACCGCGTCAATCTTTGCTTTGGCCTCGTCTTCCCACCTCGAGGAAATAGGCTAGAGAGCAGGTAAGAAATTCAGATTTTCAAAATAGTGGTCAGGGAACTGCTTCTCCAAATATGCCCGCTTAACTTTAGCTTCAACATCCAATGGTGGAGGTGTGCAGTATGTTAGCTCAGTATCCTTATGTTTAGCGGGCACGATGGCCGCATCACCCTTCCTAGGCCGCTTATCAGAAACCTTATGCTTGCCTCATGAGTCGGTATCTTTCGGCGGGCTCCTTTCCCGACTGCGTTTGTCTTGAGGAGAAGTTTGGTCTTTGGGCTGCGATGTATCTTCTCCTCGACGACCCTGGTAGCTTTTGTATCGGTCCGGATCCGACCGTACGAGGGAGAGAGAGCGCGAGGTGCGTGACTGATAGGAATCATGAGGCCTTCTGTCCTCTCTACCCTGGCTTCCGCGGAGATCATACTCGACATCGGAAGGGGGTCTAGTCATGCTGCGACGTATTTTTCGGACATCATAGTAAGGGCAAGACATTGTACCTGCGCAACAATGTAAGTGGAATTCAGAATCAGTATTCTCATGAGAAGTAAGTGCTGTGAAGTGTGGTGCTATTGTGTTAAGTGCATCCAAAGTGGTGTTCCCCCGACAAACCAGAGTCCGAAGCCAAGCCAGCGCAAGTGGGCTCTTTGGCCTTAACAGCAGTAGTCTCCTCTGAAGAAGTAAAAACTAAAGGATTTGTGCCAAAATCCTCTGAAGTATATATAGTTTCAGGTAGGGGGCGATCTCCTAAACCCTGAAATGTAGGATCAATGGTAGTACGGGCATCTCCTTGGGAAGCGTCTATTGGAAGTTCTTTAGGAGATAGTGATTTCTCAGGAGAAATAGCATCCCCAGGGACGATGTACCCTTCTCGGTGCTTTTCGGCTGTGTTGGCCAGCTCATCGTCTTGAGTTGAAGATGGAGAAGGTGAAGTCTGAAGTGGTATTCTTGGACTTTTCGAGCCCTCGCCCGTTTCAGGAATAATGTCCACTGGGGGGATGTATACATATGGACTCAACCCATGACCAATGCTACGGGTAATCGACAATAGTCCGTGATGATGGAGGTATTCATCCTTAAGAACTTCATCGATGGTGAGAAATTTTTGGTCGCTAATGAGGAGCCGATGCATCCGATCAAAGTACACTTGACCCGATATTTGTTTTGGATTATCAACTGCAAACAAAAAGAAAACGGATTAATGTGTTGGCGTGAACATTCAAAGTTGAGATCTAGAAAACCAATGCTTTACTTGATTTTTTCTATCTCCTGGCACATCGCGGCTGTTGCCTTATATAAAACCATTCTAGCTTGGAATCATCGGCCTTGCTGCTAAATGGAGCTGAAATAATTTTCGTTTTTGGAACTGATTCGAAGTAAAGAAGGGAGTTTCCCGAGTCCGATGCTTGAAATTATAAATAAAATGAACGTCGTCGTAAGTGAGCTCTGTACCTAAAATCTCTCGGTATGCTATATATAAGGCATATAAGTAAGCATAGGAATTGGGATGCAGCTGCATGGGGGCAATCCGCATCTGTCTTAGAAAGTCGACAACAAATGGCGGAAACGGTGGAATAGCCCCAAACATACACATCAATCGGGTAATTGCCATAAATCCTTCGGGGGGATTGTGAGGACGGTCAGTTTTCAATGGCATCAGGGTATCCCTTTTTAGTATCCCGTTCTTTAGACATATGCGAACAAGTCAGTTGTCGTCAATCGTTGATTCAATAGAGTCTACGGGTGATTCCAAGATAATGGCAGACTCAAATTCATCAGGATCTCGATTGTCTCCTATCCCTCCTTCCTCTTCATAGCCCAGAGAAACTTCGCTATCGGAAGGCGTTTCGTTGCTATGTGCTCCTACTTCATAATCTGGGCCCTCATCGTCCCAATTCAGGGTCTGAAGAAGAAGATATGTCATCAATGGTAACTCTCTCAGAAGTTTCTGCAACTTCCATCTTCTTTGCTAACCTAGATGAATTTCTCTCGGCCATGATCACTAGAATATTGAAGAAACAATAGCACGAATTAGAGTAAAGTTTCCCTTGTCCCCCGCATGTGTATGTGAAATAAAGTGTGTGCTATGTGTAACAAAAATGCAGAGCAAATACATGAAAGCGTGACATGAAGATTCAAAGAAGTAATAATGTGTCAGAATAGTTCTTGATGTTTGTTATGTTCGGAAGGCGCTATCCTAACTGTTCGTCAAGTTGAAGGTTATGCCAAGTATTGATTAAGATAGTTGGAAAAATTCTTGCACATTAAGTTAGGCTATTTCGGTTCGGTTCGGATATCTGTATTGGGACCGGATCAAAGGGAAAAGTGATGTTTCACTCCGAATCAATTGTTCACACCCAGTGAGTAGAACCGGATCAGTTCGGATGTAGGCTTTTGGATCGGATCGGATCAGTTTGAATAATCCTTCTTCTTTTTGTCTCTTATTCCGATCCGACCCGATCAGGTAGGTTTTGTTTTCCCTTTTTTGCCTTTTTCTGCTCCGACCTAATCCGGTCTTGTAAACACCATCCAACACGGTTAAGTAGGTTTTGTTTTCCTTTTTTCCTTTGTCTGCTCCGACCCGATCCAGTCTTGCAAACATATTTCCCTTTCTTTCATTCCAACGCTTCTTCACCCGAACCGATCCCAGTTCCTCTCCTCTTCTTCATCTCCTTCATTTTCGACCTTGCTCAACCAACACCGAACCCAACTCAATTTCACGAACCCCGAATTAAGTCCAGGCACTTACGTGCTCAAATATACTGTAGAGCCCTAATTCTTCTTCTCAACGCCTCGAGGTGGTGACAGAGCCACTAACGACGACGACGAGGAAAGAGGAGGCTAAGGCGTTGAAACAAGGCAAACACCACGCTCGAATCGCCTAATTTTACCACAAATCTAAACTGAAATCGATTATAGCAAAGTGATTCGAGATTTTAAATCTACCTAGTTGTTTAATTTAAGGAAGAAAGAGAGAGTTTCGAAGCTTTTGAAATTTTTGAGTTTTTGATGCAAAAAGGTTGGACGGAAGCAATAAAAGAAGAAGAGAAAGAAGAAGACGAGAAGAGGATTTATATAAAGTTAAGGTGACCACTCGTATTCTCAGCCTTTCTGCCCCGTTCGGACCAAGATTTAGGCCCACAAAGGCAATCTGGCCTGTTAGTCCATGGTGAAGTAGTACTGGAGGGCCTATCCGGATGTGCCACTGGAAGAAAATCCGTTCGGATCGGGATACGAACCGAAGGGGTAATGTACACCGATTTGCCACACAGGGTGGATTTGAGGAAAAATAAAGAAAAAGTTCACTTGAAAGGATCACTAGAAATTAAAAAGAGCTCTCAAAGTTGTTTGAAAATGAAGAAAGTAATTCATATGGATTATTGATATATATAAGCAGCAAAAGCCATGATTTTATGAAGCCACACGACAATACAAGAAGATGGAGGCGATCATTCAATGGTTCTAATTCAAAGAATGTTTTGTAAACTGCTTCGAAGCACACTTTATCTTAAATAAGAGTGTACTTCGAGGGGGCAAAATGTTAGCCTACTTTGTGAACTAGGCTACACAAAGAGCAAATAGTGAGAAAGCAACCAATCGGTTCGGATCGGAAGGAGATAGCACAGGAAAAAAGTAAAGATCAAAGACGCAGAAATCATATCGGTTCGGATCGATGATACGCCAGTAACATTAGAGGATAACGAGTGGCCTCATCGGTTCAGATCAGAGAGATACTTCAGCAACATCAGAAAATAACAAGTGGCCTTATCGGATCGGAACAGAGGAGTACGACAGCAACATCAGAAAGCAGGAGGCTTCATCGGATCGGATCGGAGGCAGCCGATCCGAACCACCTTTCTCTGAGCCTGTGACCATTGCTACACACATTTCCTGAATACTCGGACCAAGCATGATCATTTCTCCCACGATCTCCCACCAAATAGATGTGCTGTCACCAACAGAAAGCCTCTGAACCCGACTCTTGTGGGATGGTGCCACGCAATTTCGAAACGGAGCCACTTCGAAGAGATTTTTCACCTATAAATACACCATTTGGAGGCATTTGAACGGATCTTTTGGAAAATTCTCCGTCCTAACTTCCTCCATAGCCGAATTTCATAACTACATTCAGATCAAAGTCATCTCTTAAAGCCTATTTTGGAGAGATTTGAGTGAGTTTATGCATTGTAATTGTGAAGTTGAGTGATAATCATTGCTGTATTTGTATCCAAATCATCAATTAAAAGAAAACAAAGTGGACGTAGGCTCTTTAACGCCGAACCACTATAAATCGTGTGTTCTTTGTTTCTTTTTGATTCTATTTCATTGAAATCATAACTAATTTGAGTGTTAGAACCAATTTTTGGTCTAACAATTACTCATTCACCTACTTTTCGTGTGCTCTCAGATCTGTTCAATCTCACCCCCAAATTTCCAATTCCAATACCTAATTTTCATTCACCTACTTCTTCGATTACAACCCTCTCTACATCCTCCCCTTCTTCTAGCGAGTCCTCGACTCCAAACTCACCCACTTCTCCCCTTCTCCATCATCAAACGACAGTCAATCCACGAAGAAAGGTGCTAAATTTTTATCCTATATTTCTCATGTATGTTCCTGTTGGTTTTTTGATCATCGCTATTAATTATTCTACCGAGAAACGAAAATTATTATCACCATGAGTATAATTTTGGTTTGTTGTTGGTTTTTTTTGTGGTTTTGTTGTTTGTTGATTCGTTGAAATATTCTTTAAGCAGCTACTGGGTTCTTAATCAATTTAATAACACAGAACTTTAGTTCCTAGTGAAGTGTGGTTGTGAACAATTAGACCATTAAATTTATATGAGCTGCATGTTCTAAACAACTGCAGGGGTTTCTCTGGTTGCAGTTTGCTGTGATGATTGAGACATGATAATGCTAGTTTTTTTAATAGGATATATATTGGTTTGTGAAAATGGTTTCATAAGGATGCTTACGTATACATGATAGTTATCATTTCTTAAGCATTATCATGATCAGTATCCATAAGACCGTCTAATAAGTATACGCAGGATTTCTTAAGTGTGTGTGTGTGTATAAGACTGGCTAATAAATATTCGCACGTTTTGTTTTGGTTATGCACACAAATACCGAATGCGTGAAATACATGCCTGAAAGCCTACTGTTGTTTTGCAGTTTGTGATATCACTTCAGTTTTTTCTTCAATTCGAGTTCAATGACCGCTCAATCAATTTCTACTTCAAATTCATCAACAGCGGCTGCGAGAAAGAATTGCTACCATAAAGATGAGGACTGTAATGTAGGGTCAAATGTAGGGAAGAAGTTTTTTGGTTGCTCCATGAGGCCGATAAGCATAATTAGGTTTTTTTTTGTTGCAATGTCGATTATGATATCTTTCAGTGATGTTATAGTCCAGAATTTAAGATATGTGCAGAATGGAGATTGCGGGTATTTTATGTGGCATGATGAAGTGTATGAAATCAACAACACTGCTGAATTGGATGATACTACCATTAAATTGATGGAAAAAGAAAAGATTATATCGCAATTGCTCATGGAAAAGAAGAAATTGAAGAAAATCGCGAAGCAAAAGAGGGCACACGCCAATGAATTTGTGGTAGATATATGGAAGAATTAGCCATAATGCGCATTGAATGTGGAAAACACGAAATAACGTGCATGGATAGTTTTTCAAGTATAATTTTAAGTTTTGTCACATTGTAGATTGGTGATAATTTTTGCCACATTGTTGATTAGTGATAATTTTTGCCACATTGCCCATTAAACCTATAATGCTGATTACTGATAATTTTATCCACATTGTAACTGTCTAATTGTTTACTCAGCATACGCTTGTATACACACTTTGCCTCTGTTATACTATGTATACACTTGTATACACATTATTTAGATCAATATACACTTGTATCCACATTGTACCTCTGTTATGTAACTTAGTTATGTAAATGAAATGCAAATGCAAATGAAAATGAAAATCAGTTATATTTAGATCAGTATACACTTGTATACACATTGTGCCTCCGTTATGTAACTCAGTTATGTAAATGAAACAGAAATGTAAATGAAATTCAGTTATGTTTGAGTCAGTATACACTGGTATACACATTGTTTGGATAAGTTATGTAACTCAGTTATGTTTAGATCAGTACACACTTGTATACACATTGTTTAGATCAGTATACTATGTTATAATGAAATGCAAATGAAATTCAGTTATGAAACTCAGTTTGTGTTGAAAGGAAACTTAGTTATATTATGACCATAGTTTGCGTTGAAATGCAATTAAGGCATGGATACCTCTTATTTTGTGTTGAATTGCACCTTATGCATGAAGGTGAAGGAGGCAATGATGAGGTTGTTCAAGAACTTGTTACTGAAGGCACTAGAGGCACTCGATGCAGTAGAAGCACTGAAAGCACTGGAGGCTTGCGCTATATTTTGAAACTATTTTAGTTTTATGTAAACATGAATTTAGTATTGGTTGTGTTTTCAACTGAAATGTCTGTAAAATTGAATTTAGTGGCTATGTTTTGTTATTTTGTAGTTGACTAAGTATTACTTGTGTTTGCTAGTTAATTTGAAATAAAAAGGACTTTGTTAATTTCAGTGTGATGTTATGTTATGTAATGTTTCCATAGCTATGATATAATGTTGCAGCATGTGATGTTAAATGTTGCCATAACTATGATGTAGTGTTGTCATTGGGTGGCAAAATTTTTGCCATAAATTTATGCACATGGGCCCCACAAAAAGATTCCGTGGACACGGGCTACATATTTTAGTGGCATGGAACATGGGCTACAGATTTTAGTGGGTCTAACATTTTTGTAAATTTAGTACCGTGGCAACACCAGTACAAATGTTGCATTAGGGTCGAAAAGATGTTGCCTTTGACTCTAAGGCAACGCGGCAAAATGCAACACCAAGAAAGTGTTTCCACAAATCATTTTTTTGTCTATAGCAACATTTTTTTGCACTTTCTGCATCACTTCTTCGATGTTACAGTATGCAATCTATGGCGTAGTGCAAAAAATAGTTGAATTAGTTAAATTTATGATAAAATCTCTAAGTGTTTGTTCTGTGTACTATTAAACTAAAAAGTGATTCTAACACCCAAATTATCTTGATTTGTAGAGAAATAAAGCTAAAAATGAAAGAAAATGCAGCAAACACACCAAATTTATAGTGCCTCGGTGTTAAAGAGCCTATGTCCATTTTATATGACTTTGATTATATGTTCAATGTAAGTACAATCACGATATTCTCTCAATCTCACTTTTACAACATTGATTCACTCAATAATTTCGAGATATTTCTAGATGGAAATTGTAGAGGTTTGATAATGGTGGAATCAGAGCTCTTAACTGCTAAAAGATCCTTAAAAGTGCCAAGTGTTAGGCTATTTGTAGGTGATTTCTACAGCCAATTTGTTAAGATACGTGGCACCAATCCCAAGGATCTCGGAGTCATTCGTGAGTGGGTAGGAAAGTGGTTAACATGGCCATTACAGACATGTGTCATTCGATCCTTAATCTGCGATTCGTGGGTGACTAAGTAGTGACCACCATTTCCTAAGTTCAGGGTCGGTTCGTGACCCTTTGTCACGATGAGGTCATGGCCTTCATCAAGAGCGGGTCTTGGCCTTAATCACGAACGAGTTCACGACATGGGTAGCGAATGGGTTCGTGGAACTAGTCCACGAGCCGTATATATACGAGTATGCAAGCCTCCTCTTTGTCTATTTCGTATATGTTTAGATCTTTGTGGCTTGGTCCAAAAGCTAGCCAACATTTTTCCCCCTCGAAGTATGTTTCATTAGATATGGAAGGTGCATTGAAATTGTACACATGTCTGTTACCAAAACGGCGAACACCATCAGTCGTATCTGTTTGTAAGGTCGCGATGCCTCAAAAGATCATATCCTTTGAAGAGTATTAATGCATCTCTGAGTTTCCAATTATTTTTGTTGCTCATTAGTTAATTTCAAGCTCTATGTTGAATTGTATGCAGTGAGAAGTTTAACAGGTAAACCTCTTGATTTCTTGTGTTTCTCTTAGAGGTTTTCGCATCGATCATTGCACCATTTAGTTTCAAACTTTTGATTTTCGGTATCGTGATTTGTCTTAGTGGTTCAATTGTCAACTCGGGTCGTGACCCAGCCCAATTGAGCCGGTTTGCGCTAATCCAAGGCGGAGGGTCCAGTAGGGTTGAAATCTCTGAATCAGACCGCGTTATTGGGCCATTGGGCTTGGCGCTACCTATTATTGCTGAGGAATTTGAGTAGTTGGGTTTTATATTATACAAAAGGATTCTTACTTATCCTTTTTACTCATTCTCATAACTAGGAACTCCACTTTCTAGATTCGAAACCCTAGCTTGCAATATTCCCAAATCCCTAAGACCTTGATTTCACCCATTCGATTAAATAGATTAGAAGATTTTTAAATTCAATTTCTGTATTACGATCTGAAACCGATGGTGTGCCAAACGCCGGTCGCCCTACCATCCTTCATCGATTTTAATGAATGACTCCTTCACCATCGTCCCTGACATCGACACCCGTAATGGTCGTGATGGTAATGGGAATTCGCTTTAACTGAGAGGCTTTATGGGGGGATGATGGTCTCGTGGAGTCAAGGATTGAGAGGAGTAATATACTGATTGGTTGCGAGCTGAGGAAGAAGGGTTGAGGTTTTGAAGACAATGTCATTGTTGGGGATTGGCTCGTGGTGGCGATTGAAGAGAGGCTTGGATGGGAGATGATTCCCTGCATATCGGATCGTGGAGAGGAGCTAAGTGTCAGTTTGGATCGTGGGTCGCGGTTGCAAGTTTGCTCGTGGAAAAGTATAAGTCATCAGTTCGGGGAGGGTGCTATCGAGGCGGGGTCGTGGAAGTAGTTCACGAGCCGTACTAGGCGAGCCGATATGGTGAACAGATGTATGCTTGATCACGACCTTGTTATAATTGCGAACTGGACTCCTCTATACGAGCCGATTTCTCGTCACGAGTCGATGCTTGGGACGAGCCAATGCCTGTCTTCTGGTTAAGCCCCTGCCATGAGCCGACATTCCCCCACGAGCCGAATCATATAATTGCTTAGCTTGGAACTCTCCAAACCCATCCTTGGCTTATATATTATTCCTGATTAAGTAGAATCAATTAATCAAACATGTCCACATAAATTTCAGCTGAGAATCAACCATGGCTTGGACAAATCATTGTAGGTTAGAGAATTTCGGACAGGTTGAACTGGACTTGATAAGAACATGATCTAGTGACAGACAACAACCAATTTTATGCTTATCTGCTTTATTCCATGCTTTTCCTTTCAGCAGTGCACACAATGGCACACACTAGCACTTGCACACATGGGGTTTATGGGTATTTATGCTCTAATTCTCTCTTGTACTTGTTTATTAACATAACAGACATGTATGATAGACGCTCAGCAAGATTATAAGAGAAAAGTGCACACCCAGAATTGACAAGCTATTGCAATCCTGATGTACTTCCATCGGATCCGTATTGGAATAATTCTAGATTTGATTATGAAACAAATCCTGATGCAGAGTCAACATCGTCTAAAAGCACATCACTTGGGGAAGAGGAAGATGATCGGGCTCCAGACGAACTTGCAGGTGCCATAGTATTAACTAGTCCGAGTGTATTGTCCCATATTTTTGGTAGGCGAATATTTAAATTATTTTATTATTTTAAATTTTATTTTTGGAATATTAATGGATTTTAATATTGAATTCGTTTATTGAAAACGAAGTTTGAACAATAAATTTATATTTATTATAAAACGTGTTCGAAATGGAACGGCGGTTCGTAATATAGAGTTTTGAACTTTAATTGAGTATACAAGATCCGATATAAGTCGGATTTCTTTGAAACAAGAAACGCTGGAATCTTGTTGATTCTAGTTCTCATATGAAAGTGAAAAATCCAGATTTCGTGTTATAGATTGTTAGTTATGTCCAATTCAAATTTTAAAATAGTCGTTATTAAAATATAACGTTTGTTTAATATATTTAATAGGGAAATTTAAATCGTTTAACTCAAATTCGGAAATATTGAGTTGTATAATTTATATTTGGAGTTGTATATATATTTTGTTTGGACATATATGATAAAAAGAATTTATTATGATTTATTTGGAATTTATATAATATTTTAATCGATATTATATAAGCATTAAAAATAGCCATTTTTGTAAATTGTCTTAGTTTTCAATGAAATTAGTTTCATTGGAACCATATCGTTAATTTTTTTTCAGAAAATCAAATTTCATGGAAAACCGATGTCGTATGTGACTTCGGTGGCCAAAAACGTCTCTGTTTCTATTTAATTGTTTATACAATTTAGACAGGGGTAACTTTTAATGAATAAATGACTGGCCAAACAAACTTCAAATTTAGCTAAACAAGATTCATTGGGTCCGTGGGAAAGAAGTCTAGTAAAATGTCAACGTCTCATATTTTTTTGATTTTTCTGTAATTATAGGAATTTTAAACGCTTGATTTTTCATCGATATTTATAAAGGACTTTTCACAAATGATCTCGGAATTCGATGAAACTTGTCGCCAGTGTATTATAATTTAAACAGTAATCAATTTGGAACTAACCCATGATTAATAATTGATTAGTTAATTAGATTATGGTTGGCATTTGCAGATAGAAACAAAAGAAAAAGAAACAGGATATGAGAAGTCGGTCGTTCTGTTGTGAAGCAGTTTGGTGACCATGTAGGAAAACGTAGTTACCATTTTATAAAGTGTTAATTAAATACAAACCTGGTTAAGGATATGAAAACAAACGAGTATCAAGGAACGAAATTTTAGGGTTTAGCCCGTTTTAGTTGTACTGTAAATAAATTATTTTAAATGCAGTTAAGGTTAACATGACTTAGATCGATTAACGGAAAGCTAATTGAATGATTTAGGAATACATAAATTAAATAAAACCGAGTCAGTTTTTTCAATCGGAAACAAAACAAGTCAGCCCTACCAAAGTAACTAGTAGGTTTGTACATAGTGTAATAATTTGTTGTGTTAAACCTGAATAGGAATTTAATCTTCTGTTTAACTGTACTAGGGTACTGAAAATGGTGACAACAGTGAGCGAAATTAAAGAATCCAAACAAGTGTATTTATACCATGATAAATTGACATAAACGTGACTAAAGAAATTAGTTAGCATAATTAAATTATATAAACTTTAAATATTGATAATTGTGTATTACGACAACAGAATTGGATAGAACATGAAATGTTGGAACCAGCTTGAAGAGCACAACATCCTGGAATAGAAAGAGGTGGAATTGGAGTGAACTAGACATTCATTTAAATTAAACGATTGTTTAATTTAATTGTAACAAGCTGTTTTAACAATGGAATGGAATCAAGGTGAGTTAAACTCACTCAGTTCTTCCCATTTATATTTTATATAAGTTGGGTATTTATTTTGTTCGCTATGGTTGACAATGATTGACTAATTGTTAAATATATTGCATATATTTATTGAACCGATGAAATTAAACACTGTTTAATTTCAGTGAAAAAAACAAGTCGTTATTTTAACGATTGGTCCCAATAAAGGTAACTTACCTTATTGGTCAAGTTTATAAAATAAATGTGTTCAATCGTTTGAATTGTTTGTTTTATTTTGTTAATTGGGTTATGTCAAATCGTTGTTATTTACTGTTATTGAAATTATCAGTTAAATTGAATTGAATAATATTATTTGAAGTAACCTATGTGAGCACAGAGAAGTACAGGTTAGAGGGATCCAGCTGGATTCCTCAAATAGATTTAAGGTTATTTATTTTCATATTATCATTATATGAACTGTTCTGATTGAATGATTAATTTGATTTGTTGACCATTGACTTGAAATTCAACACTTGTTTTGTTTAAACCATTGGGTGATATTGGTTGAGTAATTGGCAGTACAGGGCCTTTAAATCAATCGTTTTCTACATATCGATTTACCGTCAGGTAAATCGATAGAAGAGAATTTATAAATTTTATTTTATAACTGGAGATAATTTTTGAAATATGTTATATTGAGTAAAAGTGATTAAAAAGAAATAAATGGTTATTATTTATTTCTTAAATTTATAATTGATTAGTAAATGATTTTATGAAGTAAATTTTGATGTTAATCAGATTTATAAGCAAAAGAATATAAAATTAACCCAATGGTTAAGAATTGGAAAATTGTTTTGTTAAGGAACAATTAAATGGAATTATTTAAATTAATTATATTATTAATTAATTTAAAGGATGGACCAAATGAAATTGGTTAACGAATCAATCAGTTGTTTTTAACTGAGATTAATTTTTGAATTCATTTGTTTGAATTAATTTAATAAAATAGTTTAATGAATAATTGATTTAATTTTAATAAGATTTTAAAAGAAATTTACTATTTATTTTAGTTAATTAAGAAATTAACTACTGCTACTGTAGTTAATAATTGAAGTAAATTATTATTTTAATTAATAATAATTATGGAGATTACTTTTTAATTCATTTAAAACGTGATCAAAGTTGAAATGAAACTGAATTGAATTGTGAAAAGGGTTAACGAGTTAAACCGAGTTTTATAACGAAGCTATAAAAAGGGATTTTAAGCAAATATGATAGCTTAAATTAAATAATTATTTAATAATTGAAATTAGAAAAAGGAAATTGAGAAGTGAGGAAATGGTATGAAATGGTTAAGTAAGGGTTATTCCGAGGTTCGGAATGTGATATTCCAAAGTTTGGAATGGTTAACGAAGTGAGATATATTTAAAAGCGAGAGTATAAGCTAAGTAAAAATGTTTTGGAAATGGCATCGAATATACGTTGTCGTAAATGATTTACAACAATTTTGTAAATGGAAGTTCAGAGTTTAGAAATGAAATCAAAATATTAGTTGTCGACAATAATTTATAATGGAATTTATAAATAAGTAAGAGCTTTGAAAAATGAATGTGTAACAATTGTTACAAATACTAAATCGAACTATTGGATTTATTACTACAAATCCTTAAAAAGATAACTATGTGGTTTTAGACAATGCATAGGTTATTGAAATGATTTTAAAAGGTGCAATATAAGAAAATAAAATGTTTTGCAATGGAATCGTAACGTTTGTTACAGATGATAAGTTGGATTGTATTGATCTAAATAAATATAAGGATTTGTAAGAGATGTCATTATAAGAGTTGTAAAAGATATAAAGGCAAGATTTATAAAGATATTTATATGGCATTTATAAAGATATTTATATTAGGTTGTTAAAGACAGTTATATATGATTTTAAAACAATATAGTAATGTTGTTGCAAACAAGTTGAAGACTATTTTTAAAGAGATGTTAAGGGAATTTTATAAAGGATTCTATTTATAATGAAATCGAAGTTCAGTTATAATATTATAAAGGAACAATAAATATTAATAGAGAATTAGTAGAATAATAATTACTTAATAATTTATTAAGTAAACGGTGTTGAGATTTAAGGAAGGTTTCAAAAGGAAACCGTGTGGTTAATAAATTTCTATCTATCCTGAAGATATGAATGTTGTTGGTCACGGTCTGAGACGTAAATAAAATACCCTAATGTGAACAACTTCACGATTATCCAAGAATGGTATTAGTTTATAAACAAAAGAATTGAGGAAAACATAAGTTATGATTTCCGTAAAGAACGTCAAAATCTGTATTCGAAAAATTTATAAGCGAATGAAATAATTTGTAAAAATATTCTTATTTATAATAAGTAATAGATAAACTCCAAATATTGGAAGATTTAAAGAATATCATTAACAGATGTTTATTCGAAGAGGCCAAGTAATGTCGATTACTGAATCAGTAAAGTCATTACGTTCTCATGATTATTTATTTGATAGTTAAATAACCGACTATTAAATCTAGCCAAATACGATCGTTGGTACGGAATGACCAGGACTAAATTATGTTCGAAAAACCATTCCGACTAGCAAATAAGTGGAAGTTGATTGAAGATAGAGCATTGAAGACCATGTATCCTCATAAACGGAAGAAACACTGGCTGAATTTCTCTGGTTTAGCGGCCAGAGATATTTTGGTTGTGATTCTATCGTGATTGGAATCTATGGATTGCAAGGACTACTCGCTAATGATCCTTGGGGTGATACCTATATAGGATGTGGTAGAAGGGTTCCTTTGGTTCATCCTATTTCTAGATGACTTGTATGGACGAATGTCTGACGGAGTATTTCTGAAATCATGTACGTTGATTTTTACGAAGATACCGAGTTGGTGGCGAAAAGGGCGCACTTCTTTTACAACCAGAGTATATTTGTGGACGTCAATTAGTGATTTGACGGATCTGACAATGTGGCATTTAAAGTGAATGGAAGCTAGATATTCTAAAAGTAAGTATGACCTCACGCCTCATCAACTGGGAAATGGTATAAAATCGGGTAGGTCGCATGGCTATGTGGGTCGCACCCATCAAAAGGGTATATCATTACTTGATCTGGTGACCAATGCTTTCAGTTATCCCATTTTAATTTTTGTATGTATGTTAGCGGCTCGGATGGTTGGCCTCCAACCATGGTAATGAAATATTCGGTACACTCAAGCGAAGCGAGGGGCCAGTCATGTTTAGCCTGGGTTGCAAGATGTTATTGTTGAATCCCAATGTATTCATTTCTAGATATACATTGTCGAGTAGGTAGTCCCTTACCTTGTTCGGAAATTCATTCTCTAGAGCCCACGGTTTTGATTGTATACTATGTATATAGAGCGTGAGATGCAAGTGTTCTGCTAGATTGATATTTATTTGTATTTAGACACTATTATAATATCAGAAAAGATATTGATTTCAAAAATGACTTGGGTTATCGTAAGGTAAATGTAACAACCCGTATTTCGATAACACATTAAAACAAGAAATCAAGGCAGAATTTAATTATAAAACCTGAATCAGGATAAACGGGTTGCGCCATTGCGTTCGTCTCGGAAAAATACGCGAAATAGAGTCCGAAATTTCGTAAATCGGAGTTCGTATGACTGAGATATGGCCTCGCAAAGTTTCACGAAAATTCAAATCCGAAAAAAGATTTGAAATTCAGCCCAATTAAGACACCACTCCATTTTTAGGCCTGGTTAAGACACCACTCCATTTTTTAGACTTGACTTCTTCCCCAAGACATGCTTTGATGGCTTGGATTGAATCTAGGTTTAATCCTATGGCCTAAAACACTTGCCTAATCTATAAATAAGACCCTAACCTATCCTAAATCCTCATTATTCATTCATGCAACTAAACTATGGCAAAATTTTACTCTCATGGCCTCCACTCTCTTCATAAAATTTCTAAATGGTTTCTATGAGAGATTTTCCATGCATACAAGTGTTTTCAAGCTTGTATGGGTGTCATTAGCTTGCATTCAAGTCAAGTTTCTATCTTTGCATCATAAAGCAAGGGTTTTGATCATTTGGCTCAAGGGTTTTTATGTTAGAGCTTGCATTTTGGGTCTATTTGATTGCATAAGGGCTTTGTCATATCTTTTGTGCCTTCATAGCAATGTAAGCCCTTTCCCTACTCTTAGATATTAACTATGAAGTTAAATGTTCATGTTGTAAGTTTGGGTTTGATCATTGAGTATGATACATGCTATCATGTCATGCAAGTTTATGAAGTCATTATCTTGATCTTGTGAGCTAAAAGCTACAACCTTTATGTTGAAATGTTGCATTAGGCAACATGAGAACCCTCATAACCTTTATGTCAACTTGCATATGAAGTCATAACCCTTATATGATGATATATGCGAGTTACTGGTCATCATTCCATATCTTTTGTCACCATGATTCGCTTATGTGCCAAGTTTGGGTTTATGCATGTTTCGAGGCTTAAGAATGTAACATGCAAGTTAATGAACACATTTGTGCCTCATTTGCCACCATGATTAACTTGTGGCTTAATATCCATTTTTGTCATGCCTTTGCCAAGTCTCTTCTTTTAATCCATTACGTTGTCGCGAACGTATATGCGAGTTTAAAAGCGTTGGGTTATGTTATGGGTAATTTCTGATGACATGAAAATACAACTTGAAAACATGACTTGAAATATAACATGGAAGTTGACATGTAAGTATGCATAAAAACATAAGCTTGGGAATTTACCTATTAAGTTAGGTCTACCCTTTGGGAATTTACCTATT
This sequence comes from Allium sativum, assembly GCA_030737875.1. Classification (NCBI taxonomy): domain Eukaryota; kingdom Viridiplantae; phylum Streptophyta; class Magnoliopsida; order Asparagales; family Amaryllidaceae; genus Allium; species Allium sativum. Next base: position 632,485,833 of record CM060920.1, read on the forward strand.
AAGTTAGGTCTACCCAAATGCTTGAAAACTTGTAACATGTTTTGGGAAACATGATGGACATGACACTTAGATAATATAAGTGTGGCCAACTCGAGGTTGGGTTGAGTTTGCAACGTAAAACTATCCGGAACCGACCGGCCAACTAGTAGTTGCAAACAATAGGACCCAATGTGAGAAGTTGGTCATGTTGTGCTTGAACCCGAGGTTAGACCAAGTTGTGGTGTAAAGCTACCCGGAACCGACCGGCTTAACTAGTAACCACAACAAAGTCTAATGTGAGAGGTGAAGGTGCATTAAGTAATTAATGCCACATGATAGGGTTAAGTTAATTTGATTAATGACTCTTAACCAAATATGACATGGACAAATGGGTTAAGTAATTTGATTAGGCTAATGATACTTAACAAAACATGACAAGGTTGGGTAGGTTAAGTAACTTGATTTGCCTAATGACACTTAACCATTTTTATATGACTAGTGGATGGGGTTAAGTTAACCAACACTTAATCAATCCAACGCGATAACTTGGTAAGGTTAAGTAAGTTTTCTTAATGACGCTTAACCGAAAAATACGGTTAACGAATGGGGTTAAGATTAGACTCAACTAGTCTAAACATGGAAATCGGATGGGGTTAAGTTAGCCTAGACTTAATTAATCCCACTTGGTAGTTTAATGGGGTTAAGTTAAACACTTAACTAATCTAAACGTGATGAATTGATGTGGTTAAGTGACCTATACTTATCCAATCTAACTCGTTAATTTATTGTGGTTAAGTTAACCAATACTTAACCAATATAACGTGAAAACATGATAAGGCTAAGTCACGAATCGCTTGAATACACTTGACCGATTTGACTAAGTAAATTGATAGGGTCAAGTTAATATATACTTAACCAATCTAGAATGATAATTGGACGAGGTTAAGTCGTGAATTTCTTAATATACTTAACCAACTTGAGCATGGTTTGTAGGGTTAAGCCTTGAACTTGGATACTTAGCCAATCTTGACAGGATTTGTAGACGGGTTAAGTCATGAACTTAAGTGACACTTAATCCATTATGTAAACCCTAGTTCTGAGGATTAGGTGGATAACCGTAGTTAACAAGGATAACGGGAACAATGCTAAGTGGTAAACCTTAGTTGAAGAATAACTAAGTAATGATTCTTAGTCAAGGAAATTTAGACCAGTTCATAGATAGATGAGTAACCTGATACGGTAGGTCATCGTTTAAGTATACGAGTAGGAGCAAGTATCTGATTTAGATAAAGGCTCCAGCGAACTGGGTAACGAAGCAGCGACTTCGGGGAACATGAGGATATTCTTGGTATCCCTCTATGAGCTGCCAGGTGATTATACTAGGCTCATGAGAGGTTAAGGTCTGCGTTAGAAGAACCAAGAGTATGCCTTGGTTGCTATACGAGCGACCTAAAGACGGGAATGGATAGGGGATAGTCGACGATACACGGTCATACCCTAGATAGCATTTCGTCAGGCTACCTACCATCTTTGGTCAAGCGTGTACGTACGGAAAGGCAGAGAACACCCAAAAGACCATAATTGCTATCTAATTATGGTTGCGGTAAGGCTTGAATGTGGGTTGGCCTGTGTTGTGTTCTCATACAGGATTTATCCTGTCTTGTCTTTCACTAGTTGAGGGAGTGGTCTCGTGGGACCATAGCCACGTATAAGAAAAACAGACCTTAGCATCTGCATCGGCAGATAAATCGAAAGCTCCCGACCGAGTCCTGTATTTCTTGATTTGCCCTGTGACAGGACTCGGATGGCACGATGTGATACATGTGCATGCAGTAATGGAAAAGCGATTCACGATGAATGTGTGGGAAAAAGGGCGCGGTTGGCGGTTAGCGTAATCCCTAGTGGCCCTAGGTGGTTGAACACAAACCGAGATACGAAAACGTGCAATAGGTAAGCATAATCCCAAGCAGCCCTAGGTAGCATAAGTCCTAGTTGTACAAACAAATACTTCATGTTGGAAGACCCTATCTAGGTTTAGGGTAACAGTCCAAACCGATCTTAAGGATCATGGAACTATGTTAAAGTAATATAGAATCTCATGGGAAAGCCCGTATGGTCTACGGCAAGGGACTGAACATTTACATGGAATAAAACATACAAGTTGAGTAACCTATATATGCGATATATTTGGTTGACATGGACCATTACACGACTTTTGAGTGAGGGTCATTCTTGGTTAACACATGACACGGTGGGGATACTAGTACGGTAGGTGCAGAGCTAAAATACAGGATAGATATCACGGGGCGTTATACGTGACAGATATATTGGGGATATTATACTTGATAGAAACCTGATGATGTGATACCTTGTTTTATCTTGACATCGTAATTTATCATGACACCTTAGTTTATCTGAGTTCAGTAGTTCATCCTGTTATTTTGATTTAGCTTATCTATCTTGTTATCATGCTTATGTTCATCTCAGTTTCTCATGTCAGTTAACTTTACTAGTTTTTATGCTAATAGTAGATAGGGCTTACTCAGTCTTTTTGACTGAACCATTTTGTTTCGCCTCTTTTCTTCCGTTTCCCCCCAGGTTACAGGGAGGAAATACTGTTGTTTAGTTCGGACTTCTTCTGCTTGAAGGTCATCATGGATGGCTTGGACTTTTCTTGGCTAATGGCTACTTTACTGTTTTTACTTGGGGAATAATTTATGAAAATGTCTTTATGCTTCTTTACTATTACAAGACAGGTTTTGATGTACTCTGATGTAAAAGGCTTTAGACCTTATTTATTCATGTTATGAAAGTTTGATTTTACTTCCGCTATTTTATATGTTCTGTCTTGTGATATTTCTGTGCATGTTTACCAATAATGCCCCTCTAAAGCTAGTGCATTCCTTTGCGAGTGACCCTAGCGGAGGCGGGGTGTTACACGTGGTATCAGAGCAGAAGGTTTCCAGACTGGGCAAAAGTTTTTAAAGACCTTCTGAAAACTATTTGAAAACCGTTTACAAAGAAGCATTTTTTAAGAAAATTTTCTTTTAAAAGAAAAAGGCTATTCCCCAAAGGCCATTAGCACTATCCTTGTTTCCTTAATTGAGTCTCTTTTCCTTTCTTTCCTCCATCTGTAGTCACAGTAGTTTTAACTGCGACTAGTCTTTTCTACCTACGAAAGTGCTTTCCATACGATGGAGGTGGTTCTCGAGAGACCAGTGGCCGCGTTATAAGAAAGGATCGTGAGAAAGCAGGATAAAGGATACGAGCTTAAGGATGAGCAACTTGTTGGTATGTCTTAGTCCTCAAAGGAGGGAGAAAGATGAACAATGAAACCCATGACGAGAGAGTACCTTTGGCATGGTAAAACGGGGCGGATAGTTAAGTATTATGGGACAAGGACAAGATCATCGGGAGGGCAGTAGTATGCTCTCATTTCTAGAGTACCGCGGAAGGAGGGTAACGATCTTGTCAAATGTTTAGCTTTTCTTCTCTATCATCCCGTTAGGACTTCGTTGTTCGTATCATTTAAGTCTGCTTCGATAGTTGAGTCTCTGCCCCTTAAGTACTAGCGTAATAGAGAATCCCATTTTTGTCTCAAAGTCCTATTGGAGAATCAGTCCATTTATACATGACTTGTTTGGATTTGGGAATGTCTATGCCAAGTGTTGAGTTTGGAAATAATGCTTATGTTTATAAGCTATGGATGGATTCTAGGGATGAAGTGGTTATCCAGTAGGGGGTGCCACTCTCGGTTTTGATAGGAGGGTAGTTAGACCTTTTGACTAGCCTTGGTAATGCCCTCGAAGTATCTGGTAACCTTTTTGAGGTTCTGTCATGACTAGTTACTTAGAATCCCTTGATGCCTTTATTGGAAATTTGAAGCCCGATCGAGTGGTGTTCGCCAATAAGACGGATGGTTTACTTCATTTATGCATGGGTTATAGAGATCACCCTAGTAAGTGCGCATGATAACCTGATTGACATCTGTTTACTTTCAAGAGAAAGTTCTTCTACATGGAATGCCTTATAGTATATAAACGAGATCCAAGATTCACTAGTGAATTTTGGAAAGCTTGCATGAGATCATGAGTACGCAGTCATGTTTGCGTCAAGTATTCTAGGAAAAGGATAAGTGCAAGTGGAACGAGAGGCGACGAAGAAATGAGTTCCAGCTCATGTTATGGAAACAGGAATAAGAAGCTACAAAATCGCGAAGTTAAAAGATGACTTTGATGGTCAAAGACTAGATACGCGCATGATATCTCTTTTTGGGAGTATATCCTTGATCCCTGTTTTCTGTAGAGCTTACTTGTAGGCTATTTTTTGTGGACATCCTCTCGGTCCTATTCTCCGTTACAAACCCTGTAAGGAGTTTGTCCTGTTTATCTTCTCGACCCTGTTTCAGGGAATTCTAGGTAGAACCCTATGGATGTAAACATGTATTTGAAACATGTTATGATTGATATGGTTGTAAGTGGTTGCAAGTGGTTGCTCGTGGATGCGCGAATACACATTAGATACTAGCTCGACTCGGTCACATTTCATATTGCATATGCATGAGTATTTATACTTGTTTATGGATGAAATTGAATGTGTTATCATGTGATTGTTGCATATGAATGAATGATTTTGCACGCATATAGTATCTATATGACTAGGACTATTTGCATACATGTTGGATTCATGGCACTATACATATTTTGCATTAGAAAGATTATTCAGGCCTGACCATTAGCATTAGCTAAGGAACATGTACACACACGTTTTGCATATATTCATACAGCATTAGAAATCATCTAAGGACAATGGTTGCTTGTGGATGATGTTTTGAGTAGATGGATGATGGATGGTAGGATATGTTCTTCCTAACTTGGAGATTTCGGGGACGAAATCCTAAAAGGAGGGGAGAATGTAACAACCCGTATTTCGATAACACGTTAAAACAAGAAATCAAGGCAGAATTTAATTATAAAACCTGAATCAGGATAAACGGGTTGCGCCATTGCGTTCGTCTCGGAAAAATACGCGAAATAGAGTCCAAAATTTCGTAAATCGGAGTTCGTATGACTGAGATATGGCCTCGCAAAGTTTCATGAAAATTCAAATCCGAAAACAGATTTGAAATTCAGCCCAATTAAGAAACCACTCCATTTTTAGGCCTGGTTAAGACACCACTCCATTTTTTAGACTTGACTTCTTCCCCAAGACATGCTTTGATGGCTTGGATTGAATATAGGTTTTGATCCTATGGCCTAAAACACTTGCCTAATCTATAAATAAGACCCTAACCTATCCTAAATCCTCATTATTCATTCATGCAACTAAACTATGGCAAAATTTTACCTCTCATGGCCTCCACTCTCTTCATAAAATTTCTAAATGGTTTCTATGAGAGATTTTCCATGCATACAAGTGTTTTCAAGCTTGTATGAGTGTCATTAGCTTGCATTCAAGTCAAGTTTCTATCTTTGCATCATAAAGCAAGGGTTTTGATCATTTTGGCTCAAGGGTTTTTATGTTAGAGCTTGCATTTTGGGTCTATTTGATTGCATAAGGGCTTTGTCATATCTTTTGTGCCTTCATAGCAATGTAAGCCCTTTCCCTACTCTTAGATATTAACTATGAAGTTAAATGTTCATGTTGCAAGTTTGGGTTTGATCATTGAGTATGATACATGCTATCATGTCATGCAAGTTTATGAAGTCATTATCATGATCTTGTGAGCTAAAAGCTACAACCTTTATGTTGAAATGTTGCATTAGGCAACATGAGAACCCTCATAACCTTTATGTCAACTTGCATATGAAGTCATAACCCTTATATGATGATATATGCGAGTTACTATTCATCATTCCATATCTTTTGTCACCATGATTCGCTTATGTGCCAAGTTTGGGTTTATGCATGTTTTGAGGCTTAAGAATGTAACATGCAAGTTAATGAACACATTTGTGCCTCATTTGCCACCATGATTAACTTGTGGCTTAATATCCATTTTTGTCATGCCTTTGCCAAGTCTCTTCTTTTAATCCATTACGTTGTCGCGAACGTATATGCGAGTTTAAAAGCGTTGGGTTATGTTATGGGTAATTTCTAATGACATGAAAATACAACTTGAAAACATGACTTGAAATATAACATGGAAGTTGACATGTAAGTATGCATAAAAACATAAGCTTGGGAATTTACCTATTAAGTTAGGTCTACCCTTTGGGAATTTACCTATTAAGTTAGGTCTACCCAAATGCTTGAAAACTTGTAACATGTTTTGGGAAACATGATGGACATGACACTTAGATAATATAAGTGTGGCCAACTCGAGGTTGGGTTGAGTTTGCAACGTAAAACTACCCGGAACCGACCGGCCTAACTAGTAGTTGCAAACAATAGGACCCAATGTGAGAAGTTGGTCATGTTGTGCTTGAACCCGAGGTTAGACCAAGTTGTGGTGTAAAGCTACCCGGAACCGACCGGCTTAACTAGTAACCACAACAAAGTCTAATGTGAGAGGTGAAGGTGCATTAAGTAATTAATGCCACATGATAGGGTTAAGTTAATTTGATTAATGACTCTTAACCAAATATGACATGGACAAATGGGTTAAGTAATTTGATTAGGCTAATGATACATAACAAAACATGACAAGGTTGGGTAGGTTAAGTAACTTGATTTGCCTTATGACACTTAACCATTTTTATATGACTAGTGGATGGGGTTAAATTAACCAACACTTAATCAATCCAACGCGATAACTTGGTAAGGTTAAGTAAGTTTTCTTAATGACGCTTAACCGAAAAATACGGTTAACGAATGGGGTTAAGATTAGACTCAACTAGTCTAAACATGGAAATCGGATGGGGTTAAGTTAGCCTAGACTTAATTAATCCCACTTGGTAGTTTAATGGGGTTAAGTTAAACACTTAACTAATCTAAACGTGATGAATTGATGTGGTTAAGTGACCTATACTTATCCAATCTAACTCATTAATTTATTGTGGTTAAGTTAACCAATACTTAACCAATATAACGTGAAAACATGATAAGGTTAAGTCACGAATCGCTTGAATACACTTGACCGATTTGACTAAGTAAATTGATAGGGTCAAGTTAATATATACTTAACCAATCTAGAATGATAATTGGACGAGGTTAAGTCGTGAATTGCTTAATATACTTAACCAACTTGAGCATGGTTTGTAGGGTTAAGCCTTGAACTTGGATACTTAGCCAATCTTGACAGGATTTGTAGACGGGTTAAGTCATGAACTTAAGTGACACTTAATCCATTATGTAAACCCTAGTTCTGAGGATTAGGTGGATAACCGTAGTTAACAAGGATAACGGGAACAATGCTAAGTGGTAAACCTTAGTTGAAGAATAACTAAGTAATGATTCTTAGTCAAGGAAATTTAGACCAGTTCATAGATAGATGAGTAACCTGATACGGTAGGTCATCGTTTAAGTATACGAGTAGGAGCAAGTATCTGATTTAGATAAAGGCTCCAGCGAACTGGGTAACGAAGTAGCGGCTTCGGGGAACGTGAGGATATTCTTGGTATCCCTCTATGAGCTGCCAGGTGATTATACTAGGCTCATGAGAGGTTAAGGTCTGCGTTAGAAGAACCAAGAGTATGCCTTGGTTGCTATACGAGCGACCTAAAGACGGGGATGGATAGGGGATAGTCGACGATACACGGTCGTACCCTAGATAGCATTTCGTCAGGCTACCTACCATCTTTGGTCAAGCGTGTACGTACGGAAAGGCAGAGAACACCCAAAAGACCATAATTGCTATCTAATTATGGTTGTGATAAGGCTTGGACGTGGGTTGGCCATGTTGTGTTCTCATACAGGATTTATCCTATCTTGTCTTTCACTAGTTGAGGGAGTGGTCTCGTGGGACCATAGCCACGTATAAGAAAAACAGACCTTAGCATCTGCATCGGCAGATAAATCGAAAGCTCCCGACCGAGTCCTGTATTTCTTGATTTGCCCTGTGACAGGACTCGGATGGCACGACGTGATACATGTGCATACAGTCATGGAAAAGCGATTCACGATGAATGCGTGGGAAAAAGGGCGCGGTTGGCGGTTAGCGTAATCCCTAGTGGCCCTAGGTGGTTGAACCCAAACCGAGATACGAAAACGTGCAATAGGTAAGCATAATCCCTAGCAGCCCTAGGTAGCATAAGTCCTAGTTGTACAAACAATAATTCATGTTGGAAGACCCTAGCTAGGTTTAGGGTAACAGTCCAAACCGATCTTAAGGATCATGGAACTATGTTAAAGTAATATAGAATCTCATGGGAAAGCCCGTATGGTCTATGGCAAGGGACTGAACATTTACATGGAATGAAACATACAAGTTGAGTAACCTATATATGCGATATATTAGGTTGACATGGACCATTACACGACTTTTGAGTGAGGGTCATTCTTGGTTAACACATGACACGGTGGGGATACTAGTACGGTTGGTGCAGAGCTAAAATACAGGATAGATATCATGGGGCGTTATACGTGACAGATATCTTGGGGATATTATACTTGATAGAAACCTGACGATGTGATACCTTGTTTTATCTTGACATCGTAATTTATCATGACACCTTAGTTTATCTGAGTTCAGTAGTTCATCCTGTTATTTTGATTTAGCTTATCTATCTTGTTATCATGCTTATGTTCATCTCAGTTTCTCATGTCAGTTAACTTTACTAGTTTTTATGCTAATAGTAGATAGGGCTTACTCAGTCTTTTTGACTGACCCGTTTTGTTTCGCCTCTTTTCTTCCGTTCCCCCCCCCCAGGTTACAGGGGGGAAATCCTGTTGTTTAGTTCGGACTTCTTCTGCTTGAAGGTCATCATGGATGGCTTGGACTTTTTTGGCTAATGGCTACTTTACTGTTTTTACTTGGGGAATAATTTATGAAAATGTCTTTATGCTTCTTTACTATTGCAAGATAGGATTTGATGTACTCTGATGTAAAAGGCTTTAGACCTTATTTATTCATGTTATGAAAGTTTGATTTTACTTCCGCTATTTTATATGTTCTGTCTTGTGATATTTCTGTGCATGTTTACCAATAATGCCCCTCTAAAGCTAGTGCATTCCTTTGCGAGTGACCCTTGCGGAGGCGGGGTGTTACAGTAAAAACCATCTGTATTTATGTGTGGTTTTGGTTTTACGATTATCCTTTTCTTTCAAAAAGATGTTGACTTTAAAATTAAGTTAGATGATACGTTTAAGCTTAGTGTTTTTTTCTCACTCTGGTTTACCAAACTGATCTGGCGTTTGTAATGCTCAGGTTAGACCGGGTTGTACAGGGTCAGGCTAGAGATGAGCTGGAGAAATCCAGACGTATGATATATGGTTGTTATTCCACCGTATGTGTTGTATATGAGGGAAAGATATTATAATTGTCCGGATTTGTTGATGTACTCTGATGATTGTAAGTATATTTTTCAAAGCTCTCAGTAAAGATCTATTTTACATTATATTTTGTCGCGCTACGATGTGAGACTCTGTTTTGTGTTGGTTCTTCTCTTTTGTTCTAATATTTCTTTCTTATCTCACCCTCTAATTTCTTTCTAATAATGTTCCTGTGTTTTCGGTGCTTGTATTGTCAAAATGGTGTTTTTGTGTCGATTTTCTAGGTCGAAAATCCTCGGGTTGTTACAGTGGTATTAGAGCTATTAGTTTAGTAATAACCTTGGATCTGTGGTATAACTCGATAGAGATGGGGGTTAGTAATACTCTAGATTGAGTGAATGTATATATACGAGAGTGTATTTGTAAATTATATATACAAGTGTTTTGTATTGTGTTGTTTGATTAGTTAAAGTGTTAGAAGCATTGAACTGGTAACACAATATTATTTTGTAAATAGGGTAAATGAACTAATTTTACCCGAAATATGTTTTTGAATAGAAATGAAATAATTTATCAATTTATTGAGATACCGTGGGTTATTTGATTTGAATGGAATTCAAATTGGATTAAAAATTTGAATTGAAACTTAACCTAGTTAAGTGAAATTGAATCAATAATGATATTGAAGTTAAACTAAATAAATTGGAATTTGGAAATTGAATATGAATAATATTAAATAGAAATCAATCGAATATTAATCGATTGATGTTCAAATATGATAAAACATAATAAGTATTAACATTAAATGTAAATTCAATTGATTTGGTTGTGTATTGCTTATTGATTTTGAATTTTTTGTTATTGAATATTAGATTGTTCGTATAGAAATAATCAACAATTTAATGGAGTTGGATGAATAATTAACTAAAGAATAAAATTCCAATATTATATATTGGAATGAAACTGCATATGAATTGAATTGGATGATATAAACCTGTATTGTAAAGTGAATTGATACTTCATGTTTGATGTTGTAATTGGTGTAGTTATACAAATTGATTAATGGAATATTATTTAAAATTTCATGAATTTGTTGCTTACATAATGATATGAGTTAAGTACAGGTGCCAGAAGGCTAGGAAGATTGATATTGGCTGAGTAGATCATATATACGATAGAGCAAGTATGCTCAATAGTGCTCGAAAAAGGTACGCCTACGCAAAAATATAATTTTTGGGTTTTGATTTTGTATTTCGACCATGTGATCGATGTATATATATTATTTGTTCCTGTGATATCGCACATGTCACTCCGTACAGGGGAGACTCTACCGATTTTTTTCGGGAAATTTAGGTGTTAGAAAATTTATATTGATTATAATGAATTGGTTTTCAATTTAAAATAAATTGGATTTAAAAATGAATGGGTTGTAACACTTTTTCTCGCCTTAGTAATTTTGGGGATGAAATTCATTTAAGGGGGGAAGAATGTAATGTCTCGTATTTTTGGCAGGCGAATATTTAAATTATATTATTATTTCAAATATTATATTGGGTATATTAATGGATTTTAATATTGAATTCGTTTGTTTAAAAACGAAGTTTGAACAATATATTTATATTTAATATAAAACGAGTTTGAAATGGCACGACAATTCGTTATATGGAGTTTTGAAATTTAATTGAGTATATAGGATCCGATATAAGTCGGATTTCTTTGAAACAAGAAACGCTGGAATCTTGTTGATTGTAATTTTCATATGGAATAGAAAAATCCAGATTTCGTGTTATAGATTGTTAGTTATGTCCAATTCAAATTTTGAAATAGTTGCTATGGAAATCGTTATTAAAATATAACGTTTATTTAATATATTTAATAGGGAAATTTAAATCATTTAACTCAAAATCGACAATATTGAGTTTTACAATTTATATTGGGAGTTGTATATATAACCTATTTAGATATATATATATATATATATGATAAAAATAATTTACTATGATTTATTTGAATTTATTTGGAATTTATATAATACTTTAATTGATATTATATAAGCGTTAAAAAGAGCCATTTTTGCAAATGGTCTCACTTTTCGATGAAATTAGTTTTATTGGAACCGTATTGTTAAATTATTGTCAAAAAATCAAATTTCGTGGCAAACCGATGTTGAATATGACTTCTGTGGCCAAAAACCTCTCTGTTTCTATTTAATTGTTTATACAATTTAGACAGGGGTAACTTTTAACGAATAAACGACTGGCTAAACAAACTCCAAATTTAACGGAACAAGATTCATTTGTTCCGTTAGGAATAGGTCTAATAAAATGTCAAGGTCTCAGATTTTTTGGATTTTTCTATAATTATAGGAATTTTAAACGCTTGATTTTTCATCGATATTTATAAAAGGCATTTCACAAACGACCTCGTAATTCGACGAAACTTGTCCCATTGGGTTCGGAATATTTGTTTATGCTAGGATTAGGTGTTTCATTTAAAATTTGGGATCATATGTGGTGTTAATTTTGCGAAAAGCTTCGCGTAAGTTTCATTTTAAATCATTCTAATATACTGTTATTTTTTCTATGCATACTTCTATATAAAGCTTGAAACGTAACCAAATTTGGTCAAACTACATTTGCGTGGTCAAAAACCAGTGCCTCCATCTTGAACGAACAACATCGTTCAAACTTTTCTCTCCTTCAATCTACAAATCTGTTCCCCTTTTCAATGAATTTCCAACAAAAAAAATATCAGGCTATTCGAGTCCTTTCGATCCAACGGTGGAGATGGATTTATGTGATGCGAGGTGACCGAAATTCATGTTTTATTGCTGGCATTCAAACTAGATATTAGGGCTATGGAGATCTTCATATTTGGTGATGCTCATGATGATGGTGGAGCGGGTCAGCGCGATGACTGGCGGCACATCTAATTGGCCTCTGGTAGTCGAGGCATGACGCAAAGTAGGTATGGCGTGCATGGGTTTCCATTGACAGTGAGCTCGCATGGGTTTTGGGTATCAAGGAAAATAGGGTGTTCGCAGAAAATAGGAGGAAGTCGGTCCAGTCCTTTCCTTTGAGCTAGTGTATTATAATTTAAACAGTAGTCAATTTGGAACTAACCCATGATTTATAATTTATTAATTAATTCGATTATGATTGCCATTTGCAGATGGAAACAAAAGAAAAGGAGAAGGGATAGGAGAAGTCGGCCTTTCTATTGTGAAGCAGTTTGGTGACCATGTAGGAAAACGTAATTACCATTTTATAAAGTGTTAATTAAATACAAATCTGGTTAGGGATATGAAAACAAACGAGTATCAAGGAACGAAATTTTAGGGTTTAGCCCGTTTTAGTTGTACTGTAAATAAATGACTTAAAATGCAGTTAAGGTTAACATGACTTAGTTTGATTAATGGGAAATTAATTGAATGTTTTAGGAATGCATAAATTAAATAAAACCGAGTCAGTTTATTCAATCTGAAACAAAATGAGTCAGCCCTACCAAACTAACTAGTAGGTTTGTACATAGTGTATAATTTGTTGTCTTAAACCTGATTAGGAATTTATTCTTCTACTTAACTATATTAGGGTACCGAAAATGGTAACAGCAGTGAGCAAAATTAAAGAGTCCAAACAAATTTATTTATACCATGATAAATTGACATAAACGTGACTAAAGATATTAGTTAGCATAATTAAATTATATAAACTTTAAATATTGATAATTGTGTATTACGACGATAGAATTGGACAGAACATGAAACGTTGGAACCAGCTTGAAGAGCACAAAGTCATGGAACAGAAATGCGAGGAAATGGAATGAACTGGACTTTTACTTAAATTAAACGATTATTTAATTTAATTGAAAGAAGTTGTTTTAATAATGAAATGGAATCAAGGTGAGTTAAACTCACTCAGTTCTTCCCATTTATATTTTATGTAATTCGGGTTTTTATTTTGTTTAATATGGTTGCTAATGATTGACTAATTGTTAAATATATTGCATATATTAATTAAACCGACGAAATTAAACACTGTTTAATTTCTGTGAAAAACCAAATCGTTATTTTAACGATTGGTCCTAATAAAGGTAACTTACCTTATTAGTCACGTTTATAAAATAGACGTGTTTAATCGTTTGATTTGTTTTGTTAATTCAGTAATGTTAAATCGTCGTTATTTACAGTTTCTGATAATCTGTTAAATTGAATTGAATAATATTATTTGAAGTAACCTATGTGAGCACAGAGAAGTACAGGTTGGACGGATCCAGCCGGATTCCTCAAATATATTTAAGGTTATTTATTTTCATACTATTATTATACGAACTGTTCTGATTGAATGATTGATTTGATTTGTTGACCGTTAACCTGAAATTCAACATTTGTTTTGTTTTAACTAATGGGTGATATTGGTTGAGTAATTGGCAGTATATGGCCTATAAATCAATATTTTTTACATATTGATTTACCATCAGGTAAATCGATAGAAGAGAAGTTATAAATTTTATTTTATAACTGAAGATAAATTTTGAAATATACTATATTGAATAAAAGTGATTAAAAAGAAATAAATGGTTATTATTTATTACTTAAATTTATAAGTGATTAGTAAATGATTTTATGAAGTAAATTTTTATGTTAATCAGATGTACAAGTAAAAGAGTATAAAATTAACCCAACGGTTAAGAATTGGATAATTGTTTTATTAAGGAACAATTAAATGGAATTATTTAAATTAATTATATTATTAATTAATTTAAAGAAAGGACCGATTGAAATTGGTTAATGAATTAATTAATTGTTTTTAGCTGAGAATAATTATTAAATTTATTTGTTTGAATTAATTTAATAAAATAGTTTAATGAATAATTGCTTTAATTTTAATAAGATTTTAAAAAGAAACTTACTATTTATTTTACTTAATTGAAGTAAATTATTATTTTAATTAATAATAATTATGGAGATTACTTTTTAATTCATTTAAAAGTTGATCAAAGTTGAAATGAAATTGAATTGTGAAAGGGGTTAACTGGTTTTATATTAAAACCGAGTTTTATAAGGAAGTAATAAAAAGGGATTTTAAGCAAATATGATAGTTTAAATTAAATAATTATTTAACAGTTGAAATTAGAAAAAAGAAATTGAGAAGTGAGGAAATGGTATGAAATGGTTAAGTAAGGGTTATTCCGAGGTTCAGAATGTGGTATTCTGAAGTTCAGAATGGTTAATGAAGTGAGATTTATTTAAAAGCGAGAGTATAATCTAAGTAAAAATGTTTTGGAAATGGTAACGAATATAATTTGTTGTAAATGATTTACAACGATTTTGTAATTGGAAGTTACGAGTTTAGAAATGAAATCGAAATATTAGTTATCGACAATAATTTATAATGGAATTTATAAATAAGTAAGAGCTTTGAAAAATGAATGTGTAACAATTGTTACAAATAATAAATTGAACTATTTGATTTATAACTGCAGATCCATAAAAAGATCGCTATGTGGTTTTACACAATACATAAGTTGTTGGAATGATTTGAAAAGGTATAGTATGAGAAAATAAAATGTTTTGCAATGAACTCTGTAACCTTTGTTACAGATGATAAGTTGGATTGTTTTGATCCGAATAAATATAAGGATTCGTAAGAGATGTCATTATAAGAGTTGTAAAAGATATAAAGGCAAGATTTGTAAAACTATTTATATGGGATTTATAAAACATCTATATTAGATTGTTAAAGACTGTTATATACGATTTTAAAACAATATAGTATTGTTGTTGCAAACAAGTTGAAGAATATTTTTAAAGAGATGTTGAGGGAATTTTATAAAGGATTCTGTTTATAATGAAATCGAAGCTCGGTTATAACATTATAAATGAACACTAAAGATTAGTAGAGATTTAGCAGAATAATAGTTACTTAATAATTTATTAAGTAAACGGTGTTGAGATTTAAGGACGGTTTCAAAAGGAAATCGAGCGGTTAATAAACTTTTATCTATCCTGAAGATATGAATGTTGTTGGTCACGGTCTGATAGGTAAATAAAATACCCCAACGTGAACGACTTCACGATTATCCAAGAATGTTGTTGGTTTATAAATGAAAGATTGAGGAAAACATAAATTATGATTTTCGTAAAGAACATTGAAAACTATACTTGAAAAGTTTATAAGTGAATGAAATGATTTATAAAATATTCTTATTTATAATAAGAAGTAAAAGATAAACTCCAAATATTGGAATATTTAAAGAATATCATTAACATATGTTTATTCAAAGATGCCAAATAATGTCGATTACTGAATCAGGAAACTCATTTCATTCTCATGATTATTTATTTGATAGTTAAATAACCGACTATCAAATCTGTTCAAATACGATGGTTGGTACGGAAAGACCGGGATCGAATTATATTCAAAAAACCATTCTGACTAGCAAATACGTGGAAGTTGATTGAAGATGGAGCATTGAAGACCATCATATCTTCATAAACGAAGAACTACTGGTTGAATTTCTCTGGTTTAGCATCCAGAGATATTTCGGTAGTGATTCTGTCATGATTGGAATCTATGGATCGCAAGGACTACTCGATCCTTGGAGTGATACCTATATAGGATGTGGTGGGAGGGTTCCTTCGGTTCATCCTATTCCTAGATGACTTGTATGGACGAATGTCTGACAGAATATTTCTGAAAATCACGTATGCTGATTATTACAAACATACCGAGTTGGTGGCGAAGAAGGGCGCATTTCTTTTACACTCAGAGTATATTTGTGGACATCAATTAGTGATTTGACGGATCTGAAAATATGGAATTTAAAGTGAATGGAAGCCAGATATTCTGAAAGTAAGTGTGACCTCCAGCCTCATCAAACAGAAATGGTATAAAATCGGGTAGGTCGCACGGCTATGTGGGTCGCACCCATCAAAAGGGAATATCATTAACTGATTTGGTGAAATTAAATCCCTTCGGTTGTCCCATTTTAATTTTTGTATGTATGCTATCGGTTCGGTTGGCTAGCCCACAACAGTGGTAATGATATATTTGGTACTCTCAAGCGAAGTGAGGGGTCGGTCATGTTTTGCCTTGGTTGTAAGATGTTCTAGTTGAATCCCAATATGTTCATCTCCATAGGTACATTGTTGATAAGGTGGTCCCATACCATGCCAGGAAATTCATTCTCCAATAAGAGCTTGCGGTTTTGATTGCATACTAGGTATGTAGAGCGTGAGATGCAAGTGTTCTGCTAGATTGATAATTATTTGTATTTAGGCACTATTTTATTATTAGAAATGATATTAATTTCAAAAATGATTTGGGTTATCATAAGGTAAAAACCATCTGTATTTATGTGTGGATTTGGTCTTATGATTATCCGTTTCTTTCAAAATGATTTTGACTTTAAAATTAAGTTGGATGATACGTTTAGTGTGTTTTCTCACTCAGGTTCACCAGAATGATCCGGCATTTGTAATGCTCGGGTTAAACCGGGTTGTATAGGTTTATGTTATCGAATGCTGTGAAGTCTTGAGATGAGCTGGAGAAGTCCAGACGTATGATATATGGTTGTTATTCTGCTGTGTGTGTTGTATATGAGGATAGGATATTATAACAGTCCAGATTTGTTGAGGTACTCTGATGATTGTAAGTATATTTTTCAAAGCTCTCAGTAAAGTTCTATTTTACATTATATTTTGTTACGCTGTGATGTGAGACCCTGTGTTGTGTTTGTTCTTCTTCTTCTTCTTCTTTTCTATGACAACTCCAATTTCGATAGACCAATTTTTTTTTTTTTTAATTTCAATCTATCGAAACTCGGATTGAATTGCTTTGGTATACTGTAGAAAAGACAGAGACATAAAACATGTCAGAACTCAGAAAAATATCTCACAGCGGAAAGGATAAAATATAGTATAATCATAACATAGCCTTACCGCATTATTAATAATGCCTAACCAGTATCCAAAGCTATCATGTCTCTGCCACAATCTAACATGCGAGTGTGTTATGAGGAGGGGGTCAGAACACAAGTTCTGGTGACTGGATTTAAACTATACACTTTGGATAATCTTACATATACCGTTCAATCATATTTTCTTAATTATTAGGCTACTTGGGTTAACAGCACTTAATGCTTACACACATGTCGTACCTATTTACTTCCCAGTGAATTAACCTAATACAGTGTATGTATCTATCTCTCAATATTGAGATACACCCCATGGTACCCCACTCAGACGGTTTCCACCGTATCATCGCTGGATTATAGCAGTCCCTAATCCTACGCCCGAATGTCATACGGATTTCTATATATATGTCAACGCTACGTCTGCAAAGAACCACTACTTCTATATTACGCAAGCGTTCGGATTGCCATCTTTGAACCATTCGATCGAATTTGGTTCCATCCTCAAATAATACCCTCTATTCTTATGATACACCACCCAGAGCGACATGAGTGTACCTAGACTTTCCCACGTACGTATCATCAATCGTTCTCGATGTCTATTGCACATGTTGTCTATATTTGCGCCCGAGTCCCATTGCAGGGCTAATCAAGAAACACAGAACTCAGTTGAGAGCTTTCAAATATTTGCCGATTGCACATGCTAAAGTCTGCTTTTACAGTGGCTATGGTCCCACTAGACCCCTCCCTCAACTAATGAAAGGCACCCAAGAATATCAAGAATGAGAAATTAACCCTGGCCCCCTATGCCCTTCAAACCTATTGGCCAACCTCACCCATAACTAGGTAGTAAAGTATATGGTCTTTTGGAGTTCTCCGCATTTCCGCTTTATGTACTGACAGAAGATGGTAAGTAGACGACGGGTTGCTATCACAGGGAACTAACTGGTCTCGCCGAATCACGCTTGTCCATCATAGTCTTTTGATTGCCCCTTATTATTGCAATCAAGGCACACTCATCGGTTCACCTACGCTGACCTAACCTCTATGAGTACAAGCGGATCATCTGCCACTCGCAGAGGAATACCAAGAGTACCCTACTTCCCCGGAAGCCGCGTGCTTCCCCTTTCAGTCCTATGGAGCCATCAAACAATTAGATGAATTTCGCTCCCCTCGTGCCTTATAACACCTCGATGATCTGCCCTATTGGGTTATTCACCCTCAACCATTCAGACTGGTCTAAGCGCCTTACTTTAGCATGTTGTTAGACCTTATGTCTAAACATTCTTTTACGCGCTTGTCTCACCTCACTAGGTTTCCAGTTAACTTGGTTATTCCAATTCATATTGAATTCTTATTCAAATTACCAAGTTTCTATTACTTATTAATTTCAGTCATACAACTTAATTCATTTAAGTTTATTAATAAGCTTACAACATGTTATTCTCTAGATTGTGGCCCAAGGTCTGTAATCCACAATCCCTTTTATATTCTTGTTTGATTTCAATAACATGTTTTACTTAATATGTAATTAAGTATATCTAATTCACATGTTTCTAATTAGCATGTCACTTACCATTTATGATTAAATATAACTTATTTCATTTCATAAGTTTTCCTCATCCTTTCTCATTTAATCATAATTCCACTTTACGTCGTCAATACGACATACCGTTGTTTACTTATTAACTTAATTCTATTAACTAAGGCCCATTAATAAGTTTCTCTACCCATTTACTATAACCTATGTTATAATTTCCCCTTGTCCCTATGACAAGTCTAAACATGTTATTCTTACCAATGGGTTTCAAACTCCCAGACTACTTAATTTATAATTAAGTACAATATTTTCCCCCCTTTTCTTAACTATTTTTTGGTTTTCCCCTTTTCTGATTACTTAATTTATAATTAAGTGGCACTTAACTTAATTCACCAGTTATCCCATTCCCTTACTAGTTTATTATAACCTAAGTTATAATATTCACTTGTCTCTAGGACAAGTCTACCTATTATACAACATTTTCATTAATGTTATTTATTTATAATACTTTAATATCATTCCCCTTTTTAACCATTTAATGTTGTAAACCATTATTCTTCATTCTCTATAATATATGTTCCTTATTATATTAAGGAAAACACTTCATGCACCTTATCAGTTTGATAGAAGGAATCAATGATTTATTTTCATAACATTTCCCATCTAAATCCGTGGTAGCAAGTATTTTTTTTAATTTTCTATATTTATTGTGGCTTACTTGCAACAATGTTTTCAAAAATAAGTCATTTAGGGAAATACATCACTTTTCCCTCTTATCAAACTAACTCAGTTCATTGCATTCCTTCATTTCTTATTTACTGAGTTAGACATTTAATTACCATCCTTGCCATTTATTCATATCTTGTTATATACATATATTTATTTACATATATACATACATACATACATATATATATATATATATAAGAACTAGACCTCTCATATTAAGCCTACACTTGTGGATGTTGGATTTGCCGGGCGGGTCCGGGCTGACTTCTACTACAAGTTGACTTAACCTCGTGTCTTAGCAAATGTTGTTAATTCTTGCACTTAGGCCTCTCACATTAGGTTCAACATTAGTGGCTGCTGGATATACCGGTCGGGTCCGGGCAAACTTCCACCACTAATGCAACCTAACCTCGTGCCATAAGTGTATTTAAAATTTTTAATTGTAATCCTAAGCATATTCATTTTCATTCAATCACTTATGTTCATATTAAATGGCGCTTCCAAATTAAAATCTCAAAACATAATATATGTTATGTTCATTAAATGAAAATTTTAGACATATTATCCTTTTTACTGTAATATAGTTTACAGTAATCTAATTTACATGTCGTCCAATTTTTGCCTATATTTTGTTGCATGTTATTTTCAACATATGTTTAATTCTACTAGGACATGTAAACATTCAATTGGGTAATTATTTTAACATGTCGTTCAATCAATAATATGTCCCAAGTAAAGCATGTAATTACAATCACTGAATTGGCTATTCATATCCTAACAAGTTTATTTTCTCCAACATGTAAACATTCAATAACTTAGCCAATTCAACATAGGAATTTCCTGACATATTCATATCAACATTTCAATTCGTTACAACAACAATTTATAATTAAACTGGCCATTTCAAAATTTATAAAAAAGCGGAATGCTAAACGATAGTCATAACATTATCTAAAGGATATAGCTTAAACCCACTCACCTTTAAGCTTTCCCCAAATGTTGGATCTGATCCGTTCTATCATCCGTGGTTTTCCTTTTCCCTTTAATTTGATTCATGACCTAACGACCATGGATTTATTATTTCATGAAAAGAGAAGGGAAAGAGAAATAATTTAAATAAATTGGTTCTTAGAGGTTTACCTTGCTTTTATGATTCAATAATCTTATTTATTAACGTTGATTCCCTCTTCCAGATCTGAATTCATAACCCTCCTAGGCTAACATTTTAATTTCAGAATAGATTTGAGAAGAGAGAGAGAGAGAGAGAGTTAGCTATGGCAGAGCTCTAGCGCAGCCGCCGAATTATGATGTTTAGGTTTAGGTCTAGGATTTTATTTATAGGTGCTCAAGACCTTATCGTACACGCAACGTTGAGTTATCATTGAACCAAGTTAAGAAAATAGTCCAGGTTCGCAAATGAATCTAGCCAAATCTTATCGTACACGCAGTGCTGAGTCAGCATTGGGTCCCTCAAGCTGTTTCGGCACAGAAATTTGAATTTCGAATGTTTGAATTGTTTTCGCGTAGAAATTTGATTTTCGAACTTTTGAATTTCTGGAATTTATTTAACTGTTTTATTCACACGAAATATTCTTATTTGTATACAATTCCTCTACCGACCATTTTACGCGTATATATATACGCACAATTTTAGTTTTATTTTCAGATTTCAAACGATGTTGCACCGTTATTTGATTCTTGCCATATTTCATTGACTGTAGCCTTATCTTGAAATTTATCTTTTGTATACATATATTTATGCATATATATATATATATATTCTCATATATATACATATATTTTCATTATTTCCTTATATGTACGTTCTTATCCTTTCAAATTTTGAATTTGTATACATACATATATTTGCATGTTCAGTTGGCCCTTTCTAAAACAAAGATAAAAATTATGCCACCGCCGGGGTTCGAACCCCTGACCTCTATGTTACAAATCCAATGTCTTAACCAACTGAGCTATGAAATCTTTTGTTAATAAGTCTTAAAACAATGATAATTATTGTTTCTCTCTACTTACTTCTCTTTTTCATGTTTGTTACAATAATTGAATTAAACTATTGCATGAATCTTTTTCTTTTAATGTTAATGCATTATGTTTGCAAATCAGAGCATGCAACATATTTACATTGCATGCAACCAATCCTTCCTTCTTTCAATGCATGCATTACATTTTTTCAGTGCATGTATTTATTACATGCAATCCTTTTTTATTCTTTATTTTATATTTTAATTTATTTGTATATATATATTTCTCTAGTGCGTATACAAACTTCTAGGCTTAATAACTTCTTCATATGTTGTCCGTTTTACGCAAACCAGGTGTCTATCTTGACCAGAATTCTGAGACAGACGCAATGGCGCAGTACGTTTTACTTAATTCACATTATTTAATTAAGTTATTCTTATTTTTTATCTTAAAAATATGGGGTGTTACATTCTCCCACCCTTAGGAAATTTCATCCTCGAAATTTAATAAGGGTAAAATCAATTAACCCCTCGCATAATATACATCCATCATGTGTGCATCCAATTTTAGCAAACATTGTGCACTTGTGCAATGTGAAAAACAACATAATAATGCATGTGTTCAAGCGGTACCTCCTATGTGTATGCAAATTTCTCAAAAATCCTTTTCAAAATACGATGCTCACATTCTAGATATACTAGAAGTTCTACATGAATGCAATATTTTGAAAATCAAAATGCTTTTTCATCTAAATTTTCCTACACTCTTACTGAGTAAGAGCATAGTTCATCCAATTGTTGCATCCATAATTCTACCAACCAACTTTTTTTTTCGAATTTCAGTAAAATCTAATTGTAATAACCCGGAAAATCTGGGCCAGTTTAAAATTTTTATTTTGGCAATTTTAGCGAATTTTGATTATTTAAAATGAATTATTTTAAATAATATCGACGAGAAATTTATTTTGAATATAATTCGACGTATATAATTATATACGTCGTCGTTAGAATATAAATATTTATATATAATTATAAATAGAATTGAAAATGGCGCGGTAGTTCGATAATTCGATTTCAAACTTCAATTGAATGTACCGGGTGCAAAACAAACTGGATTTTAGTGAAACCAAAAATGATAGGATCTAATTGATAATATCTTTCCAACGAATCCGAAAAATCAAGATTTCATATCGGGAATCAAAAGATGTGTCCAGCTGAAAATTCTGAATAGTCGCTACGGAATTCAGGCCCTTAAAAATGGACATTTTGCAAATGACCTCGGATTTCGACGAAACCACTTTTGTTGGGTCCGTGATGTCGAATTATTGCTAGGTTTAAAATTTCATAATTTTTCGAGTCAATATGTGAGCGTGGCAAAGGAAAATGCGTTTGACCATTTTCAGTTGATTTTAATCGACTGGAAATTGGCCATTTTCCAAACGGTCTCAGAATTCGACGAAACTAGTTTTGTTAGGACCGTATCGTCAATACGAAGCTAGAAAATATTTTTCTGTAATTTTTCGAGTTAGTATGCAACCCCAGTAAATTGAAATGCGCGTTCAAATTCAATATATAGAGTTATATGTTGATTTTGACCGAAACTGATTGTAACGA
Source organism: Allium sativum (assembly GCA_030737875.1). NCBI lineage: Eukaryota > Viridiplantae > Streptophyta > Magnoliopsida > Asparagales > Amaryllidaceae > Allium > Allium sativum. The sequence goes on from CM060920.1 coordinate 632,508,963, forward strand.
TCAATTCAGCTTACGATACATATCCCATTGTGTTCGGAATGGGGGTAAAACGCTAGGGACGACAGGCGGTGCGTTCGATTCTGAAGTCGATAGGAAAAGTTACCTTTTGGCGAGAAATGAAATAATTAAATAATAATAAAAAAATACCTTTCTCTCCTTAACCAGCCCCCCCCCCCCCCCGTTCCAAATCATTTCGAAAGAAAGGAAAAAAAAAAAAACCAAATCGCTCAGGCGATTAACGCCGCCACCGCCACCGTGGGCCAGCCGCCGTCCCACCCTCCATCTCCCTTCCTCCGACCTCCTCCAGCACCCTCTGCTCCTCTTCTCTCTCCCCTCCAGCGCCGAAGTCGAAGCCCCCTTGCCCCAAAACGCGCCGCCGCTGAGACCCAGAGCCGCCACCCACCTCCACCTCGCGTCAGCCCCCTCCGAACCATCCAAGCCACCGTGACAGCTCCCCCCCCCCCCCCCCCCGATGACCGACGTAGCCCCCTGTAAGTCGTTTTTTAATTTATTTGTTTTACTTTTATTTTATATAAATAGAAAATTAAAACTGATTTTTTTTAGGGTTTAAATACTGATTTTAAAAGGGGTTTAAAACTGATTTTTTTTAATAAAAATAAAAACTGTTGTTTATAAAAATAAAAACTGATTTGTTTATAAAAATAAAAACTGAGTTATGTAAAAATAAAAACTGTTTTTTTTAGAAAGGTTAAAAACTGAATTATGTAAAAATAAAAACTGATTTGTTTATAAAAATAAAAACTGTTGTTTATAAAAATAAAAACTGTTTTTTTTAGAAAGGTTAAAAACTGAATTATGTAAAAGTTAAAACTGATTTTTTTTAGGGTTTAAATACTGATTTTAAAAGGGGTTTAAAACTGATTTTTTTTAATAAAAATAAAAACTGTTGTTTGTAAAAATAAAAACTGTTGTTTATAAAAATAAAAACTGAATTATGTAAAAATAAAAACTGATTTGTTTATAAAAATAAAAACTGTTTTTTTTAGAAAGGTTAAAAACTGAATTATGTAAAAGTAAAAACTGATTTTTATAAAAGTAAAAACTGATTTTTAGAAAAAGGTTTGAACTTTAAATAGAAAAGGTTTAAACTTTAAAAAGAAAAAGGTTTTAACTTCAAAGAGAAAAAGGTTTGAGCTTTAGAATGGAAAAAGATTTGAACTTTAAAAAGTAAAAATTCGATTTTTATATATTGAATAACGAAGTAAAAATATAATTTTTATCTATGAACTTCGAAGTAAAAGGTGATTTTTATATATTGAACTTCGAAGTGAAAATTCGATTTTTATATATTGAATAGCATAGTAAAAATTCGATTTTTAAATATATGAAGAGATTATAAAAATATGATTTTTATATATTGAACTTCGAATTAAAAATATGATTTTTATATATTGAACTTCGAATTAAAAATATGATTTTTATATATTGAACTTCGAATTAAAAATGTGATTTTTATATATTGAACTTCGAATTAAAAATATGATTTTTATATATTGAACTTCGAATTAAAAATATGATTTTTATATATTGAACTTCGAATTAAAAATGTGATTTTTATATGTTGAACTTCGAATTAAAAATGTGATTTTTATATGTTGAACTTCGAAATAAAAATAGGATTTTTATATATAGAATAGAAAAGTAAAAATTCGATTTTTAAATATTGAATAGCAAAGTAAAAATTCGATTTTTACATATGTAGAGGATACGGGCGAAGAAAGTGATAAGAGACGAGAACAGTGAAGATTTTCTGCATTGGAAGTGTCGTGGAGCTGGATAGCTATTGGTGAGAACTTCTCACTCAAATTCTACTTTTCTAGTTATATATATATATACTAGGATGCAGACGGTGCTTATTAGAAGCACCCGACACCCGTCCACAGACCATGGACTTGTTTGATTGGTTGTGTAGTTGGTTAGATTATTTGATTTGGATTGGATTGTTTTGGTGAAATGGAAATTGATATGATTGATGTGTGAATGGCGTGGGCCTTCACTAGACCGAGGATATGGCTAGGCCTCGTCCCGTTTCTATTATCGTGCCGTTATGCCGCCGAAATTTTCTAAAATGTGTTAGAAAAATAAAAATATCATTTTATTTAAAGAATGAACTTAATAGAAATTCATATGTTGGAATAAAATGTTTTATCGTTAAAAATATAATTTTTAACGTGAATGTGAATAAATAAATATTCATTTACAAACCAGACGGTTTGTTTATGTACACCTATTTGAAGGACATTGATTGGGACGATAAATTTTACACATCGCCCAATTGCACGAATAAAATATTTGTTTGATTGTTTGAAACCCCACACGGGTGTTGGGATGAAACTTGAAGTTCACTCATCCTGATTGATTAAATATGTCGATCGATTGATTGACAAGCTGCTATAAGCGTTAAATGTCTATATTTGATGCTTATACAGTGTAGTGCACTTTGGTTGATGGTTGATTATTTTTCAATGCTATTGTATACATGTGTTGTATGAAAATCCATATAATTAACATTATATGGTGATTGATTGGGCCTCATTCCAATTTAGAAAATAAAGAATATTATAAAATAAAAGTTCATGTGTTGACAGTACTCATTCATTGAGATTGGTCATGTGTTGAATAAAATATTTTAGTAATAAAATTTACATCTTTGTAATATAAAATAAAAGTTCATGTGTTGACAGTACTCATTCATTGAGATTGGTCATGTGTTGAACGAGATATTTTGATAATAACAACTATTTTGAAAAAGAAATATTTGAAATAGAATATTTGAAAATAGAAATTTATGAAGCCGTGTTGATTAGATTGACGCCATTTTGACGTGAACGATATTTATATCGATTTTATTCGATTTCGAAATGAATTGAATTGAAAACGATTTCGAAATGAATTGAAAACGAATTCAAATTGAATTGAAAACGATTTCGAAATGAATTGAAAACGAATTCAAATTGAATTGAAAACGATTTCGAAATGAATTGAATTGAAAACGATTTCGAAATGAATTGAATTGAAAACGATTTCGAAATGAATTGAAAACGAATTCAAATTGAATTGAAAACGAATTGAAATGAATTCAAATTGAATTGAAATTTGAATTGAATAGAAATGAATTTTGAAACGAATTTATAAAGAAGAATTCAATTTTGATTTGAATTGAAAAGGAAGTTGAAATTGCTTTTGAAACGAATATTAAAACTATTTATATAATTCGTTTTAAATAGAAATCGACGAAATATATATTATATATATTATATATATAATATAATGGCCTGAATAGAACGCGCCGCGCCGCGGTAGTTCGTAAATTTCGACCATTTATTTCAAACGGACATTACGGGAGATCCGACCGTCGGATTCTCCTAAAACCGGAACCGTTGGGTTCGTATCGAAAAGAGCTTTCTAACGAATGTTAGAAATTTGAAATCTAACGGTTGGATTTGGAGATACGTCCAAATCAAATTTGAAAAAGGTCGCTGTAAGTGCAGTTCGATGGCCATTGATGGAAATCGACTGTACGGGCGTTGATAAAATTATTAAAAATAGTAATAATTTGTGTAAAATCATAAGAAATGATTTGGGAAAAATTGAGATGAAAAACTCCCTATTTGAAAAGATAAAAATAGATTTTTATCGAAATGAACTAGTTTTGAACTAGGATTATAATTCTATTTATTTTTAAATAAATAAATTGAATTTGAAATGGTTTTGAAAATAACCAAAATTTCCAATGATTGCATTGGAGTGGATTTGAATCGAAATTGTCTTCGGAATATTTCGATGTTGGAATTCGTGATTATACAGGTGTTGTTATGGAAATTTGAAAGATATATATTTATATCGTTATTTCCAATATGACATTTGTTAGTCGTAGAATTCGATATTGAATATAAGCCGATATATTTTCTATTCAGAGCCTTGTATTGAATATCGAATGTGATTTGGGTTTGTCGTGAATGGTGTCTTCACTAACACTGTTCTTGAACCCAGTTGAGAAATGATTAAATCTTTTTATTTAGATTTAATGAAGTGTACCAATTAAATGATATCTAATTGGAATTGAATTGATATTGATTTTTGGGTTTATCGTGAACAGTGTTTTAAATAACACTTGTTCTTTAACCCGATAATTAATGAATGTGACTTTGGGTTTATCGTGAACCGTGTTTTTAAATGACACGGATTCTTTAACCCAGTTAATGATTAAAACTAAGTGGAGTTTTAATGAATCTTTAATTAGATTGAAATGGTCGAGAATGGAGTATCACCAGTTTTGCTCCAGGCGATAGTTAAATCTTTAATTAGATTTGAACGTGAAATGGTAATTGAATTTACCGATAACACCGTGGTGTTAGATATGAAGTATTACCAGTTTTACTTCATGGGATGAATAGGTTGGGATTGGGAAATTAAAACAAATGATTACTTCGGTAAGGTTCGTTAATCCCGACGAGTTTGAATTGATATTCAAAAATAGATTAAAGAATAAATTCAAGAAATTTATCTTTGATAAAATTAATGGGAATCTTTCCCTATGAATGTGAAATTTAGAAACTAACTGTCGGTTAGCCAAGCAGAATGGTTTTCTGGATATTGATCTGATGTTGGTTTCGGCCTTCGGGGTTAATATTTGGGGAATTATTCTCTTGATGAATTTACGGTTAGTGACTAATGAATTGGAATGAGGCGTATGTTGTGTTTGTGTAACACTTTTATAATATATACGCGAGTTATTCGGAAAGACCGGGTTTATCCCATTCTGAATAACTGATACGACGATAAGTCGAAGATGAAGACGATGGTCGAAGACCGGAAGTCTTCACGTCGTTTGGGTGATAACTGATGATCTTGATTGGGCTGTACACCCAAGAAGATGGAAACAGTTGGTGATCGTCCAGATGTACCTGGAGATCGATGGATGTGCGGGGTACTAGGTGCCTCCGGTTTCGTTCAGACCCAGAACGGACTTGTAAATGGACTGTGTGTCTGACATTGGATTTTAGTCTGTGTGTTTGATTTCTATTAAATATATATCTGCTTGGCGGCGGAGAATTTATTCTCTTGCTTAACGCCCTTCTCTGAGACGTACGAGCTCAGGGGTTATATATTGATGGATATCAAACGCATGGAGTGAATTGCCTGTGTGGCATGCCTAAGTGGCAGTTGATCGAGGCTTCTGTTGAAAAGCAAAGTCTTGTGGTGATGATCAAAGCATGGCCTTTGTGGCGTAGCTTTGTGTAACGTTTACCTCGCGTGTTTCACACTCGGTATGAACCAAAAACGGGAGACGGACCTCAGGGAGGGCATGCGTTTCTTTCTAGTTAGAAGTGGCGTCAGTGGTTTTACACGCCCTGACGAGTTTGACTTATGTGGTTGTTGCTGTTGCGAGGCGCCTCGGTTTGATCGGACGATCCGGGTCCGATGGAGTCATTCGTTGGCTCATTTACGCCCCATAGGGCGGGGGAATGCATGTTCAGGGTTTAAGTTTAATCCACATCGGTGGACCGGCCCTGACGATCCAAGGGCCCACCTGAGTCTGGGTCCTGAGGCTCGGGCTAGACAGTCTCGAATCGGTTGAGGACTATCTTTTGCCTCGGTTCATAGACGGAAACCCAATTTCCAAATACGTGACTTTGCGGTTTTATTTGTAAACCTATATAGGGCGACATAGTGGCATGGGACGCTCATGCCGCCTATGATTGATACTTATGATTTGAAGTTGTTTTATACACTATGCACTTATTATAGTATCAAATGATTTGTTTTAAACGTATCAAGCATTCTTTGGCTGTTATAAGGGAAAACCCTATCCCCCGGCTTGCGTTGCATTGTGTGATAGGACCTGGGTCTTATAACAGCTTCATTTTTCTTTATTTAGCATTGCGCTGTTTGTTATATGCACTGGTATTCTTGGGAGGAAACCCGTTCCGTGTTATACGGCGTGGTCCCTTGATTTACCTAACTTTCAAATAAAGATTAATAACTGTTTTAGTTCTCACACCAGTCACATGACTGACCCGGAGTTTATTGTTTTAACCTAAACTCTGGGTGCCCATATTTTGACACGGGCAGCTAGTAGTTTTGGTTTTGCAGATTCATATTCACAGGATCCTGGTTTACAGCTGGAACGATATCCGGAAAGCTTTGTATCCGTATATCTACTTCTAGTTGTGTATTGTATTATTTTCCGCTGCGATGTAATTAAATGTAATTTAAATCTCTGATATTTCTGTGTAATATTCATTTATACTCTGTATATTCTTGTAATTTGGTGCATTGTTGTAATATACAATGAAATGTTCTTTTATATGCGTTCTATTTTGTCCTGTTCTCAAACGATAGGGCATTTCGAACGGCCTGGATCGGTTTAGCGACTGGTTCGGACCGAGCGAAATTCCTTGCCGTCACAGTTGGTATCAGAGCGTTGGTTTACAAAGCTAGAGAACAAGACACATTAGAACCGTACGAAAGAATTCATCAGATATTGGATTAGTAATATCCAATTAGAATGACTCGTTAGAGATGGGATCAGTAGTATCCTAGAACGAGTGTGAAGAGTATATTTTTAAAATGAAAACAAATTTTGTTTTGAAAATTTAAATCAACTATTCGTATTTGATTATTTATTTGTATTGATTTGGACAGTCCAGTATATAAAGAATTTGCATATACGCCTTGCAAACGTATATTCAAAGTTTTAATATATTGGATAGATATAACATCACACTCTAGTCGCCCGGAGATGATTCAGATGATGAGGCCTCATCATCAGTGTTTATATTCGAGTGACGAAGGTGTGATTTCTATATATTTCCATTAGACTGGTGTGAGAACCAAAATTAGATAGGGCCTATTGTTGTGATTTGGCATCAAAAATCTGATTTTTGGCTATGTATCAAAATTATGAATTTGAAACTCTAATTCACTAATTGATTGATGTTTTGGTTGTTTGTTTATTGCTTTGCAAATTCTTAGCCATTTAGCCTAATTGAATCACATATTGAATTATATTGAAAATTGGTTGCGTTTGCTTGCATCTACTTGCACTTACATTGAACAGGTCATAGCAAGGAGGCTAGAGCAGAGAATAAAATTTGTTTGCTCGACAAATAGGTACATGTTTATTACATAATTTACTGTTTTGTTTGGGTGATGATGATTTTATGAGCCTATTGGCTAGCCGCTTGGCTTTTTCTTTTTCTTTTTGAGATCTGAAGGACCGGGGAAGCTATTTGAAATTCCCCGATGCTCCCGGTGCAGGGGAGGTTATGGAGAAATTTTTCAAAAATTTAGGGTGTTAGCCAAATTTTTGAAATTTTGAAAATTCTCAGAAACTAAAGAGTTGGAGAATGGAAGCCAGATCGAGCGTAGAGTTGATTAATCAAACAACTTTCGACTTTGTTCCTTTTCGGGGACGAAAAGTTTTAAGTGGGGGAGATTGTAATAACCCGGAAAATCTGGGCCAGTTTAAAATTTTTATTTTGGCAATTTTAGCGAATTTTGATTATTTAAAATGAATTATTTTAAATAATATCGACGAGAAATTTATTTTGAATATAATTCGACGTATATAATTATATACGTCGTCGTTAGAATATAAATATTTATATATAATTATAAATAGAATTGAAAATGGCGCGGTAGTTCGATAATTCGATTTCAAACTTCAATTGAATGTACCGGGTGCAAAACAAACTGGATTTTAGTGAAACCAAAAATGATAGGATCTAATTGATAATATCTTTCCAACGAATCCGAAAAATCAAGATTTCATATCGGGAATCAAAAGATGTGTCCAGCTGAAAATTCTGAATAGTCGCTATGGAATTAAGGCCCTTAAAAATGGACATTTTGCAAATGACCTCGGATTTCGACGAAACCACTTTTGTTGGGTCCGTGATGTCGAATTATTGCTAGGTTTCAAATTTCATAATTTTTCGAGTCAATATGTGAGCGTGGCAAAGGAAAATGCGTTTGACCATTTTCAGTTGATTTTAATCGACTGGAAATTGGCCATTTTCCAAACGGTCTCAGAATTCGACGAAACTAGTTTTGTTAGGACCGTATCGTCAATACGAAGCTAGAAAATATTTTTCTGTAATTTTTCGAGTTAGTATGCAACCCCAGTAAATTGAAATGCGCGTTCAAATTCAATATATAGAGTTATATGTTGATTTTGACCGAAACTGATTGTAACGATCAATTCAGCTTACGATACATATCCCATTGTGTTCGGAATGGGGGTAAAACGCTAGGGACGACAGGCGGTGCGTTCGATTCTGAAGTCGATAGGAAAAGTTACCTTTTGGCGAGAAATGAAATAATTAAATAATAATAATAAAAAAAATACCTTTCTCTCCTTAACCAGGCCCCCCCCCCGTTCCAAATCATTTCGAAAGAAAGGAAAAAAAAAACCAAATCGCTCAGGCGATTAACGCCGCCACCGCCACCGTGGGCCAGCCGCCGTCCCACCCTCCATCTCCCTTCCTCCGACCTCCGCCAGCACCCTCTGCTCCTCTTCTCTCTCCCCTCCAGCGCCGAAGTCGAAGCCCCCTCGCCCCAAAACGCGCCGCCGCTGAGACCCAGAGCCGCCACCCACCTCCACCTCGCGTCAGCCCACTCCGAACCATCCAAGCCACCGTGACAGCTCCCCCCCCCGATGACCGACGTAGCCCCCTGTAAGTCGTTTTTTAATTTATTTGTTTTACTTTTATTTTATATAAATAGAAAATTAAAACTGATTTTTTTTAGGGTTTAAATACTGATTTTAAAAGGGGTTTAAAACTGATTTTTTTTAATAAAAATAAAAACTGTTGTTTATAAAAATAAAAACTGATTTGTTTTTAAAAATAAAAACTGAATTATGTAAAAATAAAAACTGTTTTTTTTAGAAAGGTTAAAAACTGAATTATGTAAAAATAAAAACTGATTTGTTTATAAAAATAAAAACTGTTGTTTATAAAAATAAAAACTGTTTTTTTTAGAAAGGTTAAAAACTGAATTATGTAAAAGTTAAAACTGATTTTTTTTAGGGTTTAAATACTGATTTTAAAAGGGGTTTAAAACTGATTTTTTTTAATAAAAATAAAAACTTTTGTTTATAAAAATAAAAACTGTTGTTTATAAAAATAAAAACTGAATTATGTAAAAATAAAAACTGATTTGTTTATAAAAATAAAAACTGTTGTTTATAAAAATAAAAACTGTTTTTTTTAGAAAGGTTAAAAACTAAATTATGTAAAAGTAAAAACTGATTTTTATAAAAGTAAAAACTGATTTTTAGAAAAAGGTTTGAACTTTAAATAGAAAAGGTTTAAACTTTAAAAAGAAAAAGGTTTTAACTTCAAAGAGAAAAAGGTTTGAGCTTTAGAATGGAAAAAGATTTGAACTTTGAAAAGTAAAAATTCGATTTTTATATATTGAATAACGAAGTAAAAATATAATTTTTATCTATGAACTTCGAAGTAAAAGGTGATTTTTATATATTGAACTTCGAAGTGAAAATTCGATTTTTATATATTGAATAGCATAGTAAAAATTCGATTTTTAAATATATGAAGAGATTATAAAAATATGATTTTTATATATTGAACTTCGAATTAAAAATATGATTTTTATATACTGAACTTCGAATTAAAAATATGATTTTTATATATTGAACTTCGAATTAAAAATGTGATTTTTATATATTGAACTTCGAATTAAAAATATGATTTTTATATATTGAACTTCGAATTAAAAATATGATTTTTATATATTGAACTTCGAATTAAAAATGTGATTTTTATATGTTGAACTTCGAATTAAAAATGTGATTTTTATATGTTGAACTTCGAAATAAAAATAGGATTTTTATATATAGAATAAAAAAGTAAAAATTCGATTTTTAAATATTGAATAGCAAAGTAAAAATTCGATTTTTACATATGTAGAGGATACGGGCGAAGAAAGTGATAAGAGACGAGAACAGTGAAGATTTTCTACATTGGAAGTGCCGTGGAGCTGGATAGCTATTGGTGAGAACTTCTCACTCAAATTCTACTTTTCTAGTTATATATATATATATACTAGGATGCAGACGGTGCTTATTAGAAGCACCCGACACCCATCCACAGACCATGGACTTGTTTGATTGGTTGTGTAGTTGGTTAGATTATTTGATTTGGATTGGATTGTTTTGGTGAAATGGAAATTGATATGATTGATGTGTGAATGGCGTGGGCCTTCACTAGACCGGGGATAAGGCTAGGTGAAACACCCCACCTCCGTTAGGGTCACTCTCAAAGGGAATGCCCAAATTTTGGTGGAGGTTTATAAGTACAAGTCACAGATATAAGAACACATATTTGTAAACAGCGGAAGAACAACAAACTTTTATTTCATAAAGTCAAATACGTGTTACAACAACATTCTTTCCAAAAACATAACATAACACTTTCATAATCTGTCTTGAGTACATTATTTAAAGAAGCATAAATAAAACATAGATAAACTGCCAAAGTCCCCATAGTGGATTGTCCAAAGCCATAGTTCAAAACAGGAAAGTCCAAGCAATACATTTCTCTTCTTCAAGCTGGATGCTAAGGTTGGTCAAGCTGCTGTGTTCCCTCCCTGTGGACCTGGGGGGGGGGAACGGAAGAAAAGAAGACGAAAGGAAAGCAGAGTCTGACATAAAGCCTGAGTAAGTCTAGTACTATTTTGTCTATGAATAAAGAAATGGGTATGATAAGTATAAACAGGAAGTGGGCATGCATTATAACTTGGTTAAGTTGTCTAGGGTCGAATATACTATCGTACCCCATGTTAATCTCTGAACCCATTTAACTAGTTCCCAACTGGCACCCCATAATCAGGGTGAAGTGATCCATTCTACGATGATCGGCTCCTACTCGCATAGTTCCATGTGTCTTACGGCCCCCGATGTCGTAGTTACCTATGCTGGTCCCACCATGGGGTGTATCAAGTCCCATAATGGCAACCCGACGCAACCTTAGAGTGCACAGGTATGTTACTGGTGTCCAGTGCCTTATTTTTCTGCACCGGAGTGTGTGCACGCCCGCACTCCGTTAGAACCTACACTGCTACACCACCGCCGTCGATTTGACCTCTTACAATCAGCCCAGTAATCGTGCCCCACCCTGCCTAGTTTCAGGGTATCTTGATACACCTTTTAGGGTTACTGCTGAAAAGGGTCCCCCGTTACTAGGTTTTCTATCTCTAGCCAACATGCTAAGTTGGTTAAGTGTTTCCCTAACCTAACCCCACCAGTCCGTTTAGCCTGTTCCATTTTGATTAAGTCTTTAGTTCACTTAATCCTAACAATCCTGACACAGCCTTAATTGTCTTATTAAGGCCCTGACCTCTCACATTAGACAGGTATTGTTGTGGCTGCCTGTTGCCGGTTGGTTCTGGGCAGTCTTACGCCACAACTCAGTCTAACCTCGGGTCCTTATTAGGCTCCATGTTTAACCTCCCACATTGGATAGGTATTGTTGTGACTACTGGACAGCCGGGCGGTTCCGGGCAGGTTTACATCACAACTCAATCCAACCTCGGGTTAAACACATCGTATTTTCTACATTTACATATCTTGTCATTCTTCTTTATTTCTTATATGTAAATATTTGCGGCCCATTATTAAGTTAATGGTGTAAAGGTTACACCAATCATGGGCCCAACCTATACTTGAACTTGGGCCCTTCTATTTTATATTTTCATTCATTAATTAATTTTAACCCAACGTTATTTTCCCCCGTTTTACACGTCCATTTCTATATATTGGGCTTAGCCTTTTAAAGCCCAATTTAGCCATGCGAAAAGGGGAGGCTTAAAGCGTGATACACAAAGAGGGGAATGTGAGCACATGAACTTGCAATATGACATTGGAAATACAAAATAGAAACTGGTGTACTTGCATATATACTTTGGTCATAAAGCATAGGTGACATAAATCAAACCATGTAAACTTGCATAGGCTTAACTACAACATAAACCTATATTTTATTTAGGCATAATATCAAACATAAGCATGGCCTAAATATTCCTAACATAAGCATGGCATAATGTCAAACATAAGCATGGCATAAATGGTATAATGTCAAACATAAGCATGGCATAAATATTCTAACATGAAATCATGATTCTTACTTTAGTCATGTAAACTTGCAAAGAGGGATTTTGAATCTAATCCTAACTATGTACCACATATGTCATCATATAATTCTTATAAACAAGATAGCCTTAACCATGGATTTTCAATTATGCCAAATATCATTCATAGCCTAGCCATATTCATAAGTTTGCAAATAGGTTTTCTAGTACAAAAGCATGGCTTAATACATGATGCCTAATTCTCAACATAATTTCATATGAACTATAACCAAACTTGTTTTAATTACATACAAATATACATCATGATGGCATAATAACAAAGCCCCAAACTTGCATGAATTTCAATCAGCTACATACATGTAGCTTCAACATAGATTACATAATTTGCGAAATATTCCAAACGTTTACTTGCATAGAACTACCGCATGTAGTTCTTTATAACATGAATAACATAATTCAAGAATATCCAAACGTATACAAATTGATAAGAACGCACAAGTATGAATTACTTTTACTGCCACAATTCAAGCATACACATCAACACAATTGTTTATTCATACCAAAGTAATACTCTACTTACAATGGTTGCGGCGAATTCTCTAATTAAGAGATATGATTCCTTTGTTGAATTGATTGGCTTTAGGTTGCTTGAATTGCTTTAGGCTTTAGAATTTTCTTCCTAATTCTCTCTCTAGTTGGCGGCTACTCTTAGTCGTTCCTCAGCAACATGGCGGCTATGTTCTTAATTTTGAATGAATAGATTAGGGTTTAGTCTAGGGTTGTTTATATAGAGGTTATGAACTGATTAGGACCATTGATGTTGCCTGGATTGATCATAGCCATTCATTAGGAAGAGAGACCAATTAGAACCCGCCACCTAGCCCTAATGACAAAGCAGACCACAGAGAATCGGCCAAACACAGACCTGGCCAGCCAGGTTGACTGGGCTCGACCAGGTCGACACCCCTGTCGACAGGGCTGTCGACAGCCCTGTCGACATGGGTAGCCCAGGTCGACAGCCCAGTCGACCTGGGTGGCCTAGGCGGGTGATTATCCGCCCTGGCCCATTGGGCCCGATTTTTAATTATTTTATTCTGTTTGAATTTTAAATTTAATTCAAAACTGCCGAAGGCCATATCTTCTTCATACGGACTCCGTTTTTCGAAAACTCGGATTCTATTTCGCGTATTTTTCCGAGACGAACGCAATGGCGTATCCCGTTTCCCTTAGTTCTTTGATTTCAAATTAATTATACTTTAATTTGTTAATTTCACAGTTATAGAGTTTGCGAGGTGTTACATTCTCCCCCACTTAAAAGGATTTCGTCCCCGAAATCTTCAAGTTAGGAGGAATGTATATCCTAACATCCAATCATCTATCAAACACGAGCATCCATTGTCCTTAAAAGATTTCTAATGCTTCATGATCATATGCGAAGTGTGTGTGTACATGAACTTATCTAATGCAAAATCAGGCGGTCTACTGATTCAGTTGACCTCCTTAATGCGAATTATGTAAGTGCCATGAATCCATTATGTATGCAAATTTTCCTATTCTTGATTCTACATGAGTGCACAAATGCAACATCCACATGACAACACATTAAAGTTCAACCATATACAAATACAAACATATATGCATATGCAATATGAAGTGACTGAGCCAATCTAAAACCTAGATTGTGTGTGTATATGCAACCACGAGCAACCACTAGCAATCACTTGCAACCACTTGCAACCATCATCCATAACATGTTTCAACTACATGTTTCCATCCAAAGGGTTTCTACCTAAAAGATACGGTCGAGGAAATATACCTAAAAAGATAGATAAAAGCACAACTTAAGGAAAAAGAAAGATCAAGGATGTACCCTCGAACAGAAAAGGGTAGGCAGTACGTATTCTAGCTTCAGTTTCCCAAGTCGTGTCTCCCTCGGCGTCGCTCCACTGAACTTTGACGAGCTTGACTTCGCGGTTGCGTAGCTTCTTCACTTCCGTTCCTAAGATGCGGGTTGGAACTCTTCTTATGGTTGCTTCGCGTTCCACTTCGGCCTCTTCGAGGATATTTGGCTCTACCACCTCAGCGGACTCATGTAGACATTTTCGGAGCTGTGAAACGTGAAAAACGTTGTGGACTCCAACCAACTTCTCGGGTAGCTCTAATATATAGGCCATTTTCCCAATTTTCTCGATAATAGGGAATGGCCCTACGAACCTTGGTGCTAGCTTTCCTGTGGTTCCAAAACGAACAACGTTCCTTAGTGGTGATACCTTGAGAAAAACTCTGTCTCCAACTTCAAATTCAAGGTCGGTCCTCCTCTTGTCAGCATAGGACTTTTGTCTGTCTTGGGCCGTCTTCATCCTTCTTCGTATTAAGTCTACTTTCTCTGAAGTTTCTCGGATCATGTCTGGTCCAAGTATGAGCTTATCCGTGGACTCCCACCAACAAGTGGGCGATCGGCACGGTCTTCCATATAAAGCTTCGAAGGGCGCCATTCCGATGGTTGCTTGATAGCTGTTGTTGTAGGCAAACTCCACTAAAGGAAGGTGGTCTTCCCATGTCCCTCCGAAGTCGAGGACGCATAGCCTTAAAAGGTCTTCCAAAACTCTATTCACTCTCTCTGTTTGGCCGTCGGTTTGGGGATGATAGGATGTGCTCAAGCGTAACTGCGTTCCTACTGCTTCTTGCAGACTCCGCCAAAACTCACTGGTGAAGATGGGGTCTCGGTCACTAACAATGCTAGATGGTATTCCATGGAGTCGAACGATTTCCTTGAGGTAAAGTGATGCTAGGGATGAGGCAGTTCTTTTACTTTTGACAGGTAAAAAGTGGGCGCTTTTAGTAAGCCTATCCACTATTACCCAAATGCTAGTGTTGCCTCTCCTAGACCTAGGCAGCCCATCGATGAAGTCCATTGAGATGCTATCCCACTTCCACTGCGAGACCTCCAGAGGATGTAGCAGTCCGCCAGGCTTTTTCTGTTCCGCTTTAACCTGTTGGCACACCATACACTTAGAAACGAATTCTGCCACGTCCTTTTTCATGCCGTTCCAGAAGAAAGTCCTTTTTATGTCTTTGTACATTTTATCTCCGCCTGGGTGTATCGTCATCTTGGAGTGATGTGCTTCCTCGAGAACCTTCTTTACTAAATCTTTCGTCTGTGGGACGCATAGTCTTCCGTCTCGTCTTAGTAAACCCTTATCGTCAATGGAGTATCTGTTGAGGTGACTTGAAGTCTCACCCCTAATTAGCCTATCAATCATTTCCATAAGCTGAGGGTCTTCGCGTTGTGCTGCCCCTACTGAATCCACTAAAGTTGGGCGTACTTCGAGAGATGCTAGCAAGCCCGGTACGAAATCGGAGGAGGGCCTAAAGTCGAAGCTGGCTATAAACTCTAGGCTTTGTCTTTCAACAAACAACGGGCTTAGGGTCAATTTCTTTCGGCTCAACGCGTCTGCCACTACGTTGCCTTTGCCCGGAGTATAGGAGATTTCGAAATCGTACGAGGCAAGAAACTCCACCCACCTTTGTTGCCTCAAGTTAAGATCTTTCTGCGAGAAAAGATATTTCAACGATTTATGGTCAGTGTAAAGTTCGAACTTCTCACCTAGGAGATAGTGTCGCCAAGACTTGAGTGCAAAGACGATGGCAGCTAACTCAAGATCGTGGGTTGGGTAGTTCTTTTCGTGCACTTTCAACTGCCTCCCGCCATAAGCTACAACCCTTCCTTCTTGCATTAAGACGGCGCCTAGCCCTGTCCCACATGCATCCATATAAACAGTGAACATCTTGCTCCCATCTGGCAGCGTCAAAACTGGGGCTGTTGTGAGAGCCCTTTTCAGTCGTTGGAAAGCAAATTCGCAATCCAAATCCCAATTGAACACTAGATTCTTCTTAGTCAATTTCGTGAGCGGAGCTGAGATTTTCGCAAAATCCCTTATAAACTTTCGATAGAAACCCGCTAGTCCTAGAAAGCTTCGGACCTCGGTCGCATTCCTTGGTGTCTTCCAATCTTGTACCGCCACTACCTTAGCAGGGTCCACCGCTAACCCTTGTTTGGATACTATGTGCCCAAGGAACCTCACCTCTTCTCTCCAAAAGTGACATTTGGAGAATTTGGCCTTTAATTGATGGACTCGCAAAGTTTCCATGATTGCCCTTAAGTGTTGAGCATGTTCCTCTTCACTCTTTGAGAAGATAAGGATATCATCTACGAAGACCACTACGAATTTGTTGAGGAAATCTCTAAATACCCTACTCATCAGATCCACGAAGTAAGCAGGTGCATTTGTCAAGCCGAAAGGCATGACAAGCCATTCAAAGAAGCCGTCTGGGGTTCTGAAAGCCGTTTTATCGATGCTATCTTCAGCCACCCTTAGCTGATGAAAACCGATTGCTAAATCGAGTTGGGAGAAAACAGACGCTCCTATAAGCTGGTCAAATAAATCGTCAATTCTAGGGAGAGGGTGCCTATTCTTTTTCGTTAGCTTGTTGAGCTCCCTATAGTCAACACATAGACGGAGTGAACCATCCGCCTTTGTAGCGAACACCACTGGAGCGCCCCATTCTGAAATGCTCCTCCTAATGAACCCCTTTTCTAGAAGCTCTTTAATCTGTTTACTGAGCTCTTTCCTTTCTCGTGGAGCCATATGTCTAACGGGCAACGCAACGGGCTTTGCATTATCTACAAGATATATGCGGAAATCTATTTCCCGCTTCGGAGGCAAGACCTTCACCTCTTCAAAGACATCCGGATATTCCCGGACCACTCTAACTGATTGCAAATTTTCAACAGAGGCATCTAGCGATTCAAGATAACTAAGCATAACCGCATGCGAGGGATTACAAGAAATTTCCAAAGTATTACCGAGCTGGGTTAGGAGCCTAACAACCCTTTTCTCACAATCAAGGATGGCCCCATTACTGGATAGACAATCCATACCCAAAATCAAACCATACCCCGAAAAGCCTAAAACAAAGGCACTACATTGAAATTCTACGCTTAGGATAGAAATTTTCAATTCCAAACAGATCATAGACAAATGAGCTGGGCCCCCAATTGGGTTTGAAACAATTAAGGGGTCCTCTACCATACTAGTTTTTAGGTGCAGAGATTCTACTAAAGCAGACGAGATAAAGGAGTGTGATGCGCCAGAATCAAATAAAGTGCGCACGGGGTGATCATAAAGATAAACTACACTTTCTACAGAAGTATTTATACCTCGCTGTTGCAGAGGTGGCGCTTCTAGCACATGAACCTGTGCCCCTGGGGTGGATCCAGCCCTCTGCCCCTGTCCTCGTTTCTTTGGGCAGTCCTTAGCCCTATGGCCCGTCTCACCGCAAGAAAAGCACCCACCATTCTCCTTGGCCTTCTTTTTCTGGCAGTCCTTTACTAAGTGCCCCACTTTGCCACAGAAATTGCACTTCCTCTTCTCTTTGTTGCCTTTCCCGCCCTTCTTAAAGTCTGTCTTCTTGGGCTGCAAACCCTCTTTCTTCTTGCCCTTATCCTCTTCATTCAGCAATGCCATTTGCACCAATCTTTCATACGTGGCTCCCATGGGTATATGGGTCATGGCCAAACTGTGTAATGGCTCATTCAACCCTTTGACGAAACGGAGAGCCTTCTTGTGCGGGGTGTTGACTAGGTCAAGCCCAAACCTAGCCAGCTCATCGAACTGATTCACATACTCTCTGACTGTCTTGTCCCCTTGCTTAAGAAATAAGAATTTCTGCAACTGCAAACTTCTTTCCGCATCTGAGAGAAATTTGGTCTTAAACCTTGCCCTAAAGTCCTCCCATGTCTCCACTGGTCTTTCAGCATTAGTGACTTCCCACCAGTAGGAAGCCTCGCCCTTCAATAGCCATACCGCCAGTTGTACTTTCTGTCTATCCTCTACCTCAAAGATGATGAATAGGTCCTCCGTTTCTTTCAGCCAATTTCTAGCTGCCACGAAGGACTCAGTTCCATGGAAATCCCTTCCTCCCATAGCTTTAAAATCTTTACATATCTTAGCAAAATTGTTTCCCCGAGGAGGAGGAGGAGGAAAAGGTGCCGTGCAGCTGGATGATTTCCTTCCGCTAGGGGAGGAGGAATGGTAGGACCTGGCTGAGTGGCCCTTGCTTCTAAGAACCGTCTAAACCAACCAGGTATTGGTACCCCTTCCGGCAAGTTAAGTTCTTGGGACATGCTGAAACAAAAAGGATAGATTCAAAGCGAAGGATAAGAGATAATACCTATGGCTTTGGGGAGTGGACTTTGCCTTTTTAAAATAAAATAATATTTTTCTTTTAAAAATGCTTCTTTAAATTTCCTTTTTTTTTTTTAAAAAAAATAGTTTTTCAAAACTTTTTATCTTATCTGGTAAACCTATGCTCTGATACCAAGTGAAACACCCCACCTCCGTTAGGGTCACTCTCAAAGGGAATGCCCTAATTTTGGTGGAGGTTTATAAGTACAAGTCACAGATATACAAGACAGATATAAGAACACATATTTGTAAACAGCGGAAGAACAACAAACTTTTATTTCATAAAGTCAAATACGTGTTACAACAACATTCTTTCCAAAAACATAACATAACACTTTCATAATCTGTCTTGAGTACATTATTTAAAGAAGCATAAATAAAACATAGATAAACTGCCAAAGTCCCCATAGTGGATTGTCCAAAGCCATAGTTCAAAACAGGAAAGTCCAAGCAATACATTTCTCTTCTTCAAGCTGGATGCTAAGGTTGGTCAAGCTGCTGTGTTCCCTCCCTGTGGACCTGGGGGGGGGGGGGGGGGAAACGGAAGAAAAGAAGACGAAAGGAAAGCAGAGTCAGACATAAAGCCTGAGTAAGTCTAGTACTATTTTGTCTATGAATAAAGAAATGGGTATGATAAGTATAAACAGGAAGTGGGCATGCATTATAACTTGGTTAAGTTGTCTAGGGTCGAATATACTATCGTACCCCATGTTATTCTCTGAACCCATTTAACTAGTTCCCAACTGGCACCCCATAATCAGGGTGAAGTGATCCATTCTATGATGATCGGCTCCTACTCGCATAGTTCCATGTGTCTTACGGCCCCCGATGTCGTAGTTACCTATGCTGGTCCCACCATGGGGTGTATCAAGTCCCATAGTGGCAACCCGACACAACCTTAGAGTGCACAGGTATGCTACTGGTGTCCAGTGCCTTATTTTTCTGCACCGGAGTGTGTGCACGCCCGCACTCCGTTAGAACCTACACTGCTACACCACCGCCGTCGATTTGACCTCTTACAATCAGCCCAGTAATCGTGCCCCACCCTGCCTAGTTTCAGGGTATCATGATACACCTTTTAGGGTTACTGCTGAAAAGGGTCCCCCGTTACTAGGTTTTCTATCTCTAGCCAACATGCTAAGTTGGTTAAGTGTTTCCCTAACCTAACCCCACCAGTCCGTTTAGCCTGTTCCATTTTGATTAAGTCTTTAGTTCACTTAATCCTAACAATCCTGACACAGCCTTAATTGTCTTATTAAGGCCCTGACCTCTCACATTAGACAGGTATTGTTGTGGCTGCCTATTGCCGGTTGGTTCCGGGCAGTCTTACGCCACAACTCAGTCTAACCTCGGGTCCTTATTGGGCTCCATGTTTAACCTCCCACATTGGATAGGTATTGTTGTGACTACTGGACAGCCGGGCGGTTCCGGGCAGGTTTACATCACAACTCAATCCAACCTCGGGTTAAACACATCGTATTTTCTACATTTACATATCTTGTCATTCTTCTTTATTTCTTATATGTAAATATTTGCGGCCCATTATTAAGTTAGTGGTGTAAAGGTTACACCAATCATGGGCCCAACCCATACTTTAACTTGGGCCCTTCTATTTTATATTTTCATTCATTAATTAATTTTAACCCAACGTTATTTTCCCCCGTTTTACACGTCCGTTTCTATATATTGGGCTTAGCCTTTTAAAGCCCAATTTAGCCATGCGAAAAGGGGAGGCTTAAAGCGTGATACACAAAGAGGGGAATGTGAGCGCATGAACTTGCAATATGACGTTGGAAATACAAAATAGAAACTGGTGTACTTGCATATATACTTTGGTCATAAAGCATAGGTGACATAAATCAAACCATGTAAACTTGCATAGGCTTAACTACAACATAAACCTATATTTTATTTAGGCATAATATCAAACATAAGCATGGCCTAAATATTCCTAACATAAGCATGGCATAATGTCAAACATAAGCATGGCATAAATGGTATAATGTCAAACATAAGCATGGCATAAATATTCTAACATGAAATCATGATTCTTACTTTAGTCATGTAAACTTGCAAAGAGGGATTTTGAATCTAATCCTAACTATGTACCACATATGTCATCATATAATTCTTATAAACAAGATAGCCTTAACCATGGATTTTCAATTATGCCAAATATCATTCATAGCCTAGCCATATTCATAAGTTTGCAAATAGGTTTTCTAGTACAAAAGCATGGCTTAATACATGATGCCTAATTCTCAACATAATTTCATATGAACTATAACCAAACTTGTTTTAATTACATACAAATATACATCATGATGGCATAATAACAAAGCCCCAAACTTGCATGAATTTCAATCAGCTACATACATGTAGCTTCAACATAGATTACATAATTTGCGAAATATTCCAAACGTTTACTTGCATAGAACTACCGCATGTAGTTCTTTATAACATGAATAACATAATTCAAGAATATCCAAACGTATACAAATTGATAAGAACGCACAAGTATGAATTACTTTTACTGCCACAATTCAAGCATACACATCAACACAATTGTTTATTCATACCAAAGTAATACTCTACTTACAATGGTTGCGGCGAATTCTCTAATTAAGAGATATGATTCCTTTGTTGAATTGATTGGCTTTAGGTTGCTTGAATTGCTTTAGGCTTTAGAATTTTCTTCCTAATTCTCTCTATAGTTGGCGGCTACTCTTAGTCGTTCCTCAGCAACATGGCGGCTATGTTCTTAATTTTGAATGAATAGATTAGGGTTTAGTCTAGGGTTGTTTATATAGAGGTTATGAACTGATTAGGACCATTGATGTTGCCTGGATTGATCATAGCCATTCATTAGGAAGAGAGACCAATTAGAACCCGCCACCTAGCCCTAATGACAAAGCAGACCACAGAGAATCGGCCAAACACAGACCTGGCCAGCCAGGTTGACTGGGCTCGACCAGGTCGACACCCCTGTCGACAGGGCTGTCGACAGCCCTGTCGACATGGGTAGCCCAGGTCGACAGCCCAGTCGACCTGGGTGGCCTAGGCGGGTGATTATCCGCCCTGGCCCATTGGGCCCGATTTTTAATTATTTTATTCTGTTTGAATTTTAAATTTAATTCAAAACTTCCGAAGGCCATATCTTCTTCATACGGACTCCGTTTTTCGAAAACTCGGATTCTATTTCGCGTATTTTTCCGAGACGAACGCAATGGTGTATCCCGTTTCCCTTAGTTCTTTGATTTCAAATTAATTATACTTTAATTTGTTAATTTCACAGTTATAGAGTTTGCGGGGTGTTACACTAGGCCTCGTCCCGTTTCTAGTATCGTGCCGTTATGCCGCCGAAATTTTCTAAAATGTGTTAGAAAAATAAAAATATCATTTTATTTAAAGAATGAACTTAATAGAAATTCATATGTTGGAATAAAATGTTTTATCGTTAAAAATATAATTTTTAACGTGAATGTGAATAAATAAATATTCATTTACAAACCAGACGGTTTGTTTATGTACACCTATTTGAAGGACATTGATTGGGACGATAAATTTTACACATCGCCCAACTGCACGAATAAAATATTTGTTTGATTGTTTGAAACCCCACACGGGTGTTGGGATGAAACTTGAAGTTCACTCATCCTGATTGATTAAATATGTCGATCGATTGATTGACAAGCTGCTATAAGCGTTAAATGTCTATATTTGATGCTTATACAGTGTAGTGCACTTTGGTTGATGGTTGATTATTTTTCAATGCTATTATATACATGTGTTGTATGAAAATCCATATAATTAACATTATATGGTGATTGATTGGGCCTCATTCCAATTTAGAAAATAAAGAATATTATAAAATAAAAGTTCATGTGTTGACAGTACTCATTCATTGAGATTGGTCATGTGTTGAACAAAATATTTTAGTAATAAAATTTACATCTTTGTAATATAAAATAAAAGTTCATGTGTTGACAGTACTCATTCTTGAGATTGGTCATGTGTTGAACGAGATATTTTGATAATAACAACTATTTTGAAAAAGAAATATTTGAAATAGAATATTTGAAAATAGAAATTTATGAAGCCGTGTTGATTAGATTGACGCCATTTTGACGTGAACGATATTTATATCGATTTTATTCGATTTCGAAATGAATTGAATTGAAAACGATTTCGAAATGAATTGAAAACAAATTCAAATTGAATTGAAAATGATTTCGAAATGAATTGAATTGAAAACGAATTCAAATTGAATTGAAAACGATTTCGAAATGAATTGAATTGAAAACGATTTCGAAATGAATTGAATTGAAAACGATTTCGAAATGAATTGAAAACGAATTCAAATTGAATTGAAAACGAATTGAAATGAATTCAAATTGAATTGAAATTTGAATTGAATAGAAATGAATTTTGAAACGAATTTATAAAGAAGAATTCAATTTTGATTTGAATTGAAAAGGAAGTTGAAATTGCTTTTGAAACGAATATTAAAACTATTTATATAATTCGTTTTAAATAGAAATCGACGAAATATATATTATATATATAATATAATGGCCTGAATAGAACGCGCCGCGCCGCGGTAGTTCGTAAATTTCGACCATTTATTTCAAACGGACATTACGGGAGATCCGACCGTCGGATTCTCCTAAAACCGGAACCGTTGGGTTCGTATCGAAAAGAGCTTTCTAACGAATGTTAGAAATTTGAAATCTAACGGTTGGATTTGGAGATACGTCCAAATCAAATTTGAAAAAGGTCGCTGTAAGTGCAGTTCGATGGCCATTGATGGAAATCGACTGTACGGGCGTTGATAAAATTATTAAAAATAGTAATAATTTGTGTAAAATCATAAGAAATGATTTGGGAAAAATTGAGATGAAAAACTCCCTATTTGAAAAGATAAAAATAGATTTTTATCGAAATGAACTAGTTTTGAACTAGGATTATAATTCTATTTATTTTTAAATAAATAAATTGAATTTGAAATGGTTTTGAAAATAACCAAAATTTCCAATGATTGCATTGGAGTGGATTTGAATCGAAATTGTCTTCGGAATATTTCAATGTTGGAATTCGTGATTATACAGGTGTTGTTATGGAAATTTGAAAGATATATATTTATATCGTTATTTCCAATATGACATTTGTTAGTCGTAGAATTCGATATTGAATATAAGCCGATATATTTTCTATTCAGAGCCTTGTATTGAATATCGAATGTGATTTGGGTTTGTCGTGAATGGTGTCTTCACTAACACTGTTCTTGAACCCAGTTGAGAAATGATTAAATCTTTTTATTTAGATTTAATGAAGTGTACCAATTAAATGATATTTAATTGGAATTGAATTGATATTGATTTTTGGGTTAATCGTGAACAGTGTTTTAAATAACACTTGTTCTTTAACCCGATAATTAATGAATGTGACTTTGGGTTTATCGTGAACCGTGTTTTTAAATGACATGGATTCTTTAACCCAGTTAACGATTAAAACTAAGTGGAGTTTTAATGAATCTTTAATTAGATTGAAATGGTCGAGAATGGAGTATCACCAGTTTTGCTCCAGGCTATAGTTAAATCTTTAATTAGATTTGAACGTGAAATGGTAATTGAATTTACCGATAACACCGTGGTGTTAGATATGAAGTATTACCAGTTTTACTTCATGGGATGAATAGGTTGGGATTGGGAAATTAAAACAAATGATTACTTCGGTAAGGTTCGTTAATCCCGACGAGTTTGAATTGATATTCAAAAATAGATTAAAGAATAAATTCAAGAAATTTATCTTTGATAAAATTAATGGGAATCTTTCCCTATGAATGTGAAATTTAGAAACTAACTGTCGGTTAGCCAAGCAGAATGGTTTTCTGGATATTGATCTGATGTTGGTTTCGGCCTTCGGGGTTAATATTTGGGGAATTATTCTCTTGATGAATTTACGGTTAGTGACTAATGAATTGGAATGAGGCGTATGTTGTGTTTGTGTAACACTTTTATAATATATACGCGAGTTATTCGGAAAGACCGGGTTTATCCCATTCTGAATAACTGATACGACGATAAGTCGAAGATGAAGACGATGGTCGAAGACCGGAAGTCTTCACGTCGTTTGGGTGATAACTGATGATCTTGATTGGGATGTACACCCAAGAAGATGGAAACAGTTGGTGATCGTCCAGATGTACTTGGAGATCGATGGATGTGCGGGGTACTAGGTGCCTCCGGTTTCGTTCAGACCCAGAACGGACTTGTAAATGGACTGTGTGTCTGACATTGGATTTTAGTCTGTGTGTTTGATTTCTATTAAATATATATCTGCTTGGCGGCGGGGAATTTATTCTCTTGCTTAACGCCCTTCTCTGAGACGTACGAGCTCAGGGGTTATATATTGATGGATATCAAACGCATGGAGTGAATTGCCTGTGTGGCATGCCTAAGTTGCAATTGATCGAGGCTTCTGTTGAAAAGCAAAGTCTTGTGGTGATGATCAAAGCACGGCCTTTGTGGCGTAGCTTTGTGTAACGTTTACCTCGCGTGTTTCACACCCGGTATGAACCAAAAACGGGAGACGGACCTCAGGGAGGGCATGCGTTTCTTTCTAGTTAGAAGTGGCGTCAGTGGTTTTACACGCCCTGACGAGTTTGACTTATGTGGTTGTTGCTGTTGCGAGGCGCCTCGGTTTGATCGGACGATCCGGGTCCGATGGAGTCATTCGTTGGCTCATTTACGCCCCATAGGGCGAGGGAATGCATGTTCAGGGTTTAAGTTTAATCCACATTGGTGGACCGGCCCTGACGATCCAAGGGCCCACCTGAGTCTGGGTCCTGAGGCTCGGGCTAGACAGTCTCGAATAGGTTGAGGACTATCTTTTGCCTCGGTTCATAGACGGAAACCCAATTTCCAAATACGTGACTTTGCGGTTTTATTTGTAAACCTATATATGGCGACATAGTGGCATGGGACGCTCATGCCGCCTATGATTGATACTTATGATTTGAAGTTGTTTTATACACTATGCACTTATTATAGTATCAAATGATTTGTTTTAAACGTATCAAGCATTCTTTGGCTGTTATAAGGGAAAACCCTATCCCCCGGCTTGCGTTGCATTGTGTGATAGGACCTGGGTCTTATAACAGCTTCATTTTTCTTTATTTAGCATTGCGTTGTTTGTTATATGCACTGATATTCTTGGGAGGAAACCCGTTCCGTGTTATACGGCGTGGTCCCTTGATTTACCTAACTTTCAAATAAAGATTAATAACTGTTTTAGTTCTCACACCAGTCACATGACTGACCTGGAGTTTATTGTTTTAACCTAAACTCTGGGTGCCCATATTTTGACACGGGCAGCTAGTAGTTTTGGTTTTGCAGATTCATATTCACAGGATCCTGGTTTACAGCTGGAACGATATCCGGAAAGCTTTGTATCCGTATATCTACTTCTAGTTGTGTATTGTATTATTTTCCGCTGCGATGTAATTAAATGTAATTTAAATCTCTGATATTTCTGTGTAATATTCATTTATACTCTGTATATTCTTGTAATCTGGTGCATTGTTGTAATATACAATGAAATGTTCTTTTATATGCATTCTATTTTGTCCTGTTCTCAAACGATAGGGCGTTTCGAACGGCCTGGATCGGTTTAGCGACTGGTTCGGACCGAGCGAAATTCCTTGCCGTCACACTAATTTTCTAAATTCGATTTCTTATGTTACAAAAAGGTGGAAAATGGAAAATTTCACACCTTCTGTTTTTCTTTTATATACATTTTTCCAACCGTACATGGATTTTATGAAATAATGTATAAAGATTTCCTATTTTCCTATCCAAGCACGTCCTACATAAGAAAATTTTCTTTGTTGTAGCTTTTCTTTTTCATCTTATCTTGTAATTTTTTTTTCAAATCGCAAAACTGGAGTAGATATGGACAACTATTTTCCTTAATCGGGCTTATGACTTGTTCTTACCTATAAGGCAGTTCAGTCTCCTACTACAAGGTGCCAACATCCACTCTGTTCTCATTTTCTACAACTTATTTTGTCCACTCAACAAAATTCTCTTTTAAACAATTTATCAAAAATAAATGTCAAAAGAATAGAGACTTCAAAACTTTCTTGATTAAAAATTCTTGTATGAAATATAACTAGAAAAACTAGCGAGCTATACATGCTCTATAATCTGCACCTTTTACTGAGAGAATTTTACTTTAAAACTCAGTATGTACTTCTTTACATATTTTAAAACTATAACTTTTAAGATTTAAACTTGAAAACACCATAAACCATTTTTTTCCCAAACTTTTATAATCTCTAGTTCTTAAAAGTTAATAATAGGGTTAGACTCAAAGCGGGTTTCCAATTTTTCTAGGCTCTCTTAGACACTCCCCAAGGTCAATTCTCTCAACTATATATATTCCTAATCCACTTTTCTCTGTTCAACTTTTTTTCCAAAATACTAATCATATGGGATTTATTTTCCTTTCGTACAAAGTATATTGTACAGTTCCCAACCAAACTTCCTAAGGGTTTCAAATTTCTTTATTCATTCCTTTAGTGTACAAAAAAAACATCCCATTTCATACCATATTATACTTTTTTTTACTAGTGGTTTCCTCTATGGATCTAGGTATATATATAATATATTTATATTTTTAAAAATACAAATATGTTCACTCAATATTTATATAGGAATTCTAAACCTAAGCTCTGATACCAGATGTGACAACCTCAATTTCGATAGACCGATTTTTTTTTTCAAAATTCCAATCTATTGAAACTTGGATTGATTTGCTCTGGTATCCTACAGAAAAGATAGAGACATAAAACATGTCAGAGCTTAGAAAAATATCTCACAGCAGAAAGGATAAAGTATAGTATAATCAAAATATAGCCTTAGCTAATACTTCCTAACCATTATCCAAAGCTATCATGTCTCTGCCACAATCTAACCTACGAGTGTGTTTTGAAGAGGGGGTCAGAACACAAGTTCTGGTGACTGGATTTAAACTATACACTTTGGATAGTCTTACATATACCGTTCAATCATATTTTCTTAATTATTAGGTTACTTGGGTTAACAGCACTCAAGGCTTACACACATGTCGTACCCATTTACATCCTAGTGAATTAACCTAATACAATATATGTAGCTATCTCTCAATATTGAGATACACCCAATGGTACCCCACTCGCACGGTTTCCACCGTATCATCGCAGGAATATAACAGTCCTTAATCCTACACCCGAATGTCGTAGGATTTCTATATATATGTCAATGCTACATCTGCAAAGAAGCACTACTTCTACATTACGTAAGTGTTCGGACTACCATCTTTGAACCAATCGGTCGAATTAGGTTCCATCCTCGAATAATGCCCTCTAGTCTTATGATAAACCACCCAGAGCGACATGAGTGCACCTAGAATTTCCCACGTATGTATCGTCAATCGTTCTCAATGTCTATTGCACATGTTCTCTATATGTGCACCCGAGTCCCGTGGCAGGGCTAATCAAGAAACACGGAACTCGGTCGGGAGCTTTCAAATGTCTACCGATTGCAGATGCTAAGGTCTTCTTTTATAGTGGTTATGGTCCCACTAGACCCCTCCCCAAGAATATCAAGAATGAAAACTTAACCTCGGCCCCCTATGCCCTTAAAACCTATTGGCCAACCTCACCCATAACTAGGTAGCAAAGTATATGGTCTTTTGGTGTTCTCCGCATTTCCGGTTTATGTACTGACTGAAGATGGTAAGTAGACGACGAGTTGCTATCACATGGCACTAACTGGTCTCGCGGAATCACGCTGGTCCATCTTATTCTTTTGATTTCCCCTTATTATTGCAATCAAAGCATACTCATCGGTTCACCTAAGCAGACCTAACCTCTGTGAGTACAAGCGGATCATCTACCACTCACAGAGGAATACCAAGTGTACCCTACTTCCTCGGAAGCCGCTTACTTCCCCTTCCAGTCCTATGCAGCCATCAAACAATTAGATGAATGTGCGCTCCCCTCGTGCCTTATAACACCTCGATGATCTGTCCTATTGGGTTATTCACCCTCAACCGTACGGACCAGTCTAAGCGCCTTACTTTAGCATGTTGTTAGACCCTATGTCTATACATTGTTTTATGCGCTTACCTCACCTCACTAGGTTTCCAGTTAACTTGGTTATTCCAATTCATATTGAATTCTTATTCAAATTACCAAGTTTCTCTTGCTTATTAATTTCAGTCATGCAACTTAGTTCATTTAAGTTTATTAATAAGCTTACAACATGTTATTCTCTAGATTGTGGCCTAAGGTCTGTGATCCACAATCCCTTTTATATTCTTGTTTGATTTCAATAACATGTTTTACTTAATATGTAATTAAGTATATCTAATTCACATGTTTCCAATTAACATGTCACTTACCATTTATGATTAAATATAACTTATTTCATTTCAGAAGTTTTCCTCATCCTTTCTCATTTAATAATAATTCCACTTTACGTCGTCAATATGACTTACCGTTGTTTACTTATTAACTTAGTTCTATTAACTAAGGCCCATTAATAAGTTTCTCTACCCATTTATTATAACCTATTGATAATTTCCCCTTGTCCCTAGGACAAGTCTAAACATTTTATTCTTTCCAACGGGTTTCAGACTCCCAGACTACTTAATTTATAATTAAGTACAATATATTTTTCTCCTTTTCTAAACTTGTTTTTGGTTTTCCCCTTTTCTGATTACTTAATTTACAATTAAGTGTCACTTAACTTAATTCATCGGTTATCCCATTCCCTTACTAGTTTATTATAACCTAAGTTATAATATTCACTTGTCTCTAGGACAAGTCTACCTATTATACAACATTTTCATTAATGTTATTTATTTATAATAGCTTAATATCATTCCCCTTTTAAACCATTTATAATGTAAACCATTATTCTTCATTCTCTGTAATATATGTTCCTTATTATATTAAGGAAAACACTTCATGCACCTTATCAGTTTGATAGAAGGAACCAATGATTTATTTTCATAACATTTCCCATCTAAATCCATGTTAGCAAATAATTTCTTTACTTTTCTATATTTATTGTGGCTTACTTGAGACAGCATTTTCAGAAATAAGTCATTTAGGGAAATACATCACTTTTCCCTCTTATCACACTAACTCGGTTCATTACATTCCTTCCTTTCTTATTTTCTGAATTAGACATTTAATTACCATTCTTTTCATTTATTCATATCTTGTTATATATATATATATAAGCACTAGAACTCTCACACTAAGCCTACACTTGTGGATGGTGGATTTGTCGGGCGGGTCCGGGCAGACTTCTACCATAAGCTGACTTAACCTCGTATCTTAGCACATGTTGTTAATTCTTGCACTTAGGCCTCTCACATTAGGTTCAACATTAGTGGCTGTTGGATATGACGGTCGGGTCCGGGCCGACTTCCGCCACTAATGCAACCTAACCTCGTGCCATAAGTGCACTTACAATTTCTAATTGTAATCCTAGGCATATTCATTTTCATTCAATCACTTATGTTCATATCAAATTGTGCTTCCAAATTAAAATCTCAAAATATAATATACGTTATGTTCATTACATGAAAATTTTAGACATATTATCCTTTTTACTGTAATACAGTTTACAGTAATCTAGTTTACATGTCGTCCAATTTTTGCCTATATTTTGTCGCATGTCATTTTCAACATATGTTTATTTCTACTAGGACATGTAAACATTCAATCGGGTGATTATTTTAACATGTCGTTCAATCAATAATATGTCCCAAGTAACGCATGTAATTACAATCACTGAATTGGCTATTCATATCCTTACAAGTTTATTTTCTCCAACATGTAAACATTCAATAACTTAGCCAATTAAACATATGAATTTCCTGACATATTCATATCAACATTTAATTCGTTATAACAACAATTTATAATTAAACTGGCCATTTCAAAATTTATTAAAAAGGGGAATGCTAAATGATAGTCATAACATTATCTAAAGGATATAGCTTAAACTCACTCACCTTTAAGCTTTTCCCAAATGTTGGATCTGATCCGTTCTATCATCCATGGTTTTCCTTTTCCCTTTAATTTGATTCACGACATAACGACCATGGATTTATTATTTCATGAAAAGAGAAGGGAAAGAGAAATAATTTAAATAGATTGGTTCTTAGAGGTTTACCTTGCTTTTATGATTCAATAATCTTTTTTATTAACATTGATTCCCTCTTCCAGATCTGAATTCATAACCCCCTAGGCTAACATTATAATTTCAGGATAGATTTGAGAAGAGAGAGTGAGAGGGAGCCATGGCAGAGCTCTAGCGCAGCTGCTGAATTATGATGTTTCGGGTTTGGTCTTGGGTCTTATTTATCGGTGCTCAAGACCTTATCGTACACGCAGCGCTGAGTCAACATTGAACCCAGTTAAGAAAATAGTCCATGTTCGTAAATGAATCCAGCCAAATCTTATCGTAAACGTAGTGTTGAGTCGACATTGGGTCCCGCAAGCTGTTTTGGTGCAGAAATTTGAATTTCGATTGTTTGAATTGTTTTGGCGTACAAATTTGATTTTTGAACTTTTGAATTTCTAGAATTTCTTTAAATGTTTTATTCAGACGAAATATTCTTATATGTATACAAATCCTCTACAGACCATTTTACGCGTATGTGTATACGAACAATTTTCGTTTTATTTTCAAAATTCGAACGATGTTGCACCGTTATTTGATTCTTTCCATATTTCATTGACTGTAGCCTTATCTTGAATTTTATCTTTCGTATACATATATTTATGCACATATACATACATATATATATATTCTCATATATATGCATATATTTTCTTTATTTCCTTATATGTACGTTCTTATCCTTTCAAATTTTGAATTTGTATATGTACATATATTTGCATGTTCAGTTGGCCCTCTCTAAAATAAAGATAAAAACTATGCCGCCGCCTGGGTTCAAACCCCCGACCTCCATGTTACAAATCCAATGTCTTAACCAACTGAGCTATGAAATCTTTTGTTAATAAGTCTTAGAATAATGATAATTATTGTTTCTCTCCTTACTTCTCTTTTTCATGTTAGTTACAATACTTAAATTAAACTTTTGCATGAATCTTTTTCTTTTAATGTCAATGCATTATGTTTGGAAATCATTGCATGCAACATATTTACATTGCATGCAACATATTTACATTGCATGCAACCAATCCTTTTTTCTTTCAATGCATGCATTACATTTTTTTTTCAGTGCATGTATTTATTATATGCATTCCTTATTTTATTCTTTATTTTATATTTTAATTTGTTTGTATATATATATATATGTATATATATATATATCTTGTGCGTATACAAACTTCTAGGCTTAATAACTTCTTCATATGTTGTCCGTTTTACGCAAACCAGATGTCTATCTTGACCAAAATTCCGACACGGACGCAATGGTGCATTCCTTTTTACTTAATTCTCATTATTTAGTTAAGTTATTCTTATTTTGTTATCTTAAAAATATGGGTTGTTTCATTTTCTAATATTTCTTTTTTCTTATCTCACCCTCTGATTTCTTTCTAACAACGTTCTTGTGTTTTCGTTGCTTGTATTGTCGACATGGTGTTTTTGTGTCGATTTTTTAGGTCGAAAATCCTCTGGTTGTTACACTAAGTGATTCTATAGCTTCCACACTTGATGTCATAAAACTGAAGAAAATCTGCTTAAGACATGGGATCCTATGGGATGACGTTAAAACCCCGGAGAAAAAGGACATGCCCCATTCTGCTCTAGAAGGGTACATGGATATCAGTAAGGTCATGTGCTCTATAGGTTCTATTCCTTCTTTTCCTCCAATCTTCGTCGATCTCCTGAGACGACTACGTATTGCTCCCATGCAACTTCATCCCAATGCTTATGCTACTCTACATACCTTGTATATTGCATAAGCAAAAAGTCTGGAGACTAAGCTTGTTTACAAGGACTTGAACTTTATTACCATTATAAACATTGTTCCACGGGGACCATGAACTTTTTTTTCTTTGAATCGATCCCTGCTAGGAAAGTCTTAAGCGCTGGACATAGCAAATTGGGTGACGCTAAATCTGAGTGGTTCTACATAAAGCATTAAGCTAGGTGTGCTAGAAAGTGGTTGAAGTCAAGTAGGTTGTAAATCCTTCCACTACAAGAAATTTGACCTTTACCTACCAATATTTTACCTACCAATAAATATCGGTAGGTAAAGAGAACCTTTATCTACCAATATTTAATGGTAAAATTTATTGGTAGGTAAATATTGTTAGTGGTATAAAATTGTAGAAGAATGATTATCTACCAATAATTATAGGTGGGTAAATGTATTGTCTACACATATGCAGAAGGGGAAGTTTTTTTGGGATTAGGTCCTACATTTTTCTCATATCATTTAACCTTTCGTTAAAAAAAAATGCTGAGTTGTGTGATGTGTCAAAAAAAGTATATTCTAGCAATTTTTTCGAATTGAAGATTTCGTTTACATATCCTAGCAATGTTTTCGTAAAATCATTTCTTTTTTAACTATTAAAAATTATTTTGAAATATGAAACAATTAACAGCTAATGAATTGATAAACAATAATTAAATTGTAAGTAATTAATATTAACTAATCATTCGTTAATAACTTATCATAAATTGTTATTTTTTTCCAAACAATTAACTACAAAAGTTTTAACTTAAATTTTTCTAAAATATTTCACAATTTCACACTAATATGTCATCATTTGAAATGACTAAAATATATTTTCTCTACTTTATTGTAGCACCATCCTCTCCAACTATAAATTTAACAACTTATTTTAAATCAAATCTAATGGTAGAAATCTTAATCCATGTGATCTCTTTTGCGATCTCAATCCACGTAGTCTTTGTTGATTGGCCACAGTATAAACCACAAAAAATGCCACTAGAAAAATGGATAATTCTATTCATACACCAACAATCTCTTACCATACACCATGAAATAAAATAAACTACAATACATCAAAAATTACTTGACATACCCAATTTATTTTACTGTTTTAGCTTTATTTTATTTTTCATCATCTTCTTTCTTTAGAACTTTAAATCTATTCACAGAAAATGAGAAATTTATAGCAATAAACAAAGTTTAAGTTTAGTAAAATAAATTTCAATTTTGTTTGAATATATGTTAATCAGTTTATCATGCTACAAAAAAAATTCATAATTTCAACAAAAAAGATCCTACTTCTAAATTATATGATTTTAAAATTTGAGCAATTACTTGTAAAAGTTCCCATAATTTAAATTTTAGGTTTCATGTTCAAAAACACATCAAGTTCTTAAATTATTTTTACTTGGATTTAGTAAATACCGTTAATTGCAGTGTTTTAATTTAATGGGTTATAATTAAAAAAGTAAGAATGCAATAAAGAAGAAGGTTAATTTAGAAATATAGTTTGTTAACAAAATAGAGGTTTATGTTGAGTAATTTTCGGTGTATGAATATAACTTGCCAAAAAAAATGCCAATAATCTTGATGACAACTAAAACGTGGTCATTTGTCTTATTTTCTCCTCTAGCCTCGTTCCACAACAACTTCTCTGCATATACTCCCAAATTTGCCGTATCTTTTCCTTCCTCGAAAATCAAATTATATTCCCAAATTTTGCCCCATCTTTTCCTTCCTTTTGTAAAATCAAATTATATTCCCTAATTTTGCCCTATCTTTTTCCTTCCGTTTGTAAAATCAAATTATATTCCCTAATTTGCCGTGTTTCCTCCTCTTGCCTCGTTCCGCAACAACTCTCTGGATATATTCCCAAATTTTGCCGTATGTTCTGCTTCTTATCCCTTTCCTCTTTTCCTTCCTCTTGTAAAATCAAATAATTATTCTCATAGCAACATTTCAAAATTAAAAGGTAAGGCCTTTTCCTCTTCTCCTCTTCTTATCCGTTAGCCATGTCCATCTCTTTGACATCAAATCTCTTCCCCGAAACTATAGTGTTTTGTTCTTCACCTTCTCAATGACCTAATCTTTCCCTCTTGTCTCACAGCCACTCGTCACTCACTACAAACGGTTTTAACTCAGCATTAACCAACACTAACATCTTAGAGTTCAAATCGGGGTACAATGTTCAGATCATAGTCGATGAAGACGAACCTGAAGAGGTTCTATTGAGGAGATTAAGAAGAGAGGTTTCAAACGCAGGAGTAATTATGGAGTGCAAGAGGAGGAAGTTCTTTGAGAATACGCAGGAGGTCAAGAAGAGGAAGAAATGTGAGGCATGCCTCAGAAATCAAAGAAGGTGACCTATCTTCTTTTTCTTCAAATTGCAGTTATTTTACCCTACAGAGTTTCTAAAGGTTAGGTTAGTTGGGATGTTTGAATCATTTGCTTCTTTGTGCAAAGAACGGTTTACATTAATTTAGGATTCAACAAAGAGGTCGTTTGGCATTAGCTTATCTTAGATATTCCTAAATATAGTTGGTACGGATTATTTCAATTTTCTTTTCCTTAATTCTTTTTCAGTGAATTCAGTTTGCTTGGGTGTTTGCTTGATAATTTGACTAGTTTTAGTTGATTTCATAGGTTTCAATTTGTTTTTCAAGTCACTGGAGCCATAATTGTCCTTGTGCATGAAATAAAATGAATGCAAGTATAAAGTGGAGTGGTCCAGTTTGAAATCAATCCCACCACCTGATCAGGCTGGGTTAACCTCTTGGCCTTATATTTTTACTAGGAGTTCCCTACTATCTCTGCTAGATGATGTGTAAATGACTCTCTCTACAAATGGAATATCAATCTTATCAGGTATTATAGTTTATGGCCATCTATTTGTTCCTTTTGTTCATGGTTTGTCGCCACATTTTTTTCATGGTGTAATTTAAGAAAGAAAATCAATGATGAATTGCTAATCCTTTAAAATAGGCTTATTCAACCATTGGGACACAAGATTACCTTGATCCTGAAGTTCTTTTAAAGAAGGGATATGGATGGAGTGTGATAGGTTAGTTTTGGCGTTGTGCACTTTTTTCTGCGATTATTTTTCTTATTATGAAAGTGATTAGCTATCATGCAACCTTTCGTTTAGGTGGTCTCTTGGGCCTATAATGTATGAGATGCTTGTCAGTTATCCTCTATTTTACTCCGAAAATCCAATATCAACATGTAAAAAGGTTCGAATAATGTCTTATAATATTACTTTATAATTTTAAACACGACAGTTGTTGTGAAGAATTATAAAAATTATCTATAATAGATTTCTTTTGTCATTGATATTGTTTATTGGCATCGTATTAAAAAAAACATAGCCAAATCTTATCACTGAATACCGATGTCATTAAAACTTCTCTTTTTTTTTGCTTTAATACCGGTAAAATTAATTTTTCCATCAGATAGTGAATTGGATATGTCATTTGAAATTCCCAAAATAGGCAATGTTATTGCCTGAAGCTAAAGATCTCATTAGTAAGCTGCAGTGCAATGTAGAGCAAAGGCTTGGAATAAGGGGTGCTCATGAGATAAAAGCATATTCATGGTTTAAGGGCATAGAGTGGGATAAATTGTATCAAATGGATGCTGCTTTCAAGCCTGAGGTCAAAGATGAGCTGGACACTCATAACTTTGAGAAATTTGAAGAGTCTGCAACTTCGGTGCAAACTTCTTCGAAATCTGGTCCATGGAGAAAGATGCTTTCCTCCAAAGATGTGAATTTTGTTGGTTACAAATGTAAGAACTTTGAGACTGTAAACGATCATGATATTGCTGGCATCGCTGAGTTGAAAAAGAAGAACAAGAAGCCTTCTATCAAGACATTGTTTGAACAAGAAACACCGGATAAGGTAGCTCAAGGAAAGCCGTTTCTTTTAAATTTTTTATAACTGATTGCTATAATCACAAGTTTAGCTCATATGTTAATTTGTTGACTCTCTGCTTGGCTTTGTAAAAAAATTGTAAATTTGTTTTTGGTTGTCATTCCTGAAATGCTGAAATTCAGGAGTCCTAATTATTATTTTCTTGTAACATGAAAGGTGTTGATTCTTTCATTTAGTGTGGGATAACATAAGATTTTTTGTATTGAAAAAAAAACTATTGTTACCTTTTAGCTACACAAAACTATTCAATTTGACCAAAATATGGATCGTCCAACAAACTAATAATATGATGCCAAGTGTGCTATTACAATAACGCCATGTGGTACAATAACGTTATTTAATGGATACCAATGAAATAATGCCATGTGGCAAATCAGATAATGTCATGTGGACTAATCAAATAATGCCATATGGCCTAATAAATGATGTAATATGCACTAATCAAATGATGACACATGGACAAATTATTGTTTGACACATGAACCAACCATTAAATGCCAAGTGTTGGCATTAATATATGTCATGTGTATACTACTACGACAACCATTTAGGACGACAAATCATCCGCCATGTCAGTAGAATTGTAGGATGACACATCATCAAACGCATCAACTGATGACTCATCATTTGAGTCATAACGTAGTGGGGTCCATTGATTTTTTACCTACCTATATCAATAAGGGTAGGTAAATCTCTTTCTCTCCTAAGCTTTACCTACCAATTTAATATTAGTAGCTAAAATATATTACCCACCATTATGTTAGTTTTACCTACGCTTACAATTAGTAGGTAAAGACCTCATTTTCTTATAGTGTTCAACGTATGTCCCAACCGCATGATTAAAGCACCTAATATCTTTTTCTATACAGTTCCTAATCCCCAAAAGCAAGAAGGTGAAATGTACCAAGATCGCTTGCCCCGGCTTATAAAAGCAACTCTGATTTTTTCCTGATCAAGAAGTGTATAACTGATGAGAACCTTCATAAACATCATCTCATCGATATAAGGTTTGGTCTTGGTCAGGGTGGAAGGCCTTAAAGTATATGCCCCCTTCTCAAGCGATTAGGGAATCTAGCAGCATGCCCCCAGCCGAGGAGCAGGTAGCCACGGAAACTACGACAACGGTTGAGCTTCCTAAGAGTCCTTCGCCGATGGTTGTTCAAGATGATGAAGAAATAAACGTATACAATGGTGGTGATGTTTGAACCGATGAACCAAAGGGTGTCTCCATAATAGAGGGGGAGTCTTCTCCGAAGACACCACCACCGACTAAGCACTGGACACATGATTCTTTAACAGAAGAACAAATATATGGGGATTTAGCTAACCTTCTGTTGCTAGATGACATCTATACTTTGGGGGATTTTGGCACAGGGTCATTTTTTCCTACTTCTGAGGAAGATCCTACCCCTGTTGAAGAGGGAGATACTGTGCAAACTAGCCTAGCTCCGGGCACTGGTCTGTTAGGAGGATCACATGGGACACACACATCATATGCACCACATGTCACAACATTCATACAATGTATCAACTCATGGCTCTTACACTTGCTTGTTTCTTTTGCATGGAAAATGACTCGTCCCCGCTATTCTCACCATAATCTTCATGAGTACACGCCCAGATTCAACCCCGTTACCAAACATCATCACGGTGATGGTCATGGGAGAGAATCCAAAAGCACTAAGATTCCTACCAACCTCATCATCCACGCTCTCGTTCTTTAAGGAAAAATCCCGGGAAGCACCAAAGTCGTCAAGTGCCGCTTGCGGGAGGTAAACAACTTCCAAAAGCTCTGATTCCCCCAAAGGATATTTCTCCTCAGGATAAGTCCTCCAAGAAGCATTACGTGCCCAAGGATAAGTATAAGGATCCAAGAAAAGGTCTGGAAAAGTGAAAGAAAGCCCTTGCCGCTTCCGGGCAACGCAACATTGATATTACTACTACACAATCAGTGTTACTATAGAAAATCAAGCCAAGCTGAAGTGAGCAGTTCCCTGACATTTACTTCGGAAAGATGCACTTTGTTCCAGATCATGAACCTGTTCTCAGTGATTGGGATAAATAAGTTATGGATAGGGTAGCTCATGTGCTATACAATATAAGGTGATGAAGAAGCAAGACAAAAAGATCCCCGAAATTATCCGCCTTCTTGAAGTAGACGTAAAGGATGCACGGGAAAAGGCCGAGTGTGATATTAAGTCCAGAGATAAGGCCGAGAAGAAACTAGAGGATACCGAGGCTCAAATTGCCTTGGCTTAGCGGGATGTTGAAAATTACAAGAAAAGGTTAGAAGAAGTGGAAACAGGTTTTCATATCGAGCTTGATTACAATAGCGAAGAGCTCATGGCTATGAGAAAAGAAATGGAAGAACTTAGATCAGCTAACACTGTGCTGAAACTGTCCCAAGGCCACTTTGCCTAGGAGAAAGATGCATGAGAAAAGGAAATGACAAGCTTGAAGGAAAAACCGGCTCATGCTGAGGAGAGGGCAACTCTCGCTGAGGGACATGCTAATGAGGTCCGTGAAGCTGCCTCCAATGCTACCGCTAAGCTTGCCGCGACAAAGGAAGAGATAGAAGGATTTGATGAATTGTCGATGGACATTTTTTCTTAGGTTAATGGACTTTTTTGCTCAGATTATTCGAACCCGAGACATCTCCTGGATCAAGAATTATCCTACCACTCTAGTTGATGTATGGGACCAAATTGTCGATAGTGATAAGTAGCATCTAAAGGTCAAGGCTGTCAATGAGGATTAGCTTATGCAGACTTTTCTTAGAGGTGAAGAACCTGATGTATTGGTGGAGGGTAGATGTCTAATTATAGAGTCTATGTAGGAGGAGAGGCTTAAGCTCAAGGGCAAGAACAAGGTTGATGAGGGTTCGAGCTCAGCGATGGAGCTCAAGACTTCTGGGGTAGAGCAGTATATTCCTGATGACCCATTAATATCTGGAATTCTTCTCACCCCACCTACTGGGGTTTCTACTGTAGCTCCAAGAGAGCAATCGGCAGAAGGTATCTCCTCATTCTCTCAATAATTTGTCAAAGCTATTTCAACTTGTCATCATATTATGGAGCAAACAACTGAGGGGACCATATTCCCTCCTGAATTAATAATAGTTACTTCTTGTGATGTAGGTACCAAGCAAGCCGAAGGGGTTGAAAAGGAGTAGATAGAGACCGAGGTGGCTGAAAAGGCCATAATCCCTTCAAGCACGGACATTCCTAAAGATGCTGAGATCATTGAGGCTTTAAAGGATAATGATAGTGATAATGAAGAGGGAGACCAGGATGTCATCATCACGAGAGAGACTAGGGAAGACGACAGTCTGACCATAGCCGAGATGAAGGCCAAGAAGGATTAGATATTGAAGGCTAAAGTTGAGTAAGAGCCTTTAAATGTGTTGCCTCTCACTGCAGCTTCCCCCAGATATGGGATGATCGTGAAACTATCTAGGTCCATTACTACGCAGCTTGCATCCCTGTGTACTGGCACTCCGCAGGATCCTCCTTGAGCGAAGAAGAAAAGAAAGAAGCATGATTTCCCTGATGACAGCAAGGAGGTTTCGGAAACACAAAAGAAGGAGAAGAAGCCGAAGTCATCCTCGAAGCCCAAATAAAGCTTGTCTGTTTATGTTTTGTTATTGGATCTTCAACAG
This sequence comes from Allium sativum, assembly GCA_030737875.1. Lineage (NCBI taxonomy): Eukaryota > Viridiplantae > Streptophyta > Magnoliopsida > Asparagales > Amaryllidaceae > Allium > Allium sativum. Next base: position 632,548,925 of record CM060920.1, read on the forward strand.
GCCCTTTGTAGTTGTTGCGAGTGCGACCCTCACATTTTATCCAGCTTTGTAAATGAAATTCCGCTTCTTTCACATTGTTGTGTATCTTTGAATATCTCGTACTTAGTCACACATGTAAATATTCAAACCATAACCAATTAATAAATGAAACTAACCATAAAAATTCTGTAGCATATCATACTGGTTTTATTATGATGTGTATATGCCCGCAATAAATCATTGACATGATGCCTGGCCAGGGATGATTGAGAGTTGATTAGGATCAGTTGCGTATTGCCCCTTATGTCCAGAAATGAAGGGTTCAGCCTCATCTTTCACTCATGCCCTGATACTATAGCGGGGTAGGAGCCCTTTTACGACACTTAATCAACACGCCTTTATACTCTCCTGTAGTACGTCCAAGATGGAGTTCGAACTCAGCTTTCAATCTTCCCCCCAATCCTTTAGTAGGTTAGGAGTTCATTTGTGGTGCTTAGTCCCTGGCGCCTTAATACTCTCCCGTCGGATGCCAAAGGTAGAGCGGAGTCGAGGCGGTCTTTTGATCACGGTGCACCTTCATGCCTCGTAGACAATTCATTCCCTTATCCTTTATATTCTTTCTCAAGTTATGAGGGTTAGAGTGTTCGAGGTTGTGTCGTTTACTTCATTGCAGCCCCGATACCAGATACACTATTGTCCTTCTGATTTGATAGGAGATTATTTGAACGGCATGTGTCGATATCATCGTGAGGTTTATTACATGTATCACAATCATAATAGCTCATACGAATGATGACAAAAGAATAAACAAGAAATGGTGCGGTAAAAGTAAATGAGACACGGTATTTTGTAGTGGTTCGGTCGAATCATGACCTACGTCCACTTTATAATCTTTTTCTTTTTTAACCAAAATATTCTAGGCAAGTCGTGCCTCTCTACATGGTCATAACAACAAAAGAATAAAAATGACAATTTCATGTCAAGTAATGCCACAAATGCTGGGCGTTCCACACTTTGGGGATTTCATTTTCGTCCATGGTCATTATCTTGAGGGATCGATTATTAAGCCTCAGTAAGATATTATATGGTCCTTCCCACTTTGGTCTTAATAAGGCGGGATCTGTGAAAATACGCCTCAATACCAGGTCTCTAGGTTCAAAAGTTGAGCCCGAATTTTCTTATTGTAATATCGGCGACCTGTTGCTTATGTCTTAAGGCACGTAGATCCTCTTTGTCCCTCTTCTCTTCAATCATGTATAGAGACTCGAGAAATAGTTCAATGTTAGTCATTGGATCGTAATAAGTGGTTCCGTGGGACGGTACTTTCAATTCTATTGGGATGACCACCTCCAACCCGAATGCGAGGGAGAAGGGGGTGTGACCCATCGCTGATTTGTAAGTTGTTCTGTAGGCCCAAAATACTAAGGGTAGCTCATCGACCCATATGGCTTTGGCCCATTTCAATCACTTCTTCATAATGTATTTAATTACCTTATTCACTACTTCTACCTTTCCATTCGACTATGGATGTGCTACCGCGGCATACCTTTTCTCGATTTGGTACTTCTGATGGAAGTCTCAGAGTTCGGAACTATCGAATTGGGTCCCGTTATCTATTATGATGATTTTCGGGATCCCAAACCGACATATGATATTTCTGACGATGAAGTTTATCACTTGCTTGGTCGTGATTGTGGTCAATGGTTCTGCTTCCTCCCACTTTGTAAAGTAATCCATAGCCATGATGGCGAACTTTTCCCTGCCCTTTGCAATGGCAGGCTTCCGATAATGTCAATTCCCCTAGACAGCAAAGGGCCATAGTCTCATCATTGTCTTCAACCAGTTAGGAGGTGCCTTGGGAATCTTAGCGAATTTCCGGCACCTGGTGCGTCGCCGTGCTTATTTAGCCGCATCTTTGTTCAAAGTAGGCCAGAAATAGCCATATCGTAATATCTTCTTAACCAGTGTCTGGCCTCCATTATGGTCGCCATACTCACCTTCGTGTACTTCTCACAGCCCTCGTTCGATGTCGTTGTCAGGTATACACTAGAGGAGTATCATCAAGAATCCTTGTTGATAAAGAACTTCACCTCGCATAACGTATCTTGAAGCCTTTCAAATAATGGAGCGCCTTTCGCTTTTCTTGGAAGGAAGCATTCCATTGTCAAGAAGTTTTTTGTGGGGGTCATCCACGACTCCCTTTCTGACTCAGTCCCTAGTATTGGATCAATTTCCATTTGATTAATGCTTGGAGCTTCCAATGTTTCAATTGGGACCATTTTCGTGTTTTCGGGATTGTCTAAACTAGCCAATTTGGTTAATTTATCCACATTTTGGTTCTCTAATCGGGGAATATGTGAAATATTGTAGCATTCGACACCGCTAAGTAACTTTCTCACTTCTCTAAAATATGATACAAGTCTTGGACCCTTAGCTTGAATTTCCTCATTAACTTGATTTAAAACTATCTTGGACTCACAAAAGATATCCCACCTTGCTATGCCCAGCTCCTTTGCGACCTTAACCCGACAATCAGGGCTTTATATTCAGAGTCATTGTTGGTGGCATGGAACTCTAATCTTAGAGCATGGTATATTGACCGTCCTTCAGGAGTGACTAGAAACCTTCGGCGTCGGACCGTCTATAATTCTTGGCACCGTTGGTATATAGCTTCCAAGTGGTAGACTCGGACTGTCATTCTGAGGGATCATCTTCTTCACTTGGTATATCCCCATCAGGGATAGTGAACACCACTATGAAATCAGCCAACACTTGCCCCCTATCGATCTTCGGGACTGGAAGTTCAAATCAAACTGGATTAATTTTATATTCCATTTGATTAGCCTTCATGATGTCTTTGGTCTCCGCAGGACTTGTTGGAGAGGACGGTCAGTGTATATGATGATGGGATGAGATTGAAAATAGTGATGAAGCTTTATGGATGCGATCAGCAAGCTATACACAAGTTTTTTATCCTTAGGTAATTTCTCTCTGCTGCCGCTAGCTTCTTACTTACGTAATATACCAGCCTCTGGACTTTATCTTCTTCTCTTACCAAGGCTGAACTTATTGCATCGGAAGATACTGCTAAGTACACGAACAAATCTTCGTGGTCTACCAGTTTGGACAATATCAGGGGTCTTTCAAATTGAATGAGAAGGTTCTGTAATGCCACCATGCAATTAGGAGTCAATTGGAAGTTCGTTTACCTTGCTTTATCAGGTCAAAGAACGGAATGCACTTATCTGTAGCTTTAAAAATAAATCTACTTAATGCGGCCACTTTTCGTGCGAGGCTCTGTACATCTTTAATCTGCCTTGGCTTCTGAATATTTCTGATTGTCGCGATCTGGTCTGGGTTGATTTCGATTCCTCGAGAACTGACCATAAAACCCAAGAATTTCCCATAAGCAACTCTAAATGAACATTTCAAGGAGTTCAGCTTAATCCCGTACCGTCGAAGGATATCGAACATTTCAGCTAGGTCAGCGGTGTGGTCGAATGACTGTCAAGATTTCACAAGCATATGGTCAACGTACACTTCCATTGTCTTCCCTATCTGATTGTAGAAAATTCTATTCACCAAACGTTGGTATGTTGCTCCGGCGTTCTTTAAACCAAAGGGCATCACTACATAGCAATATAATCCCAAATCTTTGATGAAGCTAGTATGATCCTAATCCGGAACATGCATGAGGTTCTGGTTATATCTTGAATACGCATCCGTGAAGGATAGAAGTTCATGACCTGCTGTAGAATCCACTAGCTGGTCGATCCTAGGAAGTGGAAAACTGTCCTTCGGACAAGCTTTATTTAGATCCGAAAAATCAATGCATGTGCACCACTTTCCATTGGCTTTCTTCACTAAAACAGGACTTGAGATCCATTCTAGGTAGGTCGAATATCTAATGATCTGTTGCTTCTTAACTTTTCAAATTCTTCCTTCAAGGTACTGACCTTTTCGGGCCGAGCATTCACCTTTTCTGCTTAACATGTGGATGTTTTGGGTTGATACTCAATGAATGGCTCACAATTGAGGGTGATATACCACACATATAAAAGTGGGTCTAAGCAAACACTTCCACGTTTTCCTTCAAAAAGTCAGTTAATTCCTTTGCTCGAAGCAGGTCTAGCTGGTATCCAATCTTTAAAACCTTCGCTGAGTCATCATCGCCAATCGGGATATCCGCAGTTGTTTCATTGGGTGTCACGATTCTACCCCCAGGCTCTTCATCCTCTCTGGGATCTATGTCCTTGGGTAGTTCTCTGAGCAACTCCCTCGTGGTTGTCCCCCTTAATTGCTATGATGAATCTTCCTTCACGAGAGGGGAAGCATCCTTGTTTTTATGTCTTTTATTTGCGTAGCAATTTTAAATCTGCCATGTAACATGCTCGTCCAGTAACTTGGTCGCCTCTGATTACTCCCACTCCCGCTTTGGTTGGCAATTTCAATAGTAAGCACCAGGGTGCGATGCAAGCCCTGAATTCTGCAAGGGACGGTCGGCCCAAAAAGTCGTTATATAGTGAATAATATCCAAAACTACGAATGGGAGAATTCTCACTCTCTGACGGTCTCCCTCTCTAGAGTTACTTATAGTTCTACATGTCCCATCGGGGATGTTGAGGCTCCATAGAAGTTGTGTGTCCATCCGTCGCACGGTTTCAAATCTTTCGCTTCAAGCTTCATCTGATCAAACGCTTTCTTGAACAGAATGTTAACCAAACTCCCATTGTCTACCAAGACCTTGTGGACTAGAGCAGGACCAATGGTAGTAGTGATCACTAATGGGTCTTCGGTATGGGATTGAACTCCAATGCCGTATCTATCATGGAATATTACATCATCTGACATCATCTTCAACTGTTTTACCAGGGTAGTATCTTCAGGATTACTGCAATTTCCCATCTAAGGGCATTTGGCTGCATTCACATGCTGGTCCATTGCCCTGTAGCTATGTCCAGTCGGATGGGGTCCTCCTACTATAGTGTTGATGACGATGCCTTTAGCTTTCTATTGCACGATAGTCTTTTAGGTTGGCTCCGCTTATTCCCTCAGGACTACCTTGCCCCTGGTTTCTCGGAGTTGCCTTATATCCATCCAACTTTCCTTCTCTAAGGAGTATATTGACCAAATCTCTCAAGTGACGACATTCATTTGTCGAATGTCCATATGTCTCATGGAAAAGATAAAATTTCCCTGTTTCACGCTCCTTTTCCATTGAATCCCTTTATGGGTCTTTTTGCATTGGAGAATAATATAGGTGCCCAAACAGATATTCTCCAATGTGTCGCTCAGAGGTGTGAGGTTTTCAAAAATTTTGAACTGAGATCTCTTATGTGAGTCATTTCCACGATTCTTTCTCTTGTTGCCATTTCCAGCTTGGTGACCATTGCCTTGGTTCTTATTACCAACGTTGACTTCCACCTTTCCAGAACTGTCATCGGACTTTTTAATAGCTCTGAATATCTTCATTATCAGTGGCTTTCCTCTTTCGATTAGCATAAATCTCTTTCTGACGCAGGCGAATATTGGCTTTCTCATAAAATATCTCTCTAGTCAGTGGGTTTTCCGGCTAAGTATTTACCAAACTAAGTATCTTTTTCTACTCCGTCAATCAGTGCCATTAGGATGGACTGTTCTTGGGGATCTCTTACCTCTGTGACTGCCATATTAAAACGATTCTAGTACGACCTCAGAGTTTCATCAAGGCGCTGCTAAATGATTGACAATTCATTGACGTTCTTGAACCTCTGAGCATGGAGTCGGAATTGGTTTATAAATCTTTCCCCCAATTCTTTGAAGTTGGAGATTAATCGCGATGGTAACTAGGTGAACCATATGAATGCCACATCCTCTAGAAAGATCAGGAAAGCTTTGCAATTCACTGCATCTGGAGCTGCGGCGGCATTCATATACCACGAATATCTCATCAAGTGCTAAACTGGATTTGTCCTTCCCGCATAAAAGTTCATGGTCGATAGATTAAATCTCCTTAGGAATATAATGTCTAATATGTCGTCAGTGAAAGGTGTGTGATTTCATTCTACACCCCAATCCTCATTGCTTTGTCCTCGGCTGTCCGCCATAATCTGCCTTACCATTACTTCAATTTCAACATTAGTCAATGTGGACTCGGGGTCCGCACTTCTTTCCCTACAGAACTGTCTAACATCTCTTTGGTGCATCACTGTCCGGCCTAGGGCTTGAGCATAACTTCCTTGACCCCCTATAGCCACGGTCAGTCACGCAACGTAGGGGTTGATTCTCGATAAGATCATCAATGTTTCTATCCCTAGGTAATGCTCGAGATCCATTCCATGGAAACAGAGCGGGATCATTCAGGTTGCGGTTGTTTGGGCCTAAATTGAGTGTATTTTCTTCTCGAGAAGGGAGGGATCAAACCGTAGCCGTCCCACATTTTCAGGCCTCTCCAGTTTTCGTCGTTGGGGTCTTGGAGGCTCTCCTGATGAAGACGAATAGTCTAGAGTAAAGCGGTGAGTTGGTGAAGGCGTTCTTTGCCTTCGAAGTACGTCTATGTGTCTTCTCATTGCATCCATATTCTCTCGCATCAAGGTACTCTCACGTCTTTAAGCCTTCAAAGTGTTGTTCGTTCTTTCCAACATGTCAAGAACATCGGACATATTTCCTTTTGCTGCTGGGGCAGAGGCAAGTAATCGGCCGATGGCATTCATAGTTGAATGTAGAACACTTAAACCAGGTCGAGCAGAAGCATCAACATGGGTTAAATGGGTCATAATCTCTTTTCTGGGTCGAGTTGTGGTCCCTTACTGGTTGCGGTTTGTGACCCCCTCCTAGGTTTGGCTTGTGGTTCTTGTTTGAAGGTGGCTCGTGGTTCCGCATTGGAGGCGGATCATGGTCCCTCCTTGGAGGCGGCTCGTGATCCCCTCCTAGGACCAGGTAATGACCCCCTCCTGGGGTGGGATTGCCCCCTAAAGGCCATGAGCTGGGGAGACCATCTCGGCCTGTTCTTGAGTGTTTTCTTCGTTAGCTTTATTTACACAAGAGGCTCGTGAATCCTTGGATTTCTTTGTGGCCATAATGTCTTGACTTTGCTGAAATCTTCAAAAACGAAACAGTGGGAATGCAGACTACCTTCCTCGGACTTAAGAATCCAAACAGTAGAGCAATAATCCAATAGGCTGAGAAGTAGGTTCTCAGTGAAAGCACCAAAATGTTAGACCAAAAAGTGGTTCTAACACCCAAATTATCTTGATTTGTAGAGAATTAAAGCTTAAAATGAAATAAAATGCAGCAAACACACCAAATTTATAGTGGTTTGGTGTTAAAGAGCCTACATCCACTTTATATGACTTTGATTATACGTTCGAATGTAAGTACAATCACGATATTCTCTCAATCTCACTTTTACAACATTGATTCACTAAGTAATTTTGAAATATTCATGATTGGAAATGATAGAGGTTTGATAATAGTGGAACAGAGCTCTTAACGGCCAAAAGATCCTGAAAAATGCCAAGTGTTGGGCTATTTATAGGTGATTTCTATGGGCGGTTCATGAAGACACGTGGGATCAATCCCGAGGATCTCAGAGTTGTTGAGTGGGTGGAGAATACAGACACGTGTCACTGGATCCTTAATCTGCGGTTCATGGCTGACTAAGTCGTGACCACCATTTCCTGAGTCCAGGGTCGGTTTGTGACCTTTTGTCATGAGAGTGTCGTGGCCTTCATCACGAGCGGGTCGTGGCCTTCATCACGAGCGGGTCGTGGCCTTCATCACGAACGAGTTCGCAACAAGGGTCATGAATGGGTTTGTGGAACTGGTCCATGAGCAATATATATACGAGTATGCAAGCCTGCTCTTTCTCGTCTATCTCTTATATGTTAAAATCTTTGTGGCTTGGCCAAAAAGCTAGCCAACACGTATAATTCTTGATCACAAGCTAATGCTGCTGATATATATTCAGCTTAACAAGTAGATAGTGAAACTCAATTTAATTTCCTACCAAACCAAGATATTTGTGATTTGCTAATAAATGACAATTACCAATTGTACTTTTTCAATCCATCCATGATCCTCTAAAATCAGCGTCGCTATATGATACTAATTCAAAGGAACAATCTTTCTGATAGAAAAGTCCAAAATCTTTGGTGTTGCTTAGATTACATAATATACGTTTAACTACTCATAAATGCGATTCTTTAAGATTGGCTTGAAATCGTGCACACAAACAAACACTCATCATTATATCTGGTCGGCTAGCTGTTGAATATAACAAAGATGTTATTATACTACAATATAATTTTGATTAACAATTTTTACCATTTTTGTATTTATTTAAAAGTTTTGTTGTACTCATGGGAGTTGGTTTACTAGATGTATTTTCCATACCAAAATGTTTTATTAAATTATTACAATATTGTTCTTGATTTATAGAAATACCGTTAGGTAATTATTTAATTTGTAAAACAAGAAAATATGATAATTCTCCCATGTGAGACATTACAAATTCACTAGTCATAATTCCTGAAAATTCATGACATAGTTTTTCATTAGTAGAACCAAAAATAATATCATATGCATAATTTTGAATTATTAAAATATCCTTATTATTTCATTTTATAAATAATGTTTGATCAACATTTCTAATCTAAAAACGTGAATTATTAAGCAATATTTAAGACGTTCAAACCAAGCATGGGGTGCTTATTTGAAACCATATAAATCCTTTTCAATTTATATAAGTGATCATGATATTTTTCAGGTGTAAACAAAAGGATGTTGTTCAACGTAAGGATTCTTTTATATATCTATTTAAAATTGCACTTTTTACATCTATTTTATATAATTCAAAGTTGTGATAACATGCATAGGCTAATTATAACGAGTAGCTTCTAATCTAGCGAATGGAGCAAATATTTCTTCATAGTCTATTCCTTCATCCTAATTATACCCTTGAGAGATGAGTCTAGCTTTTATCTAGTTATATTCCCTTACTCATCAGCTTTGTCTTTATAAACCCATTTTGTACCTATAATCACTTGATCACTTGGTCTCGGAACTAATTCCCAAACTTCATTGTGTTCAAATTAATTTAGTTCTTTTTGCGTAGAAATAACCAAATTTAGTTAGAAGATGCTTCTTTTGGATTTTTGGGTTCAATATTAGATAAATATGCTATGTGATTTACTAAATTTAGTTGACTTTTAGTTCTTACATTCTAATTTATTTCACCAATAATGTTTTGAAGTGGAAGATCTCGTAATATTTTTGGTGATGATCTTACTTCAATATTATTATGAACAACATTTTCTCTTTTCTAGAATTATCATTATTTATTGAAGTACTTTCACTTTGATTATTTTTTTAGATGATATCATGTTTTTTAGTGATATTTTCATTTATATTGTTACGAAGTTTTCATCTTGTCTAAAAATATAATTAATATTATCATCATCTTGAGAAATCCTATTATTCAAAACTTCATTATTATAAGAATTTTGAATAAATTATTCCTCAAAAGAAACATGAGGTGATTCTTCTATTCTATTTGTTATTTTATTAAAAATACAATAAGCTTTCCTTTGATCTTAATATCCTAGAAATATACCTTCATCGGATTTTGAATCGAAGTTTCCAAGCTGATATTTAGTAATTAAAATAAAACACTTTGAATCAAATACTTTAAAATATGAAATATTTGGTTTTCTACCGTTAAAAAGTTCATATGGAGTATTTTTTGTAAGAGGTCGAATAGAAACACGATTCAATACATAATAGGCTGTCACAACTGATTTTGCGCAGAAATGTTTAGGTACCATGCTTCCATTCAGCAACGTTCTAGCCCACTCTTGTAATCTTCGATTTTTCCATTCTATAGCTCCATTTTATTATGGTGTTCTAAGAAACAAGAAATTATGAAAAATTCCTTTCTTTTTACAGTATTGATCAAAATTTTCATTTTCGAATTCTCTTCCATGATCAATTCTTATATTTTAATTTTCAAATTTTTTAAATTCTGAATTTGTTTAACAAATATTTTAAAATGATCAAAAGTATCATTTTTATTCTATAAAAATATTTCCTAGGTATATCTAGAAAAATCATCAACTATTACAAACACATAACTATTATGAACTATGGACTGAATTTGAGTTAGCTAAATAAATCCATATGTAGTAATTCTAATGGTTGTAATGTTGACCTTTTTAGATTTAAATGATGACTTAGTAAATTTTCCTAGTTGACAAGCATCACATAAATTTTCTGTTTTAAATTTCATTTTGGGTAAGCATTTTACGATTTTGTTTTAGAGATCTTATTGATAGTTTTAAAATTTATACGATAAAATCTTTTGTGTCATAACCAAGGATCATTTTCTTTGGCTAATAAGCACAAATTTGAATTATTATTTATTTTCATATTATAAATATTTTTATCTCTATTACCTTCAAAAATAATATTTTGATCTTTATTTGAAATACTACATTTATTTTCAGAAAATGATATTTTGAAACCCTTGTCACATAACTGACTAATATTTAGTAGATTATTTTCTAGATTTTTAACTAGCAAAACATCGGTAATAAGAGGTAAATTAGATGTACTATAATTGCTCACATCTCCTTTTGTCAATGACATATCCTTTGGAGAGGCCTCCAAATGTGACAGTTCCTCCTTTTAAGTAGATAATATTCGTTAGTATCTCTCTGTCTCTTGTCATATGTTTTGGGCAACCATTGTGGAGTATCCATTTTCCTCTTTTCTTTAGTGGGACCTACAAAAAATTGTAATGATGTTGGTACCCACTTCCTCTTTTAGGCTCTAAGAGTTAGGTTTTAGGAAACCAAACTGAAAAGAGTTAGATGTCCCTTTTGAAAATATAATCCTTATTATTATCAAGAGTTTCTAAGATTTTTTTATGTATTTTTCCTAATCAAATAATTATTTGTTCTAAGCACCCATATATTAACAATTTAAAAACCTATTTCTTTATCGAAGGTGTTGTTGGCTTGCTAGGTTTATACTTCTTTTTATTTGATTTCTTTGAAATATCATATTTCTATATATATCATAGTCCTTTCTTGCCAGATGTAGGGTGAGAATTTTCTATAATCTTAAACAAGTTTTCCCTACCTTTATTAAAATTAGTTACATTTTAAGTAATATCATATAATTTAATTTTTAGGCTAGAATTATCTAATTCTATTTTTTTAATCCTTGTATTTAACTGATGATTCTCAGAAGCAAGCAGATTATTCTTTTGTTTTTTGAGTTTCAATTTCTTGAGTCAACAAGGAAAGTTGAGAATTTCTATTAGACAAAGATTCCTGAAGTTTCCAAATATCTTTTTTTTCATCTTTCAGCGTATCTCTTTCACATTCTGCCTTTTTCTGGTCTTTATTAGCTTGTTTATACTTCCTTTTAAAATTATTTCTAGCTTTTAATAATTTTGTATTTGTTTCTATCATATCTTCAAAAATAAAATTAATAACCTCGGTTCCTTTGGCCATGAAACACACGTTAGCTTGTTCTTTATCCCTTTCACAATCACTTTCAGAAAAAGGTGTTTTTATTATTTTTGTTTAGATGCTCCTTCTTTTGTTTCGAACAATCTTTTTGATAATGTGCTTTCTTTTGACACCAGAAGCATTCAACTATCGATGATGAGGCTTTGTTGTTATTTTTTAAAATTTTCTTTCTTGTATTTCAAAACTTTTCTTAATTTTTTGGCAGTGGAAGTTAGATCTTCATTATTTGATTCTGATTCATCTTTTTCCGCCTGGAAATCTAAGTTCTTTTTGTCCTGTATATGAACTCTTTTGGCCTGCAAATTAACTTCATACGACATAAGATCTCTTATTAACTCTTTAGGTTTCAGAGCTGAAAGTTCATTAGCTTCGTCAATAGCCAAGACCTTTCTTTCCCAATCTTTTGGTTAAGAGTTTAGATCATCGAAACTATATCAAAACCATAATATTGTTCTCCTAAGCCCAATAATGAATGATAAATGTTTTGAAATCTAGAATACATGTCATTAATAGATTCATTTTAATTCATTTAAGAATTTTGAAATTGATTTTTAAGCATGGATATCTTGCTTTGTTCAACCTTGTTAGTTCCTTTAATTATTCGCCAAATCTCATATGTAGTACTGCACATACAAATTCAGTTAAACTCATTTCTATCCAAGGCACAATGCAACATATTCATAGCTTTAGCATTAGCAGTAGGATCAATTTTTTGTGAACTTGACCACTCAGAATTATTGGTAGCGTGAATAGTATATTCATTTTGAGTAATATTCCAAGTTTCAAATCCATTGGCTTGCATATGAATTATCATTCGTGTAGCCCAATCAATATAGTTCATGCCGTTAAAAAGTGGAGGTCGTGCAATAGATTGACTTTCTGTGAAGCTTATGTTTGTGCTAGTATTAGTGTTCATGTTATTTCCCATATTATCAAGATATCCAATAACTTTTTTACTGTTATATGATGTCCTACTCTAATACCAAATAAAAAGACAACAAAAGTAGAATCGAGTAATATGGAATAGAGTGTATATGCGGAAGTGTTGATAGTGTGATATTCTATACTTTGCTATAGCTATGCAAATAAAAATTCAACGATTTATACATTTGGATATCATAGATAAGAAATATGTGATTGCAGTAAATAAAAATAAACGACAATAGGAATTTTTTCACTGGTTCAGAGCACCATCCTATGTCCAGTCCCAGGCTACTTCTGGAATTTTACTAAGCAATACCCTCATTTCACCTAGATGGACATATCACACACACCCGAGCAACCAAATGGGATTTCTTTCCAAAGAAGTGGAACAAGACTTCACAAATACAATAGTAGTTTTGACTATATACTTGCACTAACTAACGCAGATCAGTCACACTTTAGTACGCCCTTCCCATAATCTTATCCTCAAATATATGATTTATTTGTGAAGGTTTTTAGAAAGAAAATCACTTTTGAATCACGAAGTATGAATATGAAATCAAAGATTCAAGCGATGAAAGATGATTTGAGAGCTTTTGAATGCACATAATATAGATAGATTAGGATAAGAAATTAGAGCAATAATTAGTGATTTGGAAAGTGATATTGAAGTATTTAAATAGTATATGAAGAGTTGTAATCATTTGTGAAAATATTCAATTAAAAGAAGCAACCATTTCTCTTGAATTTTGATTGAACCTTTTCATGAAAAGAAGTGTTTCTTCGCTGAAAATGACAGTTGATAAAAATCAGTCGGTTGGTAGAAAATGATTAGTCAACTGGTAAGAATTCAAATATATATATATATATATGTATGTATATATATAAACACATACACACACAAGTTCATAAAGTTGTGCATGAATACACCTACCAATCAACTGGTAGAAAATAGACCAGTCGGCTGGTCTGTGCATTTCTACACAGACTTGGCACTTGTTAAAATATGTGATATGTATCTTGTTTTTTTAGTGCGTTGTGATATTTAAGGATAGATTTTAACAATATACAACACATCTAAGACATAATACAATAAATAATCATATATTATATCACTTCTTCTTTGATCTTCTCTTCTTCCTTGTCATGAATCAAAAACCCATGAACTAACTAACTGTAACACCCCACATTTTTAATTAAATAATAAAATAAAATTTTGAAAAGCTTTTAGAATTTGGTTATGGAATAAGCGTCATTGCGTCTGTTGTGATTTTTTGATCAATTTACACCTATGATTTGTGGGAAATAGATTTAAGATGAAAAGATATCTTTAAATGAAATATTACCACAAATATGAAAAGAAGGTATAAGAATAGAAAAATGACCACTTCGTTTTAGTCTTGTTAGCAAAATCCTATGTAATCTAGTTAGTAGGAGGATGCGACTCGAAAGGAAGTGGCGCAAGTTCGAGCACCAGTAATGCCCTATTTTTATTTTAAAGGAACGACTAAAATAATACATATTCTAAGAGGAAAATAAGTATGTAATGCCCCGTGTAATAGCCCGAATTTCCGTACCCTTTGAGTTGACTAATAACAGCATACGTCCAACCCAAATGACACAAAAATACGAATCATTAGTAGAAAGAAGTTAGAGGATGAGGAATAGAAAGAAAGAAAAGTTATAATAGAAGAAAAATGAAGAACACAAATCTCATAGCGGAACAAATAAAATATATTAAATAACGTAACTTTTGAAATACAAATCAGTAACTGTATATACATACCATTATCAGAGCACAACAGTTATTCCTGGAACAGTTACGAATACCTGTTTCCAGATACAACATAGTACACAGCGGAAATATGAGTCTACAGCTAACTGGTGAAGCCTCCTTCTTCTAGCTCTTCCAAGTGAATCTGTCTACTTGACTGCCCGTACAAATTTGGGCACCCAAGGTTTTAGGGAAAATAAACTATGGGTCAGTCATTGGACTGGTGTGAATAAACTCCAATCATTTGTTTAACTTTGAAAATCCTTTCGAAAGAAATGATAATCGTAAGACCGATCCACACATAAATACGAATGGTTTTTACCTTACGATAACCCAAAATATCTTTGATATCAAATCCAGCGATATTATAATAATGTCTACATCAAATAAATAGAATCTAGCGGAACGCTTGCATCTCACACTCCATATATAATATAAAATCTAAAACTGTATAGCGCTTATTGGAGATTGCATTTCCAACATGACAAGGTATGGAACCACCTTCCGATCAGTGTACTCTAGAGGGGATAAACTGGGGTTCAACAAGAACATCTTGCAACCCGGCCTGCACATGACCGACCACTCATTTCACTCGAGTTTATCCAATGTATATCTCCAACGGTTGGGATCAGCAACCGTTTCCCAAAAAGGGACAGCATCGATAGATTAAAGAAGCAAATGGAATTTCTCTAGATAGTTGATTATACACCCTAATGGGAGTGACCCACATAGCCATACTGCCTGCCTGATTTTTGTTATTTCCCGGTTGTTGAGGCCTGAGGCTACGATTATTTATCATTCATTGATAGCACAATCACTTTGAATGCCACATTGTCAGATCCGTTAATCACTAATTTATTTGCACATATATATTCGGGATATTATGCTAAGAGAGTAAATTCTCTGCCACCATATATATTTATACAAACCAACATATTCGATAATTGGAAAACTTTGTCAGACATTCGTCCATATACGTTTGTTCTGGGATTGAACGTAACCAAAGGCATAGTTTCCATTAATAGAAAAGTCCCTTGCACTTCACTCCGTCTTCAATTATCTTTATATAATCTGAGTCGCAACACTACTGCCAATACGGAGTGGTTCTCGGATAATAATCCAACCGGTCTCTCCATATTGACAACGATATTGGCAAACACTTCGATAGTCGGTTATTTAACTATCGAAGAAAAATAAACAAACATCCCCACCATCAAACAAATCACTGGGCCTCTTAATTAATATTTCATTAATTAAATCACTTCTTCATTTCCTTACAAATATTTGTTAACCAAATATTTTCAATAATAATCTTGGTCTCTTACGCTGTTTGGAAAACATTTCCATATTTCGCCATCTTTTATTTTCTATACTTAGAAAATATCTTTTATTAATAATTGGAAAATACTCCAATTACTTCTCCGTTTCACGACCATTCATTTCTATACTTAGGAAATATTTATTTTTATATTTTCAAAATCCCACTTACTTGGGTTACAATGAATGTTATGTAAAACATCGCTACAACTACCCAAAATACTACATTCGACTAAATTTCTTTAAACATTTCTCTTCGAGACTGAATCTTGCTATTTATCTGCTAATAATGAAATCAATTGGATTGGGGTATAATTACCTCTCAGACCTTGACTGAAAATATTATTAGCTTCAAAACAGACAGACCGCTAGCTCGAATAATCAACACCATACTAAATCAATTTTCCATTTCTAAAACGTATATACATTTCTCTTTCTATTTTTACAAGAATTAATTATAGATTTCCTTTTTGTTCACAATATTCTATTTTTAAGTTTGTTTCCTTATCAAATTCTATATATATCGATACATTGATTTCTGAATGTCAAATTTCCTTGAAAATATTCTAACTCCTTAAATTTCCAGAAAATTTCGCCATAACCTCCTTTGTACCGGTCGATAGTTCAATCCTCAACTCGTCTCTCTAGGCCCTTTCCATTCGAAAAGAAATTCAAAAAGCCAAGTGGATTGCCGATTCGGTGCATAAAATCTCATATAGAATTTAAACGTGTACCATTTTGTCAAGCACACTAATTATAATCTTCATACACTTCATCCCATACCTGTCTAACCCATATACGTCCATTTCTAATTTATTCCAACCCAATCTGGTCATTTTAACTCAATTCGCTAATTTATTTTTTAATTAACTCTTTTGCCTATTTCACTTTTTATTTGAACATATCACGTTCAAATATAAATTAATTTGTTTATAAAACAATTGAATGCCATTTCTAATTCAGGTTTCATATTCGATTTCGAATATGAATTTACGAACCGTTTTTTCTGACCAAAGTCCAATTTCGATTTAAAATTCCATTAACTAATTTTTTTCAAACTAGTTAATTCTACTCAACAATTAAACATATGATTTGATTTTTTTTCAAAAATCATTTCATTACTCCACTCGAGTTCAGATCTTATTTATAACTCAAATCTGGATTTTTCACAAGAATTTATTTACATAAACCATTATGATTTTATAATGGTTATGGCGTTGTTTTTCTAGAAAATTGATTTTGACATAACTCAAAATTTATTCGACGAAATCCAGATTTT
The DNA here is from genome assembly GCA_030737875.1 of Allium sativum. Taxonomy (NCBI): domain Eukaryota; kingdom Viridiplantae; phylum Streptophyta; class Magnoliopsida; order Asparagales; family Amaryllidaceae; genus Allium; species Allium sativum. The sequence continues at coordinate 632,565,711 of CM060920.1, forward strand.
TGTCTTTCATTAGAAAACTATCATCAAATTGGTCCTAGCGATTTTTGTTTCAAAGAATTCCGACTTAAACTGAGTTCTATACACTTAATTGAAGTTCGTAACGCCAATTTACGACCTGCCATGCTGCGGCGAGTTTGTTTTGATTATATTTAATATATAAACGTTTTAAACTTCGTCTATATATAAATTCAAATCCATTCTAATATATTTTAATATATATCAAATCAGTTTCCCAATTCAACATAATATTTTCGATTATCTATAATTGTCGATTTTTCCTTACTCGGTAATATATTAATTTATACTTCGATCTTCTAGATTTAACTCAAATTCCTTTTATAAATAGTTTATTTATAAAATTCGATATAATCTAATTTCAATTATAAACCCGTTGAATTCTTCTCAATTCAGCTTATATTCCGAATTCCGAAATATAATCAATCATTTTGTTTCAAAAACACTTCCCAATTTACTTTTAAATTCCTATTTGAATTTAAATGGTTTAAATTATCCAAATGATAATTTATTTCACCAAATTTATAACACTATTTATAAATTCAACTTCCTTATTTCATAGATTTAAACAAGTTCCCTTTTCAAATTTTTATTTGAAACTCCGTCCCTTTGATATTCTGAATCGCAGAATAAAAACAGTCGTTCCCTTTCAAATGATTTCAAATTATATTTTTAAATTCATATTTGAATTTAAATATTCAAATTATATCTTGATAATTAATTCATTATATTTATATACACGATTTTATAAATTTTTTTGTTTTATATTTAAACAAGCCTATTTCGAAATCTAATTAAAATCAAAATCATATTTTGGAAATTTCTATTTTAATAACTTATATATATATAACTCAATCTATTTTCATATTCAATTTCTTCTATTTAAATAAATTCGAATTAATCGAATTCAAATCATAAATCCTTATGGATTTAATTTAGTTTGATTTATATTCTGAACATCAGAATAATTTCCATCGTTTATTTCTTTAAAACTAATTCCCCATTTCTATTTTTAAATTCACATTTGAATTTAAATATTCAAATTATCAAATGATAATTTTTCCCACTACATTTATAAACCCCGTTTATTAATTCAATTCAATTCAATTCTCTGATTATCCAATGAGAATCATTCTATTTCATTTATAAACACCGTTAATAAATTCACTTCAATTTCTTGTATTATTTAATTTATAAACATCGTTTATAAATTCAATACTTGTTTTATTTATTTTCAAAACAAGTAAATATCTTTAGCCCATTCTAAATTCAAATTCTATTTTAGAAAATAGGATTTTCCTTTTTAAAACTCAAGTATCATTTTCACGATATTTTTATAAATCAACATTTTGGCCCTCAGTGATATTTAAACAATCAAACCAACTAATTCAATCAACACGACATATGTGATAATATATATATATATGATAACAAACAAATGATAAATTTTGAGGAATCCAATTGGATTCCTCCAACCTGTTTTCCTGCATCTACAGACGTTGGCTAATATAAATAATACCCATCCTGCTTTGAGGCAGGATATCGCGGTATAGTAGGTCATCCACTATCATAGCGTGGGGAGTATAGGGCCATCCACAAGAATCAACACGAAATGAAAAGATCACACCAAATGTTAGGTGAGATCCCAATTTCGTCTCGCAAGATCATAAAAACTATAGTCTAATCTCGAATTCAATTACCCATGAATGTAGTCATCCCAAATGGGTAAAATAATTCCAGAAAAATTCATGAGCGCTATGAATTTGTATTGATTTGCCTCTCTTATTACAATTCTCAAAGGAATGAGAATTTGTATAATACATAAGAACCTTGCAAAACAAATTCGGAATTTTAAAGAAGCTACTAGACTGGGTCCTACAGAAGCGAGATATCTATTGTAGATATTTCTCTTAGGATATGAAATGGGAATTTACGATGGTTGACTAATCTATTCCCAAAACTCAATCACGATGATGTAGCAAACACCGAACTTCAGTACTTTAGACTTGCGACAAGGTGGTTGATGCCCAATAAAGACAACTCGGAGATTCCAACGAAGTTAGCTAAAGAGAGCAACCCTCGAAGGAATAATCAATTTTAGAAAATCAGAATACTTTGAGAAGATGATGGATAAGTAGTGCACAACTTACCACTTCGGAACAATAGGATTTAAGATAATTTTCCGCCAAAAATCTCAAATCGCAAAAACATCAGCAATTAATCAAAGAAGCATAGACAATTTCTATAATAAGATGAGATTAAACCAAAGAGGTTGTAATGCCCAAAAATTTGATTGATAAGGGTTAACAAACGTGCAGAGACAATTGTCAATCCAAATGATTCAAACAAACAAAGGAGGAATATCAAAAGAGCTCATCCTTCCAATATTTATTTCTAAGAACAGCACAAGGATAAGTCCATAAGTGAATTGACTATAGTACTTCCGAGTGATCTACTAGATCAAAGATTTGAAGAAAGGAATTATTGAGTTTGCCGTGGATCGCAAAACCCAAATATCCCTTCCCCCACACGGGACTCCCATTCTCTTGAGTGATCGTTCACTAGAGAAAATAATGGGACCCATGGAATCACAAAAATACTAAATCCTCTTCAGCAAATCGAAAAAAGGATTAAGAATTAGGCGAGATTCCCAATCACTAAGAATTACCGAAAATCAAAGATTTGGAATCCAGAAATAAGAGACATAAATAAATAACATTTTGGATTGTTCCTGGAGTTATTTAATTTACTCAAAGAAAAGATTCAAGATAATTTCTAATTAAAAATCATGTACCACACAAATTCATGGAATTGCTCCAAGAAAATCTAAGAATAAATTATCTAGAAGTATAACAAAAGATTACAAAAAATTGCAAAAATCCAAAATATTATTATTTTGATTTACATATAAGAAGTGAATTTCAATTTTAGGAATCATTTTGAATATCGGATTGTCACATAATGGCGTTTCGGAATTCCGAAATACAACATGGCATCCCATATCTCATTCAAGATCCTTAACATACCCAGTGGACAAGTTAACACAAGAAAGTCCTCACAATTTCTAATGTTCACGCAGATCTTGCGAAAATATAAAAAATTCAATAAATCATTCAGGATGGCATAAAATAAATAAAATTTGTTACGAATAAAACACAACTGATATCTTTTGATAACGAAGAACATGGTTGACGTATATCAAAAGAACATAAATAAAATAATCTCTTAACAAGGTAGATGACATTAAGGAATTAATGATACGTACCTTGACTCAAGAAGAGGGATCACTAGAAGCGGGATGCTTTCCCTCGTCCTTGATCTTGAGTTTGGAACACAACGATAAACTTGTTGATTTAATTTAGCACAAATGCTTGGTGACTCACATCGAACTAGAACTATACAGCTGACAATGAGGGGGTAAATTTAGTCACAACGACATGGTATCTCCTCATCGACCGACAAGTGATCAATAGAGCATGCTAGGTACGTAACGACGTACGAAACAATCTTAAATAAAAATCAAGAAATACTAGGATCAAAGACGCTTGCGACATGCGTGACAACGCACGGGCAAGATATCCAATGATCGATAAACTACAAGGATGATAAATGAACAACAAGATAAGAGTGATATACAATTGTTTTCAAATGCACAAGTCTAGTAGTTATCCGTCAAAGCAAACACAAGGATCCATAGTCCTCATGTTTACTAAGGCATTTAATTAAAATTTTCATATGATTGAAGTAGTCATGACAATGTCAAAATATGATCACTGAAGCGATCGACATCTTGAAATTTACATTTTAATAATGTAATCTATACAAAAACAGACGTCGATTAGCAACTTGAGTCAAAGAATGAAATAGAAGCAACACTAGAGCACACCGACCCTAGATGGACTACAGAAATCAACCCGAAGGAGAACGAGTTGATAACTATTCTAAAGGAACAAAAATAGGTCATTAGATACTCAGCCACCACTTCATAGGAGGTACACTGGGCGGACCAGCACTTGCACGACCACGACCAAATATTTCACTTCTTTAAGGAAAAAGGAGGAAAAAGTTAGTCACAAGTTGAGTTCAAGCGATGCGAATTCTATCAAAATGGAATCATGTAGGAAGATAAGCTATGACGGGTCTTAAGACTAACAAAAACCCTAAAGCATGATTCCCAAGAGAGGCTTAAGATAATACTATCGTCATACTATCTTACATTGTTCCAGAAAGTGGCTCCGATACCAAATTGTAACGCCCCGCCTCTATACCCACTATCGTCTAGTTCATTTCAGAGAAATGTTGTAGAGCATAATGGAGAATGTGGTTTATGAAGAGCGACCGATTGTATAATTGCTCCGTATGAAGAATGCACATCGAATTTCGATACCAATTAAAATTTCGACATGACCGTTCGGCACATAGCGCAACTACACAACAACTATAAATAAACCGAAAAGCAGTATAAAATAGACAACAACAATATATATGTGGTATATATCATAGCCAGACACAGAATAATCATATCACAAAGGCGGAATAGATATGAATAAACCAAGAATGTGTTCAACAAGATAGTGGTCAAGAAAGATCCACTAATCCCAAAATAATAGATACATGCACCATGATCTAAATAGAAGAATATGTACACAACGATAGATAATGTCATAGGTACAAAAGTACATAAAGCTGCGGAGACAGAGTAGCAAGTTGAAAGCAGAAGATCAATCTAGCGATGAGTCCCGGAGGAGTACCTAAAATGACTCGGTCTGACCCGAGTATTATTTAGAGGAATAAATAATAAAAGAGTCAGTCTAGCTCTACTTATTAAATAAACTGAGATAATAAGGGATATAACAAAGGATGACATGCGTCTAGTAATAATATCGAATCATAAAAAATATGAAACATGTCATGTCAATACAACTATCTCTAAATAATCTCCTAGTTAATGTAGAATGCAACATTCAAATTATAGCATACAACAGTAAATCTCATGACAAGAAAAGAGCATACAACAATAAGCATTGATAAATAAATGCCAAACATAAATCAAATTGACGCGCATCGCACCCAAGTAATCAAGAATTAGAAATCAATTAGAAATCCAGAAAACATCATAAAAAGGTGAGAAACGATCTCTAGGTAGCGAACCCATGGATTGAGCCAAAGTGCCGAAGTTCCCCACGAAGCCGGGTCGTGACCCCGGAGAGTGATATCCAAGAATCGTAAATTCCTCTCTGGCGATCAAGGACCACAAAAACATAAATCATAAAAGTTGGACCGGAGTCCCAGAAGTGAAATCCAAGAATTAAAAATTTCTCTCGGGCGATCGAGGACCACAAAAACATAAATCATAAAATTTTGACCGAAGTCCTAGAAGTGAAATCCAAGAATCTTAAATCCCATTCAGTTGATCGGGGACCACAAAACATAAATCATAAAAGTCGGACCTAAGTCCTAGAAGTGAAATCCAAGAATCGTAAATCCCTCTCGGGCGATCGAGGACCACAAAAACATAAATCATAAAAGTTGGACCGAAGTCCTAGATGTGAAATCCAAGAATCATAAATCCGTCTCGGGTGATCGAGGAACACAAAAAGACAAATCATAAAACTTGGACCGAAGTCCCAGAAGTGAAATCCAAGAATCGTAAATCCCTCTAGGCGATCGAGGACCACAAAACAAAAGTCATAAAAGGACCGCATCGATCTGGTGAGTATAAATTGCACCAAGATAGTTAATATAAGAAAATAGTTAAATGTCCCATAACCACTCACTATTCTCGAATATTTACGAACCCGTTGTTGGTTCATACTCAAAACAGTGAAAATCACCATACATGTTCGAACGCACGAGTCCAAGAGTTATTCGCTGAAGTAAACATATAAGGTGTCATAATCCTCAGTTTTACTAAGTTAAATAAACTAAATTTCTCGTCCGATCGATAAGATAATGAATCGTATATAAATTAGTAGAATCGGAACCGAGTTTAGAAACCGAATTTATTTTAAAAGGATTTGAATTTAAAAACTGATTAAACGTTGGTTTGATGTCCATTGACAATATAAAACCCCGTTATCCATTGTGGACCAATTATTCATAAAAACCATCGCTGTAGCGAAGGGAACACAAAAATCATAAAACATAAACTCACATTACAACAACATACAGGAAATCAAAGGGATAGAAGTTGTAATTTCGATCAACGAACGAATCGAAATCCCAAACTAGCACCCGAAGGTTTTAAACTATATCGCAATAGACTCGAAGGATATCGAGTCGATAATTCACATTTTAGTAGCGTGTATCATATTAACAAGAGTATCGAATAAATTCGATATACATAATAGGACGCACGGGCTGTAGAATGATCACTTATTCAATTCACATCCTAAACGATGTGAATAGACCAAAAGAATCAACATTGGAAAAATCAATTGAGAATCATAGTCGATGAATCGAGCTCCTGGAATCTGAGAATTCATAAAGCTGAAGTTCACAAAGGAAGTCCAAACCGCCCGAGCTCCGATCGGGAAAGAGCCTGGATGGAGGTAGACTGTGGACCGAAGCCTCTCCAGTCCACAGTCGAAAACCAGTCGACCGGTCAAAATGGGGCGGTCGACCGTTTTCATATAGGAACAAAACCGGTCGATCGCCCCATTTGGACCTATCGACCGGTTCTGACCTGGTTCGTTACCCAGGTCGAACCTACGAATATTCGTCCCCCGCGAGTATCCGGCATCGATCGTTGAAGTTAATGACTTCTTCGGGACATCAACGATACCTCTCCGATCCACCGTGTCGACTCGCAAAGCTCGAATGCATTGGTTTGGATTGTTGGTTCAAAAATGAACAAAATTCCAATCCAAAACGAATAAACGCGATATAAGCGGATTGTGAAGTCTTAGAACTTTTCGGATGCGACAATGGTACTTCACAACACCACTTAATTGACTTGTGACAAATGCATTGGATCGTATGAATAATCCTTATCGTAATTTTCGACTCAATGAAACATAAAAACATGAAATCGGCTAAGTTACACTAACATAACTAGTTCACTAGCAAATGCAAACTCATACGAATGCTAATTACAGTTGTAAAAGCCAAAGGCTTGTGGCATAGATGTGACTTCAAAAAGAACTCACCTTTGGCTCTTGAATATCATGAACAAGCTCCAATAAGGAAGAACAAGCACCCAAATGAGCAAAGCTCCTCTCTTTCATCAATTGCACCTCCGAAATCTCCTTATACATTCACATCCAAACATATATGTGTTAGGGTTGTTAAAAAAATCCAAAATTGAAAGGAGTATAAGGTAGAGAGAGAGAGTAAAGAGCTTACCCATGTCTTAGAATTGGATTTGCACAAGAATTGAGCTCTTGATTGAAGGTCCTAGCCTAGGGAATTTCTATTTCCCATTCCCTTCCCCATTTTCTATTTTCTTTGAAGTGAGAATGAATGAAGGAGGAGAGAGCTAGGGGGAGCTCTTAATTTGTAACAACCCAGATTTTTGTTGATTAATTTTTAATATTTATTATTGTTTATCCATTGAATAAATAATATAAATGGATAATTATATTGAGTTATCAATTGAGTAATCGAAATATAATTTATTTCGAATATGTATAATTATCGAAATACGAAATTGATTTTTATTTGAATTCAAAGTCAAAACTGAATTGAAACAATTCTATCAATCAATGTAAATTCTATATTTAACTAGAACGACGATAATAATTTATCGTCAATAAATTTGATTAGTTTGGATTTAAAACGTATTTTTAAATCAATTGAATTTAATTTAAATAATTAGTTTGAATTAATATCTTTTACGAATGATCAATTGAGGCTTTGAAACCTATCCCAGTATGTCCAGAATAGGGTATAACCCTAAGAATATCGGTTGTTGGGTTCAGAAAGGAGTTCGGAACGACGAGGTATTTTTAAATTAGTACCGGTTCATTTCAAATTAAATTTAAATATAATTTATTTCCTTCTACCCTAAGCTAAGCATAATAGTACACCGCAGACCTACTGAGCTACTGCCTTCTTCTTTCACTTCATGTACTTATTGTTCCCTTCCTTCACTACTAAGGAAAACACGATGTAATGGCAGGCGTACAATCTGTTCCCCTTTCATCTATTTATACGCGATAAATCCCCTTCTCGGTTCCATTTCATTCTCCACTCAGAAATTAATTAAAGCAGAAAGAATCAAATATAATGGTCGCTTCCCTTATAAACCATACCTCTTCCTTTTTATTTCATGGCTATATCCTTTTACCTTTTTCTTATAAACCAAAACCTTTCATTTGCCTACTGCCTTCGAAATTAGCCTCGTATATAAAAATAAAATGGGGAAACGTGAGATTCAAATCGAAGAAAATTTGTGCATTGAGGGATTTTAGAGCTCGAACCTTCTACCTGCAGTCGAATGCAGAAGATGCGATCCAAATCGTGATCGCTTCTAAGCCCAAAAACAATGGAATCGATTAGCGATTAAGTGATGGTGCGAATGGGTTCTTTCGGTTCATCGTGATGGAGAGTATCGATGGAGGCAGTGTTAAGTGGTGCGGTGCAGTATTAGTGGATGCGATATTTTTCCGTTTGCTGGAGATGAAAACCACGAGTGTTAGAGAACCAAAATGGAGATCAAGGTAGGGTTCGAAGGTGGAGTTCGATTTACAGTGAATACATGAAGTCACGGTTGGATGTTGAGCCACTGAGAAGCCATGAGTTGGAAATGGAGATGTCGGACATTGAAGATCATCAGCATTGGGAAAGTGGAGCAGATCTAAAGTCAGAAAAGGCATTACAGTTTTTTTCTTAGAAGAAGAAATAGTTAAGGCATAAATTTCATAACCAATTTAAGTAATAATTTAAATGTTTATTATGGAATTAATTTATACGATTGCTAATTGATTAATGTGAGTTAGCTATATAGTTAGTGTATATAAAGAAATTAGTTGCAAAGAATTAAAATTTGTAGACTAGTCCTTTGAATATGAAATTAAGGTTAATATGGATATGGTTTACATGTCAGAAATTAATTAATTAAATAAAATTAGTATACTTAGATAATTGGAATTTTATTAATATTATTTTACATTTAAAAACAGATGTACAGAGGGATCACTGTGAAATCTATATAGTTGGCTTCATTATGTATTCAACAAAAATAAAATCAGGTAAGTAAACTAACTCTCTGGATTTTATTTAAATAATTTTTATATGTTGTTGGTTGCTTGTTTGGATGTGTTTAAATATTTTTATGGCTATTATAAATATATATTAGTTATATAGGTTTCGTGTTTGTGGCTATTATATATACACACATACACATACATATATATATATATATATATATATATATATATATATATATATTGGTGGTTGGATATTTCCTGCAGTATCGTTAGCGGATGCCCACAGTATCATTAGCGGATGACACTATACGCCCCACGCTATGATAGTGGATGACCTTCATACCGCGATATCCTGCCTCGAAGCAGGATGGGTATTATTTATGTTATCTAACGTCTGTGGATGTAGGAAAAATAGGTTGGAGGAATCCAACTGGATTCCTGAAATTTTATTACTGTTTGTTTTCACATATATATTATCATACATGATTTGTTATAAAACCCGTGATTTGATAATTGAGTGTTTTTGGATATTTAAATATCACTGGGCTAAAATGTTGATATATAAAAATACCGTGAAAACGATATTTGAGATTTAAATGGAAAATTCTATTTTTCTAAAAATAGTATTTTGAAATTCAAATGGACTAGAAATATTAACTTGTTTAAATATATAAGACAAGGAAATTTATAAATGATGTTTATAAATATGATGAATTAATTATCAAGAGATAGTTTGAAATATTTGATTCAAGCATGAATTTAAAACTATAAATTGAAATCAATTTGGGAAAAAAGGAAATCATAGTTTTTATTCCAAAATTCGGAATATAAAAGGAGTTGGGTTTCAAATAGGTATTTGAAAGGAAAGCTTGTTTTAATTTTGAAACGAGAAAATTAATTTATAAACAATATTTATAAATATAGGGAAATAAATTATTGTTCGATAATTAAGGATTTTATAATTCAAGTATGAATTGAAAAGTGAATTGGAAAAACAGTTTGAAATAGAATGATAAAATTTATTCTGGAATTCGGAATAGAAATTAAAGTGAGGAAAATCCAAAGGGTTTATAATCAGAATTTGATTATATTGAATTTTATAAATAAATTATTTATAAAGGGATTAGAAGTTAGTATAGTAGATCGAGTTGTAAATAAATTTATAACTGAATTATGATATATTTGACGATTAGGGATAATCAGAACTATTGAGTAAGATTGGGAAATTGGTTTAAAATAGATTAAAATATTTTAGAAGGGAGTTGAAATTCATTTATCAATAGAGTTTAAAGTTTATATTTAATTATAATTAAAACGAACTCGTTGCAGCGCGGCAGTTCGTAAATTGGCGCTTCGAACTTCAATTGGGTTCATAAGTAGATTAAAATATATATATGAATGTGATATATTCAAATAAAAAGTGAAATAGGCAAAAGAGCTAATAAGGAGATAAATTAGCAAATCAAGTTCAAACGATTATATTAAGTTGGAATAAATTGAGAACGGATGCATATAGGTTAAACAAGTTTGGAATGAAGTGTATGAAGATTTTAATTTAAGTGCTCGACAAAAAGGTACACGTTTAAATTCCATATGAGATTTTATGCACCGAATCGGCAAGCCACTTGGCTTTTTGATTTTCTTTTTGAATGGAAAGGGCCTAGAGAGGGGAGTTGAGGTTTGAACTATCGACCGGTACAAAGGAGGTTATGGAAAAAATTTCTGGAAATTTAAGGAGTTAGAATATTTTTAAGAAAATTGGATAGTTAGAAAACAATGTATCGATATATATAGAATTCGATAAGGAAACGAACTCGAAAATAGTATACTATAAAAGAAAATCTATAATTAAATTTGATCAAATTAGAAAGAAGAACTTATACGGGTTTAAAATGAATAACTGGTTTCTATGATGTTGATTATTCGAGGTAAGTGGTCTTGTCCGTTTTGAAGTTAAGGATGTTTTCAGTCAAGGTCTGAGAGGTACTTATACCCCAACTTGATTGATTTCATTTTAATCGATGGATAGCAAGATCCAGTCTCGAAGAGAAATGTTTGAAAAAGAGTTAGTTGGATGCAGTATTTTGGGTTTTTGTAACAATGTTTTATTGTAAAAACCCGAAAATCTGGGCCAGTTTAAAATTTTTATTTTGGCAATTTTAGCGAATTTTGATTATTTTAAATAAATTATTTTAAATAATATTGACGAGAAATTTATTTTGAATAGAATTCGAACGTATATAATATATACGTCATCGTTAGAATATAAAAATTTATATATAATTATAAAAGGAAATGAAAAAGGCGTGGTAGTTTGATAATTCGATTTCAAACTTCAATTGAATGTACCGGGTGCAGAATAAACCGGATTTTAGTGAAACCAAAAATAATAGGATCTATTTGGGAATATCTTTCCAACGAATCCGAAAAATTGAAATTTCATAGTGGGAATCAAAAGATATGTCTAGTTGAAAATTCTGAATAGTCGCTATGGAATTCAGGCCCTTAAAAATGGAATTTTTGAAAACGACCTCGGAATTCGACGAAACCACTTTTGTTGGATCCGGGATGTAAAGTTATTGCTAGGTTTCAAATTTTATAATTTTTCGAATCAATATGCGAGTGTGGTAAAGGAAAATGCGTTTGACCAGTTTCAGTTGATTTTAATCGACTGGAAAATGACCATTTTTCAAACGGTCTCGGAATTCGATGAAATTAGTTTTTTTAGGACCGTATCGTCAATACGAAGCTAGAAAATATTTTTCTGGAATTTTTAGAGTTCGTATGTGGTCCCGGTAAATTTAAATGAGCGTTCAAATTCAATATATAGAGTTATATGTTGATTTTAAAGAAAACAGATCAAAACGATCGAATCAGCTTACGATACATATCCCATTGTGTTCGGAATAGGAGTTATACGCTATGGACGACTGGCGGTGGGTCTCGTTTCGAGTTCGAATGAAAAAGTTGCTTTTTAAAATTAAAATAATAATTAAATAACTATATAATCCCTACCCCCACTCCATTCTCTCCAGCCAACCGATGATTAAAAGAAGAAAAAAAAACCGAAGCCCTCCAATACCCCTTGATCTCGTCGCCGCTGGCGCGGAGCGCGCCTCCGCCGCCGCCGCTCACAGGCGCGGCCCACCTCCGCCCGTCCCCCTCCTTCTCCTTGGCCCCGCTCCCTTCTCCACCTCGTCACGCACGAAACCCCCAAGCCCTAACACCCTGGAACCCGAACCGCCAGCCATCGTGGGCCCCCCATCACCTCTGGCCACGCCGACCTTATCCCAGACCCTCCACCCCCTTCCTCTCTCGTGCTCCCTTCTCTTTCCGACTATAGAACGCACGCAGCCCCCCCTGTAAGTCTTCTCCCTATTTTATTTATTTATTTTCTTTAGAAAAATCATTGTTAAGGTTCAGTTGAAAAAAAATGTATAAGGGCCTTAATAAAAATCAGTTTTTATAGAAAGGAAGAATTTTTATAGGAAAGATTAGATTTTTCCTATGAAGATAAAGAGTTTACAAATACGATTTTTATAGAAGTAGCGAAATAAAAATATAATTTTTATTATAGTAGAAGGTTAAAAATATAATTTTTATTATAGTAGAAGGTTAAAAATATAATTTTTATTATAGTAGAAGTATTAAAAATCCTATTTTTATATATCGAATAGCGAAGTAAAAATCCGATTTTTATATATTGAATAGCAAAGTTAAAATTCGATTTTTATATATTGAATAGCAAAGTGAAAATTCGATTTTTATATATTGAATAGTAAAGTTAAAATTCGATTTTTATATATTGAATAGCAAAGTTAAAATTCGATTTTTATATATTGAATAGCAAAGTAAAAATTCGATTTTTATATATTGAATAGCAAAGTAAAAATTCGATTTTTATATATTGAATAGCGAAGTAAAAATTCGATTTTTATATATTGAATAGCGAAGTAAAAATTCGATTTTTATATATTGAATAGCAAAGTAAAAATTCGATTTTTATATATTGAATAGTGAAGTAAAAATCCGATTTTTATATATTGAATAGCGAAGTAAAAATCGGATTTTTATATATTGAATAGCGAAGTAAAAATCCGATTTTTATATATTGAATAGCAAAGTAAAAATCCGATTTTTATATATTGAATAGCAAACTAAAAATTTGATTTTTATATATTGAATAGCAAAGTAAAAATTTGATTTTTATATATTGAATAGCAAAGTAAAAATTCGATTTTTATATATTGAATAGCAAAGTAAAAATTCGATTTTTATATATTGAATAGCGAAGTAAAAATGTGATTTTTACATATGTAGAGAATACGGGCAAAGAAAGTGACAAAGGGCGAGTGGCGAAGATTTTCTACAAAGAAGAGTTGAGGCGTTGGATTAGCAATTCTGTGAGAATTTCTCACTCTTTAATTTAATTTTCTAGTTATATATATATACTAGGATGTAGACGGTGTTTAGTAGCACCCGACACCCGTCGTCCACAGACCATGGACGGCTTGTATGCTTGTTTGTTTGATTTTGATGTGTAGTTGATTGTGTGATGTGATGTGAAATGAAATAAAATATTTTATAGTGGAAAATATTTTATAGTTAAAAATAGGATTTTTAACGTGTATATGAAATGAAATAAAAATAAACAGATCGGACGATTTGTTTATATACACACATTGACTGATATTGATTGGGACGATAAATTTTACACATCGCCCAACTGCACAAATAAAATATGTGCTTGATTGTTTAAAACCCCACACGGGTGTTGGGATGATATATGACATACACTAATCCCAACAATTAGTTGTATGTCGATCGATTGATTGACAGACTGTTATGAGCGTTAAATATTTATATTTGATGCTTATACAGTGTAGAATGCACTTTGGATGATGGTTGATTATTCATCGTTGTTATTGTGTACATGTGGTGTGGAAAATCCGTATAATTAACATTATATGGTAACTGATTGGGCTTCATTCCAGTTTCGAATAGAAATATTTGAAAAAGAAATATTTGAATAGAAATATTTGAAATAGAAATATTTGAAATAGAATATTTGAAAATAGAAATATATGAAGCCGTGTTGATTAGATTGACGCCATTTTGACGTGAATGATATTTATATCGATTTCATTCATTTTATAATGAATATCGAAAGTGATTTCAAAATCTGATATTTTGAAAAGAATTGAAATTCGAACTGAAACTGAATAGAAATGAATTCGAATTGAAATTGAATATAAGTGAATTCGAATGGAAATTGAATATAAATGAATTCGAATTGAAATTGAATTGAACTGAAAACGAACTGAAATTGAATTAGAAATCAATTTGAATTGAAATCAATTTGAAATGAATTTAAAACGAATTTATAAGGAAAATTTCAATTTTGATTTGAATTTGAAATGAAGTTGAAATCATTTTGAAAACGAATTTAAAACGATTTATATAATACGTTTTAAAAGGAAATCGATGAAGTATATATTATATATACTATATATATAATATAACGGTCTGAATAGAACACGCCGCGCCGCGGCAGTTCGCGAATTTCGACCATTGACTTCTAATGGATATTGCGGGAGATCCGACCGTCGGATTCTCCTAAAACTGGAACCGTTGGGTTCGTATCGAAAAGAGCTTTCTAACAAATGTGAGAAATTAGAAATCTAACGGTTGGATTTGGAATTATGTCCAAATCAAATTTGAAAAAGGTCGATGTAAGTGCAGTTCGATGGCCGTTGATGGAAATCGACTGTACGAGCCTTGATAAAATTATTCAAAATAGTAATAATTTGTGTAAAATCATAAGAAATGATTTGGGAAGAATTGGGATGAAAAACTCCATATTTTAAAAGATAAAAATAGATTTTTATCGAAATGAACTAGTTTTGAACTAGAATAGTAATTTATTTATTTTTTAAAATAAATAAAGTGAGTTTGAAATGGTTTTGAAATATAACCAGAATTTCCAATAATTGAATTGGAATGGATTTGAATCGAAATTGTCTTTGGAATATTTCAATGTTGGATTTCATGATCATACAAATGTTGTTATGGAAATTTGAAAGATATGTATATATATCGTTATTTCCAATACGATATTTGTTGGTCGTAGAATTTGATATTGAATATAAGTCGATATATTTTTCTATTCAGAGCCTTGTATTTAATATCAAATGTGATTTGGGTTTGTCGTGAATGGTGTCTTGGCTAACACTGTTCTTGAACCCAGTTGAGAAAAGAGTAAATCTTTTTATTTAGATTTAATGAAGTGTACCAATTAAATAATATTTAATTGGAATTGAACTGGTATTGATTTTTGGGTTTATTGTAAACAGTGTTTTAAATAACACTTGTTCTTTAAACCGATAATTAATGAATGTGATTTTGGGTTTATCGTGAACCGTGTTTTAAAATGACACTGATTCTTTAACCCAGTTAAAGATTAAAACTAAGTGGAGTTTTAATGAATCTTTAATTAGATTGAAAAGATCGAGAATGGAGTATCACCATTTTTGCTCCAGGCGATAGTTAAATCTTTAATTAGATTTGAACGTGAAATGGTAATTGAATTTACCGATAACACTGTGGTGTTAGATATGAAGTATTACCAGTTTTACTTCATGGGATGAATAGGTTGGGATTGGGAAATAAAATAAATGATTACTTCGGTGTGGTTCGCTAATCCCGACTAGTTTGAATTGATATTCAAAGTAGATTAAAGAATAAATTTAAAGAATTTATCTTTGATAAAATTAATGGGAACTTTTCCCAAAGTATAGGAATATTTGAATAAAAGAATATTCTGAATTGGAATGAGGCGTATGTTGTGTTTGTGTAACACTTATTTATTATATACGCGATTTATTCAAAAAGACCGGGTTTATCCCATTCTGAATAACGGATTCGACGTGGTGTCGAAGATGAAGACGGTGGTCGAAGACCGGAGGTCTTCACGTCGTTTGGGTGATTACTGATGATCTTGATTGGGCTGTACACCCAAGAGGAGGGAATCAGTTGGTGATCGTCCAGACGTATTTGGAGATCGATGGATATGCGGGGTACTAGGTGCCTCCGGTTTCGTTCAGACCCAGAACGGACTTGTAAATGGACTAGGTGTCTGACATTGGATTTTAGTCTGTGTGATTGATTTCTATTAAATATATATCTGTTTGGCGGCGGAAAATTTATTCTCTTGCTTAACGCCCTTCTCTGAGATGTATGAGCTCAGGGGTTATATATTGATGGATATCAAATGCACGGAGTAAATTGCCTGTGTGGCATGCCTAAGTGGCAATTAATCGAGGCTTCTATTGAAAAGCAAAGTCTTGTGGTGATGATCAAAGCAAGGCCTGTGTGGCATAGCTTTGTGTAGCGTTGATTCGCGAGCCTCGTACCCCAGTTGTGAACCAAAAACGGGAGAAGGACCTCAGGGAGGGCATGCGTTTCTTTCTAGCTAGGGTGGTGTCAGTGACCTACCAACCCTGACATTTATATACTTTTCACCTGTGTGGTTGTTGCTGTTGCGAGGCACCTCGGTTAGATCGTACGATCCGGGTCCGATGGAGCCATTCGTTGGCTTATTTACGCCCCAAAGGGCGGGGAAACGCAGTGTTCAGGCATTTTAATCCACATCGGTGGACCGGCCCTGACGATCCAAGGGCCCACCTGAGTCTGGGTCCTGAGGCTCAGGCTAGAGAGTCTCGAATCGGTTGAGGACTATCTTTTGCCTCGGTTCATAGATGGAAATCCAATTTCCAAATACATGACATTTGCGGTTTTATTTGTAGAGCCTAGTATGGCTACATAGTGGGATGGGGCGCTTATGCCGTCTATGATTGATACTTATGATTTGAAGTTGTTTTATACACTATGCACATATAATAGTATCAAATGATTTGTTTTAAACGTATCAAGCATTCTTGGCTATTATAAGGTAAAAACCCTATCCTCCGGCTTGCGTTGCATTGTGTGATGGGAACTAGGTCTTATAATAGCTTCACTTTTCTTTATTTAGCATTGCGCTGTTGTTTTATGCACTGGTATTCTTGGGAGGAAACCCGTTCCGTGTTATACGGCGTGGTCCCTTGATTTGCCTAACTTTAAAATAAAGATTAATAACTATTTTAGTTCTCACACCAGTCACATGACTAACCTGGAGTTTATTGTTTTAACCTAAACTCTGGGTGCCCTTATTTTGACACGGGCAGCTAGTAGTTTTGGTTTTGCAGATTTATATTCACAGGATCCTGGTACAGCTGGAACGATATCCGGAAAGCTTTGTATCCGTATATCTCCTTCAGTTGTGTATTGTATTATTTTCCGCTGCTATGTATTTAAATGTAATTTAAATCTCTGATATTTTTGTGTAATGTTTATTTATACTCTGTGTATTCTTGTATTCTGATGAATTGTTGTAATATACAATGAAATGTTCTTCCGTCTGCGTTCTGATTTGTCTTGTCCTCACAGTAATTCGTTCTTTCTCATCTCTTCGGAGACCGGGGAAGTTCGGGTCGCTTCATTTATACAACATTCGTTTTAACCCAAGGAAGTGGAATTGTGGAAATATAATAAATGAATATTTCCTGAGTGTAGAAATCAATGGGCGTAAAAGAGATAAGTAATTGGAATGTTTTCCAATTATAGATAGAAGATATTTTCTACGTATTAAAATAAAAGAAGGCGATATATGGATATGTTTTCCAAATAATGTAAAAGGCCAAGATGATTGTTGAAAAGATTTGGTGAACAAATATTGATAAGAAAATGGAGTAGTGATTTCATTAATGAAATATTAATTACGAGGCCCAGTGACTTGGTTGATGGTTGGATTGTTTTGTTTATTTTTCTTCGATGGTTAAATAATCGACTATTGAAGTGTTTGCCAATATCGTTGTCAATATGGAGAGACCGGTTGGATTATTATCCGAGAACCACTCCGTATTGGTAGTAGCGTTGCGAATCAGATTATATAAAGATAATCGAAGACAAAGTAAAGTGCAAGGGCTTTTTCTATTAATAGAAATTGTGCCTTCGGTTTCGTTCAGTCCCAGAACGAAGTGTATGGATGAATGTCTGACAGAGTATTTCCAATGATCGCATATGTTGGTTTGTATAAATATGCATGGTGGCGGAGGATTTATTCTCTTAGCATAATATCCAGAATATATTTGTGCAAATCAATTAGTGTCTAACGGATCTTACAATGTGGCATTCAAAGTGATTGTGCTATCAATGAATGATAAGAAATCGTAGCCTCTGGCCTCAACAACCGGGAAATGATAAAAATCGGGCAGGCAGCATGGCTATGTGGGTCGCTCCCATTGGGGTGTATAATCACCTATCTAGAGTTCCATTTGCGTGCTATCAATGAATGATAAGAAATCGTAGCCTCAGGCCTCAACAACAGGGAAATGACAAAAATCGGGCAGGCAGCATGGCTATGTGGGTCGCTCCCATTGGGGTGTATAATCACCTATCTAGAGAAATTCCATTTGCTTCTTTAATCTATCGATACTGTCCTTTTCGGGAAACGGTTGCAGATCCCAACCGTTAGTGATATACATTTGATACACTCAAGCGAAATGAGTGGTCGGTCATGTGTGGGTCGGGTTGCAAGATGTTCTTGTTGAACCCAGTGTATTCCCCTCTAGAGATACGTTATCGGAAGGTGGTTCCATACCATGTCATGTTGGAAATCCAATCTCCAATAAGCATCCTGCAGATTTTGGTTTTACATTATATATGGAGCGCGAGATGCAAGCGTTCCGCTAGATTCTATTTATTTGATGTAGACATTATTATAATATCACTAGATTTGATATCAAAAATATTTTGGGTTATCGTAAGGTAAAAACCATTCGTTTTTATGTGTGGATTGGTCTTACGATTATCATTTCTTTCGAAAGGATTTTTAAAGTTAAACAAATGAATGGAGTTTACTCACACCAGTCCCATGACTGACCCGGAGTTTATTTTGTTTTTGTTTTCCCTAAACTCTTGAGTGTCCAAATTTGCATGGGAAGTGAAGTATTCGGGATTTTTCAGATTCACTTGGCAGAGCTGGAGGGAGGAGGCTTCACCAGTTAGCTAAAGACTATCATATTTCCCCCTGTGTACTCTGTTGTATCTCGAAACATGTGTTTATAACTATTCCAGGAATAACTGTTTTGCTCTGATAATGGTATGTATATACAGTTACTGATTTGTATTTCAAAAGTTATGTTATTTAATTTATTTTATTCGTTCCGCTGTGAGATTTGTGTTCTTCGTTTTTCTTCTATTCTAAATTTTCTTTCTTTCTATTCCTCATCCCCCAACTTCTTTCTACTAATGATCCGTATTTCTGGGTCATTTGGGTTGGACGTGTGGTGTTATTAGTCAACTCAAAGGGTACAGAAATTCGGGCCATCACATAAGTGAATGAGCTAGGTTGGCTAACCAAGACCTAGCCAAAATGCCAAAATTCTGAAGCTCGGAATTTATCAAAGTATACACTCTTCGAACTCCTAAATGACATTTTGAACTCAATGGAAGTGGGTTCGAGTCAAAATTCGTCCATATACAAAAGGTGATATTTGGTCATACATCAACTGAAAATGACCAAATTCACCGAACTCAAAAGGTATCGATGCTTATAGTCAAAAAGGTTGTAAACGATGATCCAGACCAAATGGAAGTGGCCCCGAATCCTAATTTTATCATTTGTGAAAAACGACATTTTGGGTGATACATAAGGTACGATGATATATTTAGATAAATTATTTAAATCTAAAATCGTCGAATGAGCGGGTTGTTACAATGTATAAATGCACATGTATGGAAAATAATACATAAAGATGAGTATAAAAATATATGTATACATGCATATGTAAATATATGTGTATGTATGTGCAAAATTAAACCTACAATCACTGAAAATAAGAATTTAATGATGGCAAAATTTCGTTTGAATTTTGAAAAATAAATAAAGATTATGGGTATATATACATATATGCACACGCATAAATTTAATTGTTGAACAAAAATGGTGCAATATAAGAGCAGAAAGAAGTTAATGCAAAATAAATGAATAATGGACAAGAAATCAGCTGTTTTTAAAATACGAGTGCATAAATGGAATAAAACAAATCGTCATTAATTGCATTAATTAACGAACAAGGAATGGAAAGATTATATGCGTAAATACACGTAAAAATCTGAAATTCAAACTTAATGATAAGTTATAACTGGAATATTATAATTTAGATGTGTATATTGAGTAAGAAATTGAATGTCATTAATAAACAATAAAACGTTAAGATCCGTTTTATGTGACATGGAATTTTTTTATGTGCAGTTCGGATTTTAGTGGATTAAATCTAATGTTCCAGATTTTCTTGTACACCTATAAATAAACTATTAGTTCCCAGCTTTTAACTCATATTTTCGGAGGTGTTGCCTCGACTCTTACATTTGCTTCTTCCTCTAAGTCTTTTCAGAAAAATAAAATATTTGTTTTACGAAATTCTAATTCAAGATTTGAAGATAAGAGACATAAATCTACAACATAGGTGTCTAGAATTCTGAACAATGTGAGGTAAGTTCTTGAATCTGGTTTATTTAAGTCTCTCGTCACTTTTTCCTCTTCTTTTAGTATCAAATTTGTAAATCCATGGTTGTTTAATATTAGAGTCAATTAGGGAGGCCATGGAACAACAAATCTGGATCAGATTCATTGATTGGAAATGTAACGACCTGACGGATTCAATGCCCGAATTTTGGCAATAATACATAAATCTGTATTACTTGCCAAAACCGAAGTATCAAAAACATCAGATAGTTAATGAAAGAAAATAGAGGGTGAGATAAGAAAGAAAGAAATATTAGAATAGAAGAAGAAGAAGAAAAACCAACTAACCAATACAACACAGAGTCTCACATCGCAGCAGAATAAAATATAATATAGAAGTAAATCTTTATTGAGAGAAATAAATACTTACACTCATCATAGTACATCAATACATCCGGACAGTTATAATAATCTATCGTCGTATACAATACACAACGGAATAATATTGAATACGTCTGAACTCCTCCAGCATGTCGTCTGAAATTCGTAGCATCCAAACTTAACCCTGTAAAACCCGGTCTAAACCAAGCATTACAAATGCCGGATCAGTTTTGGTGAACCATAGTGAGAAAACTCGTTAAGTTTATAGGTATCACCCAACTTGATTTTAAAGTCAAAACTTTTGTTTTCGAAAGAAAAGGATAATCGTAAGACCAATCCACGCACAAGCACTGACAGTTTTTTACTTATGATAAACTAAACTATTTTTGAAATCGTAACTTATTTTGATATTATAATGGTGTCTAATCACAAATAAATAGCAATCTAGCAGAATGCTTGCATCTCATGCTCTACATATATAATACACAACCAAAACTGCGGGTGCTTATTGAAGATTGGATTCCGACTATGAAAAGGTACGGAACCACCTTCTGATAGTGTATCTCTAGAGGGGAATATACTGGGTTCAACAAGAACATCTTGCAACCTAGCCGCGCATGACGGACTACTCACTTCGCTTGAGTGTATTGAATGTATATCACCAATGGTTAGGAGCTACCCACTAATTTCTGAAAAGGTACAGTGTCGATAGATTAAAGAAGGAAATGAATTTTCTTTAGATAGGTGATAATACACCGTAATTAGGAGCAACCCACTTAGCCATGCTGCCTGCCCGATTTTTTTCATTTCCTAGTTGTAGTGGCTTGATGTTTAACATTACCTTTAG
Organism: Allium sativum; assembly: GCA_030737875.1. Taxonomy (NCBI): domain Eukaryota; kingdom Viridiplantae; phylum Streptophyta; class Magnoliopsida; order Asparagales; family Amaryllidaceae; genus Allium; species Allium sativum. The sequence continues at coordinate 632,587,672 of CM060920.1, forward strand.
AACAACATATCACCATTCACTTTTAATGCCACATTGTAAAATCCATCAAATCACTAATTGACGTCCGCAAAAATACTCTATGTGTTTATGCTAAGAGAAGGCGTCTCCTCTGTTACCTATAGAAATATGTTTGTAGAATCAATGTACGTAGCTCTAAGAAATACTCTGTCAGATAATCGTCGATAAAAACTATCTAGGAACATGATGAACCGAAAGCACCCTCCTACCACGTCCTAGGCATTTTCCTATAGATCAATAGCGGGTAGTCCTTGCAAATATGTAGATTTCAACTACAACAGAACCACAATTATCTCTGGTTATAAATATAGGTTAGGTTAAAATATAGTAGACTTTGAAAAAAATAGTATAGAATTTAACTAGGGATTCTAAATAGTCCTTCCATTTTATGAAGATCTAGGGTCTTTAATTGTTCCATTTTATCATCATATGATATGTTCTCAATTTCTTATTTGTTGGTCGGAATGGTTTTCAAATATAGTTCGATCCCGGTCTTTCCGTACCAACAATCGTATAGGTCGGATTTTATAGTCGGTTATTTAACTATCAAATAAACAACCATTCAACAATAAAAATAAAATGAATTTACGGGTTCAGTACGTAGCATCACTTGGCCTTTTTAATTTAAAAAAACAAATTAGAACTTCTTAATCTTTGAATACTTTAAAACACGGTATTTACTATTTATTTTAATATAAAAGTATTTTCAAACTATTTCATTTTGATAATTAGCGTAAATATCTTATAACCATCTCAAATTTCCATTTTCTATCACTTGCAAAACATTTGTCACAACATTATTTATAATCCATAATAGGGGAATAAATTCAACTTATTATCCGTAAAAACAACGTTGCGAAATCAATTTTGTTTTAGTATTTGAAATTAATATTCGTGGCTAATTTATTTAGAATAAACTCATTCTAAAACTTATCTCCTTACTTCAAAAGTATCATTACATTTTCACCAATCTCCTTTTTATTCCATATATATTGGAAATTTATTTTATATTCTCAAATCCCTTTTTATAGTTGGAAACATTCCTATTTCTTATTCATGCATTTCTGTACTCCAACACTCATTATTCCCTAACCGTAAATTGGTGAGAGAATAATACCCTAAGCATCAACCCGAAGACCGAAATCAACACCAAATTAACACTTAGAAAATCACTCAACTCAACCAATCTCCATTTTGATTCCAATTCTCTAATTTCTTATCTTAACTCTTTGTCAACCCATAGTATTCCACTTTTAATCCATTCAACCATTTCAATTTGAAAATCTCATTTTCGTTCCATTCATTTCACTTAATTTCATTATTAAGTATCGCAAAATTAAATGTTTTAACTTCACACCACTTTCATAAACCTTATTTATAAACTCGATTTTAATATAAACCCCTTTCTATCTCAATTTCTTCTTACATAAAACATTTATTTAAGTTATCGCATCAACTCAAAATCCTTTTATAACTTTATTATATAAATTCTCGCTTTACTATACAATGCGATTATCTACTCTTTTCAAATTCAACTAGATTCATTTCAACTCGATTACTTACTCAAGTGAAATTCATTTAAGAAGCAATCACTTAAATTATCATTAATTAAAATAATAATTTACTTAATCATTGACTACCGTAAAGGTATTTAACTATGTTATTAACTAAAATAAATAAATAAATTCCTGTTAAACTCTTATTAAAATTTAAACAAATATTCATTAAGCTATTTCGATAGATTAATCAACAATAAACTAATTTAATTTAATAATCAATCCCAATTAAAGCGGTTGACTTAGTCAACTCAAAACACGGTTATCTCATCAACCAATTCCAATTAATACTCCATTTAAATTAATTAATAACATAATTAATTTAAATAATCCTATTTACTTGTTTCTTATAAATAATTAATTCAACTCATAATCATTTCATTAATTTCTGCCCATTTGCTTAATATTCTTATTAACACAAGAGTTTGTTTTATAAAATCACTTAATAATTACTTATGAACTTAAATAATAAATCATAAATATTTATTTCCTTTTTAGTAAATTTTAATTTAAAATATTAGATTTCAAAATCTATCTTCAGCTTTAAAATAAATTTTATAACTTCATTTCTGTCAATCCACCGGACGGTAAATCAACATTTATAAAATGATTGATTTATAGGCTATATGCTGCCAATTACCCAACCAATACTGTCCACTGGTTAATAACAGCACAAATGTTGAATTTGAATTCAATAATTAATTATAAAATCAATCATCCAATTACATTAGTAAAACAGTTCATATATTTTAATATGAAAATAAACAATAAATTTGAGGAATCTAGATGGATCCCTCCAACATGTTTTTCCAGCATTCATATAGGCTACCTCAAAATAATGTCATTCAATTCAATACACAAATATAATATTCAACAATTGATTAATAACAACAATTCAAACATCCATATTTCAGTTTAATACATTTGCAATATTATAAACATAATCAACAAGGTAAATTATCTCATTTGGAAATAATAGTTAGAACAACGATTAGATTTTGTTTAAATCAAACTAACATTTTTAAACCAATCAATTCATCCGATATATATATTTAACATTCAGCACACAACAAACAATTATCAACCATAGCACAAAAATTAAATCCCGACTTACACAAAATACAAGTGGGTAAAAACCGAATGAGTTATACTCACTTTGATTTCCATTTATTTCTGAAATGGTTTGGTTACAGTTAAATTAAACAGTCGTTTAATTTAACTGTAAATTCCAGCTATCTCCGTCCCTATTCAAAACAGTTCCATAATGTTTTGTTCTTCACCATGATTCAGGTGCAACTTGTCTTGTAACATTCTAATAACACAATAAAATTTATCCATGTTATAGCACACGATTTAAATAAATAATTATTAATTTCCTCAATCACATTTTAAACAAAATAATTACTTTTATAAAAACAACATTTGATATAATTACATTCGTTTCACTCCCTTTGTTTTTTCATTCAACCATTTTGTTCATTAAGATGGATTCAACTATGTCTATTTATTTATGAACAACATGTGTTATTTGTAATGGACAATTGGTTTTTTTTTTACCATTTCAAGATAATGGGTTGAAAATTACTTCCGTTATTCATGCGTTATGTCTTGGTATAGAGCTAAAGCAGGAACAAACTAACTTAAATATTTTCTGTTTACCTATACTTCTACATTGTATACCATGATATCTTCCCCACTTCTTCCGAACTGCCTGATCCTTCCACTTTCCATGCAATTCCTTTTTTTCTTTTTCTTTCCTCACACAAACAAATGCTTCCCCAAGCTTCTTGCAACTTCCCCATTTGTTCACACTAAAACCTGTAGATCTCCATTCCTTTCATCCAAAAGCAGAAGGCCCCTTTCCTCCTAATTCCTTCGTTAAATCAGCTGCTAAATACTCCTTCGATCCCCTTTTCTTTCGTTCAGGCTTCCTTGCTTCATAGCCTCTGACATTCATACCCTGCAAGTCCTCCCTTGACTTCATCATGCCGCATCGTCTTCTGACCTCCGCCTGATAACGACCTGGACACACCACCACAAGCATCTCAACCCACTCACCCAACGCCATGAGCTACGACGAGCTCGACCCCACCGTTCGCTATCAAACCCTCCTCAAATGCAACCGCTTTCAGGCCATGATCTGACCAACTTTTCACGTCAAATTCGATCACATTAGATCGATCAATAGTTCTCATTGAAATGAACGATTTAGTAGTTGAGCGATATTGGAATCAGTTAACTGATTCGAAGATAATGGGAGGAGAATGACATGAATTACTGGTTGTTCATTTTAACTGTAACAGCCCATAAATCTCGACAACTAGAATGAGAAATTAGTTAAAGATTTAACTATGAATAATAAATTTTGTATTGATACTGGGATTCGAAATTCAAGGTCGAATATATTGTTTTGAGTATGAATTGAATTCGATATTTAATTCAGCCTGGTTGGTTGGAAATCTAATATTTATTGGTTGAATATTCGATTTGAATTTAATTGAAAGTTTGAATTGGATTTTGAAAATCTAAATTTGGGATTAAGCTTGAATGGGTAGATTGAAGAATTGCATGTTGTATGATACATTGTAGATTCATATGACTGTTATTAGTTGTTGTTTATGCACTGGTATTCACGGGGGTGAACCCATTCCGTGACATACGGCCTGGTCCCATGATTTATCTTATTTTAAAGTAAAGTTTAATAACTGTTTTGAGTTCACACACCAGTCCTTGTTGCTTGCTGTGTGCTTGGTACGCATGATAGGGGGTTCTTGCTTTGCGTTAGGTGGCGGACGGGAGACTCTTACCGTACATGTCCCGAAAATATGGGTTGGTTGTGAAGTCGAAAGGCTGGCCATAAAACAAGGTGTTGGGTACCAATGTGAGCCATAGTGGGATGTTAGCCCGCTGACTTGGACGTGGAGGGATGTTTGAAAAGCCTACCGAAATCGCCATTACATTACAAGTGGTATCAGAGCTTTGGTTCGGGTTTAAACGAATGTGATCGACACTAAAAAAGCGGATTTTAGAAATAAAAGGGTTGTATTTTGAAACTAATCCAGTGGAAAAAAAAATTTGTTTTGTGATTTATTTTTTTCGAAATGCCCAGGCTTCGAATCCGAATTTGCCAGATTTGTTCTTTGATAAGTTCCCTTAAGAGTTAATACATAATTGGTTTGAAACCAATAATGTATAATTGAATATATACGTCCAATAGTAAGGTATAAATTTGTTAATTAATTAACAAGGAGTGAAGTGTAAATGAGAGTTATGAATAAAGTGAAATATTGAATGAAGAAATTTAAATAAAATCATAGTTATTTGATGTGACGAATCCAAATTCATGTAAACGAGAATAATATTTACTTTTTAGAAGTAAATAAAGTATGAAAGCAAATAATGTTGCAAATGGAAATGAAGATAAAGGAAATGGAGTTAACCAATGTGACGAGATTATTCTGAAATTCAGAATATAAATTAAATGAGATTTTTTTGAAGTTCGGAATGAATTATCGGATAAGGGATTATTCGAAGAAAGTTATTCATGGAAATTAATTGTGTCGAGTCTCAGGAAAATATTATTTACTTTCCATTTTAATAAAAATCTAATACATTATTAATTATTTACTTAGATTAATTAATAATATATATTTTAAATTTAGAAATCCCGAAGGCATGAAATATTTTAAGGAAATATATTGTTAACATAAAATCAGAAATTTTGAGAATAAATGATTTGTTGTATTTGAAGTGGTGAATTTTATTTGTTTCAAAGTTAACAATGTTGTTCCATTAAGGTCTGAGAGGTAAATATACGCCAACTTAATTGACTTCATTATTGACTAGGAAATGGTTAAGGTTTGATAGCTAAAATGGTTAAATGAAGTAAGAAATGTATGTTACAGTTAAGTGAAAATAACAGTATGTATTTAGTATCTGTTTTAGTCCACATAACGAATTAGAAATATTTCCCCTTGAGAGTAAAGTATTTTTTCTATTGAAATTAAAGATTTGCAAATATGTGGAAATGTTTTCTAATAGTAATAGGAGAGTTTCTAGAATGGTGATATTTAGAAATGTTTTCAAAAGGTCGTGAGAAGCTAACGGGTTCTAATAAACCAGAATGACAACACTTGAAAAACAAAGAGTCGCCCGACGAGGACAAAGAGAGGCAGAACGTATAGGAAGTGGATTTGAAATTTGAATCCGAGAATTACATAAGGGATGTTTTGATAAGAAGTTAAGAATGGAGTTAAGAACTTAGAAAACTGACTGGAGATTAGTTAAGTTGAATAATTTCTTGAGCATTGATCAGATGTTGGTTTCAGCCTACTTGCTAGTTTACGGTCGAAGGATGTGAATATGAAAGAGAAATAGAGCGTGAATGAGAAATGGGTTATAGGGATAAAGAAAAGAATTATGGAATTTTAGAAGTGTAAAGATTTGAGTTAAGTGATGAATTGAATAATTGGAAAATTTAAGTAACCGGAATATTTGGAAGAAAATTGGGTATATAATCTGGGATTGGGAAATCTGAATTAATTGGGAGATCAAAACTAAAATTTTGAAATAGAATTTGAGGATGTTCGATTGTAAATGTTGAATGCAGAAGTTTCGGAACTCATACGAGATATATAATAATACAGTGAATTTGAAAATGATTGATTTGGAAGGTAATCGATTTAAAATGAAATCTTATTTATATGAGAATGTGATGTTTGGGAATATGATTCGGAAATAAAATCTTATATAATCAGACATAAGTATGATTTATGAAGAATATGAAATGAAGTATTATATATAGTATCATATGTTTTAAATCAAGATAAGGGAAGTGCCATCCTTCTCCTTTGAATTTCGAGCTTAGTGAAATGTGCTGGTAGTGGTGGTAGGTTGTCCGAACATAAAACTCGATTTGTCATTGTTCCTTGAAGAACACGACCATGTAGCGTAATTCGCAGGGCTGAGATAACCTACGGCGGACGGATTTTCTTGAGGGAACCAAGCGTAACCATTGTGTCTGCTGCGATCTACAGTCGTGATAAGGGCGTAATCCGCAGAGCTGTGAAAGCTTACGGGTATTGGATGTTTCCTGAGGGAATCAGGCGTAACCATTGTGTCTATGCGGTCCCCACGGCATATCTACATGTGAAAGAGATGTAACTACTAGAGTTACTAAAGGTAGAATGGAGTCATGTAGTGTGTAGAATATCTTAGTGATTTTATGCCACCTGTTTGAAGCAGTAGTTAGTCTTAATAACTTGATTGGTCTTAATGACCTGATTTGTCTTTGTGACCTGTTTTGTCCTCAGGACTTGAAGTATCCTTACAATTTCACAATTTATTTCCGGGACCCTGGGATAGAGCAGTCAACGCTTACTGACCTTAGTTCTTTTCCTTTGATTCTTAAATATTTTCCGTTGATCTGCCCATGACGAAATTTGCAGGGAAGTGATTTCATACGGATACAGATGTTTTCTGGGGGATCCAAACGAAATCATTGTGTATTTGTGATTCATGAAGAATCAACGTATCAATATCACATTGGTAATTTTCGTATCTGTTTTTAAAAAGGAATATTTGAAATATTTTCATTGGGAGTTGATACAAGGATATTTAGTATTTGAAGATTTTAGTCATATGTCTGGCCAGCGTATGACTAACATCTATGAGAATGACAATAGACCTGTCAAACTTCGAGTTATAAAGTATTTTCAAATATATAATATACCTAATTTGGTAAGTTAAGAAAGAGAATTTTGGAATAACAATAATACAAATAGTTTTAGTACGAATTTCGTTTTATGTATAAAAAGTTATAAAAGATTTCAGATTTGGGAAATTTTCTAGTCGACAATTTGTGACAGATGATGTTTATAAAAATTTTGAATGACTTGAGATGTATAAATCCAACTTATGCTCAAATTGGAATTTTAAACGAGATTGGTTTTGAAAAGAAATTATATGACTTTGAATTTGTTAGAAGATTAGATAAAATGAAATTGGGAGATATCTCAAAATAAATTATGATAGAAATTGGCTGGAGAAAATGGAATATATTTTAAAAACCAGGAAAATAAATAAAATCTAATTCAGAAGAATAAGAAAATCGTGTTTGATCAAAAATTGATCTTCAAGAAAGGAATTTGATTTTTCTCGAGTTAATTGAATGTAATAGATAAACAATGATGATTGATAAGTTAAATAACTATATTTGAATTAATTGTGGAAAATTTGGAGAAAATATGAAATTTGATGTATACATTGGTATATATAACTAAAACGATCGCTCCTTTTCGGGGACAAAAAGTTTAAAGGAGGGAGATTGTAACGGTTCAGAAATCTCAACAACTAGAATGAGAAATTAATAAAAGATTTAACTATGAATAATCAATTTTATATTGATATTGGGATTAGAAATTTAATGTCAAATATATTGTTTTGAGTATGAATTGAATTCAAAATTTAATTCAGCATGGTTAGTTGGAAATCAATTATTTATTGGTTGAATGTTCGATTTTGAAAATCTAAATTTGGGATTAAGCCTAAATGTGTAGATTGAGGAATTGCATGTTGTATGATGCGTTGTAGATCCATATGACTATTATTAGTTGTTGTTTATGCACTGGTATTCATGGAGGTGAACCCGTTCCGTGATATACGGCGTGGTCCCGTGATTTATCTTATTAGTAAAGTGTAATAACTATTTTGAGTTCTCAAACCAGTACTTGTTGCTTATTGTATGCTTGGTGCGCATGATAGGGGGTTCTTGCTTCGCATTAGGTGGTGGACGGGAAACTCTTACCCCTACATGTCCCAAAAATGTGGGTTGGTTGTGAAATTGAAAGGCTGGCCATAAAACAAGGTGCTGGGGTACCAATGTGAGCTACAGTGGGATGTTAGCCTGCTGACTTGTGGGTGGAGGGATGGTTGAAAAGCCTACTGAAATCTCCAGTACATTACATTAATAGTGGAGGCGATGTATATTTTTGGTCCTGAAAGAAATACGAGCAGTGCGATACATTTGTATATATAGGCGATAATGTATAGAAACATTGTCCATCGATAGGCATAGGTATCTGAATGAGTTTTCACTTCCTTAAGCACAGAGTAGTTGAAGATAAAGAAAGTCAGCAGAAGCAAGGGAAGTACATTTTCTTAAGCACAAAGTATTTCTTTTTCTTAGACCTGTAATCATTTCGATCTGTATTTGCGAAATGCAGAGGGTAGAATAGCTGAAGCTCCCTAATATATGGTAGGCAAAAGAAAATATATGGCCTGTGCATGTGTTTTCACATCAACTATGGGCTGCGTGTATTGATAGTCATGTACGGTAGGAATTACTTAATAGTTAAGAATTCATATATTATTACTTATAGTTACTACTATTAAACGTGGTACGTTAAATTTGCACCGACACACACGGACTCTAAACACAACGAAAATGGTTGCACCGCTATGTCTTGACGTTCTGAACCCAGCGGAACTCCATTTCGTCGAAATCCAATTCCATTTGTACAACGGTGTTATTTTAATTCTAATTTATTCACCGGTTTAGCTTTAAATTGCACACACAAATAAACAATTCCAATTGGCTCCAAACTGAAAATCTGGTAATAACTAGTTGTACATATTCCAATAAAATTAGTTTCGGCAAAAACGGAGATCGTTTGAAAAGAAAAGTATTTCTAAGCCTTATATAATATCGATAATATATAATTAAATCTAAAATAATTTAATAGAAATAATAATAAATTATTATTATCCTATATCCCTAAATGAAATTTCATCATCTTCAAAATAAAACCATGTATATTTTAAACTCAATATTTACAAATCACGGGCGAAACGATATTTATATAAATTCCCTTAATATTTATTTAATATACTTTAACATTTATTAATGAATTCCGTAGCAACTATTTGAAAATTTGAATTGAACATAACTAATAGTCTATAATATGAAATCTCCATTGTTCTCTTACGTTAGAAAAATATAATCAATTAGATTCGGACGATTCTTGTTTTAAAGAATTCCGACTTAAAATGTATTTTGTGTATTCATTTGAAATTCAAAACGTAAATTATGAACTACCGCGACGTTACGAGCTCAATTTAAATTAAATATAAATTTGACATTCAAATTTCGTTATATAAATGAATTCTATATTATAAATCCATTTATAATTCCAAATGAATATTTAAAATACTAAAATAAATTAAATATTTGACTATCGAAAATACGGGACGTTACAGGAAAGCTGTGTTAGGTGAGTGGGTTAAGTTATACCTTTTTAAATAACGGTATATCTATCGTTTGCATTCCCCATTATATTTAATATGCTGAACAATTGATAATTGTTGAAATTAATTATAAACCTATTTAGAATATCTTGAAATTGTTATTGTTATTTAAAACCTATTTCCATCAGATATTTTATATGATTTGGGAATTACTGTAAACATTGAAATTGTGGAACGTGAATTAATCATGAGTATATTCTTGAAAATTTATTTGCCTAATTGGAAAAGAAAATTTACATTAACTATGAATAGTATATGGAATAGGAATTCAATATTTAACTCCAAAAAAAAAGGAAAAAATTGGTAGCGGACTGAGTTAGTTGGATTTGGGGAAAATGATATATTTCTATAACGACAAATTACTGAGAATGTAGTTGCAAGAAAAGGAAAAGAAAAAGGGATTAGCGTGAAATATGTATTCTTTTATAGTATTGCATATTAATCGAATAAAGTGCATATATATATATATATCCATACATAAAATAAAGAAAATGGCTTGCAACTGCAGATCTAAGTTGGTGTGGGTTATGGAAATAAATCATTACATCTTTCTATAAATTAAACTAATGAGGTGCATGAAAGGTTTTCCTAAAATAAAGGAAATGTACATGATAGTAGTTGAAGAATAGATATGCCATAATTACATGGAATATTTACAGTAAATGGGAAATTGTAAATAACTGCACTAAGACACGAGGTTAAGTTCAACTTGTGGTAGAAGTCTGCCCGGAGCAGCTCGGCAAATCCAGCATCCACTAGTTGTCAACTTAATGCGAGAGGTCTGGTGCATAAACATACATACATGAGTTTGGTTAATGTTAAAGAACCAGGGAAAATGTGATGAATGGGGAATAAAACCTATTATAATTAATTATATTAATGAGGATGCAATATAATAGGTAGTCTTGTCTTAGGGACAAGTGGAATTATAACACGAGTTATAATAAATAAAGAGAGAACTTATTAATAAGCCTTGAGTAAGGGAACTAAGTTAATAAGTAAAGAATAATGATAGGTTTTGATGACAGTGCAAGATTCATGATTAAACAAGAAAATATTAGGTAAGACTTATTGAAAGAAATAAGTGGTACTTAATTATATACATTAAGTAACATGTTAACAGAAAACATGAGGACTGGAACGAGGTATACCGAATTATACATTAATTAGGAACATGTTATCGTAACGCGTAGACATGAAATTGAACAATGAATTACATCGTAATAATGTAAAGAAATTGTAGATTACTTTCGTTAATTATAATCTAGGGAATAACATGTTGTTGGCTTATAAGGGGCTCAAAGAAAACCCGGTAATTTGAATAAAATTAATATGTGGATAATCAAGTTAACTAGTAAGCTGATAAGATAAAATGAGTGCGTGATTAAGTGATTAGACATAATGTAACAAGACGGTGTGATGCACTTGGACCAGTCCACACGCCTGAAGGTGAAGAACATAATGGGGTCAATCATCGAGGTGTTTGGAGGCATGAGAGGAGCACGTCCATCTGATTCTTCTGCTTGATATTATATTTGCTAGCTTTGCGGGACTAGAAGGAAGCACGCGGCTTCCAAGGAACGTGTAGGGTACTCCGTGGTGGTCCTCTCTTGTGGTGCATGCTCAGGCTGTACTGGCAGAGATTGGGTCTATGCAGTACCAACCGGTGAGTATACCTTGACTACAACAGTAGTTTGGCAGTCAGTGGCGGTATGGCATTGGGGTGATTCGACGATTTGCCTACAGATAGGCTAGCCAGGATCAAATAAAGGATAGTAATTGTCTAGTACGTGTCATCGGCAGTCAATGTGATGTGGAAAGACTAGAGTTAAACCTACAGACCATCGTTCTTTCACAATCGAGAATTTGGTTGTGGGGCCTGCTAATTTGGATGTAGATTGTTTGCTAGGGAAACATCACTTAACACTTGATGAAGTCTTTCACTAGTTAAGGGAAGGATCAAGGTGGGACCATAGCTACCTTGAAAATGCGGGCCATAGTTTAGATATCTGTACTATAGGCCTTTTTAGCAGACCTATACAGATATGGAATGGCTCCCGACTGAATTCTATTACGAGACTCAGTGTACAATAGACAGAACATACATTTGAGGGTCTAGTGTAATAACTCGGAAATCCGAGCCAATTTAAAAATTTTATTTCGGCAATTTTAGTGAATTTTGATTATTTAAAATGAATTATTTTAAATAATAACGACGAGAAATTTATTTTGAATAGAATTAGAACGTATATATTTATATAGATCGTCGTTAGAATATAAATATTTTATTTTAATTATAAAAGGAATTGAAAATGGCGCGGTAGTTAGAAAATTCGATTTCAAATTTCAAATGAATGAACAGGATTCAAAATAAACCGGATTTTCGTGAAACCAAAAATATTTGAATCTACTTGAGAATATCTTTCCAAAGAATCCGAAAAATTGAAATTTCATAGCAGGAATCAAAAGTTACGTCCAGTTGAAAAATCAGAATAGTCGCTATGGAATTCTAGCCCTTAAAAATGGAAATTTTGCAAACGACCTCGGTTTTCGATGAAAACACTTTTGTTGGATCCGTGATGTCAAGTTATTGCTAGATTTCAAAATTCGTAATTTTCTGAATCAATATGTGAGCGTGGCAAAGGAAAACGCGTTTGACTAGTTTCAGTTGATTTTAATCGACTAGAAAATGGCCATTTTTCAAACGGTCTTAGAATTTGATGAAACTAGTTTTGTTAGGACTTATCGTCAATACTGTAACACCCCACGTCCATTAATGTCACTCACAAAGGGAATGCATTAACTTCCATAGAGTTTATAGGTGAATATAGAACAGAAAAATTACAACAAGACAGATAATAAATAGTACTTGGAAATCTAAAACTTCATTTTATTGCAGCGGAAATTAAATATGTTTGTTACATCATAAAACCATAGATCATAACCAAGTACAATATCCATCTTCATAAAAACAAAATACATAATCCCATTACATAAATAGCCATTAAAAAGATAACAAGCTGGACTTTACTTCGACGGTCCGAGCTTTCCAAAGAGAGATGAAGCAATTCAATCAAACTCCACTAGAGCTGGGCCTAACCTGAGGACCTGGAGGGAGAAAAAGGATAGAAATAGAGGGGGTAAGACATAAAGTCTGGCGAGTATGATAATTCTAACAATACTATTATCAAAATAACTAGACTAAGGCATAAGCCGGAAGACAAGTAAATGTCTATGAACTCTTAGGAAGATAAAGATAGCGTTTAAGATAACGTTAAAGATAACGGTAAAGGCACACCTAATTACTAACGAATGATTACTACACTGCACCGCACATTACTACACTGCACCACACCAGTCACCCTATTGTTTGATCCCATTTGATTCACACAGAAACTTTATAAATAGCCTTACGTACCCCTAGCTGACAACATAGGTGCTGTCTGCCCCTATCTCCACTAGGTGTACCCCACTACCCACTTTCGATCGGCTCCCTACTCGTAGATACCCGTGCTGGCCCCACAGTGGGGTGTATCACTCCCCTAAAGTGGCAACCCGATATAACTTGAGAATGCACGGCTTATACCTACACGATGCAACAACTTCTTACCTACCAGACCGGGTCCACACACGCATACGAAACCCGTTGGATTTGCGTTGCCACCGCTCCCCGTTTTGGCCTCTTACAGTCGAACCCAACATGCGTGTCCCGTCCTCGACTTGGGTCGAGCCCACAAATATACGTTTGGGATATTGGTCGAAATGGGCCCCCACAAGCTACCCACCTAAGCTTGTCACTAGTATATCCCACTTAACCCTCTTAGTCATGTTCATTTACATGTGTGTTTGGTTAAGTCTTATTAATCGTATTTCACATGCCACTAAGGGCACCCCCTAGATTCCTCATGCCACCCAAGGCGCCTACTTAACCCACATGTCCCACCTTACATGTTTATCTGGATAAGTATTTCTTAATTCATTCAGGCCATAACCTCATAAAGACCTCTCACATTAGACTGGCATTTATGGCAGCTGGATTTGCCGGGCGGGTCCGGGCAGTCTTGCACCATAAAAGAGTCTAACCTCGTGTCTTTACAACCGTTATGCTTTAGTTTAAGCCTACGACCTCTCACATTGGGCTGACATTTGTGACCACTGGATTTGTCGGGCGGGTCCGGGCAGGTTTACGTCACAAACGAGTCCAACCTCGTGTCCTAAGCATTGATTAACATTTAAAATCTTTTACCCCAGTTTTAATAATTCCCTATTCAAATTATTAATTAAGTCAACTTTTGAAGATGTCCATAATTGACTCAATTATGGCCATCCACTTATGGCATGCAAAATCATATCAATTGCACCCCAACTTTTTAATATTAAATCCTTAATATTACCCCTACCCCACGTTTATATGTTCGCTTATTCAACGCATAATATAGGCTAGACTTGTATAGTCTAACACCTAGCACAAAGATAAATTATCACAACATATAGACAATTAAAATAAATCTAATCATAATAGGGGTAAAACTTGCTGAAACACCCCACCTGCGTTAGGGTCACTCTCAAAGGGAATGCCCTAATTTTGGTGGAGGTTTATAAGTATAAGTCACAGATACACAAGACATATATAAATACACATATTTTTGAATAGCGGAAAACAACAGCAATCTTTATTTCAACAAAATACGTGTTACATAAACCATGTCATAATTTATCTTACAATACTTCCAAAAACATTACATCTTCATAACTGTCTTGATTACATTATTTAAAGAAGCATAAAAAAACATAAGTAAACTGCATAAGTCCCATAATTGTTGTCCAAAGCCATAGTCCAAAACGAAAAAGATCCAAGCAATACATTCTTTCTCTTCAAGTTGGATGTGAAAACTGGTCAAGCTGCAGTATTCCCTCCCTGTGGACCTGGGGGGAAACGAAAGAAAAGAAGACGAAAGAAAAGTAGAGTCAGACATAAAGCCTGAGTAAGTCTAGGACTATTCAGTCTATGAATAAAGAATTGGGCATGATAAGTATAAACTGGAAATGGGAAAGCATTATAAACTAGGTTAAGTTGTCTAGAGTCAAATGTACTTATCGTACCCCATATTAATCTCTATATCCATATAAACTAGTTCCCAACAGGCACCCGATAATCAGGGTGAAGTGATCCATTTCTAATGATCGGCTCCTACTCGCATAGTTACGTGTGTCTTACGGCCCCCAATGTTGTAGTTACCTATGCTGGTCCCATCATGGGGTGTATCAAGTCCATGGGGGCGGCCCGACACAATCCTAGAATGCACAGGTATGCTACTGGTGCCCAGTGCCATATTTTTCTGCGCCGGAGTGTGTGCACGTCTGCACCCCGTTAGAACTTACACTGCTGCACCACCGCCGTGGATTTGACCTCTTACAGTCAGCCCAGAAATCGTGCCCCACCCTGCCTAGTTCAGGGTATCCTGATACACCTTGTAGGGTTACTGCTGAAAAGGGTCCCCCGCTACTAGGTTTTCTATTTCTAGCCAACATGCTAAGTTGGTTAAGTGTTTTGTAAACCTAACCCCCAAACAGTCTGTATAGTTTAGCATGTTCCATTTTGATTAAGTCTTAATTCAATTTACTTAATCCTATCAATCCTGACTCAGCCTTAATTGTCTTATTAAAGCCTCGACCTCTCAAATTAGACATGTATTGTTGTGGCTGCCTGTTGCCGGTTGAGTCCGGGCAGTCTTACGCCATAACTCAGTCTAACCTCGGGTCCTTATTGGGCTCCGTGTTTAACCACCCACATTGGATAGGTATTGTTGTGACTACTGGACAGCCGGGCGGTTCCGGGCAGGTTTACATCACAACTCAATCCAACCTCGGGTTAAACACATCGTATTTTCTATATTTACATATTTTGTCTCTTTCCTTTTTATATGTAAATATTAGCGGCCCATTATTCAAATTCATCTTTATGGGGTAAAATTAATTTATATTACTTAATTGTTTTTCAAGGTCGTTGGCATGCGTCAAACATGCCAACACACGTGTTTTATATTTTAACCCAAACGTCATTACCCTCGTTTTATACGTTCGCTAAAATGTAACATATGTTGGGTTTAACAATTAAACCCAACTTAGCCATATGAAAAAGGGGAGGCTTAGAACATGGTGTTTATATATATTCTAAGTAACACAAAAAGGGGAGTGTGAACGCATGAACTTGCAACATAACGATCTAATTAGCATGAATTAGGCACATGTGAACTTGCATTGTAATAGCATATAATCATGGCATAAACATACTTAAAACATGAATCAGTCTATTCATATAATCATGGCATAAACATACCTAAGCATGAATTATGGTTTTTAATCTATTCATGTAAACTTGCAATTGGGATGTAAGTCTAACTTAATTATGTGTCACATATATCACCATATGATTTTTGATAACAACATAGGCCTAAAAACATGTTTTCAACTAGGCATAACACCAAACATAGTTTAGCCATGTTCATAAAGATGTTTACTTTTGTCTCTAATACAAAAGTATGGTTTTACACTTGAATCACGATGCCAACTCCAACATAAATTCGTATAAACTATAATACTTAGTTGAATCCAATTACACACTAAAAGTGATCATAAAAGTATGTTCATCATGTTGGCATAATAGTGAATCATATATTTGCATGAATCTCAAATAAACTACCACAAACATATAGACGTTATTTTCAACATGAATTACATGCTTGCAATTTTCCAATAGGTGTCGAAATAAACTACCACAAACATGTAGTTTTCAACATGAATTACATGCTTGTAAATATCCAATCGTTATACCACAACATCCCAAATCGATTAGAATCATAACATTATACAAATATGAATTATTGTCACCACAAATCAAGTACAATTCTATTTCACATTTTACACAAATCAAAACACAATTATTTTATTCACATCGGAATAGCACTCTACTTACAACGTATGACGAATCTTCAATTCAGGAATCTGAATTCTGGATCTGGAGATGCTATCCTTTGTTGTAGGCGTTGTTTTGATTTTAATTGATGTTGCTTTAAGCTTTCGAATTGTCTCCTAATTGTCTCTCAATTTCTGACGGCTATTCCTAGTCTTTCCTCAGCAGCATGACGGTCTCATCTCCATTTTGGTTTATATGAATTAGGGTGAGTCTTAGGTCCTTTTTATAGAGTTTGTGAGTTGATTATGACTGTCGATGGAACTTGGTTTAATAATAGCTGTTCGTTTGAAGGAGAGACCAACCAGGATCTGACACCTAGCCCTTGTGATAAGGCAAGGCTCAGAAAATCGACCAAGCACAGACCAGGCCAGCCAGGGGAGCTGGGTTCGACCTGGCTCAAGGGCCAGGTCGACCCCCTAGTCGACCCCCAGGTCGACTATGTAGTCGACCTAAGTGCCCCAGGTCGACTACCCAGTCGACCTGGGTAGCCCAGGTCGACTAGCTAGTCGACCTGGGTGTCTTGGGCAGGAAATTTCCTGCCCTGGCCAATCCGGCCCGAATTTTGAAATTTAAATTTTGTTTTCCGAGCTATTTTGGTCTGTTTGAATTTTAAACTGAATTCTGAAACTTCCGGAGGCCATAACTCCCTCATACGGAGTCCGTTTTACGCAAACTCGGACTCTATTTATCGCAGAATTCCGAGACGAACGCAATGGCGTATCCCGTTTCCCTTAATTCTTTGATTTGAAATTAGTTATACTTTAATTTGTGAATTTCACTGTTATAGAATACACGGGGTGTTACATTCTCCCCCACTTAAAAGGATTTCGTCCCCGAAATCTTCAAGTTCAGGAAGAATGTACGTCCTAACATCCATCTACTCATCCATCAAACACGAGCATCCATTGTCCTTAAAAGACTTCTAATGCTTCATGATCATATGCGAAGTGTGTGTACATGTACTTATCTAATGCAAAATCAGGTGGTCTACTGATTCAGTTGACCTCCTTAATGCAAATTATGTAAGTGTCATGAATCCATTATGTATGCAAATTTTCCTATTCATGATTCTACATGAGTGCACAATCATTCATATATAAATGCAACATCCATATGACAACACATTAAACTTCAAACATATACGAATATAAATACATATATGCATATGCAATATGAATTGACTGAGCCGATCTAAAACCTAAATTGTGTGTGTATATGCAACCACGAGCAACCACTAGCAATCACTTGCAACCACTTGCAACCATCATCCATAACATGTTTTCAATTACATGTTTTCATCCAAAGAGTTTCTACCTAAAAGATAAGGTCGAGGAGATATACCTAAAAAGATAGATAAAAGCGCAACTTAAGAAAGATCAAAAATGCACCCTCGAAGAGAAAAGGGTAGGCTGCACGTATTCTAGCTTCAGTTTCCCAAGTTGCGTCTCCCTCGGCGTCGCTCCACTGAACTTTGACGAGCTTGACTTCGCGGTTGCGTAGCTTCTTCACTTCCGTTCCCAATATGCAGGTTGGAACTTTCCTCACGGTTGCTTCGCGTTCCACTTCAGCTTCTTCTAGGATATTTGGCTCTACCACTTCAGCATATTCATGTAGACATTTTCGGAGGTGCGAAACATGGAAAATGTTGTGAACTCCGGCCAGTTTTTCGGGTAGCTCTAATCTATAGGCCATTTTCCCAATTCTCTCAATAATAGGAAACGGTCCTACGAACCTTGGTGCTAGCTTTCCTGTGGTTCCAAAACGAACAACGTTCCTTAGCGGAGATACCTTAAGAAAAACTCTGTCCCCAACCTCAAATTCAAGGTCGGTCCTCCTCTTGTCGGCGTAGGATTTTTGTCTGTCTTGGGCTGTCTTCATTCTTCTCCGTATTAAGTCTACTTTTTCTGAAGTCTCTCGGATCATATCTGGTCCAAGTATGAGCTTGTCAGTAGACTCCCACCAACAAGTGGGCAATCTGCACGGTCTCCCATATAAAGCTTCGAAGGGCGCCATTCCGATGGTTGCTTGGTAGCTGTTGTTGTAGGCAAACTCCACCAAAGGAAGATGGTCTTCCCACGTCCCTCCGAAGTCAAGCACGCACAGTCTTAAAATGTCCTCCAAAACTCTGTTCTCTCTGTTTGGCCGTCGGTTTGGGGATGATAGGCTGTGCTCAAGCATAACTGCGTTCCTACTGCTTCTTGCAGACTCCGCCAAAACTCACTGGTGAAGATGGGGTATCGGTCACTAACAATGCTAGATGGTATTCCATGGAGTCGAACTATTTCCTTGAGGTAAAGTGATGCTAGGGATGAGGCAGTTCTTTTACTTTTGATAGGTAAAAAGTGGGCGCTTTTAGTAAGCCTATCCACTATTACCCAAATGCTAGTGTTGCCTCTTCTAGACCTAGGCAACCCATCAATGAAGTTCATTGAGATGCTATCCCACTTCCACTGCGGGACCTCTAGAGGATGGAGCAGACCGCCAGGCTTTTCTGTTCCGCCTTAACCTGTTGGCACACCATACACTTAGAAACGAAATCTACCACATCCTTCTTCATGTCGTTCCAAAAGAAAGTTCTCTTTATGTCCTTGTACATTTTATCTCCGCCTGGATGTATCGTCATCTTGGAGTGATGTGCTTCCTCAAGAACCTTCTTTACTAAATCCCTTGTCTGTGGGACGCATAGTCTTCCGTCCCGCCTTAGCCAACCCTTATCGTCGATGGAGTATCTGTTGAGGTGACTTGAAGTCTCATCCCTAATGATCCTATCAATCGTCTCCACAAGCTGAGGGTCTTCGCGTTGTGCTGTCCCTATTGAGTCCACTAAAGTCGGGCGTACTTCGAGAGATGCTAGCAAGCCCGGTACAAAATCGGAGGAGGGCCTAAAGTCAAAGCTGGCTATAAACTCTAGGCTTTGTCCTTCAACAAACAGCGGGCTTAGGGTCAGTTTCTTTCGGCTCAACGCGTCTGCCACTACGTTGCCTTTGCCCGGAGTGTAGGAGATCTCGAAATCGTACGAGGCAAGAAACTCCATCCATCTCTGTTGCCTCAAGTTAAGATCTTTCTACGAGAAAAGATATTTCAATGATTTATGGTCAGTGTAAAGTTCGAACTTCTCACCTAGGAGATAGTGTCGCCAAGACTTGAGTGCAAAGACGATGGCAGCTAACTCAAGATCGTGGGTCGGGTAGTTCTTTTCGTGCACTTTCAACTATCTTCCGCCATAAGCTACTACCCTTCCTTCTTGCATTAAGACTGCGCCTAGCCCTGTAATACATGCATCTGTATAAACTGTGAACATCTAGCTTCCATCTGGCAACGTCAAAACTTGGGCTGTTGTAAGAGCCCTTTTTAGTCGTTGGAAAGCAAATTCGCAATCCAAGTCCCAATTGAGCACTAGATTCTTCTTGGTCAGCATTGTGAGCGGAGCTGATATCGTTGCAAAGTCTCTGATGAATTTCCGATAGAAGCCTGCTAGCCCGAGAAAGCTTCGGACTTCCATTGCGTTCTTTGGTGTCTTCCAATCCTGTACCGCTACTACCTTAGCAGGGTCCACAGCTAACCCTTCTTTGGATACTATGTGCCCAAGGAATCTCACTTCTTCTCTCCAAAAGTGGCATTTGGAGAATTTTGCTTTTAGCTGATGGACTCGCAGAGTTCCCATGATTGCCCTTAGGTGCTGAGCGTGCTCTTCTTCACTCTTTGAGAAGATCAAGATATCATCTACGAAGACCACCATGAACTTATTGAGGAAATCTCTGAACACCCTACTCATTAGGTCTATGAAGTAAGCGGGTGCGTTTGTCAAGCCGAAAGGCATGACAAGCCATTCAAAGAAGCTGTCTGGGGTTCTGAATGCTGTCTTATCGATACTATCTTCAGCCACCCTTAGCTGATGAAACCCGGTCGCTAAATCGAGTTGGGAGAAAACATACGCTCCTACAAGCTGATCAAACAGATTGTCAATTCAGGGGATAGGGTGCCTATTCTTTTTCGTTAGCTTGTTGAGCTACCTATAGTCAACACATAGACGGAGTGAGCCATCCGCCTTTGTAGCGAATACTACTGGAGCGCCCCATTCTTAAATGCTCCTTCTAATGAACCCCTTCTCTAGAAGCTCTTTAATCTGTTTACTGATCTCTTTCCTTTCCCTTGGAGCCATGTGTCTAACGGGCAACGCAACGGGCTTTGCATTGTCTACAAGATATATGCGGAAGTCTATCTCCCGCTTCGGAGGCAAGCCCTTCACCTCTTCGAAGACATCCGGATATTCCCGGACCACTCTAACCGATTGCGAACTTTCAACAGAAGCATCTAGCGACTCAAGATAACTAAGCATAACCGCGTACGAGGGATTACAAGTAATTTCCAGAGTGTTACCGAGTTGGGTCAGGAGCCTAACCACCCTTTTCTCACAATCCAGGATGGCACCATTACTGGATAGCCAATCCATGCCCAAAATAAAACCATATCCCGAAAAGCCCAAAACAAAGGCACTACATTTAAATTCTATGCTTAGAATACAAATTTTCAATCCCACACAGATCATAGACAAATGAGCTGGGCCCCCAATTGGGTTTGAAACAATTAAGGGGTCCTCTACCATTCCAGTTTCTAGGTGTAGAGATTCTACTAAAGCAGATGAGATAAAGGAGTGTGATGCGCCAGAATCAAATAAAGTGCGAACTGGGTGATCATAAAGATAAACTACACTTTCTACAGAAGTATTTATACCTCGCTGTTGCAGAGGTGGCGCTTCTAGCGCATGAACTTGTGCCCCTGAGGTGGATCCAGCCCTCTGCCCCTGCCCCTGCCCTCGTTTCTTTGGGCAATCCTTTGCCAGGTGGCCTGTTTCACCGCAAGAGAAGCACCCACCATTCATCTTGGCCTTCTTTTTCCAGCAATCTTTCACCAAGTGCCCCACTTTGCCATAAAAATTGCACTTCTTCTTCTCGTTGTTGTCTTTCCCGCCCTACTTAAAGTCTGTCTTCTTAGGATGTAAACCCTCTTTCTTCCCTTGAGAGCTTTCTGCCTTTGTCTCCTTCTTTCCCTTATCCTCTTCGTTCAGCAATGCCATCTGCACCAACCTTTCATACGTAGCTCCCATGGGTATATGGGTCATGGCCAAACTGTGTAACGGCTCATTCAACCCCTTGACAAAGCGGAGAGCCTTCTTGTGCGGGGTGTTGACTAGGTCCAGTCCGAACCTAGCCAGCTGATCGAACTGTTTAACATACTCTTTGACTGTCATATTCCCTTGCTTAAGAAATAAGAATTTTTCCAACTGAAGACTCCTTCCAGCTTCTGAGAGATTTAGCCTTAAACCGTGCCCTAAAGTCCTCACATGTTTCCACTGGTCTTTCTGCATTGGTGACTTCCCACCAGTAGGAAGCCTCTCCTTTAAGTAGCCATACTGCCAGTTGTACCTTCTGCCTATCTTCTACTTCAAAGATGACGAATAAGTCCTCGGTTTCCTTCAGCCAATTCCTGGCTACCACGAAGGACTCGGTTCCATGAAAGTCCTTTCCTCCCATAGCTTTAAAATCTTTACATATCTTAGCAAAAGTATTTCCCCGCGGAGGAGGTGGAGGAAGGGGTGCTGCTGCAGCTGGATGATTTCCTGCAGCTGGGGGAGGAGGAACGGTAGGACCTGGCCGAGTGACCCTTGCTTCTAAGAATCGTCTAAACCAACCGGGTATTGGTACACCCTCTGGCAAGTTAAGTTCTTCGGACATGCTGAAACAAAAAGGATAGATTCAAAACGAAGGATAAAAGATAGTACCTATGGCTTTGGGGAACTATGCCTTTTAAAATAAAATAATATTTTATCTTTAAAAACGCTTCTTTAAAATTTCTTTTGAAAATAAATTTTCAAAACTTTTTGTCTTATCTGGTAAACCTATGCTCTGATACCAAGTGAAACACCCCACCTCCGTTAGGGTCACTCTCAAAGGGAATGCCCTAATTTTGGTGGAGGTTTATAAGTATAAGTCAGAGATACACAAGACAGATATAAATACACATATTTTTGAACAGCGGAAAACAACAGCAATCTTTATTTCAACAAAATACGTGTTACACAAACCATGTCATAATTTGTCTTACAATACTTCCAAAAACATAACATCTTCATAACTGTCTTGATTACATTATTTAAAGAAGCATAAAAAAACATAAGTAAACTACATAAGTCCCATAATTGTTGTCCAAAGCCATAGTCCAAAACGAAAAAGATCCAAGCAATACATTCCTTCTCTTCAAGATGGATGTGAAAACTGGTCAAGCTGCAGAATTCCTTCCCTGTGGACCTGGGGGGGAAACGAAAGAAAAGAAGATGAAAGAAAAGTAGAGTCAGACATAAAGCCTGAGTAAGTCTAGGACTATTCAGTCTATGAATAAAGAATTGGGCATGATAAGTATAAACTGGAAATGGGAAAGCACTATAAACTAGGTTAAGTTGTCTAGAGTCAAATGTACTTATCGTACCCCATATTAATCTCTATATCCATATAAACTAGTTCCCAACAGGCACCCCATAATCAGGGTGAAGTGATCCATTTCTAATGATCAGCTCCTACTCGCATAGTTACGTGTGTCTTACGGCCCCCAATGTTGTAGTTACCTATGCTGGTCCCACCATGGGGTGTACCAAGTCCCATGGTGGAGGCCCGACACAATCCTAGAATGCACAGGTATGCTACTGGTGCCCAGTGCCATATTTTTCTGCGCCGGAGTGTGTGCACGCCCGCACCCCGTTAGAACCTACACTGCTGCACCACCGCCGTGGATTTGACCTCTTACAGTCAGCCCAGTAATCGTGCCCCACCCTGCCTAGTTCAGGGTATCTTGATACACCTTGTAGGGTTACTGCTGAAAAGGGTCCTCCGCTACTAGGTTTTCTATTTCTAGCCAACATGCTAAGTTGGTTAAGTGTTTTGTAAACCTAACCCCTAATCAGTCTGTATAGTTTAGCATGTTCCATTTTGATTAAGTCTTAATTCAATTTACTTAATCCTATCAATCCTGACTCAGCCTTAATTGTCTTATTAAAGCCTCGACCTCTCACATTTGACAGGTATTGTTGTGACTGCCTGTTGCCGGTTGAGTCCGGGCAGTCTTACGCCATAACTCACTCTAACCTCGGGTCCTTATTGGGCTCCGTGTTTAACCGCCCACATTGGATAGGTATTGTTGTGACTACTGGACAGCCGGGCGGTTCCGGGCAGGTTTACATCACAACTCAATCCAACCTCGGGTTAAACACATTGTATTTTCTATATTTACATATTTTGTCTCTTTCCTTTTTATATGTAAATATTTGCGGCCCATTATTCAAATTCATCTTTATCGGGTAAAATTAATTTATATTACTTAATTGTTTTTCAAGGTCGTTGGCATGTGTTAAACATGCCAACACACATGTTTTATATTTTAACCCAAACGTCATTACCCCCGTTTTATACGTTCGCTAAAATGTAACATATGTTGGGTTTAACAATTAAACCCAACTTAGCCATATGAAAAAGGGGAGGCTTAGAACATGGTGTTTATATATATTCTAAGTAACACAAAAAGAGGAGTGTGAACGCATGAACTTGCAACATAACGATCTAATTAACATGAATTAGGCACCTGTGAACTTGCATTTTAATAGCATATAATCATGGCATAAACATATTTAAAACATGAATCATTCTATTCATATAATCATGGCATAAACATACCTAAGCATGAATTATGGTTTTTAATCTATTTATGTAAACTTGCAATTGGGATGTAAGTCTAACTTAATTATGTGTCACATATATCACCATATGATTTTTGATAACAACATAGGCCTAAAAACATGTTTTCAACTAGGCATAACACCAAACATAGTTTTTCCATGTTCATAAAGATGTTTACTTTTGTCTCTAATACAAAAGTATGGTTTTACACTTGAATCACGATGCCAACTCCAACATAAATTCGTATAAACTATAATACTTAGTTGAATCCAATTACACACTAAAAGTGATCATAAAAGTATGTTCATCATGTTGGCATAATAGTGAATCATATATTTGCATGAATCTCAAATAAACTACCACAAACATATAGACGTTATTTTCAACATGAATTACATGCTTGCAATTTTCCAATAGGTGTCGAAATAAACTACCACAAACATGTAGTTTTCAACATGAATTACATGCTTGCAAATGTCCAATCGTTATACCACAACATCCCAAATCGATTAGAATCATAACATTATACAAATATGAATTATTGTCACCACAAATCAAGTACAATTCTATTTCACATTTTACACAAATCAAAACACAATTATTTTATTCACATCAGAATAGCACTCTACTTACAACGTATGACGAATCTTCAATTCAGGAATCTGAATTCTGAATTTGGAGATGCTATCCTTTGTTGTAAGCGTTGTTTTGATTTTAATTGACGTTGCTTTAAGCTTTCGAATTGTCTCCTAATTGTCTATCAATTTCTGACGGCTATTCCTAGTCTTTCCTCAGCAGCGTGACGGTCTCATCTCCATTTTTGTTTGTATGAATTAGGGTGAGTCTTAGGTCCTTTTTATAGAGTTTGTGAGTTGATTAGGACCGTCGATGGAGCTTTGTTTAATAATAGCCGTTCGTTTGAAGGAGAGACCAACTAGGAGCTGACACCTAGCCCTAGTGACAAGGCAAGGCTCAGAAAATCTACCAACCACAGACCAGGCCAGCCAGGGGAGCTGGGTTCGACCTGGCTCAGGGGCCAGGTCGACCCCCTAGTCGACCCCCAGGTCGACTATGTAGTCGACCTGGGTGCCCCAGGTCGACTACCCAATCGACCTGGGTAGCCCAGGTCGACTAGCCAGTCGACCTGGGTGTCTTGGGCAGGAAATTTCCCGCCCTGGCCAATCCGGCCCGAATTTTGAAATTTAAACTTTGTTTTCTGAGCTGTTTTGGTCTGTTTGAATTTTAAACTGAATTCTGAAACTTCCGGAGGCCATAACTCCCTCATACGGAGTCCGTTTTACGCAAACTCGGACTCTATTTCTAGCAGAATTCCGAGACGAACACAATGGCGTATCCCGTTTCCCTTAATTCTTTGATTTGAAATTAGTTATAATTTAATTTGTGAATTTCACCGTTATAGAATACACGGGGTGTTACACTTGCATAAACTACACATGTTAAGGATCAAAAGGTGTCAACTTGTTAAATGTCTCAATTTATATGATATGATCATAGACCAAATCTATACATTAACTTGTATATGGGGTTTTTAGGCAACATAATGATGGTGTGAGCTAGCATAGGATATCACATATGTCATAGCATAATTCTAGATGTCTTGGTATATGTTCATAACTTTTCTAATCAATCTAACTTGCATATGTGACTTGTCATATAGATCAACATAACCCAAACATGATGATTTAATTAATATGAACTAATTAGCATAGATGGTAAAATCATGGCCTTTTTAACATGTATGATTTGTAGCACCCCACCTCCGCCAATGCCACTCTTGCAAGGACACTAGCTTTGGAGGGGCGTTAAACAAGGTAAACATGCATGCGGATATCACAAGACAGAACATATAAGTAAAACAGAGTAAATAAAGCAGCGGATAAAACTAGTATTTCAAAACCATAGTCAAGTTACATCAAAGTACTGAGTCATTATTTTCCCATAAAACAAAGTCTAGAAAAACATAAACTGAAAACTGGAAATAACATAAAGTAAACTATCCCCAAGGTAGAATAAGGCCATAGCATGCTCAAGTCCAAACCGTACATGAGCTATCCAGAAAAGCAGCAAAAGATCCAAGCTAGGTACTAGTGTTCCCACCCTGTAAACCGGGGGGGGGGGGGGGGAACGGAAGAAAAGAGGCGAAAGAAAACGGGTCAGTCAAAAATACTGGTAAGTCCTATCTACTATTAGTATAAAAACTAATAAAGTTAACTGAACATGTAAATAGAGATGAGGCGTAGGGTGATAACTGGCATAACAAGATAGATCAAGTGTGGCATCGCATATACAAGGTTAAGTTGCACCAGGTGTGTACTAGTATCCCAATCCATGTCAAGTATAAACAAGAAATGATCCCTTGGCCCAAAGCTGGCCCAAACCCATGAGATGACCTAAATCAAGGTCCAACTACTCGGTCTAGTCGATCGGCTCCCTAACAGCCTAACTCGTCATGTATCGGTGTCATATGGTCCAAACATGAAATGTAGTCGACTGTGCTAGGTCCACCCTAGGGTGCATCCGGCCCTAGGGTGTCAACCACTGACACCAAAACAAGAACGCATAGTCAAAACCTACTGGTACCCAAGTCTGTCTTTCATCCCTGGACAATGTGCATGACCATGGTCCGTCGGAATCTACTATGGCGCACCTACTTATGCCGTCTTTTTGGTCACTTACACTCCAGCCCAGTAATCGTGCCCCACCCTAGCCTAGTCCCTTGGGTATCCGATACTCCCTAGTGGGTTACTGCTGAGAAGGACCGCGTAACTAGGGTTTTCTAGTGGGTTAAGTGTGGTTAACCCCATCCAAACCATGTATCAAGTTGGTTAAGTGTTCCTAAAAAGGTTCACGACTTATCCCTGTCCAACTAAGCATTGGGTTGGTTAAGTGTGTCCATGTTGACTTAACCCTATCAACCCATCATGTTCATGTGGTTAAGTATATTCAAGTGGTCCATGACTTAACCCTATCATGTGGCATTTATTAACTTAATGCACCATGACCTCTCACATTAGACTTTGTTGTGGTTACTAGTTAAGTCGGGCGGGTCCGGGTAGCTTTACACCACAACCTAGTCTAACCTCGGGTTTTAAGTGCGACATGATCAACTACTCACATTGGGTCCTATTGCTTGTAGCCACTAGTTAAGCCGGTCGGTTCCGGGTAGATTTATGCTACAAACTCAACCCAACGTCGAGTTGGCCATTCTCATGTTTTCTAGAAGTCATGTCCGAGTCCATGTTTTCAAGCATAAACATATATCAAACTTTCATGTCATATTTTCAAGTCATGTTCTCATGTTATTTAAGTTTGCCCAACTACCCATAACGTATTCCCATCGCACGTAAATTTGCATTAACGCAAGTAGATCAAAGAGGGAACGTAACCATACGACAAGGTGGGCATAAGATGGCAAAGTCTATCACAAACTAAACATGGTGATATTTGAGGCCAAAAGGGGTTCAACATACTAGCATATGGCCTCAACATGTATGATAGCATAAAAGGTGGCTTGGCCTCATACATATAGAATAGCATAAGGGTGATTTGGCCATAAGTTAAACATGGTGGCATATGAGGCAAATGTGTTCATAAACTTGCATATTACATTATAAGCCTCAAAACATGCATGATATCAAACTTTAGCAAATAGGTGAAACATGGTCCTAGATGACATAGGATGATGACTAAAAGTTCGCATATAACATTATATGCAAGTTATCATAATGGTTATGTGAAACACCCCACCTCCGTTAGGGTCACTCTCAAAGGGAATGCCCTAATTTTGGTGGAGGTTTATAAGTACAAGTCACAGATATACAAGACAGATATAAGAACACATATTTGTAAACAGCGGAAGAACAACAAACTTTTATTTCATAAAGTCAAATACGTGTTACAACAACATTCTTTCCAAAAACATAACATAACACTTTCATAATCTGTCTTGAGTACATTATTTAAAGAAGCATAAATAAAACATAGATAAACTGCCAAAGTCCCCATAGTGGATTGTCCAAAGCCATAGTTCAAAACAGGAAAGTCCAAGCAATACATTTCTCTTCTTCAAGCTGGATGCTAAGGTTGGTCAAGCTGCTGTGTTCCCTCCCTGTGGACCTGGGGGGGGGGGGGAAACGGAAGAAAAGAAGACGAAAGGAAAGCAGAGTCAGACATAAAGCCTGAGTAAGTCTAGTACTATTTTGTCTATGAATAAAGAAATGGGTATGATAAGTATAAACAGGAAGTGGGCATGCATTATAACTTGGTTAAGTTGTCTAGGGTCGAATATACTATCGTACCCCATGTTAATCTCTGAACCCATATGAACTAGTTTCCAATTGGCGCCCCATAAATCAGGGTGAAGTGATCCATTCTATGATGATCGGCTCCTACTCGCATAGTTACATGTGTCTTACGGCCCCCGATGTCTGTAGTTACCTATGCTGGTCCCACCATGGGGTGTATCAAGTCCCATAGTGGCAACCCGACACAACCTTAGAGTGCACAGGTATGCTACTGGTGTCCAGTGCCTTATTTTTCTGCATCGGAGTGTGTGCACGCCCGCACTCCGTTAGAACCTACACTGCTACACCACCGCCGTCGATTTGACCTCTTACAATCAGCCCAGTAATCGTGCCCCACCCTGCCTAGTTTCAGGGTATCCTGATACACCTTTTAGGGTTACTGCTGAAAAGGGTCCCCCGTTACTAGGTTTTCTATCTCTAGTCAACATGCTAAGTTGGTTAAGTGTTTTCTAACCTAACCCCCACCAGTCCGTTTAGTTTAGCATGTTCCATTTTGATTAAGTCTTTAGTTCACTTAATCCTAACAATCCTGACTCAGCCTTAATTGTCTTATTAAGGCCCTGACCTCTCACATTAGACAGGTGTTGTTGTGGCTGCCTGTTGCCGGTTGGTTCCGGGCAGTCTTACGCCACAATTCAGTCTAACCTCGGGTCCTTATTGGGCTCCATGTTTAACCTCCCACATTGGATAGGTATTGTTGTGACTACTGGACAGCCGGGCGGTTCCGGGCAGGTTTACATCACAACTCAATCCAACCTCGGGTTAAACACATCGTATTTTCTACATTTACATATCTTGTCATTCTTCTTTATTTCTTATATGTAAATATTTGCGGCCCATTATTAAGTTAATGGTGTAAAGGTTACACCAATCATGGGCCCAACCCATACTTGAACTTGGGCCCTTCTATTTTATATTTTCATTCATTAATTAATTTTAACCCAACGTTATTTTCCCTCGTTTTACACGTCCGTTTCTATATATTGGGCTTAGCCTTTTAAAGCCCAATTTAGCCATGCGAAAAGGGGAGGCTTAAAGCGTGATACACAAAGAGGGGAATGTGAGCGCATGAACTTGCAATATGACGTTGGAAATACAAAATAGAAACTGGTGTACTTGCATATATACTTTGGTCATAAAGCATAGGTGACATAAATCAAACCATGTAAACTTGCATAGGCTTAACTACAACATAAACCTATATTTTATTTTGGCATAATATCAAACATAAGCATGGCCTAAATATTCCTAACATAAGCATGGCATAATGTCAAACATAAGCATGGCATAAATATTTCTAACATGGTATAATGTCAAACATAAGCATGGCATAAATATTCTAACATGAAATCATGATTCTTACTTTAGTCATGTAAACTTGCAAAGAGGGATTTTGAATCTAATCCTAACTATGTACCACATATGTCATCATATAATTCTTATAAACAAGATAGCCTTAACCATGGATTTTCAATTATGCCAAATATCATTCATAGCCTAGCCATATTCATAAGTTTGCAAATAGGTTTTCTAGTACAAAAGCATGGCTTAATACATGATGCCTAATTCTCAACATAATTTCATATGAACTATAACCAAACTTGTTTCAATTACATACAAATATACATCATGATGGCATAATAACAAAGCCCCAAACTTGCATGAATTTCAATCAACTACATACATGTAGCTTCAACATAGATTACATAATTTGCGAAATATTCCAAACGTTTACTTGCATAGAACTACCGCATGTAGTTCTTTATAACATGAATAACATAATTCAAGAATATCCAAACGTATACAAATTGATAAGAACGCACAAGTATGAATTACTTTTACTGCCACAATTCAAGCATACACATCAACACAATTGTTTATTCATACCAAAGTAATACTCTACTTACAATGGTTGCGGCGAATTCTCTAATTAGGAGATATGATTCCTTTGTTGAATTGATTGGCTTTAGGTTGCTTGAATTGCTTTATGCTTTAGAACTTTCTTCCTAATTCTCTCTCTAGTTGGCGGCTACTCTTAGTCGTTCCTCAGCAACATGGCGGTTATGTTCTTAATTTTGAATGAATAGATTAGGGTTTAGTCTAGGGTTGTTTATATAGAGGTTAGGAACTGATTAGGACCCTTGATGTTGCTTGGATTGATCATAGCCATTCATTAGATAGAGAGACCAATTAGAACCCGCCACCTAGCCCTAATGACAAAGCAGACCACAGAGAATCGGCCAAACACAGACCTGGCCAGCCAGGTTGACTGGGCTCGACCAGGTCGACACCCCTGTCGACAGGGCTGTCGACAGCCCTGTCGACATGGGTAGCCTAGGTCGACAGCCCAGTCGACCTGGGTGGCCTAGGGGGTGATTATCCGCCCTGGCCCATTGGGCCCGATTTTTAATTATTTTATTCTGTTTGAATTTTAAATTTAATTCAAAACTTCCGAAGGCCATATCTTCTTCATACGGACTCCGTTTTTCGAAAACTCGGATTCTATTTCGCGTATTTTTCCGAGACGAACGCAATGGCGTATCCCGTTTCCCTTAGTTCTTTGATTTCAAATTAATTATACTTTAATTTGTTAATTTCACAGTTATAGAATTTTCGGGGTGTTACATTCTCCCCCACTTAAAAGGATTTCGTCCCCGAAATCTTCAAGTGTAGGAAAATGTATATCCTAACATCCAATCATCCATCTACTCATCCATCAAACACGAGCATCCATTGTCCTTAAAAGATTTCTAATGCTTCATGATCGTATGCGAAGTGTGTGTGTACATGAACTTATCTAATGCAAAATCAGGCGGTCTACTGATTCAGTTGACCTCCTTAATGCGAATTATGTAAGTGCCATGAATCCATTATGTATGCAAATTTTCCTATTCTTGATTCTACATGAGTGCACAATCATTCAATACAAATGCAACATCCACATGACAACACATTAATGTTCAACCATATACGAGTGCAAACATATATGCATATGCAATATGAAGTGACTGAGCCGATCTAAAACCTAGATTGTGTGTGTATATGCAACCACGAGCAACCACTAGCAATCACTTGCAGCCACTTGCAACCATCATCCATAACATGTTTCAACCACATGTTTCCATCCAAAGGGTTTCTACCTAAAAGATACGGTCGAGGAAATATACCTAAAAAGATAGATAAAAGCGCAACTTAAGAAAAAGAAAGATCAAGGATGTACCCTCGAACAGAAAAGGGTAGGCAGTACGTATTCTAGCTTCAGTTTCCCAAGTCGCGTCTCCCTCGGTGTCGCTCCACTGAACTTTGACGAGCTTGACTTCACGGTTGCATAGCTTCTTCACTTCCGTTCCTAAGATGCGGGTTGGAACTCTTCTTATGGTTGCTTCGCGCTCCACTTCGGCCTCTTCGAGGATATTTGGCTCTACCACTTCGGCTGACTCATGTAGACATTTTCGGGGATGTGAAACGTGAAAAACGTTGTGGACTCCAGCCAACTTCTCGGGTAGCTCTAATCTATAGGCCATTTTCCCAATTTTCTCGATAATAGGGAATGGCCCTACGAACCTTGGTGCCAGTTTTCCTGTGGTTCCAAAACGAACAACGTTCCTTAGCGGTGATACCTTGAGAAAAACTCTGTCTCCAACTTCAAATTCAAGGTCGGTCCTCCTCTTGTCAGCATAGGACTTTTGTCTGTCTTGGGCCGTCTTCATCCTTCTTCGTATTAAGTCCACTTTCTCTGAAGTCTCTCGGATCATGTCTGGTCCAAGTATGAGCTTATCCGTGGACTCCCACCAACAAGTGGGCGATCGGCACGGTCTTCCATATAAAGCTTCGAAGGGCGCCATTCCGATGGTTGCTTGATAGCTGTTGTTGTATGCAAATTCCACCAAAGGAAGGTGGTCTTCCCATGTCCCTCCGAAGTTGAGGACGCATAGCCTTAAAAGGTCTTCCAAAACTCTATTCACTCTCTCTGTTTGGCCGTCGGTTTGGGGATGATAGGCTGTGCTCAAGCGTAACTGCGTTCCTACTGCTTCTTGCAGACTCCGCCAAAACTCACTGTTGAAGATGGGGTCTCGGTCACTAACAATGCTAGATGGTATTCCATG
Source organism: Allium sativum (assembly GCA_030737875.1). NCBI lineage: Eukaryota > Viridiplantae > Streptophyta > Magnoliopsida > Asparagales > Amaryllidaceae > Allium > Allium sativum. The sequence continues at coordinate 632,620,684 of CM060920.1, forward strand.
GAGTCGAACGATTTCCTTGAGGTAAAGTGATGCTAGGGATGAGGCAGTTCTTTTACTTTTGACAGGTAAAAAGTGGGCGCTTTTAGTAAGCATATCCACTATTACCCAAATGCTAGTGTTGCCTCTCCTAGACCTAGGCAGCCCATCGATGAAGTCCATTGAGATGCTATCCCACTTCCACTGCGGGACCTCCAGAGGATGTAACAGTCCGCCAGGCTTTTTCTGTTCCGCTTTAACCTGTTGGCACACCATACACTTAGAAACGAATTCTGCCACGTCCTTTTTCATGCCGTTCCAAAAGAAAGTCCTTTTTATGTCTTTGTACATTTTATCTCCGCCTGGGTGTATCGTCATCTTGGAGTGATGTGCTTCCTCGAGAACCTTCTTTATTAAATCTTTCGTCTGTGGGACGCATAGTCTTCCGTCTCGCCTTAGTACACCCTTATCGTCAATGGAGTATCTGTTGAGGTGACTTGAAGTCTCACCCCTAATTAGCCTATCAATCATTTCCATAAGCTGAGGGTCTTCGCGTTGTGCTGCCCCTACTGAATCCACTAAAGTTGGGCGTACTTCGAGAGATGCTAGCAAGCCTGGTACGAAATCGGAGGAGGGCCTAAAGTCGAAGCTGGCTATAAACTCTAGGCTTTGTCTTTCAACAAACAACGGGCTTAGGGTTAATTTCTTTCGGCTCAACGCGTCTGCCACTACGTTGCCTTTGCCCGGAGTATAGGAGATTTCGAAATCGTACGAGGCAAGAAACTCCATCCACCTTTGTTGCCTCAAGTTAAGATCTTTCTGCGAGAAAAGATATTTCAACGATTTATGGTCAGTGTAAAATTCGAACTTCTCACCTAGGAGATAGTGTCGCCAAGACTTGAGTGCAAAGACGATGGCGGCTAACTCAAGATCGTGGGTTGGATAGTTCTTTTCATGCACCTTCAACTGCCTCCCGCCATAAGCTACTACCCTTCCTTCTTGCATTAAGACGGCGCCTAGTCCTGTCCCACATGCGTCCGTATAAACAGTGAACATCTTGCTCCCATCCGGCAGTGTTAAAACTGGGGCTGTTGTGAGAGCCCTTTTCAGTCGTTGGAAAGCAAATTCGCAATCCAAATCCCAATTGAACACTAAATTCTTCTTGGTCAATTTCGTGAGCGGAGCTGAGATTTTCGCAAAATCCCTTATAAATTTTCGATAGAAACCTGCTAGTCCTAGAAAGCTTCGGACCTCAGTCGCATTCCTTGGTGTCTTCCAATCTTGTACCGCCACTACCTTAGCAGGGTCCACTGCTAACCCTTGTTTAGATACTATGTGCCCAAGGAACCTCACCTCTTCTCTCCAAAAGTGACATTTGGAGAATTTGGCCTTTAATTGATGGACTCGCAAAGTTTCCATGATTTCCCTTAAGTGTTGAGCATGTTCCTCTTCACTCTTTGAGAAGATAAGGATATCATCTACGAAGACCACTACGAATTTGTTGAGGAAATCTCTAAATACCCTACTCATCAGGTCCACGAAGTAAGCAGGTGCATTTTTCAAGCCGAAAGGCATGACAAGCCATTCAAAGAAACCGTCTGGGGTTCTGAAAGCCGTTTTATCGATGCTATCTTCAGCCACCCTTAACTGATGAAAACCGGTCGCTAAATCGAGTTGGGAGAAAACAGATGCTCCTATAAGCTGGTCAAATAAATCGTCAATTCTAGGGAGAGGGTGCCTATTCTTTTTCGTTAGCTTGTTGAGCTACCTATAGTCAACACATAGACGGAGTGAACCATCCGCCTTTGTAGCGAACACACCTGGAGCGCCCCATTCTGAAATGCTCCTCCTAATGAACCCCCTTTCTAGGAGCTCTTTAATCTGTTTACTGAGCTCTTTCCTTTCTCGTGGAGCCATATGTCTAACGGGCAACGCAACGGGCTTTGCATTATCTACAAGATATATACGGAAGTCTATTTCCCGCTTCGGAGGCAAGCCCTTCACCTCTTCAAAGACATCCGGATATTCCCGGACCACTCTAACTGATTTCAAATTTTCAACAGAGGCATCTAGCGACTCAAGATAACTAAGCATAACCGCATACGAGGGATTACAAGAAATTTCCAAAGTATTACCGAGCTGGGTTAGGAGCCTAACAACCCTTTTCTCACAATCAAGGATGGCCTCGTTACTGGATAGCCAATCCATACCCAAAATCAAACCATACCCCGAAAAGCCCAAAACAAAGGCACTACATTGAAATTCTACACTTAGAATGGAAATTTTCAATCCCAAACAGATCATAGACAAATGAGCTGGGCCCCCAATTGGGTTTGAAACAATTAAGGGGTCCTCTACCATACTAGTTTTTAGGTGCAGAGATTCTACTAGAGCAGACGAGATAAAGGAGTGTGATGCACCAGAATCAAATAAAGTGCGAACGGGGTGATCATAAAGATAAACTACACTTTCTACAGAAGTATTTATACCTGCTGCTGCAAAGGTGGCGCTTCTAGCACATGAACCTGTGCCCCTGGGGTGGATCCAGCCCTCTGCCCCTGCCCTCGTTTCTTTGGGCAGTCCTTAGCCCTATGGCCCGTCTCACCGCAAGAAAAGCACCCACCATTCTCCTTGGCCTTTTTTTTCCGGCAGTCCTTTACTAAGTGCCCCACTTTGCCACAGAAATTACACTTCCTCTTCTCTTTGTTGCCTTTCCCGCCTTTCTTAAAGTCTGTCTTTTTAGGCTGCAAACCCTCTTTCTTCCCTTGAGAGCTTTCTGCCTTTGTCTCCTTCTTGCCCTTATCCTCTTCATTCAGCAGCGCCATTTGCACCAATCTTTCATACGTGGCTCCCATGGGTATATGGGTCATGGCCAAACTGTGTAATGGCTCATTTAACCCTTTGACGAAACGGAGAGCCTTCTTGTGCGGGGTATTGACTAGGTCAAGCCCAAACCTAGCCAGCTCATCGAATTGATTCACATACTCTCTGACTGTCTTGTCCCCTTGCTTAAGAAATAAAAATTTTTCCAACTGCAAACTTCTTTCCGCATCTGAGAGAAATTTGGTCTCAAACCTTGCCCTAAAGTCCTCCCATGTCTCTACTGGTCTTTCAGCATTAGTGACTTCCCACCAGTAGGAAGCCTCGCCCTTCAATAGCCATACCGCCAGTTGTACTTTCTGTCTATCCTCTACTTCAAAGATGATGAATAGGTCCTCCGTTTCTTTCAGCCAATTTCTAGCTGCCACGAAGGACTCAGTTCCATGGAAATCCCTTCCTCCCATAGCTTTAAAATCTTTACATATCTTAGCAAAATTGTTTCCCCGAGGAGGAGGTGGAGGAAAAGGTGCCGCTGCAGCTGGATGATTTCCTTCCGCTGGGGGAGGAGGAATGGTAGGACCTGGCTGAGTGGCCCTTGCTTCTAAGAACCGTCTAAACCAACCAGGTATTGGTACCCCTTCTGGCAAGTTAAGTTCTTGGGACATGCTGAAACAAAAAGGATAGATTCAAAACGAAGGATAAGAGATAATACCTATGGCTTTGGGGAGTGGACTTTGCCTTTTTAAAATAAAATAATATTTTTCTTTTAAAAATGCTTCTTTAAATTTCCTTTTTGAAAATAATTTTTCAAAACTTTTTATCTTATCTGGTAAACCTATGCTCTGATACCAAGTGAAACACCCCACCTCCGTTAGGGTCACTCTCAAAGGGAATGCCCTAATTTTGGTGGAGGTTTATAAGTACAAGTCACAGATATACAAGACAGATATAAGAACACATATTTGTAAACAGCGGAAGAACAACAAACTTTTATTTCATAAAGTCAAATACGTGTTACAACAACATTCTTTCCAAAAACATAACATAACACTTTCATAATCTGTCTTGAGTACATTATTTAAAGAAGCATAAATAAAACATAGATAAACTGCCAAAGTCCCCATAGTGGATTGTCCAAAGCCATAGTTCAAAACAGGAAAGTCCAAGCAATACATTTCTCTTCTTCAAGCTGGATGCTAAGGTTGGTCAAGCTGCTGTGTTCCCTCCCTGTGGACCTGGGGGGGGGGGGGAAACGGAAGAAAAGAAGACGAAAGGAAAGCAGAGTCAGACATAAAGCCTGAGTAAGTCTAGTACTATTTTGTCTATGAATAAAGAAATGGGTATGATAAGTATAAACAGGAAGTGGGCATGCATTATAACTTGGTTAAGTTGTCTAGGGTCGAATATACTATCGTACCCCATGTTAATCTCTTAACCCATATGAACTAGTTTCCAATTGGCGCCCCATAAATCAGGGTGAAGTGATCCATTCTATGATGATCGGCTCCTACTCGCATAGTTACATGTGTCTTACGGCCCCCGATGTCTGTAGTTACCTATGCTGGTCCCACCATGGGGTGTATCAAGTCCCATAGTGGCAACCCGACACAACCTTAGAGTGCACAGGTATGCTACTGGTGTCCAGTGCCTTATTTTTCTGCATCGGAGTGTGTGCACGCCCGCACTCCGTTAGAACCTACACTGCTACACCACCGCCGTCGATTTGACCTCTTACAATCAGCCCAGTAATCGTGCCCCACCCTGCCTAGTTTCAGGGTATCCTGATACACCTTTTAGGGTTACTGCTGAAAAGGGTCCCCCGTTACTAGGTTTTCTATCTCTAGTCAACATGCTAAGTTGGTTAAGTGTTTTCTAACCTAACCCCCACCAGTCCGTTTAGTTTAGCATGTTCCATTTTGATTAAGTCTTTAGTTCACTTAATCCTAACAATCCTGACTCAGCCTTAATTGTCTTATTAAGGCCCTGACCTCTCACATTAGACAGGTGTTGTTGTGGCTGCCTGTTGCCAGTTGGTTCCGGGCAGTCTTACGCCACAACTCAGTCTAACCTCGGGTCCTTATTGGGCTCCATGTTTAACCTCCCACATTGGATAGGTATTGTTGTGACTACTGGACAGCCGGGCGGTTCCGGGCAGGTTTACATCACAACTCAATCCAACCTCGGGTTAAACACATCGTATTTTCTACATTTACATATCTTGTCATTCTTCTTTATTTCTTATATGTAAATATTTGCGGCCCATTATTAAGTTAATGGTGTAAAGGTTACACCAATCATGGGCCCAACCCATACTTGAACTTGGGCCCTTCTATTTTATATTTTCATTCATTAATTAATTTTAACCCAACGTTATTTTCCCCCGTTTTACACGTCCGTTTCTATATATTGGGCTTAGCCTTTTAAAGCCCAATTTAGCCATGCGAAAAGGGGAGGCTTAAAGCGTGATACACAAAGAGGGGAATGTGAGCGCATGAACTTGCAATATGACGTTGGAAATACAAAATAGAAACTGGTGTACTTGCATATATACTTTGGTCATAAAGCATAGGTGACATAAATCAAACCATGTAAACTTGCATAGGCTTAACTACAACATAAACCTATATTTTATTTAGGAATAATATCAAACATAAGCATGGCCTAAATATTCCTAACATAAGCATGGCATAATGTCAAACATAAGCATGGCATAAATATTTCTAACATGGTATAATGTCAAACATAAGCATGGCATAAATATTCTAACATGAAATCATGATTCTTACTTTAGTCATGTAAACTTGCAAAGAGGGATTTTGAATCTAATCCTAACTATGTACCACATATGTCATCATATAATTATTATAAACAAGATAGCCTTAACCATGGATTTTCAATTATGCCAAATATCATTCATAGCCTAGCCATATTCATAAGTTTGCAAATAGGTTTTCTAGTACAAAAGCATGGCTTAATACATGATGCCTAATTCTCAACATAATTTCATATGAACTATAACCAAACTTGTTTTAATTACATACAAATATACATCATGATGGCATAATAACAAAGCCCCAAACTTGCATGAATTTCAATCAACTACATACATGTAGCTTCAACATAGATTACATAATTTGCGAAATATTCCAAACGTTTACTTGCATAGGACTACCGCATGTAGTTCTTTATAACATGAATAACATAATTCAAGAATATCCAAACATATACAAATTGATAAGAACGCACAAGTATGAATTACTTTTACTGCCACAATTCAAGCATACACATCAACACAATTGTTTATTCATACCAAAGTAATACTCTACTTACAATGGTTGCGGCGAATTCTCTAATTAGGAGATATGATTCCTTTGTAGAATTGATTGGCTTTAGGTTGCTTGAATTGCTTTAGGCTTTAGAACTTTCTTCCTAATTCTCTCTCTAGTTGGCGGCTACTCTTAGTCGTTCCTCAGCAACATGGCGGCTATGTTCTTAATTTTGAATGAATAGATTAGGGTTTAGTCTAGGGTTGTTTATATAGAGGTTAGGAACTGATTAGGACCCTTGATGTTGCTTGGATTGATCATAGCCATTCATTAGATAGAGAGACCAATTAGAACCCGCCACCTAGCCCTAATGACAAAGCAGACCACAGAGAATCGGCCAAACACAGACCTGGCCAGCCAGGTTGACTGGGCTCGACCAGGTCGACACCCCTGTCGACAGGGCTGTCGACAGCCCTATCGACATGGGTAGCCCAGGTCGACAGCCCAGTCGACCTGGGTGGCCTAGGCGGGTGATTATCCGCCCTGGCCCATTGGGCCCGATTTTTAATTATTTTATTCTGTTTGAATTTTAAATTTAATTCAAAACTTCCGAAGGCCATATCTTCTTCATACGGACTCCGTTTTTCGAAAACTCGGATTCTATTTCGCGTATTTTTCCGAGACGAACACAATGGCGTATCCCGTTTCCCTTAGTTCTTTGATTTCAAATTAATTATACTTTAATTTGTTAATTTCACAGTTATAGAATTTTCGGGGTGTTACATTATGAGAGTCTTCATGTTGCATAATGCAACATTTCAAATCAAAGGTCATAGCTTTCTATGCACAAAGTCAAGGTGATAGCTTTACAAACTTGCATAGGGTAAACATATGCATAACATGTTAGAATCAAAGCACATATCATACTTAGGCCCAAACTCAACTTGCAACATGCAACATTTAACTTCATAGTTAGAATCTAAGAGTAGTATAGGGCTTACAATGAGCGGTTATGCGATCTAGATCAATATATATAAAGATTGAGACGAAGCCACAAGCAAAATCCGCAAAGAAAATAATAAGCTCCACTTAAACGCCTTGAGACAAGAAGTAATAACTCCAACGACTAAGAAAGAAGGCTCTTTTACTTAAGAAAGATGTCTCTTTTATGACATAGATTGATTTGAGACACTCATGCTTTCATGAAGACGATGGAGGCCATGATTGGTGAATATTTGGACAACATTTAGTTGTAGGAATGATTAATGAGGGTTTAGGCTAGGTCTAGGGGTCTTTTTATAGGTGATTAGGTTAGTTTGGACCATAGGATTAACCCTAAATCGAATCTGAGCCATCAACTCCCGTTAGAAACTTCCAGAGCAAGACCTAACCCGTCAAAATGGTGCACCAGAAAACTGGTCCGACCGGAGGGGTCGACCCCTGGGTCGACATGGGTGTCGACCCATAGGTCGACATGGGTGTCGACCCATATGGGGGTCGACAGGGGTGTCGACCCCTGTGTCGACCCTTCCTGGGGCGGGAAAATTCCCGCCCATTCTGCCTTGGTTGAAATTTAAATCTGAATTCGAATTTGAACTGTTTTCGGGCTTGGAATTTTCTAAAAACTTCATTGGGCCATAACTTGGTCATACGGACTCCGTTTTTCGAAAACTCGGACTCTGTTTCGTGTATTTTTCCGAGATGAACGCAATGGCACGGCCCGTTTCCCTTGATTCAGATTTTAATATTTAATTCTGCCTTGTTTTATGTTATAACATGTTATTCAAAATACGGGTTGTTACATTCTCCCCACCTTAAAGGATTTCGTCCCCGAAATCTTCAAGTTAGGAAGAACGTATCGTACCATCCATCATCCATCTACTCAACACATCATCCACGAGAATTCATTGTCCTTAAAAGATTCTAACTGCTGTATGATCATATGCGAAAGGTGTGTGTATATGTACTGATCTAATGCAAAAATCAGGCGGCTACTGATTCAGTAAACCTCCTTAATGCAAAGTATGTTAGTGAAATAAGTCCATATGTATGCAAATTCCTAACATAATTTATAATCTCTATATGAGTGCACATAACATTCATTCATATGCAACATCCACGTGATAGCACAACAAGTTTCATCCATGAATAAGCATAAACACTCATGCATATGCAACATGAAAGTGTGTGAGCCGATCTTAGTGCCTAATGTGTATCATGCATCCACGAGTATCCACTTGCAAACACTTGCAACCACTTGCAACCATCAAGCATAACATATTTCAAATACATGTTTCATCCAAAGGGTTTCTACCTAAGGTGCTCATGTCACGATTACGAGATAACAAGATAAACAAGATAAACATGGATAGCAAAAGAAAGATATGCTAATTAGGAAAAGAGACCGAGAAGATAGTATACAAGTAAGCTCCACGGAAAAACAGGGATCAAGGATATACTCCTAAAAAGATATACGATGCGTGTATCTAGTCTTCAACCTTCTAAGAACTTAATTCCATTGTGCTTTGACCGTTGTTAACCTTTCAATTCCGTAGCTTCCTAATTCCTACTTCAGAAATGTGAGTTGGAACTCATTTCACTGTCGCTTCTCATTTCACTTTCACTTTTTTTTTTTCTAGCATACTCGGTCCTTAACGTAACTGTATACTCATGACTTCATGCAAGCTTTCCCAAAATTCACTGTAAGGTATTCCACGTAGAAGAACTTTCCTTTGAAAATAAATACTAATCCATGTGGCCAAATGCACCTATTAACATGATTTCTATGAACCACCCGCGAACACTAATTGAATAGATCATTAATTTCCAATAAATGGGTCAAAAGATTCTAGGTAACTAATCCTGACAGAACTCTAAAGGTTACGCGAGACTTCGAGGGTATTACCAAGGCAAGTCAAGAGTCTAACTACCCTTCTTTCAAAACCGAGGATGGTACCCTTACTGGATAACCACTTCATCCCTAGAATCAACCCAAAGCCCAAAAACATAATCCCTACTTCCGAACTCAACACTTAGCATAGACATCCTTTTGCGAGATGAGATACTTGAGCGACTTGTGACCTGTATATAACTTGAATCTCTTGCCCAAAAGATAATGGTACCATGATTTAAGCGCAAAGACAATCGCCGCCGACTCCAAATCATGCGTGGGGTAGTTCTTCCCATAAACTTTGAGTTGCCCAACCCCATAACATATTACTCTTTCTCCTTACATCAGGACCGCGCCTAATCCCATGTCATGTGCATTGGTGTTCACGGCAAACATCTTCCCTCCATCGGGTAAAGCTAAAACTGGTGCTGTGGTAAGAGTCCTCTTAAGCTTTTGAAAAGCAGGCTCACACTCCAATTCCCATTCAAAGGCTATGTCCTTTTTCGTCAACTTAGTAAGAGGAGCTGAAATCTTAGCGTAGTCCTTGATGAACTTCCTATAAAACCTTGCAAGACCGAGAAAGCTTCTTACTTCGGTTGCGTTCCTAGGAGCTTTCCAGTCTTGAACTACACCCACTTTCGCGGGATCCACAGCTATACTCTGCTTAGGAACTATGTGCCCAAGTAACCGAACTTCCCTTCTCCAGAAATGGCATTTGGAGAACTTGGCTTTCAACTGATGAGCTCTAAGCATATCCCTAACTTTCTTGAGATGTGTAGCATGCTCTTCCTCGTCCTTTGAGAAGATCAGAATATCATCCATGAAAACGACCACAAACTTGTTAAGGAACTCCCGAGACACCCTACTCATCAAGTCCACGAAGTATGCGGGTGCATTAGTCAAACCGAATGGCATAACAAGCCCTTTAAAGAATCCATCTGGAGTCCTAAACGCAGTCTTATCAATACTATCCTCAGCTACTCTAAGATGATGGAATTCGGTGGCTAGATCGAGCTGAGAGAAAACAGAAGCACCTACAAGCTGGTCAAAGAGATCATCAATCCTTGGTAACGGGTGCCTATTCTTATTTGTCAGCTTGTTCAATTCTCGATAATCAACACATAGACGAAGCGAACCATCCGCCTTAGTAGCGAATACCACCGGAGCACCCCATTCAGAAATGCTTCGCCTAATAAAATTCTTCTCAAGCAACTCCTTGATTTGCTTACTGAGCTCTCTTCTTTCTCGTGGGGCCATGTGCCTAATGGGCAATGATACTAGCTTGGCATTATCGACTAGATAAATGCGGAAATCTATCTCTCGTTTAGGGGGTAACCCCTTAACTTCTTCAAAGACATCAGGATAGTCTCGGACCACTCTTACAGATTGCAGATCATCGATGGACGAGTCAAGAGATTCAAGATAACATAACATGACGGGACTTCTAGGGTTACAAGAAATTTCTAGGGTATTACCGAGGCGAGTCATGAGCCTCACCACCCTATGCTCACAATCGAGAATGGCTCCATAACTGGACAACCAATCAATGCCCAAGATCAACCCGTATCCCGTGAACCCGAGAACATAAGCATTACACGTGAATTCTACGATCAAGACAGATATCTTCAAATCCACACAAATCATAGATAAATGGGCGAAACCCCCAATTGGATTTGAAACACAAACTGGATCCTCAACTAGACTAGTACTAAGGTGCAAACTTTCAACAAGATCAGAAGAAATAAAACTATGCGATGCGCCAGAATCAAATAAGGTACGAACAGGGAAATCAGAAATGTAAACAAGGCTTTCTATAGAAACACTACCTCGATCAAGAGATGGAAGAGTGAGGAGAGCCTGCAACTGCCCTCCAGAGGGTCCTGCTTGCTGAGTTTGTCCTTGCCCCTGTCCTTGCTTCTTCGGACAATCCTTGCTAAAATGTCCAGACTCTCCGCAATGAAAACACTCGCCTAACTTCCTCTTCTTCTTCTTGCAATCCTTGGCCAGATGCCCCTTGATCCCACAAAAGTTGCATTTCCTCTTCTTACTTGACGTGTTGTCGTTCTTTCCTCCTTTCCCGGAGTCTATTTTCTTGCCTTGATACTTATTTGCCTTGACCTTATTCTTGTCACTCTTATCTTCCTCTTGAAGTAGGGCCGTATTCACCAAATTTTCGAAGGTCGCCCCCATGGGTATATGAGTCATGGCCAAACTACGTAATGGCTCGTTCAATCCTAGAGCAAAGCGTAGGGCCTTTTTCTGAGCTGTGTTAATCAAGTCTAGATTGAACCGAGCAAGTTGATTAAACGTATCCACGTATTCCCTAACTGTCATGTCCCCTTGCCTTAGAGATGGGAACCTCTCCCTCCGAAGGTTCTCTTCTGTCGATGATAGAAACCTTAGTCCAAACCTTCTCCTAAACTCATCCCAAGTCTCAATTGGTCTAGTGGTGGTGGTGACCACCCACCAATAAGCAGCTTCCCCTTTCAATAGCCATACTGCCAACAGAACTTTCCTACGATCTTCCACATCAAAGATAGCAAAGAGGTCTTCAGTTTCCTTTAACCAGTTTCTTGCCTCCACGGAAGTCTCCGTTCCGACAAAATTCTTGCAACCCATCGCCTAAAAGTCTTTACAAAGCTCCGCGAAATCCACTTGTGTATGCTGAGGAGGAGGAGGAATATCCACGGGGCCGGCTTCATTCGCCCTTGCCCCCATGTACCTTCTAAACCAAATAGGTACTGGTACATCCTCCGGGATGGCAAAATTATCGGCCATACTGAAACGAAGGAAAAAGATGGATAGATTCAGGATGAAGAAACGAAGGATAGTGCTAATGGCTTTTGGGGAATAGCCTTTTAAAATAAACTAGACTTTTCTTGGAAAATACTTAATTGGCTTTGAAAATTGTTTTTCAAAATGTAAATTTTAAAAACCTTTTTCTCAAATCTTGTAAACCTTATGCTCTGATACCAAATGTAACACCCCACCTCCGCCAATGCCACTCTTGCAAGGACACTAGCTTTGGAGGGGCGTTAAACGAGGTAAACATGCATGCAGATATCACAAGACAGAACATATAAGTAAAACAGAGTAAATAAAGCAGCGGATAAAACTAGTATTTCAAAACCATAGTCAAGTTACATCAGAGTACTGAGTCATTATTTTCCCATAAAAAAAAGTCTAGAAAAACATAAACTGAAAACTGGAAATAACATAAAGTAAACTATCCCCAAGGTAGAATAAGGCCATAGCATGATCAAGTCCAAACCGTACATGAGCTATCCAGAAAAGCAGCAAAAGATCCAAGCTAGGTACTAGTGTTCCCACCCTGTAAACCTGGGGGGGGGGGGGGGACGGAAGAAAAGAGGAGAAAGAAAACGGGTCAGTCAAAAAGACTGGTAAGTCCTATCTACTATTAGTATAAAAACTAATAAAGTTAACTGAACATGTAAATAGAGATGAGGCGTAGGGTGATAACTGGCATAACAAGATAGATCAAGTGTGGCATCGCATATACAAGGTTAAGTTGCACCAGGTGTGTACTAGTATCCCAATCCATGTCAAGTATAAACAAGAAATGATCCCTTGGCCCAAAGCTGGCCCAAACCCATGAGATGACCTAAATCAAGGTCCAACTACTCGATCTAGTCGATCGGCTCCCTATCAGCCTAACTCGTCGTGTATCGGTGTCATACGGTCCAAACATGAAATGTAGTCGACTGTGCTAGGTCCACCCTAGGGTGTATCCGGCCCTAGGGTGTCAACCACTGACACCAAAACAAGCACGCACAGTCAAAACCTACTGGTGCCCAAGTCTGTCTTTCATCCCCGGACAATGTGCACGACCATGGTCCGTCGAAATCTACTATGGCGCACCTACTTTTGCCATCTTTTTGGTCACTTACACTCTAGCCCAGTAATTGTGCCCAACCGTAGCCTAGTCCCTAGGGTATCCGATACTCCCTAGTGGGTTACTGCTGAGAAGGACCACGTAACTAGGGTTTTCTAGTGGGTTAAGTGTGGTTAACCCCATCCAAACCATGTATCAAGTTCGTTAAGTGTTCCTAAAAAGGTTCACAACTTAACCCTATCCAACTAAGCATTGGGTTGGTTAAGTGTGTCCATGTTGACTTAACCCTATCAACCCATCATGTTCATGTGGTTAAGTATATTCAAGTGGTCCATGACTTAACCCTATCATGTGGTATTTATTAACTTAATGCACCCCAACCTCTCACATTAGACTTTGTTGTGGTTACTAGTTAAGCTGGGCGGGTCCGGGTAGCTTTACACCACAACCTAGTCTAACCTCGGGTTTTAAGTGCGACATGACCAACTACTCACATTGGGTCCTATTGCTTGTAGCCACTAGTTAAGCCGGTCGGTTCCGGGTAGATTTATACTACAAACTCAACCCAACCTCGAGATGGCCATTCTCATGTTTTCTAGAAGTCATGTCCGAGTCCATGTTTTCAAGCATAAACATATGTCAAACTTTCATGTCATATTTTCAAGTCATGTTCTCATGTTATTTAAGTTTGCCTAACTACCCATAACGTATTCCCATCGCACGTAAATTCGCATTAACGTAAGTAGATCAAAGAGGGAACGTAACCATACGACAAGGTGGGCATAAGATGGCAAAGTCTATCGCAAACTAAACATGGTGATATTTGAGGCCAAAAGGGGTTCAACATACTAGCATATGGCCTCAACATTTATGATAGCATAAAAGGTGGCTTGGCCTCATACATATCGAATAGCATAAGGGTGATTTGGCCATAAGTTAAACATGGTGGCATATGAGGCAAATGTGTTCATAAACTTGCATATTACATTATAAGCCTCAAAACATGCATGATATCAAACTTTAGCAAAGAGGTGAAACATGGTCCTAGATGACATAGGATGATGACTAGAAGTTCGCATATAACATTATATGCAAGTTATCATAAAGGTTATGAGAGTCTTCATGTTGCATAATGCAACATTTCAAATCAAAGGTCATAGCTTTCTATGCACAAAGTCAAGGTGATAGCTTTACAAACTTGCATAGGGTAAACATATGCATAACATGTTAGAATCAAAGCACATATCATACTTAGGCCCAAACTCAACTTGCAACATGTAACATTTAACTTCATAGTTAGAATCTAAGAGTAGTATAGGGCTTACAATGAGCGGTTATGCGATCTAGATCAATATATATAAAGACTGAGACGAAGCCACAAGCAAAATCCGCAAAGAAAATAATAAGCTCCACTTAAACGCCTTGAGACAAGAAGTAATAACTCCAACGACAAAGAAAGAAGGCTCTTTTACTTAAGAAAGATGGCTCTTTTATGACATAGATTGATTTGAGACACTCATGCTTTCATGAAGAAGATGGAGGCCATGATTGGTGAATATTTGGACAGCATTTAGTTGTAGGAATGATTAATGAGGGTTTAGGCTAGGTCTAGGGGTCTTTTTATAGGTGATTAGGTTAATTTAGACCATAGGATTAACCCTAAATCGAATCTGAGCCATCAACTCCCGTCAGAAACTTCCAGAGCAAGACCTAACCTGTCAAAATGGTGCACCAGAAAAACTGATCCGACCGGGGGGGGTGTTCGACCCCTGGGTCGACATGGGTGTCGACCCATGGGTCGACATTGGTGTCGACCCATAGGGGGGTCGACAGGGGTGTCGATCCCTTTGTCGACCCTGCCTGGGGCGGGAAAATTCCCGCCCATTCTGCCTTGGTTGAAATTTAAATCTGAATTCAAATTTAAACTGTTTTCAAGCTTGGAATTTTCTGAAAACTTCATTGGGCCATAACTTGGTCATACGGACTCCGTTTTTTGAAAACTCGGACTCTATTTCGCGTATTTTTCCGAGACAAACGTAATGGCATAGCCCGTTTCCCTTGATTCAGATTGTAATATTTAATTCTTCCTTGTTTTATGTTATAACATGTTATTCAAAATACGGGTTGTTACATGATTCATCGCAACTTAGCGTAGAAAATTTCAACATACATATCATCATCATAGCATGATTTACAACATATAAGATATCATCATCACATAACATTGGATTTACAATATACATGATAGCAAAAGGGGTTTACAACAACATATATGATAATTCACATCATCTACTCATAATCCATTTATAACTCAACCTAATTAAAATGATAATAATCTTGTTAAGATTATCATACTCACAATTTAGAGAAGAAAAGAGAGAGTTTTGCTTTGCTTTAGGGTTGAGAGAATTAGAATTGAATTTGCTTTTCTTCTTTCTTAGTTGGCGGCGGCTCCATTGATTTCCATGGCGATGGTATGAAGGTAACTATTCTATTTTAATTAGGTTTAGGGTTAGCATTAGGATGTATTTATAGGTGTAGGAAGTTATTTAGGACCATTAGATTAACCCTGAACCATGAGAACCAATCAAATGCAAAATCTGCATTTGAGCGAATCAGCCCATGGGTTGACAGCCAAATACCCTGGATTAACCCCTAGTCGACCCAGCGGGGCTTGGGTCGACCTCAAAAATGGGCCGGTTCGGTTATTTCCCCTCCCAATTCGCTGTTTTGAACTTTTTCGCATATTTATTTATTTAATTTTTAATTTTTATATATATATATATATCAATATATATATTTCTCTGCGCAACCCATTTCACTTAATTCTTTTCTTAAAATTAAGTATACTTTAATTTGTGAATTTTAATGTTATAAAATTACGGGGTGTTACATTCTCCCCTCCTTAAAGGATTTCGTCCCCGAAATCTCCAAGTCAAGATGAATGTATATCCTACCATCTAATCGTCCATCTACTCAACCATCAAACACCAGCATCCATTGTCCTTAAAAGACTTCTAATGCTTTAATGTTTATATGCACAGTGTGTGTATATGTCCATATCTAATGCAAAATTAGGCGGTCTACTGATTCAGTCGACCTCCTTAGTGCAATTCATGATAGTGCCATGCGTCCAATATTTATGCAAAAGATTCCTAATGATACATACTAATTCTAAATGCGTGCACAACCATCCACCCAAATGCAGCAACTATATGATAATACAACCATTATACATCCATTTTACTAAATACATCCATATATATGCAATATGCAATATGAAGTGACTGAGCCGATCTGGTGCCTAATAGTGTGTGTATATGCAGCTACGAGCAACCACTAGCAAACACTTGCATCCACTTTGCATACACCATACATAACATGTCTCAAACACATGTTTCAACCATAGGATTATCCTAACTAAAGGTCAAAGATACTAGCGAGAGGATATACTAAAGATAAGAGAAGTACAAGCTAAGCGATAAAGGAGAAATTAAAAGACATACCCTCAAAAAGAAAAGGGTATCGTGAACGCATCTTCTCTTCTGTATCCCAAGTAGCGTTGCTCTCATCATCTCCCCATTGCACTTTGACTAGTCTGACCTCTCGATTCCTCAACCTCTTGATCTCCGACCCAAGAATGCGCGTAGGAGATCATCGAATATTGTCGCATCACGCTCTATCTCCACCTCTCTAAGAAAGCTCGGCTCTACCACTTCCGCGGTCTCGTGCAAGCACTTCCTCAAATGTGACACATGGAATACGTCGTGTACACCACTAAGTCTCTCGGGCAACTCCACTCTATACGCCATCTGTCCAATTTTCTCCTTAATAGGAAACGGCCCTACAAACCTTGGTGCTAATTTCCCAACGGACCCAAAGCGAACAATGTTCCGTAATGGAGAAACTTTGACAAAGACCATGTCCCCAACTTCAAACTCGAGATCTGTCCTCCTCTTATCCGCATAAGATTTCTGCCTATCCTGTGCTGCTTTCATCCTCCTTCGAATCAAGTCGATCTTCTCCGAAGTCTCCCTAATCATATCGGGCCCAAGTAAGATCTTATCCGTAGATTCCCACCAACATGTAGGTGAACGACAAGGTCGTCCATAAAGAGCTTCGAATGGTGCCATACCAATGCTGGACTAAAAGCTGTTATTATATGCGAACTCCACCAATGGAAGATGCTCTTCCCACGTACCCCCAAAGTCTAGGATACATAGCCTCAACAGATCCTCTAGAATGCGATTCACCCTCTCGGTCTGGCCGTCCGTATGAGGATGATATGCGGTGCCCAAACATAACTGAGTCCCTACCGCCTCTTGTAAGCTTCTCCAAAATTTGCTAGTGAAATAGGATCGCGGTCGCTCACTATGCTAGAAGGAACACCATGCAAACGAACTATTTCTCGAACATATACGGAGGCTAACCATGGAGGAGTCCTCTTACTCTTTACGGGAATGAAATGGGTGCTTTTAGTAAGTCTATCTACTATAACCCAAATTCCCGTATTACCCTTCCTTGATTGCGGTAACGCATCCACAAAATCCATCGAGACACTTTCCCACTTCCATAGTGGAACCTCCAATGGGTGAAGCAACCCACCGGGTTTCTTTTGCTCTACTTTTACTTGTTGGCACACCAAGCATCTAGCGACATATTCGGCCACATCTTTCTTCATGCCGGCCCAAAAGTAAACTCTCTTCATGACTTTGTACATCTTGTCCCCGTCGGGATGAATGGTCATCTTTGAATGATGTGCTTCGTCAAGAATAGTCTTCCTTAGGTCATCGTATTTTGGTACACAAAGTCTACCGTCCCTACGTAACCAACCCTTATCGTCTAGGGTATACCTATGGAGATGGCTTGATGACTCCCCTCCTTTGAGTTTTTCTACTAACTCAACTAACCATGGGTCGTCTCACTGTGCCTCGCCAATCCGTCCCAAAAGCGTAGGTCTGACCTACAAGGATGCTAGCAAACCGGGTATGAAGTCAACGGAAGGTCTAAAGTCAAACATTGAAATGAATTCTAAACTTCTCCGCTCAACAAACAAAGGACTTAAGGATAATCTTTTTCTACTTAAGGCGTCTGCCACCACGTTACCCTTGCCAGGGGTATAGGCTATTTCGAAGTCGTCGGACGCTAAGAACTCCATCCACCTTTGCTGCCTTAAGTTCAAGTCCTTTTGAGAGAATAGGTATTTTAAAGACTTTTGGTCAGTGAATAATTCGAATTTCTCGCCAAGAAGATAATGACGCCAAGACTTAAGCATGAAAACAATAGCGGCCAATTCTAGGTCATGTGTAGGATAATTTTTCTCATGTGCTCTCAACTGCCTTCCACCATAGGCTATTACCCTACCCTCTTGCATTAAGACTGCGCCTAGTCCTGTCCCACAAGCATCAGTATAAACGGTAAACGGCTTACTCCCGTCTGGCAACACTAAGACATCAGCTGAAGTCAAAGCTCTCTTCAAACGTTGGAATGCATCATCACAATCTACGTCCCATGTGAAAACTAGGTTCTTCTTCGTCAAGCGTGTCAATGGAGCTGATATCTTTGCGAAGTCTTTGATAAACTTCATATAGTAGCCAGCCAACCCTAAGAAACTTCTCACTTCGGTAGCATTTTTAGGGACCTTCCAATCTTGGATGGCCACCACCTTCGCGGGATCCACGGCTATCCCTTCTTTGGAAACCACATGCCCCAAGAACTGTACTTCCTTCCTCCAGAAGTGACACTTAGAAAATTTAGCCTTAAGGCTATGCGCTCGTAGGGTCTCCAACACTTCCCTAAGATGCAGGGCATGCTCTTCTTCATCCTTAGAAAAGATCAAGATATCATCTACAAAGACTACCACGAATTTGTTATGGTACTCCCTAAACACCCTACTCATCAAATCAACAAAATATGCTGGGGCGTTTGTCAAACCGAAGGGCATCACTAGCCATTCATAGAAACCATCCAGAGTCCTAAAGGCAGTCTTGTCTATGCTATCCTCAGCCACTCTCAACTGATGGAACCCAGTGGCTAAGTCGAACTGCGAAAACACTGAGGCGCCAACTAACTGATCGAAGAGATCGTCAATCCTCGGCAGTGGGTGTCTGTTCTTCTTAGTAAGTTTATTAAGTTCTCTATAGTCCACACACAGTCTAAAGGACCCATCCGCCTTCGTGGCAAATACTACTGGAGCACCCCACTCCGATATACTTCGTCTTATGAACCCCTTCTCAAGCAACTCCTTCACTTGCTTATCGAGTTCCCTCCTTTCACGTGGAGCCATGTGGCGTACTGGCAATGATACTGGTTTCGCATTATCCACAAGATATATTCAAAAATCTATCTCCCGCTTCGGAGGCAAGCCCTTCACCTCCTCAAACACAACCGAATATTCTCGGAACGCTCTAACAGATCGTAGATTTTCCTCAGACGCGTCAAGCGATTCTAGATAACTTAGCATAATCGAAATTATGGGATTACAGAAGATTTTGAGAGTGTTGTCAAGGCGAGTCATGAGCCTAACTACTCTCCTTTCACAATCAAGAACGGCCCCATTTCTGGATAACCAATCCATTCCTAAAATTAGTCCATAGCCCGTGAAGCCCAACACATAAGCATCACATCTAAATTCAACGCTAAGTATGGAAATTTTCAAATCCAAACACATCATAGACAAATAAGCTGAGCCCCCAATTGGATTCGAAACAACTAAGGGATCCTCTACTAAACTGGTGTTTAAGTGCAGTGATTCAACTAATGATGTAGAGATAAACGAATGTGATGTGCCCGAGTCGAATATGGTACGGACAGGATGATCAAACAGAAAAACTAAGCTTTCAACAGAAATGGTTCTACCTCGTTCTTGCAGCAGTGTGACCGCGAGAGCCTGAACTTGTCCCCTAGCCGGCCCTGGTGCCATAAGAGCCTGCACCTGTCCTCCCGAGATAGCTCCTGCCCTCTTCCCCTTCTTTGGGCAGTCCTTCACTAAATGTCCTGCATCGCCACAATGAAAATAGTCTGTCTTCTTTTTCTTTCGGCAATCCTTGCTTAGATGGCCTGGGGTTCCACAGTTAAAGCACTTCTTCTTTCCCTTGCCATTATTGTCTTTTCCACCCTTCTTGTTTTGCTGTTGTGGTTTCTTCTGATCCCCCTTCTTCTCGGGTGCCTTATCAGCTTTAGCGCTTTTCTCCTCATGCACAAGCGCCATTTCTACTAACTTCTCAACGGTGGCCCCCATAGGGATGTGGGTCATAGCCAACCCTTGCAATGGTTCATTCAAGCCATTCACGAACCTCAGCGCCTTCTTCTCCGGTGTGTTCACTAAGTCCAAGCCAAACTTTGCGAACTGATTAAATTTATTGACATATTCTTTCACTGTTGAGCTTCCTTGCTTCAATGACAAGAACCTTTCCATATATAGATTTTCTTCTGCCCTTGAGCGAAACTTCGCCTCGAACCTACGTCTGAAATCTGCCCAAGAGTCAACAGGACGCTCCCCATTAGTGACCTCCCACCAAAACGAGGCCTCTCCCTTCATCAACCAAGCTGCTAAACGAACTCTCCTCCCTTCTTCTACTTCAAATATTTCTAGCAATTCTTCCACCTCCTTAAGCCAATCTCTAGCTTCCACAAACGTTTCTGACCCTTGAAATTGTTTTCCACCCATAGCCTTGAATTCCTTGCATGTCTTTGCAAAAGTATCTACGTGAGGAGGAGGAGGAGGAACGGGTGCAACTGGTGGTGGAGGAACATTGGCTGGACCTGCAACGGCCCTAGCCTCCAATAGCCTCCTATACCATCCTGGTATCGTTACACCGTCGGGTAGATTAAGATCTTCAGCCATGCTGAAACGAAAAAGGAAAGATTCAAAATGGAGAATTCGAAAGATAAAGATATGTGGCTATTAGGGATTATGTTTTTCTTAAAAACTCTTCTCTTTAAATTTCTCATTAAAACATGTTTTTGAAAACACTTCTTCCAAAAATAACTATTTTTCTAAAGTATTTTTATCTGTTCTGGTAACCTTAAGCTCTGATACCACGTGTAACACCCCACGTCCATTAATGTCACTCACAAAGGGAATGCATTAACTTCCATGGAGGTTATAAGTGAATATAGAACAGAACAATTACAACAAGACAGATAATAAATAGTACTTGGAAATCTAAAACTTCATTTTATTGCAGCGGAAATTAAACATGTTTGTTACATCATAAAACCATAGATCATAACCAAGTACAATTTCCATCTTCATAAAAACAAAATACATAATCCCATTACATAAATAGCCATTAAAAAGATAACAAGCTGGACTTTACTTCAGCGGTCCAAGCTTTCCAAAGAGAGATGAAGCAATTCAATCAAACTCCACTAGAGCTGGGCCCAACCTGAGGACCTGGAGGGGGAAAAAGGATAGAAATAAAGGGGTCAGACATAAAGTCTGGCGAGTATGATAATTCTAACGATACTATTATCAAAATAACTAGACTAAGGCATAAGCTGGAAGACAAGTAAATGTCTATGAACTCTTAGGAAGATAAAGATAGCGTTTAAGATAACGTTAAAGATAACGGTAAAGGCACACCTAATTACTAACGAATGATTACTACACTGCACCGCACATTACTACACTGCACCACACCAATCACCCTATTGTTTGATCCCACTTGCTTCACACAGAAACTTTATAAATAGCCTTACATACCCCTAGCTGATTACATAGGTGCCGTTTTCCCCTATCTCCACTAGGTGTACCCCACTACCCACTTTCGATCGGCTCCCTACTCACAGATACCCGTGCTGGCCCCACAGTGTGGTGTATCACTCCCCTAAAGTGGCAACCCGATACAACTTGAGAATGCATGGCTTATACCTACACGATGCAACAACGTCTTACCTACCAGCCCGGGTCCACACACGCATACGAAACCCGTTGGACTTGCGTTGCCACCGCTCCCCGTTTTGGCCTCTTACAGTCGAACCCAGCATGCGTGTCCCGTCCTCGACTTGGGTCGAGCCCACAAAGATACGTTTGGGATACTGGTCGAAGTGGGCCCCTACAAGATACCCACCTAAGCTTGTCACTAGTATATCCCACTTAACCCTCTTAGTCATGTTCATTTACATGTGTGTTTGGTTAAGTCTTACTAATCGTATTTCACATGCCACTAAGGGCACCCCCTAGATTCCTCATGCCACCCAAGGCACCTACTTAACACCCATGTCCCACCTTACATGTTTATCTGGTTAAGTATTTCTTAATTCATTCAGGCCATAACATCATAAAGACCTCTCACATTAGACTGGCATTTATGGCAGCTGGATTTGCCGGGCGGGTCCGGGCAGTCTTACACCATAAAAGAGTCTAACCTCATGTCTTTACAACCATTATGCTTTAGTTTAGGCCTAGGACCTCTCACATTGGGCTGACATTTGTGACCACTGGATTTGCCGGGCAGGTTTACGTCACAAACGAGTCCAACCTCGTGTCCTAAGCATTGATTAACCCTTAAAATCTTTTACCCCAGTTTTAATAATTCCCTATTCAAATTATTAATTAAGTCAACTTTTAATGATGTCCATAATTGACTCAATTATGGCCATCCACTTATGGCATGCAAAATCATATCAATTGCACCCCAACTTTTTAATATTAAATCCTTAATATTACCCCTACCCCACGTTTATATGTTCTCTTATTCAACGCATAATATAGGCTAGACTTGTATAGTCTAACACCTAGCATAAAGATAAATTATCATAACATATAGACAATTAAAATAAATTTAATAATAATAGGGGTGAAACTTGCATAAACTACACATGTTAAGGATCAAAAGGTGTCAACTTGTTAAATGTCTCAATTTATATGATATGATCATAGCCCAAATCTATACATAAACTTGTATATGGGGTTTTTAGGCAACATAATGATGGTGTGAACTAGCATAGGATATCACATATGTCATAGCATAATTCTAGATGTCTTGGTATATGTTCATAACTTTTCTATTCAATCTAACTTGCATATGTGACTTGTCATATAGATCAACATAACCCAAACATGATGATTTAATTAATATGAACTAACTAGCATAGATGGTAACATCATGGCCTTTTTAACATGTATGATTCATCACAACTTAGCATAGAAACTTTCAATATACATAACATCATCATAGCATGATTTACAACATATAAGATATCATCATCACATAACATTGGATTTACAATATACATGATAGCAAAAGGGGTTTACAACATATATGATAATTCACATCATCTACTCATAATCCATTTATAACTCAACCTAATTAAAATGATAATAATCTTGTTAAGATCATCATACTCACAATTTAGAGAAGAAAAGAGAGAGTTTTGCTTTGCTTTAGGGTTGAGAGAATTAGAATTGAATTTGCTTTTCTTCTTTCTTAGTTGGCGGCGGCTCCATTGATTTCCATGGCGATGGTATGACGGTAACTATTCTATTTTAATTAGGTTTAGGGTTAGCATTAGGATGTATTTATAGGTGTAGGAAGTTATTTAGGACCATTAGATTAACCCTGAACCATGAGAAACAATCAAATGTAAAATCTGCATTTGAGCGAATCGGCCCACGGGTTGACAGCCAAACACCCTAGATTAACCCCTAGTCGACCCAGCGGGGATTGGGTCGACCTCAAAAATGGGCCGGTTCGGTTATTCCCCTCCCAATTCGCTGTTTTGAACTTTTTCTCATATTTATTTATTTAATTTTTATATACATATGTCAATATATATATATATATATATATATATATATATTTCTCTGCGCAACCCATTTCACTTAATTCTTTTCTAAAAATTAATTATACTTTAATTTGTGAATTTTAATGTTATAAAATTACGGGGTGTTACAAATACGAATCTAGAAAATATTTTTCGAGAATATGTAGGGTTCGTATGTCGCCCCAGTAAATTGAAATGTGCGTTCAAATTCAATATATAGAGTTATATTTTGATTTTGACGAAAACTGATCGAAACGATCGAATTAGCCTGCGATACATATCCCATTGTGTTCGGAATGGGGGTAATTAGCCATGAACGACGGTCGGTGGGTTCGATTTCGAGTTCGAAATCATAAGTTGCTTTTTGAAATGAAATAATTAAATAAATAAAAGAAAAAAAATAAAATCCCTCTCTCTCTCCTCCTTTAACCATTTAGCCCCCCTCCCGATTCATTCATTCGAAGAGAAAAAAAAGAAAAAAAAATCGCGCCCCCCCCCCCCCCCCCCGATCTGCTGCGCGTCATCGCTTCTTCTTCCTCCTCCTCTGGCCGTTCTCCTCCTCCTGCCGCGTCTTTCCCTCCTCTATCTCTCCTCCGATTCGCCGAAGCCCCCACAGCAACCTCCCCACCGACGCACCCCAAACCGCACCCCTCCGCCTCCACCTGAAACCGACGCCGCCTGAGCCACCTCGCCTGTTGCGCCTCCCCCTCGAGCCCACAACCTCCCTTCCATCCCTCTTTAAAAGTGAGTTTCATTCCTTTTAATTTATTTATTTATGTGAATAATGATTCGATTTTTATTTATATTTTTAGCACATAAAATTTAAAGACCCGCAACGTCCCCGGTGAGGAAAGCGCGGATAGTTCAAGAACAACACACAAAGGGACGCAGACGGAAGAACATTTCATTGTATATTACAACAATCCATCAGAATACAAGAATATACAGAGTATAAATGAATATTACATTCAATAAATATCAGAGATTACAATACATTACATCAAAGCGGAAAATAATACAATACACAGCTAGAAGAGATATACGGATACAAAGCTTTCCGGATATCATTCCAGCTGTAACCAGGATCCTGTGAATATAAATCTGCAAAACCAAAACTACTAGCTGCCCGTGTCAAAATAAGGGCACCCAGAGTTTAGGTTAAAACAATAAACTCCAGGTTAGTCACGTGACTGGTGTGAGAACTAAAACAGTTATTAATCTTTATTTTTAAAGTTAGGTAAATCAAGGGACCACGCCGTATAACACGGAACGAGTTTTCTCCCAAGAATACCAGTGCATATAACAACAGCGCAATGCTAAATAAAGAACAATGAAGCTATTATAAGACCCATTTCCCATCACACAATGCAACGCAAGCCAGAGGATAGGGTTTTTACCTTATAATAGCCAAGAATGCTTGATACGTTTAAAACAAATCATTTGATACTATTATAAGTGCATTGTGTATAAAACAACTTCAAATCATAAGTATCAATCATAAACGGCATAAGCGCCCCATCCCACTATGTCGCCATACTAGGCTCTACAAATAAAACCACAAATGTCACGTACTGGGAAATTGGATTTCCATCTATGAACCGAGGCAAAAGATAGTCCTCAACCGATTCAAGACAATCTAGCCCATGTCTCAGGGTAAGAGCTCGAGTAACCCTTGGATCGTCAGGGCCGGTCCACCGATGTGGATTAAAATTCCTGAACACTGCGTTTCCCTGCCCTTTGGGGCGTAAGTGAGCCAATAAATGACTCCATCGGACCCGGATCGTCCAATCAAACCGAGGCACCTCGCAACAGCAACAACCACATAAGTCAAACTCGTCAGGGCGTGTAAAACCACTGACGCTACTTTTTAGCTAGAAGGAAACGCATGCCCTCCCTGAGGTCCGTCTCTCGTTTTTGGTTCACACCGGGGTGTGAGGCTCGCGAATTCACGTTACACAAAGCTGTGCCACACAGGCTGTGCTTTGATCATCACTACAAGACTTTGCTTTTCAGCAGAAGCCTTGATCAATTTCCACTTAGGCGTGCCACACAGGCAATTCACTCTATGCGTTTGATATCCATCTGTATATAACCCTTGAGCTCGTACGTCTCAGAGAAGGGCGTTAAGAAAGAGAATAAATTCTCCGCCGCCAAACAGATGTATATTTAATAGAAATCAATCACACAGACTAAAATCCAATGTCAGACACACAGTCCATTTACAAGTCCGTTCCGGGTCTGAATGAAACAGGAGGCACCTAGTACCCCGCATATCCATCGATCTCCAAATACGTCTGGACGATCACCAACTGTTTCCATCGTCTTGGGTGTACATCCCAATCAAGATCATCAGTAATCAACCAAATGACGTGAAGACCTCCGGTCTTTGACCACCGTCTTCATCTTTGACACCACGTCGAATTAGTTATTCAGAATGGGATAAACCCGGTCTTTCTGAACAACTCGCGTATATATATAATAAACACGTGTTACACAAACACAGCATACGCCTCATTCCAATCCAGAATATTCTTTTATTCAAATATTCTTATATTTTGGGAAAGGTTCCCATTAATTTTATCAAAGATAAATTCTTTAAATTTATTCTTTAATCTTCTTTGAATATCAATTCAAACTAGTCGGGATTTCGAACCACACCGAAGTAATCATTTATTTTAATTCCCCAATCCCAACCTATTCATCCCATGAAGTAAAACTGGTTATACTTCATATCTAACACCACGGTGTTATCGGTAAATTCAATTACCATTTCACGTTTAAATCTAATTAAAGATTTAATTATCGCCTGGAGCAAAACTGGTGATACTCCATTCTAACACCTTTTCAATCTAATTAAAGGTTCATTAAAACTCCACTTAGTTTTAATCGTTAACTGGGTTAAAGAATCAGTGTCATTTAAAACACGGTTCACGATAAACCCAAAATCACATTCCATTAATTATCAGGTTAAAGAACGAGTGTTATTTAAAACACTGTCCACGATAAACCCAAAAATCAATATCAATTCAATTCCAATTAAATATTATTTAATTGGTACACTTCATTAAATCTAAATAAAAAGATTTAATCTTTTCTCAACTGCGTTCAAGAACAGTGTTAGTCAAGACACCATTCACGACAAACCCAAATCGCATTTGATATTAAATACAAGGCTCTGAATAGAAAATATATCGGCTTATATTCAATATCCAATTCTACGACCAACAGATATCGTATTGGAAATAACGATATATATACCTATATCTTTCAAATTTCCATAACAACATCTGTATAATCACGAAATCCAACATTGAAATATTCCGAAGACAATTTCGATTCAAATCCATTCCAATGCAATCATTGGAAATTCTGGTTATTTTCAAAACCATTTCAAATTCAATTTATTTATTTAAAAATAAATAGAATTATAATTCTAGTTCAAAACTAGTTCATTTCGATAAAAATCTATTTTTATCTTTTCAAATATGGAGTTTTTCATCCCAATTCTTTCTAAATCATTTCTTATGATTTTACACAAATTATTACTATTTTTAATAATTTTATCAAGGCCCGTACAGTCGATTTCCATCAACGGCCATCGAACTGTATTACAGCGACCTTTTTCAAATTTGATTTGGACGTATCTCCAAATCCAACCATTAAATTTCAAATTTCTAATATTCGTTAGAAAGCGCTTTTCGATACGAACCCAACGGTTCCAGTTTTAGGAGAATCCGACGGTCGGATCTCCCGCAATATCCATTCGAAGTCAATGGTCGAAATTCCCGAACTACCGCGGTGCGGCACGTTCTATTCAGGCCATTATATATAATATATAATATATATAATATATTTCGTCGATATCTATTTAAAACGAATTTTATAAATAGTTTTAAATTCGTTTCAAAAACAATTTCAACTTCCAATTAAAATTCAAATAAAAATTGAATTTTCCCTTATAAATTCGTTTTAAATCCATTTCAATTCAATACAAATTTCAATTCAATTCAATTCGAATTCATTTCCTTTTCAATTTAACTCAATTCAATTCAATTCGAATTCGTTTTCTTTTCAATTCCAATCAAATTCGTTTTCTATTCAATTCAATTCGATTTCTATTCAGTTCAATTCAATTCGAATTCGTTTTCTTTTCAATTCCAATCAAATTCGTTTTCTATTTAATTTCAATTCGAATTCATTTTATATTCAATTCAATTCGAATTCATTTTCTATTCAATTTCAATTCGAATTCATTTCTTTTCAAATTGTCAGATTTTGAAATCACTTTCGATATTCATTATAAAATCGATATAAATATCGTTCACGTCAAAATGGCGTCAATCTAATCAACACGGCTTCATATATTTCTATTTCCAAATATTCTATTTCAAATATTTCTATTTTTCAAAACTGGAATGAGGCCCAATCAATTACCATACAATGTTAATTATATGGATTTTCTATCACACGTATATAACAACAACGATAATCATCAACCATCATCCAAAGTGCATTCTACACTTTATAAGCATCAAATATAAATATTTAACGCTTACAACTGTCTGTCAATCAATCGATCGACATACAACAAACTACTGGGATTAGTGTAAGTCATGTATCACCCCAATACCCGTGTGGAGTTTCAAACTATCAAACACAAATTTTATTTGTGCAGTTGGGCGATGTGTAAAATTTATCGTCCCAATCAATATCAGTCAAATGTGTGTATATAAACAAATCGTCCGATTTGTTTATTTTTATTTCATTTCATATACACATTAAAAATTCTATTTTTAACTATAAAATATTTTCAACTATATAAATATTTTATTTCATTTCACATCACACAATCAACTACACATCAAAATTAAACAACCAAGCATACAAGCCGTCCGTGGTCTGTGGACGACGGGTATCGGGTGCTACTAAACACCGTCTGCATCCTAGTATATATTTTAACTATAAATAAATAAAAGGTGAGGAGTTCTCACAGAATAGCTAATCCAATGCCACGACTCTTCTTAGGTAGAAATCTTCGTCGTCCTTGCCTCTTGTCAGTTTCTTTGCCCGTATTCTCCACATATGTAAAAATCGATTTTTTACTTCGCTATTCAATATATAAAAATCGAATTTTTACTTCGCTATTCAATATATAAAAATCGAATTTTTACTTCGCTATTCAATATATAAAAATCAAATTTTTACTTCGCTATTCAATACATAAAAATCGAATTTTTACTTCGCTATTCAATATATAAAAATCGAATTATTACTCTTTCTATAATATAAAAATCACGTCTTTCATGTAGATAAAAATTCCACCCTTACATTATAAATTTTTTGCCCTTTAAAAAAAAATCTAATCCATATGTTGTATTTCTCACAACAATAAAGGTCCAACCTATATATGTGAAAATATAAGTCAAAAATCATATTTTTGTTTGTAAAAATCCCATCTTTTATTCGTCAAAACCACCCTTTCATGATTAAATAAATTTCAGATTTTATTTTCTCGCCATTACATAATAAAAACAGAAAAACACATAACTATATATAAATAAATTATATAAAAACTCACCAAAACTGAATACGTGGCTGTCGAATTAAGGTGGAGGGCTCGAGGTGTTGTAGAAGCGGAGGAAGGCGGAGCAGAAGGGGCGGGGGGGTTTGCGTCGCGGTGGCACGGGGGGGGGGGGTTTGGGGGGGAGCTTCGCTCTAGTGGAGAGAGGGGGGGGGCACGTCAGCAGCAGGAGGGAGGGGGGTTGCGGCGCCGCCGTCGCCGGGGCGGGGGGGGGGGGGGGGGGGCGAACTGGTCTAAGGGGGGATCGCGATTCTAGCTGTAGGGTTATTTTTTTTCTGTTTTGATCGAATGAGGGGGGGGGGTATGACCGGTTATAAGAAAATATGGGGGGGGGGCTTCAAATAAAAAATATATATTTAATTATATATTGACTTCAAAAAGTAACTTTATATTTCGAACTCGAAATCGAACCCACTGACTGTCGTCCCTAATGTAATACCCTCATTCCGAACACAATGGGATATGTATCGTAAGCTGATTTGACTATTACGATCAGTTTTCGTCAAAATCAACATATAACTCTATATATTGAATTTGAACGCGCATTTAAATTTACCGGGGCCACATATTAACTCGAAAAATTCCCAAAAAATATTTTCTAACTTTGTATTGCAGATACGGTCCTAACAAAACTAATTTCGTCAAATTATGAGACAGTTTGAAAAATGGCCATTTTCCAGTCGATTAAAATCAACTAAAACTGGTCAAACGCATTTTCCTTTGCCACGCTCACATTTTGATTCGAAAAATTATGAAATTTGAAACCAAACAATAATTTGACATCACGGATCCAACAAAAGTGGTTTCGTCGAAATCCGAGGTCATTTGCAAAATTCACATTTTTAAGGGCCTGAATTCTATAGCGACTATTCAGAATTTTCAACTGGACATATCTTTTGATTCCCGCTATGAAATTTCGATTTTTCGGATTCGTTGGAAAGATATCATCAATTAGATCCTATTATTTTTGGTTTCGCTAAAATCCGGTTTATTTTGCACCCGGTACATTCATTTGAATTTTGAAATCGAATTATCGAACTACCGCGCCATTTTCAATTCCTTTTATATTTTAAAATAAATATTTGTATTCTAACGACGATCTATATAATATATACGTTCGAATTATATTCAAAATAAATTTCTCTTCGATATTATTTAAAATAGCTCATTTTAAATAGTCAAAATTCGCTAAAATTGCCAAAATAAAAAATTTAAACTGGCCCAGATTTCCGGGTTATTACAATCTCCCCCACTTAAAACTTTTCGTCCCTGAAAAGGAACGAAGCCGAAAGTTGTTTCACAAATCAACTCAACTTCCAGTATTTTCATTACGGCTTAAGTTCTTCAACTTTTCAGTTTCTAAGAACTTTTCAAATTTTTCAAAAATTTAGCCAACACCCTAAATTTTCGAAAAATTTCGCCATAACCTCCCCTGCATCGGGAGCACGGGAAAATCCCGAAATTGCCATACAGGCCTTCTGATCTCAAAAAGAAAAAGAAAAAGCCAAGCGGCTAGCCAATCGGCTCATAAAATCATCATCACCCAAACGAAACAGTAAATTATAGTAAACATGTACCTATTTGTCGGGCAAACAAATTTTATTCTCTGCTCTAGCCTCCTTGCTATGACCTGTTCATTGTAAGTACATGTATATGCATGCAATTGCAATCACTTTTCAACACAATTCAATATTTCATCCAATTAGGCTAAATGGTTCAACATTTTAATTAATCAAACTATAATCAAACAACACAATCAGCAATCAATTAGTTGATTATCATTTCAAATTTATAAATTTGATATATAGTCTAAAAATCAGATTTTTGATGCAAAATCACAACAATAAGCCCTATCTAATTTTGGTTCTCACACCAGTCAATAGGAAATATACAGATATCACACCTTCGAAACTCGCATACCAATTCTGATGATGTTCGAACTGTCATCAGAATCATCTCCGGGCTACTAGAGTGTGATTCTATATCTATCCATTATATTGAAACATCGAATAGACGCTAGCTAGGCGCATACGCAAAATTTTTATATATATTATTGTCCTAATCAATACGAAATAAATAATCAAATACGGATAATTGATTTTAAATTTTCAAAACAAAATTCGTTTCATCTTATAAATATACTCTTCACATTCGTTCTAGGATACTACTGATCCCATCTCTAACGAGTCATTCTCATTGGATATTACTAATCCAATATCTGATGAATTCTTTCGTATGGTTCTAATGTGCCTTGTTCTCTGAGCTTTGTAAACCAAAGCTTTGTTACCAACTTTAAAGACCCGCAACTTCCCCGGTGAGCAAAGTGCGGATAGTTCGAGAACAAAACACAAAGGGACGCAGACGGAAGAACATTTCATTGTATATTACAACAATCCATCAGAATACAAGAATATACAGAGTATAAATGAATATTACATTCAATAAATATCAGTGATTACAATACATTACATCACAGCGGAAAATAATACAATACACAGCTAGAAGAGATATACGGATACAAAGCTTTCCGGATATCATTCCAGTTGTAAACCAGGATCCTGTAAATATAAATCTGCAAAACCAAAACTACTAGCTGCCCGTGTCAAAATAAGGGCACCCAGAGTTTAGGTTAAAACAATAAACTCCAGGTCAGTCATGTGACTGGTGTGAGAACTAAAACAGTTATTAATCTTTATTTTTAAAGTTAGGTAAATCAAGGGACCAAGCCGTATAACACGGAACGTGTTTTCTCCCAAGAATACTAGTGCATAAAACAACAGCGCAATGCTAAATAAAGAACAATGAAGCTATTATAAGACCCAGTTCCCATCACACAATGCAACGCAAGCCGGAGGATAGGGTTTTTACCTTATAATAGCCAAGAATGCTTGATACGTTTAAAAAAATCATTTGATACTATTATAAGTGTATAGTGTATAAAACAACTTCAAATCATAAGTATCAATCATAGACGGCATAAGCGCCCCATCCCACTATGTCGCCATACTAGGCTCTACAAATAAAACGGCAAATGTATTGGATTTCCATCTATGAACAGAGGCAAAAGATAGTCCTCAACCGATTCGAGACAATCTAGCCCATGTCTCAGGGTCAGAGCTCGAGTGACCCTTGGATCGTCAGGGCCGGTCCACCGATGTGGATTAAAATTCCTGAGCACTGCGTTTCCCCGCCCTTTGGGGCGTAAGTGAGACAATAAATGACTCCATCGGACCCGGATCGTCCAATCAAACCAAGGCGCCTCGCAACAGCAACAACCACATAAGTCAAACTCGTCTGGGCATGTAAAACCACTGACGCCACTTTTTAGCTAGACGGAAACGCATGCCCTCCCGGAGGTACGTCTCCCGTTTTTGGTTCACACCGGGGTGTGAGGCTCGCGAATTCACGTTACACAAAGCTATGCTACACAGGCTGTGCTTTGATCATCACCACAAGACATTGCTTTTCAGCAGAAGCCTTGATCAATTTCCACATAGGCGTGCCACACATGCAATTCACTCTATGCATTTGATATCCATCAGTATATAACCCCTGAGCTCGTACGTCTCAGAGAAGGGTGTTAAGCAAGAGAATAAATTCTCCGCCGCCAAACAGATATATATTTAATAGAAATCAATCACACAGACTAAAATCCAATGTCAGACACACAGTCCTTTTACAAGTCCGTTCTAGCTGTGAACGAAACCGGAGGCACCTAGTACCCCGCATATCCATCGATCTGCAAATACGTCTGGATGATCACCAACTGTTTCCATCGTCTTGGGTGTACATCCCAATCAAGATCATCAGTAATCACCCAAACGACGTGAAGACCTCCGGTCTTCGACCACCGTCTTCATCTTCGACACCACGTCGAATTAGTTATTCAGAATGGGATAAACCCGGTCTTTCTGAACAACTCGCGTATATATAAAATAAATACGTGTTACACAAACATAACAAACGCCTCATTCCAATCCAGAATATTCTTTTATTCAAATATTCTTATATTTTGGGAAAGGTTCCCATTTATTTTATCAAAGATAAATTCTTTAAATTTATTCTTTAATCTTCTTTGAATATCAATTCAAACTAGTCGGGATTTTGAACCACACCGAAGTAATCATTTATTTTAATTTCCCAATCCCAACCTATTCATCCCATGAAGTAAAACAGGTTATACTTCATATCTAACACCACGGTGTTATCGGTAAATTCAATTACCATTTCACGTTTAAATCTAATTAAAGATTTAACTATCGCCTGGAGCAAAACTGGTGATACTCCATTCTAACACCTTTTCAATCTAATTAAAGATTCATTAAAACTCCACTTAGTTTTAATCGTTAACTGGGTTAAAGAATCAGTGTCATTTAAAACACGGTTCACGATAAACCCAAAATCACATTCCAATAATTATCGGGTTAAAGAACGAGTGTTATTTAAAACACTGTCCACGATAAACCCAAAAATCAATATCAGTTCAATTCCAATTAAATATTATTTAATTGGTACACTTCATTAAATCTAAATAAAAAGATTTAATCTTTTCTCAACTGGGTTCAAGAACAGTGTTAGTCAAGACACCATTCACGACAAATCTAAATCACATTTGATATTAAATACAAGGCTCTGAATAGAAAATATATCGGCTTATATTCAATATCCAATTCTACGACCAACAGATATCGTATTGGAAATAACGATATATATACCTATATCTTTCAAATTTCCATAACAACATCTGTATAATCACGAAATCCAACATCGAAATATTCCGAAGACAATTTCGATTCAAATCCATTCCAATGCAATCATTGGAAATTCTGGTTATTTTCAAAACCATTTCAAATTCAATTTATTTATTTAAAAATAAATAGAATTATAATTCTAGTTCAAGACTAGTTCATTTCGATATAAATCTATTTTTATCTTTTCAAATATGGATTTTTTCATCCCAATTCTTTCTAAATCATTTCTTATGATTTTACATAAATTATTACTATTTTTAATAATTTTATCAAGGCCCGTACAGTCGATTTCCATCAACGGCCATCGAACTGCACTTACAGCGACCTTTTTCAAATCCGATTTGGACGTATCTCCAAATCCAACTGTTAGATTTCAAATTTCTAATATTCGTTAGAAAGCTCATTTCGATACGAACCCAATGGTTCCAGTTTTAGGAGAATCCGACGGTCAGATCTGCCGCAATATCCATTCGAAGTCAATGGTCGAAATTCGCGAACTACCGCGGCGCGGCACGTTCTATTCAGGCCATTATATTATATATATATATAATATATATAATATATATTTCATCGATTTCTATTTAAAACGAATTTTGTAAATAGTTTTAAATTCGTTTCAAAAACAATTTCAATTTCCAATTCAAATTCAAATCAAAATTGAATTTTCTCTTACAAATTCGTTTTAAATCCATTTCAATTCAATTCAAATTTCAATTCAATTCAATTCGAATTCGTTTCCTTTTCAATTCAATTCAATTCAATTCGAATTCGTTTTCTTTTCAATTCCAATCAAATTCGTTTTCAATTCAATTCGAATTCGTTTTCTATTATATTCAATTCAATTCGAATTCGTTTTCTTTTCAAATCCAATCAAATTCGTTTTCTATTCAATTTCAATTCGAATTCATTTTATATTCCATTCAATTCGAATTCGTTTTCTATTCAATTTCAATTCGAATTCATTTCTTTTCAAAATGTCAGATTTTGAAATCACTTTCGATATTCATTATAAAATGAATAAAATCGATATAAATATCGCTCACGTCAAAATGGCGTCAATCTAATCAACACGGCTTCATATATTTCTATTTCCAAATATTCTATTTCAAATATTTCTATTTTTCAAAACTGGAATGAGGCCCAATCAA
This sequence comes from Allium sativum, assembly GCA_030737875.1. Classification (NCBI taxonomy): domain Eukaryota; kingdom Viridiplantae; phylum Streptophyta; class Magnoliopsida; order Asparagales; family Amaryllidaceae; genus Allium; species Allium sativum. Next base: position 632,655,739 of record CM060920.1, read on the forward strand.
TTACCATACAATGTTAATTATATGGATTTTCTATCACACGTATATAACAACAACGATAAATCATCAACCATCATCCAAAGTGCGTTCTACACTGTATAAGCATCAAATATAATTATTTAACGCTTATAACAGTCTGTCAATCAATCGATCGACATACAACTAACTATTGGGATTAGTGTAGGTCATGTATCACCCCAATACCCATGTGGGGTTTCAAACAATCAAACACAAATTTTATTTGTGCAGTTGGGCGATGTGTAAAATTTATCGTCCCAATCAATATCAGTCAAATGTGTGTATATAAACAAATCGTCCGGTTTGTTTATTTTTATTTCATTTCATATACACATTAAAAATTCTATTTTAAACAATAAAATATTTTCAACTATATAAATATTTTATTTTATTTCAAATCACAGCACACAATCAACTACACATCAAAATTAAACAACCAAGCATACAAGCCGTCCATAGTCTGTGGACGACGGGTGTCGGGTGCTACTAAACACCGTCTGCGTCCTAGTATATATTTTAACTAGAAATAAATAAAAGGTGAGGAGTTCTCACAGAATACCTAATCCAACGCCACGACTCTTCTTAGGTAGAAATCTTCGTCGTTCTTGCCTCTTCTCAGTTTCTTTGCCCGTGTTCTCTACATATGTAAAAATCGAATTTTTACTTCGCTATTCAATATATAAAAATCGAATTTTTACTTCGCTATTCATTATATAAAAATCGAATTTTTACTTCGCTATTCAATATATAAAAATCGAATTTTTACTTCGCTATTCAATATATAAAAATCGAATTTTTACTTCGCTATTCAATATATAAAAATCGAATTTTTACTCTTTCTATAATATAAAAATCACGTCTTTCATGTAGATAAAAATTCCACCTTTACATTATAAAGTTTTCGCTCTTTAAAAAAATAAAATCTAATCCCTATGTTGTTATTGCTCACAACAATAAAGGTCCAACCTATATATGTGAAAATATAAGTCTAAAATCATACTTTTGTTTGTAAAAATCCCATCTTTTATTCGTCAAAGCCACCCTTTCATGATTAAATAAATTTCAGATTTTATTTTCTCGCCATTACATAATAAAAACTGAAAAACACATAAATATATATAAATAAATTATATAAAAACTCACCAAAACCGAATACGTGGCTGTCGAATTAAGGTGGAGGGCTCGAGGTGTTGTAGAAGCGGAGGAAGGCGGAGCAGAAGGGGCCGGGGGGGGGGGGGGGGGGTTGCGTCACGGTGGCACGGGGGGGTTTGGGGGGGGCGCGTCGCTCTAGTGGAGTGAGGGGGAGGGGCGCGTCAGCAGCATGAGGGAGGGGGGTTGCGGCGCCGCCGACGCCTTGGGGGGGGGGGCGAACTGGTCGAAGGGGGGGCGCGATTCTAGCTGTAGGTTTTTTTTTCTATTTTGATCGAATGATGGGGGGGGGTTTGAACGGTTATAAGAAAATATGGGGGGCTTCATATAAAATATATATATTTAATTATATATTAACTTCAAAAAGTAACTTTATATTTCGAACTCGAAATCGAACCCACCGACTGTCGTCCCCAACGTAATACCCCCATTCCGAACACAATGGGATATGTATCGTAAGCTGATTTGACTATTACGATCAGTTTTCATCAAAATCAACATATAACTCTATATATTGAATTTGAACGCGCATTTCTATTTACCGGGGCCACATATTAACTCGAAAAATTCCCGAAAAATATTTTCTAGCTTCGTATTGACGATACGGTCCTAACAAAACTAATTTCGTCAAATTATGAGACAATTTGAAAAATGGCCATTTTCCAGTCGATTAAAATCAACTAAACCTGGTCAAACGCGTTTTCCTTTGCCACGCTCACATATTGATTCGAAAAATTATGAAATTTGAAACCAAACAATAATTTGACATCATGGATCCAACAAAAGTGATTTCGTCAAAATCCGAGGTCGTTTGCAAAATTCCCATTTTTAAGGGCTTGAATTCTATAGCGACTATTCAAAATTTTCAACTGGACATATCTTTTGATTCCTGCTATGAAATTTCGATTTTTCGGATTCGTTGAAAAGATATCATCAATTAGATCCTATTATTTTTGGTTTCGCTAAAATTCGGTTTATTTTGCACCCGGTACATTCATTTGAATTTTAAAATCGAATTATCGAACTACCACGCCATTTTCAATTCCTTTTATATTTTAAAATAAATATTTATATTCTAACGACGATCTATATAATATATACGTTCAAATTCTATTCAAAATAAATTTCTCGTCGATATTATTTAAAATAGCTCATTTTAAATAGTCAAAATTCGCTAAAATTGCCAAAATAAAAATTTTAAACTGGCCCAGATTTCCGGGTTATTACAATCTCGCCCACTTAAAACTTTTCGTCCTCGAAAAGGTACGAAGCCGAAAGTTGTTTCACAAATCACCTCAACTTCCAGTATTTTCATTACGGCTTAAGTTCTTCAAATTTTCAGTTTCTAAGAACTTTTCAAATTTTTCAAAAATTTGGCTAACACCCTAAATTTTCGAAAAATTTCGCCATAACCTCCCCTGCACCGGGAGCACGAGAAAATCCCGAAATTGCCATACAGGCCTTCTAATCTCAAAAAGAAAAAGAAAAAGCCAAGCGGCTAGCCAATCGGCTCATAAAATCATTATCACCCAAACAAAACAGTAAATTATAGTAAGCATGTACCTATTTGTCGGGCAAACAAATTTTATTCTCTGCTCTAGCCTCCTTGCTATGACCTGTTCAATGTAAGTACATGTATATGCATACAATCGCAATCATTTTTCAACACAATTCAATATTTGATCCAATTAGGCTAAATGGTTCAACATTTTAATTAATCAAACTATAATCAAACAACACAATCAGCAATCGATTAGTTGATTATCATTTCAAATTTATAACTTTGATATATAGTCTAAAAATCAGATTTTTGATGCAAAATCACAACAATAAGCCCTATCTAATTTTGGTTCTCACACCAGTCAATAGGAAATATATAGATATCACACCTTCGAAACTCGAATACCAATTCTGATGATGTTCGAACTATTATCGGAATCATCTCCGGGCGACTATAGTGTGATTCTATATCTATCCAGTATATTAAAACATCGAATAGACGCTAGCTAGGCGCATATGAAAAATCTTTATATATTGGATTGTCTTAATCAATATGAAATAAATAATCAAATACGGATAATTGATTTTAAATTTTCAAAACAATATTCGTTTCATCTTATAAATATACTCTTCACATTCGTTCTAGGATACTACTGATCCCATCTCTAACGAGTCATTCTCATTGGATATTACTAATCCAATATCTAATGAATTCTTCCATATGGTTCTAATGTGCCTTGTTCTCTGAGCTTTGTAAACCAAAGCTCTGTTACCAACTTTAAAGACCCACAGCTTCCCCGGTGAGGAAAGCGCGGATAGTTCGAGAACAAAACACAAAGGGACGCAGACGGAAGATCATTTCATTGTATATTACAACAATCCATCAGAATACAAGAATATATAGAGAATAAATGAATATTACATTCAATAAATATCAGAGATTACAATACATTACATCACATCGGAAAATAATACAATACACAGCTAGAAGAGATATACGGATACAAAACTTTCCGGATATCATTCCAGCTGTAAACCAGGATCCTGTGAATATAAATCTGCAAAACCAAAACTACTAGCTGCCCGTGTCAAAATAAGGGCACCCAGAGTTTAGGTTAAAACAATAAACTCCAGGTCAGTCATGTGACTGGTGTGAGAACTAAAACATTTATTAATCTTTATTTTTAAAGTTAGGTAAATCAAGGGACCACGCCGTATAACACGGAACGGGTTTTCTCCCAAGAATACCAGTGCATAAAACAACAACGCAATGCTAAATAAAGAACAATGATGCTATTATAAGACCCAGTTCCCATCACACAATGCAACACAAGCCGGAGGATAGGGTTTTTACCTTATAATAGCCAAGAATGCTTGATACGTTTAAAACAAATCATTCGATACTATTATAAGTGAATAGTGTATAAAACAACTTCAAATCATAAGTATCAATCATAGACGGCATAAGTGCCCCATCCCACTATGTCGCCATACTAGGCTCTACAAATAAAACCGCAAATGTCACGTATTGGGAAATTGGATTTCCATCTATGAACCGAGGCATAAGATAGTCCTCAACTGATTCGAGACAATCTAGCCCATGTCTCAGGGTCAGAGCTCGAGTGACCCTTGGATCGTCAGGGCCGGTCCACCGATGTGGATTAAAATTCATGAACACTGCGTTTCCCCGCCCTTTGGGGCGTAAGTGAGCCAATAAATGACTCCATCAGACCCAGATCGTCCAATCAAACCGAGGCGCCTCGCAACAGCAACAACCACATAAGTCAAACTCGTCAGGGCGTGTAAAACCACTAACGCCACTTTTTAGCTAGAAGGAAACGCATGCCCTCCCTGAGGTCCGTCTCCCGTTTTTGGTTCACACCGGGGTGTGAGGCTCGCGAATTCACGTTACACAAAGCTGTGCCACACAGGCTATGCTTTGATCATCACCACAAGACTTTGCTTTTCAGCAGAAGCCTTGATTAATTTCCACTTAGGCGAGCCACACAGGCAATTCACTATATGCATTTGATATCCATCAATATATAACCCCTAAGCTCGTACGTCTCAGAGAAGGGCGTTAAGCAAGAGAATAAATTCTCCGCCGCCAAACAGATATATATTTACTAGAAATCAATCACACAGACTAAAATCCAATGTCAGACACACAGTCCGTTTACAAGTCCGTTATGGGTTTGAACGAAACCGGAGGCACCTAGTACCCCGCATATCCATCGATCTCCAAATACGTCTGGACGATCACCAACTGTTTCCATCGTCTTGGGTGTACATCCCAATCAATATCATCAGTAATCACCTAAACGACGTGAAGACCTCCGGTCTTTGACCACCGTCTTCACCTTCGACACCACGTCGAATTAGTTATTCAGAATGGGATAAACCCAGTCTTTCTGAACAACTCGCGTATATATATATATATATATATATATATATAATAAACATGTGTTACACAAACAAAACATACGCCTCATTCCAATCCAGAATATTCTTTTATTCAAATATTCTTATATTTTGGGAAAGGTTCCCATCAATTTTATCAAAGATAAATTCTTTACATTTATTCTTTAATCTTCTTTGAATATCAATTCAAACTACTTGGGATTTCGAACCACACGGAAGTAATCATTTATTTTAATTTCCCAATCCCAACCTATTCATCCCATGAAGTAAAACTGGTTATACTTCATATCTAACACCACGGTGTTATCGGTAAATTCAATTACCATTTCACGTTTAAATCTAATTAAAAATTTAACTATCGCCTGGAGCAAAAATGGTGATACTCCATTCTAACACCTTTTCAATCTAATTAAAGATTCATTAAAACTCCACTTAGTTTTAATCGTTAACTGGGTTAAAGAATCAGTGTCATTTAAAACACGGTTCACGATAAACCCAAAATCACATTCCATTAATTATCGGGTTAAAGAACGAGTGTTATTTAAAACACTGTCCACGATAAACCCAAAAATCAATATCAATTCAATTCCAATTAAATATTATTTAATTGGTACACTTCATTAAATCTAAATAAAAAGATTTAATCTTTTCTCAACTGGGTTCAAGAACAGTGCTAGTCAAGACACCATTCACGACAAATCTAAATTATTTTTGACATTAAATACAAACCTCTGAATAGAAAATATATCGTCTTATATTCAATATCCAATTCTACGACCAACAGATATCGTATTGGAAATAACGATATATATACCTATATCTTTCAAATTTCCATAACAATATCTGTATAATCACGAAATCCAACATCGAAATATTCCAAAGACAATTTCGATTCAAATCCATTCCAATGCAATCATTGGAAATTCCGGTTATTTTCAAAACCATTTCAAATTCAACTTATTTATTTAAAAATAAATAGAATTATAATTCTAGTTCAAAACTAGTTCATTTCGATAAAAATCTATTTTTATCTTTTCAAATATGGAGTTTTTCATCCCAATTCTTTCTAAATCATTTCTTATGATTTCACACAAATTATTACTATTTTTAATAATTTTATCAAGGCACGTACAGTCGATTTCCATCAACGGCCATAGAACTGCACTTACAGCGACCTTTATCAAATTTGATTTGGACGTATCTCCAAATCCTACCGTTAGATTTCAAATTTCTAATATTCGTTAGAAAGCTCTTTTCGATATGAACCCAACGGTTCCGGTTTTAGGAGAATCCGACGGTAGGATCTCCTGCAATATCCATTCGAAGTCAATGGTCGAAATTCGCGAACTGCCGCGGCGTGGCACGTTCTATTCAGGCCATTATATTATATATATATCATATATTTCGTCGATTTCTATTTAAAACGAATTTTATAAATAGTTTTAAATTCGTTTCAAAAACAATTTCAACTTCCAATTCAAATTCAAATCAAAATTGAATTTTCTCTTATAAATTCGTTTTAAATCCATTTCAATTCAATTCAAATTTCAATTCAATTCAGTTCGAATTCGTTTCCTTTTCAATTCAATTCAATTCAATTCAATTCAAATTCGTTTTCTTTTCAATTCCAATCAAATTCGTTTTCTATTCAATTCAATTCGAATTCGTTTTCTACTCAATTCAATTCAATTCGAATTCGTTTTCTTTTCAATTCCAATCAAATTCGTTTTCTATTCAATTTCAATTCGAATTCATTTTATATTCAATTCGAATTCGTTTTCTATTCAATTTCAATTCGAATTCATTTCTTTTTAAAATGTCAGATTTTGAAATCACTTTCGATATTCATTATAAAATGAATAAAATCGATATAAATATCATTCACGTCAAAATGGCGTCAATCTAATCAACATGGCTTCATATATTTCTAGTTCCAAATATTCTATTTCAAATATTTCTATTTTTCAAAACTGGAATGAGGCCCAATCAATTACCATACAATGTTAATTATATGGATTTTCTATCACACGTATATAACAACAACGATAAATCATCAACCATCATCCAAAGTGTGTTCTACACTTTATAAGCACCAAATATAAATATTTAACGCTTATAACAGTCTGACAATCAATCGATCGACATACAACTAACTACTGGGATTAGTGTAGGTCATGTATCACCCCAATACCCGTGTGGGGTTTCAAACAATCAAACACAAATTTTATTTGTGCAGTTGGGCGATGTGTAAAATTTATCGTCCCAATCAATATCAGTCAAATGTGTGTATATAAACAAATCGTCCGATTTGTTTATTTTTATTTCATTTCATATACACATTAAAAATTCTATTTTTAACTATAAAATATTTTCAACAATATAAATATTTTATTTCATTTCACATCACATCACACAATCAACTACACATCAAAATTAAACAACCAAGCATACAAGCCGTCCAGGGTCTGTGGACGACGGGTGTCGGGTGCTACTAAACACCGTCTGCATCCTAGTATATATTTTTACTAGAAATAAATAAAAGGTGAGGAGTTCTCACAGAATAGCTAATCCCACACCACGACTCTTCTTAGGTAGAAATCTTCGTCGTTCTTGCCTCTTGTCAGTCTCTTTGCCCGTATTCTCTACATATTAAAAATCGAAATTTTACATCGCTATTCAATATATAAAAATCGAATTTTTACTTCGCTATTCAATATATAAAAATCGAATTTTTACTTCGCTATTCAATATATAAAAATCGAATTTTTACTTCGTTATTCAATATATAAAAATCGAATTTTTACTTCGCTATTCAACATATAAAATCGAATTTTTACTCTTTCTATAATATAAAAATCACGTCTTTCATGTAGATAAAAATTCCACCTTTACATTATAAAGTTTTCGCCCTTTAAAAAAAATAAATCTAATCCCCATGTTGTTATTGCTCACAACAATAAAGGTCCAACCTATATATGTGAAAATATAAGTCAAAAATCATATTTTTGTTTGTAAAAATCCCATCTTTTATTCGTCAAAACCACCCTTTCGTGATTAAATAAATTTCAGATTTTATTTTCTCGCCATTACATAATAAAAACTGAAAAAAACATAACTATATATAAATAAATTATATAAAAACTCAACAAAACTGAATACGTGGCTGTCGAATTAAGGTGGAGGACTCGAGGTGTTCTAGAAGCGGAGGAAGGAGGAGCAGAAGGGGCGGGGGGGGGTTGCATCGTGGTGGCATGAGGGGGTTTGGGGGGGCATCGCTCTAGTGGAGAGAGGGGGGCGCGTCAGCAGCAGGAGGGAGGGGGGTTGCGGCGCCGCCGGCGCCGGGGGGATGGGGGCGCGGCGAACTGGTCGAAGGGGGGGGGCGCGATTCTAGCTGTAGTTTTTTTTCTGTTCTGATTGAATGGGGGGGTTTGACCGGTTATAAGAAAATATGGGGGGGCTTCATATAAAATATATATATTTAATTATATATTGACTTCAAAAAGTAACTTTATATTTCGAACTCGAAATCGAACCCACCGACTGTCGTCCCTAACGTAATACCCCCATTCCGAACACAATGGGATATGTATCGTAAGCTGATTTGACTATTACGATCAGTTTTCGTCAAAATCAACAAATAACTCTATATATTGAATTTGAACGCGCATTTCTATTTACCGGGGCCACATATTAACTCGAAAAATTCCCGAAAAATATTTTCTAGCTTCGTATTGACGATACGGTCCTAACAAAACTAATTTCGTCAAATTCTGAGACCGTTTGAAAAATGGCCATTTTCCAGTCGATTAAAATCAACTAAAACTAGTCAAACGCGTTTTCCTTTGCCACGCTCACATATTGATTCGAAAATTTATGAAATTTGAAACCTAACAATAATTTCGCATCACGGATCCAACAAAAGTGGTTTCGTCGAAATCCGAGGTCATTTGCAAAATTCCCATTTTTAAGGGCCTGAATTCTATAGCGACTATTCAGAATTTTCAACTGGACATATCTTTTGATTCCCGCTATGAAATTTCGATTTTTCGGATTCGTTGAAAGATATCATCAATTAGATCCTATTATTTTTGGTTTCGCTAAAATCCGGTTTATTTTGCACCCTGTACATTCATTTGAATTTTGAAATCAAATTATCAAACTACCGCGCCATTTTCAATTCCTTTTATATTTTAAAATAAATATTTATATTCTAATGATGATCTATATAATATATACGTTTGAATTCTATTCAAAAAAAATTTCTCGCAGATATTATTTAAAATAGCTCATTTTAAATAGTCAAAATTCGCTAAAATTGCCAAAATAAAAATTTTAAACTGGCCCAGATTTCCGGGTTATTACACAAAAATTCGATCTCTTATTTATATATTCAACATAGAAAATGTTTTGATTTTGTATAACAAAAAGAATAGATTTTTATAGTGTTTTCGTGAACAAAAAGAGTTGATTTTACTGTTTGAATGGTTAAGAAAAAGATAGGATTTTTAGAGTAGAAAAGGCGAGTTGAAAAATAGATTTTTGTATTAGAGGAAGATTATATTTTTAGAAATAGAAAGTTTATATTTTTATATAGAAAGAAGCGTTGTAAATATATATATGAAGTAGAAATAAAAATATAATTTTTATATTAGTAGAAGTTTAAAAATGTTATTTTAATATAGTAGAAATTATAAAGATGTGATCTTTAGAGAAGTATCCATGTAAAAAATATGATTTTTATATTATATAGATAATAAAAATTCGATCTTTATTATGTAGGAGATATAAAAATATGATTTTTATTCATATAGAGTAATAAAAATATAATTTTTATTATATTGCTTGCAAGATAAAAATATAATTTTTATCATGGAAGTAGCGTTGTAAAGGAGTGATTTTTACATATGTAGCAGTGATATAAAAACACGATCTTTATATATAAAAATATAATTTTTATATAGAGAATAGCGTGGTAAAAATATAATCTTTATTATATGAACACCATTGTAAAAATAGAATTTTTATCCATATAGAGTGAATATAAAAATGTGATTTTTATATACGTAGCAACAATATAAAAATGTGATTTTTATATATGTAGTAGCTACGGACAATGAAATTGACAAAAGGCGAGCAAGACGAAGATTTCTACATATGAAGAGTCACGACGTTTGGTTTAGCTTATCAGTGAGAACTCCTCACCTTTATTTTAATTTCTAGTTTGAAATATATACTAGGATGCAGACGGTGCTTAGCAGGACCCAACACCTGTCGTCCACAGACCATGGATGACTTGTTTGTTTGATTGCTGTGTTGTGAAATTTGGTTGTGTGATGTGAAATGAGATAAAATATTTTATAGTGGAAAATATTTTATAGATAAAAATATAATTTTTAACGTGTATATAAAATAAATATTTATAAACAAATCGGACGATTTGTTTATATACACTGATTTGACTGATATTGATTAGGACGATAAATTTTACACATCGCCCAACTGCACAAATAAAATCTGTGTTTGTTGATTTGATACCCTATACGGGTATTAGGATCATATTTGACGTACACTAATCCCGATTGTTTAGTTGTATGTCAATCGATGGGTTGACAGACTGTGTAAGCGCTAATTATTTATTTAATGCTTATGCAGTTGTGTAATGCACTCTGGATGATGGTTGATGATTTATCGTTGTTGTTATATACATGTGTTATACGGAATCCGTATAATTAACGTTATATGGTATTTGATTGGGCCTCATTCAAATTTGGAAAATAAGAAGTATACATTCATGTGTTGAATAGAAATATAATTTCATGTGTTGAAATAAAATAATTTCATGTGTTGAAATAAAATATAAATTCATGTGTTGAATAGTAAAATATATATTCATGTGTTGAATAGAAAAACAAAAATTCATGTGTTGAAGAAAATATTCATTTGTTGAATAAAATAATGAAGTTATTGAAATATATAAAGCTGTGTTGGTTAGATTGACGCCATTTTGATGTGAACGATATTTATATCGACTATATTCGTTTTTAAAATGAATATAGAAAAGGAAGTGATTTCAAAATATAACGTTTTGAAAATAAAATCATTTATGGATTAATGATATGGAATATTCAATTTTGATTAGAAATTGAATATGAAGCTGAAATCATTTCGAAAACGAATTTAAAACGATTTATTAAATACATTTTGAAAGAAAATTGTCAATATATAATATATATATATATATATATATATTATATATAATGGCCTGAATAGAATGCGTCGCGCCGTGGCAGTTCTCGAATTTCGACCATTGGCTTCGAATGGATATTACGGGAGATCCGACCGTCAGATTCTCCTGAAACCGGAACCGTTGGGTTCATATCAAAAAGGCCTTTCTAATGAATATTAGAGATTTTAAATATAACGATTGGATTTGGAATTATTTCCAAATCAAATTTGGAAAAGGTCGCTGTAAGAGCAGTTCGATGGCCATTGATGGAAATCGACTGTACGTGCCTTGATAAAATTATGAAAAATATCAATAATTTGTGTAAAATCATAAGAAATGATTTGTGAAGAATTGGGACGAAAAATTCCATATTTGAAAAGATAAAAATAGATTTTTATCGAAATGAACTAGTTTTGAACTAGAATTATAATTCTATTTATTTTTAAAATAAATAAATTGGATTTGAAATGGTTTTGAAAATAACCAGGATTTTCAATAATTTAATTGGAATGGATTTGAATCAAAATCATCTTCGGAATAGCTCGATGTTGGATTTCGTGATAATACAGATTTTGTTATGGAAATTTGGAAGATATATTTGTATTGTTATTTCCAATACGATATTTGTTGGTTTCAGATTTGATATTGAATATAAGCCGATATATTTTCTATTCAGAGCCTTGTGTTTAATATCAAATGGGATTTTGGGTTGTCGCGAATGGCATCTTTAATAATACTGTCCTTAAACCCAAATGGAGTTAAGAAAATTAAGAACTAACCGGGGATCAGTTAAGTTGGATGGTTCCTTGGATATTGATCTAATGTCGGTTTTGGCCTTCGGGGTTAATACTTAGGGAACTGTCCTCTTACTAATTTACGGTTAGGGACTAAATGTGTAGTGATTTTGGGGTTTATCGTGAACCGTGTTTTAAATGACATTGGTTCTTTAACCCAGCTAAAGATTAAAACTAAGTGGAGTTTTAATGAATCTTTAATTAGATTGAAAAGATCGAGAATGGAGTATCACCAGTTTTGCTCAAAGCGATAGTTAAATCTTTAATTAGATCTGAACGTGAAATGGTAATTGAATTTACCGATAACACCGTGGTGTTAGATATGAAGTATGACCAGTTTTACTTCATGGGATGAATAAGTTGGGATTGGGAAATAAAATAAATGATTACTTCGGTGTGGTTCGCTAATCCCGACTAGTTTGAATTGATATTCAAAGAAGCTTAAAGAATAAATTTAAAGAATTTATCTTTGATAAAATTAATGGGAACCTTTCCAAAAGTATAAGAATATTTGAATATTCTGAATTGGAATGAGGCGTATGTCATGTTTGTGTAACACTTGTTTATTATATGCGCAAGTTATTCAGAAAGACCGGGTTTATTCCATTCTGAATAACTGATTCGACGTGATGTCGAGGATGAAGATGGTGGTCGAAGACCGGAGGTCTTCACATCGTTTGGGTGATTACTGATGATCTTGATTGGGCTGTACACCCAAGAGGAGGGAATCGGTTGGTGATCGTCCAGACGTACTTGGAGATCGATGGATATGCGAGGTACAAGGTGCCTCCGGTTTCGTTCAGACCCAGAACGAACTTTTAAATGGACTGTGTGTCTGACATTGGATTTTAGTCTGTGTGATTGATTTCTATTAAATATACATCTGTTTGGCGGTGGAGAATTTATTCTCTTGCTTAACGCCCTTCTTTGAGACGTACGAGCCCAGGGGTTATATATTGATGGATATCCATCGCATGGAGTGAATTGCCTGTGTGGCATGCCTAAGTGGCAAATGATCAAGGCTTTTTTTGAGAAGCAGAGTCTTGTGGTTGATGATCAAAGCACGGCCTGTGTGGCATAGCTTTGTGTAGCGTTGATTCGCGAGCCCCACACACCGGTTGTGAACCAGAAACCGGAGAAGGACCTTAGGCAGGACATGCGTTTCTTTCTAGCTAGAAGTGGCGTAAGTCGTTTTACACGCCCTGACGAGTTTGACTTATGTGGTTGTTGCTGTTGCGAGGCACCTCGAATATATCGGTGATTGTGTGGAGCCGATAGAGTCATTGGACTCATTGACACCCCATAGGGTGGAGAAACGTAGTGTTCATGCATTTTAATCCACATCGGTGGACTAGCCCTGACGATATAGAGCTTGTCTGCGCGCTTGCCTGAGACATGGGCTTGAGCATCTCGAATCAGTAGAGGACTATCTTTTGCCTCAGTTCATAGATGGAAATCCAACTTCCAATACGTGACATTTGCGGTTTTGATTGTAGAGCCTAGTATTGGCGACATGATATATGGTACCCATGCCGTCTATGATTAATACTTATGATTGAAATTGTTTTGACACTATACACTTATAGTAATAATAAAAGATGAAATTTAGCCCGGCTTGTGTTGCATTATGTGATGGGACCTGGGTCTTATAATAGCTTCATTGTTCTTTATTTAGCATTGCGCTGTTGTTTTATGCACGGGTATTCTTGGGAGGAAACCCTTTCCGTGTTATACGGCGTGGTCCTTGATTTACCTAGCTTTAAAATAAAGATAAATAACTGTTTTAGTTCTCACATCAGTCACATGACTGACGTGGAGTTTATTGTTTTAACCTAAACTCTGGGTGCCCTTATTTTGACACAGGCAGCTAGTAGGTTTGGTTTTGTAGATTTATATTCATAGGATCCTGATTTACAGCTGGAATGATATCCGGAAAGCTCTGTATCCGTATATCTCCTTCAGTTGTGTTTTTTTATTATTTTCCACTGCTATGTAATTTATTGTATTCTCTGATATTTTCTGTTGTGTAATATTTGTTTATACTCTGTGTATCCTTGTATTCTAATGGAATTGTCGTAATTAACAATGAAATGTTCTTCTATTTGTGTTTCGATGTGGCTTGTCCTCAATTCAATCCGGGCTTTCCTTACTGGGAAAGTTCGTGTCATTTCATCGTGGTATCAGAGCTCTGGTTTATAGAGCTCGAGAACAAGGCACATTAGAACCATACGAAAGAATTCATCAGATATTGGATTAGTAATATCCAATAAGGAATGACTCGTTAGAGAAGGGATCAGTAGTATCCTAGAACGAGTGCAAAGAGTATATTTTTAACGAAAACAAATTTTGTTTTGAAATTTAAATCATTTTATATGTATTTGAATATTTATTTTAAATTGATTTGGACAATCCGATATATAGAGATTTTGCATATACACCTTGCAAACGTATATTCAAAGTTTTAATACACTGGATAGATATAGAATCACAATCTAGTCGCCCGGGGATGATTCTGATAATGCTGCAGTGTTATCAGTATTTATTTTCGAGTAACGAAGGTGAGATTTCTATATATTTCCAATTGACTGGTGTGAGAACCAAAACTAGCTAGAATATATTATTGTGATTTAGCACCAAAAATGTGATTTTTGACTATATATCAAAAGTATGAGTTTGAAACGTTAATTCACTAATTGATTGATGATTGTGTTGTATGATTATTCCTTTAAACCATTGTGTGAATGAACGGTGAATTTAGGCCAAATTGAACCAAATATTGAACTGTGCTGAAAATTTATCACATTTGTATGCATGTACATGTATATTTACTGAACAGGTCATAGCAAGCAGGTTAGAGAAGAGGAATAAAATTGTTTGCCCGACAAATAGTACATGTTTATTGTATTTCTTGGGTTTTGGATGATTTTATGAGCCAGTTGGCTAGCCAATTGGCTAGCCGCTTGGCTTTCTCTTTTTCTTTTGGATTGAAGAAGGCCATGGGAGGCCATATGAAATATCCCGAAGTCCCCAGTGCAGGGGAGGTTGTGGAGAAATTTTTGAAAAATTTAGTATGTTAGCCAAATTTTTGAAAAATTTGAAAAGTTCTTAGAAACAGAAAAGTTGAAAAATTTAAGCCGTAAAGAAAATAATGCAAGTTGAGTTGATTAGTTAAACAACTTTCAGCTTCGTTCCTTTTCGAGGACGAAAAGTTTTAAGTGGGGGAGATTGTAATAACCCGGAAATCCGAGCCAATTTAAAATTTTTATTTTGGCAATTTTAGTAAATTTTGATTATTTAAAATGAATTATTTTAAATAATAACGACGAGAAATATATTTTGAATAGAACTAGAACATATATATTTATATAGATCGTTGTTAGAATATAAATATTTTATTTTAATTATAAAAGGAACTGAAAATGGCGCGGTAGTTAGAAAATTTGATTTCAAATTTCAAATGAATGTACAGGATTCAAAATAAACCGGATTTTAGTGAAACCAAAAATATTTGAATCTATTTGAGAATATCTTTCCGAAATCCGAAAAATTGAAATTTCATAGCGGGAATCAAAAGTTATGTCCAGTTGAAAATTCAGAATAGTCGTTATGGGATTCTGGCCCTTAGAAATGGAAATTTTACAAACGACCTCGGTTTTCGACGAAACCACTTTTGTTGGATCCGTGATGTCAAGTTATTGCTAGATTTCAAAATTCGTAATTTTCTGAATCAATATGTGAGCATGGCAAAGGAAAACGCGTTTGACCAGTTTTAGTTGATTTTAATCGACTGGAAAATGACCATTTTTCAAATGGCCTCAGAATTTGATGAAACTAGTTTTGTTAGGGCCGTATTGTCAATACGAATCTAGAAAATGTTTTTTAGGAATTTGTAGGGTTCGTATGTGGCCCCAGTAAATTGAAATGTGCGTTCAAATTCAATATACAGGGTTATATTTTGATTTTAATGAAAACTGATCGAAACGATCGAATCAGCCTGCGATACATATCCCACTGTGTTTGGAATGAGGGTAATTAGCTATGAACGACGGTCGGTGGTTTCGATTTCGAGTTCGAAATTAGAAGTTGCTTTTTGAAATCAAATAATTAAATAAATAAAAGAAAAAAATAAAATCCCTCTCTCTCCTCCTTTAACCATTCAGCCCCTCCCCCCCGATTCATTCATTCGAAGAGAAAATAAAATCGCGCCCCCTCCCCCTTCCCCCAGATCTGCTTCGCCGCCGCTTCTTCTTCCTCCTCCTTTGGCCGTTCTCCTCCTCCTCCTGCCGCGTCTTCCCGTTCTTTCCCTCCTCATCTCTACTCCGATCCACCGAAGCCACCACAGCCAACTCCCCACCGACGCACCCCAAACCGCACCCCTCCCCCTCCGCCTCCACCTAAAACCGATGCCGCCTGAGCCACCTCGCCTGCTGCGCCTCCCCCTCGAGCCCACAGCCTCCCTTCCATCCCTCTTTAAAAGTGAGTTTCATTCCTTTTAATTTTATTTATTTATGTGAATAATGATTCGATTTTTATTCATATTTCTAGCACATAAAAATACGATCTCTTATTTATATATTCGACATAGAAAAGGTTTGGATTTTGTTTAACAAAAATAATAGACATTTTGTAATGACCCATATTCTACATGTCATAGGATCGTAGAATATTTATTTCTTTCCCATATGAAGTAGTATGGTCATGTAACTTTGGGAAACATCTATTAGAGTCATTTCCCATGTTCATGATTTTTGTCGATTTTTAAATGACCATTTTGCCCCTAGTTGGTACTGTTTTGGCCATAATTTTTGACAGGAAAGGAATTTTGACCTGAAACCACTCCCATTAGATTCGTTTGATGGTTTCTCTTTCCGTAGAGTGGTCACATTAGCCAAACGAACTTACCGTTTGGGAGATATGGCTGAAACAAGGTTTGGAGGGTGAAGAACTGCTTAACCGGGCCAAATCGGGTGATTAGTGAGTAGGCCCCTAACCCATTTCGGGATTAGGGTTATGGGAGGGCTGAAATGAGATGGAGAATCATTCCATTTCAGTTTTCTAGCCTCCGCTTATCACCAAGGATCCCTAAAAATGGCTTCCAACCTCTAAATCACCTCCAAATCACCTTTAGGTTAAGGATTTGGCTTAGCAACCCCTAATCAAGAAGGATCTTCACCAAATCAACAAAGGAGCTGCTGGTTGGTATTGAAATTCGCATCAAATCAGAGGATTATTTCAGATCTTAGTTTATTTTGTGGCTAAGGTGAGTGATTTGCTTAGTTTTGCACTAATTATGGCTAATTAGCGTTGATTAGTGTTAATTAGCGAATTTAAACATGATAAAATTCTGGAAAAATGTTTATAAAATTCGGAATGAAGTTTTAGACCTCTGATATGAATTTGAGTTAATTTGGTTAAGTTTTGATAATCCTATCATTAGTTTCACCTAAATATGCTTAAGGGGAAGTTTGGGATTTTGGGTATGTTTGATCCCTTTTTACCTATCATATTGATGTTTTGATGTTTGTGGTTGATTATGTATGTTGCTATGACTGTATGAAATGCTTTGTGACTGTTTAGAATAGTTGGAATGGTCGAAAACGCCGTCGAGGGGTGTAAACAGCTCGCTGGACAAGGTGCAGGGGTTCGGATCGCATAGGGGGTTGAGGGACGATCGGATCGCCCTATGGGATCGTGGGACATCACCACGAGTCGACTCACCTCCTCCGAACCGAACCGTCTGTGCAAGGCCCACGAAGCGAATCGATGCAGCGCCGTGCCAAACTGAAGTACTCCGATCCGAATCGCGAATAAATATTACGACCCGATCTGATCCACTCGTGCTTCATATCACGATCCGAAGAGAGGAAGGCATCGTCCACGATCCGATGCACAACGAGACGATGGAGGAGCGCGATCCGATCCGTATGGGGTATTCACGATCCGACCAGAAGTGGAGACTGGATTCACGAGACGATGGGGGAGTGCGGCCTGATCACCTGGAGGACCACGACCCGATCCGACGTAGGAGGTGCGACCCGATCCGATGAAGAATGCTGAAGGCGACCCGATCCGATCTGATGATGATCAATAACCCGAGATGCAAAGGTAGTCCAATAGGGGAAGTTAGAGCTCAGGATCCCAGAACCAGTTGGGAACCAATGAGTTCACTTCATGGTTGTACTTTGCTGCGGGACGTGTGCTAAGGAGTTGTCGACGTTCATAACTTCGATTCACCACTAAAAAGGAATGACGGGCTACTTATCAGTGCAGTAGGGTCATTATGACCTGAGGGGCAAGGTGATGCGTAGTAAGACTATGAGCCAGCGCAGATGGGGTGAACAACTCCATGGGGCAAGTGGACATAGTAAGGATTGGTAAGGCTATGAGCCAGAGCAGATAGGGTGAATAACTCCATGGGGCAAGTGGACATAGCGAGGAATTAGTGGCTACGTTATCAGTGCAGTGAAGCCATTTATGACTTCATGGGGCAAAGTGATCGTAGCAAGGAATGTTGGGTGATCGAAGTGGTGAATATCGTATACTTTACGCATTGAGTGAGAGATGTGAGGATGGATGCTATGCTTGATTGTTTGCCATCATTATGACATGCACACCTCCCCTACCTCCGTATCTTTATACCGTTTGATATGATACCTCAGAGTGTTGTACAGTATGTAGTGCTAACTCTTTGGTTGCAGGTCCAGGTTCAGGTATGTTTTAGTCTACCTGTTATTGTTCACTTTAGATGCTTATCGCTCATACCAGGCTTTATGTCCGACCCAGAGTTTTATGTCTCCTCTTATTACTCTGGGTGCTCACACGAGCAGACTAGAGACAGGTTAGCTGGTGATGCGCGAGTAGCTGATTCGGAGGCGGGCAGGAGGCTTTCACGTATGATATATATACACATTCTCCCTATGTCGTTGATGGTCGCTACTTGGGCATTAGTAGTGTACCTCATTTATCTTACTTTGCTTCGAGACAGTTGAAAAGTTGTAATAAGCTGTATTCTGAATTTCCGCTGCTATGATGTTTAATTCTGATTTTCAGCTTATGTACTGTCTCTCCTGTTTTATGTCAAGTATGTTATTATTATATTTTGTTCTGGCGACCCGTTCCGTGCTAACTGGACATGTGTACAGCGCACTTTTGGAGTAAATATCGGTTGGTGCGGGGCGGGCCGTCACACTTGGTATCAGAGCTCTAGGTTGCGTAGTTAACCTAGGGAAAGACACTAGGGAGAGATAGTACGTATATGAGAGCGCGTATTTGTTATTACTTTGGTTTTCAAAGCTATGTATGTATATACTATTAGTAGTATAAAGATGAAGTCGCACTGCACTAGCACCACCATGGGGTCGTTAATCGTTTCCCTTTTCCAGATTAACGATGAGCCGAGACACGAGGGGTGCTGGTAGAGGGACCAACCAAGGGAATGTCGCTGACATGAGGGCTATGTTTACTAACCTCATGAGAGACATGCTTAGAGAAGTGCAAGGGGCAATTCCCAATCCCGGAGTTGGTGCTGGCCCAGTAGTGCAGGCGCCTAGGGTCGATTTCGCCAAGTTGTGCAAAGATTACACTAATCTTGGTGGGAAGCCATTCCATGGAACGGAGTCGGCCACGGATGTTCAGGACTGGATGGATAGCTGTGACCGTATCTTTGATGACTTGGGTCTTGAGGATGCGATGAAGAGAAGGCTAGCGTCTCGTCAGTTGCAAGGGCGAGCGATGAATTGGTGGAATGCTATCAGAACAGCTACTCCAGAGGACCAGGTTACGTGGGTTCAGTTCAAGGCTCGCTTTAGCGAGAAGTTTATTCCAGCAGCCCAGAAGTCGGTGTTGTTCAAGAGGTTCTTGGAACTCAAGCAGGGTGGCAGGGCAGTTTCTGATTATATTGCTGAGTTCGACACTTTGTCGAAGTATGGACTGTCTCTCATTGATACTCCTGAAAAGAAGAATGAGAAGTTCATTACTGGTTTAGATGAATACTTGGGGGAAAGGCTTATCAACCACATCGATGAGACTTTTGAATCGATCGTGGGAAAAGCTTTGAGGTCAAAGAGTCTTTACCCTAAGTCAAAGACTGAGGCTGCATCTGCAGAAGGGCCAAAGCCGCAAGCAGGCGGTGGAGGCAAGAATAACTCTCAGAATAAGAGGAAGCAGGACCTATCTAAAGGTGGCCAGAAAAAGAGCAAGAAGGATGTTGAGTGCTTCAGCTGTGGAAAGAAGGGCCATTATGCTAAAGAATGTCGGGCCAAGCCAGGGGAAAGGAAGTGCTACAAATGTGGTCAAGTGGGACATCAGAAGGATAAGTGTCCGCAACCTCTTAAGGAGAAGCAGATTGTGAAAGCATATGCTATTGATGCTGTTCCTTCTTCGTCGAATGCCCCAACTGCGGCGGAGAAAGGAAAGAATGTGGTTATTCAAGGTATGCTTTCTATTTATGATATACCAGTTCGAGTTTTGTTTGATACTGGGGCTTCCCGTTCCTTCATATCTAGTGACCTGGTAGATAGGTTGGGACTGGAACCCGAGATAGTCGATAGACCATTGGTTGTGACGAACCCAATTGGTGGTTCGACAAGCCTTAGTATGATTTGCAGGAATTTGGTCTTATCGAGTCATGGATATATGTTTGTTTGTGATTGCTTTGTTTTGGGATTTACTGGGTATGCCATTATATTGGGAGTCGATTGGCTCCAAAGATACGGGGTGGTGCTAGACTGTGAGGGCTTTTTGGTGACAATGAGGGCGGATGACGGGCGGAGGGTAGTGTTTGGTAGTCTACCTAGTGATGGGGTTATGGCTAGTTTTGTAAATTCCCTCGACATTCCGCAGGATGAGTTGTCAGATGTGCCCGTAGTTGGCCAGTATCCGGACGTCTTCGAGGAGGTGACCGGGCTTCCACCACACCGAGAGATTGAGTTCCGTATTGATTTAGTGAAAGATGCCAGACCTATAGTGATGCCACTTCGTCGTATGGCACCAAGGGAGCAGCGAGAGCTCGGGGTGCAAGTCAGCAATCTTTTGAAGAAGGGATTTATTAAAAGGAGTGTCTCCGAGTGGGGAGCACCAGTTGTGTTTGCCACTAAGGCAGATGGTTCCCTTCGTTTGTGTGTGGACTATCGCGAGTTAAATAAGGTGACGAGGAAGAATAAATATCCTCTACCGCGGATAGATGATTTGTTTGATCAACTGGAAGGAGCTAGAGTGTTCTCCCAGTTGGACCTCGCGACAGGATTTCATCAACTTCGAGTAGCGGATGAGAGTGTTCCGAAAACGGCATTTAGGAAGCCGTCTAGATTTTATGAGTGGTTGGTTTTGCCATTTGGGTTGACCAATGCACCAGCCTATTTTGTGGATCTTATGAATCGAGTATTCAGAGATCAGTTGAATAAGTTTGTTCTTGTGTTCGTGGATGATATCCTTGTTTACTCAAGGACAGAGGAGGAACACAAGGGACACTTGAGGATAGTGATGGAGGTGTTGAGGAAACACCAATTGAAAGCGAAATTCTCTAAGTGTCATTTTGGGAGAAGGGAAGTAAGATTCTTGGGTCATGTTGTTTCCGAGAGTGGTATTGCCGTGGACCCTGCGAAGGTGGCTACGGTATAGGATTGGCCTACACCCAAGAATGCTACAGATGTAAGAAGTTTCTTGGGATTAGCTAGATATTATCGTAAGTTTATCCAGGACTTCTCCAAGATAGCAGCACCGTTGACTCAGTTGACTAAGAAGAATCAGTCCTTCGTTGGGGACGGAGTGTGTGAGGATGCCTTCAAGAGTCTAAAAGAGAAGTTGACACGTGCGCCAGTGTTAGTCATTCCTAAAGGGAATGAAGAGATGATGGTATACACGGATGCTTGTGGTACCGGACTGGGTGCAGTATTGATGCAAGGAGGTAGGGTTGTAGCTTATGCTAGTCGTCAGCTAAAGCCGCATGAGAAGTATCCTACCCATGATTTGGAATTGGCAGCGATTGTATTTGCACTGAAGATGTGGAGACATTATCTCTTGGGAGAAAGATTTGAGTTGTTTACCGATCATAAATCGTTAAAGTATCTCTTATCTCAGAAAGATCTGAATCTCCGTCAGCAGAGATGGTTAGAATTCTTGGCTTCGTATGATTTTGATATCGCATACACACCTGGGAAGGGTAATGCGGTAGCCGATGCCTTGAGTAGGAGACATGCCAGCTTAAGGGCAATGTTTCTTGAATGGAAGCAACTGGAGTTTATCGCGGGGTTTGATTTCAGACCAAAGTGCGAATTGGATCCAGTTATGCTAGCTAGTTTGACGATCAGACCCACTTTGATAGAGCGGATTGGTTCTAATCAGAGGGACGATCCTAACCTATTGGAAATCATCTCAAAGTTAGAGATGGATATCGATGAGGAGATGAATGTGTATGGGCTTGATCGAGATGGATGGCTTCGAAAGAATGGGAGACTAGTTGTGCCCAACGTAAATGGTTTGAGGGATGAAGTGCTTAGAGAATGTCATCACTCAAAACTGACTATACATCCCGGTGGTAATAAGATGTATCGAGACATGAGACAGACTTACTACTGGGAAGGGATGAAAAGAGACGTTGGGAAGTTTATATCCAAATGCATGAATTGTCAGCTAGTTAAAGCCGAGCAAAAGAAGCCTAGTGGGTTGTTGCAACCATTAGAAATTCCCGAATGGAAATGGGAGCAAGTCTCGATGGATTTCATCGATGGTTTACCAAGGACTAGATCGGGATATGATAGCATTTGGGTAATTGTGGATCGATTGACTAAGAGCGCAAGATTTATACCAGTCAAATCGACCAGAACGGCAGCTAAGTTGGCAGAATTGTATATGAAGTGGGTAGTGAGATTTCATGGGGTACCCAAAAGCATTGTGAGTGACCGAGACCCGTTGTTCACTAGTGGGTTTTGGAAGAGCTTACAAGAGGCTCTAGGGTCAAGATTACATCTCAGTACCGCATATCATCCTCAGACCGACGGTCAGACGGAGAGGGTGAATCGTATATTGGAAGATCTCTTGAGAGCTTGTATATTAGATTTTGGTGGATCATGGGATGACCATTTGCATCTAGTAGAGTTTGCATATAATAATAGCTACCAGTCCAGTATCGGTATGGCTCCATATGAAGCTTTGTACGGAAGACCATGCAACTCACCATCATGTTGGATAGAGACTGGCGAGAAATTTGTGCTTGGACCAGATGTGGTGAGGGAAACTTCAGATAAGATTAAGGTCATTCAACAACGAATGAAAGCTGCCCAAGATAGGCAGAAGAGTTATGCTGATAAGAGGAGAAGAGACTTGAAATTCTCCGTTGGTGACTTGGTGTTTGTCAAGATCTCTCCGTTGAAGAGCGTGATACGATTTGGCAGGAGAGGCAAATTAGCACCAAGATTTGTTGGCCCATTCCCTGTTCTTGAACTAGTCGGGAATTTGGCGTATAGAGTTGGCTTACCAGAGAAAATGGCGGGAGTTCACAATGTGTTTCATGTTTCCCAACTAAGGAAGTTCGTTCACGACTCAGATGTGACTATTTCACCTGATCAGTTAGAGGACTTCGAGGTAGAACCTGAGGCGGTTGGGAACCGCAAGCCGATTCGTATTGTGGGGCACGATACGAAGCAACTTCGAAGGAAGTCGGTGAAGCTAGTCAAGGTTCAGTGGGGCGAGGACGAGAATGATTGTACTTGGGAGACAGAGGAGAGCATTAGGAAGACACATTCAGAACTCTTTGCCTGGTAAGATTTACTTTGCAGTTTAGTTTTCCGCATGCTAGGGTAGACTTGTTTTGCTTGTTTGCATGTTTGATTGTTGTTTTATGATTGGTAGGCATGCGGGAACCTTTGTGTGTGTTTTGATTAGGGAATTTCGGGGGCGAAATTTCTTAAGGGGGGGAGAGTGTAATGACCCATATTCTACATGTCATAGGATCATAGAATATTTATTTTTTCCCATATGAAGTCGTATGGTCATGTAACTTTGGGAAACATCTATTAGAGTCATTTCCCATGTTCATGATTTTTGTCGATTTTTAAACGACCATTTTGCCCCTAGTTGGAACTGTTTTGGCCATAATTTTTGATAGGAAAGGAATTTTGACCTGAAACCACTCCCATTAGATTCGTTTGATGGTTTCTCTTTCCGTAGAGTGGTCACATTAGCCAAACGGACTTACCGTTTGGGAGATATGGCTGAAACAAGGTTTGGAGGGTGAAAAACTGCTTAACCGGGCCAAATCGGGTGATTAGTGAGTAGGCCCATAACCCATTTCGGGATTAGGGTTATGGGAGGGATGAAATGAGTTGGAGAATCATTCCATTTCAGTTTTCTAGCCTCCACTTAAAACCAAGGATCCCTAAAAATGGCTTCCAACCTCTAAATCACCTCCAAATCACCTTTAGGTTAAGGATTTGGCTTAGCAACCCCTAATCAAGAAGGATCTTCACCAAATCAACAAAGGAGCTGCTGGTTGGTATTGAAATTCACATCAAATCAGAGGATTATTTCAGATCTTAGTTTATTTTGTGGCTAAGGTGAGTGATTTGCTTAGTTTTGCACTAATTATGGCTAATTAGGGTTGATTAGTGTTAATTAGCGAATTTAAACACGATAAAATTCTGGAAAAATGTTTATAAAATTCAGAATGAAGTTTTAGACCTCTGATATGAATTTGAGTTAATTTGGTTAAGTTTTGATAATCCTATCATTAGTTTCACCTAAATATGCTTAAGGGGAAGTTTGGGATTTTGGGTATGTTTGATCCCTTTTTACCTATCATATTGATGTTTTGATGTTTGTGGTTGATTATGTATGTTGCTATGACTGTATGAAATGCTTTGTGACTGTTTAGAATAGTTGGAATGGTCGAAAACGCCGTCGAGGGGCGTAAACAGCTCGCTGGACAAGGTGCAGGGGTTCGGATCGCATAGGGGGTTGAGGGACGATCGGATCGCCCTATGGGATCATGGGACATCACCACGAGTCGAGTCACCTCCTCCGAACCGAACCGTCTGTGCAAGGCCCATGAAGCGAATCGATGCAGCGCCGTGCCAAACTGAAGTACTCCGATCCGTATCGCGAATAAACATTACGACCCGATCTGATCCACTCGTGCTTCATATCACGATTCGAAGAGAGGAAGGCAGCGTCCACGATCCGATGCACAACGAGACGATGGAGGAGCGCGATCCAATCCGTATGGGGTATTCACGATCCGACCAGAAGTGGAGGCTGGATTCACGAGACGATGGGGGAGTGCGACCTGATCACCTGGAGGACCACGACCCGATCCGACGTAGGAGGTGCGACCTGATCCGATGAAGAATGCTGAAGGCGACCCGATCCGATCTGATGATGATCAATAACCCGAGATGCAAAGGTAGTCCAATAGGGGAAGTTAGAGCTCAGGATCCCGGAACCAGTTGGGAACCAATGAGTTCACTTCATGGTTGGACTTTGCTGCGGGACGTGTGCTAAGGAGTTGTCGACGTTCATAACTTCGATTCACCACTAAAAAGGAATGACGGGCTACTTATCAGTGCAGTAGGGTCATTACGACCTGAGGGGCAAGGTGATGGTAGCAAGACTACGTTATCAGTGCAGTAGGGTCATTATGACCTGAGGGGCAAGGTGATGCGTAGTAAGACTATGAGCCAACGCAGATGGGGTGAACAACTCCATGGGGCAAGTGGACATAGTAAGGATTGGTAAGGCTATGAGCCAGAGCAGATAGGGTGAATAACTCCATGGGGCAAGTGGACATAGCGAGGAATTAGTGGCTACGTTATCAGTGCAGTGAAGCCATTTATGACTTCATGGGGCAAAGTGATCGTAGCAAGGAATGTTGGGTGATCGAAGTGGTGAATATCGTATACTTTACGCATTGAGTGAGAGATGTGAGGATGGATGCTATGCTTGATTGTTTGCCATCATTATGACATGCACACCTCCCCCACCTCCGTATCTTTATACCGTTTGATATGATACCTTAGAGTGTTGTACAGTATGTAGTGCTAACTCTTTGGTTGCTGGTTCAGGTATGTTTTAGTCTACCTGTTATTGTTCACTTTAGATGCTTATCGCTCATACCAGGCTTTATGTCTGACCCAGAGTTTTATGTCTCCTCTTATTACTCTGGGTGCTCACACGAGCAGACTAGAGACAGGTTAGCTGGTGATGCGCGAGTAGCTGATTCGGAGGCGGGCAGGAGGCTTTCACGTATGATATATATACACATTCTCCCTGTGTCGTTGATGGTCGCTACTTGGGCATTAGTAGTGTACCTCATTTATCTTACTTTGCTTCGAGACAGTTGAAAAGTTGTAATAAGCTGTATTCTGAATTTCCGCTGCTATGATGTTTAATTCTGATTTCCAGCTTATGCACTATCTCTCCTGTTTTATGTCAAGTATGTTATTATTATATTTTGTTCTATGCGCTGTGAGACATTCTACAGGATCCTTGTATGTTCATTTCCTTCTTTCCTTTTTCCCTTCTGGCGACCCGTTCCGTGCTAACTGGACATGTGTACAGCGCACTTTTGGAGTAAATATCGGTTGGTGCGGGGCGGGCCGTCACACTTTTATAGTGTTTTCGTGAACAAAAAGAGTTGATTTTACTGTTTGAATGGTTAAGAAAAAGATTGGATGTTTAGAGTAGAAAAGGCGAGTTGAAAAATAGATTTTTGTATTAGAGGAAGATTAGATTTTTAGAAATAGAAATTTTATATTTTTATATAGAAAGAAGCGTTGTAAATATATATGAAGTAGAAATAAAAATATAATTTTTATATTAGTAGAAGGTTAAAAATGTGATTTTTATATAGTAGAAATAATAAAGATGTGATCTTTAGAGAAGTAGCCATGTAAAAATATGATTTTTATATTATATAGATAATAAAAATTCGATCTTTATTATGTAGGAGATATAAAATTATGATTTTTATTCATATAGAGTAATAAAAATACAGTTTTTATTATATTGCTAGCAAGATAAAAATATAATTTTTATCATGGAAGTAGCGTTGTAAAGGAGTGATTTTTACATATGTGGCAGTGATATAAAAATACGATCTTTATATATCAAATATAATTTTTATATAGAGAATAGCGTGACAAAAATATAATCTTTATTATATGAACACCGTAGTAAAAATAGAATTTTATCCATATAGAGTGAAAATAAAAATGTGATTTTTATATATGTAGTGGCTACGGACAATGAAACTGACAAAAGGCGAGCACGACGAAGATTTCTACCTATGAAGAGTCGCGGAGTTTGGTTTAGCTTATCGGTAAGAACTCCTCACCTTCATTTTAATTTCTAGTTTGAAATATATACTAGGATGCAGACGGTGCTTAGCAGGACCTGAAACCTGTCGTCCACAGACCATGGATGACTTGTTTGTTTGATTGTTGTGTTGTGAAATTTGATTGTGTGATGTGAAATGAGATAAAATATTTTATAGTGGAAAATATTTTATAGTTAAAAATATAATTTTTAACGTGTATATAAAATAAATATTTATAAACAAATCGGATGATTTGTTTATATACACCGATTTGACTGATATTGATTGGGACAATAAATTTTACACATCGCCCAACTGTACAAATAAAATCTGTGTTTGTTGATTTGTAACCCCACACGGGTATTAGGATGACATTTGACGTACACTAATCCCGATTGTTTAGTTGTATGTCAATTGATGGGTTAACAGACTGTGTAAGCGTTAATTGTTTATATTTAATGCTTATGCAGTTGTGTGGTGCACTCTCTATGATGGTTGATGATTTATCGCTGCTGTTATATTCATGTGTTGTAGTGGATCCATATAATTAACGTTATATGGTAATTCATTGGGCCTCATTCAAATTTGGAAAATAAGAAATATACATTCATGTATTGAATAGAAATATAATTTCATGTATTGAAGTAAAATAATTTCATGTGCTGAAATAAAATATATATTCATGTGTTGAATAGTAAAATATATATTCATGTGTTGAATAGAAAAAAAAAATTCATGTGTTGAAGAAAATATTCATTTGTTGAATAGAATAAAGAAGTTATTGAAATATATAAAGCCGTGTTGGTTAGATTGACGCCATTTTGACGTGAACGATATTTATATCAATTATATTCGTTTTTAAAATGAATATAGAAAAGGAAATGATTTCAAAATATAACGTTTTGAAAATATTATCATTTATGTTAATGATATGGAATATTCAATTTTGATTAGAAATTGAATATGAAGTTGAAATCGTTTCGAAAACGAATTTAAAATAATTTATAAAATACGTTTTGAAAGGAAATCGATGAAATATATAATATATATATAATGCCTGAATAGAACGCGTCGCGCCGCGTTAGTTTGCGAATTTCGACCGTTTGCTTCGAATGGATATTACGGGAGATCCGACCGTCGGATTCTCCTGACACCGGAACCGTTAGGTTCGTATCGAAAAGGGCTTTCCAATGAATATTAGAGATTTGAAATATAACGGTTGGATTTGAAATTATGTCCAAATAAAATTTGGAAAAGGTCGTTGTAAGTGCAGTTTGATGGCCATTAATGGAAATCGACTGTACGGGCCTTGATAAAATTATTAAAAATATTAATAATTTGTGTAAAATCATAAGAAATGATTTGTGAAGAATTAGGATGAAAAATTCCATATTTGAAAAGATAAAAATAGATTTTTATCGAAATGAAATAGTTTTGAACCAGAATTATAATTCTATTTATTTTTACAATAAATAAATTGGATTTGAAATGGTTTTGAAAATAATCAGGATTTCCAATAATTGAATTGGAATGGATTTGAATCGAAATCATCTTCGGAATAGTTCGATGTTGGATTTCGTGATTATACAGATGTTGTTATGGAAATTTGAATGATATATTTATATCGTTATTTCCAATATGATATTTGTTGGTTCCAGAATTTGATATTGAATATAAGCCGATATATTTTCTATTCAGAGCCTTATGTTTAATATCAAATGGGATTCTGGGTTTTCGTGAAGGGTATCTTTAATAATACTGTTCTTAAACCCTAACGGAGTTAAGAAAATTAAGAACTAACTGGGGATCAGTTAAGTTGGATGGTTCCTTGGATATTGATCTGATGTTGGTTTCAGTCTTCGGGGTTAATATTTAGGGAACTGTCCTCTTACTAATTTACGGTTAGGGACTGATTGAAATGTAATGTGATTTTAGGGTTTATCGTGAACCGTGTTTTAAATGACATCGGTTATTTAACCCAGTTAAAGATTAAAACTAAGTGGAGTTTTAATGAATCTTTAATTAGATTGAAAAGATCGAGAATGGAGTATCACCAGTTTTGCTCCAGGCGATAGTTAAATCTTTAATTGGAATTGAGCATGAAATGGTAATTGAATTTACCGATAACACTGTGGTGTTAGATATGAAATATAACCAGTTTTACTTTATGGGATGAATAGGTTGGGATTGGGAAATAAAATAAATGATTACTTCGTTGTGGTTCGCTAATCCCGGCTAGTTTGAATTGATATTCAAAGAAGCTTAAAGATTAAATTTAAAGAATTTATCTTTGATAAAATTAATAGGAACCTTTCCCAAAGTATAAGAATATTTGAATAAAAGTATATTCTGAATTGGAACGAGGCGTATGTCGTGTTTGTGTAACACTTGTTTATTATATACGCGAGTTATTCAGAAAGTCCGGGTTTATCCCATTCTGAATAGCTGATTTGACGTGAGGTCGAGGATGACGACAGTGGTCGAAGACCGGAGGTCTTCACATCGTTTGGGTGATTACTGATGATCTTGATTGGGCTGTACACCCAAGAGGAGGGAATCGGTTGGTGATCGTGCAGACGTAATTGGAGATCGATGGATATGCGAGGTACAAGGTGCCTCCGGTTTCGTTCAGACTCAGAACGAACTTGTAAATGGACTGTGTGTCTGACATTGGATTTTAGTCTGTGTGATTGATTTCTATTAAATATGCATCTGTTTGGCGGTGGAGAATTTATTCTCTTGCTTAACGCCCTTCTCTGAGATGTACGACCTCAGGGGTTACATATTGATGGAT
This sequence comes from Allium sativum, assembly GCA_030737875.1. Classification (NCBI taxonomy): domain Eukaryota; kingdom Viridiplantae; phylum Streptophyta; class Magnoliopsida; order Asparagales; family Amaryllidaceae; genus Allium; species Allium sativum. The sequence goes on from CM060920.1 coordinate 632,685,945, forward strand.
ATCAATCGCATGCAGTGAATTGCCTATGTGGCAGGCCTAAGTGGCAAATGATCAAGGCTTTTGTTGAAAAGCAAAGTCTTGTGGTTGATGATCAAAGCACGGCCTGTGTGGCATAGCTTTATGTAGCGGTGACTGTGTGGAGCAGATGGAGTCATTGGACTCATTGACACCCCATAGGGTAGGGAAACATTGTGTTTAGGCATTTTAATCCACATCGGTGGACCGGCCCTGACGATCCAAGGCTTGTCTGCATGCTTGCCTGAGACACGGGATACAGTGTCTCTGTAACGACCCAGATTTTTGAACAGTTATTTTAAATATTTAGTATGGTTTTAAATATTGATTTGAAAATAAATGGATTTTTATTATGGAATTTATCAGTTTAAAAATCATTTTTTGATTTAATATCGAATAAAACGATAATAATAGATTTTTATCGTTGAATTTAAATTGTTTGAAATCAATTTATATTTTAGAGCGAATCGTTAATTGCTATTTATTGTCTATAGTCGAATAAAATTTCAGTATTGGTCCCGTTAACTCCAAAATAGCATTATGACCTTATAACATCAGTCGTTAAGTTAGAATAGCGGTTCGGGACTGCAAGATAGGGACTGTTAGATATTTTGATTAATTAATTAAAATAATTTTCAAATAAAAATCTCATATCAACGTTTCATCAGCCACCCTATTTCTACAAAGCCGACCTCTTCCCCTATATGCAGGCCTATCGTGTTTCTCGAGCAGGAAATGTGTCTGTTTTCTTTGATATCAAAGGAACATCTTATTAATGGCTGGTACCTCCTGTTCCTTCGTTTTTCTCCTATAAAACCCAGGTCCATCGTGAGATCCTTTTCATTTTTCCCTTCTGTTCTTTTTCTCTGAAAATCACGAAAAGCGATCTCCTATATAAAAAAAAAAAAAAAAGGGTTGAATCGCAAGTTCCAGAAATCGGAATCGAAGGCTGCGACGAAGTCTGGAACTCGAGTAGGCGCTGAGGGCACTTGCGATTGCAGGAAATGGGGTTGTCGAGGCTATCGTGGGATTGTCAGAGGAGATGTCGATGCGGTTGTGGTGGGTGAATGGATCGAAGAGGTGCTGCTAATTCCAGGAAGGGACTCGCAATGGCAAAAGGTGGAGCTGAAGCTTGGGATTAAGCCGATGGGATTCGACAGTAAAGGAGAGGGGTTCACATCCAGTCGGAGGGGAGATTGCAATTGGAAACAAATTGCGTGAAGGGAGGGAACTCGATAATGAGGTGTAGAGCGGTTCAGGTTTTTGTTTTTGTGGAGGTCGATGGGAAATGACCTTCGAGTGAATCACTGTGGTGCAAACAGAGAATGGTGCAAGCGGCATAAGGGACTGTAGTGAGATTGAGGACAACCTAAGTGTTATAGCAGCAGCAGTTCAACAATGAGGATAAGTATTCAGAAGGATACAAAGATTGAATGGGTAGTGTTTGACGGAATCCCAAAGTGATATGAATCAGTTTTGGGTTTGTTTGACAAGCAGGGATTGGTCGATGGTTTGCCGAGTTGTTCGTGGATGGGTCGAGTGGTTGGAGTAGCTTTAAGGTATATGTTTTATTTAGATTTAAATTTCATAAAATTAATTTATTTAATTGTTAAAATTTAGTTTAAATTATAAACTGTTTAATCATTTAATTAAATAATCACAAGATAGTTATTCTATTTTAGCAAGTTATATAAATTTAACAAATGGTTAATCGATAACAAACTTAAATTATCATAGGGGCGACTAGATTTGGTTGAAGACGATTCATAGTCGCAGCAATATGGAGATTAACTGGATATTCAGAAAAAGAAAATCACGGTGAGTAAATCTCACTCACCTTTAGAATTATTTTTATTTCATTAAAAATAATTGTTTGTTGCTTGTGTGCATGCTTTCTGGTTGTTTTATCTATATTAGTTATTTAGGCTATATATATATATATTGGGTTGATTGATTGGTTGGATTCCCGCAGTCTCATTAGCGGATGCCCGCAGTTTCATAGCGGATGATTACCCTATACGCCCCACGCTATGATTAGTGGATGACCTTCTATACCGCGATATTCTGCCACGAAGCAGAATGGGTATTATTTATGTGCTAACATCTGTGGATGCAGGAAAACAGGTTGGAGGAATCCAACAGGATTCCTCAAAAATATATTATCTATGTGTATTTTCTGTTTGATTTCATATATATTCATATATGATGTGTTAAAATCAAATGATTGAAAATTTGGTGATTTGATGAAATATCACTGGGCCAAGTGTTAAATTATTAAAATATCATGAGAAAGATATTTGAGGTTTAAAGGAAAATTCTATTTTTCCCAAATAGAATTTGAAATTCAAGTAGAATTTGAAATTATAGAATTTCAAATGGAATATTGAAATAAAGATTTAGAAATAGAATTTTGAAACGAAATTTCAAGATAGAACTTGAAATAGAATTTTTAAGTGGAAATTTAAATAAATATTTGAAAGGAGTTGGAATATTTGAAATTCAGAAGAAAATTTAAATAAGATTTGAAATGGGATGTTTAAATGTGTAAATGAAATGTGAGTATAACATTTGAATTTTTAAAGGGCGTTTAAATATTTGAATTTTAAAAGGAAAAGGAGATTGAATATTAGAAATTCAAATCGAAGTTCAAATAGAAGTTGAATAGACGGAATTAGAATGGAAAAATAGAATTGGAATTCGGGAGATTAAAATAAAATTTGAATTCAAAGGAATTCGAATAAAGAATTTTCAAATAGGTTTGAAATATAGAATTTCAAAGAAGAATTGAACAGACTTTGAAATATAGAATTTCAAAGAAAAATCGAATAAGATTTGAAATATAGAATTTCAAAAGAAGAATTGAAATATGAAATTTGACTAGAGATTTGAAATGAAATTCAGATATGAAGTTTGAATAAAGATTTGAATAGAAATTCACGTATTGAATTTGAACATGGGATTGAATATAGAAATTCAAATAAAGATTTGAATATTGAATTTCAAAATAGAATTTGAAATAAACTTTGAAAATAGGATTTCAAAGTAGGATTGAAATAGGATTTCAAAATAAGAAATACAAGTAGTTTTGAAAGGGAATTTGAATTCAAAGGAGTTCAACTGGATTTGAAATAAGGAAAATTCAAATGAGATTTAAATAATGGGTTTTACCGAAGAGGATTCAAATATAAAGAATTTGAATAGAACTCAAATGGTATTAAATATAAGAGTTCAAACAAAACTCAAATGGAGTTTAAATAGAAAGAATTTGAATAAGAGAATTCAAATGAATTCAAACATCGAATTTGAATATAGGAAATTCAAATAGAAATTCAAGTATTGAATTTGAATATCAAATAGAAAAGGAATTGGGATTTGAATATAGAATTCAAATAAAAGTGAGATTTGAATTTGAATCAAGCAGAGTTAAATGAAGTTGAATTCATTTTAAAGAAGTTTAAAAGTTTATATATATAAATATAATTAAACGAACTCGCCGCAGCGCTGCAGTTCGTAAAATAGCGATTCGAACTTCAATTGAATATACAGAACTCAATTGAAGTCGGAATTCTTTGAAACAAGAAACGTCAGGACCGATTTGATAATAGTTTTCTAATGAAGGAGAAAAATCTGAATTTCGTCGTATAGATTTTGAGATATGTCAAAATCAAATTTTCAGAAAAACAGCGCCAAAATCGTTTTAAAACCATAATGGTTTATTTCATTTTATAAAAGGGATTTTAAGCAAATAAAAATCGAAATTTCTATTGAAAAAATCCAGATTTGAGTTATAAAATATATGTGAACTCCAGTGGAGAAATGAGTTGATGTCTGAAACAGAAATCAGATTTTTGATTTATTGAATAGAGTTAACTAATTCGAATAGAAATTAGTTAATGAGATTTCGAATGAATATTGAGCTTTAAATAAGTGAATTCGATTTGAGAATTTATATTCGAAATAGAAAAGGAAACTGGAATTGAAAAATTGAAATTCAATTTGGTTATGAGCAAGTTAAATATTTTGTTTGAACATGTTATGTTCAACAAAGAAGTGAAATAGGCAAAAAGGCTAATTAAAGAATAATTAAGCGAAACCGAATTCAAACGATTCAAATTTGAATTCAAACGAATGGATTGAGTTGAATTGAATTGCAAACAGGTGAATATGTGTTAAGCAGGTTTGGGATGAAGTATATGAAGTTATTAATGTAGTGCTCGACAAAAAGGTACATGTTTAATTCATATATGAGATTTATGCGCCGTATCGGCAAGCCGCTTGGCTTTTTCTTTTTCTTTTCGATTGAGGAAGATACCGGGAAGCTATTTGAAATTTCCCGATGCTCCCGATACAGGGGAGGTTATGGCGAATTTTTCCGGGAATTTAAGGAGTTAGAATATTTTTAAGAAATTTGACAATTAGAAATCTATATATCGATATATAGAATTCGACAAGGAAACGAAATCAAAAATAGCGAAAAGGGCCAATATGATTATTGAAAATATTTGGTTAACAAATATTGATAAGGAAATGGAGAAGAGATTTAATTAATGAAATATTAATTAAAGAGCCCAGTGATTTGTTTGATATGTTGATTGAACACTTGTTTTTATTCGATAGTTAAATCACAGACTATCGAAGTTTTGACCATCGTTGTCAATATGGAGAGACCGGTTGGATTATTATCCGAAGAACCACTCCGTATCGGCATAAGCGTTGCGAACCAAGTATGCTGAATATATTGAAGACGGAGTGAAGTGCAAGGGCTTTTTCTATTTATAGAAATAGTGCCTTCGGTTTCGTTCAGTCCCAGAACGAACGTATATGGACGAATGTCTGACAGAGTATTTCTAATGATCAAATGGGTTGGTCTGTATGAATATATATGGTTGCAACGGATTTATCCCTTAGCATAATATCCAGAATATTTGTGCAAACTCAACTAGTGATTAACGGATCTGACGATGTGGCATTCAAAGTGATTGTGTTATCAAGTAATGGTAAGTAATCGTAGCCTCAGGCCTCAACAACCGGGAAAGGACAAAAATCGGGCAGGCAGCATGGCTATGTGGGTCGCACCCATTAGGGTGTATAATCACCTATCTAGAGAAATTCCTTTTGTTTCTAAATCTATCGATTCTGCCCATTCGGGAAACGGTGGTTTGAGTCCAACCGTTGGTGATATACATTCGATACACTCAAGCGAAATGAGTGGTCGGTCATGTGTGGGCCGGGTTGCAAGACGTTCTTGTTGAACCCAGGTGTATTTTCCTCTAGAGATACATCATCGGAAGGTGGTCCCATACCTTGTCATGTTGGAAATCCAATCTCCAATAAGCGCCATGCGGTTTTTGATTTTATACTATATATGTGGAGCGTGAGATGCAAGCGTTCTGCTATTTGGTTATTTACTTGATGTAGACATTATTATAATATCACTGGATTTGATATCAAAGTGTTTTGGGTTATAGTAAGGTAAAAACCGTCCGTGTTTATGTGTGGGCTGGTCTTACTATTATCTTTTCTTTGAAAGGAGTTTTGAAAGTTAAACAAGTGGTTGGAGTTTACTCACACCAGTCCCATGACTGACCCAGAGTTTGTTTTGTTTTGTTTTCCCTAAACTCTTGGGTGCCCAAATTTGTACGGGCAGTCAAGTGTTCCAGGCTTTTACAGATACACTTGGAGGAGCTGGAAGCAGGAGGCTTCAACGTTAGTTATTTAGAGTTACTTCCGCTGGATCAAATGTTATGTGTACTCTGATGATGGTATGTATATATGTACAAAACAGATTTGTATTTCGAAGCTTATGATATATAATATATTTTATTCGTTCCGCTGTGAGTTTGTGATCTTCGTTTTTCTTCTATTCTAAGTTTCTATCTTATCTATTCTCACCCTCTAACTTCTTTCTAATAATGAGTCGTATTTCTGTGTTATTTGGGTTGGACGTGTGGTGTATTTAGTCAACTCAGATAGCTCGGATTTGCGGGCCTTTACAGTTGGTATCAGAGCTTAGGTTGAGCGAATACCTAGGCTTGTGAGGCATGTGCTCATTAGAGACAGGGTCAGTAGTACCCTAGAATGAGTTGAGTGTATATATACGAGAGAGCGTATTTGTTAGTTGATATAAAATTTGTTTTATATTGTGTTGGCTAGTCTGTTGAGTAGTTTATGAATTCTGGTCGAATAGTGGGACGCCACAAAGTCGATAGGGATTTCTAAACACTTGAACTGAAAATACGACATGATATTTTTTTTAAGTGGGTAGATGAAATAATTTTACCCAAATTTCTATTTTTATATAGAAAGAATAATTTTCTGAAATTATTATAATATATGGATGTGTTGATTGTTAGGATTATAATCAGTGAGATTATAAAATTAAAATGGTTATTTATAACCAAATAGAAATTGTATAGGAATTAAATATACAAATGAGATGAATTAGATTTAAATTCAGACCAGAATTGAGAATTTAAAATCCTGGGAAGTTGAAAAATATTTTTTTAAAGTATATTAAAGTAATATAGCTTTGTTTTAAAAGGATTTGAAAGAAATCATGGATTTTGAAATAATAAGGCACTGAACTCACTTCAGTGGCTGGGAAATAATTCTGATGATGATTGCAACATCATCAGTGTTCATTTTCGAGTTTCTAAGTGATGGATTGCTACCTTAGAAAGTTTTGATGGAAATTTGTTTGAAAGAAAGCAAGTAGTTTGAAAATTCAAATGTTTTGAATTTGAAATGGAAATAAATATACATGTATATATTTAAGTGATTTCAAAAGGATTTGAAATGAAAATCCTGGGAATTGAATTCTGGAATTGAAATTTAAAATAAGCTAGTTAAATGGATTGAAGTGAATAAATTAACTAGAATCAATTTGAATAGGTTTAATGGAATATGGATTGGATATAAATGGATTGATTATTCAAATTAAATGGGTGAAGACCAAAAGTTTTGGTTGAAGTTAATTTGTTGAAATATGAGGAGTTGAGTTTCAACATAAGTGAGATGTGGGAAAGAAATGAGTTTGTACCATTTTCCTACCTTAGCAATTTCGAGGACGAAATTATTTTAAGGGGGAAAGAATGTAACGACCCAGATTTTTGAACAGTTATTTTAAATATTTAGTATGGTTTTAAATATTGATTTGAAAATAAATGGATTTTTATTATGGAATTTATCAGTTTAAAAATCATTTTTTGATTTAATATCGAATAAAACGATAATAATAGATTTTTATCGTTGAATTTAAATTGTTTGAAATCAATTTATATTTTAGAGCGAATCGTTAATTGCTATTTATTGTCTATAGTCGAATAAAATTTCAGTATTGGTCCCGTTAACTCCAAAATAGCATTATGACCTTATAACATCAGTCGTTAAGTTAGAATAGCGGTTCGGGACTGCAAGATAGGGACTGTTAGATATTTTGATTAATTAATTAAAATAATTTTCAAATAAAAATCTCATATCAACGTTTCATCAGCCACCCTATTTCTACAAAGCCGACCTCTTCCCCTATATGCAGGCCTATCGTGTTTCTCGAGCAGGAAATGTGTCTGTTTTCTTTGATATCAAAGGAACATCTTATTAATGGCTGGTACCTCCTGTTCCTTCGTTTTTCTCCTATAAAACCCAGGTCCATCGTGAGATCCTTTTCATTTTTCCCTTCTGTTCTTTTTCTCTGAAAATCACGAAAAGCGATCTCCTATATAAAAAAAAAAAAAAAAAAAAGGGTTGAATCGCAAGTTCCAGAAATCGGAATCGAAGGCTGCGACGAAGTCTGGAACTCGAGTAGGCGCTGAGGGCACTTGCGATTGCAGGAAATGGGGTTGTCGAGGCTATCGTGGGATTGTCAGAGGAGATGTCGATGCGGTTGTGGTGGGTGAATGGATCGAAGAGGTGCTGCTAATTCCAGGAAGGGACTCGCAATGGCAAAAAGTGGAGCTGAAGCTTGGGATTAAGCCGATGGGATTCGACAGTAAAGGAGAGGGGTTCACATCCAGTAGGAGGGGAGATTGCAATTGAAAACAAATTGCGTGAAGGGAGGGAACTCGATAATGAGGTGTAGAGCGGTTCAGGTTTTTGTTTTTGTGGAGGTCGATGGGAAATGACCTTCGAGTGAATCACTGTGGTGCAAACAGAGAATGGTGCAAGCGGCATAAGGGACTGTAGTGAGATTGAGGACAACCTAAGTGTTATAGCAGCAGCAGTTCAACAATGAGGATAAGTATTCAGAAGGATACAAAGATTGAATGGGTAGTGTTTGACGGAATCCCAAAGTGATATGAATCAGTTTTGGGTTTGTTTGACAAGCAGGGATTGGTCGATGGTTTGCCGAGTTGTTCGTGGATGGGTCGAGTGGTTGGAGTAGCTTTAAGGTATATGTTTTATTTAGATTTAAATTTCATAAAATTAATTTATTTAATTGTTAAAATTTAGTTTAAATTATAAACCGTTTAATCATTTAATTAAATAATCACAAGATAGTTATTCTATTTTAGCAAGTTATATAAATTTAACAAATGGTTAATCGATAACAAACTTAAATTATCATAGGGGCGACTAGATTTGGTTGAAGACGATTCATAGTCGCAGCAATATGGAGATTAACTGGATATTCAGAAAAAGAAAATCACGGTGAGTAAATCTCACTCACCTTTAGAATTATTTTTATTTCATTAAAAATAATTGTTTGTTGCTTGTGTGCATGCTTTCTGGTTGTTTTATCTATATTAGTTATTTAGGCTATATATATATATATTGGGTTGATTGATTGGTTGGATTCCCGCAGTCTCATTAGCGGATGCCCGCGGTTTCATAGCGGATGATTACCCTATACGCCCCACGCTATGATTAGTGGATGACCTTCTATACCGCGATATTCTGCCACGAAGCAGAATGGGTATTATTTATGTGCTAACATCTGTGGATGCAGGAAAACAGGTTGGAGGAATCCAACAGGATTCCTCAAAAATATATTATCTATGTGTATTTTCTGTTTGATTTCATATATATTCATATATGATGTGTTAAAATCAAATGATTGAAAATTTGGTGATTTGATGAAATATCACTGGGCCAAGTGTTAAATTATTAAAATATCATGAGAAAGATATTTGAGGTTTAAAGGAAAATTCTATTTTTCCCAAATAGAATTTGAAATTCAAGTAGAATTTGAAATTATAGAATTTCAAATGGAATATTGAAATAAAGATTTAGAAATAGAATTTTGAAACGAAATTTCAAGATAGAACTTGAAATAGAATTTTTAAGTGGAAATTTAAATAAAATTTAAATATTTGAAAGGAGTTGGAATATTTGAAATTCAGAAGAAAATTTAAATAAGATTTGAAATGGGATGTTTAAATGTGTAAATGAAATGTGAGTATAACATTTGAATTTTTAAAGGGCGTTTAAATATTTGAATTTTAAAAGGAAAAGGAGATTGAATATTAGAAATTCAAATCGAAGTTCAAATAGAAGTTGAATAGACGGAATTAGAATGGAAAAATAGAATTGGAATTCGGGAGATTAAAATAAAATTTGAATTCAAAGGAATTCGAATAAAGAATTTTCAAATAGGTTTGAAATATAGAATTTCAAAGAAGAATTGAACAGACTTTGAAATATAGAATTTCAAAGAAAAATCGAATAAGATTTGAAATATAGAATTTCAAAAGAAGAATTGAAATATGAAATTTGACTAGAGATTTGAAATGAAATTCAGATATGAAGTTTGAATAAAGATTTGAATAGAAATTCACGTATTGAATTTGAACATGGGATTGAATATAGAAATTCAAATAAAGATTTGAATATTGAATTTCAAAATAGAATTTGAAATAAACTTTGAAAATAGGATTTCAAAGTAGGATTGAAATAGGATTTCAAAATAAGAAATACAAGTAGTTTTGAAAGGGAATTTGAATTCAAAGGAGTTCAACTGGATTTGAAATAAGGAAAATTCAAATGAGATTTAAATAATGGGTTTTACCGAAGAGGATTCAAATATAAAGAATTTGAATAGAACTCAAATGGTATTAAATATAAGAGTTCAAACAAAACTCAAATGGAGTTTAAATAGAAAGAATTTGAATAAGAGAATTCAAATGAATTCAAACATCGAATTTGAATATAGGAAATTCAAATAGAAATTCAAGTATTGAATTTGAATATCAAATAGAAAAGGAATTGGGATTTGAATATAGAATTCAAATAAAAGTGAGATTTGAATTTGAATCAAGCAGAGTTAAATGAAGTTGAATTCATTTTAAAGAAGTTTAAAAGTTTATATATATAAATATAATTAAACGAACTCGCCGCAGCGCTGCAGTTCGTAAAATAGCGATTCGAACTTCAATTGAATATACAGAACTCAATTGAAGTCGGAATTCTTTGAAACAAGAAACGTCAGGACCGATTTGATAATAGTTTTCTAATGAAGGAGAAAAATCTGAATTTCGTCGTATAGATTTTGAGATATGTCAAAATCAAATTTTCAGAAAAACAGCGCCAAAATCGTTTTAAAACCATAATGGTTTATTTCATTTTATAAAAGGGATTTTAAGCAAATAAAAATCGAAATTTCTATTGAAAAAATCCAGATTTGAGTTATAAAATATATGTGAACTCCAGTGGAGAAATGAGTTGATGTCTGAAACAGAAATCAGATTTTTGATTTATTGAATAGAGTTAACTAATTCGAATAGAAATTAGTTAATGAGATTTCGAATGAATATTGAGCTTTAAATAAGTGAATTCGATTTGAGAATTTATATTCGAAATAGAAAAGGAAACTGGAATTGAAAAATTGAAATTCAATTTGGTTATGAGCAAGTTAAATATTTTGTTTGAACATGTTATGTTCAACAAAGAAGTGAAATAGGCAAAAAGGCTAATTAAAGAATAATTAAGCGAAACCGAATTCAAACGATTCAAATTTGAATTCAAACGAATGGATTGAGTTGAATTGAATTGCAAACAGGTGAATATGTGTTAAGCAGGTTTGGGATGAAGTATATGAAGTTATTAATGTAGTGCTCGACAAAAAGGTACATGTTTAATTCATATATGAGATTTATGCGCCGTATCGGCAAGCCGCTTGGCTTTTTCTTTTTCTTTTCGATTGAGGAAGATACCGGGAAGCTATTTGAAATTTCCCGATGCTCCCGATACAGGGGAGGTTATGGCGAATTTTTCCGGGAATTTAAGGAGTTAGAATATTTTTAAGAAATTTGACAATTAGAAATCTATATATCGATATATAGAATTCGACAAGGAAACGAAATCAAAAATAGCGAAAAGGGCCAATATGATTATTGAAAATATTTGGTTAACAAATATTGATAAGGAAATGGAGAAGAGATTTAATTAATGAAATATTAATTAAAGAGCCCAGTGATTTGTTTGATATGTTGATTGAACACTTGTTTTTATTCGATAGTTAAATCACAGACTATCGAAGTTTTGACCATCGTTGTCAATATGGAGAGACCGGTTGGATTATTATCCGAAGAACCACTCCGTATCGGCATAAGCGTTGCGAACCAAGTATGCTGAATATATTGAAGACGGAGTGAAGTGCAAGGGCTTTTTCTATTTATAGAAATAGTGCCTTCGGTTTCGTTCAGTCCCAGAACGAACGTATATGGACGAATGTCTGACAGAGTATTTCTAATGATCAAATGGGTTGGTCTGTATGAATATATATGGTTGCAACGGATTTATCCCTTAGCATAATATCCAGAATATTTGTGCAAACTCAACTAGTGATTAACGGATCTGACGATGTGGCATTCAAAGTGATTGTGTTATCAAGTAATGGTAAGTAATCGTAGCCTCAGGCCTCAACAACCGGGAAAGGACAAAAATCGGGCAGGCAGCATGGCTATGTGGGTCGCACCCATTAGGGTGTATAATCACCTATCTAGAGAAATTCCTTTTGTTTCTAAATCTATCGATTCTGCCCATTCGGGAAACGGTGGTTTGAGTCCAACCGTTGGTGATATACATTCGATACACTCAAGCGAAATGAGTGGTCGGTCATGTGTGGGCCGGGTTGCAAGACGTTCTTGTTGAACCCAGGTGTATTTGCCTCTAGAGATACATCATCGGAAGGTGGTCCCATACCTTGTCATGTTGGAAATCCAATCTCCAATAAGCGCCATGCGGTTTTTGATTTTATACTATATATGTGGAGCGTGAGATGCAAGCGTTCTGCTATTTGGTTATTTACTTGATGTAGACATTATTATAATATCACTGGATTTGATATCAAAGTGTTTTGGGTTATAGTAAGGTAAAAACCGTCCGTGTTTATGTGTGGGCTGGTCTTACTATTATCTTTTCTTTGAAAGGAGTTTTGAAAGTTAAACAAGTGGTTGGAGTTTACTCACACCAGTCCCATGACTGACCCAGAGTTTGTTTTGTTTTGTTTTCCCTAAACTCTTGGGTGCCCAAATTTGTACGGGCAGTCAAGTGTTCCAGGCTTTTACAGATACACTTGGAGGAGCTGGAAGCAGGAGGCTTCAACGTTAGTTATTTAGAGTTACTTCCGCTGGATCAAATGTTATGTGTACTCTGATGATGGTATGTATATATGTACAAAACAGATTTGTATTTCGAAGCTTATGATATATAATATATTTTATTCGTTCCGCTGTGAGTTTGTGATCTTCGTTTTTCTTCTATTCTAAGTTTCTATCTTATCTATTCTCACCCTCTAACTTCTTTCTAATAATGAGTCGTATTTCTGTGTTATTTGGGTTGGACGTGTGGTGTATTTAGTCAACTCAGATAGCTCGGATTTGCGGGCCTTTACAGTCTCGAATCGGTAGAGGACTATCTTTTGCCTCGGTTCACAGATGGAAATCCAACTTCCAATACATGACATTTGCGGTATTGATTGTAGAGCTTAGTATTGGCGACATGATATATGGTACCCATGCCGTCTATGATTAATACTTATGATTGAAATTGTTTTGACACTATACACTTATAGTAATAATAAAAGATGAAACTTAGCGTATCAAGCATTCTTTGGCTATTATAAGGTAAAACCCTATCCTCCGGCTTGTGTTGCATTGTGTGATGGGACCTGGGTCTTATAATAGCTTCATTATTCTTTATTTAGCATTGCACTGTTGTTTTATGAACTAGTATTCTTGGGAGGAAACCCGTTCCGTGTTATACGGCGTGGTCCCTTGATTTACCTAACTTTAAAATAAAGATAAATAACTGTTTTAGTTCTCACACCAGCCACATGACTGACCTGGAGTTTATTGTTTTAACCTAAACTCTGGGTGCCCTTATTTTGACACGGGCAGTTAGTAGTTTTGGTTTTGCGGATTTATATTCCCAGGATCCTGATTTACAGCTGGAATGATATCCAGAAAGCTCTGTATCCGTATATCTCCTTCAGTTGTGTTTTGTACTATTTTCCGTTGCTATGTAATTTATAGTAATCTCTGGCATTTTCTGTTGTGTAATATTTGTTTATACTTTGTATAATCTTGTATTCTGATGGAATTGTTGTAATTAAGAATGAAATGTTCTTCTGTTTGCGTTCCGATGTGACTTGTCCTCAATTCAATCCGGGCTTTCCTTACCGGGGATGTTCGGGTCGTTTCATTTAGAGATACACACCGCACCGGGTGGTGTATCGTAGAAGTTAGGACATTACTCCGATTTGAGACTGAGCTTGATCGAGGAGTTTGGATATGCCAGTCCATACGCTTACGTAGCATAGGGATGGTAGTTCTGTGCGGAATGTGACGTAGTAATATAGAGGTCCGTACATTCTTTGGCTTAGGATGAGAGTTGCATACGCTTCCGAGGTAGGATGGTAGAGGTCGTGCGAGAAGGGTACTATAGGAAGTACCTAGATATATTGGGGGTAGCTACATATATACTATATTAGGTTAATCTACTGGAAGGTAGATGGGTACGACGTTTGTGTAAATCCTTGAGTGCTATTCACCCAAACTAACCTAATAAACAAGAAAACGTAACTGAATGGTATATGTAGAGTTATTTAAGAATGTGTAATTGAGTCCAGTCACCAGAATTTTTTTCTGAGCCCCCTCATCATAGCATACTTGCAGGTTAAGTTTATGGCAGAGATATGATAGCTTTGGATATTAGTTAGGTAGTATTATTACTTCGGTAAGGCTATATTTGATTATATTTTATTTCACTCAGCTGTGAGATGTTTTCTAAGTTTTGATATATTTTATATCTCTGTCTTTTCTGCAGGATACCAGAAAAGCCAATTCGAGTTTTTGCAGATTGGAACTTTTGGAAAAAAATAGGTTTTTCGGAATTTGGATTGTTAAGCTAACATTTAGTTGGAACTCCTAAAATCCAGCTCTCTTATCCAAATGACAAAAATCTGATAAGCATCAAATCTCAATAATATATTTTAACAATGAATTCATATCCAATCTTAAAATACAATCTTGGATTAAATTTCTTAGGTATACAATTTTTCCCCACTAATGTTACATGAACTTTCAAACATCCAAAAAACGAAAAATTGTTAATCACATATTCAGTATATTTTCTTTGTCTTAAAGCCTCAATTCCTAGTAAGAATACAACTAACCAACAACTTATGGTTACTAAAAATTCAGACTTCTCACATAGTAAGTAATGGTCCTTCTCTTATAATAAACTACTGGTAGTTAATCCGAGATAGCTGCCCTTACATGTTTTCTAACCAATGTTGTTTTATTAGAATTGATGCTGAAGCATTAATCCGAAAAAGGTTTGTCATTCTGTCTTAGCCCAACATGCTACCAACAGTGTAACGACCCAAAAATTCCCAATCCTGTTTATCGATACAAATACTTACCTGTATCACATATCGGCTAATCAAACACAAGAAATTTATAGATCGTTAATAGAAAGAAGTTAGAGGGTGAGAAGTAGACAGATATAGAGTTAGAATAGAAGAAAAAGAAGGACACAACATAATCAGAGTATAACGAATCTCACAGCGGAACTGAATAAAATATATTATATAACAATACTTGAATACAAAACTAGTATTTGTACTTACATACATCGTCAGAGTACAATTCATACGCAATATAACGGAAATAAACTCCATATATATATATCCAACACTGAAGCCTCCTACACTAAGCTCCTTTTGGTGAATCTGTAAAATCCTGAAACTACTTGACTACCCGTACAAATTTGGGCACCCAAGATTTTAGGGAAAACATAGAAAATAAAATCTGGGTCAGTCATGGGACTGGTGTGAGTAAACGATTTTAAAACAGATTGATTTAACGTTGAAAATCCTTTTGAAATAAATGATAATCGTAAGACCGATCCACACATAAATACAGATGGTTTTTACATTATGATAACCCAAAACATTTGAAATTATATCTTTCTCCGATATTATAATAATGTCTAAATACAAATAAATATCAATCTAGCTGAAAGCTTGCATCTCACGCTCCACATATATAGTATAAAAACAAACCCGCGGGCGCTTATTGGAGATTATATTCCGACTATGACAAGGTATGGAACCACTTGCCGATAGTGTATCTCTAGAGGGGAATACACTGGGTTCAACAAGAACGTCTTGCAACCCAGCCCATACATGACCGACCACTCATTTCGCTTAAGTGTCTCGAATGTATATCACCAACGGTTGTGTATAGCAACCATTTCCCAAAAAGGGACAACATCGAAATAGATTAAAGAAACAAATGAAATTTCTCTAGATAGGTGATTATACACCCTAATGGGAGCGACCCACATAGCCATGCTGCCTGCCCGATTTTTGTCATTTCCCAGTTGTGAGGCTTGAGGTTAGAATTTACCTTTACATCATTTTACCACCATTTTCTTTGAATGCCACATTGTCAAATACATCAAATCACTAATTGACATCAAAAAATATACTCTGGGTGTAAAAGAAGTATCCTTCTTTTCCACCAACTCGATATATTTGTAAAAATCAACGTATGTGATTTTTAGGAAATACTCTGTTAGACATTCGTCCACACACGTCATCCTGGAACAGGATGAACCAAAGATATTCTCCTACTGCATCCAATATAGGAATTACCCCATGGATCAGTAGCGAGAAGTCCTTGCAAATCCGAAGATTTCAATCACGACAGAATCACTATCGAAATATCTCTGAGAGCTAACTAGAGAATCTCAACAAGTATTTCTTCTGCTCATGAAGATCTACGGTCTTCAATTTTCTTTAAATCATATAGACGTCCCTGCACGTTAGTTTATGTAAAGTCGGTTTGAAGTGGTTTTGGGTCGAGTTCTCATCCCTGTCTCTTCGAACTAACACGTAGTGAATATTTATTTGATAGTCAGTGTTTTAACTATCAAATTTAAACATTGTAGATAGGTGAAACTGTTTATTCAAATTAATTTATCATTATATGAAATTTTCATAACATGTCTGTTTAATTTAATCTACATGTATAACATTTAACCAATATAGAAAATTTACTTTTAATACAATGTGTTAACATTTTATTATAACTGTTTAAAATTTTACCGATCATTACAATATATTACAGATAATAACTAATATCCATTCAGTACAACACGGACTATCAATCACGGTTCAATATTTCGAATTCAAGCTAAATATCGTTTGAAATACTTTTGATCTCGATAAAACAATTATTTTCTTATATTATATTTGTCCAACATTCATTTGAATTTAAGTGTTATACAACTTGTTCTGTAAGCTATATAAATATAATGTTTTATGGAAAGTCAAAATTGACGACTACTACTTGAAATTTCATTTCGCCATTGCGAACTCAATACGATAGCTCTCATATCCATTATTTTATATTACATATATAATTATTATTATCATTATTATGTAAATAAATTAGTTTAAATTATAAATTCGGAATCTTAAAGTTTACTATTCCTATTGGCTCCATACTAACTTGTCGATCATCTTCGTTCCTTCTTCTTATATATACACACGTTTGTATATTATTTATATAATTTTCCTTTTTCCGGAAGAAACCAGTTTTAGTATGGAAAGTAGAAGAGCATTTAGTTTTTAGAACAATACAATTTAACTTCTAAAGGGTACAAAAAAACATAGTTTAGCTTACATTCTTTTTGCTTCCTCAAACCAAAAGGATCATTGAACCCTGTCTCCTGTCACGTGTATAATTTTCCCAGCACAAGATTGTTCATATCCAACTTCATTCATCATAAGTTTATACATATTTTCTTTTGAAGCTTACTAGGTCCAAAGTGGCCCATCAGCACACTAACAGCTCCATGCCTACACACACTCCTCCCGGTATCAAATAATCCTTCCAGCCTACTCTTTTTGAGTTCTAGTTTAACACATTGTCCCAACCGATTTATCACTTTATTTTATTTTATTTTTATTTTTTATTTTTATGTATAACATATAAACAAAGATGACACCTATTATCTATGATAACTAAAAAGTCCCTTGACTCTGGAATCTACAATTTTAATCTCAACTAAAACCACTCTTTGAACCATATCAGCCTTAGCCTGTAAAGTGATGCCATCATCTTCGACCGAACTGAACATCAAGGTCGTAGTTTTTGAGTAAATCCATTTATTATCACATGCAATATTCAATTACTTTTCGTGATATTCACTTCTCTGTTCCCAATTCACGGTATTCACTTGTTCCCATTTTAGCTTGTTGAGTTTCTTCTTGGTGCTAAGTGGAAGTACTATGGACTTCATTCATGTGCTCAACAAACCTTTCTCGCATTGTCTGTAGAGGCTCAGAGGACAAACATCAGTAAATATTACATTTCCATGTACCCATGATGCCCACTTAAATGCTGATGAGAGCAACAATAAAAAGACTGTAACGACCCGGATTTTGAGCGACTTTGGTTATCGACATAAACTCGATGTCGATAACCAAAACATCGAAAATTCCCGGTAATTAATGAAAGAACTAGAGCGTGAGAATAGATAATATAGAAACCTAGAATAGAAGAAGAAGAAGAACACAACATCAGAGTAACACGAACCTCACAGCGGAACGAATAACATATAATACATAGCATAACTTTGAAATATAACAGTTATGTATACAATAGCACTTATCAGAGTACAACACTTACAACATAGCGGAAATAACTATAGCTATATGATCCTGTAGCCTCCTGCTCCAGCTCTTCATGTATCTGTAAATTTCTGACTACTTGACTGCCCGTACAAAATTGGGCACCCAAGAGTATAGGGAAAACAACAAAGTAAACTCCGGGTGAGTCATGGGACTGGTGTGAGTAAAACAGTTTAAACAGGTATATGAACAAGTAAACGATATCTCATAAGACCACGCCGCAGAACGGAACGGGTTTTCCCATATGAGAATCCAAAATATCTTTATATCAAAAACCTTTTGATATTATAATAATGTCTATGTACAAATAGATATCAACTAGCAGAAACGCTTTCATCTCACATTCTACGTATATAGTATACAATCAAAATCGCAAGCACGTATTGGATAATGGATTTCCAACTATGACAAGGTATGGAACCACCTTCCGATCAGTGTACTCTAGGAACGATACACTGGAGTTCAACAAGAACATCTTGTAACTCAGCCACACATGACCGACCACTCATTTTGCTTGAGTGTATCGAATGTATATCACCAACGGTTGGGATCAGCAACCGTTCTCGTATATATATGGGACAGCATTAATAGATTTAAGAAACAAATGAATATTCTCTAGATAGGTGATTATACATCCTACTTCGGTGCGACCGACTTAGCCATGCTGCCTGCCCGATTTCTGTCATTCACCGGATGATGAGGCTAGAAGCTATGCTTTATCATCACATCAGATTCACTTCGAATGCCACATTGTCAGATCCATCGAAGATCACTAATTGACGTCTACAAAAGTACATTACGTGTTAGCTAAAGAAGTTTCCTTCTCTGCTTCCACTCTTGGTACGGTTGAAGAAATCAATGTACGACCTTTTTGGAAATACTCTGCCAGACATTCGTTCACACAAGTCATCCTCATTCACTTAGAATGTCACATCGTCATACCCGCCAAATCACAAATTGATTTATCCAAAAATAACACGGGTATACAGCTTAGAGAAACGAATTCCTCCGCCACCAAACGTGAATACGTTTGAACAGATCAACTTACGCGATCCATTGGATATACTCTGTCAAACCTTCGTCCATACAAGTTGTCCTGGGACTGGACAAACCGAAGGTACTGTTCCGTATATCCATCTTAGTCACTGTTATCTAAGACTTATACAACAGCCCTTGCATTTTACTCCGTCTTCAATTATCCTTGGCATATATGATTCGCAATGCCTATGCCAATACAGAGTGGCTTTTGGATAATAATCCAACCGGTCTCTCCGTATTAACAACATTAAAATGGTCAAAAACTTCGATAGTCTGTGAGTTAACTATCGAAGAAAAACAAGTGTGCAAACAACGATATTATTTCCAGATGGAAATTATATCGAACAATCATCAATCATTATTAACTCTTAAATTTATCCTATCATTAATTTATTATTTTCCTTATAAATAAACATTTTATTTTCTAATTCATATTTCAATTTCCAATCCTTGATTTCATTCCGATTCTGATTTGGAAAACATTTCCAAATACTCCTTTATTTGGTTTTACATGGATGTTTAAATCCACATCGCGGTGACGACCCAAACCACTGTACTCAATAACTAATTCCACTTAACTCCTTTCGAATAAACTATATTCGATAACTCCTTTAATTCCATTCGAATAAACTAGATTCGATTAACTTCTTTACTTCTATTTGAATAAACTAGATTCGATTAACTTCTTTACTTCTATTCGAATAAACTAGATTCGATTTACTCCTTTACTTCTATTCGAATAAACTAGATTCGATTTACTCCTTTACTTCTATTCGAATAAACTAGATTCGATTAACCCACTTCGAATAACCAATATTCGATTAACTCACTTCGAATAAACAATATTCGATTAACTCACTTCGAATAACCAATATTCGATTAACTCACTTCGAATAACCAATATTCGATTACTCTTCTCTTGAATACATCATATTCGATAATTCTACTTCGAAAAAGTGATATTCGATAACTCTACTCGATTAATTCCATTTGAATAACTCTAACTCTAACTGGTTAACTCTAACTGATAAATTCTGGCTAGTTAACTCTAACTGTTTAACTCCAACTGGTCAACCCTATATGTTTAACTCTAATTGATTTATTCTAACTGTTTAACTCCAATTGGTTAACTCTAACTGTTTTACCCTAATGGATTAACTCTAACTGTTTAACTCCAACTGGTTAACTCTAACTCTAATCGATTAACTCCATCGAATAAACTATATTCGATAACTCCTTCGATTTAACTAATATTCTATAACTCACTTCGATTAACTAATAATCGATAACTCCTTCGAATAAACTATATTCGATAATCTCCTCTCGAATAAACAATATTCGATAATCTTCCCTTTCGATTTAACAAATCGAAAACTCCTTTTCGAATAACTAAATTCGATAACTCCTTTCGATTTAACAAATCAATAACTCCTTTTCGAATAACTAAATTCGATAACTCCTTTCGATTTAACAATGCTTATTCATTTTTATAGATTTACTTTTTAGTAATGGTTCTTCACTTTAAAAATGATTTTCCTTTTATAATGGATTCCTTTATATAACGTTTTCCTTTTCATCTCTATTTATTCTAACAAGTAAATATCTTCTTTTAATCCTATTTATTTACCAAATAAATATTTCCTTTTAAATCCTATTTATTTAACAAATAAATATTTCCTTTTAACCCTATTTATTTCCTAAATAAATAAATTCTTTTAACTCTTTATTTATTCCCTAAATAAGTAAATTCTTTTATATTTGCTTTCAAATATATTTCCTTTATATTCGATTTCAAATATATCACCTTGATATTCTGTTTCAAATATAACTCCTTTATATTCTGTTTCAAATATAACTCCTTTATATTCTGTTTCAAATATAACTCCTTTATATTCTATTCGTAAAGGTTTTACAACATTTCTATTTCATATTGATTTGTTAATGATTTACAAACCTTTCTCTTTTTATTTGATTTCTGAAAAATATTCTAACTCCTTATATTTCCGGGAACATTCGCCATAACCTCCTTTATATCGGGAGCATCGGGAAAATCCCCAAACCCGCCACACAGGCCTTTCCATTCAAAAAGAAAATGTTTTGAATTTATTTCCTTTTTAAATTATATCCTATTTTAAATATTTCAATTTATAAATATTCCTTATTTATAAATATTCAAATTTATAAATATCTCTTATTTATAAATATTCCAATTTATAAATATTCTGTTTCCAATATCACTTTGAAAATTCCATTATCAACATTCCGGTATGTCATTATATTCAATCATATCAAATCACGTAGTTCAATATCGTCCATACCCACACAATCAACAACAGGTTATAATTCACATCATATATTAAAATATATGAAAAACAATAAATAACTGTTGAGGAATCCAGTCGGATTCCTCCAACCTGTTTCCCTGCATCCACAGATGTTACACAACATGATTGTCATCACTTTCAGTTCAATATGAATTATTCTGATAAACAGAATCAATATATAACTATATAACTGTTTATATTATATATATATATAATATTTCATTAACTGACTAGCAGTTCAATCAAACAGTCAACACACAATCAAACAAACAATTTCTAACAGTTCTAAAAATACAACATGAAATTATAAACTGTTCAGAGTTGGTGAGATTTACTCACATTGGCGCATTAACCGTTAAATAATCGGTTTGCGTTCTTTGATTACGACAGACAATTTATTTCGCCATAAATTGTAACGAGCTCGGATTCACTCTCAGTCAGCTCCATGGTGTAGTGTCCGTCCATACGATCCCAACGCAACTTACGGTTCATTAATCGGGCTTCGTACGAGCTAGATATAGTGCTCATAAGTTAATACCTTTAATTGAAACAAAACTTAAAATTTGAATTTCCCTTTTTGGGCCTTACCATACAAGTTTAGCCCACTGAAATCCCTAAAACCCGATGACCCAAATTCCCTTTCTCTCCAAATTGATTTTAACTCCTGGAACCCGTAACTTTGAACACACCCATCCACCGTTGACCAAACTTTAACCACCCCTTTCCCGCTGACTCGGCCACCAACCTCGGGCGAGACCACCACCTTTCTACTCTCCATCGAAATCTCTTCCAACTCATCCCATTGTCAAGTATCTCGAACGCCATTGAGGGGTTCCGTCGTCCTCGGTTTTCGCTACAGGTACCGTAAAATCACCGAACCATTCTGCCACGGTTTCCTTCCAAACACCCTTAACTGAAGCCTCATTTCATCATAAGAACCATTACGATGTCCACTTCGAATCAATGCTCCTACCTCACTGACAAAATCCCAGCCCTAGCTCGCGCGTCTTGAATACAGCGGACGGATGTACTGTCGATCCCAAACAGCAGATCGAGTCCACCAAAACACACATAGAAACGAAGCGGACCTCTTCCCGAATCCAAATATATGATTCTTGTGTTTTATAAGAACTTATTCGATTTTCAAATGATTTTCATTCGTGCGTTTTGTGTTTGAAGTGGCGGCTGAGAAGCTGAAGACCACGGGGAAAAGTTTCTAGGTTTAAAACGAGTTTTAGGCTTATTTATAGGAAGATATTTTTGAGGAGATATTTTAGATATTTTTTCTTTTTAGTTAAACTCTTACTTTCTCGACTTCTAAAAATCCCTACGGTCACATACAACACCCAAAAATTGCCAAACTGGACATACTGGTGGAGTTTGATATTACGGTCCCAACGAAACTGGTTTCGTCGAGTTCCGACTTCGTATGCTCACACAGCGTATTTTTAAAGGTCAATTTATCGACTGTTTTTCACATTAAAAATCCGTACAGCTACATACTGACTTCAAAAATCACGAAACTGGAAATCTAACAATAATTTGATGTTGCGGATCCAACAAAATTAGTTTCGTCGAATTTCGACTTCGTTTGTAAAAGTGGCTATTTTTAAAGCTCTAAATAGCCTATTTAAATATATAAATATATTTAAATAAAATTAAATTAAATATTTAAAAATAAATATTATCGTCTATATTCACAGTGTAATACCGTACAGCTCCAGAATATCCCTGTATATATTTACAACTCGATATTACATCGCCAAAGTTATATCGACGCTCGATTTCTATTTAAATCCTTATATTAAATAAAATTAAATCGTTATGGTCAGGGCGCTGCATTTCTGATAATTTGATTTGGACGTAACTCAAAATCTACACGACGAAATCCTGATTTTTCTCTTCCGTTAGAAAGATATACTCCACCAGCTCCACACGTTTCTTGTTTCACAGAAATCCGGCTTAAAACGAATCCTGTACATTCAGTTGAAGTTCGAATCGCCAAATACCGAACTGCCGCGCCATTTCAAGCTCTATTTTAATTATATTATAATTATACATTCAAACTGTCGTTGATTGAATATATTCGCTAATATATCTCAACTCTAAGCTGAACTAAATCTCGGGGATGACCCAGTTCACATTATATTTTCAATTCACTATTTCTGGTTATTTCTGAATTAAATATATTATTTAATTATTTAAATAAATTAAATATTCACTATAATTTAATTAAAGGATGATTTAATTCCCTACCTCATGATATATATAATTAAATTAATTAATTATAATACCCCTGACAGTGCGGGTCATTACATTCTTCCCCACTTAAAATAATTTCGTCCTCGAAATTGCTAAGTTAGAGGACGACCCTATCTATTGGAATTCCTAAGATTTGTTTACCACTCATTTCTGATTCCAACTGAACCAATTAATATCGGCTAAATTATTTATTCATTCCGTCTAACTAAAATTTTCAAAAATTCTGAAAATTTTCTAACACTTTAAATTTTCGGAAAATTTCACCATAACTTCCTTTGTACAGCCCTATCGGTAAAACCACAACTCGCCTCTCTAGGCCTTCTCCAACCCAAAAGAAAATCAAACAGCCAAGCGGCTTGACTATTCGGCTCATAAATCTCTTTCTTATGTCGAATATAAACTTGTACCTTTTTGTCGGGCATATCACTGTGTCCTTTGCATTTGTTACCCATTCAACATATACCAACGTCATTCCCACTTGATCTCAAATCAATTTCTCTTTAACACAACCATTCGCTTATACCTAAGTCGAATTTTATTTCAAACTCAAGCACTATTCTTGACTTCCAATCCATAACTCACCAGTCCAGTATAAATTTCAGATTATCTCTAATCAAGTCCAATTCTACTTGACACCAATCTATTTCAATTCAATTTCAACTTACTGGCTTTTAATTCAATCCCAATTCTATTGGATTTTACCAATTTTACTTTAATTTGTTTAAATTCAAACAACCTTTTCTTCCTGGAAGTTTTTAAACAGTTTACCTCTTTCAAAAATCAAATTTTCCTTTTTGAAATTTAACACAACTTGTCTTCCCAAAACAAATTCAAAACCAAATCCTTGGTAGTAATCCGTCACTTACATACTCAAAAATGAACACCGATGATGTCATGATCAACATCGGAATCTATTTTCCAGCTATCGAAGTGAGTTCAATACTTTATCACTTTCAAATCCATTTCTAAATAACTTCATTTTTGAAATCACTTTCAAAATATCCTTCGCAAGGCTTGTAAACAATTTAAAATCTCCCAGGATCTTAAAATTTCCTTATACTTAATACAGATTCCTTTACAAACACTTTCCCATTTCTGAGATTTTAAATTCCAATTCTGATCTAAATTCAGATTTAATTCATTCCAATTTCATATAATTCACTTGTATAAATTCTAATTGGTTACATATAACCATTTCACATTTTATAATCTTATCTGATTATAATTACTACCAATACATCCTATATATGATAATATATATCACATATCCATACTGTGTCGGTCCATCGTATTCAAGTGTTTATTTACTCCTACCGATACAGTGGATCAAACTGATCGACCAGAACTCATAAACAACTCAGCCAATGAATCTCCACAATATAAAACCATTTTTATATCAAATACAAATACGCACTCGTATATATACACTCAAACTCAATCTAGGGCATTACTAACCCTATCTCTACCGAGTCATGACACAGAGCCAAGGTAATTCTAAACTTAAGCTCTGATACCAACTGTAACGACCCGGATTTTGAGCGACTTTGGTTATCGACATAAACCCGATGTCGATAACCAAAACATCGAAAAATCCCGGTAATTAATGAAAGAACTAGAGGGTGAAAATAGATAAGATAGAAACTTAGAATAGAAGAAGAAGAAGAACACAACATCAGAGTAACACGAACCTCACAGCGGAACGAATAACATATAATACATAACATAACTTTGAAATATAACAGTTATGTATACAATAGCACTTATCAGAGTACAGCACTTACAACACAGCGGAAATAACTATAGCTATATGATCCTGTAGCCTCTAGCTCCAGCTCTTCATGTATCTGTAAATTCCTGACTACTTGACTGCCCGTACAAAATTGGGCACCCAAGAGTTTAGGGAAAACAACAAAGTAACTCCGTGTCAGTCATGGGACTGGTGTGAGTAAAACAGTTTAAACAGGTATATAAACAAGTAAACGATATCTCATAAGACCATGCCGCAGAACGGAACGGGTTTTCCCTTATGAGAATCCAAAATATCTTTATATCAAAAACCTTTTGATATTATAATAATGTCTATGTACAAATAGATATCAACTAGCAGAAACGCTTTCATCTCACATTCTACATATATAGTATACAATCAAAATCGCAAGCACGTATTGGATAATGGATTTCCAACTATGACAAGGTATGGAACCACCTTCCGATCAGTGTACTCTAGGAACGATACACTGGAGTTCAACAAGAACATCTTGTAACTCAGCCACACATGACCGACCACTCATTTTGCTTGAGTGTATCGAATGTATATCACCAACGGTTGGGATCAACAACCGTACCCGTATATATATGGGACAGCACTGATAGATTTAAGAAACAAATGAATATTCTCTAGATAGGTGATTATACATCCTACTTCGGTGCGACCGACTTAGCTATGCTGCCTGCCCGATTTCTGTCATTTACCGGATGATGAGGCTAGAAGCTACGCTTTATTATCACATCAGATTCACTTCGAATGCCACATTGTCAGATCCATTGAAGATCACTAATTGACGTCTACAACAGTACATTACATGTTAGCTAAAGAAGTTTCCTTCTCTGCTTCCACTCTTGGTACGGTTGAAGAAATCAATGTACGACCTTTTTGGAAATACTCTGCCAGACATTCATTCACAAAAGTCATCCTCATTTACTTAGAATGTCACATCGTCATACCCGCCAAATCACAAATTGATTTATCCAAAAATAACACGGGTATACAGCTTAGAGAAACGAATTCCTCTGCCACCAAACGTGAATACGTTTGAACAGATCAACTTACGCGATCCATTGGATATACTCTGTCAGACCTTCGTCCATACAAGTTGTCCTGGGACTGGACAAACCGAAGGTATTGTTCCGTATATCCATCTTAGTCACTGTTATCTAAGACTTATACAACAGCCCTTGCATTTTACTCCGTCTTCAATTATCCTTGCCATATATAATTCGCAATGCTTATGCCAATACAGAGTGGTTCTTTGGATAATAATCCAACCGGTCTCTCCATATTAACAACGTTAAAATGGTCATAAACTTCGATAGTCTGTGAGTTAACTATCGAAGAAAAACAAGTGTGCAAACAACGATATAATTTCCAGATGGAAATTATATCGAACAATCATCAATCATTATTAACTCTTAAAATAATCCTATCATTAATTTATTATTTTCCTTATAAATAAACATTTCATTTTCTAATTCATATTTCAATTTCCAATCCTTGATTTCATTCCGATTCTGATTTGGAAAACATTTCCAAATACTCCTTTATTTGGTTTTACATGGATGTTTAAATCCACATCGCGGTGACGACCCAAACCACTATACTCAATAACTAATTCCACTTAACTCCTTTCGAATAAACTATATTCGATAACTCCTTTAATTCCATTCGAATAAACTAGATTCGATTAACTTCTTTACTTCTATTTGAATAAACTAGATTCGATTAACTTCTTTACTTCTATTCGAATAAACTAGATTCGATTTACTCCTTTACTTCTATTCGAATAAACTAGATTCGATTTACTCCTTTACTTCTATTCGAATAAACTAGATTCGATTAACCCACTTCGAATAACCAATATTCGATTAACTCACTTCGAATAAACAATATTCGATTAACTCACTTCGAATAACCAATATTCGATTAACTCACTTCGAATAACCAATATTCGATTACTCTTCTCTCGAATACATCATATTCGATAATTCTACTTCGAATAAGTGATATTCGATAACTCTACTCGATTAATTCCATTTGAATAACTCTAACTCTAACTGGTTAACTCTAACTGATAAACTCTGGCTAGTTAACTCTAACTGTTTAACTCCAACTGGTCAACCCTATATGTTTAACTCTAATTGATTTATTCTAACTGTTTAACTCCAACTGGTTAACTCTAACTGTTTTACCCTAATGGATTAACTCTAACTGTTTAACTTCAACTAGTTAACTCTAACTCTAATCGATTAACTCCATCGAATAAACTATATTCGATAACTCCTTCGATTTAACTAATATTCTATAACTCACTTCGATTAACTAATAATCGATAACTCCTTCGATTTAACTAATATTCTATAACTCACTTCGATTAACTAATAATCGATAACTCCTTTGAATAAACTATATTCGATAATCTCCTCTCGAATAAACAATATTCGATAATCTTCCCTTTCGATTTAACAAATCGATAACTCCTTTTCGAATAACTAAATTCGATAACTCCTTTCGATTTAACAAATCGATAACTCCTTTTCGAATAACTAAATTCGATAACTCCTTTCGATTTAACAATGCTTATTCATTTTTATAGATTTACTTTTTAGTAACGGTTCTTCACTTTAAAAATGATTTTCCTTTTATAACGGATTCCTTTATATAACGTTTTCCTTTTCATCTCTATTTATTCTAACAAGTAAATATCTTCTTTTAATCCTATTTATTTACCAAATAAATATTTCCTTTTAAATCCTATTTATTTAACAAATAAATATTTCCTTTTAACCCTATTTATTTCCTAAATAAATAAATTCTTTTAACTCTTTATTTATTCCCTAAATAAGTAAATTCTTTTATATTTGCTTTCAAATATATTTCCTTTATATTCGATTTCAAATATATCTCCTTGATATTCTGTTTCAAATATAACTCCTTTATATTCTGTTTCAAATATAACTCCTTTATATTCTGTTTCAAATATAACTCCTTTATATTCTGTTTCAAATATAACTCCTTTATATTCTGTTCGTAAAGGTTTTACAACATTTCTATTTCATTTTGATTTGTTAATGATTTACAAACCTTTCTCTTTTTATTTGATTTCTGAAAAAATTCTAACTCCTTATATTCCCGGGAAAATTCGCCATAACCTCCTTTGTATCGGGAGCATCGAGAAAATCCCCAAACCCGCCACACAGGCCTTTCCATTCAAAAAGAAAATGTTTTGAATTTATTTCCTTTTTAAATTATCTCCTATTTATAAATATTTCAATTTATAAATATTCCTTATTTATAAATATTCAAATTTATAAATATCTCTTATTTATAAATATTCCAATTTATAAATATTCTGTTTCCAATATCACTTTGAAAATTCCCTTATCAACATTCCGGTATGTCATGGTATTCAATCATATCAAATCACGATGTTCAATATCGTCCATACCCACACAATCAACAACAGGTTATAATTCACATCATATATTAAAATATATGAAAAACAATAAATAACTGTTGAGGAATCCAGTCGGATTCCTCCAACCTGTTTCCCTGCATCCACAGATGTTACACAACATGATTATCATCACTTTCAGTTCAATAAGAATTATTATGATAAACAGAATCAATATATAACTATATAACTGTTTATATATATTATATATATATTTATATATATATATAATATTTCATTAACTGACTAGCAGTTCAATCAAACAGTCAACACACAATCAAACAGACAATTTCTAACAGTTCTAAAAATACAACATGAAATTATAAACTGTTCAGAGTTGGTGAGATTTACTCACATTGGCGCATTAACCGTTAAATAATCGGTTTGCGTTCTTTGATTACGACGGACAATTTATTTCGCCATAAATTGTAACAAGCTCGGATTCACTCTCAGTCAGCTCCACGGTGGAGTGTCCGTCCATACGATCCCAACGCAACTTACGGTTCATTAATCGGGCTTCGTACGAGCTAGATATAGTGTTCATAAGTTAATACCTTTAATTGAAACAAAACTTAAAATTTGAATTTCCCTTTTTGGGCATTACCATACAAGTTTAGCCCACTGAAATCCCTAAAACCCGATGACCCAAATTCCCTTTCTCTCCAAATTGATTTTAACTCCTGGAACCCATAACTTCGAACACACCCATCCACCGTTGACCAAACTTTGACCACCCCTTTCCCGCTGACTCGGCCACCAACCTCGGGCCAGACCACCACCTTTCTACTCTCCATCGAAATCTCTTCCAACTCTTCCCATTGTCAGGTATCTCGAACGCCATTGAGGGGTTCCGTCGTCCTCGGTTTTCGCTACAGGTACCGTAAAATCACCGAACCTTTCTGCCACGGTTTCCTTACAAACACCCTTAACCGAAGCGTCATTTCATCATAAGAACCATTACGATGTCCACTTCGAATCAATGCTCCTACATCACTGACAAAATCCCAGCCCTAGCTTGCGCGTCTTGAATACAGCGGACGGATGTACTGTCGATCCCAAACAGCAGATCGAGTCCACCAAAACACACATAGAAACGAAGCGGACCTCTTCCCGAATCCAAATATATGATTCTTGTGTTTTATAAGAACTTATTCGATTTTCAAATGATTTTCATTCGTTCATTTTGTGTTTGAAGTGGCGGCTGAGAAGCTGAAGACCACGGGGAAAAGTTTCTAGGTTTAAAACGAGTTTTAGGCTTATTTATAGGAAGATATTTTTGAGGAGATATTTTAGATATTTTTTCTTTTTAGTTAAACTCTTACTTTCTCGACTTCTAAAAATCCCTACGGTCACATACAACACCCAAAAATTGCCAAACTGGACATACTGGTGGATTTTGACATTACGGTCCCGACGAAACTGGTTTCGTCGAATTCCGACTTCGTATGCTCACACAGCGTATTTTTAAAGGTCAATTTATCGACTGTTTTTCACATTAAAAATCCGTACAGCTACATACTGACTTCAAAAATCACGAAACTGGAAATCTAACAATAATTTGATGTTGCGGATCCAACAAAATTAGTTTCGTCGAATTTCGACTTCGTTTGTAAAAGTGGTTATTTTTAAAGCTCTAAATAGCCTATTTAAATATATAAATATATTTAAATAAAATAAAATTAAATATTTAAAAATAAATATTATCGTCTATATTCACAGTGTAATACCGTATAGCTCCAGAATATCCCTGTATATATTTACAACTCGATATTACATCGCCAAAGTTATATCGACGCTCGATTTCTATTTAAATCCTTATATTAAATAAAATTAAATAGTTATGGTCAGGGCGCTGCATTTCTGATAATTTGATTTGGACGTAACTCAAAATCTACACGACGAAATCCCGATTTTTCTCTTCCGTTAGAAAGATACACTCCACCAGCTCCACACGTTTCTTGTTTCCTAGAAATCCGGCTTAAAACGAATCCTGTACATTCAGTTGAAGTTCGAATCGCCAAATAGCGAACTGCCGCGCCATTTCAAGCTCTATTTTAATTATATTATAATTATACATTCAAACTGTCGTTGATTGAATATATTCGCTAATATATCTCAACTCTAAGCTGAACTAAATCTCGGGGATGACCCAGTTCACATTATATTGTCAATTCACTATTTCTGGTTATTTCTGAATTAAATATATTATTTAATTATTTAAATAAATTAAATATTCACTATAATTTAATTAAACGACGATTTAATTCCCTACCTCATGATAAATATAATTAAATTAATTAATTATAATACCCCTAACAGTGCGGGTCATTACAAAGACTTTGAACCACAACAATCAATCACGCAAAAGGTTTGGTGACCATGGTTATTTTAATTCTAGTTCTTGTTAGTTTCGGCTTATTATTCAGTAATTCACATTTACAGTTCAGTATATACTATATTTCAACTTCCATTTGTTAAATTGAACAATTTATTTTAGCTCTTTACATTTGTTGTTAAATCTTACTCTACCGATTCCCTTTCATTTCTTTGTTAATTCTTGCTTTGTTTATTTTCCTTCTTAAAATCTACATGTCTTCTTATCTCAATTTACAGTTTTTGGATTATTACTTCTAATTCCTATTCCTGCATTAATACATGTCATTCGGCTTGTTATACAAATCATTTCTTGTGCCATTCTTAGATCTGCATCTATAAATTGCTGCAGTATTGCCATCATGTTCTGCCACAAAAACCACTCCAGTCTCATCTTCACTTCCCATTTCATCTGATGCGTCATCCTCCTTGTGCACATACAAAAGCGACTCCACCGAAAATCCGTCATTCCTTGCTGCTATAAAGTATATAGTGCATATTCCATTGTAGTATCTTTTGATGCCTATGTGACTAATAGTTGGGCTCGACTATCGACCCTTGGGCAGTACATATTTTACTTTACAGCCTTTTGTATTATGTTTTGTCCCTTGTTCTTGTTCAACCCTTGATTAAAAATCTAACTCCCCTTAATCACTTAAATATTTGCATTAAGTATCCTATCAGTAACATGTAGTTTGCATTTGCAAGAATTTAATAAAAAAATTGAAGAAATGTAAGCTGCCTAATAAAATACTGTTGCTTGTATTTGGTACGCCTCTCAGGTTTTTCCAATACTCCAGTCTTATTCTAACTAGTCCACTTTTCCCTTGCAAACTCGGTTATATCGGTGACTATGTGGAGCCGATGGAGTCATTTGGCTCATTTACGCCCCAAAGGGCGGGGAAACGCAGTGTTCAGGCATTATAATCCACATCGGCGGACCGACCCTGATGATCCAAGTCTTGCCTGCACGCTTGCCTGAGACCTGGGCTAGATTGTCTCGAGTTCGGTAAGGACGATCCCTCGCCCTGGTTCACAGATGGAAATCCAACTTCCAATGTGTGAAAATTTCGGTTTTGATTGTAGAACCTAGTATTGGCGACATGATATATGGTACTTATGCCGTCTAAGATTGATACAATTATATTTGAAGTTGTTTTAAACACTATGCACTTATAATAGTATCAAATGATTTGTTTAGCGTATGCGGGACTCGAACGATCTTGGTCGATTTAGCAATCGATTAGGTCCGAGCGAAATCCGTATCGTTACAGATTTACTTCTACAAAACATCACTATTTAAATCAAATATATCAAACCACCAATGATTCGAATCCACTAAGAACTAATTATAAGAATTAGGGGATTTAAGTGTTTATTTCCAAACAAAATACATTGGTTATATATATATATATATATATATATATATATATATATATATATATATATATATATATATATATATATATATTGAACACTTCCTTTTGTATATTGAGCACTGTCGTGTGTTATGTCTCCCTAGATATAATATGATTATAAACAAAACAGTCCTATACATCTACATACATAATCAAAAATAGACATATTCAAATATTAGTTTAGGAAAGAAATTAAGAGTTTTTTACTCACTTATTTTGGTTACTGCTTTAAGTCTTTCTTTTCTTGAATTTTTGTTTTTCTCGAGTTCATCAAAACTCTTAAATATAATCTAACTAGTTTCCGAGGTTATCCTTTAACAAAATCCACATAATTGCACTCATATGGTTTGAATATACAAGGGTATATAACAGTAAAGAATTTGTTTAAGTGTTTATTCACATATAACTTATTGCTACTTTTATTTTGTTTCTCGGATTATTCAGATCCTTAAATCTGAAACTCTAACTACCTCTAACAGTAAACTACTTGCACTCAATACAATAAAAACATAGCAGCATATATGTAGTTTAAAATCACAAGGGTTAAATACAGAACAGTATAGAAACTTGTAAGTGTTTACTCACCTAGGAAATCCCCTTTCTTGCATTTTCTTCTCAGGTATCATGCTTCTCTGTTTTATTTCCAATTCTTTGTATACATTCCCTTGTCTTCGGTTTTTTATTACAGTTGAATTGTGTTCGTAGTCTTGGCTATTGTCTCACAGAATTTTGTACACCGTTTTTAGTTTTAAGTCTTTGTTCTCTGTTTATATTTGTTTCCAGAGATTAGTGTGTGTGAATTGTGTGAACTCTGCGGGTATTTATAGATGGGAGATTTTAGGCTTATGTTGGGTAGGTTTTAAGGTAGGAAAGTGTATGCATATGCAGCATATATGAAGTGAGTTGACGTGTGATTTTACATCTCCTATTGTCTCCAATTTTTTCCACTATTCAAAATAAATTTGCCATGTTCTTTACAGCCACTATGCACATGTATTTGTACCTTATATCAATTAACAAATCGCATTTAATCCCCAAGCAACAAACTCCTTAATGTCATTTGATTTTTCCTATCAAATCCCATGTATTTAGCTGGCATTTCTCTTTTCAAATCTAAGCTAGGCTGTGTAACACCCCGTGTATTCTATAACCGTGAAATTCATAAATTAAAGTATAATTAATTTCAAATCAAAGAATTAAGGGAAACGGGATACGCCATTAGGTTCGTCTCGGAAAAATACGCGAAATAGAGTCCGAGTTTTCGAAAATCGGAGTCCGTATGACAAAGATATGGCCTCCGGAAGTTTCAGAATTAGGTTTAAAATTCGAACAGACGAAAGCAGCTCAGAAAAACTAATTCAAAATTCAAAATCGGGCCCAATTGGCCAAGGTGGGAAAATTCCCGCCCAAAGCACCCAGGTCGACTTGGCAGTCGACCTGGGGCTAGCCAGGTCGACTGGGCAGTCGACCTGGGTAACCCGTGTCGACTGCCAAGTCGACACGGTGTCGACTGGGGTGTCGACCTGGCCCCTGAGCCAGGTCGAACCCAGCCCACCCTGGCTGGCCAGGTCTGTGTTTGGTCGATTTTCTGAGCCTTGCCTTGTCACTAGGGCTAGGTGTCAGCTCCTGGTTGGTCTCTCCTTCAAACGAACGGCTATTATTGAACCAAGCTTCATCGACGGTCTAAATCAACTCACAAACTCTATAAAAAGGACCTAAGACTAACCCTAATTCACTCAAACTAAAATGGAGATGAGACCGTCATGCTGCTGAGGAGAGACTGAAGATAGACGTCAGAAATAGAGAGACAACTAGGAGATAATTCAAAGCTTAAAGCAACGTAAATCAAATCAAAGCAACGCCTACAACAAAGGATAGCAACTCCAATTTCAGAATTCAGATTTCTGAATTGAAGATTCGCCATACGCTGTAAGTAGAGTGCTATTCCGATATGAATTAAATAATTGTGTTGATTTGTGTAATGTAAGAAATGGAATTGTGGCGATAATAATCTATATTTGTATGTTGCTTTGATGCAAAACGATTTGGGAATATTATGGTATACGATTGGATATTTGCAAGTACGCGATTTGCGTTGGAAACGAAATGGAATTGTGGCGATAATGAATTATATTTGTATGTTATTTTGATTCTAAATGATTTGGCAATGCTATGGTTTGATTCATACAAGTATGTGGCTTATATTGACAACCACATGTTGTGGAATTTTGATTGGGACTTATGCAAGCATATGATTCATATTGAAAACTACATGTTTGTGGTAGTTATTTACAACACCCATTTGGTAAATGCAAGTATAAGATTCATATTGAAACAACAACTATATGTTGTAATAGTTTATT
This sequence comes from Allium sativum, assembly GCA_030737875.1. Taxonomy (NCBI): domain Eukaryota; kingdom Viridiplantae; phylum Streptophyta; class Magnoliopsida; order Asparagales; family Amaryllidaceae; genus Allium; species Allium sativum. The sequence goes on from CM060920.1 coordinate 632,721,105, forward strand.
TTGAAATTCATGCAAATCTATGATCTATTGTTATGACAACATGATGTATAATTCTATGGTCATCTTTAGTGTAATTTGATCCACTTAAGTATTATGATTCATATGAAGGTTATGTTGAAATTGGCATCATAGTTCAAGTATAAAAATCATATTTTTGTGACAGTGACAAAAACACGCATCTTTGTAAATTTGTATTAATTTTATGAACATGACTAAACTATGTTCGTTATTATTCCCAAATGAAAAACATGTTTTTAGGCTCATGTTGTTATCATAAGTCACATTAGAATTACATTAGAGTTACATTCCTCTTGCAAGTTTACATAGATAAAATAAAAACCATGATGTAAGTTTAGATATGTTTATGCTATAATTCTATGAATAGAATGAAAACCATGATTCATATAAGAATTAGGTTGGGATAATTCTAGTTGAACCATACTTTTGTATTAGTGACAAAAGAAAGTACCTTTTTGTTAACGTGTAGTGATTTTATGAACACGATTAGTTTATATCATGCCTAAATAAAAATATAGGCTTATATTTCTAGTCAAGACCCTGTGCCAATAATAATGTTATCTAATTTAGTTAGATTCTTAATTTCAAGTTTACATGGTTAGTTGAACCTATGATTCATGTTTAAGTTTATGCCATTATCATATGACTAGAATAATTCATGTTTAAGTACTGCTTATGCCATAATCATATGAGTAAAATAATTCATGATTAAGTATTGTCTATGCATTAACCATATGAATAGAATAATTTATGTTTAAGTATTGTTTATGCTATGATTATATGGATAAAATGATTCATGTTATGCCATGATTATATGATGTTACAATTGCAAGTTCACATGTGCCTATTTTATGTTAATTGAATCGTTCGTTGCAAGTTCATGCGTTCACACTCCGCTTTTTCATGTTATCTTATAAACATCATGTTATAAGCCTCCCCTTTTCATTTGGCTAAATTGGGTTTAAGTATTAAACCCAACACACCTTACGTTGGAGCGAACGTATAATACGGGGGTAATGACGTTTAGGCTAAAATATAGAACATATGTGTTGGCATGTTTAACGCATGCCAACAACCTTGAAAGAACAATTAAGTGGCATAAATGAAATTTAACCAATAAAGATGAATTTGAATAATGGGCCGCAAATATTTACACATAAAAAGAAAAGAGACAAAATAGGTAAATGTAGAAAAATACGATGTGTTTAACCCGAGGTTGGATTGAGTTGTGATGTAAACCTGCCCGGAACCGCCCGGCTGTCCAGTAGTCACAACAATACCTATCCAATGTGGGTGGTTAAACACGGAGCCCAATAAGGACCCGAGGTTAGACTGAGTTGTGGCGTAAGACTGCCCGGACCCAACCGGCAACAGGCAGCCACAACAATACATGTCTAATGTGAGAGGTCAAGGCTTTAATAAGACAATTAAGGCTGAGTCAGGATTGATAGGATTAAGTAAATTATATTAATACTTAATCAAGATGGAACATGCTAAACTAAACAGACTGATTGGGGGTTAGGTTTATAACACACTAAACCAACTTAGCATGTTGGCAAGAAATAGAAAAACCTAGTAGCGGGGGACCCTTTTCAGCAGTAACCCTATAAGGTATCATGATACCCTGAAACTAGGCAGGGTGGGGCACGATTACTGGGCTGATTGTAAGAGGTCAAATCGACGGCGGTGGTGCAGCAGTGTAGGTTCTAACGGGGTGCGGGCGTGCACACACTCCGGCGCATAAAAATAAGGCACTGGGCACCAGTAGCATACCTGTGCATTCTAGGATTGTGTCGGGCCGCCACCATGGGAATTGATACACCCCATGGTGGGACCAGCATAGGTAACTACAACATCGGGGGCCGTAAGACACATGTAACTATGCGAGTAGGAGCCGATCATCATAAAATGGATCACTTCACCCTGATTATGGGGTGCCTATTGGGAACTAGTTTATATGGGTACAGAGATTAATATGGGGTACGATAGTATATTCGACCCTAGACAACTTAACTAAGTTTATGGTGCTTTCCCATTTCTAGTTTATACTTATCATACCCAGTTCTTTATTCATAGACTGAATAGTCCTAGACTTACTCAGGCTTTATGTCTGACTCTACTTTTCTTTCGTCTTCTTTTCTTCCGTTCCCCCCCCCCAGGTCCACAGGGAGGGAATACCGCAGCTTGACCAGCCTTCATATCCAGCTTGAAGAGAAAGAATGTATTGCTTGGATCTTTTCGTTTTGGACTATGGCTTTGGACAGCAACTATGGGACTTTTGCAGTTTATTTATGTTTTCCTTATGCTTCTTTAAATAATGTAATCAAGACAGTTATGATTTTGGAAATATTGTAAGACAATTATGGCATGGTTTGTGTAACACATATTTTAATGAAATAAAAGTTGTTGTTTTCCGCTGTTCAAAAATATGTGTTCTTATATCTGTCTTGTATATCTGTGACTTATACTTATAAACCTCCACCAAAATTAGGGCATTCCCTTTGAGAGTGACCCTAACGGAGGTGGGGTGTTTCAGGCTGTGTATGCTACTGCAGATTTTACACCATGATATGACATGATCATACACCCACCCTCGGCTGTGCTTGTTTTCTACAAGGAAGTGCACATGGCTAAACTTGCCTAAACCTATAAGATGTCATATTGCAGACCAAACTTCAATGGTGAGCTAATTGCTTATATAGCAGAGTCATGGCCTAAAGTTTCTAGCTTTGCTAAGATAGATTTGTTTACAGGAGAAGTGCAGAATTTATGGTGACAACTATTATGGAGATGAACCCTATTTTGTTCCTAGAGATGGACAGTCTGCAATGAAGATCATAAAACATGTAGCTGCTTTTGTACATAGCGAAAACACAAGGAAGTCTGAACCATATATTGTTGATGCAAAGAACATGAAAGTGGACGCAACAGTGCAACTACCATACAGGTTTTATGGAACTTAAATCGTTTTTGATCACTTAAAGCTACAGGTTTTTCATTGTTTATTTTGTCAGATACCAGAGCAGTAAATGGTCTACCAGTTTCTTGTTGAAAAGTTACTTAGAGTTATAGATTTATCGATTTACAATTGCATCACTTTTAATTACCTACTAATTTGAAAACATTATACATCAAGGAAGGATATATCCTGCCAATTGATGAGCGTTATCTGTGAATACATAGCGTAGATATATGACCTTCCCTTAAGTTTATCTCTTTATTTACTTTAAGTAATTCAATTTATATGATTCTTTAAAAGCAAGTTTTTAAATGCAATAATAGTAGTTACAATACCAAACATTGACTCTCACTCTATATATATATATATACACACATATATATATATATATAACATGCTAATATATACATGGTGTACTTATTCTAATTTAAATGAGTCTGATCATTTCCATATTATAAAATTAATGTACATTTTGTATTTAATTTATATCTCCTTTTATTTTCTTTGCGTAAGTTATCTATACTCATAATTAAAAACACAAATGAACTGATAAAACATTAATTGTTTATTTTATATACATATATAACATTGGTTAAGGAATTTAAATCGTTGACAAATATATTTATATGAAAATTCTCCTGAAATATTTCAAAATATATCAATCTAAATTTAATTAAATTAAATTATCTATATAATCTATAACCTATAGATCATAAAACTAGTCTAAAACCCCGAGTCGTTACAAACACAGTCTTTATTAATTGCCTACGAGACAAGTCAATTCTTAGGTGCAAGCTAGACAAAAATGTACGGTAACTAGTTCAACAATTCATTAGATGTTCTACAAACAACCGTTGCTTTGATATATATTTTTCAACTACTCAGAACTTTTCGGAAATCACAAGCAGAGAGATCTAACCCTAGGAAAAATATGACTTTCAACCATTCTAGGAAGATCATCCACACGAGTAAAGAGAAATGTTCCACTCCATTCAATTCACTTTTGACTACTACCAAACCAAGGGAACTATCTGCCATTGAAAATAAAGACGAATGGTACTTCTAATCCAAAAATACTTACACTCATTAATCATTTTCAAAAAGTCCATATTTTTTCCAAAACCTTGTCACTACAACTGAAGTCCAATGACTTCCTAAAAATACATGCGGAAGGCTCTAACATAAGCACCAAACTATTCTTTTCGAAAGATAGGGTTTATAGAGTAAAATATTCCAATCCAAGCAATTCTTGTGTTCGTCTCCAAGAAAAACCATTTCCCTTCCAATATCTAAGAAGGCTCATTATATAGATAACTTGTCTAAATTCTAAAACCATCAATTGATAGCATAATTCTCTAGCTAGGAAAGATTCAGTCATAACCTTGAAACTTAATTCTCACGTATACTCGTAATACCATGTGCTTTACTAAAAATTCTACAAGTTTATCATCGTCACAAATATAGACCCACGAATCAATCTTTCTTTTAGAGATAATCTTTCAACCGCTTACCATATTTGGAATAAATAATACAAAGAGAACTGAACCGACACTGCCTAGTTATGCACTTAGGAAAACAGGAATATCAACATGACTGGCCCTTCGAGTCACAAGCAGTCTAAAAAATTAGTCCATTGCACAACCTAACCCGACCATTTTCTTCCTGTAGTCAAAATAGACCACAATTGGCTTGCTAATCCATCCTCCAATTTTTTCTACTTCAAAAACCTTAAATTATAAGCACCTCAATCGAACCTTACTACTGGTGAAAGAATCTGGGATAACCAATTATATAGTTGAACTATTTAGACCCAAAACCATCCCATACCCGGAAATTCCCCTAACATCTCCTAAATCAAGATTTCTAGTTTCAACCCCGACTCACCACATATAATTAAGCCGATCCCCCTACGGGGTCCAGACACTACTTCTTGGCCTAAGTAAAAAACAATCAACTGGTATTATTACCAAACCCTCGGGGATTTACCATATCTATAAAGGACCGCCTCATTAAGCCTACAATACAGATGCTCAACTCTTTTGATCGTGGTTATGGCTCCACGTAGCCAACACATCAAAGGAAAAGGGACAAAATATTCCTAAACCAAATAGGAAAAATAGAAAGAACTAAAGATAGATAACATTCTTTCTTCCACTAACCCTTGCTTTCTCTCCTTTCTCGATAATTTCTATCAATACCTTTCCCTATAATCCTTTCAACATTAATATACTCATGTTGATCTTTCACTTGCCATCCTTAAATTTAATTTTTAGAGAGCTCTGCTTATACCTAATTGTTTGGTTACTAAAAACGTACAAAAATCTATTTCCATACTGTAAGGCAATCTATTTTATAGAAATCCATAATTACAAGTTAATTCTTTTTAATTATCTTTAAGTTAGCAGATAGTGCGCAATATGGTATAACCCTATTCTACACCAATCCATTTATTCTTGCAATAACATTTTCTGATGTGAATTTAAAACCAAACTATGGAAATACATCCCTTTTTCTTAACAAATCAATCTTGGTTATTGTTAATTTCCAAACTTTCTTTCTTACTAAACTAATAAGGTTGTTCCATCCATGATTAACCCTTTTTAATATTTGTCAAGCAGCAAGTTGCTTTCTAACCTCGACCTTTCCGAACTACGAAGCTAAAACTGATGTGTCTGGAAATCAAGTTTTCAACCTATAAAGAAAAGCTTAGATAGAACACCTTATAACTCAACTAAAAATGATAGGGATTTATAATTCGAAAGAGTCAAAGGAAGGTTGTAACTGGCTATAGGAGATATTTTATTTTCAAAAGGTAACTTTTGATTTCTAAAAAATGCGTTTTCTTTTGAAAATACTTTCCTTTAAAACAAAAATTTAGTGATTTTGGTAACCTTAGGCTCTGATACGAAATGTAATGCCCCACATTCCTTAATGTCACCTGTATGAGTATTTCATTAAGAAAATATGGAGCATTGTGGGTATAAAGACATAAAACATAACAGAGACTAATATTTCATAAGACATAAAATAGTAATTTTACAACAAAAGAAGAAGCTTTTATTTAAAAGAAAAACCATCTTTGTTTCAATTAAACCAATAGTTACAAAGTACTATGTCTCAAAATCTTAATCAAAAACAAAATCATAGTAAAATAAAATTATTCCCAAAATAGTCAAAAAGTGACAACCTAACCCTGTAAAGGAAACAGGAAGTAATCCATCTTTGGCAGAAATCCATCACGACAAAAATAACAAAGAAATTTGAATTATACACTTTCTCCATGTAAGCCTGAAGGAAAGAAAAGAGTAAGGAAATGAGTCAGACATAAAGCCTGGTCAGTTGCTATGATTAGCAGCTCAACTGTTAATTTAAGGAAAACAAATAAATAGTGGTTCTAGTGTCATAAAAGGGCAAGTGTGTGTGCACATCTAAAGGTGGACAGTGAACTGATAATAAGGATTGGCTAATATAGAGGAAATGATGTTAGTAATGATCATATCAAGCTGATTGACTATTTTGCACTTCTAAAACTTTGAAGTAGAACAAATAATTAGGAAGGAATTTCCTAATACTACCCATCGATCGTCTTCTTTATCAAGATGTGAATAACATGTGCCAGCAATGGAATTCGGGGTTATTAATTCTGAACCCATCAACTAAAATGACAACATTAATCACAGGTGTTACAACATCTTATCTTCCTTGTTCTGAAACGCTCATGGTTCCACCGAAACGCTTCCATACCCACCTCGTTTTTGAACCTCTTACTATCCAAATCAGTAAAGCATGCCCTAGCCTCTACCTAGTATAAGACTCCAATTATAACAATAGGGATACTAATTGATACAGGTTCCACACAAAAATGCATTCAACACCTCTAGACTTTGTTCCACTAACTACGATTCCTATTAGCCCCTTATATTTCATCGGAATATGACCCCATAGCTTACTAATCACCGAATTTTAACTTGACATGTTAAAGTTCATTAATAATGTAAGGACCCGTAACTTCCCCATGAAGGAATGCCCGGATACTTTGGGAACAACACACAAAAGAACGCAAACAGAAGAACATTTCATTGTTTATTACAACAATTCCATTAAAATACAAGAATATTACAGAGTATAAATAAATAATACACATTCGATAAATATCAGAGATTACAATACATTACATAGCAGCGGAAAATAATACAAAATCCAACTAGAAGTAATACACGGATACAGAGCTTTCCGAGTATCGTTCCAGCTGTAAATCAGGATCTTGTGAATATAAATCTGCAAAACCAAAACTACTAGCTGCCCATGTCAAAATAAGGGCACCTAGAGTTTAGGTTAAAACAATAAACTCCAGGTCAGTCATGTGACTAGTGTGAGAACTAAAAAAGTTATTAATCTTTATTTTAATGTTAGGTAAATCAAGGGACCACGCCGTATAACACGGAACGGGTTTCCTCCCAAGAACGCCAGTGCATAAAACTACAGCGCAATGCTAAATAAAGAAAAATGAAGCTATTATAAGATCCAGGTCCCATAACACAATGCAACACAAGCCGGAGGATAGGGTTTTACCTTAAAATAGGCAAAGAATGCTTGGTACATTTAAAAAAAATATTATTTTGATGTTAATATAAGTGTATAGTGTCAAAACAATTTCAATCATAAATATCAATCATAGACGGCATGGATAACATATATCATGTCACTATACTAGGCTCTACAATCAAAACCTGCAAAGTCAGGTATTTGGAAATTGAATTTCCGTCTATGAACCGAGGCAAAAGATAGTCCTCTACCGAATTCTAGACTCCCTAGCCCGAGCCTCAGGCTACAAACGCAACTACACCTAGGAGCCATAGGGTCGGTCCACCGTTGTGTATTAAAATGCCTGAACATTGCGTTTCCCTGCCCTTTGGGGCGTAAATGAGCCAAACGACTCCATCGGCTCCATGCAGTCACCGATATATCCGAGGCGCCTCGCAACTGCAACGACCACACAGGTGAAAATAATATAAATGTCAGGGCTGGTAGGTCACTGACACCACCCTAGCTAGAAAGAACGCATGCCCTCCCTGGATCCTGGTCCCGTTTCTGGTTCACAACCAGGGAGTGAGGCTCGCGAATCAACGCTACACAAAGTTATGCCACACAGGCTGTTCTTTGATCATCAACCACAAGACTCTGCTTTTCAACTAAAGCCTTGATTATTTGCCACTTAGGCATGCCACACAGGCAATTCACTCCATGCGTTTGATATCCATTAATATATAACCCCTGAGCTCGTACGTCTCAGAGAAGGGCGTTAAGAAAGAGAATAAATTCTCCGCCGCCAAACAGATATATATTTAATAGAAATCAATCACATAGAATAAAATCCAATGTAAGACACACAGTCCATTTACAAGTTCGTTCTGGGTCTGAACGAAACCATAGGCACCTTATACCTCGCATATCCATCGATCTCCAACTACGTCTGGATGATCATCAACTAATTCCCTCACCTTGGGTGTACAGCCAAATCAAGATCATCAGTAATCACCCAAACGATGTGAAGACCTACGGTCTTCACCACCATCTTCATCCTCGACACCACGTCGAATCAGTTATTCAGAATGGGATAAACCCGGTCTTTCTGAATAACTCGCGTATATAATAAGCAAGTGTTACACAAACACAACATACGCCTCATTCGAATTCAGAATATTCTTTTATTCAAATATTCTTATACTTTGGGAAAGGTTCCCATTAATTTTATCAAAGATAAATTCTTTAAATTTATTCTTTAATCTTCTTTGAATATCAATTCAAACTAGTCGGGATTAGTGAACCACACCGAAGTAATCATTTACTTTATTTCCCAATCCCATCCTATTCATCACATGAAGTAAAACTGGTCATACTTCATATCTAACACCACGGTGCTATCGGTAAAATCAATTACCATTTCACTTTCAAATCTATTTAAAGATTTTACTATCGCCTAGAGCAAAACTGGTGATACTCCATTCTCGATCATTTCAATCTAATTAAAGATTCATTAAAACTCCACTTAGTTTTAATCTTCCCAGAAATCAATATCCTGTCTTTAACTGGGTTAAAGAACCAGTGTCATATAAAACACGGTTCACAAAAAACCCAAAATCACATCTTATTAATTATCGGGTTAAAGAACAATTGTTATTTAAAACACCACTCGCGATAAACCCAATAATCAATTCCAATCCAATTCCAATTAAATACCATTTAATTGGTACACTTCATTAAATCTAAACAAAAAGATTTAATCTTTTTATCAACTAGGTTTAAGAACAGTATTATTGAAGACACCATTCACGACATACCCAAATCCAATTTGTTATTAAATACGAGGCTCTGAATAGAAAATATATCGGCTTATATTCAATAACAAATTCTACGACCAACAAATATCATATTGGAAATAACGACATAAATATATCTTTCAAATTTCCACGACCATATCTGTATAATCACGAAATACAACATCGAAATATTCCAAAGACAATTTCGATTCAAATCCATTTCCACTTTATATATTGGAAATTCTGGTTATTTTCAAAACCATTTCAAATCCAATTTATTTATTTTAAAAATAAATGGGATTATAATTCTAGTTCAAAACTAGTTTATTTCGATAATAATATATTTTTACCTTTTAAAATTTGGAATTTTTCATCCTAATTCTTCACAAATCATTTCTTATGATTTTACACAAATTATTGATATTTTTAATAATTTTATCAAGGCCCGTACAGTCGATTTCCATCAGCGGCCAACGAACTTCACTTATAGCGACCTTTTCCAAATTTGATTTGGACATAATTCCAAATCCAACCATTCGATTTCACATCACTAACATTCGTTAGAAAGCACTTTTCGATATGAACCCAACGGTTCTAGTTTTAGGAGAATCCGACGGTCAGTTCTCATGTAATATCCCTTCGAAGTTAATGGTCAAAATTCGCGAACTGCCGCGGCACGGCGCATTCTATTCAGGCCATTATATATATATATATATAATATTTATCATATATATTTCGCGATTTCTTTTTAAAACGTATTTTATAAATCGTTTTAAATTCGTTTTCAAAACGATTTCAACTTCATATTCAATTTCTAATCAAAATTGAATATTCCACATCATCGATATAAAAATGATGATATTTTCAAAACGTTATATTTTGAAATCACTTTCTTTTCTATGTTCGTTATAAAAACGAATATAATCGATATAAATATCGTTCGCATCAAAATGGCGCATATCTAGCCAACACGACTTTATATATTTCAATAACTTCGTTATTCTATTCAAAAAAACAATATTTTCTTCAACACATGAATATATATATATTATTCAACACATGAATATATATTTCTATTCAACACATGAATATATATATTTTCTATTCAACACATGAATATTTATTTCTTATTTTCCAAATTGGAATGAGGCCCAATCAATTACCATATAATGTTAATTATATGGATACCATACAACACATGTATATAATAGCAACGATAAATAATCAACCATCATCCAAAGTGCACCACACAACTGCATAAGCATTAAATATAAATAATTAACGCTTACACAGTCTGTCAACCCATCGATTGACATACAACTAAACAGTCGGGATTAGTGTACATCAAATATCATCCCAATACCCGTGTGGGGTTTCAAATCAACAAACACAGATTTTATTTGCGTAGTTGGGCGATGTGTAAAATTTATTTCCCAATCAATATCAGTCAAATCAGTGTATATAAACAAATCGTCCGATTTGTTTATAAATATTTATTTCATATACACGTTAAAAAATATATTTTTAACTATAAAATATTTTCCACTATGAAATAATTTATTTCATTTCATATCACACAATCAAATTTCACAACACAGAAATCAAACAAACAAGTCATCCATGGTCTGTGGACGACGGATGTCGGGTGCTGCTAAGCATCGTCTGCATCCTAGTATATATTTCAACTAGAAATAGAAATAAAAGTGAGGAGTTCTCACCGAAAAGCTAAACCAAACGCCACGACTCTTCATATGTAAAAACCTTCATCGTGCTCGGCTTTTGTCAATTTCATTGTCCGTAGCCACTACATATATAAAAATCACATTTTTATATTATCACTTCATGTATAAAAATTATATTTTTATATCGCTCTTCTTTTCGTAACAAAGATTATATTTTTATCTCGTTCTTTTCATAACAAAGATTATATATTTATCTCGTTCTTTTCATAACAAAGATTATATTTTTATCTCGTTCTTTTCATAATTAAAAATCAACTCTTTACTATGTAAAAAAAAAAATCAAATCTTTATCATATTCAAACTCAAATCTTTCCTTCATGAGAAGCCATATTTTTCTACATGAAATACCTCATTTTTCATACTTGAAAAATCTCATTTTTCATCTTTATAAACAATGCAGTTTCAGTTTTAATAAAAAACGTAAATTCAGTTTTATTTGTAAAAATCTATTCTCTTTATTCATAAAAATCCATACTTTTTATTCGTAAAAATCTATATTGTTAAAAAAATCCTACATTCCTATTTTACAAAGATTGTAACTTTTTATTTTATAAAACATATAAAAATATAATATATTAAAATCACTCACTGTGTTATCAAAATTGGGGGAGGATTTCGGCGTCGGAGCGGGCCTGAGGTGGGCTTCCGGTGATCGACAATGGTGATAAGGGGCGGCAGCGGCTGATTCTGGGTTGTGGGGTTTGGGTTCGAGTGGCTTTGGGGTGGAGACGGAGAGAACGTAGGAGGGGGTGGGGTCACGAACAGTGAGGGGGCGCCAGCACCCACGGCGACGCGGTGAACGAAGGGGAGGCGGCGACATGATTCATCGACCTCGTTTTCTTTATTTTTTTTATTTTAATTCTGAACGGGGGAGAGAAATAGAGTGGGGGGTTATTATAATTAATTGTTTAATTAATTTAATTCTCTAAGAGTTGACTTTTCGTTCTAACCCAAATTGAGACCCAAAGACTGTCACCTCTAGCTAATTACCCTCATTCTGAACACAATGGTATATGTTTCGCAAGCCAATTCTCTTGTTACTATCAATTTCCGTTCAAATTAAAATATAAATCAACGTATATTGAATTTGAACGCACATTTCAATTTACCGGGGCCACATATTAACTCTAAAAATTCCCGAAAAATTATTTCTAGCTTCGTATTGACGATACGGTCCTAACAAAACTAGTTTCGTCGAATTCTGAGACTGTTTGAAAAATGGCCATTTTCCATTCGATCGAAATTAACTAAAACTGTTAAAACACATTTAACTTCACCACGCTCACTTATTTATTCAGAAAATTATGAATTTTGAAACCTAGCAATAATTTGACATCCCGGATCTAACAAAAGTGGTTTCGTTGAAAACGAAGGTCGTTTGCAAAATTTATATTTTTAAGGGCTAAAATTCCATAGCGACTATTCTGAAATTTCAATTGGACATAACTTTTTATCCCCGCTGTGAAATTTTGATTTTTCGGATTCATTGGAAAGATATTCTCAAATAGATTCTAATATTTTTGGTTTCACCAAAATCTGGTTTATTTTAAATCCTGTACAATCATTTGAAATTTGAAATCGAATTTTCGAACTACCGCGCCATTTTCAATTCCTTTTATAATTAAAATAAAATATTTATATTCCAACGACGATTCAAATAAAACTATACGTTCTAATTCTATTCAAAATAAATTTATCGTCGCTATTATTTAAAATAATTTATTTTAAATATTCAAATTTCACTAAAACTGCCAAAATAAAAATTTTAAACTGGCTCAGATTTTCCGGGTTGTTACAATCTCCCCCACTTAAAACTTTTCGTCCCCGAAAAGGAACAAAGCTGAAAGTTGTTTAACAAACAAACTCAACTTCCATTGTTTTCTTTACGGCTTAATTTTCTTCAACTTTTTAGTTTCTAAGAACTTTTCAAATTTCTCAAAAATTTGGCTAAAACCCTAAATTTTCGAAAAATTTCGCCATAACCTCCCCTGCACCGGGGACTTCGGGATATTTCTAATAGCCTCCCATGACCCTCATTAATCCAAAAAGAAAAAGAAACAGCCAAGCGGCTAACAAATCGGCTCATAAAATCATCAAAAACCCAAGAAATACAATGTACCTATTTGTTGGGCAAACAATTTTATTCCTCTTCTCTAGCCTCCTTGCTATGACCTGTTCATTGTAAGTACATGTATACGTATGCAAATGCGACAAATTTTCAATACAATTCACTATTTGATACAATTTGGCTAAATGGTTGAAATTTTAATTAATCAACCAATAATCAAACAAGACAATCAGCAACCAATTTGTTGATTATCATTTCAAATTTATAATTTTGATATATAGTCAAAAATCACATTTTTTGGTGCCAAATCACAACAATAGGCCCTATCTAATTTTGGTACTCACACCAGTCAATAGGAATCATATAGATATCCCACCTTCGACACTTGGATATAAATGCTGATGATGATGCACCATCATCATGATTATCCCCGGGTGACTAGAGTGCGATTTTATATCTATCCAGTATATTAAAACTTCAAATACACACGGATCAGATGTATACGCAAAATATTTATATACTGGATTGTCCAAATCAACTCAAATAAATATTCAAATATGAATAATCGATTTAAATTTTCAAAACAAAAATCGTTTTCATTTTAAAAATATACTCTTCACACTAGTTCTAGGATATTACTGATCCTATCCCTAACGAGTCACTCTCGTTGGATAATACTAATCCAATCTCTGATGAATTCTTTCGTATGGTTCTAATGTGTCTTGTTCTCTGAGCTTTGTAAACCAAAGCTCTGATACCAACTGTAAGGACCCGTAACTTCCCCATGAAGGAAAGCCCGGATACTTTGGGAATAACACACAAAAGAATGCAAACATAAGAACATTTTATTGTTTAATACAACAATTCCATTGGAATATTAGAATATTACAGAGTATAAATAAATATTACACATTCGATAAATATCAGAAATTACAATACATTACATAGCGGCGGAAAATAATACAAAACACAACTAAAAGTAATACACGGATACAGAGCTTTCCGAGTACCGTTCCAGCTGTAAATCAGGATCCTGTGAATATAAATCTGCAAAACAAAAACTACTAGCTGCCCGTGTCAAAATAAGGGCCCCCAGAGTTTAAGTTAAAACAATAAACTCTAGGTCAGTCATATGACTGGTGTGAGAACTAAAACAGTTATTAATCTTTATTTTATAGTTAGGTAAATCAAGGGACCACGCCGTATAACACGAAACGGGTTTCCTCCCAAGAATGCCAGTGCATAAAAAACATCGCAATGCTAAATAAAGAAAAATGAAGCTATTATAAGACCCAGGTCCCATCACATAATGCAACACAAGCCGGAGGATAGGGTTTTACCTTATAATAGCCAAAGAATGCTTGGTACATTTAAAATCAGATTATTTTGATATTAATATAAGTGTATAGTGTCAAAACAATTTCAATCATAAATATCAATCATAGACAGCATGGGTACCATATATCATGCCGCCATACAAGGCTCTACAATCAAAACCCGCAAAGTCACGTATTTGGAAATTGGATTTGCATCTATGAACCAAGGCAAAAGATAGTCCTCTACCGAATTCGAGACTCTCTAGCCCAAGCCTTAGGCTACAGCCGCAACTGCACCTAGGAGCCACAGGGCCGGTCCACCGATGTGGATTAAAAAGCCTGAACACTGCGTTTCCCCCCCCCCCCCCTTTGGGGCGTAAATGAGCCAAATGACTCCATCGGCTCCACATAGTCATCGATATATCCGAGGCGCCACACAACAGCAACAACCACACAGGTGAAAATAATATAAATGTCAGGGCTGGTAGGTCACTAACACCACCCTAGCTAGAAAGAAACGCATGCCCTCCCTGGAACCTTCTCCCATTTCAGGTTCACAACCGGGGTGTGAGGCTCATGAATCAAAGCTACACAAAGCTATGCCACACTGGTCGTGCTTTGATCATCAACCACAAGACTCTACTTTTCAACAAAATCCTTGATTATTTGCCACTTAGGCATGCAACATAGGCAATTCACTCCACGCATTTGATATCCATCAATATATAACCCCTGAGCTCGTACGTCTCAGAGAAGGGCGTTAAGAAAGAGAATAAATTCTCCGCCGCCAAACTGATATATATTTAATAGAAATCAATCACACAAAATAAAATCCAATGTCAGACACACAGTCCATTTACAAGTTCGTTCTGGGTCTGAACGAAACCAGAGGCACCTTGTACCTCGCATATCTATCGATCTCCAAGTACGTCTGGACGATCACCAACTGATTCCCTCCTCTTGGGTGTACAGCCCAATCAAGATCATCAGTAATCAATCAAACGATGTGAAGACCTCCAGTCTTCACCACCGTCTTCATCCTCGACACCACGTCGAATCAGTTATTCAGAATGGGATAAACCCGGTTTTTCCGAATAACTTGCGTATATAATAAGCAAGTGTTGCACAAACACAACATACACATCATTCCAATTCAGAGTATTCTTTTATTCAAATATTCTTATACTTTGGGAAAGGATCCCATTAATTTTATCAATGATAAATACTTTAAATTTATTCCTTAATCTTCTTTGAATATCAATTCAAATTAGTCGGGATTAGCGAACCCCACCGAAGTAATCATTTATTTTATTTCCCAATCCCAACCTATTAATCCCATGAAGTAAAACTGGTCATACTTCATATCTAACACCATGGTGTTATCGGTTAATTCAATTACCATTTCATGTTCAAATCTAATTAAAGATTTAACTATCGCCTGGAGCAAAACTGGTGATACTCCATTCTCGATCATTCCAATCTAATTAAAGATTCATTAAAACTCCACTTAGTTTGAATCTTCCCAGAAATCAATATGCTGTCTTTAACTGGGTTAAAGAACCAATGTCATCTAAAACACAGTTCATGAAAAACCCAAAATCACATCACATTAATTATCGGGTTAAAGAACAAGTGTTATTTAAAACACCGTTCACGATAAACCCAAAAATCAATTCCAATTAAATTCCAATTAAATACCATTTAATTGGTACACTTCATTAAATCTAAACAAAAAGATTTAATCTTTTTCTCAACTGGGCTTAAGAACAGTGTTATTGAAGACACCATTCACGACAAACCCAAAACCCATTTGATATTAAATACAAGGCTCTGAATAAAAAATATGTCGGCTTATATTCAATATCAAATTCTACGACCAACAAATATCATATTGGAAATAACGATATAAATATATCTTTCAAATTTCCATGACCATATCTGTATAATCACGAAATCCAACATTGAAATATTCCAAAGACAATTTCGCTTCAAATCCATTTCCACTTTATATATTGGAAATTCTGGTTATTTTCAAAACCATTTCAAATCCAATTTATTTATTTTAAAAATAAATGGGATTATAATTCTAGTTCAAAACTAGTTTATTTTGATAAAAATATATTTTTATCTTTTCAAATTTGGAAATTTTCATCCTAATTCTTCACAAATCATTTCTTGCGATTTTACACAAATTATTGATATTTTAAATAATTTTATCAGGGCCCGTACAATCGATTTCCATCAACAGCCATCGAACTGCACTTACGGCGACCTTTTCCATATTTGATTTGGACAATTCCAAATCCAACTATTAAATTTCACATCACTAACATTCATTAGAAAGATCTTTTCGATACGAACCCAACTGTTCCGGTTTTAGGAGAATCCGACGGTCGGATCTCCCATAAAATCCATTCGAAGTTAACGGTCGAAATTCGCGAACTACCGCGGCGCGGCGCATTCTATTCAGGCCATTATATATATAATATATATAATATATATATTTCGTCGATTTCTTTTTAAAACGTATTTTATAAATCCTTTTAAATTCGTTTTCAAAACGATTTCAACTTCATATTCAATTTCTAGTCAAAATTGAATATTCCACATCATCGATATACAAATGATAATATTTTCAAAATGTTATATTTTGAAATCACTTTCTTTTCTATATTCATTATAAAAACGAATATAATCGATATAAATATCGATCGCGTCAAAATGGCGCATATCTAACCAACACGGCTTTATATATTTCAACAACTTCGTTATTCTATTCAACAAGTGAATATTTTCTTCAACACATGAATATATATTTTATTCAACACATGAATATATATTTCTATTCAACACATGAATATATATTTTCTACTCAACACATGAATATTTATTTCTTATTTTCCAAATTGGAATGAGGCCCAATCAATTACCATATAATGTTAATTATATGGATTCCATACAACACATGTATATAATAGCAATGATAAATAATCAACCATTATCCAAAGTGCACCACACAACTGCATAAGCATTAAATATAAATAATTAACGCTTACACAGTCTGTCAACCCATCGATTGACATACAACTGAACAATCGGGATTATGTACATCAAATATAATCCCAATACCCGTGTGGGGTTTCAAATCAACAAACACAGATTTTATTTGCGTAGTTGGGCGATGTGTAAAATTTATTTCCCAATCAATATCAGTCAAATCAGTGTATATAAACAAATCGTCCGATTTGTTTATAAATATTTATTTCATATACACGTTAAAAACTATATTTTTAACTATAAAATATTTTCCGCTATAAAATATTTTATTTCATTTCACTTCACACAATGAAATTTCACAACACAGAAATCAAACAAATAAGTTATCCATGGTCTGTGGACGACGGGAGTCGGGTGTTGCTAAGAACCGTCTGCATCCTAGTATGTTTTTCAACTAGAAATAAAAATAAAAGTGAGGAGTTCTCACCGGAAAGATAAACCAAACGCTACGACTCTTCATATGTCGAAACCTTTGTCGTGCTCGCCTTTTGTCAATTTCATTGTCCGTAGCCACTACATATGTAAAAATCACATTTTTATATTATAACTTCATGTATAAAAATTAAATTTTTATATCGCTCTTCTTTTCATAACAAAGGTTATATTTTTATCTCGTCCTTTTCATAACAAAGATTATATTTTTATCTCGTTGTTTTCAAAATTAAAAATCTAATCTTTACTATGTAAAAAAAAATCAAATCTTTATCATATTTAAACTCAAATCTTTCCTTCATGAGAAGCCATATTTTTCTACATGAAATACCTCATTTTTCTTACACGAAAAATCTCATTTTTCATCTTAAAAAACAATGCAATTTCAGTTTTAATAAAAAAGGTAAATTCAGTTTTATTTGCAAAAATCTATTCTCTTTATTCATAAAAATCCATACTTTTTATTCATAAAAAATTATACTTTTTAAAAATCCTACCTTCCTATTTTACAAAGATCGAAACTTTTTATTTTATAAAATATATAAAAACCGAAAATTAAATTAAATAATAAATTAAAATCACTCACTGTGTTATCAGAATTGGGGGGAGGAGTTCGGCGTCGGAGCGGGGCTGAGGTGGGCTTCTGGTGATCGACGATGGTGATAAGGGGTCGCGGCGGCTGATTATGGGTTGTGGGTTCGAGTGGCTTTGGGGTGGAGAGGGGGAGAACGGAGGAGGGGTGGGGTCACGAACAGTGAGGGGGCGCCAGCACCCGCGGCGGCGCGCTGAACGAAGGGGAGGTGGCGGCGGGATTCATCGATCTCATTTTCTTTTTTTTAATTCTGAACGGGGGAGAGAAATAGAGTGGGGGTTATTATAATTAATTATTCAATTAATTTAATTCTCGAAGAGTTGACTTTTAGTTCTAACCCCAATTGACACCCAACGACTGTCGCCTCTAGCTAATTACCCCCATTCCAAACACAATGGGATATGTTTCGCAAGCCAATTCGCTTGTTACGATCAGTTTCCGTTCAAATTAAAATATAAATCAACGTTTATTGAATTTGAACGCACATTTCAATTTACCGGGGCCACATATTAACTCTAAAAATTCCCGAAAAATTATTTCCGGCTTCGTATTGACGATACGGTCCTAACAAAACTAATTTCGTTGAATTCTGAGACCGTTTGAAAAATGGCCATTTTCCAGTCGATCGAAATTAACTGAAATTGTTAGAACACATTTAACTTCGCCACGCTCACATATTGATTCAGAAAATTATGAATTTTGAAACCTAGCAATAATTTGACATCCTAGATCCAACAAAAGTGGTTTCATCGAAAACGAAGGTCGTTTGCAAAATTTCCATTTTTAAGGGCCAGAATTCCATAGCGACTATTCTGAAATTTCAATTGGACATAACTTTTTTTCCCCGTTGTGAAATTTTGATTTTTTGGATTCATTGGAAAGATATTCTCAAATAGATTCTAATATTTTTGGTTTCACCAAAATCAAGTTTATTTTGAATCCTGTACAACATTTGAAATTTGAAATCGAATTTTTGAACTACCGCGCCATTTTCAAGTCCTTTTATAATTAAAATAAAACATTTATATTCCAATGATGATTCAAATAAAACTATACCTTCTAATTTTATTCAAAATAAATTTCTCGTTGCTATTATTTAAAATAATTCATTTTAAATATTCAAATTTCACTAAAATTGCCAAAATAAAAATTTTAAACTGGCTCAGATTTTCCGGGTTGTTACAAATAAGCCCAATATAGTCACATGTTATATCCTAGGTTGTAATAGTGTTTCTAACTGATGTATCCTTTTTATACAACCCATTTCCACAAGCCCCTAACATCCTTAGTCGAAACAAACTCCTATCTACAAGCCTCTAACATCCCTAATCGAAACGGACTCCCTACTCAACTTATTAGTTTAATAAATTTAACATAATACATTTAAGTTTATTAACAAGCCCAATATAACAACTTGTCATATTTCTTGGTTGTAATTAACATTTCTAAATAAATGTAATCTTTCTATACAACCACATCCCATGTCGCTTAATTTCCAATTAAGTCCAATTTATTATTGTTTACATGTTTTTCATTTACATGTTACTTAATGTCCAACTAAGTGTAATTCATTCCAATTTATATGTTTTTCAAGTACATGTTTCTTAATGTCAAATTAACATGTTTTCCAAATTACATGTTACTTAATGTCAAATTAAGTGCAATTCATTTTGATTAACAATCCTTTATCTGAATATAGTATTCATTAATTTCCAACATGCCCAAAAATTCACTTTTTGCTAATTTTCATCATCTTACAAATATTACAATTTGTTTGTTGATTATGTCTTTTAATCAGATTTCGACATGCCTCTTTTACTCATATTATTTTATAAATTTACTAATCCCATATTAGTCCACTTTATACCCTTTTCTTCTTATAATCCAATTAAGCTATCACCATCCCATTATGTGGTTAAGCCCAATTTGCACAAAATAAGAACAAATGAAAGGTTTAGGCTCAAAAAGGCCTAAACTTAGCATTATAAATAAAAAAGGAAATGGCCTGATCTCTCATATGTCCTAGGCTCAAATGGACAGAAATATACTGAAATAAAAATAGGGCTAATTACAGAACTACAATAAAGTTTCATACAAAGAAACAAGCTGTAGATAACTGAAAAAAGTACAATAATGGATTTACTAAAATAGACAAAAGGGAACATAAATGAGATCTAAGAAAAAATATTTACAGATAAAAGAATTATAGATAGTTGGATCTGCAAATTAGCGTCAAATGAACTGGATCAATGTATAACTACAGAAAGATTTAGATCTGTAACACTATAACAACTACTATATCAATTTTAGCCTCATTTTGGAGGAAATCTTGTAATCAAAGTAATACTCACAAAAATCTAAGAAAATCCAATAAGCCTCTGTAGATCCCCTCTATCTATGAATATCCCATAGAAACATGTATAGGACCAAGCCTCAATACTCCATTAAAATCATATTTGAGAAGAAGGTTATAATGGCGTGGTGAAGATTAGGTTAGGTTTTTAAAGATATTTATAATAGATCATGGTGTCTAGGTTCATTGGATTTTATGTTTAGATTTTAGGCTATTAGATTAAGAAGGATCTGGAAGCAAAAGCCAAAAATAGAGCTCGAAACGTGTCTGGCAGCAATGTTGCTAGGTCACGTCTTGGTCGACCCACCCGTTATGTGGGTTGTCAAAGTGGTCGACCCACTTGGGTCTTTTAGTCAACCTAATGGTCGAACCAGCTTGGGTCAATTTTTTTAATCTTTAAACAGTTATAACTTCTTCGTTATAAGTTTGATTTCAGCAAACCAAAAATCTATCTTAATCAGAATTTCATAACGGACCCGATTGCACCATTACCTAATTCTCAATATTTTTCTGATTAATATTTATTTTCTCAATTTATTCTTTAATTAATTCATTCATTAATTAATTATTGTTTATTAAAAAATTTATGTTATTATACCTTCTCCATTATTTCCTTCGTCTAAAATTTTAGGTATAATAATATAAATCCTAATTCTAAAAATTGAATAATTGTGGATTATAAATTGATGAATAATTTATATTATATGACATTATTAATATATTAGTTGATATAGGTATATAATTAAATCCGTAGTTTAGAAAATAAGTTGATTATGGATTTGAAATTGATGGTTATTGAATATTAATCGATTATAATAGTTTTTTAGTTGATTTGTGGATGTTAACTAGTGGTCTGATTGTTTGATCTGTAATAAAAATTAGAGTTGATTTAATATCTAAAAAATAGCATATAATTATTGATTAATACGTCTATTGATAAGTTTAGAGAATGCTTTATTATGAAAAATAATGTTTGTTATAGCTTATGTAGAAATTTACATATAATTATTTCTTAGTATGTTGTTTGACTAGTATGTTAAACATAACTAATATTTTTTGTTAATTAATATAGGTGAATTATATTTGTTGGTAATTAAAATAAAATAAAATAAATTGGTATGGCAAATAAAAAAATTATTTTATTTTATTATTATTAATGATAACTTCTAATTTTAGTTTACAAAATCAATGAATTAAAAACTAGATAGTTAAATGAATTCTAAAATGCGTTTTAAAGTTTCAGATTTAGTTAGTAAAATATTTAGATAGTTGAACGAATATAAAATTTTGAAATGAATATAAAATAACAAATATTCTACTGAAATCGATTTTCTAAAAAAGAACTAAGAAATAAAGTTTATGGAGATATGAGAATATTGATATTTCCGTTGTATCTTTGCTTGTGGATGATATATAGGAGATTATATGATGTATGTGTTGGTAGTAATTGTGAAATTGTGTTTGTATGTGTTGTGGATGAAGTGGATATGTATATTATGTTAGTTTTGTTGTTCGAAGGTTTTAAAGTAAGCCAATTATGGAAGTCAGTTCAAGATTTGCAACGGCTAGTGACGTCATTATAGATACAGGCTGGTGTTGGCTAGCATTGACAAGCACCCTTCTATTTCTAGTACAGTGACAACAAGAGGTGGCTAGAAACACCCATTCAATCACCTATAAAATGCTATGCATTTGAAATTCTGACACTAACTGTCCGTAGTATGGCGATGAAGTCGTTGGTAATGTCATCGCTGCTAATGACAAGTTTTTTTTGTTGTGGTTCTTAGTGTCATCTAGCGACTGCTGCTGATGGATATTCATCGTCGCAAAAGGAAGTCTTTTTTATAGTGTGTGGTTAACTATCATTCGAAGAATTAATCCAACAATTAACTAATATATGCATAATAGATTTTTAATACGGGGAGTAAATGAAAAAAGGTAATTAATATGCTTTCAAAAAGAAGATCGGTAGGCAAACTGGATTGGAGATTAGCAATTAGCGAAATCATTGTTAACTTTTTTGATTAGAGGCTTGTTAGAGGTTAAGAGGATATTTTTTTTCTTATTAGATATTGGTTAAAGGGGAGTGGTATGAAAAAACATCAAGTAACCCGGAAATAGTTAATTATTTTATAATAACTAAATAAAAAATTTAGTCACTAATTATGAACCATTTGCTAATAAGTAAATTAATACTCATAATTAGGAATTCAAATTCGAATTAAACTTCAAACTATAGTCTAAAGTTAGTATTAATTGTCTAAAAGAAATAAAAAATGCAAATACACATAACATAAATTCAATAATGCCCAACCTTAGATGTACTCGACGTTTTCTTGAAACTCATCTGAGCTCCTTGCTTTGATGCTATTGCCTAACCACTGAGTTGCTTGCAACCTATCGGACTATACTACTTTTCCATCTTATTATATTTTACTCATATTTAGCTAAGCGACATAAATCCTAATGAAAGACAGGCCATTTTTTGCTATGGATCAATTATTTGACGTGCTGGTTTGGGTATGTGACTATTGACTGTTTTCTCTATGAGTTTTGGTTTTTACGCTGTTTGGTGCTAGTTGGTCTGTTGTTTAGCATTGTCTGTGCTTGGGTGATGGTTTTCGAACTTTGAATGTTAACATTCGGGTGTAGAATGTTTGTTGTAGTATGTGTTGTAGTGTTGCTATGAGTTTTGTGCTAGGCATTTTCGGTTATAGTTTTGCTTTGTGATGTCGAAGTATTTTTTCCTGCACTGTTTTTTGGGTTATAGGTTGTTGGGAGTAGAGGAAGAGTTTTTAGTGATGTTTGCTTGATGTGCCTGTGAGGCTGTGACCATTGAATGGATTGCTTTGGCAGTCGAGTTTGCAATTTCTAGTTTTTGTCTTGTGCGACTTGTGATCGATGGTGTAGTAAAGTAGCTGCTTTGATTAGATAATGCGAGGTAGAGACCGCTTCGATAGTTGGTAGTGAAATTAGAATCCAGTTTGCTTAGTTTTCAAGTAATAGTCTATTTCGTTTTATCTGCATTTTACTATTTCAAAGTCATACCCTAAGTGGCGGTCGTTTAGTTTATCCTAACCAATATTTATTGTGGCTTCAGCATTGTAAAATGTCTAAAAGAGGATAAACATTATGTCTATTTTTTTTACTTATTATTTGTTATAATGAAAAGTGGATGATCCATTTTAAAATTTTGTTGTCTCTACCAAAAAAACCAATGATGTACTGGTAATATCCTCAATAATGTTTCGACCATTTACCACTGCATCATTTATGTTAAATAATCATAATTCTATCGAAAATTCCTTCAAGAGATAAATTTTGTTATCTCTACAATGTCATATTGGCCAAGTTCGTGTACTAATCTTGACGGACCAATACATCCTCCAACTAATGATTTCCACAGTAAGGGGCTTCTCTGTGTGCAAAAGAACTTGACAACTTGAAAGTCATTCTTATTTCTATCATTTCCAATAACATATGTACATCGTCAGGGTCTTCGATTAGCATGTGTAGTGATATGAATGTTAGTAAAACAACGTAATGAAAAAGCTCCGTCCACATCAATATCAATATTCGAGGCTAGTTGAGCCGAGACCTCTGATTATGTCTATTGATATTTTTGGAAAACTGAAAGATTACTCCATTCTGAAGGCACCAGTTCCTCATTCCATACTCCTTATGGAGTGAGATTTAATGATGTTCTTAAAAGACCATATTGTACTTCAGTCTCGGTTTTAGTTGGAGAAGGGTCAATCTGCATGGAGATCAGGACATTTTTGCTAGTGGTGATATTCCTACATATTTTCATTGAATAATCCAAATATGGAACTAGTGCAAGTATCCATTTTTTGACAATATTTCTAACTCTTGATAAAAAAAAAATATTCCATGGTTGAGAATAATAGTTTTATCGGAACTAAAAATATATCTAAACCGGATGAGCCCATCAATCATTATCAACAACTACTGTATTAGTCTATATTTTTAACATACCAAAGTTTTGATGTGCAATACCTCCCACCTTGTGAATTCTTTATGATTAGTGTTGGGTTTGTTCTTTTACATCTACAACATCTAACACTTGAGTCGGTTTCTAGAACGAGTTTGATTTATCAACAAATTTATAATAACTTCTCATTTCTCTATATTTCTATGTTGTGAGGGATGTTGAGAATGCGAACTATGGATCTTAAGGCAAATTTAATACTAGAGGGGGATGAATAGCGTTTAATGGAATTTGTGAATTTTTTTGAAATATTTTTGAATATACCAGAATCAAATGCAAATCATAGATGTGAAACAATCACAGAATCAATCACATATGCAAATATTAAGTAAAAGCATAAAAGGAAAGAATACATCGGGATTTTATACTAGTTCGGGGTTACCTTACATCCAGTTCCACACGAATCAGGTGTGACGACCCAAACTTCCCAGTAAAGGAAAGGCTGGATTGCTTTGAGAACAACACATATCAGAACATAAACTGAAGAACATTTTATTGCTGGTTACAACTATTACATCAGAGTACAAGAATATAACAGAGTATGAATACTTATGACACAATAGAAATATAAGGATATCAGAGATTTAAATTACATTTAAATAGCAGCGGAAAAATAATACAAATATACAACTGAAAGGAATACACGGGTACAGAGCTTTTCGAATACCGCTTCAGCTGTAAACCAGGATCCTGTAAATATATCTGCAAAAAGCTACTCGACTGCCCGTGTGGAAAATATGGGCACCCGAGTTTGCCAGTGAAACAAACTACAGGTCAGTCATGGGACTGGTATGAGAAATCTTAACTTAACTTATCTAATAATAAGGCTAATCACAGGACCACGACGCTAACGCGGAACGGGTTTACTCCATTGGATTGCCAGTGCATAAAATAAAGTAAATCGTTAAACATCGTAATGCTTTTTAGAAAAATGAAACCATTATGAGACCCAAGTCCCATCACACAATGCAACGCAAACCGGAGAATAGGGTTTTACTTTATAATGGTCAAAAGATGCTTGATACGATAAAATGGATTTAATATTAGTGTGTACATGTTTTAACAAAAACATTTCAATCGTAATGTATCAATCCTAGACAGCATAGTACCCCATCCTACTATGTCGCCATACTAGTTCTACAATCAAAATCGCAAGGTCGTATTGGAAATTGGATTTCCATCATGAGTCGAGGCTAGGGGCAAGCTCCTCTCCAATTCGAGACACTGTAGCAAATGCCTCAGGATCCCCCGCAGTGAACCCTTGGATCTTCAGGGCCGGTCCCCACATATCGGCAGTGGATTGGTTATGCCTGAACACACGCTTCCCGGTTCCTTTGAACCTATAGTATGACCACTAACGGCCTATAAAAATCCGAGGCGCCTCAAAATCCGACATCCACATAAGTGAAATGTCAGCCAGTTTAAGCACTGAAACCACTCCTAGCTAGAAAGAAACGTGTGCACTCCATGCAGTCCTAATCTCGTTTTTGACTCATACCGGGGTGTGAGGCTCGCGAAGTCACGATATACACAAAGCTATACCGTAATAGGCTATAATTTGATCATCCCACAAGACCCTTCTTTTCAACAAAAGCCTTGATCAATTGCATCTTGGCGTGCCACATTGACAATTCACTCCATGCGATCAATCACTATTAATACATACCAGGGTGTTAAGCAGAGAATAAATTCTCCACCACCAATCAGGTATACACCAATAAAAATCAATTTAATTCGCCTGGAACGAAATCCAATGTCAGACACGCATCCATTTATAAGCCTATGCTCTGGGTCTGAGCAAAAGCCAAATCCGAACAATCAACAATAGTCAGGACGGCCACCACTGAAGCCCCTTCAAAGTAGCTACTCCCATAATGGGTCTCAGTAGCAACACATCCATCTGATGTGAAGATCATCGGTCTTCAACCATCATCTTCATCTTCGACTCTTCATCGTCGTAGTAATTATTCGGAATGGGTTAAACCCGGCCTTTCTGAATAACTCGCGTATCTTTATAATTAATAATCAAGCGCTATAAAAACACATCCAATGCCTCATTCCCATCCAGAATATTCTTCTAAATAAAATATTCACATTATCTTATCAAAGATAAATTCTTAAAATTTATTCTTAAATCTTTCTTTTAAAGATTTATTAAAACCCCAATTTGGTTTTAAATATCAAAAATCATTATTCAATGTTTATTTACATTTAAGAAATTTATCTGGGTTAAAGAACTAATGTCATTTAAAACATAGTTCACAATAAACCCAAAATCGTCTCCCATCAAAATATGGAATCTTCACAGAAATCAAATCAAAATATAATCGTTATAAATTTCTGTATCCGACCAATAATATAAATGGAATAACGGCAAAACCTCTTAAATTCCATATGTAGTATCGGTATTCTTTTATAGAAGCTTATCTCGGTTATAATTAATTCGAATTCTATTCAACTCCAATTTAATATATTAAATTGGAAAAACTTGGCTTTTGGAAAATCCCCATTTAAATCTTAATAAAAGGTTTATGAATTTCAAATCATATTTTCACTGTCAGTTGGGTTAAAGAACATATGTCACTTAAAACAGGGTTCACAATAAACCCAACTCACATTTCATCTTATTTCAATTACTAAATATAATTGAAAACTTTAATAATCTAAATAAAAAGATTATTCTTTTCATATGGGGTTTAAGAACAGTGTTATTTAAGACACTATTCACGACAAACCCAAAATCCAATTTATTTAATTTAATTTCAATTAAATATTAACCAATTGGAAAACTTCATTAAATCTAAATTTAATGATTAATTCTAGTTGATAACTGGTTCATTTAGATAAAAATATATTCTTCCAAAATATATTCTTTTTCTAAAATATATCTTTTCCTAAGAATATTCTTCATTGGAATGTGACTCAATCAACAACCATATATTGCACGAAATCAACAAGCATGATAAATAATTATCAAACATCCAATAAATCAACCAAAGTGGATTCTACACTAAATATTGGGACTAGTGTAGATTAGATATCATCCCAACACCCGTGTGGGGTTTCATCAAGCAATCAAATAATAAATTATTTGTGCACTTGGGCGATGTGTGAAAATTATCGACCCAATCACATAAACAAGTCAGATGACTTGTAAATGGAAGTGTAATATTAAATTTGGATATAATAACAATATATTTAACACATCAAACATTTCCACATCTCAGACATACATCTCAATTCTTTTTATTGTGAACAATTGACAATAAAAATCTAGTCTTTTATTTCTTTTGTGTAATCCTTATTAGTGACCAAAAATTGTATATTTTGGTTTAATCATTTTAATGTACAAAAATGGTAATTTTTGTTCCTTTCTTTTAATGTAAACAAAAATGTAAATTTTGTCTAATCCTTTTAAATAAACAAAAATGTAAACTTTTTCCTTAAATCCTTCTTAATGATCAAAATTGTAATCTTCCTTATAAATGACAAAATGTGTATTTTTACTTCATTCTTTTCAATGTGACAAAAATGTCCATTTCTAATTCATTCCCTTTAATGTATAAAAAAAAT
Organism: Allium sativum; assembly: GCA_030737875.1. Lineage (NCBI taxonomy): Eukaryota > Viridiplantae > Streptophyta > Magnoliopsida > Asparagales > Amaryllidaceae > Allium > Allium sativum. The sequence continues at coordinate 632,749,544 of CM060920.1, forward strand.
ACATTTCTAATTCATTCTCTTTAATGTATAAAAATATACATTTCTAATTCATTCTCTTTAATGTATAAAATGATGATTTGTTTATTAGCTTTTAAAGCAAACGAAATGATGATTTTGTTTATTTACTTCTAATGCAAACAATATGAGAATTTCGTTTATTAACTTTTCAATATAAACAAAATGAGGATTTTGGTTATTAACTTTTCAATGTAAACAAAATGAGGATTTTGTTTATTAACTTTTCAATGTAAACAAAATGAGAATTTTTCCTTCATTCTTTTCAAATAAACAAAAATGTGATTTTGTCTTTTCACTAATCATATTTTGACAAAAATATGAATTTTGTTTGCTAATCTTTTCTTTCTCTAATTTCACATTTTCATATAAATGTAATTTCTGTTTTCTAATATAGCATTTTGACTAAAAATGTAACTTTACTTTTATGCAGCATTTTTGACTAATGACATTCTTTTAATTCATATGTCATTTCTAAGTAATGACATTTCTATATAATTAACATTTCTATATAATGACATTTTAAATAATGACATTTTTATATAATTAACCTAACACAACCTAAAAATATGACATTTTATTTTTAACCAAAATGACATTGATGATTCCATACCCATTTATTTAACAAAAGTGGCAATTTGTTCTAACACAAATTTTATTCGCAAAAGTGTGATTTTTGTTTTGACACAATTTCTCTTAACAAAAATATGATTTCTGTTTAAATCCAAACTAACCAAACATGAACACCACAACCATCGTAATCAACAATTCAAATATCATACATCGCAGATGTGGATTAATTAACACACATATATGGAATTTAAATAGCAAGAAATAATTAATATTTTTAATTATTTTTAAATATAAATATCTTACCAATCGCTTTCCACTTTTCCAAAATTTAGATGAGCTCTAAATCAGTTCCCGTCAGTTCCATCACGTACATCTCTGCTTCACGATTCCAGCGTTTTTCATTTCGCTGAATTTCGTTATCAAACGAACAAGTTATGGTTTTTACAAACATTGAATTACACGGATTAAATTAATTAAATTAATTCTCTGTCCTTTATTACCCTTATTAAAATATGGTCGTTCCCTTCTTCATTGTTTTTCTATCCATCGTCATTTGCATTGAACCCATCAGCTCGGCTTCAGATTTCCGTCGTCGCACGCTGATCGAGGCACCGGAGCAAAATCAGACGCCACCACGAGGTCGGCCTTGGCCACCTCCTTCACGCCCTAAAAGTCACCCAACTCGAGTTCATCATTTGGCAGCAGCACGCACCCGAAACCGCCAACATCATCACCAAAATTTAGGCCATCCTCTCTATTAAATTAGATCATAGCCGTACATCGCGAAGAGCTCATCCTCCTCTACAATTTACTTTTGGAGATTTTGGATTTCATTGATTGTTTAAGAAGAAAAGTGGGATTAAAATTCTGAAGAGCATGGCCACTGATTTGGATATACGACGGCTGCTTGTTTGATTAGGGATTAGGGTTTGTTTAGGCCATATTTATACAGTATATGTAGCGTATTTTATTTTATTTAATTAATTAATTCAAGAAATTAACTTGTTACACCATCCGAACTCTGATTTAAACCCAACGAGTGTCGCCACCAGCTAATAACCCCCATCCCGGACACAATGGAACATGTTTCGTAACCCAATTCGGCTGTTACGATATGTTTTTCTTTAAATTAAAATTTAAATCATTTAATTATTAAATCCAATCGTACATTTTAAATTACCGGGGCCACATACGAACTCTAAAAGTTATAGAAAAATTATTTCTGACTATGTCTTGACGATACGGTCCTAACAAAACTAATTTCGTCGAATTCTGAGACTGTTTGAAAAATGGTCATTTTCTAGTTGATTAAATTTGACTGAAACAGTCAAAACACGTTTTCCTTTGCCACGCTCACATATTAATTCGAAATTTTTTGGAAAATTAAACTTGACAATAATTCGACATTCTGGTTCCAACAAATGTGGTTTCATCGAAAACCGAGGTCGTTTGAAAAATGGCTATTTTTAAGGCCAATATATTATATTAATATATATATATATATATTCTACAGCGACTTTTCTAAATTTTAAACTGGACATAACTTTCAAATTATAAAGTGAAATTTCAGTTTTTCAGATTCGTTAGAAATTTATGATTAAACAGATTTAAATATTTTTGGTTTCGCTCAATTCTGATTTATTTTGAATCCTGTACATTCAGTCAAAATTTAAAATCAAATTTTCAAACTGCAGCGCTATTTTAAACTCCTTCTATAATTAAAGTAAATTTATTTGTTTTAAAATAATTTTTTAGTCGTTCTTAGTTAAAATAAATTATTTTAAATATTTAAAATTCATTAAAATTTCTAAAATAAAAAATTTAAATTGGCCCCGAAATTCTGGGTTGTTACATCAGGGTTGAGCAGATTTCTTTTCAGATAATCTTCAATATTACAATCCTTATTTTTAGGGCCACGAGGTCCACCCTTACCTTCTGCTAAGCACAGAAAGCTCTCTTGATTTGGCTAGGATACGAGATCACCTAATTTGTAACAACCCGCATTTTATGTATCGGAAGATCGTAAAATATTTTCTTTTTATTCTCTGAGGGTTGGATCATTCTCATCTTTTGATATTTTGCTTATGGGGATGTGAGACATGTCCATAATTTTTACCAATTTTGTTTTTGACCATTTTGCCCCTGTCAGTTTTGTACATGGCATAACTTTTGACTCAGGTCGAAGCAGAGGGCGAAACCTGTGCCATTGGAAATGAAATGATGATTGTCTTTCCATAGAGTGGTTACATTAAAGATTTGGCTTGGCAGTTTGGGAGAAATTGATGTTTTATGGTTTTTAAATTGGCTGTCTAGGTTTGGTAAGCAAAAATGGACTGAGTAGGGAAGGCCCATTAGGGGGTTGGTGGAAGCTATAAATAAGGAGTACGGGATATGAGAAAGGGTTTGAGTTTTCCATTCTATCATTGGGAGGTCTTGAGCTCCTCCTTCCTCTAACACCTTTCCACCATTAAAAATCCAAATCCAAGGAGGGAAATCATAGATCTACACCATTGGAGGCTAGATATACATTAATTGAGGCAAGAGTTCATTGGATCAAGAGGTTTGGTGTGAGATGCTTGCTGTCTAGATTCAAATTTCTATCATTTTAGCTTGTTTTGGAGAATCGGTGAGTGATATGCATCTCTCACAGGAATTCAATGAAGTGTATGATTGTTTGTTCATGATTTTCCATCGAATTCAAGTGTTTTCTCATAGATCTACACCATTATATGTCCATTTTCATATGAATCACCCTATTATCATACTTAGCAAGTATGTACTATAATTCCATGCTATTTCATACATTTGTGCAAGTTAGATCTCTCATTTGATCATATGTTCATTTTAATGATTTGGTGAAATTTACATCATTTTAGTGATAATCGTCATATTCAAGTTGTTAGCGATGTTATGAAATGTTTATGATTGGATTTGGTAAATTGGTTGAGTTAATTTCGTCGGAATCGTGATTTGGCAAGATTTTGGTCGGAATCGTAGTGGAAATGGAAGGGTGCAGGAATTAGGTCAGCCTAATCGGGTCGTGTCAGTCTCAATTCGGGTCGGTCGGTGTTTTCTGGTATGTCTGAAGTACAAGGGTAGTACGAATAACAATACTTGGTGGAGCACACATGTTGGTCGGTCGGTTTGAATTGGGTCGGGTCGGTACTAAAGTGGCTTGGCCACGATCTGGTCAGTCCGGGAGTTGAAGGGTGACGGTTATATCGGGTCGGCCTTGTCTGGTCGGGTCGGTCCTGTTTGAAGCAAAGGAAGGAATCTGATCGTGTCGGCCTGAACTAGTCGGGTCGGCCTTGTACCCCGGTAGGTCATTTTTTTAGCAGCGCTTTAAAACGCTGTGGTTGACAGTGATAATGCTATGGTTTGTTTTCAATGGGGTCATTTTCTTAAAAAGTACGTGTTTCGGGTATAACCTGGATTTGAAGAAAAGTGCTTGAAAAGAAAAATCGGGGGTAACCCCCCGAACCCTACTCAAGCTGCAGCGCAGTAGTGTAACTTGGCTCGGTGATGGTGATAACTTCGAGGATAATTCAAGTGGGAATATTCGAAGTGTTGAATGTGTTTGTTGATCGGTGTAGAACAACGAATGAGGTGACAACTCAAAGGTTGTGAGTTGGTGGATAATGGTTGCTCGAGAAGGTTGCTTGGGCTATTAAAAGTCATCAAGTTAGATGACTAGAGATGATAAGGCTAAGAGATTATCATTGTCATAAGTTCTAGTAGGCTCAAAGCAGGGGTACAATGGGGACACCCAAAAGACTGGTTGTAGGTCGAGTATCCTGGGTATCATTGAAAGACCTAGTTGTCAAGGCTGGACATACATACGTATCGTTGAAAGGCGTATGGGGATTATGCTAGAACTGGGGTTAGTATTAGCCTTTGACATATGGCAAGGTAGGTCGTCATATAAGTAATGATGGTTTCAAAGCAGGATTGGCAGTGATAGCCAGAGTCAGTCATGGATGATTGGTTATTTTGTTTGTACTGTCTCATTCAGATTGTCCAACGTCGAAGGAGATGTTCCTTGGGTGCTTGTCTGATATTGGTTTAGGCCTCTGGGGCTTGTGCTTAAGGGATATTGAATCCGATTAGGACAGTCTACATGATATATATATATATACACTAATAATACAAATACCTTCCCATGGTGAAGCTTTTTTAAACTTCCCGATTCACCCATTCAAATAGGAACAAAGGATTAATTCGTACAAAAGGAAGGAGGGTACATATGTCATTTCTTTTGTCCACGTTCTACTCCCACTAACGCACTTCTCACGGTTTCTTCCCATTTTCCTTTTTCATCCCACTGTCCTTCCCGTTTCTCATTCCACTACTATTTCCATCTTTTCTCACACTTTCCGAAAAAACACCACGTCAATAATGGCAGAAAGGCACGCAAGCTCTGGATTTGAGATGAATCAACGAAATCGACAAATCTGGCACCAGTCGTGCTACCAGATCTGCATCAAAATTGTGACTGTATCTCCTGCCACCATGTTGAATATACAATTCCTCACTTTATATCTCTTCAGTTCAGATGATCCTCAGGTTATCATCTATTACTTATTATCAAAGAGCACGCAATTTTGTTTTATGAAGTTTCCTATGTTTCTATCAGATATTGATGGAGAAAGCTTGGATCTTTCTGATATTTCTATGGCATATTGATGGAGAAAGCTTATATCTGTCTTTGCTAATGGTGGTTGGGTAGAAATATTATGGTACAACATTTGGGTAAGGTTTCCTGCCCCATTTTTCCTTTAACTTGACTTTCGTTTCTTTTAATTACTATTGCTATTTTGTTTCCTATGTTTCTATCAGATATTGATGGAGAAAGCTTGGATCTTTCTTATCTTCGTACGTAATATTGATGGAGAAAGCTTAGATCTATTTTTGCTAATGGTAGTTGGGTAGAAAAAGGCTTGATACTGTGAGTTCTTCTTTTCGTTTTGATAATTTTATCTGTTTTCTGTTGCTCACAATCGTCCATCTTCATTATACATGCCTTGAGTTATGCAATAGTAATGTTTAGTTTTTGTAGTCCAACTGTTTGATGAAATGGCTGATAGTTCTGACCAATTGCTGTACAAAAATATATTATTGGATTCACTTTGTTTGTTTTGTTAAGATTTTAAATAATACAATTTTCCTTCAAAATCATTTACATTATTTGTATGATAGATTCAGCCATGCGTATCAACTATATAAGTACATATATCGTTTTCTGAGGCTTTCATTCTGGATTAGTTTTTCCTTTACAAGTTAATGGTACTTTAAAACAATAATTTTACATTGTACCAAAGAAGATTAGAAGTGTTCTAAAGTAAAAAAGATAAAAATAAAGAAACTAAAACTGCCAAGGAAACTCAAGATGATGACGATAATGGTGTTCTAGGAAGTGAAGGCATGCATGACCGCCTGGTAATCACTTTCAATCACATGTTTAAATGTATTGCATTTATTATAAGGGAAAAATTATTCTAATGTAAGGGATTGAAGGAGATGATATCTTTGTTCTAATATAAGGGAAAAATTATTCTGTACCTTCTTATTTTCATCTCTTTTTTAGATACAAGGAGGAAGCTTCAGGAAAATGCATATGAAGTTTCTTATGAGTTGGTAAAACATTCGAAAGTTGAGGACAAGATTGAAGTTGTTTCAAAGTGTTTTGTTGTGTGAGTCTGACGTTGTTAAGAGGTATATATGTTTAATTTGATTTTATACGTTGTTTTTGTTAGATATAGCTTGCGTTGTTTATTTTGGTTGGTTAAATTTATGGTCTAAACGACTTTATGATCATACAAAAATTCTACAGGAATGTTATAATTGTCTTAGTGCTATTTTGTTGGTAACCACCAGTTGAGGAATCTAATGATTTCTCAAAATTTTCATTCTTTTGATAACTCTAATTGCTTTGATATAGACTTAGTCAAAGATATTAGAGTTTTTTTACTCATTTTTTCTATTTCCGCACATGCATGTTCTGTATATAGCATTAAGTTTTAACAAAGACAATTACATAATGGAACAGTATATCGTAATCTGTCATTTATGCTCGCTTAGCTGACAATAATAATAGGAACATTGGATAAAGATTTAGGCTAAAATTGGCTGCTGGAGTACCCTTAAATATGCAGATCTAACCAAACGGAAGAAATATACAGTCAGTTAAAGTTATATTTCCTTAACATGTTGGATACTATATGGAAAATTGCAATTATATTTTTCATCCCATATCTTGCAGATATGCACAATGAAATTGATTCATCAACCATTGGCGTTTTATGGACCATTGTTGTTGTCAGTATAGTCATTCTTGTTGTGTCTATGGAGAAATTAAAAGTTAATTTAGTGATGAGTATACGATTGTGTTTAGGCAGTAATGCAGATTAAACGGACATATAACACCAACGATAACATGTGTGAGGAGAGATGGAAGCAATTCATGATATTGTTTCCAACAAAGCAAGAACATCTTCCGTGAAGATACATGAAAAACGGTGGAGAAGAATGTATCCACGTGATTTCAATAATTTAGTTTTGTGGAAGCGGTTATCATGAAGTGAGCGGTCATCACATAAATCACATTACTGCTGCATGCCATTGAAAATGCATGTCAGAATTGCTATTTTGATTAGCAAAGGGACCGAACTTGATTATGTGGCTATTGGGCTTGGCTATAGAGTTTTTAACATTATATTGAACTGATGAAAATATTTTAGAACACCCACCTTATTATTTATTCTTAGAGAATTTGGTGCAAACCATGTGTTTTCAAGTTGAGTAGAATACGAGTTTATAAACAAACCGCTTTGACAACGACCTTGAATGGGTTTCAACGTAGACATTTCTGATTTGTTTCCTAATATGAAAAAATTGGACAGTTAATGATAGTTCATCTAGACTTTAATTTTGTACATGAATAAACTACGAATGAGTAGCATAAACAAAGTCCCACTTTGACCATGCAAAAGTTTTAAAAAAACTAGCCATGAAGCACTTTGATTTGGTATATTATACAATTTGTTGGGTTCAATTTGCAACGCCTTCATTGTTAATGAGGATCAACGGTAGGTTGTACAAGTTTCACAAGCATAAGTAATATTAGTTATATTATGACCACTTAATTTATGAGTATTAAAATCCTTTTATATTAATCACTTCTTCTTTCCAGAATTAACAAAATTAAACAGAGTACTTTTTTGTCAATGATCAAAGCTTGAAGTTGCTATTATATTTATCCAAATGTAAATGAATGGGTATATTTGCCACAACTATGAAAATTGAATCATATTTCAGGATAGGGAAAGAAAAAAATTCACTGACTAGAGAACTTTTGTGTTCCTCCCTTATGGGAATATTCATGGTTGTAGGTAATGTACAACTTTGTTGAGGTTAAGTCAGCATTTATTGTTATATTAATTTGATAATAATTAATGTGCATAGTTATCATTGTTTGTTGCAAGCATCTAGAGGAAAAGAGAGAGAGAGAGAGAGAAATGGGGCGACATCCGAGAGGAGGAAAATGTTTGTTTCACAGGAGCTTCTCCCGTAGACGAGATGAGAGGAGAAGAAAGAAAAAATGCATAAATTACTCTCACTGTGTTCCAGCAGCAAATATGAGAAATTGTCCTTTTAAAATATGCATGTATATGAGGGAGAGCAAGGAATTCAGCTTCTACCTGATTAAAGATTGAGTTTTGTTTGCGTACATGTATATGTACTTATGCATGTGTGCATTAGACTTTTGTGTTTCTCATGGTTGTATTAGTAGACACTCCAAATTAAAAACTTTGAGCATAATGAATTCGTCTCCCTTTAACATTCACAGAATAACCAAATTTATGTATAAAATCAGTAATGGATGTTTTCTGCATGTTTGTACATGTCTCCATTTGTTTCACTGTCATATTAAACAATGCTGTCATTTTTCTCCTTTTTCTTCTATTCGTTTTCAACCTCATTTTTTGGTGCTTTTAAGTTCTGCATATATATGTTTCCAGTTTTTACGTTCTACATGTATATATGAGGTCACGTTCATTTTCAACTTTGGTCAAATTCATCTATGCACACGCCCATCGGGCGTGCATGTGTACTGGTTTGTGTGTGTATATATATATATAATCCGGATGTTATGAGTGCTTACCATGATTGAATGGGTGTTCTAGTTTCCAGATATGAATGGTTGACTTGTTTATTGTAAAGGCTATCACTATCCGATGTGGGGAAGATTGAGTTGAATTCTTCTCTGGTATTATGGGTAGATTAGTATGTTTATCTATCCATGCTCATATACTTTATTGTTGAAGTTTGTTAGTTGTTTTATCGCTCACTAAGAATGTTGTCTAACTCAAGGTTTTATGTTTCCCTCTTATTACCTTGGGTTGTTCATTCGATTGTTGACGGGCAGACTAAGCAGCAGGTTATATGTGATTAGTGAGGACGATGCTGCCATGCGAAGGCGAGCAGAAGGCAAACGTACTAGCTTTATTACTATCTAGTATTACTGTTTCCGCTGTTTGAGTTCTCTATAAGGGTTGTTGTAACACCCCGAAAATTCTATAACTGTGAAATTAACAAATTAAAGTATAATTAATTTCAAATCAAAGAACTAAGGGAAACGGGATACGCCATTGCATTCGTCTCGGAAAAATACGCGAAATAGAGTCCGAGTTTTCGAAAAACGGAGTCCGTATGAAGAAGATATGGCCTTCGGAAGTTTGAGAATTAAATTTAAAATTCAAACAGAATAAAATAAGCTCAGAAAACAAAAATGGGGCCCAATGGGCCAGGGCGGAAAAACGCCGCCTGACACACCCAGGTCGACTGGGCTGTCGACCTGGTCTAGCCAGGTCGACAGGCCTGTCGACAGGGGTGTCGACCTGGTCCAGACCAGGTCGAGCCCAGTCTAACCTGGTTGGCCTATTCTATGTTGGTCGATTTTCTGTGGTCTGCTTTGTCATTAGGGCTAGGTGGCAAGCTCTAATTGGTCTCTCCTTAGGATGAATGGCTATGATCAATCCAGGCAACATCAATGGCTCTAATCAATTCATAAACCCTATAAAAAGGACCCTAGACTAAACCCTAATCTATTCATTCAAAATTAAGAACATAGCCGCCATGTTGCTGAGGAACGACTAAGAGTAGCCGCCAACTAGAGAGAGGATTAGGAAGAAAATTCTAAAGCCTAAAGCAACCTAAAGCCAATCAATTCAACAAAGGAATCATATCTCTTAATTAGAGAATTCGCCGCAACCATTGTAAGTAGAGTATTACTTTGGTATGAACAAATGATTGTGTAGATATGTATACTTGATTTGTGGCGATAAAGTAATTCATATTTGTGCGTTGGAATATTGTATACGTTTGGATATTCTTGAATTATGTTGTTCATTATGAAAAACTACATGCGGTAGTTTTATGCAAGTATGACGTTTGGATATTCGCAAAATATGTAATTTATGTTGAAGCTACATGTATGTAGTTGTTAAATTGAAAATCATGCAAGTTTGGGGTTTTGCTACTATGCCATCATAATGTGTATTTTTACACAAACATCATTTTTGTAAGGAAATTGGAACAAGTTTAGGTTGTTATAATCCATATGAAATTATGTTGATAATTGGGCATCATGGCCTATGTATTAAGCCATGCTTTGTATTAGAAAACCTATGTGCAAACTTATGAATATGACTAGGCTATGATTGATATTTGACCATGATTTGTTAGCAAGAATTATATGGTGACATATGTGAGACATGGCTAGGTTAGACTCAAAAATCCCTTTTTGCAAGTTTAAAGCAAACACCATGTTTAGGAATATTTAAGCATAAGTATATTTATACCATCGTTATGTGATTAAACTTAAATCATGATTAAGTTGAACTATGCTTTTGTGTTAGTAACAAAGTATCCCCTTTGTAAACATGTAGAAACCTTATGAACATGACTTGTTTATGTTTGACATTATGCCTAAATGAGAACATAGGTCTATGTTGTAGTTAAGACTATGTGACACCTAATTTAGATTCTTATCTTAAGTTTACATGGTTTGATTCATGTCACCTATGCTTTATGACCAAAGTATATATATGCAAGTACACCAGTTTCTATTTTGTATTTCCAACGTCATATTGCAAGTTCATGCGCTCACCTTCCCCTCTTTGTGTATGTAATCACGCTTTAAGCCTCCCCTTTTCGCATGGCTAAATTGGGCTTTAAAAGGCTAAGCCCAATATATAAACGGACGTGTAAAACGGGGGAAAATAACGTTGGGTTAAAATTAATTAATGAATGAAAATATAAAATAGAAGGGCCCAAATTCAAGTATGGGTTGGGCCCATGATTGGTGTAACCTTTACACCATTAACTTAATAATGGGCCGCAAATATTTACATATAAGAAATAAAGAAGAATGACAAAATATGTAAATGTAGAACATACGATGTGTTTAACCCGAGGTTGGATTGAGTTGTGATGTAAACCTGCCCGGAACCGCCCGGCTGTCCAGTAGTCACAACAATACCTATCCAATGTGGGAGGTTAAACATGGAGCCCAATAAGGACCCGAGGTTAGACTGAGTTGTGGCGTAAGACTGCCCGGAACCAACCGGCAACAGGCAGCCACAACAATACCTGTCTAATGTGAGAGGTCAGGGCCTTAATAAGACAATTAAGGCTGAGTCAGGATTGTTAGGATTAAGTGAACTAAAGACTTAATCAAAATGGAACATGCTAAACTAAACGGACTGGTGGGGGTTAGGTTAGAAAACACTTAACCAACTTAGCATGTTGGCTAGAGATAGAAAACCTAGTAACGGGGGACCCTTTTCAGCAGTAACCCTAAAAGGTGTATCAGGGTACCCTGAAACTAGGCAGGGTGGGGCACGATTACTGGGCTGATTGTAAGAGGTCAAATCGACGGCGGTACTGTAGCAGTGTAGGTTCTAATGGAGTGCGGGCGTGCACACACTCCGGTGCAGAAAAATAAGGCACTGGACACCAGTAGCATACCTGTGCACTCTAAGGTTGTGTCGGGTTGCCACTATGGGACTTGATACACCCCATGGTGGGACCAGCATAGGTAACTACAACATCGGGGGCCGTAAGACACATGTAACTATGCGAGTAGGAGCCGATCATCATAGGATGGATCACTTCACCCTGATTATGGGGTGCCAATTGAAACTAGTTAAATGGGTTCAGAGATTAACATGGGGTACGATAGTATATTCGACCCTAGACAACTTGACCAAGTTTATTGTGCTTTCCCACTTCTTGTTTATACTTATCATACCCAGTTCTTTATTCATAGACAAAATAGTACTAGACTTACTCAGGCTTTATGTCTGACTCTGCTTTTCTTTCGTCTTCTTTTCTTCCGTTTCCCCCCCCCCCCCCAGGTCCACAGGGAGGGAACACAGCAGCTTGACCAACCTTAGCATCCAGCTTGAAGAAGAGAAATGTATTGCTTGGACTTTCTTGTTTTGAACTATGGCTTTGGACAATCCACTATGGGGCTTTTGCAGTTTATCTATGTTTTATTTATGCTTCTTTAAATAATGTACTCAAGATAGATTATGAAAATGTTATGTTATGTTTTTGGAAAGAATGTTGTTGTAACACGTATTTGACTTTATGAAATAAAAGTTTGTTGTTCTTCCGCTGTTTACAAATATGTGTTCTTATATCTGTCTTGTATATCTGTGACTTGTACTTATAAACCTCCACCAAAATTAGGGCATTCCCTTTGAGAGTGACCCTAACGGAGGTGGGGTGTTTCACTTGGTATCAGAGCATAGGTTTACCAGATAAGATAAAAAGTTTTGGAAAATTATTTTCAAAAAGGAAATTTAAAGAAGCATTTTTAAAAAGAAAGATATTATTTTATTTTAAAAAGGCAAAGTCCACTCCCCAAAGCCATAGGTACTATCTCTTATCCTTCGTTTTGAATCTATCCTTTTTGCTTCAGCATGTCTGAAGATCTTAATTTGCCAGAAGGTGTGCCAATACCTGGTTGGTTTAGACGGTTCTTAGAAGCAAGAGCCACTCAGCCAGGTCCTACCGTTCCTCCTCCCCCACCTGCAGGAAATCATCCAGCTGCAGCAGCACCTTTTCCTCCACCTCCTCCTCCGGGAAACAATTTTGCCAAGATATGTAAAGATTTTAAAGCTATGGGAGGAAGGGATTTCCATGGAACTGAGTCCTTCGTGGCAGCTAGAAATTGGCTGAAAGAAACGGAGGACCTATTCATCATCTTTGAGGTAGAAGATAGACAAAAAGTACAATTGGCGGTATGGCTATTGAAGGGCAAGGCTTCCTATTGGTGGGAAGTCACTAATGCTGAAAGACCAGTGGAGACATGGGAGTACTTTAGGGCAAGGTTTGAGACCAAATTTCTCTCAGATGCAGAAAGAAGTTTGCAGTTGGAAAAATTCTTATTTCTTAAGCAAGGGGACAAGACAGTCAGAGAGTATGTGAATTAGTTCGATGAGCTGGCTAGGTTTGGGCTTGACCTAGTCAACACCCCGCACAAAAAGGCTCTTCGTTTCGTCAAGGGGTTGAATGAGCCATTACACAGTTTGGCCATGACCCATATACCCATGGGAGCCACGTATGAAAGATTGGTGCAAATGGCATTGCTGAATGAAGAGGATAAGGGCAAGAAGAAAGAGGGTTTGCAGCCCAAGAAGACAGACTTTAAGAAGGGCGGGAAAGGCAACAAAGAGAAGAGGAAGTGTAATTTCTGTGGCAAAGTGGGGCACTTAGTAAAGGACTACCGGAAAAAGAAGGCCAAGGAGAATGGTGGGTGCTTTTCTTGCGGTGAGACAGGCCATAGGGCTAAGGACTGCCCAAAGAAACGAGGACAGGGGCAGAGGGCTGGATCCACCCCAGGGGCACAGGTTCATGTGCTGGAAGCGCCACCTCTGCAACAGCGAGGTATAAATACTTCTGTAGAAAGTGTAGTTTATCTTTATGATCACCCCGTTCGCACTTTATTTGATTCCGGCGCATCCCACTCCTTTATCTCGTCTGCTTTAGTAGAATCTCTGCACCTAAAAACTAGTATGGTAGATGACCCCTTAATTGTTTCAAACCCAATTGGGGGCCCAGCTGATTTGTCTATGATCTGTTTGGGATTGAAAATTTCCATTCTAAGCGTAGAATTTCAATGTAGTGCCTTTGTTTTGGGCTTTTCGGGTTATGGTTTGATTTTGGGTATGGATTGGCTATCCAGTAATGGGGCCATCCTCGATTGTGAGAAAAGGGTTGTTAGGCTCCTAACCCAGCTCGGTAATACTTTGGAAATTTCTTGTAATCCCTCGTATGCGGTTATGCTTAGTTATCTTGAATCGCTAGATGCCTCTGTTGAAAATTTGCAATCAGTTAGAGTGGTCCGGGAATACCCGGATGTCTTCGAAGAGGTGAAGGGCTTGCCTCCGAAGCGGGAAATAGACTTCCGCATATATCTTGTAGATAATGCAAAGCCCGTTGCGTTGCCCGTTAGACATATGGCTCCACGAGAAAGGAAAGAGCTCAGTAAACAGATTAAAGAGCTTCTAGAAAAGGGGTTCATTAGGAGGAGCATTTCAGAATGGGGCGCTCCAGTGGTGTTCGCTACAAAGGCGGATGGTTCACTCCGTCTATGTGTTGACTATAGGGAGCTCAACAAGCTAACGAAAAAGAATAGGCACCCTCTCCCTAGAATTGACGATTTGTTTGACCAGCTTGTAGGAGCGTCTGTTTTCTCCCAACTCGATTTAGCAACCGGTTTTCATCAGCTAAGGGTGGCTGAAGATAGCATCGATAAAACGGCGTTCAGAACCCCAGACGGCTTCTTTGAATGGCTTGTCATGCCTTTCGGCTTGACAAATGCACCTGCTTACTTCGTGGATCTGATGAGTAGGGTATTTAGAGATTTCCTCAACAAATTCGTAGTGGTCTTCGTAGATGATATCCTTATCTTCTCAAAGAGTGAAGAGGAACATGCTCAACACTTAAGGGCAATCATGGAAACTTTGCGAGTCCATCAACTAAAAGCCAAGTTCTCCAAATGCCACTTTTGGAGAGAAGAGGTGAGGTTCCTTGGGCACATAGTATCCAAACAAGGGTTAGCAGTGGACCCTGCTAAGGTAGTGGCGGTACAGGATTGGAAGACACCAAGGAATGCGACTGAGGTCCGAAGCTTCCTAGGACTAGCAGGTTTCTATCGAAAGTTTATAAGGGATTTTGTGAAAATCTCAGCTCCGCTCACGAAATTGACTAAGAAGAATCTAGTGTTCAATTGGGATTTGGATTGCGAGTTTGCTTTCCAACGACTGAAAAGGGCTCTCACAACAGCCCCAGTTTTGACGCTGCCGGATGGGAGCAAAATGTTCACTGTTTATACGGATGCATGTGGGACAGGGCTAGGCGCCGTCTTAATGCAAGAAGGAAGGGTAGTAGCTTATGGCGGGAGGCAGTTGAAGGCGCACGAAAAGAACTACCCAACCCACGATCTTGAGTTAGCCGCCATCGTCTTTGCACTCAAGTCTTGGCGACACTATCTCCTAGGTGAGAAGTTCGAACTTTACACTGACCATAAATCGTTGAAATATCTTTTCTCGTAGAAAGATCTTAACTTGAGGCAACAAAGGTGGATGGAGTTCCTTGCCTCGTACGATTTCGAAATCTCCTATACTCCGGGCAAAGGCAACGTAGTGGCAGACGCGTTGAGCCGAAAGAAATTGACCCTAAGCCCGTTGTTTGTTGAAAGACAAAGCCTAGAGTTTATCGCCAGCTTCGACTTTAGGCCTTCCTCCGATTTCGTACCAGGCCTGCTTGCATCTCTCGAAGTGCGCCCAACTTTAGTAGATTCAGTAGGGGCAGCACAACGCGAAGACCCTCAGCTTGTGGAAACAATTGATAGGCTAAATAGGGGTGAGACTTCAAGTCACCTCAACAGATACTCCATTGACGATAAGGGTTTACTAAGACGAGACGGAAGACTATGCGTCCCACAGACAAAAGATTTAATAAAGAAGGTTCTCGAGGAAGCACATCACTCCAAGATGACGATACACCCAGGCGGAGATAAAATGTACAAAGACATAAAAAGGACTTTCTTCTGGAACGGGATGAAAAAGGACGTGGCAGAATTCGTTTCTAAGTGTATGGTGTGCCAACAGGTTAAAGCGGAACAGAAAAAGCCTGGCGGACTGCTACATCCTCTAGAGGTCCCGCAGTGGAAGTGGGATAGCATCTCAATGGACTTCATCGATGGGATGCCTAGGTCTAGGAGAGGCAACACTAGTATTTGGGTAATAGTGGATAGGCTTACTAAAAGCGCCCACTTTTTACCTGTCAAAAGTAAAAGAACTGCCTCATCCCTAGCATCACTTTACCTCAAGGAAATAGTTCGACTCCATGGAATACCATCTAGCATTGTTAGTGACCGATACCCCATCTTCACCAGTGAGTTTTGGCGGAGTCTGCAAGAAGCAGTAGGAACGCAGTTATGCTTGAGCACAGCCTATCATCCCCAAACCGACGGCCAAACAGAGAGAGTGAATAGAGTTTTGGAAGACCTTTTAAGGCTATGCGTCCTTGACTTCGGAGGGACATGGGAAGACCACCTTCCTTTGGTGGAATTTGCCTACAACAACAGCTATCAAGCAACCATCGAAATGGCGCCCTTCGAAGCTTTATATGGAAGACCGTGCCGATCGCCCACTTGTTGGTGGGAGTCTACTGATAAGCTCATACTTGGACCAGATATGGTCCGAGAGACCTCAGATAAAGTAGACTTAATACGAAGAAGGATGAAGACGGCCCAAGACAGACAAAAGTCCTATGCCGACAAGAGAAGGACCGACCTTGAATTTGAAGTTGGAGACAGAGTTTTTCTCAAGGTGTCACCGCTAAGGAACGTTGTTCGTTTTGGAACCACAGGAAAGCTAGCGCCAAGGTTCGTAGTGCCATTCCCGATTATCGAGAAAATTGGGAAAATGGCCTATAGATTAGAGCTACCCGAGAAGTTGGCCGGAGTCCACAACGTTTTTCACGTTTCACATCTCCGAAAATGTCTACATGAGTGAGCTGAAGTGGTAGAGCCAAATATCCTCGAAGAGGCCGAAGTGGAACGCGAAGCAACCATAAGGAAAGTTCCAACCCACATATTAGGAACGGAAGTGAAGAAGCTACGCAACCGCGAAGTCAAGCTCGTCAAAGTTCAGTGGAGCGACGCCGAAGGAGACGCGACTTGGGAAACTGAAGCTAGAATACGTACTGCCTACCCTTTTCTGTTCGAGGGTACATCCTTGATCTTTCCTTTTTCCTTAAGTTGCGCTTTTATCTATCTTTTTAGGTATATTTCCTCGACCGTATCTTTTAGGTAGAAACCCTTTGGATGGAAACATGTAGTTGAAACATGTTATGGATGATGGTTGCAAGTGGTTGCAAGTGATTGCTCGTGGTTGCTCGTGGTTGCATATACACACACAATCTAGGTTTTAGATCGGCTCAGTCACTTCATATTGCATATGCATATATGTTTGCATTCGTATATGGTTGAACTTTAATGTGTTGTCATGTGGATGTTGCACTTGTATTGAATGATTGTGCACTCATGTAGAATCATGTATAGGAAAATTTGCATACATAATGGATTCATGGCACTTACATAATTCGCATTAAGGAGGTCAACTGAATCAGTAGACCGCCTGATTTTGCGTTAGATAAGTTCATATACACACACACTTCGCATATGATCATGAAGCATTAGAAGTCTTTTAAGGACAATGGATGCTCGTGTTTGATGGATGGGTAGATGGATGATTGGATGTTAGGACATACATTCCTCCTAACTTGAAGATTTCGGGGACGAAATCCTTTTAAGTGGGGGAGAATGTAACACCCTGAAAATTCTATAACTGTGAAATTAACAAATTAAAGTATAATTAATTTCAAATCAAAGAACTAAGGGAAACGGGATAGGCCATTGCATTCGTCTCGGAAAAATACGCGAAATAGAGTCCGAGTTTTCGAAAAACGGAGTCCGTATGAAGAAGATATGGCCTTCGGAAGTTTGAGAATTAAATTTAAAATTCAAACAGAATAAAATAAGCTCAGAAAACAAAAATGGGGCCCAATGGGCCAGGGCGGAAAAACGCCGCCTGACACACCCAGGTCGACTGGGCTGTCGACCTGGTCTAGCCAGGTCGACAGGCCTGTCGACAGGGCTGTCGACAGGGGTGTCGACCTGGTCCAGACCAGGTCGAGCCCAGTCTAACCTGGCTGGCCTATTCTATGTTGGTCGATTTTCTGTGGTCTGCTTTGTCATTAGGGCTAGGTGGCAAGCTCTAATTGGTCTCTCCTTAGGATGAATGGCTATGATCAATCCAGGCAACATCAATGGCTCTAATCAATTCATAAACCCTATAAAAAGGACCCTAGACTAAACCCTAATCTATTCATTCAAAATTAAGAACATAGCCGCCATGTTGCTGAGGAACGACTAAGAGTAGCCGCCAACTAGAGAGAGGATTAGGAAGAAAATTCTAAAGCAACCTAAAGCCAATCAATTCAACAAAGGAATCATATCTCTTAATTAGAGAATTCGCCGCAACCATTGTAAGTAGAGTATTACTTTGGTATAAACAAATGATTGTGTAGATATGTATACTTGATTTGTGGCGATAAAGTAATTCATATTTGTGCGTTGGAATATTGTATACGTTTGGATATTCTTGAATTATGTTGTTCATTATGAAAAACTACATGTAGTAGTTTTATGCAAGTATGACGTTTGGATATTCGCAAAATATGTAATTTATGTCGAAGCTACATGTATGTAGTTGTTAAATTGAAAATCATGCAAGTTTGGGGTTTTGCTACTATGCCATCATAATGTGTATTTTTACACAAACATCATTTTTGTAAGGAAATTGGAACAAGTTTAGGTTGTTATAATCCATATGAAATTATGTTGATAATTGGGCATCATGGTCTATGTATTAAGCCATGCTTTGTATTAGAAAACCTATGTGCAAACTTATGAATATGACTAGGCTATGATTGATATTTGACCATGATTTGTTAGCAAGAATTATATGGTGACATATGTGAGACATGGCTAGGTTAGACTCAAAAATCCCTTTTTGCAAGTTTAAAGCAAACACCATGTTTAGGAATATTTAAGCATAAGTATATTTATACCATCGTTATGTGATTAAACTTAAATCATGATTAAGTTGAACTATGCTTTTGTGTTAGTAACAAAGTATCCCCTTTGTAAACATGTAGAAACCTTATGAACATGACTTGTTTATGTTTGACATTATGCCTAAATGAGAACATAGGTCTATGTTGTAGTTAAGACTATGTGACACCTAATTTAGATTCTTATCTTAAGTTTACATGGTTTGATTCATGTCACCTATGCTTTATGACCAAAGTATATATATGCAAGTACACCAGTTTCTATTTTGTATTTCCAACGTCATATTGCAAGTTCATGCGCTCACCTTCCCCTCTTTGTGTATGTAATCACGCTTTAAGCCTCCCCTTTTCGCATGGCTAAATTGGGCTTTAAAAGGCTAAGCCCAATATATAAACGGACGTGTAAAACGGGGGAAAATAACGTTGGGTTAAAATTAATTAATGAATGAAAATATAAAATAGAAGGGCCCAAATTCAAGTATGGGTTGGGCCCATGATTGGTGTAACCTTTACACCATTAACTTAATAATGGGCCGCAAATATTTACATATAAGAAATAAAGAAGAATGACAAAATATGTAAATGTAGAACATACGATGTGTTTAACCCGAGGTTGGATTGAGTTGTGATGTAAACCTGCCCGGAACCGCCCGGCTGTCCAGTAGTCACAACAATACCTATCCAATGTGGGAGGTTAAACATGGAGCCCAATAAGGACCCGAGGTTAGACTGAGTTGAGGCGTAAAACTGCCCGGAACCAACCGGCAACAGGCAGCCACAACAATACCTGTCTAATGTGAGAGGTCAGGGCCTTAATAAGACAATTAAGGCTGAGTCAGGATTGTTAGGATTAAGTGAACTAAAGACTTAATCAAAATGGAACATGCTAAACTAAACGGACTGGTGGGGGTTAGGTTAGAAAACACTTAACCAACTTAGCATGTTGGCTAGAGATAGAAAACCTAGTAACGGGGGACCCTTTTCAGCAGTAACCCTAAAAGGTGTATCAGGATACCCTGAAACTAGGCAGGGTGGGGCACGATTACTGGGCTGATTGTAAGAGGTCAAATCGACGGCGGTGGTGTAGCAGTGTAGGTTCTAACGGAGTGCGGGCGTGCACACACTCCGGTGCAGAAAAATAAGGCACTGGACACCAGTAGCATACCTGTGCACTCTAAGGTTGTGTCGGGTTGCCACTATGGGACTTGATACACCCCATGGTGGGACCAGCATAGGTAACTACAACATCGGGGGCCGTAAGACACTTGTAACTATGCGAGTAGGAGCCGATCATCATAGGATGGATCACTTCACCCTGATTATGGGGTGCCAATTGAAACTAGTTAAATGGGTTCAGAGATTAACATGGGGTACGATAGTATATTCGACCCTAGACAACTTGACCAAGTTTATTGTGCTTGCCCACTTCTTGTTTATACTTATCATACCCAGTTCTTTATTCATAGACAAAATAGTACTAGACTTACTCAGGCTTTATGTCTGACTCTGCTTTTCTTTCGTCTTCTTTTCTTCCGTTCCCCCCCCCCCCCCCCCAGGTCCACAGGGAGGGAACACAGCAGCTTGACCAACCTTAGCATCCAGCTTGAAGAAGAGAAATGTATTGCTTGGACTTTCCTGTTTTGAACTATGGCTTTGGACAATCCACTATGGGGCTTTTGCAGTTTATCTATGTTTTATTTATGCTTCTTTAAATAATGTACTCAAGACAGATTATGAAAATGTTATGTTATGTTTTTGGAAAGAATGTTGTTGTAACACGTATTTGACTTTATGAAATAAAAGTTTGTTGTTCTTCCGCTGTTTACAAATATGTGTTCTTATATCTGTCTTGTATATCTGTGACTTGTACTTATAAACCTCCACCAAAATTAGGGCATTCCCTTTGAGAGTGACCCTAACGGAGGTGGGTTGTTTCAGTTGTAGTGAGGCCTTATGTACAAATTTGGTATTAGTTGGATAACCTTTTTAGGATGTTGAGAAAGTTTCAAAAGTTTGCTATATGTTGCTTCATTACTATTACCTGTTGTATATGTTCTATTATTTTTTATCATTACACTGTAAGTTCTACGACAGGTTCCGATGTTGTTTACCTATTCTGATGATCGTCCATAGCTGCCTGGCACACTTTTCAGTGCATTGTTTCTCTTATTTAGTGAAGGGGTTATGGGCGGTTGTCACATTTGGTATCAGAGCTTTGGTTAACGATTTTAGCCAAAGTTCGAAGATGTAATTGCATATGAGAGATGTAATTGCGTATGAGAGATGTACTCGTAGATTTCATTTGGATGCTTACTGTATATATATTAGCATATACAGTAGAAGCAGTTGTATTATTTAATTATTTTTGTTGAAAGTGGATAATTATTCTAAATTGCATATTTAGAATGAGTAGACGACCATCAAGACCCGCTACTAGGGGAGCTAATACTGGAGGGGGAAATGGTGGCGAACTTGACTACCCAGCTATGTTCGAGGCCATGGCGGCAATGATCATGAATAGGGTCCCCGCTCCAGTGGCGGCTATGGTTGATGTTGGAGTTCCATCGCCTAAACATATATAATTTGCAAAGCTATGCGAAGACTTTTCTTCTTTGGGAGGAATACAATTCAAGGGCACTGTACCAGTTGAAGAAGTCCAGATGTGGATGGATACTTGTGTTGGGGTCTTCAAGGACTTCGGCATTGATGATGCAACAAAGAAAAAGCTTGCATCAACGACGTTAGAGGGCAGAGCAATGGACTGGTGGAACTCTGCCACACTTGAGACCCCTGAAGAGGATATTTCATAAGAGCCGTTCCAAGCTAAATTTAAAGCGAAGTTTATCTCCATAGTGAAAAAGTCTATTCTGTTTAAGAGATTTGTGGAGCTTAAGAAGAATGATTGACCAGTTCTTGACTACATTTCTGACTTCGAGACCTTGTCGAAGTATGCTCGTTCATATTTGGATACACCTTATCAAAAGAACAAGAAGCTTGTCTTAGGGTTGGATGATATCTTGGGAATCAGCTTGTGGATCACCTCGATGATAGCTTTGAGAAGATCATCGAGAAGGCTTTGAGGCATGAAAGTCTATTTCCTAAGAAGTTGTCTGTTGTTGCACCTAAGGAAGAACAGAAGCCACAACAGGGGGGTAATAGTAAGAAAAGGAAGCAGCAACAACATAAAGGGAAGAATGAAAAAAAATAAGCCTAAGACTGAGGTGGTTTTCTTTAACTGCCAACAGAAGGGTCATTACTCGAATGAGTGCAAGAATCCCAAAGCTGAGAAGAAGTGCTTCAAGTGTGGAAAGCCTGGGCATGAAAAGAAAGACTGTCCAGAATCAACTAAGAGCAAGCAGGTTGTGAAGGCACATGCTTTGGAAGCTGTGCCATCTTCTTCAAGAGCTCCTACTGCAGAGGAAAAGGAAAAGGGTATCGGTGTGCAAGGTACTCTTTCTATTAGTGATGTTTCAGTTCATGTGCTTTTTGATACTAGAGCATCACATTAATTCGTTTGCTATGAGCTTGTGTGTCGCTTGGGTTTGGAACACGAGATTTGTGATAGACCATTTATCGTGACTAATCCAGTTGGGAGTTCATCCAGTTTGTGCATGATATGTCGTGGTCTAGTGTTGTCCTGTCATGGTTGCTCTTTTGTTTGTGATTGCTTTGCTCTTAACTTCGTTGGATTTGGGATCATCTTGGGCATGGATTGGCTCAAGAAGTATGCGGAAAGGGTGAATTGCGAGAAGCTAGAGGTGAGGGTCAGGGATGTGGAAGTGCAAAAGGTGTTGATTACATGTAAGCATGAAGACGGGGTCTTCGTGAGTTATCTATGTTCGCTTGGGATTCAACAAGAAGACCTATAATCAGTGTTGATTGCTAATGAGTTTGAGGACGTCTTTGACAAGGTCAAAGGGTTGCGGCCGCATCGTGAGATTGAGTTTAGGATCGATTTGGTTGAAGGTGCTAGACTAATCATTATGCCTCTTAAGCAGATGGTGCCTAAGGAATAGCGGGAGTTGGAAGTCCAATTACGTGACCTTTTGGGAAAAGGATTCATTCGGAGGAGTGTATCTGAATAGGGTGCACCGGTCGTATTTGCAACTAACGCGGATGGCTCGTTAAGATTGTGTGTGGACTATCGTGAGCTGAACAAGTGACTAAGAAGAACAAGTCTCTGTTGCCAAGGATTGATAATTTTTTCGATCAACTTCACGAAGCCAAAGTGTTTCCTCAGATGGATTAGGCAATGGGATTTCACCAGTTGAGGGTGGCAAAGGATAGTATGCCAAAGACTGCTTTTAGGACACCATCCATTTTTTTCGAATGGTTGGTGATGCCCTTTGGTTTGACTAACACTCCAGCGTATTTTGTGGATCTTATGATTGTGGTTTTCATAGAACAGTTGAACAAGTTTGTGCTTTTGTTCGCGGATGATATTTGGTTTATGCCCGGAACAATGAAGAACATAAGACGCACTTGAGAATGGTGTTGGAAATCTGGCGAAAGCATCAGCTGAGATATAAGTTTTCAAAGTGTCACTTCTGGAAGATTGAAGTGAGGTTTTTAGGTTATGTGGAAGTGGAATAGCGGTTGACCCCACTAAAGTGGCAGCAATTCAGGACTGGGATAGGCCTAAGAATGCGACGGATGTTCGGATTTTCCTTGGGTTGGATGGATATTACCGATGGTTTATCAAGGATTTCTCCAAGGTAGCTGCACCGTTGATAGGATTGAAACGAAGAAGAACCAAGTGTTCACACGGGATGCGAAGTCTGAACAAGCATTCGGAATCCTGAAGGAGAGATTAACGAGTGCGCCAATGTTGACCATTCCGAGTGGGAATGAAGAGCTGGTGGTATACACTAATCCATGTGGTACTAGATTTGGAGCCGTGCTAATGCAGAAGGATAATATTATAGCCTATACGAGGCGATAGCTAAAGCCGCATGAGAGGAATTTCCCAACTCATGATTTAGAGTTGGCAGTGATTGTGTTTGCTCTAAAGATGTGGAGACATTACCTGTTGGGAGTTTGATTCGAGTTGTTCATGGATCACAAGTCATTGAAGTATCTTTTCTCACAAAAGGATTTGAACCTTCGGCAGCAACGATGGTTAGAGTTTCTGGCGTCATATGATTTTGGTATAGCATATACTCCTGGCAAGGGCAACGCAGTGGAAGATGCGTTGAGCCGAAGACACGCAAGTTCGCGAGAGATGTTTTCGAAATGGAAGAGCCTTGAGTATTGGGCAAGGTTCGATTTCAGGCCAAGGTGTGAGCTGGAACCTAAAATGTTGGCAAGCTTATCAATAAGACCTACACTTATCAAAAGGATTGGTGAGAGTCAAAAGCAAGATGTGAAGCTTGTCGAGTTCATCTAGAAGGTGGAACCGGAAGATAAAGAGTTTGAAGTCTATCAAGAAGATTGGCTTCGAAAGCAAGGACGATTAGTTGTTCCTGATATCGATGAATTGAGAGATGAGGTTCTTAGGGAATGTCATCACTCAGAGTTGACGATTCATCCTAGTGGTAACAAGATGTATCATGACATAAAACGAGTATACTACTGGGAAGCGATGAAGCGAGATATTGGAAAGTTCATTTCCAAGTTTATGAACTGTCGGTTGGTGAAAGCTGAATAGAAGAAGTTGAGTGGTTTGCTTCAGCCATTAGAGATTCCTACATGGAAGTGGGAGCTGATATCGATGGATTTTATCGACAGACTACCTGGAACCAGGGCAGGGAATGAAGGGATTTTGGTCATCGTGGATCGCTTGACAAAAAGTACAAGATTCATTCCAGTCAAGTCAACTAGGACGACATCGAATTTGGCTGAACTTTATGCAAAATGGATAGTTCGATTCCATGTTGTCCCAAAGAGTATAATAAGTGACCGAGATCCATTATTTACGAGTGGATTTAGGAAGAGTTTGCAAGAAGCTTTGGGAATCGAGTTGTGTTTAAATATGGCTTAGCATCCTCAAACTGATGGTCAGACTGGGAGAGGAAACTGAGTTTTGGAAAATCTCCTGAGGGCTTGTGTGTTAGACTTCGGAGGATCATGGGAAGACCATATACATCTAGTTGAGTTTGCATATAATAATAGCAACCAGTCTAGCATTGGGAGGACACTATATATATGAGGCATTGTATGTGGGGCCTTGCAAATCTCCAGCTTGTTGGTTATAAACTGGAGATAAATTGGTACTTGGGCAAGAGATGATTAGAGAGACCTCAGATTGTATTGAGATCGTTCGGCAGCGAATGAAGGCGGCCCAAGATCGCCAGAAGATCCATGCTGATAAGCATCGAAAAGATTTGGAATTCAACATTAGTGACATGGTTTTCGTAAATATTTCGCCATTGAAGCATGTGGTTTGATTTGGGAATAAGGGAAAGTTAGCTCCAACGTTCGTTGGACCATTTCCGATAGTCGAGCGAATCGGAAAGCTCGTATATAGATTGGAGTTATCCAAGAAGATGTCGAGTGTGCATAATGTGTTACATGTATCTTTTCTACGAAAGTTCATGCATGATTAGAATGTGGTGGTACCTCCAGAGCAGTATAAGAAACTAGAATTAGAGACCGCATTTACGAAATCTCATAAGCCACTTCATGTTGTGAGGAGTGACACGAAATAGCTTAGGATGAAGACTATTAAGGTAGTCAAGGTACAATGGAGTAAGATGGCGATGATTGTACATGGGAGACAAAAGAGAGTATGAGGGTGACTCAACCAGAATTCTTCATCGGTAGGAACTATGATATTGTATAATCATTATATCGTTGTATCTTATTGTTGTTTGATAGAATTCTGTGTGCTAGGATAATGCTATGGATGCATGGCTTGATGGTTGCTAGTTTAGATGATAGAATTGACTTCTCATGGACGATAGGCATGCAGAATTTTTGTGGTTGCTTATGTTTACTTGGAATTTCAAGGGCGAAATTCTTAAGGGGGAGAATGTAACAGCCTACGTTTTATGTATCAAACGATCATAAAATATTTTTATTTTATTCCCTGAGTCTTGGATCGTTCTCATCTTTTGATATGTTGCTTATGAGGATGTGAGACATGTCCATAATTTTTACCAATTTTGCTTGTAACCATTTTTCCCCTATCAGTTTGTACAGGGCATAACCTTTGACTTAGGTCGAATCAGTGGGCGAGACTTGTGCCATTGGAAAGAAATTTATGATTCACTTTCCGTAGAGTGGTTACAATAAAGATTTGGCTAAGCGGTTTGGAAGAAATAGCTATTTTAAGGGTTTTTTAGTTGGGTGTCCAGGTTTGGTAAGCCAAAATGGACTGAACTGGGAAGGCCCATTAAGGGGTTGGTGGAAACTATAAATATGGGGTAAGGGATATGAGAAATGGTTTGAATTTTCCATTCTCTCATTGATAGGTCTTGAGCTCTTCGTTTCTAACACCTTTCCACCATTAAAAATCCAAATCCAAGGAAGGAAATCATAGATCTACAACATTGGAGGCTAGATCTACATCAATTGAGGCAAGAGCTCATCGGATCAAATGGTTTTGTGCGAGGTGCTTACTTTCCGGATTCAAATTTCTATCATTTTAGCATGTTTTGGAGAATCAGTGAGTGACATGCATGTCTCACATGGATTCAATGAAGTGTATGAGTGTTTGTCTATGCTTTTCAATCGAATTCAAGTGTTTTCTCATAGTTCTACACCATTATTATTTCATTTTCATATGAATCACCCTATGATCTTACTAAGCAAGTTTGTACCATAATTCCATTCTATTTCATACATTTAGCCAAGCTTGATCTCTCATTTTGATCATATGTTCATTTTAATGGTTTTGGTGAAATTTGCATCATTTCAGTGATAATCATCATATTCATGTTTTTAGCGATGTTTTGACATGTGTAACGAACTGGGATTTTCGACTCCGAAAATTGTAACACCCCGTAATTCTGTTAATATTAATATTCACAAATTAAAGAATAACTAATCTTAGACGTGAGAATTGTAGGAAACGGGTTGCGTCGTTGTGTTCGTCTCAGAATTCTGGTTGAAATAGAGTCCGAGTTTGAGTGATTTGGACTTCGTATGAAGGAGATATGGCCATCGGAAGTTTCAGAAAATTCAAAATAGATTTCAGAAAATTCAAAATTCGAAGTCAAACAGGCTAGGCGGAAATTTCCCGCCCAGCACCTAGGTCGATTGGGGAGTCGACTGGGCAGTCGACACCCCAGGGACCAGGTCGACTGCGCAGTCGACCTGGGTGTCGACCTGGTCCAGTCGGCTAGGGTTTGACTGAGCCCAATCTTGAGCTGCTGATGTGTCTTTAGGGCTGAGTTGGCAAATTTAACGGTTCATGTTAGTTCTGAGTTGATCTGACGGTCTAAATAAATCCTAAATCTTATAAATACGTAGGTAGTCTCTCACTGTAAATCACATGAAAAATAGAATAGCTGCCGTCATGCCATCGCCATGGAACTCAGTGTAGCCGCCGCCAACTAAGAAGGAAGAAAGCTAATCAAAACCCTAATTCTACTCAACTCTAAAGCAAATCAAGACTCTCTTTCTTCTCTAATTGTGAGTATGATGATCTTAATAAGATTATTAGCAAACTAATTAGATTAAGATGTGATATGGATCATAAGAAAATGATGTGACTTGTCATATTTGTTGTTGTAAACCTTATGCTATCATGAATGTTGTAAATCCTATGTTATGTGATGATGATATCCAATATGTTGTAAATCATGCTATGATGATATTGTATAGGTTGTAATTTTCTATGCTAAGTTGTGATAAATCATACATGTTATAAAGTCATGATGTTATTATCTATGCTAATTAGTTCATGTTAATCAAATCATAAGGTTGATATTATTTGGGCTATGATGATTTATATGACAAATCATGTATGCAAGTTTAGATTGATTAGTAAAGATTATGAACATATGCCATGACACCTACTTAGATCTAGAATTGTGCTATGACATGTGTGAGTTCTTTGTGTTAGATGCTAGTTCACACCATCATTATGTTGCATAAACCACATATGCAAGTTTATACATGAATTTGGATTATGATCATATTATGTAAATTGTGACATTTTACCAAACAAGTTGACACCTTTAGATCCATGACATGTGTAGTTTTATGCAAGTTCCACCCCTATCATGATTAGATCTATTTTATTTGTCTATATGTTGTGATAATTTATCTTTGTGCTATGAGTTAGACTATTCGAGTCTAACGTATATTTTGCGTTGAATAAGCGAACATATAACGTGGGGTAGGGGTAATATTAAGGATTCAATATTAAGAAATTGAGGTGCAATTGATAAGATTTTGCATACCGTAAGTAGATGGCCATAATTGAGTCAATTATGGACATCATTAAAATTGGAATTAATTAATTATTTGAATAGGGATATAGTTAAAACTGGGGTAAAAGATTATAAGTGTTAATCAATGCTTAGGACACGAGGTTGGACTCGTTTGTGACGTAAAACTTCCCGGACCCGCCCGGCAAATCCACTAGTCATAAATGTCAGCCCAATGTGAGAGGTCCTAGGCCCAAACTAAAGCATAACAGTTGTAAAGACATGAGGTTAGACTCTTTTATGGTGTAAGACTGCCCGGACCCGCCCGACGAATCCAGCTGCCATAAATGCCAGTCTAATGTGAGAGGTCTTTATGAGGTTATTGCCTGAATGAATTAAGAAATACTTAACCAGATAAACATGTGAAGTGGGACATGGGGGTTAAGTAGGTGCCTTGGGTGGCATGAGGAATCTAGTGGGTGCCTTTAGTGGCATTTGAAATACGATTAGTAAGACTTAACCAAACACACATGTAAATGAACATGACTAAGAGGGTTAAGTGGGATATACTAGTGGGGACAAGCTTAGGTGGATAGCTTGTAGGGGCCCGTTTCAACCAGTAATCCAAACGTATCTTTGTGGGCTCGACCCAAGTCGAGGACAGGACACGCATACTGGGCTTGACTATAAGAGGCCAAACGGGGTAGCGGTGGCAACGCAAGTCCAACGGGTTTCATATGCGTGTGTGGACCCGGGCTGGTAGGTAAGACGTTGTTGCATCGTGTAGGTATAAGCCGTGCACTCTCAAGTTGTATCGGGTTGCTACTTTAGGGGAGTGATACACCCCACTGTGGGGCCAGCACGGGTATCTACGAGTAGGGAGCCGATCGAAAGTGGATAGTGGGGTACACCTAGCGGAGATAGGGGCAGGCGACACCTATGTAGTCAGCTAGGGGTGCACGAAGCTAGTTATATAATTTCTAAGTGAAGCAAATGGGATCAACCTTTAGGGTGACTGGTGTGGTGCAGTGTAGTAATTATTCGTTAGTAATTAGGTGTGCCTTTAACGTTATCTTTATCTGCTCTACCATACCTAATAGTTCATAGACATTTCCTTGTTTTCCAGCTTATGCCTTAGTCTAGTTATTTTGATAATAGTATTGTTAGAATTATCATACTCGCTAGACTTTATGTCCGACCCCCTCTATTTCTATCTTTTTCCCCCCACCAGGTCCTCAGGGTGGGCCCAGCTCTAGCGGAGTTTGATTGGATTGCTTTATCTCTCTTTTGGAAAGCTTGGACCGCTGAAGTAAAGTCCAGCTTGTTATCTTCTTTAATGGCTATTTATGTAATGGGATTATGTATTTTGTTTTATCAAGATGGATATTGTACTTGACTCTGATTTATGGTTTTCTGATGTAACAAACATGTTTAATTTCCGCTGCAATGAAATAAAGTTTTAGATTTCCAAGTACTACTTATTATCTGTCTTGTTGTAATTTTTCTGTTCTATATTCACTTAAAACCTCCATGGAAGTTAATGCATTCCCTTTGTGAGTGACATTAATGGACGTGGGGTGTTACACGTGGTATCAGAGCTTAAGGTTACCAGAACAGATAAATTTTTTAGAAAAACTATTTTTCTAAAGTATTTTTGGAAGAAGTATTTTCAAAAACATGTCTTAATGAGTGATTTTAAGAGGAAAGTTTTTAAGAAAAACATAATCCCCAATAGCCATATATCCTTATCTTTCGAATTCCCCATTTTGAATCTTTCCTTTTTCGTTTCAGCATGGCTGAAGATCTTAACCTTCCGGATGGTGTAACGATACCAGGATGGTATAGGAGGTTATTAGAGGCTAGGGCCGCTACAGGTCCAGCCAATGTTCCTCCACCACCAGTTGCACCCGCTCCTCCTCCTCCTCGCGTTGATACTTTTGCAAAGACATGCAAGGAATTTAAGGCTATGGGTGGAAAACCTTTTCAAGGGTCAGAAACGTTTGTGGAAGCTAGAGTTTGGCTTAAGGAGGTGGAAGAATTGCTAGAAATCTTTGAAGTAGAAGAAGGGAGGAAAGTCAAATTAGCAGCTTTGTTAATGAAGGGAGAGGCCTCGTTTTGGTGGGAGGTCACTAATGGGGAGCGTCCTGTTGATTCTTGGCCAGATTTCAGACGTAGGTTTGAGGCAAAGTTTCTCTCAAGGCCAGAAGAGAATCTATATATGGAAAGGTTCTTGACATTGAAGTATGGAAGCTCATCAGTGAAAGAGTACGTCAACAAATTTAATTAGTTAGGAAGGTTTGGCTTGGACTTAGTGAACACGCCGGAGAAGAAGGTTCTGAGGTTCGTTAATGGCTTGAATGAGCCGTTGCAGGGGTTGGCTATGACCCACATCCCTATGGGGGCCACCTTTGAGAAGCTAGTAGACAAGGCACTCATGCACGAGGAGAAAGGCGCTAATGCTAATAAGGCACCCGAGAAGAAAGGGGATCAGAAGAAACCACAACAGCAAAACAAGAAGGGTGGTAAAGACAATAATGGAAAAGGAAAGAAAAGATGCTTTAACTATGAGACACCAGGCCATCTCAGCAAGGATTGCAGAAAGAAAAAGAAGACTGGTTGTTTTCACTGTGGTGATCTGGTGAAGGACTGCCCAAAGATGGGGCAGAGGGCAGGGTATACCTCGGGAGGACAAGTGCAGGCTCTCATGGCACCAAGGCAGGCAAGGGGACAAGTTCAGGCTCTCGCGGTCCCACCACTGCAAGAACGAGGTAGAACCATTTCTGTTGAAAGCTTAGTTTTTCTGTTTGATCATCCTGTCCGTACCTTATTCGATTCGGGCACATCGCATTCGTTTATCTCTACATCATTAGTTGAATCACTACACTTAAACACCAGCTTAGTAGAGGATCCCTTAGTTGTTTCGAATCCAATTGGGGGCTCAGCTTATTTGTCCATGATGTGTTTGGATTTGAAAATTTCTATACTTAGCGTTGAGTTTAGATGTGATGCTTATGTTTTGGGCTTCACGGGCTATGGGCTAATTTTAGGAATGGATTGGTTATCCAGAAATGGGGTC
The DNA here is from genome assembly GCA_030737875.1 of Allium sativum. Classification (NCBI taxonomy): domain Eukaryota; kingdom Viridiplantae; phylum Streptophyta; class Magnoliopsida; order Asparagales; family Amaryllidaceae; genus Allium; species Allium sativum. The sequence continues at coordinate 632,780,735 of CM060920.1, forward strand.
GTTCTTGAATGTGAAAGGAGAGTAGTTAGGCTCGTGACTCGCCTTGGCAACACTCTCGAAATCTTTTGTAATCCCATAAATTCGGTTATGCTAAGTTATTTAGAATCGCTTGACGCGTCTGTGGAGAGTCTACGATCTGTTAGAGTGGTCCGAGAATACTCGGATGTGTTTGAGGAGGTGAAGGGCTTGCCTCCAAAGCGGGATATAGATTTTCGAAAATATCTTGTGGATAATGCAAAACCAGTATCTTTGCCAGTACGCCACATGGCTCCTCGTGAAAGGAGGGAACTCAATAAGCAAGTGAAGGAGTTGCTTGAGAAGGGGTATATAAGACGAAGTATATCGGAGTGGGGTGCTCCAATAGTATTTTCCATGAAGGCGGATAGGTCCCTTAGACTTTGTGTGGACTATAGAGAACTTAATAAGCTTACTAAGAAAAACAGACACCCACTGCCGAGGATTGACGATCTCTTCGATCAGTTAGTTGGCGCCTCAGTGTTTTCACAGTTGGACTTAGCCACTGGATTCCATCAGTTGAGAGTGGCTGAGGATAGCATAGACAAAACTGCCTTTAGAACTCCGGATGGTTTCTATGAATGGCTAGTGATGCCCATCGGTTTGACAAACGCCCCCGCATACTTTGTTGATTTGATGAGTAGGGTGTTTAGGGAGTACCTTAATAAATTCGTGGTGGTCTTTGTAGACGACATCTTGATCTTTTCTAAGAATGAAGAAGAGCATGCCCTACATCTTAGGGAAGTGTTGGAGACCCTACGAGCGCATAACCTTAAAGCTAAATTTACTAAGTGTCACTTCTGGAGAGAGGAAGTGCGATTCTTAGGGCACGTGGCTTCCAAAGAAGGGATAGCTGTGGATCCCGCGAAGGTGGTGGCCATCCAAGATTGGAAGGTCCCTAAAAATGCTATCGAAGTAAGGAGTTTCTTGGGGTTGGCTGGCTACTATAGGAAGTTTATCAAAGACTTCGCAAAAATATCAGCTCCATTGACATGCCTGACGAAGAAGAACCTAGTTTTTGCGTGGGACGTAGATTGTGATTATGCGTTCCAACGTTTAAAGAGAGCTTTGACCTCAGCTCCGTCTTAGTGCTGCCAGACGGGAGTAAGCCGTTTACTGTTTATACCGATGCTTGTGGGACAGGACTAGGCGCAGTCTTAATGCAAGAGGGAAGGGTAATAGCCTATGGTGGAAGGCAGTTAAGGAAGCATGAGAAAAATTACCCTACACATGACCTAGAGTTGGTCGCTGTTGTTTTCGCGCTTAAGTCTTGGCGCCATTATCTTCTTGGCGAGAAATTCGAATTGTTCACTGACCACAAATCTTTAAAATACTTGTTCTCTCAGAAGGACTTGAACTTAAGGCAGCAAAGGTGGATGGAGTTATTAGCGTCCAACGATTTCAGAATAGCATATACCTCTGGCAAGGGTAACGTGGTGGCAGATGCCTTAAGTAGGAAAAGGCTGTCCTTGAGTCCGTTGTTTGTTGAACGGCGAAACTTAGAATTCATCTCTAGGTTTGATTTTAGACCTTCCGTTGATTTTGTACCCGGTTTGCTAGCATCCTTGGAGGTCAGACTTACGCTTTTGGGACGGATTGGTGAGGCACAGCAAGACGACCCACAGTTGGTTGAGTTAGTAGAAAAGCTCAAAAGAGGGGAGTCATCAAGCCATCTCCGTAGGTATACCCTAGATGATAAGAGTTGGTTACGTAGGAATAGTTGACTTTGTGTACCACGAGACGAAGATTTGAGGAAGGCTATTCTTGACGAAGCACATCATTCGAAGATGACCATTCATCCCGGCGGGGACAAGATGTACAAAGACATGAAGCGAGTTTTCTTTTGGGCTGGTATGAAGAGGGATGTGGCCGGGTATGTCGCTAGATGCTTGGTGTGCCAACAAGTAAAAGTAGAGCAAAAGAAACCCGGTGGGTGGCTTCACCCATTGGAGGTTCCACTATGGAAGTGGTAAAGTGTCTCGATGGACTTTGTGGATGGATTACCAAGATCAAGGAAGGGTAATACGGGGATTTTGGTTATAGTAGATAGACTTGCGAAAAGCGCCCATTTCATTCCCGTGAAGAGTAAGAGGACTGCTCCATGGTTAGCTTATGTATACGTTCGAGAGATAGTTCGTTTGCATGGTGTTCCTTCTAGCATAGTAAGCGGCCGCGATCCTATCTTCACTAGCGAATTTTGGAAGAGCTTACAAGAAGCGGTAGGGACTCAGTTATGTTTGAGCACCGCATATCATCCTCAGACAGACGGCCAGACCGAGAGGGTGAATCGCATTCTAGAAGATCTTTTGAGGCTATGTATCCTAGACTTTGGGGGTACATGGGAAGAGCATCTTCCGTTGGTAGAGTTTGCATATAATAACAGCTTTCAATCTAGCATTGGCATGGCACCTTTCGAAGCTCTTTATGGACGACCTTATCGCTCACCTACATGTTGGTGGGAATCTACGGATACGATCTTACTTGGGCCCGATATGATTAGAGAGACTTCGGAGAAGATTGATTTGATTCGAAGGAGGATGAAGACGACGCAAGATAGACAGAAATCTTATGCAGACAAAAGGAGGACAGATCTTGAGTTTGATGTTGGGGACATGGTCTTTATCAAAGTGTCTCCATTACGGAACGTTGTTCGCTTTGGGTCCGTTGGGAAATTAGCATCAAGGTTCGTAGGGCTGTTTCCTATTAAGTAGAAGATTGGACAGATGGCGCATAGAGTGGAGTTGCCTGAGAGACTTAGTGGTGTACACGACGTATTCCATGTGTCTCACTTGAGGAAGTGCTTACATGAGACCGCGGAAGTGGTAGAGCTGAACTTGCTTAGAGAGGTGGAGATAGAGCGTGATGCGACGATTCGACGAGCTCCTACATGCATTCTTGGGTCGGAGATCAAGAAGTTGAGGAATCGAGAGGTCAGACTAGTCAAAGTGCAATGGGGAGATGATGAGAGAAACGCTACTTGGGAGACGGAAGAGAAGATGCGTTCGTTGTACCCTTTTCTTTTTGAGGGTATGTCCTTTAATTTCTCCTTTATCGCTTAGCTTGTACTTATCTTATCTTTAGTATGTCCTCTTGCTAGTATCTTTGACCTTTAGTTAGGATAATCCTATGGTTGAAACATGTGTTTGAGACATATTATGTATGATGGATGCAAAGTGGATGCAAGTGTTTGCTAGTGGTTGCTCGTGGACGCATATACACACAATATTAGGCACTAGATCGGCTCAGTCACTTCATATTGCATATTGCATATATATGGATGTATTTAGTAAAATGGATGTATGAGGATTTTTTTTATCATATGGATGCTGCATTCAGATGATGATTGTGCATGCATATATAGATAATATGTAGCATTAAGGAACTTTTGCATACATAATGGACGCATGGCACTATCATGATTTACATTAAGGAGGTCAACTGAATCAGTGGACCGCCTGATTTTGCATTAGATATGGACATATACACACACTGTGCATTTAAACATGAAAGCATTAGAAGTCTATAAGGATAATGGATTCCTATGTTTGTTGGCTGAGTAGATGGACGCTTGGATGTTAGGATATACATTCTTCTTGACTTGAAGATTTTGGGGACGAAATACTTTAAGGAGGGGAGAATGTAACACCCCGTAATTCAGTTAATATTAATATTCACAAATTAAAGAATAACTAATCTCAGACGTGAGAATTGTGGGAAACGGGTTGTGCCATTGTGTTCATCTCGGAATTCTGGTTGAAATAGAGTTCGAGTTTGAGTGATTTGGACTTCGTATGAAGGAGATATGGCCATCGGAAGTTTCAGAAAATTCAAAACAGATTTCAGAAAATTCAAAATTCAAAATTCGAAGTCAAACAGGGTAGGCGGGAAATTTCCCGCCCAGCACCCAGGTCAACTGGGGAGTCGACTAGGCACTCGACACCCCAGGGACCAGGTCGACTGCGCAGTCGACCTGGGTGTCGACCTGGTCCAGTCGGCTAGGGTTTGACTGAGCCCAATCTTGAGCTGCTGATGTGCCTTTTGGGCTGAGTTGGCAAATTTAACAGTTCAGGTTAGTTCTGAGTTGATCTGACAGTCTAAATAAATCCTAAATTCTATAAATACCTAGGTAGTCTCTCACTCTAAATCACATGAAAAATAGAATAGCCGCCGTCATGCCATCGCCATGGAACTCAGTGTAGCCGCCGCCAACTAAGAAGGAAGAAAGCTAATCAAAACCCTAATTCTACTCAACTCTAAAGCAAATCAAGACTCTCTTTCTTCTCTAATTGTGAGTATGATGATCTCAATAAGATTATTAGCAAACTAATTAGATTAAGATGTGATATGGATCATAAGAAAATGATGTGACTTGTCATATATGTTGTTGTAAACCTTATGCTATCATGAATGTTGTAAATCCTATGTTATGTGATGATGATATCCTATATGTTGTAAATCATGCTATGATGATATTGTATAGGTTGTAATTTTCTATGCTAAGTTGTGATAAAACATACATGTTATAAAGTCATGATGTTATTATCTATGCTAATTAGTTCATGTTAATCAAATCATAAGGTTAATATTATTTTGGCTATGATGATCTATATGACAAATCATGTATGCAAGTTTAGATTGATTAGTAAAGATTACGAACATATGCCATGACACCTACTTAGATCTAGAATTGTGTTATGACATGTGTGAGTTCTTTGTGTTAGATGCTAGTTCACACCATCATTATGTTGCATAAACCACATATGCAAGTTATACACGAATTTGGATTATGATCATATTATGTAAATTGTGACATTTTACCAAACAAGTTGACACCTTTAGATCCATGACATGTGTAGTTTTATGCAAGTTCCACCCCTATCATGATTAGATCTATTTTATTTGTCTATATGTTGTGATAATTTATCTTTGTGCTATGAGTTAGACTATTCGAGTCTAACGTATATTTTGCGTTGAATAAGCGAACATATAACGTGGGGTAGGGGTAATATTAAGGATTCAATATTAAGAAATTGGGGTGCAATTGATATGATTTTGCATACCGTAAGTGGATGGTCATAATTGAGTCAATTATGGACGTCATTAAAATTGGAATTAATTAATGATTTGAATAGGGATATATTTAAAACTGGGGTAAAAGATTATAAGTGTTAATCAATGATTAGGACACGAGGTTGGACTCGTTTGTGACGTAAAACTTCCCGGAACTGCCCGGCAAATCAAGTAGTCACAAATGTCAGCCCAATGTGAGAGGTCCTAGGCCCAAACTAAAGCATAACAGTTGTAAAGACATGAGGTTAGACTCTTTTATGGTGTAAGACTGCCCGGACCCGCCCGGCGAATCCAGCTGCCATAAATGCCAGTCTAATGTGAGAGGTCTTTATGAGGTTATGGCCTGAATGAATTAAGAAATACTTAACCAGATAAACATGTGAAGTGGGACATGGGGGTTAAGTAGGTGCCTTGGGTGGCATGAGGAATCTAGAGGGTGCCTTCAGTGGCATTTGAAATACGATTAGTAAGACTTAACCAAACACACATGTAAATGAACATGACTAAGAGGGTTAAGTGGGATATACTAGTGGGGACAAGCTTAGGTGGATAGCTTGTGGGGGCCCGTTTCAACCAGTAACCCAAACGTATCTTTGTGGGCTCGACACAAGTCGAGGACGGGACACGCATACTGGGCTTGACTATAGGAAGCCAAACGGGGTAGCGGTGGCAACGCAAGTCCAACGGGTTTCATATGCGTGTGTGGACCCGTGCTGGTAGGTAAGACGTTGTTGCATCGTGTAGGTATAAGCCGTGGACTCTCAAGTTGTATCGGGTTGCCACTTTAGGGGAGTGATACACCCCACTGTTGGGCTAGCATGGGTATCTACGAGTAGGGAGCCAATCGAAAGTGGGTAGTGGGGTACACCTAGCGGAGATAGGGGCAGGCGGCACCTATGTAGTCAGCTAGGGGTACACGAAGCTAGGTATATAATTACTAAGTGAAGCAAGTGGGATCAACCTTTAGGGTGACTGGTGTGGTGCTGTGTAGTAATTATTCGTTAGTAATTAGGTGTGCCTTTAACGTTATCTTTATCTGCTCTTCCATACCCAATAGTTCATAGACATTTCCTTGTTTTCCAGCTTATGCCTTAGTCTAGTTATTTTGATAATAGTATTGTTAGAATTATCATACTCGCCAGACTTTATGTTTGACCCCCTCTGTTTCTATCTTTTTCCCCCCACCAGGTCCTCAGGGTGGGCCCAGCTCCAGCGGAGTTTGATTGGATTGCTTTATCTCTCTTTTGGAAAGCTTGGACCGCTGAAGTAAAGTCCAGCTTGTTATCTTCTTTAATGGCTATTTATGTAATGGGATTATGTATTTTGTTTTATCAAGATGGATATTGTACTTGACTCTGATTTATGATTTTCTGATGTAACAAACATGTTTAATTTCCGCTGCAATGAAATAAAGTTTTAGATTTCCAAGTACTACTTATTATCTGTCTTGTTGTAATTTTTCTGTTCTATATTCACTTAAAACCTCCATGGAAGTTAATGCATTCCCTTTGTGAGTGACATTAATGGACGTGGGGTGTTACAAAAATCAACACAAAACCTCCATTTTGACTATTCAGACATTGGAAATACCTGATCATTAATAGGAAGAAGTTAGAGGGTAAGAATAGATAAGATAGAAAGTTAGAATAGAAGAAGAAGATCACCACAGAACAGAATCAGAGTGATACGAATCTCACAGCGGAACGAATAAAATATATAACATAACTTTGCAACAAAGTAGTATATATGTATAGAATAAAATTATCAGAGTACAACACTTACACACAGCGGTAATAACAATAGCTATATAATCCTGAAGCATACTGCTTCAAGCTCCTCCAAGTATATCTGTAAAGACCTGAACTACTTGACTGCCTGTACAAATTTGGGCACCCAAGAGTTTCGGGAAAACAAAACAAAATAAACTCTGGGTTAGTCATGGGACTGGTGTGTGTAAATTCAAATCATTTGGTTTAACTTCTCAAAACCCTTTTCAAAAGAAAAGGTAACCGTAAGACCGATCCACACATAAACACGTACGGTTTTTACCTTATGATAACCCAAATACTTTCATAATCAATACTTTTCTGATATTTTAATAGTGTCTAATCACAAGTAATTTACAATATAGCAGAACGCTTGCATCTCACGTTCCATATATATAGTATACAAACAAAAACCACATGCGCTTATAGGTGATTGGATTCCGACTATGACAAGGTATGGGACTACCTGTCGATAGTGTATCTCTAGAGACGAATACATTGGGTTCAACAAGAACGCCTTGCAACCCGGCCCACACATGACCAACCACTCATTTCTCTTAAGTGTATCGAATGTATACCACCAACGGTTGGGAGCTACCCACTGTTTCCCGAAAAGGGACAGCATCGAAAATAGATAAAAGAACGAAATCAAGACTCATTAACTAAATTCTGATTTCTGATTTGGAAAACATTTTCTGATTTCTTTTATTTGGAAAACATTTTCAAAACTCCTTCATTGGATTTAAATAGATGTTTAAATAAAACTTCACCACGCCATTTCAAACCATTACACTCATTAACTAAATTCAAGTAGCAAATCTTCACCGTCGAACCTTACCCATCCCTTAGTTAAAAATAAAGTCAATCAAGTTGAGGTATAATCACCTCTCAGACCTTAACTGCATAACATTACTAACCTTGAAATAGACAAAGTTCACCCTTTTAATCTTTTAACCAACTTCCTTACGTAACTCGGATTCTATTTATGAATCCACTTCTTCATTTTAAAACGTTGATTATAACTATAGCGTTATAATCCCTTCTTCTTTAATATCCAACTTCAAAGTATAACTTTTATTCCTTAATTTAACTAAATAACTGAACCACTAATTTATTAATAAATAAGTAAACCTTGATTAAAAATGGAAAGTAAATATTACTTTCCCTAATTCAATATAATCGAATTCAATGTATAATTCTCTTTCTCAAATAATCTCTATTTGATAACTCCTCTCAAATAACTATATTCGATTATCTCTCTTCGAATGATTTACATTCGATTAAATTTCTACGAATGACTATATTCGATTAACTCTCTTCGAATAACTACATTTGATTAACTCTCTTCGAATAACTACATTCGATTAACTCTCTTCGAATGATTTACATTCGATTAACTCTCTTCGAATAACTATATTCGATTAACTACTTTAATTTTATTCGAATAAATTATTTCGAATAACTCCTTTGATTTAACACATTTGGATTTACTCGGTTTGATTAACTCATTTTTACTAACTTAACTCGATTAACTCAACTTGATTAACTTACTTGATTAACTCAACTTATTTAACTCAACTTATTTAACTTAATTTATTTAACTCAATTTATTTAACTCCTATCTAATAACTAATGTTTGGTTAATTTATATTTGAATAACTATGTCTGTTTTAACTTTATTTCGAATGGCTAATATTCGATTTAACTCCATTAGCTTGACTCTAGATCGCAGCGAACACAATGGTTACGCCTGATTCTCTCAAGAAACATCCGACCGCTGTAGGCTATCTCCAGCCCTGTGAATTATGCTAGCAGTCGTATGAAATGGTAACTCATCCTAAATAACTATGTTAAATTAACTCTATTTGGTTAACACTTTATTCGAATAACTAATATTCGATTAACTTTAATTGAATAACTAATATTCAGTTAACTCTACTGATTAACTCTAATTGGTTAAATCTAACTGATTATCTCCTTTGATTAACTCTACGTTTATTCAGTTTCAAATATCGATGTTGAAATCGATTCTTACTTCTCTATATAAGTCCTGACTTATATATTCTATTTATCCATTTCATTAAATTTATAAAATATTATTTATAAATTTATTTCTCAATCAATCGATTAGAATAGATTCTATTTAAAATCTTTGCTTTAAATCCATATCATGTTATACCCGTGTATGAAGCACAGGTCTAAACCTTTCAAATGTAAAATTCTCCTTTATACTATTCTATTCACTTTTCAAGTATTTCCATTTTATAATTTATTTATTTACCAAATAAATCCCTTTTTAATAATTCTATTTATTTTATAAAATATTTTCTTTTTAAAAAATCTATTAATTTTATAAGTAATTCCTTTTATAATCTAGCTATTCCCTTTTCTATTTGTTTTGCAAATATTTCTTCCTTCTATACTATTTATTTTCAAATAAATATCCCTTTTCAATTCTATTTGTAAATGGTTTACAAATATTTCTTTTTAATTCTATTTGTAAATGTTTTACAAATGTTTCCCCTCAATTCTATCTATTTGATTAACAAATAAATATTCCTTTTAAATCTATTTATTTTATAAATAAATATTTTCTTCTTATAAAATCTATTAATTTTATAAATATTTCTTTTTCAATATAACATTGAAAATTTCCTTTTTAACATTCCAGTATTCCTTATGGTATTTAACGTACCATATAACAATGATCGGTACCATTCCAACATACAAAATCAACAATAGATTTCATATCACATCATATAACATAATATATGAAAAACAGTAAAATAAATGTTGAGGAACCCAGTTGGGTCCCTCCGACCTGTTTCCCTGCATCCACAGATGTTAAACAATAAAATTAACATCAATTTCATTTCATTATGAAGTATTCTGCTAAACCGAATTAATATTTGATTAACGATTTATATCTATATCGTTATATATATTTTCAATCAACTGACTAGAAGTTCAACCAAACAGCCAACACACAGCAAACAACCATCATTTATAAATTCTAAAAATATTTTATAAAAATATAAATTGAGCAGAGTTAGTGAGCTTACTCACCTTGGATGGTTGTAGTTAAATACTGATAACTGATCATCAGTTCAGATCAGACAATTTTGCTATAAATTGTAATGAACTTCAATCCACCCACAATCAGTTCCACCGTGTAGTCGTCGTCCGTACGATCCTAACGGATCTTGTTTCGCTGAATTTGGGTAATGGATGTATAAGTTATTCAATTTCCAATATAATATGTCATTTAACTTGAATAAGAATTAAATTATAAACTATATAGGCCCAACCAAATCTTTGGCCCAATTGAAAAATACTCCACCGAGCCCAATAGATATAGAAACCGCACCTTGACTTCTTCCCCATTCCATTTACACGCTGCGCAATTCCTCCGGTAGCCATTTCGAATCCTTCTTCCAATCTCAACCGCTCCTCCATCTCACCCTAAATCCACTAAATGACTTCACGAATGCCCTCCATTTCAATTTCTCAACACAATCATCACCACTTCATCAACTCTGCATGCATCCTCTCGTGTGCATTCTTCATTCTACATGCTGCTACAGGCAAAACCATCATCAAAAATTCTCGACGTGTACTACAAAAACTAGAACACGATCTCCACTTCAACTCACTAGTTCAATTACACAATTGAAAACATGCATCTCCTCCTCTATCGATCGCAACTCTCCGCCCTAACGGCTATCTCAAAATTTCCAGCGATAGTAAAATGGTTTGATCAAGATAAAAATTATACTGAGTTGTTGAGAATCATTAATAGAACTCATATATGAGAGTATTATGATTTATAGATTTTGGTTGGATTTGTTTTGGATTTTTGAAAGCAAGGTTTTCACTGTGAAGAGAAAACAGTAACGACGGAAAATATTTGACCAAAGGAAAAATTGGGATTTAGGTTTAGAATATTAAGGGCATTTTATAGGGGAATTTTAATATTTTTATATTCGATTATTATATTAGATTTTAAGCTATCGTTATTCCTATTCGTCTTCTAAAAATTTATCTGATCACATATGATACCCAAAAATCACGAAGATGGACATACTTCTTCAGTTCGACATTACAGACCCAACGAAACTGGTTTCATCGAATTCCGACTTCGTTTGCTCACACAGCGTATTTTTAACCGTCAAAATACTAACTGTTTTTTCAAATTAAAAATTCGTACGGCCACATAATAACTTCAAAAATCACGAAAATTGAAATTTAAAAATAATTTAATATTGTAAATCCAACAAAATTAGTTTCGTAAAAAACAGAGGTCATTTGCAAAACAGGCTATTTTTAAAGCTCTAAATAGACCTATTTAAAGATATAAATATATTTAAAAATAATTAAATTTAATATTTAAAAATAAATATTATCATATATATTCACAATAGAATACCATACATCTCCACTGGGATTTACCACTCGATATTTCAAATCCCGGTTGAATCGATATTCAATTTATATGAAAAAACCTTTTATAAATGTAAATATATATTTATAAATTTCAAAGGAATTCCATAGCAACTTTTCTAAGATTTGATTTGGACATAAATCAAAATCTACACAATGAAACCCCGATTTTTTCTTCCACTAGAAAAATATACTTTACCAGCTTCGAACGTTTCTTGTTTCATAGAAATTCGATTTAAAATGGACCCTGTACATTCAGTTGAAGTTCAAATCGCCAAATAGCGAACTGCCGCGCCATTTCGAGCTCGATTATAATTATATTATAATTATACGTTCAAACTGACATTCAAATAATATATTCATTATTTAATTCAATTCTATACTGAAATATATATTTTAAATTGTCCAGTTCACGCCATCTCGCCAATTCACTATTTCCGACCATTTCAGAAATTAAATATATTATTCTATTATTTATTTTAATTAAAATATTATTTAATTAAATGACTATATAATTCTCTAAACTATTATTTAAATAATTAAATAAATTATTTATTATCCGGAAAAATACGGGTCGTTACATTCTTCCCCCCTTAAAATAATTTCGTCCTTGAAATTGCTAAGTTAGAGAACAAACCCTATTGACTAGAACAAATTTATTTGTTTACTTACCAACCTTATTTTCAGCTTAACCAATTTAATTTCAATAAAAATATTTATTAATTCTTATCAACGATAATTTTCTATAATTCTGAAAATTTTCTAACACTGTAAATTTCCGGAAAATTTCGCCAGCACCTCCTTTGTACCAGTCAATAGTTCAAACCCCAACTCGCCTCTCTAGGCCCTTTACTTTCAAAAAGAAAATCAAAAAGCCAAGCGGCATACCAAATCGGCCCATAAATCACCAAATCCATAAAAATAAATGTGTACCTTTTTGTCGGGCATATCATTAAATCCTTTCATTCTGCTACCAATTCAGCATATACCAAAGTCATCCCAATCAATCTCCAATTATCTGTTCTCAAATCCAATCATCCTATTTTCAAACCAAATCTCATTCTCAATCCCAAATTCCATTACCAATTTCAACTCTGACTTACCCGTTCATTATATTTAAACAAATTAATAATGCACAAATCCAACTTTATTCGATATCGTTCTATTTCAATTCAATTTCCAGTTAATTGGTTTCAATTCAATTCTATCTTGTTTTTCACAAATTTCTATTTAATTTGTTTTTGACTCAACAATCCCTTCGTGGGAGTTTTAAATAACTTTGCTTTGCTAAACCAAGTATTCCTTTTCGGATGTCAAACAACTCGTTTTCCTCAAAACAATCCAACACAAAATCTTTGGTAGTAATCTGTCACTTATAACTTGAAAATGAGCGCTGATGATGTGGCCAACATCATCAGAGTTATTTTCCAGCTGTCGAAGTGAGTTCAATACTATATCACTTTCAAAGCCATATCTAAACACTTACATTTCGAAATATATTTCAAATAACCTTCCAATGTTTGTAAAATAAATTTTAAAATCTCTCAAGATCTTAAAATTCTCATATATTTAACCAAACTCCAGTTATAAACACTTATTCAAATTTCCAAAGTTTTACTTTCAACCTTGATTTAAATTCAGATTTAATCCATCTGATTTCGATATTATACGAACTCTAATTGGTTATATATATAACCATTTCAATTATAATCAACCAACACATCCAATATACTATAATATTTCAAAAATTAATCATTCATTTATATTAAAATATAATTTGGGTAAATTATTTCATTTACCGTTTTTCAAAATGTACTGTGTCGGCTTATCGAATTCAAGCGTTTAGAAACTCCTATCAATACAGTGGATCAAACTGATCGACCAGAATTCATAAACTACTCAACCAATAAATCTCCACAATATAAAACAATTTTTATAAAATCTACAAATACGTTCACTCGTATATATACACTCAAACTCAATCTAGGGTATTACTAAACCCGTCTCCACTGAGTCACGCCACAAAGCCAAGATAATCACTTATCCTTCACCTCTGATACCACTGTAACGAAATGGGATTTTCGACTCCAAAAATCAACACAAAACCACCATGTTGACTATTCAGACATTGGAAATACCTGATCATTAATAGAAAGAAGTTAGAGGGTGAGAATAGATAAGATAGAAAATATGAATAGAAGAAGAAGAAGATCACCACAGAACAGAATCAGAGTGATAAGAATCTCACAGCGGAATGAATAAAATATATAACATATCTTTGCAACAAAACAGTATATATATATATATAGAATAACATTATCAGAGTACTACACTTACACATAGCGGAAATAACAATAGCTATATAATCCTGAAGCGTCCTGCTTTAAGCTCCTCCAAGTATATCTATAAAGACCTGAACTACTTGACTGCCCGTACAAATTTGGGCACCCAAGTGTTTAGGGAAAACAAAACAAAATAAACTTTGGGTCAGTCATGGGACTGGTGTGAGAAAATTCAAATCATTTGGTTTAACTTTTCAAAACCCTTTTCAAAAGAAAAGGTAATCGTACGACCGATCCGCACATAAACACGATGGTTTTTACCTTACGATAACCCAAAACACTTTCAAAATCAATACTTTTTTTATATTATAATAGTGTCTAATCACAAGTAATTTACAATCTAGCAGAACGCTTGCATCTCACATTCCATATATATAGTATACAAACAAAAACCGCGGGCGCTTATTGGAGATTGGATTCCGACTATGACAAGGTATAGGACCACCTGCCGATAGTGTATCTCTAGAGATGAATACACTGGGTTCAACAAGAACGTCTTGCAACCCGACCCACAGATGACAGACCGCTCATTTCGCTTGAGTGTATCGAATGTATACCACCAACGGTTGGGAACTACTCACCGTTTCTCGAAAAGGGACAACATCGAAAATAGATAAAAGAATGTAATGGATTTTCTCTAGATAGGTGATACACACCCTAATGGGAGCGACCCACCTAGCCATGTTGCATGCCTGATTTCTGTCATTTCCTGGTTGATGAGGCTTGAGGTCATAACGTATCTTTTGGAACACCTGACCACCATTCACTTTGAATGCCACATCGTCATACCTGCCAAATCACAAATTGATTTCCCCAAAAATACCATGGGTATAAAGCTAGGAGAAACGAATTCCTTCGCCACCAAATGTAAGTACATTTGAAGAGATCAACTTATGTGATCCGTTAGATATACTCTATTAGACATTCGTCCATTCACGTTGTCTTGGGACTAGACAAACCGAAGGCACTATTCTGTAACATTATAGCCCTTGTATAACTCCATCTTCAATTATTTCCATTATATTTGATCGCAACGCTAACGTCCATACAGAGTGGTTTTCAGATAATGAATCTGATCCCGGTCTCTCCGTATTGACGATGGAAAAATGGTCAAAAACTTCGATAGTCGGTGATTTAGCTATCAAAGAAAAATAGGTGTATAACCAACGATCTTATTTCCAGATAGAAATTCAATGATCAATCATCAATCAACATTAATCTCCTTTAATTAAATTTATCATTAATTTATTCACTTCCCATTTCTATATATTTGTGAATTCCTATTTTCTAAATTTAGAAAATATACTTTATTAATCATTTGAAAACATCTCCATACTTAAGTTCATTTCTTGTTTTCTAAATTAGAAAACATTTCTGATTTCTTTTATTTGGAAAACATTTTCAAAACTCCTTCATTGGATTTAAATAGATGTTTAAATAAAACATCACTATGCCATTTCAAACCATTACACTCATTAACTAAATTCATGTAGCAAATCTTCACTGTCGAACCTTACCCATCCCTTAGTTAAAAACGAAGTCAATCAAGTTGGGGTATAATCACCTCTCAGACCTTAACTACACAACATTTCTAACCTCGAAATAGATAAAGTTCACCCTTTTAATCTTTTAACCAACTTCCTTACGTAACTCAGATTCTATTTATGAATCCACTTCTTTATTTTAAAACGTTGATTATAACTATAGCGTTATAATCCCTTCTTCTTTAATATCCAACTTCAAATTATATCTTTTATTCCTTAATTTAACTACATAACTAAACCACTAATTTATTAATAAATAAGACAACCTTGATTAAAAACGGAAAGTAAATATTACTTTCCCGAATTCGATATAATCGAATTCAATGTATAATTCTCTTTTTCGAATAATCTCTATTCGATAACTCCTCCCGAATAACTATATTCGATTATCTCTCTTCGAATGATTTACATTCGATTAAATTTCTACGAATGACTATATTCGATTAACTCTCTTCGAATAACTACATTTGATTAACTCTCTTCGAATAACTACATTCGATTAACTCTCTTCGAATGATTTACATTCGATTAACTCTCTTCGAATAACTATATTCGATTAACTACTTTAATTTTATTCGAATAAATTATTTCGAATAACTCCTTTGATTTAACACATTTGGATTTACTCGGTTTGATTAACTCATTTTTACTAACTTAACTCGATTAACTCAACTTGATTAACTTACTTGATTAACTCAACTTATTTAACTCAACTTATTTAACTTAATTTATTTAACTCAATTTATTTAACTCCTATCTAATAACTGATATTTGGTTAATTTATATTTGAATAACTATGTCTGTTTTAACTTTATTTTGAATGGCTAATATTCGATTTAACTCCATTAGCTTGACTCTAGATCGCAGCGAACACAATGGTTACGCCTGATTCTCTCAAGAAACATCCGACCGCTGTAGGCTATCTCCAGCCCTGTGAATTATGCTAGCAGTCGTATGAAATGGTAACTCATCCTAAATAACTATGTTAAATTAACTCTATTTAGTTAACACTTTATTCGAATAACTAATATTCGATTAACTTTAATTGAATAACTAATATTCAGTTAACTCTACTGATTAACTCTAATTGGTTAAATCTAACTGATTAACTCCTTTGATTAACTCTTCGTTTATTCAGTTTCAAATATCGATGTTGAAATCGATTCTTACTTCTCTATGTAAGTCCTGACTTATATATTCTATTTATCCAATGATAAACATTTCATTAAATTTATAAAATATTATTTATAAATTCATTTCTCAATCTATTGGTTAGAATAGATTCTATTTAAAATCTTTGCTTTAAATCCATATCATGTTATACCCGTGTGCGAAGCACGGGTCTAAACCTTTCAAATGTAAAATTATCCTTTATACTATTCTATTCACTTTTCAAATATTTCCTTTTTATAATCTATTTATTTACCAAATAAATCCCTTTTTAATAATTCTATTTATTTTATAAAATATTTTCTTTTTATAAAATCTACCTTTTATAACCTAACTATTCCCTTTTCTATTTGTTTTACAAATATTTCTTCCTTCTATTCTTTTTATTTTCAAATAAATATCCCTTTTCAAATCTATTTGTAAATGGTTTACAAATATTTCTTTTTCAATTCTATTTGCAAATGTTTTACAAATATTTCCCTTCAATTCTATCTATTTGATTAACAAATAAATATTCCTTTTAAATCTATTTATTTTATAAATAAATATTTTCTTGTTATAAAATCTATTAATTTTATAAATATTTCTTTTTCAATATAACACTGAAAATTTCCTTTTTAACATTCCAGTATTCCTTACGGTATTCAACTTACCATATAACAATGATCAGTATCATTCCAACATACAAAATCAACAACAGATTTCATATCACATCATATAACACAATATATGAAAAATAGTAAAATAAATGTTGAGGAACCCAGTTGGGTCCCTCCGACCTGTTTCCCTGCATCCATAGATGTTAAACAATAAAATTAACATCAATTTCATTTCACTATGAAGTATTCTACTAAACAGAATCAATATTTGATTAACGATTTATATCTATATCTTTACCTATATTTTCGATCAACTGACTAGCAGTTCAACCAAACAGCCAACACATTGCAAACAAACATCATTTATAAATTCTAAAAATATTTTATAAAAATATAAATTAAGCAGAGTTAGTGAGATTACTCACCTTGGATGGTTGTCGTTAAACACTGATAACTGATCATCAGTTCAGATCGAACAATTTATTTCGCTATAAATTGTAACGAGCTTCAATCCACTTTCAATCAGTTCCAGCGTGTAGTCGTCGTCCATACGATCCTAACGGATCTTGTTTCGCTGAATTTGGGTAAAGTATGTATAAGTTATTCAATTCCCAATATAATATGTCATTTAACTTGAATAAGAATTAAATTATAAACTATATAGGCCCACCCAAATCTTTGGCCCAATTGAAAAATACTCTACCGAGCCCAATACAAATTGAAACCGCACCTTGACTTCTTCTTCCCCGTTCCAATTACACGCTGCGCAATTCTTCCTGTAGCCATTTTGAATCCTTCTTCCAATCTCAACCGCTCCTCCATCTCACCCTAAATCGACTAACTGACTTCACGAATGCCCTCCATTTCAATTTCTCTACACAATCACCACCACTTCATCAACTCCGCATGCTTCCTCTCGAGTGTGTTTTCTTCATTCTACAAGCTTCTATAGGCAAAACCATCGTCAAAAATTCTCGACGTTTCCTACAAAAACTCGCGCAAGATCTCCACTTCAACTCACTAGTTCAATTACATTATTGAAAACACACATCTCCTCCTCTATCGATTGCAACTCTCAACCGTAACGGCTATCTCAAAATTTCTAGTGACAGTAAAATGGTTCGATCAAGATAAAAATTATACTGAGGTGTGGAGAATCATGAATAGAACTCATATATGAGTGTATTATGATTTATAGATTTTGGTTGAATTTTTTTGGATTTTTGAAAGCACGGTTTTTGCTGAGAAGAGAAAACTGTAATGGCGGAAAATATTTGACCAAAGGAAAAAAATTGGATTTAGGTTTAGAATGTTAAGGGCATTGTATAGGGGAATTTTAATATTTTTATATTCGATTATTATATTAAATTTTAAGCTATCGTTATTCCAATTCATCTTCAAAAATCACGAAAATTGAAATTTAAAAATAATTTAATATTGTAAATCCAACAAAATTAGTTTCGTCAAAAACAGAGGTCGTTTGCAAAACAGGCTGTTTTTAAAGCTATAAATAGACCTATTTAAATATATAAATTTATTTAAAAATAATTAAATTTAATATTTCAAAATAAATATTATCATATATATTCACAATAGAATATCATACAGCTCCACTGGGATTTACAACTCGATATTTTAAATCTCGGTTGAATCGATATTCAATTTATACGAAAAATCCTTTTATAAATGTAAATATATATTTATAAATTTCAAAGGAATTCCATAGCGACTTTTATAAAATTTTATTTGGACATAAATCAAAATCTACACAATGAAATCCCGATTTTTCTCTTCTACTAGAAAAATATATTTTTCCTGCTCAGAACGTTTCTTGTTTCACAGAAATCCGATCTAAAATGGACCCTATACATTCAGTTGAAGTTCAAATCGCCAAATACCGAACTGCCACGCCCTTTCGAGCTCGAATTTAATATAATTATACGTTCAAACTATCGTTCAAATAATATATTCGTTATTCTAATTCAATTCTAAACTGAAATTTATATTTTAAAATTGTCCAGTTCACACCATCTCGTCAATTCACTATTTCCGACTATTTCAGAAATTAAATATATTATTCTATTATTTATTTTAATTAAATATTCAATATTATTTAATTAAACGACTATATAATTCTCTAAACCATTATTTTAATAATTAAATAAATTATTTATTATCCGGAAAAATACGGGTTGTTACAACATGTTTATGATTGAATTTGGTGAATTGGTTGAGTTGATTTCATCGGAATCATGATTTGGCGAGATTTTAGTCGAAATCGGATTGGGAATGGAATGGCGCAGGAAATGGGTCGGCCTAGTCGGGTCGGGTCTGCCTTATTTCGGGTCAGTCCGTATTTTCTGGTCGGTCTGAAGTACAAGAGTAGTATGAATAACAGTACGTGGTGGAGTACACATGTTGGTCAGTCGGTCGATTTTAACTGGTTCGAGTCGGTACGGAAGTGGGTCGACCACGATTTGGTCTGTCCGGAGTTGAAGGGTGAAGGTTGAATCGAGTCGGCCTTGTCTATCTGGGTCGGTCTCAAGTTGCCGGTTAGACGTAACTGGGTTGAGTCGGTCCTATTTGAAGCAAAGGAAGGAAGCTGATCGGGTCGTGCTGAACTAGTCGGGTTGGCCTTATACCCTGGCCGGTCATGTTTTTAGCAGCACTTTAAAATGGTGTGGTTGTTAGTGATATTGCTATGGTTTGTTTTCAAAGGGGTCATTTTCTAAAAATTAAGTTTTTCGGGTACGACCTGGATTTGAAGAAAAGAGCTTGAAAACATATTTTTCGGGGGCAACACCCGTGAACTCTACTCAAGCCGCAGCGCAGTGGTGCAACTTGGCTCGGTGATGGTGATAACTTCGAAGAGAAATCAAGTGGGGATATTCGAAGTGTTGAATGTGTTCATCGATCAGTTTAGAACAAAGAATGAGGTGACAACTGAATGGTTGTAAGTTGGTGGATAATGGTTGCTCGAGAAGGTTGCTTGGACTATGAAAATCGTCAATTTGGATGACTAGACATGAGAAGGCTAAGAGATTATCACTGTCATAAGTTTTAGTAGGCTCAAAGAAGGGATACGATGGAGGCACCCAAAAGACTGGTTGTAGATCGAGTATCCTGGGTATTGTTGAAAGGCCTAGTTGTCAAGGTTGGGCATACATACATATTGTTGAAAGGCGTATGGGGTTTATTCTAGAACTTGGGTTACCATTAGCCCTTGACATATGGCAAGGTTGGCCATCATACGAGTAACGATGGTTTCAAAGCAGGATTGGAGGTGATAGCTAGAGTCAGTAATGGATGATTGGGTGTTATGTTTGTACTATCTCATATAGATTGTCCAACGTCGAAGGAGATGTTCCTTGGGTGCTTGTCTAATATTGGTTTAGGCCTCCGGGGCTTGTACTTGAGGGATGATGAATCCGATTAGGACATTCTACATGAGATATATATAATCTGGATGTTATGAGTGCTTACCATGATTGAATGGGTGTTCTGGTTTCCATGGATGAATGGTTTGACTTGTTTGTTGTAAAGGCTATCACTATCCGATGTGGAAAAGATTAGGTTGAGTTCTTCTCTAGTATTGTTGGTAAATTAGTTTGTTTATCTATCCATGCTCATAAACTTTATTAATGAATTTTGTTAGCTATTTTATCGCTCACTAAGACTGTTATTTGACTCAAGGTTTTATGTTTCCCTCTTATTACCTTGGGCTGATCATCCGGTTGTGGATGGGCAGACTAAGTAGCAGGTTACAGGTGACTAGTGAGGACGATGCTTCCATAAGGAGGAAAGTAGGAAGCTGATGTACTAGTTTTATTACTATATAGTATTTTTGTTCCTACTGTTTGAGTTCTATATATGGGTTGTAGTGAGGCCTTATGTTCAAACTTTTGTATCAGTTGGATAACCTTTTTTGGATGTTGAGAAAGTTTCAAAAGTTTGCTATGTGATGCTTCATTACTATTACCTATTATATATGTTCTATTATATTTTATCCTTGCGTTGTGAGTTCTACGACAGGTTCCGATGTTGTTTGCCTACTCTGATGATCGTCTATAGCTGCCTAGCACACTTTTCAATGCATTATTCCTCTTGTTTAGTGCAGGGGTTATGAGTGGTCGTCACATAATTACGCTGCGGGCTACAAACACACCTAGTTGTTTTAAAAGGACTACAACCAAACCATTTTATTAATACCTCGATCCTTGATTACAAATTCTCCTATAACTCTGAATAACACTTAGATATTTGAGAGAGAGGAAAGAGAATTAAACTAGAGATTCCTCCTTAGCGAAGAGTTGGTGCGGCCTTCCCTTCAAGCCAGGGAAGCCACCCCGCTATACCTGTACTCACTGTGGCAGAAGAAAACGCTATCGTAGGCCCTACTAACCTCGCTCCCACCAGGGGCACCTTCAAGCTCCGAACATCACATGTTATGTTTGGCAACAAGCCTAGAATGGGCCTAAATTCCGACCTAGAAAAAGCCTATTGGAACTTAGAACCACTCTAAATGGATCGTTGGTTCATATAAGGATTACTTTAAACAGATATACATAGCAGACTAAAACGAAAATCAGAGTCTCACATTGTGGAAGGGACAAAATATAATATCATAAATATAAGATGTACCATTATTAAAAATAAGAATTTTCAACTACACCGCCACCACCGCCGCCACTGGTGGGTGAGCTGATCGCGCAAGATAATCATCGATGTCCTAACTCATGCCTTTAACTTATGCTCAACCATAGTCAGGTCAAGTTGAGCCTTACTATTCACATCACCTACTTCCATATCTTGGTCATCCGCTTCCACCTTGAAAATCCTCCTTCTCAGCCACCTTCGCCACCATCGTCATCGGTTCTACTTTGACCATCTGAGCTTACGATTTACATCGTTCATTGTATTTTCGATCCTTTGGCTGATATGGGGCTGTGAATTGAAGAAAACGCCATTGATGAATTTTTCGTACAAGCATTCAGACTGACCCAGTTTTGGTTTTTAGTTTGCACTTGTTCTTCAATTGTGACCCCTAGTTGGCTTTACCCTTTGTTTGGTCTAGATGCCTATTGGAATAGCTGTGTCAGGGTTAGATTTGGGATATTGTGGGAACAGTTCTATGATTTTTGTTATGTTAGTTTGTGTTGAAGACAGATTTATTGATGTTATTCTGGCGAGGCTTGGAATGGGTAGCTCGCAAAGCGGGGTATGCCTTTTGGTTGAGCCTAAATACGTAGCTGGAGAATTGATGTCTGTGTTTCTCTAAGCTGGTGTGGTTGTTGAGAAATAGTGATGGACCTGAAATTAACGGCGATCCTTGTTAGTTTTATGTGCTATAATTGTGTTATGTGCCACCATATAGTCCATGGTCCTGCTTCCTTTTCGCTTTAATCGAATGCCATGATTGCGAACTACTTACACTACATTCTTGTCCTTTGCAAACTTCGATATGTTGGTCTCTTGTAGCTACCCTATAATTTTTTTTGGTTAACTTACTGGACAACATTGTGAGATGTCATGTATCTACATCTAAGACCATTATTACTAACCAAACCCATTCATTTAGCTGGACTCTGTAGTGTGGTTTGGTCAGGAGGTCATTTGGTATTGCTTTGGATGGCAACATGAACTTGTGTTACTGGTTAGGTTACTTGAAGGAGTGGCTGGTCAGCTCCGTGAGCCTGCAAAGCAGAGAGAGCATGCCCTCACAGACTGGCATTGGATGCATTGTTATGCCTTTAAATTGAGCAAATGGTAGGAAGTCTAGAGCAAAGTGAACCAAATGGAGGCATTTTGGTAAATCGTGCTTCAAGTTAGTATGTAATTTGGAATGGACCTGCGGAAGACGGCGACTTAGCAAGTGTGGGTTTCATTCCCTATATTATCAGGTGACCTATTTAAGTTTTAATATGTTGAACTATTTAACTTTCAATGTGATTTTTTTTAAACAGTAGATAAAATATTTTGAAATGAACAAAAAAAAGAATTGTCAATTCCAACATGTTACAAAACATAAAAAGGTACATCGTCATTCGTCCCAATTAGATAACAATAATAGTAATAAAGAAATAGCCATAATGACTAGATCTTTATGTGGCTCCTCCTTTAAGAGATCGTTCTCGATCCTTAGTCAATTGTCTCACCTGTTGTCTTGTTAATGTTAAGAGGAATGAGGTCAAAACATTAAGTTCTGGTGAATGAAATATATTTAAGTTAAGAAGGCTATTTCTTATATTTGGCAGTTGTAAACTATTCAATTTATGTCTATGTAACAAACACACAATACAAACATATGAGGTAGACATCCTGGATGTCACTTAATACCCCAAAGCTAATTTAAAGGATGGCATCCATATGGTCAATTAATACCATATTTTATTTTATATTGGGTGGACATCCCTCCAGTCACTTAATAGCCAATGGTGGATCTCAAGCCAGTTAAGACCTCATTCCAATGCTAACGTTATAAATGATAACTCTCCTTGTAAAGTGAGAAGTAATAGCTACTTACTACCAAGATTTGGTTGAGAAATATGGCTTCTTTTAAGAAGAACCCCCTACTGAACCCTCTTGTTACTGTCTAGTTATCCCTACGAGTGAACTCCTAGCCACTTAATACTTCTCTTAGATGGTTCTTCCTTAGGCCATGTATACATAATACACTCCTAGGTCAACCTTGCTTATCCCCTAGATAAGAAGCAGACATTACTTGGAGAACAACCCAACACACTTTATCTTCTACTAGGACCATCTATTCTAATACCTTATAGAATAAAGGCGGACATAATAATCATCTAATTCTCGAAGGGAGGGCCAAATGACTTGGGTCCTCAACTAAGAAGTGAATCGTAATATCGAATCTAATCCTAACCACTTAATACCCAACAAAAGATAGGTCAGCCACTTAATAACTTTTTCCCAAGGCTTGCCCACTCTACACACAACACACACACACTCTCTCTATCTCTCTATCTCTCTCTCTCTCTCTATATATATATATATATATATATATATATATATATATATATATATATGGACACTAGACCTCTCAGATTAAGCCTACCACTTGTAGATGCCGGATTTGCCGGGCAGTTCCGGGAAGGCTTCTACTACAAGTTGGGCCTAATCGCGTAACATAGTTGTGACACCTGACATCCGTTAATGTCACTCATTAAGAGAACGCATTAAGTTTTGTGAAGCGTTATAGGTAGACAGAAACTTTACAAGATAGATAATAAATAGCAGTGGAATTCAAAATTTTATTAAAAAGAAAGCATCGTAGTTCAAAACATGGTTAAATCATATGTCTGAAACACATAAAACCCAGTACATCAATTTAAAACTTCTGTCTTATACATAAATCATTATACTACAATAATAGAAGAAGCATAATCCCCTAAACATAGCCTAGTAGAGAGAGATATGAAATCAAGCAGTACATCTAAGCAGCTCCAAGCAAGATGAAAGCAAAACCCTAGTCAAGCTTGAGTATTCCCACCCTAAGAACAAGGGGATGGGGGAAACGGAAGAGAAAGACGAGGAAAAAATGGGTCAGACATAAAGTCTGCCTAGTCCAGTTACTTTTAGCATATAAATAAGTAAAAGTATCATGATAGGCATATAAACTGGAGAGAAAGATAACAACACAATAAGGCAGGTATGACAAGGTAAATAGGATAAATATAATAGAATATACCGCGCTTCTCTAATACTTTCTATTTCTCTACACCAATAGCATCGTATGAACAAGATAAACCCCACAAGTATAGGACGATAGACTTAGGCATACTTCTAGTGAGAGGTTTTACCCCATACAATAATAGGCAGTCCAACATACGGAGTTACCCCTCAGGATAATAACAAGCTCCTAAACATACCGGAATCTAGATGTACTGTAACGGCCAGAGAATTTTCAGCCCTGGAAATCGACATAAATACCTTTACCATAACTTATGTCGACCTTCCAAACACCGATAACACTGGACGTTATTAGAAAGAAATTAGAGGGTGAGGTAAGAAAGAAAGAAATATTAGAATAGAAGAAGAAGAAGAACCAACACAACACAAAGTCTCACATCGCAGCGGAACAAAATATAATACAGAGATAATTTTATTGAGAGCTTTAAAATACTTACAATATCAGAGAATATCAACATTTTTGGATAGTTATAAAATCTGTCCCGTATACAACACACAGCGGAATAGTATCATACGTCTGGACTCTTCCAGCTCGTTTCTTCATAGCTTTCGATACCCTGAACCTGTATACCCCGGGCTAACCCGAGCATTTACAAAACACCGGGTCAGTCTGGTGAACCAGAGTGAGATAAAATCGCACAGTATTAAGATATCACACAACTTGATTTTTAAGTTAAAATCCATTCGAAAGCAAAAGAGTAATCATAAGACCAAATCCACACATAAACACGGATGGTTTTTACCTTACGATAACCCAAACCATTTTTAAAGCCAATATCTTGTCTGATATTATAATAATGTCTAATTACAAGTAAATATCAAACAAGTGGAACGCTTGCATCTCACGCTCCACATATATAGTATATAACCAAAACCGCAGGCGCTTATTGGAGATTGGATTCCAACTATGACAAGGTATGGGACCACCTGCCGATCGTGTATCTCTTGAGGCGAATACACTGGTTTCAACAAGAACGTCTTGTAACCCGGCCCTCACATGACCGACCACTCATTTCACTTGAGTGTATCAAATGTATATCACCAACGGTTGGGAGCGACCCACCGTCTTCCCGAAAAGGGACATCATCGATAGATTAAAGAAGCAAAAGGAATTTCTCTAGATAGGTGATTATACACCCTAATGGGAGCGACCCACATAGCCATGTTGCCTGCCCGATTTTTGTCATTTCCCAGTTGATGAGGCTTGAGGCTATGCTTTATCATCACACCAGATTCACTTTGAATGCCACATCGTCAAATCTGTCAAATCACTGATTGATGTACTCAACAATACATTATGTGTTAGCTAAAAGATGTTTCCTTCTCCGCTTCCACTCTTGGTACAGTTGAAGAAATCAATATACGTGACCGTCTGGAAATACTTTGTCCGACACTCGTCCATACAAGTCATCCAGGAACAGGATGAACCGAAGGTACTCTCCTACTGCATCCAATATAGGAATCACCCCACGGATCAGTAGCGAGAAGCCCTTGCAACCCTTAGATTCCAATCACGACAGAATCACAGCTTATCTCTATTTCCAAGGCAGAGAATTTTAGTGGCTCTTCCATTTATGAAAATCTACGGTCTTCAATGCTCCACCTCGATCATCTCTTGATCTCTTCACGTATTTGTTGGTTGAAATGGTTTTCGAATGTAAATTCGATCCCGGTCTTTCCGTACCAACAATCGTATTGGACATATTTGATAGTTGGTGATTTAACTATCAAAATAGACAGTGTTCCAAACATGACAACTCAATGGGTTCACTGGTTCGATATTCAGCATCACTTGGCCTTTAAATTGAAAACAATTGCGAATTTAAAATTCTTAAATCGTTCGATATTATAAATATAGTTTCTCGCTTCTTATTTTACGTAAGATTATTCTTTAAACAAATTTATCTTTAATACATAGGAAAATCCTATCATAACTCATTGTATATTTTCTCTTTCAAAACATCAACCACCTTACTATATAATTTAATATTGAGAAATCACTTTTAACTTGTTACTCTTAAAAGAAGTTACGACATAGCATATATTTCATCACTTGAAATAATAAGAAATATTTGTTCGTATATAAAATTCAACCTTACATTCTCTTTCTTACTCGAGAGTATCGCTATGGTTTCATGCAGTCCTTTTTATTCTCTTTTTACATTGGAACCCCCGTTATACATATTTTCCAAAATTTCAACCAAAAATGTTGCGTTATTATTTCTCTAGTAAAATAATAAATCATACTAACCCCTTTTACCATTACAACTTCCAATAATCCTGAAGTCGATCAAGTTGGGGTATTCTAATTACCTCTCAGACCTTGACCAACAACGCTCATATCTTTAGACAGATACAAGTTGTAATCCAAAACACAATATTTCATTCTAAATCGATTCAGATTCCATTTAACGATTTAATTCAAACACGGTTTAATAAACCTTATTATCCTTTTAAAAATCTCCTTTTCTAAAATACCATCATCATTTCTCAATTCAATTAAATAACTTCTTTATATCACACCACTTTTAACTCGACCTCTCTAACCAAACTCCTTTATAATTTTGATTTTGTTATCAGATCCTACGACCCATATCTTTAACCACATTCACATTCACCAATCTCCTTTCACATCTATTCAATTTTTTCATGCTTTGGAAATCCTATTTCAATCCCCTTCACCCACTTAATCACATTCTTAAATAACGTTAATTTAGAATTAATGATATAACACCTCAAATCTCTTTTATATAACTCTGGTTTATGTAACACCCCGTAATTCTGTAACACTAAGATTCGCAAATCAAGGAAGAATAAAAAGTTAAAATCAAAATCAAGGGAAACGGGCTGTGCCATTGCGTTCATCTCGGAAAAATACGCGAAATAGAGTCTGAGCTTTCGAAAATCGGAGTCCGTATGACCAAGATATGGCCCGTCAAAGTTTTCAGAAAATTCCAAGTTCAAAAAAGTTTAAACTAGAGTTAAATTCGAATTCAAATGCGCAGGGGGCAGGGCAGGAAAATTCCCGCCCAGGTAAAGTCGATAGGGGTGTCGACTGCACAGTCGACACCCCCCTCATGTCGACTGCCCAGTCGTCACGGGTGTCGACCTGCCCGCTTTTTCCAGCTTTCTGCACCTGGTTCGTTCTGCTGTATTTGGTCACGTTTTCTGACCAGGTTCATCCGCCTAACACTGTATAAACAGCCCTGGTCTTCTTCTCTATTCACAATTCTTTTCTACCTTTATGCTGCAAAGATTCTTGTTAGACATGGCTTCTCCTCCTCCTCTAAAATATATAAATAAATATAAAATAAACCAAGACGAGGAAATGCTGCTAAATTTTTTTCAAGAAGGGGTTCAAGTCAAGCTAGGATTAAAGAGGAGGTCCAAACGACTTCAACGACTGTTTTTCTACAAATCTTAGCAACGCCATCTTTCTGTTCTAATCTAATATCTGTAAGTCAGTTATTTTTAGATTTGAACGTTTTGTTTTTATACATGACATGAAATTAAAGGGATAAAAGACTATGCCTAATCTTTCTACTTGAATCAGTGCTTGTACCTTTGGACCTAATTAAGAACTGTTGTGATTCGATGACGAATAAGACTGTGACTGTGAAACTATGGACTTTGGAACCATATGCCTTGGAACTATGAACATTGCATATGACTATGAACATTGCCTATGACTATGGACATTGCCTATGACTACGAGCATTGCCTATGACTATGGACATTGCCAATGACTACGAACATTGCCTATGACTGTGACTGTGACTATGAGGATTATTTCCTTGACTAAACCTATGCCTTTGATTAGAAAACATAAACTATTACCTATGACATAACAAGGACATCTGGGATTAAACACCTATGATTCATGACTAGGAAAGTGTTGCTTAAGTTTTGTGATTATGAGATTAGGTCTAAACCCGATTATTTATTCTGCCTGTCCTTGGTTTTCTTTGGTTTTAGACCTTGGGAATTTACCTATTAAGTTAGGTCTACCCATGTTCTTGAACCTACTCTGTCTATTCTTGGTTTTAGACCTTGGGAATTTACCTATTAAGTTAGGTCTACCCATGTTCTTGAACCGAAGTCGTTATTCAACCCTTTTTATGCCAGTTAGTATGTCTATCTTTCGCATAGCATCTTTGGTTCATTCCCTATTTGCTACGAATCTAGATTTAATTATAATCTAGATTGAAACACGATTATACGAACGATGGGAATGCGATTTGGGGAAAAATATAAAATTTACTAAAACATAGTTATAAACTCGGCATAAATTGGGGACATGTACTATGGCATGTTAATAGAAATGCAAATGGGATAAATTTGACAAGAATTATAGGATGTGTAATTTGAATCTAGTATTGACATGTAAATCTAGCATTAACATGAATTGTGAAATAGAGTAATAAGTCTAGTTTGACATGAATTAGAATGTTAAATCTGAATTGGATTAGCTAATTTGGCTCGATAAGTATATTGGCATAAACTTGAAATTGGCCATAATTGGGAGTAATTGTCAGGATTAGCAAAATCATGGTTAGTGACACTTCATTTGGTATGGTTTACATACCAAAAAGCATAAACATGATATAGAGGGGAAAATGGGCCGTAAGAATAAATGTCGACAATTTACATTAAAAGATTAATTAGGAAATAAGTAAATAGAATTTTTCCTAAATAAGGAAATGTAAATTTAGACAAATTAAAGGTTTATTAACGAAATCTCTTTTAATAACACACCAGAAAGTTCCAGGGTGACAGAGAGGATAGTGTCTAGGCTTGAGTTTGGAAAGTACAAGTTTCCTGCTCTCCCTGGCTATCCTTTATTGATCCGACGGACGGGATGGTTGTTTTCAAAACCTGATTTGAAAATTAAACCCTTTGAACTTAGAAAACACGAATATGCCTAACCCGAGGTTAGACTGAGTTGCGATGTAAACCTGCCCGGTACCGACCGGCACATCCAGTATTCGCAACAATATCGGTCTAATGTGAGTGGTCTTGGCTTTAATTTAGTTAAAGCATGAATGGTAGGGTTAAGTTAACTAAGACACTTAACCAATTCAACATGATAACCAAACCAATGGGTGGGGCTAGGTCCATACAGACAGTCTATGCAGTTAAGCTAGAATGGGAGGGTTAAGTTCATAGGAACACTTAGCTAACTTAATACAGTTAAGCTGGAATGGGAGGGCTAAGTCCATAGGGACACTTAACCAAACTTAACATGGTAACAAGACAAGATTTGTAGGGATTAAGTAACTTAGAAAACACTTAGCCAAAATTAACATGTTAACTAGACTAGAAGGTGGGGTTAAGTGAAGTTAATACACTTAGCCAAATTAACATGTTAACTAGACTAGAGGTTGGGGTTAAGTAAATACACTTAGCCAATTTGATATGTTAGCCGGGCTAGACTGTAGGGTTAAGTAAACTTGAACACTTAACCATCAGATTGTGATAAAGGAATAAGGTTAAGTCTAAAACATGAAGGGATAATACCTAACCATTAATAACATGTTAGTTAAAACAGACGGGGAAGGTTAAGTTAAAAAGGAACACTTAACCACTACAGGACGAATGGGTAGGGTTAAGTAATAAGAAATACATAACCAAAAAAACTGGGTTTGTGGTTGGGTTAAGTCAACATGAATCACTGATAACACTTAACCAGTCTGACAGGATAGATGTAGAGGGTTAAGATAGCTTGAATTGACTAATGACACTTAACCAATCCAAATTAGCGGGAAAGGGAACTGAGTAGTAAACCTTAGTTAAGAAAACAACGATTCTGCAAACTAAGTGGTAAATCTTAGTTAGTAAAACTAAGTAGTAATTCTTAATATAACACGGGAAGGAGCGAATGTCCGTCTGAGAAGGCTCCAACCAATTGGGTTACGAAGCTCGAGGCTTCGAGGGGACGTGAGGGTACTCTTGGTATCCCTCTGTGAGACTGCAGATGATCCTCCTGGGCTCACAAAGGTTAAGGTCTGCATAGAAGAACCAGGAGTATGCCTTGGTTGCAATATATATGGCAACCTAAAGACTAGGATGGACCGGCGTGATTCGGCGAGAAAACGGTAGCCCTGTGATAGCAACTCGTCGTCTACCATCCATATTGAGTCAGTCGAGATACGTGAAGAGGAAAGGCGGAGAACTCCAAAAGACCATAATTGCTATCTAGTTATGGGTGAGGATGGCCATAGGATAGTGGGGCACCGGGGGCCGGCGTATAGTTCTCATTTTACAAAGGGTGCCATTCATTAGTTGAGGGAGGGGTCAAGTGGGACCATAGCCACTGGAATAAAAACAGACCTTAGCATCTGCATCGGCAGATATCTGAAAGCTCCCGACCGAGTTCTATATTCCTTGATTTGCCCTGTCATAGGACTCAGACCGCACATTACAGGACATGTGCATCTAGACAAGCGATAACGATTCGCGATACATGCGTGGGGAAGTATAGGAACATATACCACTCTAGGTAGTGTGTCCTAGACTTGGGGGCATCATTCGACAAGTAGCGTAATCCGTAGTTGGACTAGGTGGCATAAACCCTGAACTCGAGAAGCGTTCAGCAGATAGCGTAAACTCTAGTTAAATCTAGAAACCACTTGATAGAAAACCCTAGATTAGATCTAGGTAATAAATAATAAATGTATGCCTGAAGGCAATGGAAACTACAGGGGTTGGGATCACGTTATCGTTACTAGTTGGAACACGAGTTAGGTGGTGCAGAGATATAGAAACTAGTATGACAAGAAAATAGCGAAGAGGCGAAAGTATTAGAGCATATCCTGTTTATCTTATCTTAGCATATCTTGTGATTATCTTGTCTAATCCTGCTGACCCTATGGTCATGGTGTAATCTTGTATTCAGTTAATTCATGTCGTTTTGTTTTTCCATGTTCACATGCTAGAAGTTACTGAACTTACTCAGGCTTTATGTCTGACTCTGTTTTCCTTTCGTCTTCTTTTCTTCCGTTCCCCCCCTCCCCCCGCCCCCCAGGTAGTAGAGGAGGGAGTAGTATAACTCAGGTTAAGT
Source organism: Allium sativum (assembly GCA_030737875.1). Lineage (NCBI taxonomy): Eukaryota > Viridiplantae > Streptophyta > Magnoliopsida > Asparagales > Amaryllidaceae > Allium > Allium sativum. The sequence continues at coordinate 632,812,451 of CM060920.1, forward strand.
TGGACTGTCACTCTTTCCCAGCTTGAAGATTTGTCGAAGTTTTGCTTGGATCCTCTTTTCAGATGCTATGGCTGGTTCTTGCCACATTGGGGAATATAAATGTATTTTTATGCTTCTTCATTTTGTAAGACAGATGACACTCTGGTATTGTAAAGAAATCTTTGTACAAACTATTTTATCAATAAAGCAAAGTTTTATTTTCCGTTGTTTAAATTCTGTCTGTCTTGTAATTTATCCGCATCTTTTACCCTAAATACTCCACAGAACTTAGTGCATTCCCTTTGTGAGTGACACTAACGGACGTGGGGTGTTACACGTGGTATCAGAGCTGGAGGTTACCAGATCAGACAAGGGATTTGAAAAATTATTTTCAAACAATTTTAAAAGAAGCATTTTCAAAAGAAAAGATTTGTTTTAAAGGCTTATTCCCCTAAAGCCATACGCATTATCTTCTCTTCCTCTGTTTGAATTCTTGTCTCCTTCTTTCTTGAGTCTCTGTGGCTCCTGGCTTTCTAGGAGGTAACCTCATCGATGGGCGAAGTAGTGCCCGACTTCCATCTATAACCGTAGTAGTTTCACCCGCGGTTAGCTTTCTTCCAAGCTTAGTAGGGTTTTCCGTACGATGGAGGCAGCTTTCGAGGGATTGGTCAACATGACTACACACAGAAGGGGATGAGGAGTTTGGCTAAGGAGCACAACCCGAGGATGAGGAATTCGTGGATGTAGATTTAGCTCACAAAGGAGGAAGAAATCATAAAACCTAAGACAAGAGGGAGTATCTTTACTAGGGTATGATAGGGCATATAATTAAAGACAAGGGCAAGAAGGAGGAGCAAGATTTTTAGAAGGGCAAGTACATACTTTTACCACCAAGCGTACCTAGGAGAAAGGTAGAAAAGTTCTGTTGGCAGAGTCTAGTTTTGCTGTTCGTATTCTTTCCTTTGGTTTTAGTGCTTCGCATTTGTTCATATTTGCTTCCATAGTTGAGTCTCTGCACCATAGTACTTGTATAGTAGAAAGATCCCATTAGAGTCTCAAATCCAATTGGTGGTCCGACCAATCTATTTTTAGTAGGGATTTGAGGATAGCTATCGAGTTTGCTTATATCATCTCACGTAGGTCGTCTAAATTCGGAGGCGATATTCCTTGGATGCTTGTCTGATATTGGTTTAGGCCTTTGGGGCTTGTACTTGAGGAATATCAAGTTCGACTAGGGTGGTTTGCGTGAGAAATGAATAGTTGTGGAAGGCAATCTAGAAAGTGCGTAGTGACCTTTTTACCCTCATAGTTATAGCGTGATGGATAAGCTAAGAGGAGAGACCTCTAATCATCTTAGTACATACACTTGGTATCATAGTTGACATCTATTTACTTTAGAGATGGAGGTCAGAAACTTCACAATCGTGAAGTTAAATTAGTTAAGATATAGTGGAGTAAAGATCAAGAAGGCGAGATACTAGCATCATACCTTTTTTTTCATGGTTGCATCCTTGATTTCTTTTGTTTGTAGGAGCTTTACACATAATTGTTCCTATCTTTCCAAAGTATATCCTCTAGGACATATCATCGATCCTTAGATAGAAGCCAATGGATGTAAACATGTATTTGAAACATGTTATGGTTGAATGGTTGCAAGTGGTTGCAAATGGTTGCTCGTGAATGCATATGCATACGCATTAGGCACTAGATCAAGTTCGGACGCTTTCATATTGCATTTACAGATATGTATTTGTTTGTAAAGTTGAACTTGATATGTTATCATATGCATGTTGCAAATGGATGAATGGCTGTGCACGCATGTAGTATTTACATAACTAGGGATGCTTGCATACATGGTTGGACGCACGGCACTGACATGATTCGCATTAAGGAGGTCAACCGAATCAGTAGACCGCCAGATTTTGTATTAGATAAAGACATATACACACACTGTGCATATGAACATGAAGGCATTAGAAATCTTTTAAGGACAATGGATGCCGGTGATTGAATGGTTGAGTAGATGGGTGATTGGATGATAGGACACATTTTTCCTAACTTGGAGATTTCGGGGACGAAATCCTTTTAAGTGGGGGAGAATGTAACACCCCGTAATTCCATAACACTAAGATTCGCAAATCAAGGATGAATTAAAATTCAAAATCAAAATCAAGGGAAACGGTTTGCGCCATTGCGTTCGTCTCGGAAAATTACGCAAAATAGAGTCCGAGTTTTCGAAAATCGGAGTACGTATGACCAAGATATGGCCCGTCAAAGTTTTCAGAAAATTCCAAGTTCAAAACAGTTTAAACTAGAGTTAAATTCGAATTCAAACGCGTAGGGGGCAGGGCAGGAAAATTCCCGCCCAGGTCATGTCGACAGGTGTGTCGACTGCACAGTCGACACCCCCCCATGTCGACTGCCCAGTCGACACCCCCCCATGTCGACTGCCCAGTCGACACGGGTGTCGACCAGCCCGCTTTTTCCAGCTTTCTGCACCTGGTTCGTTTTGCTGTATTTGGTCACGTTTTCTGACCAGGTTCGTCCACCTAACACTATATAAACAGCCCTGGTCTTCTTCTCTATTCATAATTCTTTTCTACCTTTATGCTGTAAAGATTCTTGTTAGACATGGCTTCTCCTCCTCCTCTAAAATATATAAATAAATATAAAATAAACCAAGACGAGGAAATGCTGCTAAAAGATTTTCAAGAAGGGGTTCAAGTCAAGCTAGGATTCAAGAGGAGGTCCAAACGACTTCCACGACTGTTTTTCTACAAATCTTAGCAACGCCATCTTTCTGTTCTAATCTAATCTCTGTAATTCAGTTATTCTTAGATTTGAATGTTTTGTTTTTATTCGTGACATGAAATTAAAGGGATAAAAGACTATGCCTAATCTTTCTACTTGAATCAGTGCTTGTACCTTTGGACCTAATTAAGAACTGTTGTGATTCGATGACGAATAAGACTGTGACTGTGAAACTATGGACTTTGGAACCATATGCCTTGGAACTATGAACATTGCCTATGACTATGAGCATTGCCTATGACTATGGACATTTCCTATGACTACGAACATTGCCTATGACTATGGACATTGCCTATGACTACGAACTTTGCCTATGACTGTGACTGTGACTATGAGGATTATTTCCTTGACTAAACCTATGCCTTTGATTAGAAAACATAAACTATTACCTATGACATAACAAGGACGTCTAGGATTAAACACCTATGATTCATGACTAGGAAAGTGTTGCTTAAGTTTTGTGATTATGAGATTGGGTCTAAACCTGATTATTTATTCTGCCTGTCCTTGGTTTTCTTTGGTTTTAGACCTTGGGAATTTACCTATTAAGTTAGGTCTACCCATGTTCTTGAACCTACTCTGTCTATTCTTGGTTTTAGACCTTGGGAATTTACCTATTAAGTTAGGTCTACCCATGTTCTTGAACTGACGTCGTTATTCAACCCTTTTTATGCCAGTTAGTATGTCTATCTTTCGCATAGCATCTTTGGTTCATTCCCTATTTGCTACGAATCTAGATTTATCTATAATCTAGATTGAAACACGATTATACGAACGATGGGAATGCGATTTGGGGAAAAATATAAAATTTACTAAAACATATTTATAAACTTGGCATAAATTGGGGACATGTACTATGGCATGTTAATAGAAATGCAATTGGGATAAATTTGACAAGAATTATAGGATGTGTAATTTGAATCTAGTATTGACATGTAAATCTAGCATTTACATGAATTGTGAACTAGAGTAATAAGTCTAGTTTGACATGAATTAGAATGTTAAATCAGAATTGGATTAACTAATTTGGCTCAATAAGTATATTGGCATAAACTTGAAATTGGGAGTAATTGTCAGGATTAGCAAAATCATGGTTAGTGACACTTCATTTGGTATGGTTTACATACCAAAAAGCATAAACATGATATAGAGGGGAAAATGGGCCGTAAGAATAAATGTCGACAATTTACATTAAAAGAGTAATTAGGAAATAAGTAAATAGAATTTGTCCTAAATAAGGAAATGTAAAATTAGACAAATTAAAGGTTTATTAACGACATCTCTTTTAATAACACACCAGAAAGTTCTAGGGTGACAGAGAGGATAGTGTCTAGGCTTGAGTTTGGAAAATACAAGTTTCCTGCTCTCCCTGGCAATCCCTAACTGATCCGACGGACGGGATGGTTGTTTTCAAAACCTGATTTGAAAATTAAACCCTTTAAACTTACAAAACACGAATATGCCTAACCAGAGGTTAGACTGAGTTGCGATGTAAACCTGCCCGGAACCGACCGGCACATCCAGTATTCGCAACAATATCTGTCTAATGTGAGTGGTCGTGGCTTTAATTTAGTTAAAGCATGAATGGTAGGGTTAAGTTAACTAAGACACTTAACCAATTCAACATGATAACCAAACCAATGGGTGGGGCTAGGTCAATACAGACAGTCTACGCAGTTAAGCTAGAATGGGAGGGTTAAGTCCACAGGAACACTTAGCCAACTTAATACAGTTAAGCTGGAATGGGAGGGCTAAGTCCATAGGGACACTTAACCAAACTTAACATGGTAACAAGACAAGATTTTTAGGGGTTAAGTAACTTAGAAAACACTTAGCCAAAATTAACATGTTAACTAGACTAGAAGGTGGGGTTAAGTAAAGTTAATACACTTAGCCAAATTAGTATGTTAACTAGACTAGAGGTTGGGGTGAAGTAAATACACTTAGCCAATTTGATATGTTAGCTAGGCTAGACTGTAGGGTTAAGTAAACTTGAACACTTAACCATCAGATTGTGATAAAGGAATAAGGTTAAGTCTAAAACATGAAGGGATAATACCTAACCATTAATAACATGTTAGTTAAAACAGACGGGGATGGTTAAGTTAAAAAAGGAACACTTAACCAATACAGGACGAATGGGTAGGGTTAAGTAATAAGAAATACTTAACCAAAAAAACTGGGTTTGTGGTTGGGTTAAGTCAACATGAATCACTGATAACACTTAACCAGTCTGACAGGATAAATGAAGAGGGTTAAGATAGCTTGAATTGACTAATGACACTTAACCAATCCAAATTGGCGGGAAAGGGAACTGAGTAGTAAACCTTAGTTAAGAAAACAACGATTCTGGAAACTAAGCGGTAAATCTTAGTTAGTAAAACTAAGTAGTAATTCTTAGTATAACACGGAAAGGAGCGAATGTCCGTCTGAGAAGGCTCCAACGAATTGGGTTACGAAGCCCGAGGCTTCGAGGGGACGTGAGGGTACTCTTGGTATCCCTCTGTGAGACTTCAGATGATCCTCCTGGGCTCACAAAGGTTAAGGTCTGCGTAGAAGAACCAGGGGTATGCCTTGGTTGCAATATATAAGGCAACCTAAAGACTAGGATGGACCGGCGTGATTCGGCGAGAAAACGGTAGCCCTGTGATAGCAACTCGTCGTCTACCATCCATCTTGAGTCAGTTGAGATACGTGAAGAGGAAAGGCGGAGAACTCCAAAAGACCATAATTGCTATCTAGTTATGGGTGAGGATGGCCATAGGATAGTGGGGCACCGGGGGCCGGCGTATTGTTCTCATTTTACAAAGGGTGCCTTTCATTAGTTGAGGGAGGGGTCAAGTGGGACCATAGCCACCGGAATAAAAACAGACCTTAGCATCTGCATCGGCATGTATCTGAAAGCTCCCGACCGAGTTCTGTATTCCTTGATTTTCCCTGTCACAGGACTCGGACCGCACATTACAGGACATGTGCATCTAGACAAGCGATAACGATTCGCGATACATGCGTGGGGAAGTCTAGGAACATATACCACTCTAGGTAGTGTGTCCTAGACTTGGGGGCAACATTCGACAGGTAGCGTAATCCCTAGTTGGACTAGGTGGCATAAACCTTGAACTCGAGAAGCGTTCAGCAGATAGCGTAAACTCTAGTTAAATCTAGAAACCACTTGATAGAAAACCCTAGATTAGATCTAGGTAATAAATAATAAATGTATGCCTGAAGACAATGGAAACTACAGGGGTTGGGATCACGTTATCGTTACTAGTTGGAACACGAGTTAAGTGGTGCAGAGATATAGAAACCAGTGTGACGAGAAAATAGCAAAGCGGCGAAAGTATTAGAGCATATCATGTTTATCTTATCTTAGCATATTGTGACAACCCGCCTTTTCTGAATAATCCAAGTTGACAATAAAACCACACATGTCCAACTCGAACGATTCAAAACTGACAGATAATCAATTTAGGGTGTATAATAGAATCACATATACAGAATAAAACAGAATCTCGCAGCAAAAACAAAATAATATACGTAAGCGGTTCATGAAGCTACTTAAACAGTTACATTTTAATTATACAATATAGCGACTCATAAAGTTCGCAAATACAAGACAAATGGAAATAGGAACTAATACTGGATTGGACAGAGTCTTCGACTAGGTCTTCGGCTCCAGATAAAGTGCTCCTCGAGAACACTGCAATACTCAGTCTGACCCGAGCGAAATGAGAAAAATACAAAACACTCGAGTCAGGTCTAAACATTCTAATGCGATTAGATCTAAACTCAGATGCAAATAACTCAAGAGATGTTACGGTATTTTCCATCTCTTAAGGATCCATTAAACTATCTATATATACTATGATACGCTATTATATGTAATGTCTATCAGTAATATAAAATATTTAAAATAGCGTTAAGGCTTTACATTGATCCCCCTTAACACGTTTTTAAACAATGTGGTCTATGCAGATCCTGTAACACAACCAGTAGAACGTCGGTAGCCAGTGAGTCCCCTATAGGCATATGTTAAATAGAAACTCGTAATGGTTGCGCATAAGGATAAAACGTATGACAAGGCTCGTGAGGCAATGCCCAAGGTAGGATACTACCAGTTTGCCTGATCCGGACTGGTAGTAACCCCTAACGGCCCACCGCAACACAACACTTCCAAAATCAAGGGTGATCACCAAATAACAAAAAAAAAAGAATACATGAAGAAGTGTGTCCGCTAGAGGTAGCTAGCCTCAATGGCCCAGCACGGCTCCTGTTTTAGTCATTTCAAATTTGACACAAGTGTCGGTCATCCATTATCGTTCACTTTCTTCAATCCGGTAAACGTACACAAAAAACAACCACTTCATTTTGTATCATCACTTCACGAACATAGTTATCAAAGTGGTTCCAGTATCGATAGAGAATGTGTCCATAACTGTCTCCGGTCTCTTCGACAACTAACGTCATTCATTTTCATTTATCAATTTATCGAATAGATCAAACCATAATTGTATTTTACTTCCTTATTTAAACTTGAACTATCAAATATTCCAATTTGAAATATTTACAACATTTTATCATTTGCAGTTATACACTTAACTTTGTGTCTAATTCCAAAGTTCCAAATCAATGAACTAAAGTTGTATTTTTTTTTCCTTTTATAAAATTTACAATTTTCAAATATTGAATATTTCACTTGGGTCCACTTTCAAATTTCATAATTTTACTTCATTTAACTAAATTGTTTTTCTGAACTAAATTTGTATCCAAAATTTACAATTTTAAAATTTATTTCCTTAAATATTTAAGCTAACCTTTGTTTTTATATAAGAGGTTCAACAATGGTTATTTCAATAAGTTTAAATAAAATTTAAATCACTTAATATTTCGTTCTTCAATTTAAATCAAATTTTCATGTATATAATTTAAACCAAAGTTTAATCTTCGAAATTTAAAACAATTCTATTTTTTTTCATAACGGGAATTTGAAATTTGAAATACGTATAGTGAAATGTAGCAGTTGTGAAAATTTCGTCGGAAAATTTGAATGTCATCGGTCGCGCAATTTTCAGTGCAAAGCTGCGCATAACAGTTCAATTTTTTAGCGATTTTAAAATCTCTTCAAAACAAGTTCGGACAAACATGAAAAATATTCTATTCGTTGACAGTAATCCAACGGTGGAATTCGTTTCGCGAAAATCGAATGTTTTAACCTTCGTTTCCCACCCGCATTTTTACATCAAAGGGGTTCGTAACGCGTTTTTGAACGGAGCATGCAGACACTGCAAATTATATACCGTTGTGTTCGTCTCATCGCTCTGATTACCAAAATATATTCATTTGTCAGTTTCGGTGTTCTATTTGCGCTGAAACTGTAAAAAAACTTGCACAGTTCATTTTTGAAACGGAGCCATTTGAGTTTGATGTGTCCCTTTTACGATCTTACATATCTTTCTAAATATTTTGGGTCTGCCAAAGATGTCTTTTTATTTTGTTAACCTACCTAATTATTTTATTTTCTAAATGTAGTGAATGGAACATGTTTAAGGGATGCGTTAGTTTGAAGGCCATGCACCATACTATACCATGCGTTACCCTATTTTTTTTTTAAAAAAAAAACATAAAAAAAGGGATGAAAGGATGTATGCACAACATGTACATATTTATATATTTACATACTCACGAACAACATATGCATGGCACGCACTGCATATTTAAACACACGCATGCACACACACCACATAGTACACAAAAGCAAATATTTTTAACACATGTATACACATATACACTCACACATATTGCATGCATGCACTACATACTCACACATTAACCCCAGGGGCACACGCACAAATACCCACACAGGTCACACACTCACACCACACACTTCTTGCGTTTCTTCCTTTATCTTTTTTTTCTTCTTTTTTTCTTTTATCACGTAAGTCATGGTGTTCACATTTTGTAGAAAGAAGTGAACTGGGTGACAAGAAGAGAAATGAGAAAAGGTCCCTTTCTGTGCGTGTCCTTCCATCCTAGGAAAGAAAACAAAACAAAAATGAGTCCCCCAATAAAAGAAAAGCGTGGCCGTTTTTTATGTTGCCAGGAATTGTCCAAATATTTTCCATTTACATAAAGTAAGAAGTAGAAGTAGGGAAGAAAGAAAATGTGTCATTTGTGTTTTCTTTGTTGGCAGAGAAGTGAATGAAACATGAAAAATGTAATAGTGTTTTTCGTGGGAACAATAGAATGAATAATAAGGTGCTTTTGAAACAAATGAATTACCTATTTCATTCCATGCGTATATTTCAAATAGGAGAAAAGTTTGGAAAAATAATGTGTTTATGGCTCCATTGTTTTGCTGTCTTGTGCATTTTTGTGTATTTAGAGCAAAACAAAATAATGTCATATTTCAACTTTGCTGCAAGAAGAATCAGGAAGTAGAAATAAGAGAGATCCTTCCCTTGTTTCATGCACATAGAAGAAATGGCAAAAGAGTATTTTTTTTCTTTTTCCGGGAAGAATAAAATAATGTGCTTCCAGTAACTTTCAAGAATTCTATCCCTTTTGACCGAACTGAAAAATGAATTGTGTCTGTCATTTTCTTTTGTTTTTTTGTTTTTTTTATAAAAGGTTCAACAATGTAAAAATATACGGCAAACACATTAAAGAAGTTTAGACATGAGTAACAACTCACTTTCGGGTTCCGAGAGCTAGGGACGAGAGAACGAAGCTGTCGGATCTTGGTTAGCGGTTGTCGGGGCTTGTGCGGGAGCAAGAAAGGATGGACGGAGAGAGCAAGAAGAAGATGGAGCTGCTACTACTTCATGCGTTCCTTTTTCATGTTGTTTTTTTTTCTTTGTGTTTTTTTTATACCGAAGAAATTATTTTGCTGAAGCAAGAAATAATTAAAGGAGAAGAGACAATGAAAAAGAAGAGAGCATATGAGTTTGGGAGCACAGGTACATATAAAATGGTGGTAGGTGAATTGTGGATGCACAGACCAAATGATGTCCTCCTATCATCCATTTAATGCAATGAAGACTCCTCATAAATGCAAAGAAGAAAAAAAAGATTGTGGCCCGCATCACTAATCATTTAATGCAAGAAGAAAATTATGGTCTTTGCTCACTTTTCATTTAATGCGAGCACTCTCTTAGACTGTTATTGGATTTTGTGGAGATTTTTTTTTTCTTGTTTGTCTGTAAACATTCGTAGTAGGTCACGCACATTAATTTCAGTCCGATTGTTTATGTTGCACTTCTTTACAGGGTCATATGTATGAAAATAACTGTCTACCCATTTGTCTTTACGGACACCGAAATACCAGTATAAATATACCATTGGAATCAGGACGTTGAGACAAACACAATGGCACACAGTTATCAGTGATTTGAACGTTTTATAAAAATTCTATTTTTATTTTTAATTTCACTGTGTTAAATGAACGGTCATTTAAATTTATTCAGTTTAAATTATCAGAATTTAACGGAACGACCTTATAACGTTTCGATTACAAATTTGTCTTCAAATTCTTTGTATACAAATATTTATTTCTATGTTAAATTCATTAACATTGAATATATTCATTCTAATAACTAAATTTAATCGTTTTATTTTATTTTCTGGTTTGTTTTTAGGAATTTATCGTTAATTTTTTTTTTTTGATTTGAAAACTCAGGTCGTTACATTCTCCCCTACTCAAATCTTTTCGTCCTCGAAAAGAACGGAAAAAGGAAAAATAAAGAATAAGCAGGAACGTAGAATGATTAAAGATGAATTTGGTACCTTATGCAAACAATTCAGGATTTGAGGCACGGATACTCTCCTCAGTTTCCCATGTGCAATCTCGGTCATCTCTACTCCACTGAACTTTGACGAGATTAACTATCTTCTTTCTAAGTTGCTTTGTATCTTTATCGACTATACGAAGTGATTTTCTTTCGATAGTAAGATTTGACTCAACATCTATATCTTCAAATAAAGCAGGCTGGACTATAGCTAACGGGTCATGTACATATCTGCGAATATGTGAAACATGGAATACATTATGCACACCCGAAAGTTTCTCCGGTAAAGCAACCTTATAAGCCAAACCGCCAACCTTTTCTAAGATGGGAAAAGGACCAACAAATCTCGGAGCAAGCTTCCCTTTCTTTCCAAAACGAATCACGTTCTTCAAAGGTGAAATTTTCAGAAATACAAGACCACCAACAACAAATTCCAAATGTCTCCTCTTTCCATCAGCGTACTTCTTTTGCCTATCCTGAGCAATCTTCATCCTCCTTTTGATTTCTCTAACTTTTTCAGAAGCTTCCAAAATCATTTCAGGGCTTAGAACAAGTCGATTTCCAGATTCAATCCAACAAGATGGAGATTTACATGGTCGTCCATATAGAGCGTCGAACGGTGCCATTTTAATACTCGCCTGAATTTCAGAGATTAATTCAAGATTTACATTTATTTAAACATGAATTTTAATTTGAATTTAAATTACTTGATAGCTATTATTATAGGTGAATTCAACGAGATGGAAATGATCTTCCCAAGATCCCCCAAAATCTAAAGCACAAGCACGGAGCAAATCCTCCAGAATCTGATTTACCCTTTCGGTCTGACCGTCTGTCTGAGGATGATAGGCGGTGCTCAGGTTCAATTGAGTTCCCAAAGTTAACTGGAAAGCTTTCCAGAATTTGCTAGTAAAAATGGGATCTCTATCACATACAATGATAGACGGAACACAATGAAGTCGGACTATATCCTTCATATAGAGCTCGGCTAAACATGAAGCAGTTCGAGTTGTCTTTACAGGAATAAAGTGGGCTGATTTGGTTAGTCTATCAACAATAACCCAAATGCTTTCATTTCCCCTCCTGGTCCTTGGTAATCCATCTATGAAATCCATAGAAATCTGATCCCATTTCCAGTTAGGAATCTCTAAAGGCTGTAACAAACCTGTAGTCTTCTGGTGGTCGGCTTTTACTTGCTGGCAAGTGGCGCATCTACTGATATGAATAGAAATGTCTCTCTTCATTCCACTCCACCAATAAAGCTTCTTCATATTCTGATACATCTTGGTGATCCCAGGATGAATAGAAAGTTTGGACTGATGATTCTCCCTAAGCACCTCCTGTCTTAGACCATCAACATTCGGAACGTAAATACGGTTGTAGATCCTCAAAATTCCATTAGAACCAATTTCAGCGCTCCATCCCTTCTGCACATTTACAACTTCTCTATTGAGAACGCTTTCCTTTATTCGCCTAAGCATTTCATCTTCTTCTTGCTTAGCAATGATGCGATCCATAAGAGCTGGAGAAGCAGTAATTTGGAATAAGATTGCTTTGTTTCTACTCAAAGCGTCGGCTACCACATTAGCCTTTCCAGGGGTATAGTTGATGTCGAGGTCATATGATGCTAAGAACTCGAGCCATCTGACTTGCCTCTGATTCAGATCCTTCTGAGAAAAGATATACTTCAACGATTTGTGGTCAGTGAAGAGTTCAAATTTAATTCCTAAAAGATGGTGCCACCACAACTTAAGAGCAAAAACTACAGCAAGTAGTTCTAAGTCATGCGCTGCATAATTAACTTCATGAACTCTGAGTTGTCTACCAGCATAAGCGATAACTTTACCACGCTGCATAAGAACAACTCCCAAACCTTCTCCGCAAGCATCGGTATAAACAGTCAAACCTTCACTTCCATCCAGAACAGTAAGAACGGGAGCAGAAATTAACTTGCGTTTAAGTTCATTAAATGCTTTTATACACTTATCGCTCCAATCGAACTTAACATTCTTTCCAGTCAAAGCTGTGAGTGGTGAAGAAATTCGAGCAAAATTCTCGATGAATCTCCTATAATAACCAGCTAAGCCGAGGAAACTACGAATATCGGTTGGAGTTTCAGGAGTTTTCCAATCTTTGATTACGGCGATCTTAGCTGGATCGACCGAAATCCCACTCTCCGAAACAATATGTCCAAGAAATCTAACTTCGTCTCTCCAGAAATGACACTTAGAAAACTTGGCCTTCCGTTGATGATCTCTCAAAGTTTTAGGAACAAACTTGAGATGCTCCTCATGCTCTTCCTTAGTCTTAGAAAAGACTAGAATATCATCAATAAAGACAAGGACGAACCTATTCAGAACATTCCGTAATACTCTATTCATGAGGTCAACAAAGTAAGCTGGGGCATTAGTTAAACCAAATGGCATAACTAACCATTCATAGAAACCGTATCCTATTCAAAAAGCTATTTTGAGAAAACTATCTTTAGAAATTCGAAGTTAGTGAAAACCTGTGGCAAGGTCGAGTTGAGAAAATATCTTGGCTCCGTGCAGTTGATCAAATAGGTCATTAATGTGAGGCATTGGATATCGGTTCTTGTGAGTAAGCTTATTCAATTCTCGATAGTCTACGCACATTCTCAGAGAACCGTCTGACTTTGTAACAAATACAACTGCAACACCCCATTCTGAATGACTTCAGCGAATTAGATATTTAGAGAATAGATCTTCGATTTGCACCTTTAATTCAATCTTCTCCTTAGGTGCCATTCTTCTTGGAGAAAGTACAATGGGTCTTGCTCCTTGAATGAGATCAATACGAAACTCGATTTCGCGATGAGGCGGTAAGGAAGTTACCTCTAATCTATTCATTCTGAAAAGTCCAGGATGAGATAAGAACAAAATTTGAGAAATTTTAAACTGAAGAGAATCCTAATTAAAGAAAATAGGCTAATGTTTAAAAAGAGATTTTGAAAATAGGTTTGATTTTAAAAATTTTATACTTTTAAAATATGCTCTCTCGGAAATGATTCTACTCATTCTAGGGTATTTCTAACACTATCTATAATGAGTTTTACCCCCAGGCTAAGGTGTTTCTAAACCTTAGCTCTGATACCAAGTGACAACCCGCCTTTTCTGAATAATCCAAGTTGACAATAAAACCACACATGTCCAATTCGAACGATTCAAAACTGACAGATAATCAATTTAGGGTGTATAATAGAATCAGATCATAGAATCACATATACAGAATAACACAGAATCTCGCAGCGGAAACAAAATAATATACGTAAGCAGTTCAGGAAGCTACTTAAATAGTTACGTTTTAATTATACAATATAGCGACTCATAAAGTTCGCAAATACAAGACAAATGGAAATAGGAACTAATACTGGATAGGACAGAGTCTTCGACTAGGTTATCGGCTCCAGATAAAGTGCTCCTCGAGAACACTGCAATACTCAGTCTGACCCGAGCGAAATGAGAAAAATACAAAACACTCGAGTCAGGTCTAAACATTCTAATGCGATTAGATCTAAACTCAGATGCAAATAACTCAAGAGATGTTACGGTATTTTCCATCCCTTAAGGATCCGTTAAACTATCTATATATAGTATGATACACTATTATATGTAATGTCTATCAGTAATATAAAATATTTAAAATAGCGTTAAGGCTTTACATTGATCCCCCTTAACACGTTTTTAAACAATGTGGTCTATGCAGATCCTGTAACACAACCAGTAGAACGTCGGTAGCCAGTGAGTCCCCTATAGGCACATGTTAAATAGAAACTCGTAATGGTCGCGCATAAGGATAAAACGTATGACAAGGCACGTGAGGCAATGCCCAAGGTAGGATACTACCAGTTTGCCTGATCCGGACTGGTGGTAACCCCTAACGGCCCACCGCAACACACGTCCAAAATCAAGGGTGATCACCAAATAACAAAAAAATAGAATACACGAAGAAGTGTGTCCGCTAGAGGTAGCTAGCCTCAATGGCCCGGCACGGCTCCTGTTTTAGTCATTTCTAATTTGACACAAGTGTCGGTCATTCATTATCGTTCACTTTCTTCAATCCGGTAAACGTACACCAAAAACAACCACTTCATTTTGTATCAGCACTTCACGAACATAGTTATCAAAGTGGTTCCAGTATCGATAGAGAATGTGTCCATAACTGGCTCCGGTCTCTTCGACAACTAACGTCATTCATTTTCATTTATCAATTTATTGAATCAAACCATAATTGTATTTTACATTCTTATTTAAACTTGAACTATCAAATATTCCAATTTGAAATATTTACAACATTTTATCATTTGCAGTTATACACTTAACTTTGTGTATAATTCCAAAGTTCCAAATCAATGAACTATAGTTGTATTTTTTTTCCTTTTATAAAATTTACAATTTTCAAATATTGAATATTTCACTTGGTCCCACTTTCAAATTTCATAATTTTACTTCATTTAACTAAATTGTTTTTCTGAACTAAATTTGTATCCAAAATTTACAATTTTAAAATTTATTTCCTTAAATATTCAAGCTAACCTTTGTTTTTATATAAGAGGTTCAACAATGGTTATTTCAATAAGTTTAAATAAAATTTAAATCACTTAATATTTCATTCTTCAATTTAAATCAAATTTTCATGTATATAATTTAAACCAAGGTTTAATCTTCGAAATTTAAAACAATTCTATTTTTTTTCATAACGGGAATTTGAAATTTGAAATACGTATAGTGAAATGTAGCAGTTGTGAAAATTTCGTCGGAAAATTTGAATGTCGTCGGTCGCGCAATTTTCAGTGCAAAGCTGCGCATAACAGTTCAATTTTTTAGCGATTTTAAAATCTCTTCAAAACAAGTTCGGACAAACATGGAAAATATTCTATTCATTGACAGTAATCCAACGGCGGAATTCGTTTCGCGAAAATCGGATGTTTTAACCTTCGTTTCCCATCCGCATTTTTACGTCAAAGGGGTCCGTAACGCGTTTTTGAATGGAGCATGGAGACGCTGCAAATTATATACCGTTGTGTCTGTCTCGTCGCTCTGATTACCAAAATATATTCATTTGTCAGTTTCGGTGTTCTGTTTGCGCTGAAACTGTAAAAAAACTTGCACAGTTCATTTTTGAAACGGAGCCATTTGAGTTCGATGTGTCCCTTTTACGATCTTACGTATCTTTCTAAATATTTTGGGTCTGCCAAAGATGTCTTTTTATTTTATTAACCTACCTAATTATTTTATTTTCTAAATGTAGTGAATGGAACATGTTTAAGGGATGCGTTAGTTTAAAGGCCATGCACCATACTATACCATGCATTACCCCTATTTTTTTTATAAAAAAAAACATAAAAAAAAGGATAAAAGGATGTATGCACAACATGTACATATTTATATATTTACATACTCACGCACAACATATGCATGGCATGCACTGCATATTTAAACACACGCATGCACACACACCACATAGTACACAAAAGCAAATATTTTTAACACATGTATACACATATGCACTCACGCATATTGCATGCATGCACTACATACTCACACATTAACCCCAGGGGCACACGCACAAATACCCACACAGGTCACACACTCACA
The DNA here is from genome assembly GCA_030737875.1 of Allium sativum. Lineage (NCBI taxonomy): Eukaryota > Viridiplantae > Streptophyta > Magnoliopsida > Asparagales > Amaryllidaceae > Allium > Allium sativum. Next base: position 632,828,643 of record CM060920.1, read on the forward strand.
CCACACACTTCTTGCGTTTCTTCCTTTCTCTTTTTTTTCTTCTTTTTTTCTTTTATCATGTAAGTCATGGTGTTCACATTTTGTAGAAAGAAGTGAACTGGGTGACAAGAAGAGAAATGAGAAAAGGTCCCTTTCTATGCGTGTCCTTCCATCCCAGGAAAGAAAACAAAACAAAAATGAGTCCCCCAATAAAAGAAAAGCGTGGCCGTTTTTTATGTTGCCAGGAATTGTCCAAATATTTTCCATTTACATAAAGTAAGAAGTAGAAGTAGGGAAGAAAGAAAATGTGTCATTTGTGTTTTCTTTGTTGGCAGAGAAGTGAATGAAACATGAAAAATGTAATAGTGTTTTTCGTGGGAACAATATAATGAATAATAATGTGCTTTTGATACAAATGAATTACCTATTTCATTCCATGCGTATATTTCAAATAGGAGAAAAGTTTGGAAAAATAATGTGTTTATGGCTCCATTGTTTTGCTGTCTTGTGCATTTTTGTGTATTGAGAGCAAAACAAAATAATGTCATATTTCAACTTTGCAGCAAGAAGAATCAGGAAGTAAAAATAAGAGAGATCCTTCCCTTGTTTCATGCACATAGAAGAAATGGTAAAAGAGTATTTTTTTTCTTTTTTCGGGAAGAATAAAATAATGTGCTTCCAGTAACTTTCAAGAATTCTATCCCTTTTGACCGAACTGAAAAATGAATTGCGTCTGTCATTTTCTTTTGTTTTTTTTTTTTGCTTTTTTTTTATAAAAGGTTCAACAATGTAAAATTATACAGCAAACACATTAAAGAAGTTTAGACGTGAGTAACAACTCACTTTCGGGTTCCGAGAGCTAGCGACAAGAGAACGAAGCTGTCGGATCTTGGTTAGCGGTTGTCGGGGCTTGTGCGGGAGCAAGAAAGGATGGACGGAGAGAGCAAGAAGAAGATGGAGCTGCTACTACTTCATGCGTTCCTTTTTCATGTTGTTTTTTTTTTCTTTTTTTTTTATACCAAAGAAATTATTTTGCTGAAGCAAGAAATAATTAAAGGAGAAGAGACTGTTATTGGATTTTGTGGAGATATTTTTTTTCTTGTTTGTCTGTAAACATTCGTAGTAGGTCACGCACATTAATTTCAGTCCGATTGTTTATGTTGCACTTCTTTACAGGGTCATATGTATGAAAATAACTGTCTACCCATTTGTCTTTACAGACACCGAAACACCAGTATAAATATACCATTGGAATCAGGACGTCGAGACGAACACAATGGCACACAGTTATCAGTGATTTGAACATTTTATAAAAATTCTATTTTAATTTTTAATTTCACTGTGTTAAATGAACGGTCACTTAAATTTATTCAGTTTAAATTATCAGAATTTAACTGAACGAACTTATAACGTTTCGATTACAAATTTGTCTTCAAATTCTTTGTATACTGTAACACCCCGAGAATTCTATAACTGTGAAATTCATGAATTAAAGTATAATCAAATTCAAATCAAAGAACTAAGGGAAACGGGATACGCCATTGCGTTCGTCTCGGAAAAATACGCGAAATAGAGTCCGAGTTTTCGAAAAACGGAGTCTGTATGAAGAAGATATGGCCTTCGGAAGTTTTGAATTAAATTTAAAATTCAAACAGAATAAAATAATAATTAAAAATCGGGCCCAGTGGGCCAGGGCGGATAAACACCCGCCTAGGCCACCCAGGTCGACTGGGCTGTCGACCTGGGCTACCCATATCGACAGGGCTGTCGACAGCCCTGTCGACAGGGGTGTCGACCTGGTCGAGCCCAGTCAACCTGGCTGGCCAGGTCTGTGTTTGGTCGAATTTCTGTGGTTTGCTTTGTCATTAGGGCTAGGTGGAGGGTTCTAATTGGTCTCTCTATCTAATGAATGGCTACGATCTAACCTAGCAACATCAATGGTCCTAATCAATTCCTAACCTCTATATAAACAACCCTAGACTAAACCCTAATCTATTCATTCAAATTAAGAACATAGCCGCCATGTTGCTGAGGAACGACTAAGAGTAGCCGCCGACTAGAGAGAGAATTAGAAAGAAAGTTCTAAAGCCTAAAGCAATTCAAGCAACCTAAAGCCAATCAATTCAACAAAGGAATCATATCTCTTAATTAGAGAATTCGCCGCAACCATTGTAAGTAGAGTATTACTTTGGTATGAATAAACAACTGTATTGATTTGTATGCTTGAATTGGGATAATAAAGTAATTCATATTTGTGCAAAATTATGTTATTCATTATAAAGAACTACATGCGGTAGTTCTATGCAAGTATACGTTTGGAATATTGCGCAAATTATGTAATCTATGTTGAAGCTACATGTATGTAGTTGATTGAAATTCATGCGAGTTTGGGGCTTTGTTATTATGCCATCATGATGTATATTTTTGTGCATAAATCATTTTGCAAGTAATTGAAACAAGTTTGGTTGTTATAGTTCATATGAAACTATGTTGGAATTTTGACACCATAATCCATGTATTAAGTCATGCTTTTGCAAAACTTATGAATATGGCTAGGCTATGAATGATATTTGGCATAATTGAAATCTATGATTAAGTCTATCTTGTTTAAAAGAATTATATGATGACATATGTGAGACATGGCTAGGTTAGACTCAAAAATCCCTTTTTGAGAGTTTAAAGCAAACACCATGATTAGGAATATTTATGCCATGCTTATGTTTGACATTATGCCATGTTTATGCTAGAAGTATTTATGCCATGCTTATGTTTGACATTATGCCATGTTTATGCTAGAAGTATTTATGCTATGCTTATGTTTGACATTATGCCATGTTTATGCTAGAAGTATTTATGCCATGCTTATGTTTGACATTATGCCTAAATAAAAATATAGGTTCATGTGTCAATAATGATATCTCAATTACAAGTTCACATGCTTTGATTCATGTCACCTATGTTTTATGACCAAAGTATATGTCACTACTATGCAAGTACACCAGTTTCTATTTTGTATTCCCATCGTCATATTGCAAGTTCATACGCTCACCTTCCCCTCTTTGTGTATGTAATCACGCTTCGAGCCTCCCCTTTTCGCATGGCTAAATTGGGCTTTAAAAGGCTAAGCCCAATATATATAAACGGACATGTAAAACGGGGGAAAATAACGTTGGGTTAAAATTAATTAATGAATGATAATATAAAATAGAAGGGCCCAAGTTCAAGTATGGGTTGGGCCCATGATTGGTGTAACCTTTACACCATTAACTTAATAATGGGCCGCAAATATTTACATATAAGAAATAAAGAAGAATGACAAGATATGTAAATGTAGAAAATACGATGTGTTTAACCCGAGGTTGGATTGAGTTGTGATGTAAACCTGCCCGGAACCGCCCGGCTGTCCAGTAGTCACAACAATACCTATCCAATGTGGGAGGTTAAACATGGAGCCCAATAAGGACCCGAGGATAGACTGAGTTGTGGCGTAAGACTGCCCGGAACCAACCGGCAACAGGCAGCCACAACAATACCTGTCTAATGTGAGAGGTCAGGGCCTTAATAAGACAATTAAGGCTGAGTCAGGATTGTTAGGATTAAGTGAACTAAAGACTTAATCAAAATGGAACATGCTAAACTAAACGGACTAGTGGGGGTTAGGTTAGAAAACACTTAACCAACTTAGCATGTTGGCTAGAGATAGAAAACCTAGTAACGGGGGACCCTTTTCAGCAGTAACCCTAAAAGGTGTATCAGGATACCCTGAAACTAGGCAGGGTGGGGCGCGCTTACTGGGCTGATTGTAAGAGGTCAAAGCGACGGCGGTGGTGTAGCAGTGTAGGTTCTAACGGTGTGCGGGCGTGCACGCACTCCGGCGCAGAAAAATAAAGCACTGGGCACCAGTAGCATACCTGTGCATTCTAAGGTTGTGTCGGGCCGCTGCCATGGGACTTGATACACCCCATGGTGGGACCAGCATAGGTAACTACAGGCATCGGGGGCCGTAAGACACATGTAACTATGCGAGTAGGAGCCGATCATCATAGAATGGATCACATCACCCTGATTATGGGGTGCCAGTTGGAAACTAGTTTATATGGGTTCAGAGATTAACATGGGGTACGATAGTATATTCGACCCTAGACAACTTAACCAAGTTATAATGCATGCCCACTTCCTGTTTATACTTATCATACCCAGTTCTTTACTCATAGACAAAATAATACTAGACTTACTCAGGCTTTATGTTTGACTCTACTTTTCTTTCGTCTTCTTTTCTTCCGTCCCCCCCCCCCCCCCCAGGTCCACAGGGAGGGAACACAGCAGCTTGACCAACCTTAGCATCCAGCTTGAAGAAGAGAAATGTATTGCTTGGACTTTCCTGTTTTGAACTATGGCTTTGGACAATCCACTATGGGGGCTTTGCAGTTTATCTATGTTTTATTTATGCTTCTTTAAATCATGTACTCAAGACAGATTATGAAAGTGTTATGTTATGTTTTTGGAAAGGATGTTGTTGTAACACGTATTTGACTTTATGAAATGAAAGTTTGTTATTCTTCCGCTGTTTACAAATATGTGTTCTTATATCTGTCTTGTATATCTGTGACTTGTACTTATAAACCTCCACCAAAATTAGGGCATTCCCTTTTAGAGTGACCCTAACGGAGGTGGGGTGTTTCACTTGGTATCAGAGCATAGGTTTACCAGATAAGATAAAAAGTTTTGAAAAAAATTATTTTCAAAAAGGAAATTTAAAGAAGCATTTTTAAAAGAAAAATATTATTTTATTTCTAAAAGGCAAAGTCCACTTCCCAAAGCCGTAGGTACTATCTCTTATCCTTCGTTTTGAATCTATCCTTTTTGTTTCAGCATGTCCCAAGAACTTAACTTGCCTGAAGGGGTGCCAATACCTGGTTGGTTTAGACGGTTCTTAGAAGCAAGGGCCACTCAGCCAGGTCCTACCATTCCTCCTCCCCCAGCGGAAGGAAATCATCCAGCTACAGCGGCACCTTTTCCTCCTCCTCCTCCTCAGGGAAACAATTTTGCTAAGATATGTAAAGATTTTAAAGCTATGGGAGGAAGGGATTTTCATGGAACTGAGTCCTTCGTGGCAGCTAGAAATTGGCTGAAAGAAACGGAGGACCTATTCATCTTCTTTGAGGTAGAGGATAGACAGAAAGTACAATTGGCGATATGGCTATTGAAGGGCGAGGCTTCCTACTGGTGGAAAGTCACTAATGCTGAAAGACCAGTGGAGACATGGGAGGACTTTAGGGCAAGTTTTGAGACCAAATTTCTCTCAGATGCGGAAAGAAGTTTGCAGTTGGAAAAATTCTTATTTCTTAAGCAAGGGGACAAGACAGTCAGAGAATATGTGAATCAGTTCGATGAGCTGGCTAGGTTTGGACTTGACCTAGTCAATACCCCGCACAAGAAGGCTCTCCGTTTCGTCAAAGGGTTAAATGAGCCATTACACAGTTTGGCCATGACCCATATACCCATGGGAGCCACGTATGAAAGATTGGTGCAAATGGCATTGCTGAATGAAGAGGATAAGGGCAAGATGGAGACAAAGGCAGAAAGCTCTCAAGGGAAGAAAGAGGGTTTGCAGCCTAAGAAGACGGACTTTAAGAAAGGCGGGAAAGGCAACAAAGAGAAGAGGAAGTGCAATTTCTGTGGCAAAGTGGGGCACTTAGTAAAGGACTGCCGGAAAAAGAAGGCCAAGGAGAATGGTGGGTGCTTTTCTTGCGGTGAGACGGGCCATAGGGCTAAGGACTGCCCAAAGAAACGAGGACAGGGGCAGAGGGCTGGATCCACCCCAGGGGCACAGGTTCATGTGCTAGAAGCGCCACCTCTGCAGCAGCGAGGTATAAATACTTCTGTAGAAAGTGTAGTTTATCATTATGATCACCCCGTTCGCACTTTATTTGATTCCGGCGCATCACACTCCTTTATCTCGTCTGCTCTAGTAGAATCTCTGCACCTAGAAACTAGTATGGTAGAGGACCCCTTAATTGTTTCAAACCCAATTGGGGGCCCCGCTCATTTGTCTATGATCTGTGTGGGATTGAAAATTTCTATTCTAAGTGTAGAATTTCAATGTAGTGCCTTTGTTTTGGGCTTTTCGGGGTATGGTTTGATTTTGGGTATGGATTGGCTATCCAGTAATGGGGCCATCCTTGATTGTGAGAAAAGGGTTGTTAGGCTCCTAACCCAGCTCGGTAATACTTTGGAAATTTCTTGTAATCCCTCGTATGCGGTGATGCTTAGTTATCTTGAATCGCTAGATGCCTCTGTTGAAAATTTACAATCAGTTAGAGTGGTCCGGGAATATCCGGATGTCTTTGAAGAGGTGAAGGGCTTGCCTCCGAAGCGGGAAATAGACTTCCGCATATATCTTGTAGATAATGCAAATCCCGTTGCGTTGCCCGTTAGACATATGGCTCCACGAGAAAGGAAAGAGCTCAGTAAACAGATTAAAGAGCTTCTAGAAAAGGGGTTCATTAGGAGGAGCATTTCAGAATGGGGCACTCCAGTGGTGTTCGCTACAAAGGCGGATGGTTCACTCCGTCTATGTGTTGACTATAGGGAGCTCAACAAGCTAACGAAAAAGAATAGGCATCATCTCCCTAGAATTGACGATTTATTTGACCAGCTTGTAGGAGCGTCTGTTTTCTCCCAACTCGATTTAGCGACCGGTTTTCATCAGCTAAGGGTGGCTGAAGATAGCATCGATAAAACGGCGTTCAGAACCCCAGACGGCTTCTTTGAATGGCTTGTCATGCCTTTCGGCTTGACAAATGCACCTGCTTACTTCGTGGACCTGATGAGTAGGGTATTTAGAGATTTCCTCAACAAATTCGTAGTGGTCTTCGTAGATGATATCCTTATCTTCTCAAAGAGTGAAGAGGAACATGCTCAAGACTTAAGGGCAATCAAGGAAACTTTGCGAGTCCATCAACCAAAAGCCAAATTCTCCAAATGCCACTTTTGGAGAGAAGAGGTGAGGTTCCTTGGGCACATAGTATCCAAACAAGGGTTAGCGGTGGACCCTGCTAAGGTAGTGGCGGTACAAGTTTGGAAGACACCAAGGAATGCGACTGAGGTCCGAAGCTTCCTAGGACTAGCGGGTTTCTATCGAAAGTTTATAAGGGATTTCGCGAAAATCTCAGCTCCGCTCATGAAATTGACTAAGAAGAATCTAGTGTTCAATTGGGATTTGGATTGCGAATTTGCTTTCCAACGACTGAAAAGGGCTCTCACAACAGCCCCAGTTTTGACGCTGCCAGATGGGAGCAAGATGTTCACTGTTTATACGGATGCATGTGGGATAGGGCTAGGCGCCGTCTTAATGCAAGAAGGAAGGGTAGTAGCTTATGGCGGGAGGCAGTTGAAGGTGCACGAAAAGAACTACCCAACCCACGACCTTGAGTTAGCCGATATCGTCTTTGCACTCAAGTCTTGGCGACACTATCTCCTAGGTGAGAAGTTCGAACTTTACACTGACCATAAATCGTTGAAATATCTTTTCTCGCAGAAAGATCTTAACTTGAGGCAACAAAGGTGGATGGAGTTTCTTGCCTCGTACGATTTCGAAATCTCCTACACTCCGGGCAAAGGCAACGTAGTGGCAGACGCGTTGAGCCGAAAGAAATTGACCCTAAGCCCGTTGTTTGTTGAAAGACAAAGCCTAGAGTTTATAGCCAGCTTTGACTTTAGGCCCTCCTCCGATTTCGTACCGGGCTTGCTTGCATCTCTCGAAGTGCGCCCAACTTTAGTGGATTCAGTAGGGGCAGCACAACGCGAAGACCCTCAGCTTATGGATATGATTGATAGGCTAATTAGGGGTGAGACTTCAAGTCACCTCAACAGATACTCCATTGACGATAGGGGTTTGCTAAGGCGAGACGGAAGACTATGCGTCCCACAGACAAACGATTTAATAAAGAAGGTTCTCGAGGAAGCACATCACTCCAAGATGACGATACACCCAGGCGGGGATAAAATGTACAAAGACATAAAAAGGACTTTCTTTTGGAATGGCATGAAAAAGGACGTGGCAGAATTCGTTTCTAAATGTATGGTGTGCCAACAGGTTAAGGCGGAACAGAAAAAGCCTGGCGGACTACTACATCCTCTGGAGGTCCCGCAGTGGAAGTGGGATAGCATCTCAATGGACTTCATCGATGGGCTGCCTAGGTCTAGGAGAGGCAACACTAGCATTTGGGTAATAGTGGATAGGCTTACTAAAAGCGCCCACTTTTTACCTGTCAAAAGTAAAAGAACTGCCTCATCCCTAGCATCACTTTACCTCAAGGAAATCGTTCGACTCCATGGAATACCATCTAGCATTGTTAGTGACCGAGACCCCATCTTCACCAGCGAATTTTGGCGGAGTCTGCAAGAAGCAGTAGGAACGCAGTTATGCTTGAGCACAGCCTATCATCCCCAAACCGACAGCCAAACAGAGAGAGTGAACAGAGTTTTGGAAGACCTTTTAAGGCTATGCGTCCTCGACTTCGGAGGGACATGGGAAGACCACCTTCCTTTGGTGGAATTTGCCTACAACAACAGCTATCAAGCAACCACAGGAATGGCGCCCTTCGAAGCTTTATATGGAAGACCGTGCCGATCGCCCACTTGTTGGTGGGAGTCCACGGATAAGCTCATACTTGGACCAGACATGATCCGAGAGACCTCAGAGAAAGTAGACTTAATACGAAGGAGGATGAAGACGGCCCAAGACAGACAAAAGTCCTACGCTGACAAGAGGAGAACCGACCTTGAATTTGAGGTTGGAGACAGAGTTTTTCTCAAGGTATCACCGCTAAGGAACGTTGTTCGTTTTGGAACCACAGGAAAACTAGCACCAAGGTTCGTAGGGCCATTCCCTATTATCGAGAAAATTGGGAAAATGGCCTATAGATTAGAGCTACCCGAGAAGTTGGTTGGAGTCCACAACGTTTTTCACGTTTCACATCTCCGAAAATGTCTACATGAGTCTGCTGAAGTGGTAGAGCCAAATATCCTCGAAGAGGCCGAAGTGGAGCGCGAAGCAACCATAAGGAGAGTTCCAACCCGCATCTTAGGAACGGAAATGAAGAGGCTACGCAACCGCGAAGTCAAGCTCGTCAAAGTTCAGTGGAGCGACGCCGAGGGAGACGCGACTTGGGAAACTGAAGCTAGAATACGTACTGCCTACCCTTTTCTGTTCGAGGGTACATCCTTGATCTTTCTTTTTCCTTAAGTTGCGCTTTTATCTATCTTTTTAGGCATATTTCCTCGACCGTATCTTTTAGGTAGAAACTCTTTGGATGGAAACATGTAATTGAAACATGTTATGTATGAATGGTTGCAAGTGGTTGCAAGTGATTGCTAGTGGTTGCTCGTGGTTGCATATACACAAACAATCTAGGTTTTAGATCGACTCAGTCACTTCATATTGCATATGCATATATGTTTGTATTTGTATATGGTTGAATTTTAATGTGTTGTCATATGGATGTTGCATTTGAATTGAATGATTGTGCACTCATGTAGAATCAAGAATAGGAAAATTTGCATACATAATGGATTCATGGCACTTTCATAATTCGCATTAAGGAGGTCAACTGAATCAGTAGACCGCCTGATTTTGCATTAGATAAGTTCATGTACACACACACTTCGCATATGATCATGAAGCATTAGAAATCTTTTAAGGACAATTGATGCTCGTGTTTGATGGATGAGTAGATGGATGATTGGATGTTAGGATATACATTTTACAACACTTGAAGATTTCGGGGACGAAATCCTTTTAAGTGGGGGAGAATGTAACACCCCGAGAATTCTATAACTGTGAAATTCATGAATTAAAGTATAATCAAATTCAAATCAAAGAACTAAGGGAAACGGGATACGCCATTGCGTTCGTCTCGGAAAAATACGCGAAATAGAGTCCGAGTTTTCGAAAAACGGAGTCCGTATGAAGAAGATATGGCCTTCGGAAGTTTTGAATTAAATTTAAAATTCAAACAGAATAAAATAATAATTAAAAATCGGGCCCAGTGGGCCAGGGCGGATAAACACCCGCCTAGGCCACCCAGGTCGACTGGGCTGTCGACCTGGGCTACCCATGTCGACAGGGCTGTCGACAGCCCTGTCGACAGGGGTGTCGACCTGGTCGAGCCCAGTCAACCTGGCTGGCCAGGTCTGTGTTTGGTTGAATTTCTGTGGTCTGCTTTGTCATTAGGGCTAGGTGGCGGGTTCTAATTGGTCTCTCTATCTAATGAATGGCTACGATCTAACCTAGCAACATCAATGGTCCTAATCAATTCCTAACCTCTATATAAACAACCCTAGACTAAACCCTAATCTATTCATTCAAATTAAGAACATAGCCGCCATGTTGCTGAGGAACGACTAAGAGTAGCCGCCGACTAGAGAGAGAGTTAGAAAGAAAGTTCTAAAGCCTAAAGCAATTCAAGCAACCTAAAGCCAATCAATTCAACAAAGGAATCATATCTCTTAATTAGAGAATTCGCCGCAACCATTGTAAGTAGAGTATTACTTTGGTATGAATAAACAACTGTATTGATTTGTATGCTTGAATTGGGATAATAAAGTAATTCATATTTGTGCAAAATTATGTTATTCATTATAAAGAACTACATGCGGTAGTTCTATGCAAGTATACGTTTGGAATATTGCGCAAATTATGTAATCTATGTTGAAGCTACATGTATGTAGTTGATTGAAATTCATGCGAGTTTGGGGCTTTGTTATTATGCCATCATGATGTATATTTTTGTGCATAAATCATTTTGCAAGTAATTGAAACAAGTTTGGTTGTTATAGTTCATATGAAACTATGTTGGAATTTTGACACCATAATCCATGTATTAAGTCATGCTTTTGCAAAACTTATGAATATGGCTAGGCTATGAATGATATTTGGCATAATTGAAATCTATGATTAAGTCTATCTTATTTAAAAGAATTATATGATGACATATGTGAGACATGGCTAGGTTAGACTCAAAAATCCCTTTTTGAGAGTTTAAAGCAAACACCATGATTAGGAATATTTATGCCATGCTTATGTTTGACATTATCCCATGTTTATGCTAGAAGTATTTATGCCATGCTTATGTTTGACATTATGCCATGTTTATGCTAGAAGTATTTATGCTATGCTTATGTTTGACATTATGCCATGTTTATGCTAGAAGTATTTATGCCATGCTTATGTTTGACATTATGCCTAAATAAAAATATAGGTTCATGTGTCAATAATGATATCTCAATTACAAGTTCACATGCTTTGATTCATGTCACCTATGTTTTATGACCAAAGTATATGTCACTACTATGCAAGTACACCAGTTTCTATTTTGTATTCCCATCGTCATATTGCAAGTTCATACGCTCACCTTCCCCTCTTTGTGTATGTAATCACGCTTCGAGCCTCCCCTTTTCGCATGGCTAAATTGGGCTTTAAAAGGCTAAGCCCAATATATATAAACGGACATGTAAAACGGGGGAAAATAACGTTGGGTTAAAATTAATTAATGAATGATAATATAAAATAGAAGGGCCCAAGTTCAAGTATGGGTTAGGCCCATGATTGGTGTAACCTTTACACCATTAACTTAATAATGGGCTGCAAATATTTACATATAAGAAATAAAGAAGAATGACAAGATATGTAAATGTAGAAAATACGATGTGTTTAACCCGAGGTTGGATTGAGTTGTGATGTAAACCTGCCCGGAACCGCCCGGCTGTCCAGTAGTCACAACAATACCTATCCAATGTGGGAGGTTAAACATGGAGCCCAATAAGGACCTGAGGTTAGACTGAGTTGTGGCGTAAGACTGCCCGGAACCAACCGGCAACAGGCAGCCACAACAATACCTGTCTAATGTGAGAGGTCAGGGCCTTAATAAGACAATTAAGGCTGAGTCAGGATTGTTAGGATTAAGTGAACTAAAGACTTAATCAAAATGGAACATGCTAAACTAAACGGACTGGTGGGGGTTAGGTTAGAAAACACTTAACCAACTTAGCATGTTGGCTAGAGATAGAAAACCTAGTAACGGGGGACCCTTTTCAGCAGTAACCCTAAAAGGTGTATCAGGATACCCTGAAACTAGGCAGGGTGGGGCGCGCTTAATGGGCTGATTGTAAGAGGTCAAAGCGACGGCGGTGGTGTAGCAGTGTAGGTTCTAACGGTGTGCGGGCGTGCACGCACTCCGGCGCAGAAAAATAAAGCACTGGGCACCAGTAGCATACCTGTGCATTCTAAGGTTGTGTCGGGCCGCTGCCATGGGACTTGATACACCCCATGGTGGGACCAGCATAGGTAACTACAGGCATCGGGGGCCGTAAGACACATGTAACTATGCGAGTAGGAGCCGATCATCATAGAATGGATCACATCACCCTGATTATGGGGTGCCAGTTGGAAACTAGTTTATATGGGTTCAGAGATTAACATGGGGTACGATAGTATATTCGACCCTAGACAACTTAACCAAGTTATAATGCATGCCCACTTCCTGTTTATACTTATCATACCCAGTTCTTTACTCATAGACAAAATAATACTAGACTTACTCAGGCTTTATGTCTGACTCTACTTTTCTTTCGTCTTCTTTTCTTCCGTTCCCCCCCCCCCCAGGTCCACAGGGAGGGAACACAGCAGCTTGACCAACCTTAGCATCCAGCTTGAAGAAGAGAAATGTATTGCTTGGACTTTCCTGTTTTGAACTATGGCTTTGGACAATCCACTATAGGGGCTTTGCAGTTTATCTATGTTTTATTTATGCTTCTTTAAATCATGTACTCAAGACAGATTATGAAAGTGTTATGTTATGTTTTCGGAAAGGATGTTGTTGTAACACGTATTTGACTTTATGAAATGAAAGTTTGTTGTTCTTCCGCTGTTTACAAATATGTGTTCTTATATCTGTCTTGTATATCTGTGACTTGTACTTATAAACCTCCACCAAAATTAGGGCATTCCCTTTTAGAGTGACCCTAACGGAGGTGGGGTGTTTCATATACAAATATTTATTTCTATGTTAAATTCAATAACATTGAATATATTCATTCTAATAACTAAATTTAATTGTTTTATTTTATTTGCTGGTTTATTTTTAGGAATGTATCGTTAAATATATTTTTTTCCGATTTGAAAACTCAGGTCGTTACACATATCTTATGATTATCTGGTCTAATCCTGCTGACCTTATGGTCATGGTGTAATCTTGTATTCAGTTAATTCATGTCGTTTTGTTTTTCCATGTTCACATGCTAGAAGTTACTGAACTTACTCAGGCTTTATGTCTGACTCTGTTTTCCTTGCGTCTTCTTTTCTTCCGTTCCCCCCCTAGGTAGTAGAGGAGGGAGTAGTATAACTCTGGTTAAGTTGGACTGTCACTCTTTCCCAGCTTGAAGATTTGTCGAAGTTTTGCTTGGATCCTCTTTTCAGATGCTATGGTTGGTTCTTGCCACATTGGGGAATATAAATGTATTTTTATGCTTCTTTATTTTGTAAGACAGATGACACTCTGATATTGTAAAGAAATCTTTGTACAAACTATTTTATCAATAAAGCAAAGTTTTATTTTCCGCTGTTTAAATTCTGTCTGTCTTGTAATTTATCCGCATCTTTTACCCTAAATGCTCCACAGAACTTAGTGCATTCGCTTTGTGAGTGACACTAACGGACGTGGGGTGTTACAGTTTATCACACAGTCTTTCATCTGAATTTCCTTTTACTTAATTCAAAAAATTAAGTAACATTTACTTAAAGCTAGAATATTTGCTTAAAAAATCCTCTTTAACTTAGATTACTTTTAACTAAATTCCCATTATAAAGTAATTCTCTAAATTATTATTAATTACAATAATGATTTATTTTAACCATTAACTACATAGGTAGTTAATTTTTTTATTCACTAAAATAACAAGTAAATCTTTTTTTTTAAATCTTATTATAATCTAAAAATATTAATTTAAACTATTTTCTATTCAAAACATACTAATTTAGAAATCAATCTAACTAAAGAGTCAATTTATTTACTCAAAACACGATTATCTTATTAATCGATGCCAATTCGTTTCCTCTTTAATAATATAATTAGTTAATTTAAATAATTCCATTAAATTGTTTCTCAACAACAAATTTTCCCAAATTTAATCGTTACATTAACTTTCTTATTCTCACCTTTACAAACTTGATTAACATCAGTTTGACTTTAAAAAATCTATTTACAATTGATTATAACATAAATATTCATTTCCCTTTAAATAAGTTTTTATTTAAAATATATATTTCAAAATCTAACTTTATTTATAAAATAAATTTTATAACTTCATCTCTATCGACTCACCTGATGGTAAATCGATATCATTTCGTTTATGCCGTTTACTGCCGATTACTCAACCAATATACCCCACTGGTTAAAACACAACATGAGTTGGCTTTCAAATCAATGATCAATAATCAAATCCATCACCACCAAACATGACATTTCATATATGATAATATAGAAGATATAATATATTTGAGTAATCCGGTTGGATCCGTCCAACCTGTCCTTCCATGTATTCAACTAGTTATCTCCTAGCAGATCAGTTAATTCCATTTAACTGATATATAGTAGTAAATAACAACAATTTCACATCAACCAATTTTCCAAACAATTTAATCAGATCAAACAATTCAAACAATCCAGATAATCAAACACGTTTATAAATAAACGTGACCAGTAAGGTAAGTTACCTTTATTGGGACCAATCGTTAGAATAACGATCTGGTATTTCACTGAAATTAAACGACGGTTTAATTCCATCAGTTAAATAAATAAATAGATATAAACTTGCGAACAGTCAAACATATCAAGCAGAGCACACAAAATAAAAACCCAATTTATATAAAAATATAAATGGGAAAAATATACTGAGTGAGTTTAACTCACCTGATTTTATACTGTCGTCAACGGCTAATTTTAATTAAATTAAACAGTCTTTTAATTTAATTAAAATTCCTGGTTGATCCCAATTCCGTCCTTTGCTGTTTCTGAACATAGTGTTTGCCAAGATGATCCTGATGACATCTGGTTGGTTGAATTCTGACAACATTCGATTAAGTTATTAATATGTTTAAACTTAATATTATTTAAATAAATTAATTAAATACTAATTATGAACCTAACTGATTACATTTTTAATTTTACTAGGCCTATTCCGTATTACTTCCCGTGCATTCGTTCATTCAACTGTACCGATCACCTACATTAGAAATTATGTCCAAAATTAACGTTGAATAAATAAATAATTAAATTCTTAATCATAAAGTTAACTAATTACCCAAAAACAAATTACGTTATCTATTAAAAGCCGGTCGATACTGCATAAATGCTCCCAGGCCTTCTCTTTGTTTTGTCTGCATCAGGTCAAAACAAATTTGATTAATTATATCATTATTAATTCCCATATTAGTCTTCAGTAATCATTTTGTAAATATATATATTACATTTTAAAACATACGGTCTCGCAAATTCCATTTGCTCTTCACGTTCAAGTGCTTTCTTCTAGTGCAGTGGACTTCAAAAAAACAACCACGGCACCTTTTGACCGTCTGTACACATGTTTTAGTTATTTAAGTGTAATATGATTTAATATAATTTAAAAAATTAAACTTACCAACCAATCCTAAATCAAAGACTTACCTTTAATTAAATAACTACATACGTTTTTAATGGGCTGATGTTTGAAACTGCGAGCCAACCTTCGTTCACGTGTATCTATGCATTGCTCCCAGTTTGCTTCCGCCCCTCTGTGCTTCTCACTCTCCAACTTTCTACACTATTCTCTCTCCCCATTCAAACTACAGCTCCTCCATTTCATTTTGCGTCCGATACACTTTTTTTTTCTTTGAACTGTCCATTGCCGAAAATGGCAAACCACTACTGAAGCAACCCATACTCCCCTCCATCCTTCCTGAGCCAACTCCCCTCTCCTGTTCTTTCCATACGCCTTCCCACTTCCTTCCTTTCATTTTCATATTCTTCCCCTCACGTTATCTCCATCCCATGCAACTTCATGCTATCTCCTCCCACATTTGTTGCTACAACTCACGGTCCTTCACCGCCTTCTTTCATGTTCTTCTTTGTTTGCTCTTTTTTTTATATAAAATATTGGGAGGCTTGCAGTTTTAGAAATAAGAATGAGAACGAAAGAAAATGAAAGAGAAGCTGTTTGATTTTGGTGCAGAAGAGCTGTGCAATATATATAGAAGAGGAATACGTGCTTCCCACGAAGAAAAAATGAATTTTTTTTATTTGATGTGGCTTGGCTCGCACGGATAAGGAGAAGTGTGGCGGCCAAGGCAACCTAAAATATAATTTGTCCCAGAAAGCGACGCTACTGTTTAACATAAGGTTATATATAGGGTTAAAATATTAATATAATAATATAACGAAACTTCGCGGTAAAGTAACGTGATAAAACCACTACAACTGATCTTTGTTTTCTGATAAAAAAACTAATCTAAATGTGAAAAGGTATTCCAGATCCAATGGGACAAGTTTCGCCGAAATCCGAGGTCATATAAAAAAATTCCTTTATAAAACCAGAAATAAACACGCGTTTAATTTTTCCACGATCACTAGATAAATCTAATCAACTTGAAACCTTGATATATTAAAATAATTTTTCAATACGAATCCAACGGCACCAGTTTCGTCGCATTCTGAGAGTGTTTCCCCGGTAGGCTATTTTTACGCGCACCGCAATGCCCTTTTTGACAACAAATTACCCGGTCTCTAAAAATAACAAACTGTATACCTATCCCGACTCTAATCGAAGCTACGAACTCAACAGAATTGGTTTCGCGACCTAATTCGATCGTTTGTTCAAGTTATACCCAAATAACCCTTTATTAAATTAATTACGCGCTATAGAAATTGAACGGCGTTTATGGCTACCGTGGTCACGTACGACATCGGTTTGCCATGCCATTCAACACCGTACAATAATTTAATGCTACGGTCCTAATGAAACTGATCTCGTTGAAATCTGAGTCCGTTTGCAAAACGGCTATTTTAAAGGTCGATATTTAAATAACGATTTTCACAACGATTATTTCAAAATTTGATTTGGCCATAACTAATAAATTACAACACGAAATCTGGATTTTTCTCTTTCATATGAAAATTAACGTCAATACGGTTCTAACGATTCTCGTTTCACAGAAATCCGACTTATATCGGCTCCTGTATTCTCAATTGAAGTTCAAAACCAAATATTACAAACTGTAGTGCCATTTCGAGCTCGATTTATATTATAATTAAAATTAACATTCAAACTTTGTTTTAAATAACGAATTAAATATTAAAATCCATTAATACGCCAAATATAATATTTAAAATAATAAATTAAATTAAATATTTGACGGCCAAAAATACGGGTCGTTACATTCTTCCCCCTTAAAATAACTTCGTCCTCGAAATTGCTAAGGTAAGAAAGAACGTTACAAACCCATTATTTTTATAAAAATATATAGTCAAAACACCTTTTTATGTCCAAAATAAATCTTATTGGTTTTAAAATCAATTTATTCGAAATAAAAGAATTTTCCAAAAATCTTCAAAAAAATTCTAACACCTCAAATTTCGGAAAATTTTTGGCAGAGTCCCCCTGTACGAAGGACATCTGCAAAATCGCAGGTTCAAGAAATATATATCCATCGACCAACAGGGTCGGAAAAATTCAAAAACCAAACTCAAAACTCAAATAAAAACCAAAATTTCATATTCTGCATAGGCGTACCTTTTTGCGAGGGTTATTACGTAATAAGCGATTAAAAATACGCGATCCTGCTCAATTACGATGCAGCTCCAACCAGACTGGATTCAGTTAACTGCATAATCTTCTTGGGCATAGTTTAAAGAAAACTAGCTCTTCTGCACCTATTCTCAATTTTAATAAACTTCATTAGTTTTAAATCAATACCAGTCAAATTCAAATATCCATACCATCCTAGATTTACCTTAACAAATCAATTCTATTTCAGACTGGTTTCAATCAAGTTCATTCAACTTTTAAATCCCTATTTATGCAATCAATCTCAACCAAATAATCCAAAATCATTACATTTGGGTATTTATATTTCTCAACTTAATTAAAACTGGGGTAGACTTAAATTTATATTTTATTTCAATATTCTAGTTCAAAATTTAATTCATACGATTTATTCAACCCAACATGAGTTAAATTCCACATTTCACATTTCAAATTTGGAATTGTCCTTCGATTGGTCCAATCCAACCTCGTAATTAAACACATTAAAACCAATCAACCAAGGGAATACAAATTCCAAACAACCGGTCAACAATTTAAAATAATTACCTCATTTTATTTATACAAAGTATAATTCAGGGAAAATTATTTTATTTATTCCCTTTTCAAAGTAATTTAAAAATAATTTTATATTCAAATTACAAATACGTGCACTCATATAAATACACTCAAACTCAATCTAGGGTATTACTAACCCTATCTCTATCGAGTTACGCTACAGAGCCAAGGTTATCACTAAACCTGGCTCTGATACCACTGTAACGGCCAGAGAATTTTCAGCCCTGGAAATCGACATAAATACCTTTACCGTAACTCATGTCGACCTTCCAAACACCGAAAACACTGGACGTTATTAGAAAGAAATTAGAGGGCGACTTAAGAAAGAAAGAAATATTAGAATAGAAGAAGAAGAAGAACCAACACAACACAGAGTCTCACATCACAGCAAAACAAAATATAATACAGAGATAATTTTATTGAGAGCTCTAAAATACTTACAATATCAGAGAATATCAACATTATTGGACAGTTATAAAATATGTCCCATGTTAGACCCAAATGTGGTTCTAACACCCAAATTGATTAGAAACAAGATAAAATAAAACAGAAATAAAGATGAACACACAAGATTTATAGTGGTTCGGCGAAGAAATGCCTACGTCCACTTAGTTTTCACTATATTCAGTAATCCAGTTACAAATACAATGATAGATTCACTCACGACTCACTTTTGTTCGCTCAAATGGTTAAAACAAGAAATGAAAGATGATTTGGATTCTTCGGGAGTAAAGGAATTCGGATGATGGAGGTACTTGGATTCTCAAAAGTGCTGAAAAAGATCCTTCTCTTTGTCTCTAGATGGGGTATTTATAGGTGTGAATTTGTCTGCGATTCGATCCGGGTCGGAACACGTGTCATCCATCACACTCTCTTCGGGTTCGGATGGACTATCAAGCTGACAACACATCAAAAAGATGGACGTTAGGGGTAGGAATTAGTCATAGCCGGTCCGGTTCTCCTTGCTATTTTATAGGAGATTAACCTGGATCATGGGTGCGGGTCGGAGGCGTGCATGTTGGGGTTCGGATCGGAATACCCGATCCGAACCGGAGTGGCTTGGACGTCTCTCCTTCACTAATCATACTCCGCTCCGCTGCAGCGTCGTGGCAAGCAAAAGACTTTCCGATCCACTTGAGATTTATTGGCCCTCCGATCCGATCAGATATGCTTTGCCAATTCATCCAGTAAGAGACATCCGATCTGAACAGAGAACTCTATCCGATCCGAACCGATATGCTGCCATCAATCTGAATTGTGGTGTTTTCTTCCGATCCGAACCGGAGTCTTATAACTTGAAATATTCTTCAATGTTTGGTTTCTTGACTTTGTGTTGCCTAGTTCACAAAGTAGGCTAACATTTTGCCCCCTCAAAGGATGCTTTCGTTGTACAAAGCGTGCTTTGATGTCGTTCAACCAGAATTGTCAGGAGTATGCACAGATTTCTGTTCGGTTCGGCGTCCGACCCGAACACATTTTCTTCATTTCTGAGCAAATTTGGGAACTCGTCTCGCCATGTAATGCTTCTTGCATGTATGCTCTTCCTTTATTCTCCTTCTCTTCAATTCGAGTCGGATGCTAAATCAACGTGTGTAATTTCCACTCGGTTCGGATTACGATCCGAAGCGTATTCGTGGATTTAGTTCTTAGATAATGGGCCTTCAGAGAGAGTTGTGCTACTGGGCTTCCACTCCGGTCCGAGCGGGCGAGACAAAATAGGGAGACGAGGAGTCAACACCATTTTTTATATAAACACACCACCGTCTTCATTCCTTCCTTCTTTTCTGCTGCCGCTCCCAACCATAGCATTGAAAACTTTAAAAACTCTAAAACTCCGAACTCATTTCTTGTAGATTCCTCAAATCAAGCACATAGGTAGCTTTTTAATCTCGAATAACATCGTAGTAAACGCTCTTGATTTCAATTTGCGGTCGATTGGAACGGTTTAGGCACAGAGCTTCGCTTGAGCTCCACGTCGTTACTGGTGGATGCGCCGTCATTTCGAGGCGTCGCGAGGCTGGAGAGGGCAATTATCTGCCCTTAACGATAGCTTTGACGATGAAACGGACTCGTTCGTGAGAAAAGGGGGGAAAGAGGAAGAAGATGATGAGCGTGGTGACCAACTGGAGTCGGTTCGGGTAGAAGACGGAGGACCAAAAAGGAAGGAGAAGGAAAGGGGATCGGCTCGGATTGCACATCTTAGAAAGATGGGAAGAAGGAAAACGTCGGCTCGGGTCGGAGAAGTGAATTTGATAAGAGGTTGAAGTGAATGGATCGGTTGAGTGGTGCTAGTTCAGTTCGGATCGGGTCACCCGATCCGATCAGATCAGTCCTGCTTCCGAACCCGCTGCTTCCCTTGTCTTGAACTGGTCTTGCTTTAATGATACATCCGAACCGGAGTACTATCTGTGTTTGTATTGAGCCAACCATTACATGCATATCCGAACCGAACCGAACACATCAAATTTGGCACATAAAGACTATCCAACTAATTCAACTAACACTTATTCTAGACGAATATGCTTCGCGGACAGTTAGGATAGTGCCTGGTGAACATAAACGAGAATTAAGAACAACTCTGACCATCACTTTCTCTTTAAAGCTTCGTCTTACATTGCTGTACTCTTATTCTGTATTTCCCATGTTTGCTGCACACACTTTAGTTCACACACATACACAAAGAAGGGGGACACGGGATAATTTACTCTAATCCGTGCTATTGCTTCTTCAATAGTTCCATGACAATGAGGCCCAGACGCTCTTCTCGTTTAGCTGAGAGAAAAGAAGCTCCAGAAACTTCCAACAAAACCACTCTCGAGGATATATCTTCTTCATCTGACCCAGAATGGGACAGCGAGGGTCCGGATTACGGAGTTGGTCATCGGGAAAGTGACGAAATGTCTTCAGAAAATGAAGTTTCCCTAGGCTTTGAGGAGGAAGGAGGGATTGGTGACAATCGAGCACCCGATGAATTCAACTCAGCCATTATATTGGAGTCACCTCCAGATTCCGTAGAATCAACAATTGACAACGACCGACTCGTGAGAATTTGCTTGAAGTATGGAATAATGAAGAGAGACACTTTAGTGCCCTCACGCTCTGACCGTCCCCATATCCCTCCAGAAGGATATATGACGGTCACTCGTCTGATGTGCATGGTTGGCGCCATTCCTCCATTCTCGCCTTTCATCGTCGACTTCTTAAGACAAATGCGGATTGCCCCCATGCAGCTGCATCCCAATTCCTATGCCTATCTGCATACCTTATTCATAGCATATCGTGAAATTCTAGGCATGGAGCTCACGTTCGACGATGTTCATTTCTTCTATAATTTCAAACATCGGACTAGAGAAACCCCTTCTTTCTGTTACTTTGAATCAGTCCCAAAGAGGAAGATAATCTCTACGCCGTTTAGCAGCAAAGCTGGAGATTCCAGACTAGAGTGGTTCTATATAAAGCAACAGTCTGGATGCGCCAGAAGATGGACAAAATCAAGTAAAGCACTGATTTTCTGATCCTGAACTCTATACACTTGAATCATCTCCCTGACCTGTTTTCCTTTCTATTTGCAGTCGACAATCCCAAACAGGTATCAGACCAAGCGTTCTTTGATCGAATGCACCGTCTTCTCAATGGCGACCAAAAATTCCTAACCATTGACGAGGTTCTTAAAGATGAATACCTTCATTTTCACGGGCTGCTATCTGTCTTCCGTAGCATCGGTCATGGGACGGTCCCTTATGCATATATTCCTCCAGTGGAAACAGTTCCAGAAATAGGAGAAGGCTCGGGAATTCCTGCAGCTTCTCTTCAAACTTCACCCTCTCCCTCTTCCACTCAAGATGATGAACTGGCTAATCTGGCCAAAAAACATCGTGAAGGGTATATTGCCCCCGAGGAAACTACCTCTGTAGACAAATCAAAATCTCCCCAAGGGTCGCCACTTCACGCTTCCGAAGGGGATGTTCCTAGCACCGACGAACACATATTTCAGGGTTTGGGGGATCTCCCCTTACCCGAGACTATATATACTTCAGAAGATTTCAGAAAGGACCCTTTAGTCTTCACTTCTTCTGAAGAGACTACTCCTGCTAAGGCCAAAGAGCCTGCCCGCACCAGTCTAGCTTCAGACTCGGGTTGGTTGGGGGGACACACACACCACATAGGATGCACTTTACACCGTAGCACTAGCATTCATTGCACTTCTTTCTCCATGGATCCGTCGATTCTAAACTTCGTTTAATTTATCGTGCAGGTACAATGTCTCGATCCTCTTATGATATAAGAAAGCTTCGCCGCAGCATGTCCAATCCTCCTCAGGATGCTGAGTATAATCGCCGGGATGACCGTGGTAGGGAGGAAAGAAGACCCTATGATCCTTATCGATCTCGATCCTCATGCTCCCGCTCACCAGTTCGACCGGAACAAGAAAAATACAAAAGCTATCAAGGTCGTAGGGAGGAGGATAGACCACAATCTAGGGATTCCACTTCCTCCCATGAAAAGCGGAGTAGAGAGAAAACTCCTCCAAAGGAAACTGGGTCTAAAAGTAAGCAAAAAGTCCCTGCTACTAAGCGACCTCGGACAGACAAGGGTTCTACAGAATCTTCTTCAGGAAAGGACACTGAACTAACAATCCTCGCCCCTCCTCCACCAGATGCGGGAACCGCAGTAAGGCTGGCATATTTAAAGGAGCAATTTCCCGAGCACTACTTCGAGACTCTGACCTTTCTACCTTCCCTTGAACCTATTTCTTCTAATTGGGCAGAGGAGGCTAGAGCAAAGATTGATTTGGTGGAAAAACAATATACCGAGATGTTCAAGTATTCCCGCACTCTTTCTAGAATCATCCGCACGCTAATGACAAATGCTGACTCAATGCACAAAACTGCGGAGGAAGATGCTAAGGCCCTAAAAACCTTAGGAAAAAATTTAGAAGATACTCAAGCTCAGCTAGCTATCGCTCAGAAGAACGCTTCTAACTTCAAACAACAGTTTGAAGACATGCAAAAGCGCTATCATGATTTGCTTGAATCCCACACTCAGGAGCGTTCTGAGTTGAAGAAACAAGCTGATGAGGCCAAATCAGAGGCTGCCAAGACACGTCTTGCTTATGCTGAGCTTGAGCAGAAAAACGCTGAGTTAGCGAAAAGGAGTGCTGAGTTAGAAAAGAAAAACGCTGATTTGGCTTCAAAATTGTTAGAGGTGGAAAACAGGGCTGCTCTGGCTGAAGGCAACGTGGAATGCGCTATTAAATCTGCGGAGGAAACCCGCAAACAACTATCAGAGGCGGAGGCCGATATTCAGGGCTTCGGCGAGCTAATGATCGAATTCTTTGCGCACATTATTCGTCGTCGAAATATTTCCTGGATCGAGGACTATCCGTCCACTTTGGTTCATGTGTGGAATCAAATCGTCGAGTGGGAAAAAGAAGAGCTTAAGGTCGACTCCCTCGATAAAGATAAGTTGATGGAGAAGTACTTGAGAGACGACGAACCGGAGCGTCTAGCTGAAGGGCGCCGTCTAATTGCTGAGGCCATGGAAGAAGAGAGGCAGAAGTCTAAACAGAAAACCATTCCTGAAGCTGGGTCCTCTTCTTCTGCTCCTATAACTCCTGAAGTTGAAGGGTATGATCCCGAAAACCCGGGAATTCCCCGAACAACTTTGCTATCTCCCATTCCTGAAATAACTCCAGAGGTAGTAGTCACCCCCGCTGAAAAGTCTTCAGAAGGTATCCCTATCTTTTCTCCTCAATTTGTCAAGGCTACTACTACCTTTGGCTACAAGAATGAACGTTTGATGAGAAATTCTTTGCTCTTGCCTGAGTTGATAACCGATGTTTCTCATTTTGTAGGCGTTGAATCCTCCGCGAAGACAGATGTAGTTCAAGGAACTACCACTGGGACAAAGCCCGATGATAGGGTCAAAGAAGGGGAAGACAAGGTTGCTTCCATAGACCTGGGGGACATAAGTGAACCAACTAAGGTCACTACTCCCCATGATGAAGAAATGATTGCAGCTTTAAAAGACGACGGAGGAGACGAGGGACATGATGAGGAACCGGAGGTTGTAATAACTGGGGAATCGAAAAGCGCCGATGACGTTACCTTGGCTGCCATGAAGGCTGATCAAGACAAGCGCTTGCAATTAAAGGCTGAAGAATTAGACCCTGAGATCCTCAAGCCCCTCGCAGTTGTGGCTGCAGGTTCAAGGTTAGTTGTTAAGCTCTCAACTAGATCTATTACCGAAGAACTTGCTAAAAAATCTTCTCTTGATTCCAGTGCCCCGTCCTCCGGGAAGAAGTCTGCTGGCCCCAGTACTACACCTTCAGGGAAAAAGAAATCAAAGCGGATCTTGACTGAAGCCGAAAAGGAAGCAAAAGATGCAGAAAAAGCTGCCAAGAAATCGAAGGCTCATTCCAAGCCCAAATAGTGGGTTCCCCTGTATCTTTTTAGCATCTTTGTAAATCAATAAGTGCTGTTATACCAGCAGCTTCTGCACTTTCTTTTTCAGTTATTTCCCTGTACAAATTCATTCATTAGTAAATAAAAATAATTCACTTTTTGCAATGTTTATTTGTTAGCAGTTCTGCACTTATGTAAAAATGCATATCTATAGTTATGAAACAAAGTTGTGGAGAGGGGAGATATGTGTATGTATATGTGTCCCCGGTCAATCTCGATAAGTTATTCAGTGCTTAACCATGCAATCTGAATGCTCCCGATTCTCTAACGGGATAGTATTTCCTGTGTCATCAACACCTGTTGTTTTTCCTGGCATTTCTTTTATACTCTCTCTCATTCTCTTGAGAGTTAGAGTTCGAGTTCAGTCATTTGTTTATTCCCCGGTCGTTCAACGGGAAAAGATTTCTTTCTCGGCGCTCGGTCGGAGACTCCTTTATACTCTCTTTCTCTCTGGAAAGTTAGAGTTCGGAGTTGAACCTCTTTCTCAGCGCTCAGTCGGAGACGTTTTTATACTCTCTTTCTCTCTGGAAAGTTAGAGTTCGGAGTTGAACCTCTTTCTCAGCGCTCAGTCGGAGACGCTTTTATACTCTCTCTCTTTCTCTGGAGAGTTAGAGTTCAGAATGGAATTTCTTTTTCAACGCTCAGTCTGAGACGCTTTTATACTCTCTCTCTTTCTCTGGAGAGTTAGAGTTAGAATGTCGTTTTTTCATTCTTTTATGTCTTATTGCACAAATAATTATTGTGCCTCTTTTTATGTCCAAACTGTTTCAACCCTTTTTTTTTTTTTTTTTTAGGTTCTGAGTTATCCTGTGTTTTATAATCACAACAGAACAACTAATGAATGTAAATGCATAAATGTAAATAACACACAATATTTTTATAGTGGTTCAGCTAAGTCGTAGCCTACATCCACTTTATAGTCCTTTATTCATATCATCAGATTTTCCCAAGGCAAGTCGTGCCTTATTACAGAGTTTACAGAAAGAACAGCAAAAAGTATAGCATTTCTAATCCAAATATCGCATTAAGTGTTGGGCATTCCATGCTCGAGGGACTTCTTTGCCATCTACGGTCGTTAACTTGAATGTTCCTTTATCAAGCTTCCGTTGGATGACAAAGGGTCCTTCCCATTTTGGGCCAAGGTGAGGAAGAGATGGAAAAACTCTATTTAGTACCAAATCTCCGGGTTCAAAAGTTCTGAGGCGAACTTTTTTGTCATAATAGCGCGCCATCTGACGCCGATGTCTTGCTGCACGCAAGTCTGCTTCGTCCCTTTTCTCTTCGATTTCATCAAGAGACTCAAGTAGAAGTGCCCGATTCGTCATCGGGTCATAATACGTGACCCTGTGGGAAGGAACTTCCAGTTCAACTGGAATTACTGCTTCCGAGCCAAAGGAGAGAGAGAAAGGGGTATGACCAGTAGCCGTTTTAAACGTTGTTCGATATGCCCACAAAGTTAGGGGCAATTCATCAACCCATTTTGCCTTTGCACGCTCTAATCGCTTCTTGAGGATGGATTTTATTACCTTGTTTATCGCCTCTACTTGCCCATTAGATTGTGGATAGGCAACTGCAGTATATCGTTTGTCTATCTTATATTTCTGGCAAAAGTTTTTGAATTCAGTGCTATCAAATTGGGTCCCGTTGTCGGTAATAATCGTCCTTGGGATCCCGAATCGGCATATAATATTTCGGACCACAAAACTTATCACCTTTCTTGTGGTGATCTTAGTCAAGGGTTCAGCTTCCACCCACTTTGTGAAATAATCCACGGCTACTATGGCATACTTAGCTCCCCCTTTAGCAATCGGTAAAACTCCAATGATATCGATTCCCCATGTGGCAAACGGCCAAGGACTCACCATCGATTTAAGCTGAGTTGACGGTGCCCTGGGGATTTTGGCGAATCTCTGGCACTTATCGCAGCGTCGTGAATAATCAGCTGCATCCTTGTTAATCGTAGGCCAGAAGTATCCATACCGCAATATTTTTTTTGCTAAAGTTTGACCTCCTGTATGATCTCCACACTCACCTTCGTGCACTTCTCTCAGTACACGCTTGATGTCGTCGTGTGCGATACATCGTAACAGGGGCATAGAAAATCCCTGTCTATAGAGGGTATCGTCTTGTATAACATATCTGGTAGCTTTGCGCACTACAACCCTCTTTTCACTCTTCTTTAATGGGAGTGTCCCATTCTTAAGAAAATTCTTGATTGGAGTCATCCATGACTCCTTTTCTGGTTCCGCTTCAAGAACGAATTCTATTTCCATTGACTCAAAGCTTGGCGACTCCAACGTTTCAATTGGAACTACCTCAGTCTCTTCTGGATTGTCAGAACTAGCCAATTTTGCTAGTCTATCCGCTTTCTGGTTTTCTTCTCTGGGAATATGTGTTATGTTGTACCGCTCTAAGCTACTTAATAGCTCTTTCACTTTCTTGAGGTAAGCGACAAGTCGAGGTCCTCGAGCCGCGAACTCCTCTCGCACTTGACAAACAACAATCTTAGAGTCACAAAATATATCCATCACTTTTACTCCAAGGTCTTTAGCGAGTTTCAGCCCGGCAATCAGGGCTTCATACTCAGAGTCATTGTTTGTTGCCGAAAATTCTAATCGCAGGGCGTAATATAACGACCGTCCCTCCGGAGTGACTAAGACAATTCCAGCTCCGGATCTTCGGTCATTTTTAGCTCCATCTGTATATAATTCCCACGGATTCATCTTTAGCTTATCCTCGGATTTAACCACTCGGTCATTGATTATTTCTTCCTCTGGAATGGTGAACTCCGCAATAAAGTCTGCTAGAGCTTGCCCCCTTACTGACTTTCGTGGTTGAAAATTCAAATCAAACTGGCTTAGTTCTATGTTCCATTTAATCAACCTTCCCGACGCTTCGGGTCTCTGCAACACCTGTCTTAACGGCTGATCGGTGTATATGGTTATTGGATGGGCTTGGAAGTAGTGACGAAGCTTTCGGGATGCAATCAGGAGGCTGTAAGCAAGCTTCTCAATCTTTGGGTAGTTGCGCTCTGCCGCTGCTAATTTCTTACTCACATAGTATACTGGCCTTTGTACTTTGTCTTCTTCTCGAACCAGAACTGTGCTGACAGCGTGAGCCGAGACTGCTAGATAAACAAATAGTTCCTCGTGGTCTACGGGCTTTGATAAGATTGGCGGTTTTTCTAACAGCTCTAACAGATTTTGAAAAGCCTCGACACAATCGGGAGTCCACTGGAAGTTCTTCTTTCCCCTTTTTATCAAATCAAAAAATGGAACACATTTATCGGTGGCTTTGGAGATGAATCTACTCAGCGCCGCTACTTTCCCTGCCAGACTTTGGACGTCTTTAATTCTCCTTGGTTCTTTGATATTTCTAATCGCCGCTATCTGGCTAGGGTTGATCTCAATTCCTCGGGAACTCACAATGAAGCCAAGGAACTTTCCCGATGCCACTCCAAATGAACATTTTAAAGGATTCAATTTCATACGGTATTTTCGCAAGATACCAAACATTTCCGCTAAGTCTTGCGTATGATTGGAAGACTGCTTTGATTTAACAAGCATATCATCCACATAAACTTCCATAGTTTTTCCTATTTGGTCATAAAACATTCTATTTACCAACCGTTGATAAGTAGCTCCAGCGTTTTTAAATCCGAACGGCATTACAACATAACAATATAATCCCAAATTCGTAATGAAACTTGTATGCTCTTGGTCTGGTACATGCATAGGAATCTGGTTGTATCCAGAGTATGCATCCATGAAGGAGAGAAGTTCATGACCGGCTGTCGAGTCTACAAGCTGGTCAATCCTGGGAAGTGGGAAACTATCTTTTGGGCAAGCCTTATTTAAATCTGAAAAGTCAATACAAGTTCGCCACTTTCCGTTTGGCTTCTTTACCAGGACGGGATTCGATATCCAGTCGGGATAGGTCGAATCTCGAATAAATCCATTTTGCTTCAATTTCTCTATTTCCTCTTTGAGAGCAGCTGACCTCTCTGGGCCCAGCATGCGTCTCTTTTGCTTTACAGGTGGATGCTTCGGATTTACATTCAGTTTGTGACTGATAATGGAAGGCGATATCCCACACATGTCAGCATGGGTCCAGGCGAACACATCTAAGTTTGCCTTCAAGAAGTCAGTCAGTTCTTCAGCACGACGTGGATCCAATTGGGAACCAATCTTCAAAACTTTCGTCGGATCAGTTTTATCAACAGGAATTTCCACTGTCGCTTCATTAGGAGTTGCATTTCTAGCCTCTGGTTCCTCGTCTTTTCTAGGATCCAGGTCTTCAGGCGTCCCTTTGGGCAACTCCCTTGGGTTCGATCTCTCTAATTGCTATGCCGAGTCCCCCTTTGAGGGAGATGAGGCATCCTTACTCTCAGCATTTACTCCTTTCATCAACATCTTCAGTTCGGCCACATAGCAGGCTCGTCCAGAAACCTGATCCCCTCTTATTACTCCAGTTCCGGCTTCGGTTGGGAACTTTAGTAACAAGCACCAAGGGGCGATACAAATTCTAAACTCAGCGAGGGCAGGTCTCCCTAAAAATGCGTTATATGGCGAATCTACGTCCAGTACTACAAACTGAAGCATTCGCACTCTTCTACGTTCTCCTTGCCCTAAAGTCACGGGCAACTCTATGTATCCCATGGGAGCTGATATACACGTAAATGTGTATATTTTATCCGCATATTTATCTTATTTTATCTTTTAAATAATTGATATTGTGTATTTGTAGCTGTGTTTTCAGATTGTTGACAAGAATCATGGTTTAGAGCATTTGATGGATAAAAGCATGAAGAATTTGCTTAAAAAAGAGTGAAGTTTAAAATTGCTAAAGCTTGAAGGGTCTAAAGCTTGAAGAACGGGTGCAATTATATTTCAGTTAAGAAGATTTGGCTCAATAAAGACTCAAACTGCATTCACATTAGCTCATTTGGAAGGCCTCTTACTCATGTTGCGTTCACACTAGCCTATTTGCTAGACCACTCACTCTAAAGCTGCGTTCACACTGGCTTATGTGTTATTTGGGTTATTTCTTTAGTCCCACATTATGTAATTAGCTAGCTAGCCTTTGTCATATCAGCTATAAATACCTTGTATCTCATTCATTGTAAGACATTGGGTTTTATTCTGTAATTCTCTTCTTGGAATAAAATCATTCTTCTTCCTCTTTTCTATTTAGTTTTAGTTTTATTTATGTTCTTGTTATTTAATTTCTGTTTTTCCTCTTCTTTAGCTATGTCTAGCTAATCCCCTTTGATTAGGGGGTGATGACGCTGATAGTATGATTCAATATGAATCACATAGCCAAAGGATGAGGAATTCATGTATATAGATCTAGAGCTGAACCAAGGGTTAGATCTGAACCTTAATATCCTGTGTCGTTTAAGAGCTATGCTCCTTCACAGGGTATATTCGTGTTCGATCTAACGTTTATCAGACCTAGATCTAATTTTAGGGTTTTAGAAATTAATTAGTGAATCTGTCCTGATAGTCTATGGTTGTAGAGCTGAGCTCCTGCATAGGCTATGCTTGTCGTTATTTACATATTTGTTTCTAAAAACCTATTATCGTTGATTCATGTTTGTGACAGAAACATGTATTAGATTTGGTTAATCTTTTGGCTATTGATGATTATGAATCTGATCTATGTCATTATCCCCTAATTGCTTTCACTTATTGTTAAAACTCTCTTTTATTTAATTTCTGCTATTTTCTTTGTTTTCCACCAATCAAAAGTTAGGGATAACTTGATTGGATTTATTAATAAAATAATTTGGTCCCAGAGTTCGACACCCTCTACAACAATCCTTGTTGTATAGGAAAGCCGAACGGATTTTACAGTTGTTTACAATTGTATAATTCGTTCGCAAACAAATTTTGGCGCCGTTGCCGGGGACCAAAATAATTTTAATTCGTAGATCCTTCGGGTTAATTTTTTTTTTAAAAAAAATAAAGGCACAAAAATATTTTTATTTTATTCCGTTTCCTTTTGTTTTGTAGTATAGATATAGAAAAAAAAAATCTTGATTGACTCGATTTGGTATTAAATTATTAATACCGTAATCATCCAATTAAGAGAAAAAAAAACTTGCCAGTTTTTGTTTTAAATTTCTTTCCCCTTTTACATAATTTTCTGCTATTAAAAAAAAAAAAAATTTCCTTTTTACTGTTTCTCTTCTCTGCCACTTTTCTTACTTCTTGCTATTTTTCCCATCACAACCGCAATTCACTCCTTTATCTCTTCTTGCTTCTACAATACCCCACTTTACCAACCACCAAGTTTTTGGCGAAACCACAGTCAAAACAAAACCCCACAAGTCCACAAAAACCACATCGCCAACCCTATCATCTTCACAAATATCAAGTCCACCACATTCACAACCCAACAACAAATCCTACCTCATCTACCATACTCACCTCACAACGTTGCCAAAAATCCAAATCGCTTCCCAAAATATCCCCTTTCTGACCAAAATCAACCGAACTCCCCATTTTCCATTCAAGCTTCACATCACTGTCTCACCAACTTCACCGGAAAAGGAACTCTGGTCCCATTGCGTTCATCCTTTTCAACATTAGTCTACAAAGTTCATACACCACTTCGTCTCCACGCCGAAACCATCGAAAACTGCACTGCACAACAAACAGACACAGCGCACGACCACAATACCTCTTCAAGACCACCCTATTTCACAAAAACTCTTGTACTACCAACCATGTTCTTGCCGTGACCCCTCTGTTATCTACCTACAAAACTGTATTACTGCTTAAACATCACACTCCATACTATTCCCCGTCACTACCCAAAAAAACTCCAGATCCGAAATTCTGCACCATCCTCCCCCTCTTGCTTAGCTTCCCATCACAACACCATATTAAGATTTTACAAAACATACAGGACACCATCAATCTTCTGCTCCACAAAACCACCACTTGCTAACCATACACAAACTTCTCGCCCCCTTCAAACGCTCAAACCAACCTATCGAAGCACCTTCACAAGCATAACGCAACCCCTCCACAACCACGTTCAGACCATACCGCAACCATACCCAGAAACCGTGACAATAATCATCAACTACCTCCTCAACAGATCCCACACCATTGACAGAATCGAAAACCCTAAATCGCCTCGCTCCAGCAAGTTCGTCCACCACCCACACGAAACCAGAAATGATGGCAGACCCAATCGCTCCCGAACCCCAAACTAAACCCCCAATTTTCCTGCCAACAAATCACGAACAACCCTTTGACTTTCCGTCGAGATCAAATTCCACCGAAACCCCTTCGAATTGAGGAATTTTGTTGGTGATTGTTTAATTCTGATTCGGCATTTTAATTTAGGGATTTGTATACAGGTTTGAGGCCTTGTTTCCTTTTGTTTATAAACGGGTTTGGACTATTAAACTCAGTTGAGCTGATTGGGCTTTGTATTGGTTGGCGCCTAGCTTTGTTCCTTTATTCTTTTGGCAAGTGGAGTTGATTTATTTGCTTCTTTTGTTTAGGATTTTTTTTTGCTGTTGCTTTTATTTATTTTTCTCCTCATTTTTATTTGGGTGACTTGAATCAATTTTAATCTTTTTGTTATTTTGTTCTTTTGAAAAGAAAAAAATGTTTTCTTTGTTTGTTATTTATTTTCTTTGGTTTCTCTAAAAAAAAAAAAAAAAAAAAAATTTGAAAACAGGTACAGAGGAAATTAGAAAAAGGCCTTAAAAAAAATTTTTTTCGGGCTCCTAGCCCGAACCCGTGCCGCAGCGCAGTCAAGCGATTAATTAGGAGGAGGCAACAACAACAAAAAAGCAGCGGACTATTCAGTGTTCGAGCGGTTGCACACCAAGTGGGGTGTGAACGTGCTAGCGCGACTCAACTGCACTGGACGGACTGCCGATCAAGGTGAGTATTTTCTAACTCTACAGGGACCGCTGCTGCAAATAAAAAATATATATAGACATTGCTTGTAAAAATCTTCTGCAGGGCATCGGCTTGCTTGTAAAATTTCTTTTATTTATTTTTGCAATTGCCTGTTCTGTGACTGTTCTGAGACTGTTCATTCTGTGATTGAAAAAAAAAAAAAAGAAAAAAAAAATTGCATTCATCTTAGCTTTGTTTTTATTTTCTAAGGACTTCATTATATTTTGACAATTTGGTTTAGTTCTAACGGATTATTTCTCGGTGTCTAGACTACGGCAGAGTAATAACTGTTTATAAATATTACGGTGATTCGTAAATATTATATCGGTTGTTCCTCTGAAGGTACTTAAACCTTCGGCTGCATTGCTAGGGTGATTCCTGGTGCACCGATAACTCCTGTCCGTTAACTGGCTGAGAAGTCTTTTATTGAAATAAATCAAACCGTCATTATATAATTCTAGAAATTGTAAATTGCATTAGGTTCATTTAAAAAAAAAAAAAAAAAAATGTTTTTCTCGTCTTCCCTTATTCTTTTCTCTAGTGCATGCGTAGTTGGATCCGTGATCCTTCTACTAATCGTTTAGTCCGAACAAACACCCCTTTCACCATGGCCGAAGAAACTCCCCCTCGAACTCTTATGGATAGATACTTTCCCGAGCGAGTTTCTATTCCTTCCTGCATCATATTGCCCGCCCCAACGGGTAACCATTTTGAAATTCATTCGAATCACATAAATACTCTTCCAAAATTTGGCAATCTTGAACGTGATGATCCTTATATTTTCTTAACCAAATTTGAACAAGTTTGTGCAACCATGAAATTTCAACAACTAAGTGACGATGGAATCAAACTTAGGTTAATACCATTTGCACTTACCGATTATGCTGAAAAATGGTTGTATAGCTTGCCTTCAAATACGATTGGAACTTGGACTGAATTTGTGAATGTTTTCTTAAAGAAATTTTACCCCTTGGAAAAAACATCAAAAATTCGAACTGAAATCGTTAATTTTCATCAATTTGGGGGTGAATCCTTTGCAAAATATTTCGAAAGATTTAAAGAACTTCTAGTCAAATGTCCACATCACAATTTCGAAAAATGGACGCTTTGTCAAATTTTATACGATGGGCTAGAAAATAACTCTCGAACTATGCTCGAATCAATGTGCCAAGGAAATTTTCTAGCCCAACATCACGATGCCGCTTGGAAATTTCTTGAAAATTTGGCCGAAAAATCAGCTCAATGGGAAAGATCTAACGAGAAATCGATTTATTCCCGATCTAACGCTCATTCGGTAGGATCATCAGTTGCCTTAGAAGCAAAAATAGACGCGATGATATCCAAATTTGATAACGTCCTTTCATCAACGCAAATAAATCAAGCTCAAGCGTCTCAGACCTCATGTTACAAATGTAACGATCCTAACCATATAGCTGATCAATGCCCACATTCATTGGAACAACTCAACGCATTTAACAAAGCTAGGAATGACCCATTCTCCCCAACATACAATCCAGGTTGGAGAAACCATCCTAACTTCTCTTGGACCCAAAACAATGCAAATTCGAATGCGGTTCGACCGCCTCTTCAGTCATTTTCGAATAATCCTTCGAAACCTCCCTTTCAACAAACTCAATTCCAACATCCTGCGCCACCTTTTCAAACTCAAGCGCAACAATCTTTTGTTCCCCAAGACGATAAACGATTGACATCACTTGAGAAAACTCTCGAAGAATTGGGTAAAGCAACAACTCAGAATATCCAATCAAATACCAATCTTCAAAACTTACTGACTTCACACATGCAAAACACGAATCAACAAATGAGTGAACTTCAAAAACAAATGTCTCAACTTAACGCTAGATTAAGTGAAAGGGAAAAGGGTACGTTTCCAAGTCAACCCATCCAAAACCCTAGAGGACAGACTTCAAACCCTAACCAAATTCACATCATTCAAGACTCAAACGTTAGTCAATTGAATGCGGTCACGACTCTTAGATCCGGCAAAAAGATTGACAACCATGTGGTCAACCCAAATGCTTTACCGGACGATCTTCCAAACCCTATCGAAAATTCGACCAACTCAGATCAAAACATCGAGCCCAATTCTAATCAGGCCCATCCTCAAACTCAAGTAGCTAAACCTAGTGAGTTGTCTGCTCCATTTCCTCATAGACTCCGACCTAGAAAAAAGACGGACCAGGTAGAAAAGATCCTTGAAATATTTAAGCAAGTTAAAGTGAACATTCCTCTTTTAGATATTATACAACAAGTTCCACAGTCCGCTAAATTTCTAAAAGATATGTGCACCCAGAAACGTCATACACATGTACCTAAGAAAGTGTTTCTAGCGGCGACTCTAAGCGAAGTCTTGTCCCAATCTATGCCAGTGAAATACAAAGATCCTGGCTGCCCCACAATATCATGCACTATTGGGGACAAGAAAATCGATAGATGCTTGTTAGACTTAGGTGCTAGTGTTAATTTGCTTCCATATTCCGTCTATCGCCAATTAGGGCTAGGAGAACTGAAACCCACCAAGGTTACTCTTCAGCTTGCCGACCGTTCAATTAAGAAACCTGTGGGCGAAATCGAGGATGTTTTGATCAAAATTGGAGAATTCATCTTTCCAGTTGACTTCATTGTCCTAGAAACTCAACAGGTAAGCAATCCTGCAAACCAAATCCCTTTGATTCTAGGACGACCCTTCTTAGCCACCTCTAATGCTCTTATCAACTGTAGAAATGGGTCTATGAAACTTTCTTTCGGTAACATGACCGTCGAGCTAAACATCTTTAGAACCGAAAACTCTCCTGCCTCTTATGTGGACCAATTTTCTGAAATCCATGCTGTCCACGATAATGAACCTGAGCTCGACCATTTGAACACTGACATTGAGTCTAATTACGAAAATTTGTTTCAAGATATCTCTGAAAATGTCTCTGACTCAATTCCTGTCGAGCCACTCATAACTGAGCCTATTCCTCAACTAATTTCTTCGGTTGAGTCATCCCCAAAATCTGAACTAAAAGTGTTGCCCAGTCATCTTAAGTATGCTTACTTAGGAGAAAATGAAACTTTTCCAGTCATTATCGCTTCTGACCTTACTTTAGAGCAGGAACAATTGCTCCTTCCCATTCTTAAGAAAAATAAGGAGGCAATTGGTTGGTCCATGGCTGATATTAAGGGGATTAGTCCTTCGATAGTCCAACATCGAATCCACCTTATAGATGATGCCAAACCCACTCGTGATCCCCAACGTCGACTAAACCCTATCATGAAAGAAGCAGTTCGTGCTGAAATCCTTAAATGTCTTGACAATGGAATCATCTACCCGATTTCCGATAGTCAATGGGTTAGTCCGATTCATGTTGTACCTAAGAAATCAGGGATTACCGTGGTTCAAAATGAAGCTAACGAGCTTATCCCAACCCGCACCCAGACCGGTTGGCGTGTTTGCATTGACTATAGGAAACTTAACGCTGCAACACGTAAGGATCATTTCCCTTTGCCATTTATCGATCAAATGTTAGAACGACTAGCGGGTCATGAGTACTACTGTTTCCTTGATGGGTACTCGGGCTATAATCAAATCCCTATCGCTCCTGAGGACCAAGAGAAAACCACTTTCACTTGTCCGTTTGGTACATTTGCGTACCGACGTATGCCTTTTGGCCTCTGTAATGCACCTGCAACCTTTCAGAGGTGCATGATTAGCATTTTTTCTGATATGATCGAGCGATTTTTGGAAGTGTTCATGGATGATTTTTCCATATTTGGTGATTCTTACTCTGAGTGTTTACGTCATCTCGATCTTGTTCTTAATCGCTGTAAAGAGAAACACTTAACGCTTAATTGGGAAAAGTGTCACTTCATGGTTAAACATGGCATTGTTTTGGGACATGTCATCTCTAACAAAGGAATTGAAGTTGACAAAGCCAAAATCGAAGTTATCTCTAATCTCCCCATTCCCAAATCTGTTAAGGACATCCGATCCTTTTTAGGTCATGCTGGCTTCTATCGTCGCTTCATAAAGGATTTCAGCAAAATCACTCGACCTCTGACTAACCTTCTTGGTAAGGATGTTCCTTTCGACTTCAATTCCGAGTGCATTTCATCTTTTGAGCATCTTAAAAATGAACTTGTCTCTGCTCCTATCATTTGCTCTCCCAACTGGACGATGCCTTTTGAAATCATGTGCGATGCCTCGAATTTCGCTGTTGGCGCTGTCTTAGGACAACGTATCGATAAGATTCTTCACGTCATTTACTATGCGAGTAAGACTTTGAACGATGCTCAAATCAACTATACGACCACTGAAAAAGAACTTTTAGCAGTTGTTTTCGCTCTAGAAAAATTCAGGCCTTATCTAGTTGGCTCACACATCACGGTTTATACCGATCATTCCGCACTTAGGTACCTTTTCTCTAAAAAGGATGCTAAGGCTCGTCTCATTCGTTGGATCCTTCTACTTCAAGAATTTGACCTTACCATTAAGGATAAAAAAGGATCCGACAATGTTATTGCGGACCACTTGTCTCGTCTTCCAAATGCCCCATCTTCTTCTCTTCCAATCAACGAAAATTTCCCTGATGAACAGCTGTTTTCTCTATCCACTGATCCTTGGTTTGCTGACATTGTCAACTACTTAGTCACTAAGCAGACCCCTTCTTTTTGGTCTAAGCAGGATAAACACAAATTCTTTTCCCAAGTGAAACATTTTTATTGGGACGACCCCTATCTTTTCAAGTATTGTCCCGATCAAATCATTCGAAGATGTGTTCCTAACACTGAAATTCACAGTGTCCTCTCTTTCTGTCATGACCAAGCATGCGGTGGTCACTTCGGTCCCAAAAAGACAGCCGAAAAGGTTCTCCAATCGGGTTTCTACTGGCCCACCCTTTTCAAAGACGCGTACGAATTTTGCAAAACTTGTGATCGATGTCAATTCTTAGGGAAAATTTCTAAACGGAATATGATGCCCCTAAACCCCATTCTAGAGGTCGAAATTTTTGATGTGTGGGGTATAGACTTCATGGGACCCTTCCCTAATTCTTTTGGGAACCTTTACATTCTCTTAGCTGTTGATTATGTTTCCAAATGGGTCGAAGCTGTACCATGCAAAACAAACGATAACATGGTTGTTGTGCGCTTCTTGAAAGAAAACATCTTTTCTAGGTTTGGCACACCTCGCACAATAATCAGTGATAATGGTACACACTTCTGTAATCGTTCTTTTGAAGCTCTCATGAGAAAGTATTCGATAACCCACAAGTTATCTACTCCTTACCATCCTCAAACTTGTGGGCAGGTTGAAGTATCGAATAGGCAGATTAAACAAATTCTTGAGAGAACTGTGAATCGAAATCGTAAAGATTTGTCTCAAAAGTTAACCGACGCTCTTTGGGCTTACCGCACCGCTTTCAAAACCAACTTGGGTATGTCCCCTTATCGGTTGATTTTTGGTAAGCCATGTCACTTGCCAGTTGAACTAGAACATAGGGCTTTATGGGCAATAAAAACTTTAAATCTTGATTTAGAGAAAGCAGGTGAACATAGGAAGCTTCAACTTAATGAACTTAATGAAATTCGAAATGATGCCTATGAAAATGAACGAATTTACAAGGACAGAACAAAAGTTTTTCATGATAAATCAATTTTACGTAAAACTTTCATGCCAGGTCAAAAAGTTCTGTTGTATGACTCAAAACTGCATTTATTTCCGGGTAAGCTAAAATCTAGATGGACAGGACCTTACACTGTACGGATGGTTTTTCCGTATGGTGCGGTAGAAATTGAGAATCCAACTGATGGATCATCCTTTAAGGTCAATGGTCAACGCCTTAAACCTTACTTGGAACCAATACCCAACCAAGAGGAAGAGCTCATGGTCCTCCATGAGCCACATTACATTCGGTAAGACGCACTAATCCTCTTTTGTACATATGTAAATATTCTCTTATTTGTTTTTCCCTTTCACTAAGATATGTCTGATTAAGACTGTGAGGACACAGTCACATTCAAGTGTGGGGGGAATTTACATTACATCAGCAATCAAATTTTATGAAGTAGGTCATTCATTGAACAAGGATTAACTTAAATTCATAAATAACACCCTGGTTCTTGTTTGATAAGTTGAATTGTTGGGTGATGGGAATGAACATTATTTATTCATTGAATCGTAATGTGTCTTTTTAAGATGCTAGCTTGAGACTGTGCAGACGTTAGTCGTGTTCTGGAGTAAGCGTGTCAACCTTTGTTATACATGTTAGAATGTGCAAGTAAAAATAATCAAAAAAAAAAAAAAAAAAAAAATCAAAAAAAAAAAAATCAAAAAAAAAAAAAAAAAAAAAATCATGAAATAAAAGGATTTTGCACCTACATTTGTTGGATTTTCTGAGTTTGTTTTCATGCATAATATTTTCTTTTCCACTCAAATTTTCAAAATCGTAAGTTCTAAAATCCACTTGGCCCAATTAAGGAGAAATGACTCATTGTAGCGTTCTTCTTCGATACCCCACATTATTCAAACCCAAGTTTTAGTCGATTTACATCCATGTTTCGACAAGTTTATCTTATATTGGTATACTCAAGAACCTTTTCACTGATTTATGTTTAAAGGTCAAAAACGTCACTTTTTATATACCAATATTACACTATCCATTCCGTACTTGTTTTAAGGTAGGATAACCATATACCACATCTTATTTTATATGGGTTATCTATCTTACGAAACTTTGTTTATCATTCCTTTCAGCTTTTTGTATAACATCAATCCAGACTTGTGTGTTGAATTAAGGTTATAGAAGTAAAGTAACTAGGGCACAAAACTTTCCTTTCATGAAGTGTTGGTTTAGTAGAGGAGGAATCAAATGAAATAATGTGCGGTATCATTCCATTCCATCTTCATTCATCATTCATCATGCAAAAGAAAAAAAAATGAATGAAAAAAAAGGGAAAAGAAAAGAAAAAAAAATGAAATAAAGAGAGAGTCTCTCGGAATAAAATAGTCATTCATCATTCTTGACTATAAAGCATTCAGTTCCATTCCATCCACATCCATTATACCGTACTTGGAAGTGAGGATTGTAGTAGAGGAGATGAAAGGAAATAAACATGTTCATATGTGCCTTAGTATTACTTTATCTTTTGTAGCTTGAAGTTCAACTAATACACTTGCCCTCTTATCTATAACATTTTTAGAACTTACAAAATTTTCCTTCATCTATGCATAACTCACATCCAATACATTACAGTTACATTGGTGCAAAATTATTCAAAAAAAAAAAAAAAAAAAAAAAAAAAAAAAAAAGGTCAAATAAATGATTGGGTGTACATTGTCGATGTGTAGAACTTTGGTTGACACCACGCTCTTAACCTTCAAGACAATTACAGTGTTATCAAGGAATTACGATTCAGCTTGAAAAATTTTGTTCATTTTTGCACTAATTATGGGATGGACAATTTGGGACTAAACCGTTATTATTGAAGTTAGGTGAAATCCTTGGAATGTGAAAGACCTTAAATATATTGTTTGATTAATCCGCGTACATAAGACGCTTTGGATTTTGTGGGTAGTATCCGCTGAAAACCCTCACGAGACAACACTCGTCCTACTGGGGACACCCAGAGGTTTAACGGCTTGTTGCATACGCTAAATGCAATCGTGTTTCCTACGAAAGTGTGACATATCTTAGTTTAGTTTATTCGAGGACGAATAAAAAGATAAGTGTGGGGGTATTTGATATACACGTAAATGTGTATATTTTATCCGCATATTTATCTTATTTTATCTTTTAAATAATTGATATTGTGTATTTGTAGCTGTGTTTTCAGATTGTTGACAAGAATCATGGTTTAGAGCATTTGATGGATAAAAGCATGAAGAATTTTCTTAAAAAAGAGTGAAGTTTAAAATTGCTAAAGCTTGAAGGGTCTAAAGCTTGAAGAACGGGTGCAATTATATTTCAGTTAAGAAGATTTGGCTCAATAAAGACTCAAACTGCATTCACATTAGCTCATTTGGAAGGCCTCTTACTCATGTTGCGTTCACACTAGCCTATTTGCTAGACCACTCACTCTAAAGCTGCGTTCACACTGGCTTATGTGTTATTTGGGTTATTTCTTTAGTCCCACATTATGTAATTAGCTAGCTAGCCTTTGTCATATCAGCTATAAATACCTTGTATCTCATTCATTGTAAGACATTGGGTTTTATTCTGTAATTCTCTTCTTGGAATAAAATCATTCTTCTTCCTCTTTTCTATTTAGTTTTAGTTTTATTTATGTTCTTGTTATTTAATTTCTGTTTTTCCTCTTCTTTAGCTATGTCTAGCTAATCCCCTTTGATTAGGGGGTGATGACGCTGATAGTATGATTCAATATGAATCACATAGCCAAAGGATGAGGAATTCATGTATATAGATCTAGAGCTGAACCAAGGGTTAGATCTGAACCTTAATATCCTGTGTCGTTTAAGAGCTATGCTCCTTCACAGGGTATATTCGTGTTCGATCTAACGTTTATCAGACCTAGATCTAATTTTAGGGTTTTAGAAATTAATTAGTGAATCTGTCCTGATAGTCTATGGTTGTAGAGCTGAGCTCCTGCATAGGCTATGCTTGTCGTTATTTACATATTTGTTTCTAAAAACCTATTATCGTTGATTCATGTTTGTGACAGAAACATGTATTAGATTTGGTTAATCTTTTGGCTATTGATGATTATGAATCTGATCTATGTCATTATCCCCTAATTGCTTTCACTTATTGTTAAAACTCTCTTTTATTTAATTTCTGCTATTTTCTTTGTTTTCCACCAATCAAAAGTTAGGGATAACTTGATTGGATTTATTAATAAAATAATTTGGTCCCAGAGTTCGACACCCTCTACAACAATCCTTGTTGTTTAGGAAAGCCGAACGGATTTTACAGTTGTTTACAATTGTATAATTCGTTCGCAAACAGGAGCTGTCGTCGCTCCGTTGAAACCTCTAATCCATCCTTCACAAGGTTTCAGATCTTCGGGCTCAAGCTTCATCTGATCAAATGACTTCTTGAACAAAATATTAACGGAACTTCCGTTGTCTACTAATACCTTATGGACCAAGGCCGGCCCAATAGTGGTAGTAATAACCAACGGATCATTGGTGGGAGATTGTATTCCCGTGTTGTCTCGGCTGCGAAATACCACGTCATCGAACATGGTTTTTTGTTGTTTTATAGGAGTGACATCTTCCAAATCGTCACCTTCATTCACATCTAGATGCTTGGCAGCATTCACATATTGGTCCATTGACCTAAAACTTCGGATTGCCGGGTGAGGTCCGCCTACTATGGAGTTGATGACGATCCCTTTACCTTTCTGTTGCGCGGTAGGCTTAGGAGCGGGTAGGATCTGTTTTGGAGCCTGCTCTCCTTGCCCCCTGTCCCTCGGGGCAACCTTGTACTCATCCAACTTTCCTTCACGCAGCAGCTTTTCAATTACATCCCTCAAATGCCGACATTCATTGGTCGAATGTCCATGTGTTCCGTGAAACAAGCAAAATTTCCCTGTCGCCATTTCTTTCTCGGTCGAATCACGAGGTGGCGGTCTTTTGTACTGTAACACATTGTACGTGTCCAGGTAAATATTTTCCAGGGTGTCATTCAATGGTGTGTAGTTCTCGTAGTTCTGGAATCGGGGCCTTTTGTTTGGGTCGCTTCCCCTATTCCTGTTTCTCCTGTTACCGTTCGAATTACGGTTGTTGTTGTTTCCCCCGTTTCCAGTATTGCTGTTTCCACCCTTGTTTCCTACATTTACCTCGACCTTGCCAGAACTTTCCCCAGACTGCTTCACGGCAATATTACTCTGCACATTCTCCTTTGAAGCTGTCTCAGACTTTCTTTTTCGGTTTGCCCTGGCTTCCTCTCGTCTCAGATAAATATCGGCTTTTTCGTAGAATATCGCCCTTGTGGGAGGTGTTTTCCCAGAAAGGTAGTCTCCAAACTCGGATTCAGGATCGACTCCTTCCTTCAATGCCATCAGAATAGTGGGCTCGTGCGGGTCACTGACCTCAGTTACAGCTTGGTTAAAACGATCTAAATATGCCCTTAAAGACTCTCCCGGTGTCTGTTTGATTCTCGACAATTCAATAACACTCTTGGACTTGCGGGCATGTAGTCGAAACTGGTTCATGAAACGCTCGCTTAGTTCTTTGTAATTAGAAATTGAACGAGGAGGAAGTCGGGTAAACCAAAATAAAGCCACATCTTCTAGGTAGATTGGGAACGCTTTGCACTTTACTTCATCGGGGGCAGCAGCGGCATTCATAAGCCACGAATACCGCATCAAGTGCTGTCCTGGATCAGTCCTTCCGTTATATTTATCCATCTGTGGCAAGTTAAAGCGTCGGGGGAACTGGAAGTCTAGGATGTCGTCAGTGAACGGAGTATGGCTTCGCTCAATGCCATAGTCTTCATTTGTATAACTCCGGCTTTCGGACATAATTTGACGAACCATCGCCTGCACATCGGCACTAGTTAGGGGCTGCTCAGGTTCCCTGGCCCTAGTGTCCGAGTTCCTTCGGGGCTCTTGCTCAGGAGATGCCCTTCTTCTTCGAGCTGCCTCTGCTCGATTCCTTTCCCTGCGTTCCCGGTCGATCTCGGGAAGAGGGGATTGGAGTCTTTGCCCCCGAGTGGGGCTATCGTTTCCTAATGCTCGTGCGATATCCTCGCGGGATCCCAAAGATCCAAACGTTAGCTGCTCCATGTTCTGAGGTCGTTCGAGTGGCCTTCGTTCACGGGGCCTCCCTTCCTCGGAAGATGAAGATTGATCTACGGGTGTATGACGAACTGGTGACGGAGTTCTTTGCCGGCGGAGCTCATTGATTTCCCGACTCATGAGCCTTATATTTTCCTGCATCATGAGATTGGTGCGCTCATGAACTCTCATAGCTTCCCTCGTGCTCTCAAGCATATCAAGCAAGCGCGAGAAATCTCCTTGAGTGATGGGAGCAGATGGATTGACCTGGTCTCCAACCCTGGCAGCTGGAATTGGAGCATTCGCGGGGACTCGAGTAGATGTTCCAGCTTCACCAAGCATCGGGTCGGATCGGAGGTAGGAAGTCGGGTCGGATCGGAGCTGGGGTGCCTGGTCGGATCGGTGTGCAGCGAGCAAGTCGGGTCGGTTCAGACTGGGGGAGTGCACTGCTTCAGAGTCTCCAACCCGGATCGGATCGGAGCTTTCCCCTTGCTGTCGGTTCGGGTTTCCTGCATTGATTCTCCCTGCTGCTGAACTCTACCCCCTAGACCTTGTTACAACAGCATGTTGCTGATCTTCACCAGCTCCATTTCCTTGAACAGACTGGACCTCCTTGCCTTTTCCTCTGGCCATGAGTCTTTGACAACTACTTCAACGAATGTAAGAAAGTGGAGAAACTTAAGGATTCACTTCTTTGAACCCAACGGTCCAAAAAGTAGAAAGAGATCCTGGAAAATAAAGAATTTAGATGAGGTTTCTCAGTGAAAGCACCAAAATGTTAGACCCAAATGTGGTTCTAACACCCAAATTGATTAGAAACAAGATAAAATAAAACAGAAATAAAGATGAACACACAAGATTTATAGTGGTTCGGCGAAGAAATGCCTACGTCCACTTAGTTTTCACTATATTCAGTAATCCAGTTACAAATACAATGATAGATTCACTCACGACTCACTTTTGTTCGCTCAAAT
The DNA here is from genome assembly GCA_030737875.1 of Allium sativum. Classification (NCBI taxonomy): domain Eukaryota; kingdom Viridiplantae; phylum Streptophyta; class Magnoliopsida; order Asparagales; family Amaryllidaceae; genus Allium; species Allium sativum. The sequence goes on from CM060920.1 coordinate 632,873,139, forward strand.
GGTTAAAACAAGAAATGAAAGATGATTTGGATTCTTCGGGAGTAAAGGAATTCGGATGATGGAGGTACTTGGATTCTCAAAAGTGCTGAAAAAGATCCTTCTCTTTGTCTCTAGATGGGGTATTTATAGGTGTGAATTTGTCTACGATTCGATCCGGGTCGGAACACGTGTCATCCATCACACTCTCTTCGGGTTCGGATGGACTATCAAGCTGACAACACATCAAAAAGATGGACGTTAGGGGTAGAAATTAGTCATAGCCGGTCCGGTTCTCCTGGCTATTTTATAGGAGATTAACCTGGATCATGGGTGCGGGTCGGAGGCGTGCATGTTGGGGTTCGGATCGGAATACCCGATCCGAACCGGAGTGGCTTGGACGTCTCTCCTTCACTAATCATACTCCGCTCCGCTGCAGCGTCGTGGCAAGCAAAAGACTTTCCGATCCACTTGAGATTTATTGGCCCTCCGATCCGATCAGATATGCTTTGCCAATTCATCCAGTAAGAGACATCTGATCCGAACAGAGAACTCTATCCGATCCGAACCGATATGCTGCCATCAATCTGAATTGTGGTGTTTTCTTCCGATCCGAACCGGAGTCTTATAACTTGAAATATTCTTCAATGTTTGGTTTCTTGACTTTGTGTTGCCTAGTTCACAAAGTAGGCTAACATCCCATATAGAACACATAGAGGAATAGTATCATACGTCTGGACTCTTTCAACTCGTTTCTTCACAGCTTTCGATAAACTTAACCTGTGTACCCCGGGCTAACCCGAGCATTTACAAAACACCGGGTCAGACTGTTGAACCATAGTGAGATAAACTCGCATAGTATTAAGACATCACACAACTTGATTTTTATGTTAAAATCCTTTCGAAAGCAAAAGGGTAATCGTAAGACCAAATCCACACATAAACACGGACGGTTTTTACCTTACGATAACCCAAACCATTTTTGAAACCAATATCTTGTCTGATATTATAATAATGTCTAATTACAAGTAAATATCAATTTAGTGGAACGCTTGCATCTCACGCTCCACATATATAGCATACAACCAAAACCGCAGGCGCTTATTGGAGATTGGATTCCGACTATGACAAGGTATGGGACCACCTGCCGAACGAGTATCTCTAGAGGCGAATACACTGGGTTCAACAAGAACGTCTTGTAACCCAGCCCTCACATGACCGACCACTCATTTCGCTTGAGTGTGTCGAATGTATATCACCAACGGTTGGGAGCGACCCACCATGTTCCCGAAAAGGGACAGCATCGATAGATTAAATAAGCAAAAGGAATTTCTCTAGATATGTGATTATACACCCTAATGGGAGCGACCCACATAGCCATGCTACCTGCCCGATTTTTATCATTTCACGGTTGATGAGGCTTGAGCCTACGCTTTATCATCACACCAGATTCACTTCGAATGGCACATCGTGAAATCCGTCAAATCACTGATTGACGTCCTCAACAATACATTATGTGTTAGCTAAAGAAGTTTCCTTCTCCGCTTCCACTCTTGGTACAGTTGAAGAAATCAATATACGTGACCGTTTGGAAATACTTTGTCAGACACTCGTCCATGCAAGTCATCCAGGAACAAGATGAACCGAAGGTACTCTCCTACTGCATCCAATATATGAATTACCCCATGGATCAGTAGCGAGAAGTCCTTGCAACCCGTAGATTCCAATCACGACAGAATCACAGCTTATCTCTGTTTGCAAGGCAGAGAATTTTAGTGGCTCTTCCATTTATGAAAATCTACGGTCTTCAATGCTCCACCTCGATCATCTCTTGATCTCTTCACATATTTGTTGGTCGAAATGGTTTTCGAATGTAAATTCGATCCCGGTCTTTTCGTACCAACAGTCGTATTAGACAGATTTGATAGTCGGTGATTTAACTATCAAAATAGGCAGTGTTCCAAATATGACAACTCAATGGGTTCACTGGTTCGGTATTCAGCATCACTTGGCCTTTAAATTGAAAACAATTGCGAACTTAAAATTCTTAAATCTTTCGATATTATAAATATAGTTTCTCGCTTCTTATTTTATGTAAGATTATTCTTTAAACAAATTTATCTTTAATACATGGGAAAATCCTATCATAACTCATTGTATATTTTCTCTTTCAAAACATCAACCACCTTACTATCTAATCTAATATTGAGAAATCACTTTTAACTTGTTACACATAAAAGACGTTACGACATAGCATATATTTCATCACTTGAAACAATAAGAAATATTTGTTCGTATATAAAACTCGACCTTACATTCTCTTTCTAACTCGAGAGTATCGCTATGGTTTCATGCAGCCCTTTTTATTCTCTTTTTACTTTGGAACCCTCGTTATACATATTTTCCAAAATTTCAACCAAAAATGTTGCGTTATTATTTCTCTAGTGAAATAATAAATCATACTTACCTCTTTAACCATTACAGCTAATATTATCTTCCAACAATCCTTAAGTCGATCAAGTTCGGGTATTCTAATTACCTCTCAGACCTTGACCAACAACGTTCATATCTTCAGACAAATACAAGTTGTAATCCAAAACCCAATATTTCATTCTAAATCGATTCAGATTCCATTTAACGATTTAATTCAAACACGGTTTAATAAACCTTATTATCCTTTTAAAAATCTCCTTTTCTAAAATACCATCATCATTTCTCAATTCAATTAAATAACTTCTTTATATCACACCACTTTTAACTCGACCACTCTAACCAAACTCCTTTATAATTCGGATGTTTTTATCAAATCCTACGACCCATATCTTTAACCACATTCACATTCACCAATCTCCTTTCACATCTATTCAATGTTTTCATGCTTTGGAAATCCTATTTCAATCCCCTTCCCCCACTTAATCACATTCTTAAATAACGTTAATTTAGAATTAACGATATAACACCTTAAATCTCTTTTATATAACTCTAGTTTATCACACACTCTTTCATCTGAATTTCCTTTTACTTAATTCAAACAATTAAGTAACATTTATTTAAAGCTAGAATATTTGCTTAAAAAATCCTTTTTAACTTAGATTACTTTTAACTAAATTCCCATTAAAAAGTAATTCTCTAAATTATTATTAATTACAATAATGATTTATTTTAATAATTAACTACATAGGTAGTTAATTTCTTTATTCACTAAAATAACCAGTAAATCTTTTTTTTTTAAATCTTATTATAATCTAAAAATATTCATTTAAACTATTTTCTATTCAAAACATACTAATTTAGAAATCAATCTAACTAAAGAGTCAATTTATTTACTCAAAACACGATTATCTTATTAATCGATGCCAATTCGTTTTCTCTTTAATAATATAATTAGTTAATTTAAATAATTCCATTAAATTGTTTCTCAACAACAAAATTTCCCAAATTTAATCGTTACATTAATTTTCTTATTCTCACCTTTACAAACTTGATTAACATCAGTTTGACTTTATAAAATCAATTTACAATAGATTATAACATAAATATTTATTTCCCTTTAAATAAGCTTTTATTTAAAATATATATTTCAAAATCTAACTTTATTTATAAAATAAATTATATAACTTCATCTCTATCAACTCAACTGACGGTAAATCGATATCATTTCGTTTAGGCAATTTACTGCCGGTTACTCAACCAATATAGCCCACTGGTTAAAACACAACACATGTTGGCTTTCAAATCAATGATCAATAATCAAATCCATCACACCAAACATGACATTTCATATATGATAATATGAGAAGAAATAATATATTTGAGGAATCTGGTTGGATCCCTCCAACCTGTCCTTCCTTGTATTCAACTGGTTATCTCCCAGCAGATCAGTTAATTCCATTTAACTGATATATAATAGTAAATAACAACAATTTCACATCAACCAATTTTCCAAACAATTTAATCAGATCAAACAATTCAAGCAATTTAGATAATCAAACACGTTTATAAATAAACGTGACCAATAAGGTAAGTTACCTTTATTGGGACCAATCGTTAGAATAACGATATGGTATTTCACTGAAATTAAATGACGGTTTAATTCCATCAGTTAAATGAATAAATAGATATAAACTAGCGAACAGTCAAACATAGCAAGCAGAGCACACAAAATAAAAACCCAATTTATATAAAAATATAAATGGGAAAAATATACTCAGTGAGTTTAACTCACCTGATTTTATACTATCGTTAACGGCTAATTTTAATTAAATTAAACAGTCGTTTAATTTAATTAAAATTCCCGGTTGATCCCAATTCCGTCCATTGCTGTTTCTGAACATAGTGTTTGCCAAGATGATCCTGATGACATCTGGTTGGTTGAATTCTGACAACATTTGATTAAGTTATTAATATGTTTAAACTTAATATTATTTAAATAAATTAATTAATTACTAATTATGAAACTAACTGATTACATTTTTAATTTTACTAGGCCTGATCCTTATAACTTCCTGTGCATTCGTTCATTCAACTGTACTGATCACCTGCATCAGACATTACATCCAAAATTAACATTGATTAAATAAATAATTAAATTCTTAATCATAAAGTTAACTAATTACCCAAAAACAAATTACGTTATCTATTAAAAGCCGGTCGATACTGTATAAATGCTCCCAGGCCTTCTCTTTGTTTTGTCTGCAACAGGTCAGAATAAATTTGATTAATTATATCATTATTAATTCCCATATTAGTCCTCAGTAATCATTTTGTAAATGTATAGATTACGTTTTAAAACATACGGTCTCGCAAATTCCTTCTACTCTTCACGTTCAAGTGCTTTCTTCTAGTGTAGTGGATTTCAAAACAACAACCACGGCACCTTTTGACCGTCTGTACACATATTTTAGTTCTTTAAGTGTAATATGATTTAATATAATTTAAAATTTTAAACTTACCAACCAATCCTAAATCAAAGACTTACCTTTAACTAAATAACTACATACGTTTTTAATGGGCTGATGTTTGAAACTGCGAGCCAACCTTCATTCACGTGTATCTATGCATTGCTCCCAGTTTGCTTCCGCCCCTCTGTTCTTCTCACTCTCCAACTTTCTACACTATTCTCTCTCCCCATTCAAACTACAGCTCCTCCATTTCATTTTACGTTGGATCCTCATTTTTTTTTCATTGAACTGTCAATTGCCGAAAATGGCAAACCACTACTGAAGCAACCCATACTCCCCTCCATCCTTCCTGCGCCAACTCCCATCTCCTGTTTTTCCATACGCCCTCCCACTTCCTTCCTTTCATTTTCATATTCTTTCCCTCACGTTATTTCCATCCCATGCAACTTCATGCAATCTCCTCCCACATTTGTTGCTACAGCTCACGGCTCTTCACCGCCCTCTTTCCTGTTCTTCTTTGTTTGCTCTTTTTTTATATATAAAATATTGGGAGGCTTGCGGTTTTAGAAATAAGAATGAGAACGAAAGAAAATGAAAGAGAAGCTGTTTGATTTTGTTGCAGAAGAGCTGTGCAATATATATAGAAGAGGAATACGTGCTTCCCACGGTGAAAAAAAGCATTTTTTATTTGAAGTGGCTTGGCTCGCACGGATAAGGAGAAGTGTGGCGGCCAAGGCAACATAAAATATAATTTGTCCCAGAAAGTGACGCTACTGTTTAACATAAGGTTATATATATAGGGTTAAAATATTAATATAATAATATAACGAAACTTTGTGGTAAAGTAACGCGATAAAACCACTACAATTGATCTTTGTTTTCTGATAAAAAAATAATCTTAATGTGAAAAGGTATTCCGAATCCAATGGGATAAGTTTTGTCGAAATCCGAGGACATATGAAAAAATTTCCTTTATAAAACCAGAAATAAACATGCATTTAATTTTTCCACGATCACTAGATAACTATAATCAACTTGAAACCTTGAAATCTTAAAATAATTTTTCAATATGAATCCAACGACACCAGTTTCGTCGCATTCTGAGACTGTTTCCCCGGTAGGCTATTTTTACGCGCACCGCAATGCCCTTTTTGACACCAAATTACCTGCTCTCTAAAAATAACAAACTATATACCTATCCTGACTCTAATCGATGCTACGAACTCCACGGAATTGGTATTGCGACCTAATTCGATCGTTTGTTCTGGTTATACCCAAATAACACTTTATTAAATTAATTACGTGCTATAGAAATTGAACGCGCGTTTATGGCTACCGTGGTCACATACGACAACGGTTTGCCACGCCATTCAACAATGTACAATAATTTAATGCTACGGTCCCAATGAAACTGATTTTGTCGAAGTCTGAGTCCGTTTGCAAAACTGCTATTTTAAAGGTCGATATTTAAATATCGATTTTCACAACGACTATTTCAAAATTTGATTTGGCCATAACTAACAAATTACAACACGAAATCTGGATTTTTCTCTTTCATATGAAAATTATCGTCAATATGGTTCTAACGTTTCTCGTTTCATAGAAATCCGACTTATATCGGCTCCTGTATTCTCAGTTGAAGTTCAAAACCAAATATTAAGAACTGCAGAGCCATTTCGTGCTTGATTTATATTATAATTAAAATTAATGTTCAAACTTTGTTTTAAATAATGAATTAAATATTAAAATCCATTAATACGCCAAATATAATATTTAAAATAATAAATTAAATTAAATATTTGAGGGCCAAAAATACGGGTCGTTACATGTACCCTAATTACTACCCCAATCGATCGGCTCCCTACTCCGTAGATACCCTGTGATGGACCCACGGTAGGATGTATTACTTCCTAACGTGCCAACTCTTCGTTTTCAAGATGTGCACAACCATATCTATAGGTGTCACGACTTCTAAACCTCCTCTGCCTGATACATGCACGCACATGACCCCGTCGGAATACGCCGCCCACACCGTCCGCCATACTTGGATCTCTTACAATCAGCCCAGTAAGCATGCCCTGACTCCGACCTAGTTCAGAATACTTGTTTGATATTTAAATATGGGTTACTAAGTGAAATGGGTCCCACACTCAAGATGATACAAGCTTCCCCCTAAGCTTGCATCCCCACTGCTAGATTTTCCACAAGTTATGCAATACCAGAGTAAAAAGATTGCATAACCCCACTGGTTAAGTTTGTGGGCCTATATATAAATATTAGCCACCAACTAAAGATATAAACCCTCCCACTGTTTCATACAATTTTACTTAACCCCTATTCAAGTTAACATAACAATCCCTATGTGTTCAACTAGGTTAAGTATTCAAGTTTATTACCATATTCATTTATGGGTATAATGTGCTAGACCTCCCACAATTAGCCTACAAATTGTGGATACTGGATATGTCGGTTGGTTCCGGACAGACTTCTTCCACAAGTCAGGCTTAACCTCGTGTCTTAGCACGTTTCATGTTTATGCACTTAGACCCCTCATGTTGGATTCAACACTTATGGTTGCTGGATATGGTGGTTGGTTCCGGGTAGACTTCCACCACAATACAATCTAACCTCAAGTCTAAGCGGGGTTACAGTTTAAAATTACTGTAATTCTAGGCATTTCCATTTTTAACCAATTATTCCTATGTCATTATAGGTTTTCGTGCCCCTTTCCCAAGTCATGTTCATAATAAACCATATGCCCAAATTAAGGTCTTTAATCACAATTGTGGTTTATGCCCCAAATCCACATTCATGTATTACATTCAATTTATGCCCAAATTTCCGAATACAAGTTATGCCCTAATTTTAATGTTTTCCCCACATTCCCAATTTCACATGTTCGCATATTTCAGCGGCATGCCTAGGCTCGAGAGTAGCCTGGCTATAAAAATAAAAAGGGAAAAGAAAAAGGGAAGTGGAAATATTTGAAAATAATAAACAAGATTGACATATAATGGTAGAAATAGGCACAACAATTAATAAACATACGGTGATAAAGTTTGGCATAATGACAAGACAGACATATAGGAACAAATCTGATGAATATGTGATAGTAGAACTGATTCTAACATAATAAGGACATTATAAACATGCATGATGAGATCTAAATAATGAATTAGATCAACAAATAATGGCAGATCTGACATCATAAATAGGTATAGGCTTAGATCTAGTTCATAGTCATGTCAGAATAACTTAGATACACGGGTTATAACAGATCTGATATGATTCAAATTATAATAGGTTTAGATCCAAGTTATAGTCATGTCAAGATTAACTTTTAAGTATTTAGATCAAAAAATAATGTAGACTCGCTGTGATTGATCTAAGAAATAGAAAAGGAATTGCAGATATTGAATCACAGATCTCTAAACTTGAATTACTTGATTGTTGAAAGAAGAAAAGGCTTAATTTAATCTAGACAGAGGCATCATCTAGTTCTCCATTGTTTTTGGTGTGTAAAAATAAGAGAAATGAGGCCTTGTTTATAGCCTAATGCCAACGAACCAAGCCAAGAAAGGAGTCCATATTCAAATAGAAGAATCTTCCCAGATCTGCGGTGAGGGGGTCGACCCCGCCCCTTGGTGTGCCTACCCAAGGGTCGACAACCCCTTGATGGGGTCGACACCCATGAGCAGGATTTTTCCCACTCCCTTCCAGCCACTCGATTTTGAATTGTTTTGAATTCTGGAACTTATTTTGTTCATATATAACTGGCTTATATGTATACAAACTTTAAACCTTAATAACTTCTTCATGCGGTGTCCGTTTTACGTAAACCAAGTGTCTATTTCCCTTAATTCGGAATATTTATTTAATTATTATTTATTTTATCATCTTTAGTGCTGTTAAAATTATGAGGTGTTATGTTCTCCCCTACTCAAAGGATTTTGTCCACCGAATCTCTAAGTTAAGAAAAATTTATGCCCTAACATCCATTACCTATATACTCATCCACTAATCACAGCATCATTATCCTTAAAGGCTTCTAATGCTTATATGATCATATGCAAAGGTGTGTGTATGTGTCCCAATAATAATGTGAAAGATCAGGCAGTCTACTGATTTAGTTGACCTCCTTAATGCAATGTATGTTAGTTCCATGAATCCAATATTTACGCAAATAAACCTATTATAACATGTAAGTTCTACATGTGTGCAAAATCATCCATCCAAATGCAACAACCATATGATGATACACCCACTTTCATCCATTAAAAGAGAGAAAATGATGTACACACATCCATATGCAGTATGAGAGTGATTGAGTCGATCTAGTGCCTAATGTGTGTGTGTGTATGCATCCACGAGCAACTACTAGCAAACACTTGCAATCTCTTGCATCCATCAAACATAACATGTCTCAAACATATGTTTACATTCATGGGATTCTACCTAAAGGTCGAAGATTCGATCGATGAGATATACTTAAATGATAGAAACAAGCATGAATAAAAGCTTTTGAAAGGAAGTTAAGAACATACCATTGAAAAGAAAAGGGTACAAAGCGTGAATCTTGACTTCGGTCTCCCAAGTTGCATCCTTTTGGTTATCTCCCACAAAACATTCATCAACTTGACTCCTTCGTTGCGTGGCTTCTTAACTTCTAATCCAAGAATACGGGTAGGAACTCGTCTAACTGTCGCCTCCTATTCCACCTTTACTTCCTCAAGCATAATCGCTCAACAACTTCTGCGGTATCATGCAAGCACTTCCATAAATGAGAAACGTGGAAAACATCAGGAACACTGGACATTCTCTCAGGTAGCTATACACTATAGGCCATTTGACCGATCCTTTCTGTTATGGGAAATGGCCCTACAAATCTTGGTGCCAATTTCCCTACATATCTAAAGCGAAGCACATTCCTTAATGGTGATACCTTAATGAAAACTATGTCTCCCATCTCAAACTCAACGTCAGTCCTTCTCCTAGGATTTTTTCCTATCCGGAGTGGTCTTTATTCGCCGTCTAATAAGATCAATCTTTTCGGAAGTTTCTCTAACCATTTCTGGTCTAAGTAGAAGTCTTTTTGTATATTACCACCAACAAGATGGTGATCTACACGGTCATCCGTATAGTGCTTCGAAGGGTGGCATGCCAACGCTAGCTTGATAACTGTTTTTGTATGCGAACTCTATCAAAGGAAGATGCTCTTCCCAAGTCCCTTTAAAGTCTAGGATACACAGTCTTAAAAGATCCTCAAGAATTCTGTTCACCCTTTCCGTCTTTCCATCGGTCTGAGGGCGATAAGCGATGCTCAAACACAACTGTGTACCTAATGCTTCTTGAAAGCTCCTCCAAAATTCACTGGTGAAAATGGGGTCATGATCACTTACGATACTGGAAGTTACTCCATGAAGATGGACTATCTCACGAACGTAAACTACTACCAACCATGTCGCCGTCTTCGTACTCTTAACTGGGATGAAATGATTGCTCTTAGTAAGTCTGTCTACTACATCCCAAATACTGGTGTTTCGCTTCCTTGATCTAGGAAAACCATCGATGAAATCCATAGAGACGCTCTCTCACTTCCATTGTGGGAACTCCAAAGGATGAAGTAAACCACCGGGCTTCTTTTGCTTAGCTTTGACTTGCTAGCAAATCAAACATTGAGAAACAAACTCCACCACATCTTGCTTCATTCCAGCCCAAAAGAAAACCCTCTTCATATCTTTATACATCTTATCACCATCTCGATGAATAGTCATCTTAAAATGATGGGCTTCCTCTAGGACTGTCTTTAACAAACTCCCAACTCGGGGAATGAAAAGCCTTCCATCTCATCGCAACCACCCTCTATCGTCCGTGGAATATTTACTGAGGTGACTAGAAGTCTCCCCTTTACTGAGCCTATCCAAGATGTCTGAAATATGGGGATCCTCTCGCTACGAAGCTCCTATCTGATCCATAAGATTAGGTCGCACCTCCAGTGATGCTAATAAGCCAGATAAAAACTCGGTGGAGGGTCTAAATTCAAAAGTCGATACAAATTCATAGCTTTTCCTCCCCACAAACAAAGGACTTAAGGCCATCCTCTGCCTACTCAGTGCATCCGCCACCACATTACCTTTTCCAAGGGTATAAGAAATCTCAAATTCATAAGATGCTCGGAACTTCATCCACCTTTGTTGCCTTAAATTAAGATAATTCTATGAGAACAAGTACCTAAGAGATTTATGGTCGGTGTACAACTCGAACTTCTCTCCAAGCAAATAATGGCGCCACGTCTTAAGCGCGAATACTATGGCAGCTAGCTCTAAGTCATGGGTAAGGTAGTTCTTCTCATGAACCCTTAACTATCTACCTCCATAACATACTACCTTCCCTCTTGCATTTGAACCGCACCAAGCCGTATACCACATGCATTAGTGTATACTGTGAACACTTTGTTCCCACCAGGCGAGGTCAACACTGGGGTTGTTTTTAGAGCCCTCTTCAATCGGTGGAAAGCAACATCACAATCTATATCCTACGAAAATGTCATATTCTTCTTCGTCAGCCTGGTGAGTAGCGCTGGTATCTTCCCAAAGTCCTTAATGAACTTTCTATAATAGCCTGCTAACCCCAGAAAACTTCTCACCTCCGTTGCATTCTTTGGGATCTGCCAATCTTGAACTGCAACTACCTTCGCCAGATTTACTGCTATCCCATCTTTAGAAACCACATGCCCTAGGAATCTCACCTCTTTCCTCCAAAAATGACACTTGGAGCACTTTTCCTTAAGCTGGTGCACATAGAGAGTTTTCAAAACCTCTCTCAAATATTGGGCCTGCTCTTCCTTGCTCTTCAAGGAAATTAAGATGTCATCAACAAAGACCGCAATGAACTTATTTAGAAACTCCCGAAATACCCTACTAATCAGGTCAACAAAATAGGCGAGTGCATTTGTCAATCCAAAAGGCATAACGAGCCATTCAAAGAAACCAACTAGAGTCCAAAAAGCGGTCTTTCCTATACTATTCTCGGCCACTCTCAACTGATGGAACCCCATGGCTAAGTCTAACTGAGAGAAAACAGAAGCACCAACGAGCTGGTCAAACAATCATCTATCCTCGGGAGTGGGTGCCTATTCTCCTTGGTGGGTTTATTCAACTCTCTATAGTCTACATATAAGCGAAGCGGACAATCCGCCTTAGTTGCGAATACCACCAGAGCACCTCATTTAGATATGCTTCGCCTAATAAACCCTTTCTCAAGTAGCTCCCTTACTTTCTTGCTGAGCTACCTTCTTTCACCTGGATCCATATGGCGCACAGGCAATGCAACTGGATTTGCATTGTCCACCAAGTATATACGAAAATTGATCTCGCGTCTTGGATGTAAGCCCCGAACCTCATCAAAAACATCAGTACACTCATGGACTACTGGTGCAGATCGCAGATCATCGATAGATGCATCAAGTGACTCTAGGAAACTAAGCATGACAGACCCCTTTATGTCACAAGAAATCTCGAGGGTCTTCTCACGGCAAGTCAAAAGTCTAACGACCCTCCTCTCACAATCCAAAATGGCACAATACATGGCTAGCCAATCCATCCCTAGAATCAATCCATACCCCATTAAACCAAGCACATATGCGTCGCACTCAAACTTGATGCCTAACTAGGAATGGCAACTGGGCGGGTTGGGGCGGGTTTCTCGCGTTCCGGACCCAACCCAGACTTTTTAAACCCTGCCCGAGACCTTCCCCGTAGACCCGATGCGGGTCTGGAATTTCGCCCCGTACCCGAAACCCGTACAGGTCAGGGTAGACCCGACCTGCCCCATGATCCGGTGATATTGTGTTCTAATATACACAAATTTATATACTTGTATTTTTTTATCATTAAATGATAAATTATATAAATATTATAATGTGTTCACAATGATAAGAGAATTTAATAAAATGAGTTGTAAGATAGTAGTTCAAAATGTATGCATTCGTTAGTATATGATTATCATTGATGCAACTTAGTAATATGAAAATTTTATAGTTTGTTGATTGAAAAAAAATATTATTCAAGTTATAACCATGTATATCTAAGAAGATTAACAAGTAATCATTATAGTTATAAAGTGTTTTAATGATGTTTAAATCGTGCGGGTCGGGTTGGGGTGGGTTAGCCGTGCCCCACACCCGACCCGAGACCCGGACCTCCAAATGCGGGTCACGGGTCTACCCTCCCCGAAGACCCTATGGGGCGGGTCTAAATGGATCAAAATAGGGGCGGGTCAAGCGGGTTTAGACCCTAGACCCACCCTATTTTCATCCCTATGCCTAACTCAGATATTCTCAAACCCCGACAAATCATGGACAAATGAGCCATACCACCAATGGGATTTGAGAAACAACAGGATCCTCTACTGTACTTGTACTAGGGTGTAGAGACTCAAACACCGAATTATATATAAATGAATACGAAGCGCTAGAATCAAAAAGAGTTCTAATAGGATGATTGGAAAGAGAAATCAAACCCTCTACAGAAACATTCCTACCTTTATCGGAAGCACTGGTCATGAGAGCATGCACCTGCCCTCCAGAAGCTCTTGCCCTTAGACCTTGTCCTTGTATCTTTGGGTACTCCTTAGAAAAGAGTCCGACCTCTCTACAATTGAAACAAGCATTCTTCCTTCTTTTGCAGTCCTTAATCAAATGACCCTCGCGTCCGTAATTAAAACACTTCCTCTTATCCTTTTCCTTGTCGTTCTTTCCGCCCTTCTTTTGTTGTTGTTGTTATCCCTTCTTGGGCCATAATTTATTGTTTTGTGTTTCCTCCACCTTAGCTTCTTTCTTTTCCGCTTTATCTTCCTCATGCATCAATGCCATATCAACGATGTAACGGCCCGAAAAAAAAATTCGATGCTCAAATTTTTGACAGTAATATATAACTCTATATTACTTGTCAAAAATCCGAGTATCAAAAACCCAGATTGTTAATAGAAAGAAATTAGAGGATGAGAAAAGAAAGGAAGGAATACTAGAATAGAAGGAAGAAGAAGAACATCACCAGAATCTCACAACGGAATGAATAAAATATAATATTTCAATATAACTTTAAAGAATAATCTCTGTATATACATACCATTTATCAGAGTAACAACATACATCAGTCACAACAGAAATAAACTTTATATAACTAACGGTGAAGAGTCCTGCTTCTAGCTCCTGAAACTTCAAGAGAAAATCTAACATGTAAATATACTCGGTCTGACCTGAGCACATTTGAAGCAAAGCAAAATTCACCCGGATCAGTCTGGAATACTTTTAGTGATAAATCCACAACACAAATAAGTTGTTTAACTTTAGAAATTCTTTTCGAAAGAAAGGATAATAGTAAGACTAGCCCACACATAAACATTGACGGTTTTTACCTTACTATAACCCAAAACACTTTGATATATCAAAATCCAGTGATATTATAATAGTGTCTATCAAACCACAAATAAATAACCCTCTAGCAGAACGTTTGCATCTCATGCTCTACATATTTATTATAAAATCAAAAACCACAAGGCACTTATTGGAGATTGGATTCCAAATATGACAAGGTATGGGACCACCTTCCAATTAGTGTACTCTAGAGGGGATACGCTGGGGTTCAACAAGAACGGCTTGCAACCCAGCCACACATGACCGACCACTCATTTAGCTTGAGTGTATCGAATATATTGTCACCCCATTACGGTTTTAAGGGCCCACCGTACTTCCGTGGAGATACAGAAACAAAGAAAGAAAAATATGAATTTTCTCTAGATTAGTGACAATATACCCTGCTTAGAGTTGACCCACCTAGCCATGCTGCCTACCCGATTTTTGTCATTTTCCGGTTGATGAGGCTTGAGGTCACGTTTTATCTTCAAAGAACATCTCATATCTTTGAATGCCACATCATAAGATCCGTCAAATCACTAATTGACGTCCACAAATACACTCTGGGTGTTAAGCAGAAGAATTTCTCCGCTACCAAACTTGGTATATTTATAAAAATCAAAGTACGTGACCCTTAGGAAATACTTTGTCAGACATTCATCCATACAAGTCATCCAGGAACAGGATGAACCGAAGGCACCCTCCTACCACATTCCATATGGGAATCACCCTAAGGATCAGTAGCGAGAAGTCCTTGCAATCCGCAAATTTCAATCACGACAGAATCACAATCAAAAGATCTCTGCTTGCAAGTCAAAGAAATTTACCAAGTAGTTCTTCCACTCGTGAAGGTCAACGGGCTTCAATGCTCCATCTTGATAGGCCTGCAAGTTAGTCGCGTTCGCACAATTGATTCGAAGTTGTTTTGGGTCTAGTTCCCATCCTGGTCTCTTCGAAACAACACATCAAAAAGGTTTAATAGAATAATTCATTTGATAGTCGTTTGTTTAACTATAAAATCATAACAATACTGTCAAGTACTTGGCAACTCAGGTATAAAATATTTCATTAAACCATTTCTTTGATTTTTATAAATCGATTTCATAAATTCTATCGTAATAAAACACTTTTGGTTTTGTCACTTGAAAACATTAATCAAGATTCTTGTTTTGAATAGCTTATTCACCAACTTCCCCTTTTTATATTCCCTTTGTTTTGAACTATTACCATATTTCATAAAGCATTTTTATTCCCTCTTTATCATTTTATATTCCCAAAATCCTTTCTTATTTCCTTATAATTAAAAATATCGCTACGGTTTCATAAATACTACTTCCTATTCCTTTACCATTGGAAATATTGTTATATATATACTTAACCAATCGATACAAGTTTCATATCCAACATTATGTTTAA
Source organism: Allium sativum (assembly GCA_030737875.1). Lineage (NCBI taxonomy): Eukaryota > Viridiplantae > Streptophyta > Magnoliopsida > Asparagales > Amaryllidaceae > Allium > Allium sativum. Next base: position 632,888,847 of record CM060920.1, read on the forward strand.
AGTAACGTCAAATGACAAATAAATTATTTCCAGCATCCATTACCATTACAAATTAATATCATCTTTTGGTAATAACGAAGTTGTTCAAGTTGGGGTATTCTAATTACCTCTGAGACCTTGATCGACAACGTTCTCATCTCAAGGTGATACTAATTTGCAACTCAAAACCTGATATTTCATTTCCATTTCCATTTACTACGACTTTAAAAACCATTTTCTTTTAGTGGAAAACCCACTTTATACGCCCATTTCCTTTTACTTAATTAAATAAAATCTAATTGAAACCCCCTGCATTAGCTTACACGACATACATACAAACTTGGTTTGTAAATTTAGATTATAATCCCTTTATAAAACTCTTGCTAAACTTTTAATCAAATCTCATCACCCCTTGATTACTTCTTAATTGAATTCTAATTAAAAGTAATGCTTTAATTATTTTTAATTAGAATAATAATTAGCTTCATATTAACTATATTAAAAATAGTTAACTTCGATATTAATTAAAAATAGAATTATTAATCCACTTTTATACGGTTATTAAATAATAATTAACTTTATTAACAATAAACAATTCGATAATTACTTTGAAATATAGTTAACAAAATATTAACTAACATTTACACTATTTGTTAAATTTAACGAATATTCAGAATTTTTTTGATTAGATTAATTTAAAACAAAATTAATCAAATTGTAAACTTAAATTAAAAATGGTGATTTTTACCAACTGTACATATCGGTTAACTGTTAACTGATTTCCATTTTCATTTCCCCTTAAATTAATTAAATAAGCTAATTAATTAAAAAACATTTAATTGTTTTATAAAAACAATTATTTCATTTTACTAACCCGTTAGTTAGTTCCTGACTTTCCATTCAGAAAATGACATAAGATATGTCATGTAAACGTTTAATGATCCTTTTTGTAAAACATGGTTTTAAATATAAATATATTTATAAAATTCCTATTTTTATTCACTTAAAAAAATCTTCAATTTAGTTAAAGAAATAAATTTATAACTAAATATTTCGTCAATTCGCCTGACGGCAGAACGATGTCTTAAAATAGTAGATTTGAGGCCCTTATTTCCAACCACTTAATCAATATTGTCAATTGATAAAAATCACAAAAAAATCACATTCATTCATCCATCAACATTCGAACAGGTTTCAATGTCATTTGGGATCCAATCAGTTCATATATATAAATAATATAAAAATAAACAACACACATAATATTTGAGGAATCCGGTCGAATCCCTCCAACCTGTTCTTCCGTCACAGATTATTATAACAATTCATGATCGCATATAATTTTAAACTAATAAACTAATGACGGTAATATACTTAGCAACAACCATTAAATCAACCATAAACATCCAACGCATCCAATCAACTAATATATATATATATATATATTATTAGTGGTATTTAAATTATATTAATTTACCACATCATAGCAGTCCAGAAAAGTGTGAGGGTTAACTCACCATTATGTGATCGAGGATTCAGGTTGTTTCACTTAATCTTAAACTGTCGTTTAAAAGTAAATGAATTTCTCAACAGTTATAAAGTCACCCAAATCAGCTTGATATCGTAGTGCTTTTTCATATGGTTCCAACAGGCTTTGTTTCATTCAATTCTGCTAACATATGAACAAATTACGGTTGTCAAAACATTACGATTAAATTATACTCTTTTAATGTTTAAATTACCTTAATTATTCTTTAGCCTTAACGGTAGTTTAATTAGCCATTAACGTTAATTACCCCGTTGTAAATTCTTCTCCGTCCTTTTCGCCTTCTTCCAAATTCAGACGTGTGAGTCAAAATGAAGTATCAATTTCCACTATTTCCTTTCTCTAGTACTTGCGTGACTAATGTATCTCCATAAATATATGCTGAGCACTATCTGATCCATGCATGAACTCATCCTAACCCCTTGTTCCAGCTTTATCCCATCTCCTGTTTGTTTCCCATTTTTTGTGCATTGAGTGCAGTGCGCGCACTATACACATACCCTATTTCATCAGATGAACTAAAACCATATGGCCACATAACCTTTCTTCTTCCCATCATTTCTGAAACCGCAACCACCTGCTTGCAAATAAAACCCACTCACCATTACACAATTCATAGTATCGAACATATTTTTATATGATTAAAAATATTTTCAGTTATTAATAAATTATCAGTTTACCTTAACTATTTTAATTTGGTCGTTTATACATCTTTAGCATATCTGAATAAACGTAACTCTCCCCTTCCATACCTCTTCACCTTCATCACTATGATCCCCTGCTCGAAATTCTTCCTCCCTTATGTTTCCAAGAACATGAACCCACTACTGAAATAAAACAATCACCTTTGCCAAACTCTCACCCTCCTACCCATCAAACTGAAACCATGACACCTGTAAACCAAACAAAGTACCACGCTCTCCTCACAAAGCACCAAGCTCCATCATCCCTTTCGAGCTTCATGTTAAAAAAACACTCCAGTATTTAACCACACCTCCCTCACGCAACTCTTCCACCGATGCTAGACCACCACCTGATTGGACCATGAGCCGAGCTTCGACGGCCCCAGTGTCCGAGTCCCCAGAATCTTCTATGTCGCCTGAAAATGCACCCACTGCCATGGCGCCTGTCCATGATGCTTCTTACCACAAACTCTCGAACCACGCACTATTGCCTCAACTTCGAGTTGACCCGCCGCCCCGTCCATCGACCAAACAGCCATCAGAACATAGCCACCTAGCGCCACCCAGCTCTTGACCTTTGCCCAAAATGTTATCCAATACGATGCCTTCAATCTTCAACAAAAGCTTCCCGAACGCGCACTATTTCGAAGACATTCTCGGCCACCAATTTGAGCTGTAACCCATCACAACCGACCATATCAGAAAGCTCAATAGGCTGAACAATTTTTGTGAAGAAAATTTTCGAAATTGCTGAGTGGTTGAAGAGATAAAATCGAGGACAAGACGGGGTTTCTCGGCCGTCTGTTTGGTTTAGTGTTTGTTTAGCTTTTGAAAAAATGGAACGAGGCACATGTATTTAAAGACAAACGTTACTTTCAGTATACAGTACCACGTTTGCCAAAGGGCCGACCTTTGTTTAATGTTTGTTTCTTTTCAACTTAATAGGCCAGCGCAGATTGAAGATTTCGAAATGTTTGCTAGGATCTGACAGAATGAGGCAAGATATTTTTCTTTTCAAACATTTTATTTTTCCTCTTGCTACAAAGATCTACGTACGGTTTAGACAAGACTTGCCGTCTACGGTAAGATTAGGTTGAGGGTTTAAATAAGATATGGTGGAGAGTTTCAAACGATGTGCTTTGAAAATAATATTATTTAATACATTCAGTGTGCGGTTAACGATCAACTTAATATTTCATATGATTTCAGTGGGACGTACGATCGAAACAAAAGTGAAAATATTATAATAATTACTATTACTGATTTTATAAAATTACTTCGGTTGAAACCCGATATCGTTTGAAGATCAATTACTTTTTTAAAGTTCCATACTGAACTGATAAAATACATATGCAGCGATTTCAATGTAAACAAACCTGCTGATAATAAACTACTATTATCATATATAATCAACAGAATTATTACACCTTCCGTTTGATTTTAAACTTGGCATTTTAAACTTCGAGTTTTGAACGATATTCAATTTATTTAAAACCTTATATTTTAATTAGTGAATCGTTATGATTTATTAATGATTTCCATAGCGACTATTTGAAAATTTGATTAAGACATAAAATAAAATCTACAATTTGATTTTTGATTTTCTCTTTCATTAGAAAATTATTATCCAACAGATTCGGTCGTTTCTTGTTTCAAAGAAATCCGACTTATATTGGATTCTATATAAACAATTAAAGTTCAAAACGCAATATTACAAGCGATCGCACCGCTGCAGCTCATTTGTTACGACCCAAAACTTCGCTCGATCCGAATCAGTCGCTAAACCGTCCCAGACCGTTCGAAATGCCTAATTGTTTTAAGAACATGACAAATTAGAACGTAGACAGAAGAACATTTCATTGTTAATTACAACAATTCATCAGAATACAAGAATATACAGAGTATAAACAAATATTATACAACAGAAAAATATCAGAGATTACAATAAATTACATAGCAGCGGAAAATAATACAATACGCAACTGAAGGAGATATACAGATACAAATATTTCCGGATATCATTCTAGCTATAAACTAGGATCTTGCGAATATAAATCTGCAAGACCAAAATTACTAGCTGCCCGTGCAGAAAATAGGGGCACCCAGAGTTTAGGTTAAAACAATAAACTCTAGGTCAGTCATGGGACTGGTGTGAGAACTAAAACACTTATTTAAAACTTTACTTTAAATCAGATATATCAAGGCACCACGCCGTATAACACAGAACGGGTTTCCTCCCAAGAATACCAGTGCATAAAACAAAACAGCGCAATGCTTTTCGGAAAAAATGAGGCTATTATAAGACCCAGGTCCTATCACACAATGCAATGCAAGCTGGGGGATAGGGTTTTCCCTTATAATAGCCAAACATGCTTAATACATTTAAAACAAATCATTTGCTACTATTATAAGTGTATAATGACAAAACAATTTCAAATCATAAGTATCAATCATAGACGGCATGGGTACCATATCTCATGTTGCCATACTAGTTCTACAATTAAAACCGCAAAATCACGTATTGGAAGTTGGATTTCCATCTGGAACCAAGGCAAAAGAAAGTCCTTACCGATTCGAGACAATCTAGCCCATGTCTCAGCTCAGAGCTCGAGTGACCTTGGAGCGATAGGGCCGGTCCTCCGATGTGGATTAAAATTCCTGAACACCGTGTTTCCCCGCCCTTTGGGCATAGTCTGGTCCTTCTGCCGACCAGAATGCATCGGCCAAAACCGATATAACCGGGGCGCCTCGCAACAGCAACAACCACATAAGTCAAACTCGACAGGACGTGTAAAACCACTGGCGCCACTTCTAGCTAGAAGGAAACGCATGCCCTCCCTAAGGTCCTCTCCCGTTTCTGGTCCACTACCGGGGTGTGAGGCTCGCGAATCAATGTTACACAAAGCTATGCCACACAGGCGGTCTTTTGATGATCACCACAAGATTTGCTTTTGAACAAAAGCCTTGATCAACTGCCACATAGGCAATTCACTCCATGTGTTTGATATTCATCAATATATAACCTCCGAGCTCGTACGTCTCAGAGAAGGGCGTTAAGCAACAGAATAAATTCTCCGCCGCCAAACATATATATATTTAACAGAAATCAATCACACAGAATAAAATCCAATGTCAGACACACAGTCCATTTACAAGTTCGTTCTGGGTCTGAACGAAACCGGAGGCTCCTAGTACCCCGCATATCCATCGATCTCCAAGTGCGTTTAGGCGATCACTAACTGATTCCCTCCTCTTGGGTGTACGGCCCAATCAAGATCATCAGTAATCACCCAAACGACGTGAAGACCTCCGGTCTTCGACCACCGTCTTCATCCTCGACACCACGTCGAATCAGTTATACAGAATGGGATAGACCTGGTCTTTCTGAATTACTCGCGTATATAATAAACAAGTGTTACACAAACACAATGTACGCCTCATTCCAATTCAGAATATTCTTTTATTCAAATATTCTTCTACTTTGGGAAAGGTTCCCATTGATTTTATCAAAGACAAATTCTTTAAATTTATTCTTTAATCTTCTTTGAATATCAATTCAAACTAGACGGGATTAGCGAACCACACCGAAGTAATCATTTATTTCCCAATCCCAACCTATTCATCCCATGAAGTAAAACTGGTAATACTTCATATCTAACACCATGGTGTTATCGGTAAATTCAATTACCATTTCACGTTCAAGTCTAATTAAAGATTTAGCTATCGCCTGGAGTAAAACTGGTGATACTCCATTCTCGATGTTTTCAATCTAATTAAAGACTCATTATGACTCCACTTAGTTTTAATCTTTAACTGGGTTAAAGAATCAGTGTCATTTAAAACACGGTTCACGATAAACCCAAAATCACATTCCATTAATTATCGGGTTAAAGAACAAGTGTTATTTAAAACACTGTTCACGATAAACCCAAAAATCAATACCAATTCAATTCCAATTAAATATTATTTAATTGGTACACTTCATTAAATCTAAATAAAAAGATTTAATCTTTTTCTCAACTGGGCTTAAGAACAGTATTAATGAAGACACCTTTCACGACAAACCCAAATCACATTTTGTAACACCCCACGTCCATTAATGTCACTCACGAAGGGAATGCATTAACTTCCATGGAGGTTATAAGTGAATATAGAACAGAAAAATTACAACAAGACAGATAGTAAATAGTACTTGGAAATCTAAAGCTTCATTTTATTGCAGCGGAAATTAAACATGTTTGTTACATCATAAAACCATAGATCATAACCAAGTACAATATCCATCTTCATAAAAACCAAATACATAATCCCATTACATAAATAGCCATTAAAAAGATAACAGGCTGGACTTTACTTCAACGGTCCAAGCTTTCCAATGAGAGATGAAGCAATTCAATCAAATTCCACTAGAGCTGGGCCCAACCTGAGGACCTGGAGGGGGAAAAAGGATAGAAATAGAGGGGGTCAGACATAAAGTCTGGCGAGTATGATAATTCTAACAATACTATTATCAAAATAACTAGACTAAGGCAGAAGCTGGAAGACAAGTAAATGTGTATGAACTCTTAGGAAGATAAAGATAGCGTTTAAGGTAACGTTAAAGACAACGGTAAAGGCACACCTAATTACTAACGAATGATTACTACACTGCACCGCACATTAGTACATTGCACCACACCAGTCACCCTATTGTTTGATCCCACTTGCTTCACACGGAAACTTTATAAATAGCCTTACGTACCCCTAGCTGACTACATAGGTGCCGTCTGCCCCTATCTCCACTAGGTGTACCCCACTACCCACTTTCGATCGGCTCCCTACTCGTAGATACCCGTGCTGGCCCCACAGTAGGGTGTATCACTCCCCTAAAGTGGCAACCCGATACAACTTGAGAATGCACGGCTTATACCTACACGATGCAACAACATCTTACCTACCAGCCCGGGTCCACACACGCATATGGAACCCGTTGGACTTGCGTTGCCACCGCTCCCCGTTTGGCCTCTTACAGTCGAACCCAGCATGCGTGTCCCGTCCTCGACTTGGGTCGAGCCCACAAAGATACGTTTGGGATACAGGTCGAAATGGGCCCCCACAAGCTACCCACCTAAGCTTGTCACTAGTATATCCCACTTAACCCTCTTAGTCATGTTCATTTACATGTGTGTTTCGTTAAGTCTTACTAATCGTATTTCACATGCCACTAAGGGCACCCCCTAGATTCCTCATGCCACCCAAGGCACCTACTTAACCCCCATGTCCCACCTTACATGTTTATCTGGTTAAGTATTTCTTAATTCATTCAGGCCATAACCTCATAAAGACCTCTCACATTAGACTGACATTTATGGCAGCTGGATTTGCCGGGCGGGTCCGGGCAGTCTTACACCATAAAAGAGTCTAACCTCGTGTCTTTACAACCTTTATGCTTTAGTTTAGGACTAGGACCTCTCACATTAGGCTGACATTTGTGACCACTGGATTTGCCGAGCGGGTCCGGGCAGGTTTACGTCATAAACGAGTCCAACCTCTTGTCCTAAGCATTGATTAACACTTAAAATCTTTTATCCCAGTTTTAATAATTCCCTATTCAAATTATTAATTAAGTCAACTTTTAATGATGTCCATAATTGACTCAATTATGGCCATCCACTTATGGCATGAAAAATCATATCAATTGCACCCCAACTTTTTAATATTAAATCCTTAATATTACCCCTACCCTACGTTTATACATTCGCTTATTCAACGCATAATATAGGCTAGACTTGTATAGTCTAACACCTAGCACAAAGATAAATTATCACAACATATAGACAATTAAAATAAATCTAATCATAATAGGGGTGAAACTTGCGTAAACTACACATGTCACGGATCAAAAGGTGTCAACTTGTTAAATGTCTCAATTTACATGATATGATCATAGCCCAAATCTATACATAAACTTGCATATGGGGTTTTTAGGCAACATAATGATGGTGTGAACTAGCATAGGATATCACATATGTCATAGCATAATTCTAGATGTCATAATAGATGTCTTGGCATATGTTCATAACTTTTCTAATCAATGTAACTTGCATATGTGACTTGTCATATAGATCAACATAACCCAAACATGATGATTTAATTAATATGAACTAACTAGCATAGATGGTAATATCATGGCCTTTTTAACATGTATGATTCATCACAACTTAGCATAGAAACTTTCAACATACATAACATCATCATAGCATGATTTACAACATATAAGATATCATAATCACATAACATTCGATTTACAATATACATGATAGCAAAAGGGGTTTACAACAACATATATGATAATTCACATCATCTACTCATAATCCATTCATAACTCAACCTAATTAAAATGATAATAATCTTGTTAAGATCATCATACTCACAATTTAGAGAAGAAAAGAGAGAGTTTTGCTTTGCTTTAGGGTTGAGAGAATTAGAATTGAATTTGCTTTTCTTCTTTCTTAGTTGGCGGCGGCTCTATTGATTTCCATGGCGATGGTATGACAGTAACTGTTCTATTTTAATCAAGTTTAGGGTTAGCATTAGGATGTATTTATAGGCGTAAGAAGTTATTTAGGACCATTAGATTAACCCTGAACCATGAGAACCAATCGAATGCAAAATCTGCATTTGAGCGAATCAGCCCACGGGTTGACAGCCAAACACCCTGGATTAACCCCTAGTCGACCCAACGGGGCTTGGGTCAACCTCAAAAATGGGCCGGTTCGGTTATTCCCCCTCCCAATTCTCTTTTTTGAACTTTTTCGCATATTTTTTTTTAAATTCATATATATATCAATATATATATATATATATATATATATATATATATATGTTTCTCTGTGCAACCCATTTCACTTAATTCTTTTCTAAAAATTAAGTATACTTTAATTTGTGAATTTTAATGTTATAAAATTACGGGGTGTTACATTCTCCCCTCCTTAAAGGATTTCGTCCCCGAAAACTCCAAGTCAAGAAGAATGTATATCCTATCATCTAATCGTCTATCTACTCGACCATCAAACACCAGCATCCATTGTCCTTAAAGACTTCTAATGCTTTAATGTTTATATGCACAGTGTGTATATATGTCCATATCTAATGCAAAATTAGGCGGTCTACTGATTCAGTCGACCTTCTTAGTGCAATTCATGATAGTGCCATGCGTCCAATATGTATGCAAAAGATTCCTAATGATACATATTAATTCTATATGCGTGCACAACCATCCACCCAAATGCAGCAACTATATGATAATACAACCACTATACATCCATTTTACTAAATACATCCATATATATGCAATATGCAATATGAAGTGACTGAGCCGATCTGGTGCCTAATAGTGTGTGTATATGCATCCACGAGAAACCACTAGCAAACACTTGCATCCACTTTGCATCCACCATACATAACATGTCTCAAACACATGTTTCAACCATAGGATTATCCTAACTAAAGGCCAAAGATACTAGCGAGAGGATATACTAAAGATAAGTTAAGTACAAGCTAAGTGATAAAGGAGAAATTAAAGGACATACACTCGAAAAGAAAAGGGTATCGTGAACGCATCTTCTCTTCCGTTTCCCAAGTAGCGTTGCTCTCATCATCTCCCCATTGCACTTTGACTAGTCTGACCTCTCGATTCCTCAACCTCTTGATCTCCCACCCAAGAATGCGTGTAGGAGCTCGTAGAATTGTCGCATCATGCTCTATCTCCACCTCTCTAAGAAACTCGGCTCTACCACTTCCGCGATCTCGTGCAAGCACTTCCTCAAATGTGATACATGGAATACGTCGTGTACACCACTAAATCTCTTGGGCAACTCCACTCTATACGCCATCTGTCCAATTTTCTCCTTAATAGGAAACGGCCCTACAAACCTTGGTTCTAATTTCCCAACGGACCCAAAGCGAACAACGTTCCGTAATGGAGAAACTTTGAAAAAGACCATGTCCCCAACTTCAAACTCGAGATCTGTCCTCCTCTTATCCGCACAAGATTCCTGCCTATCCTGTGCTGCTTTCATCCTCCTTCGAATCAAGTCGATCTTCTCCAAAGTCTCCTTAATCATATCGGGCCCAAGTAAGATCTTATCCGTAGATTCCCACCAACATGTAGGTTAACGACAAGGTCATCCATAAAGAGCTTCGAATGGTGCCATACCAATGCTGGACTGAAAGCTGTTAGTATATGCGAACTCCACCAATGGAAAATGCTCTTCCCACGTACCCCCAAAGTCTAGGATACATAGCCTCAACAGATCCTCTAGAATGCGATTCACCCTCTCGGTTTCGCCGTCCGTCTGAGGATGATATGCGGTTCTCAAACATAACTGAGTCACTACCGCCTCTTGTAAGATTCTCCAAAATTCGCTAGTGAAAATAGGATTGCGGTCGCTCACTATGCTAGAAGGAACACCGTGCAAACGAACTATTTCTCGGACATATACAGAAGCTAACCATGGAGCAGTCCTCTTACTCTTCACGAGAATAAAATGGGCGCTCTTAGTAAGTCTATCTACTATAACCCAAATTCCCGTATTACCCTTCCTCGATCGCGGTAATCCATCCACAAAATCCATCGAGATGCTTTCCCATTTGCATAGTGGAACCTCCAATGGGTGAAGCAACCCACCGGGTTTCTTTTGCTTTGCGTTTACTTGTTGGCACACCAAGCATCTAGCGACATACTCGGCCACGTCTTTCTTCATGCCGGCCCAAAAGTAAACTCCCTTCATGTCTTTGTACATCTTGTCCCCACCGGGATGAATGGTCATCTTCGAACGATGTGCTTCATCAAGAATAGTCTTCATTAGGTCATCGCCTTTTGGTACACAAAGTCTACCGTCCCTACGTAACCAACCCTTATCATCTAGGGTATACCTACGGAGATAGCCTGATGACTCCCCTCCTTTGAGCTTTTCTACTAACTCAACTAACTGTGGGTCGTCTCGCTGTGCCTCGTCAATCCGTCCCAAAAGTGTAGGTCTGACCTCCTAGGATGCTAGCAAACCGGGTAAGAAGTCAACGGAAGGTCTAAAGTCAAACATCGAAATGAATTCTAAACTTTGTCGCTCAACAAACAAAGGACTTAAGGATAATCTTTTTCTACTTAAGGCATTGGCCACCACGTTACCCTTGCCAGGGGTATATGCTACCTCAAAGTCGTAGGACGCTAAGAACTCCATCCACCTTTGCTGCCTTAAGTTCAAGTCCTTTTGAGAGAATAGGTATTTTAAAGATTTGTGGTCAGTGAATAGTTCGAATTTCTCGCCAAGAAGATAATGACGCCAAGACTTAAGCGCGAAAACAATAGCGGCCAACTCTAGGTCATGCGTGGGGTAATTCTTTTCATGCGCTCTCAACTGCCTTCCACCATAGGCTATTACCCTGCCCTCTTGGATTACGACTGTGCTTAGTCCTGTCCCACAACCGTCAGTATAAACGGTAAACGGCTTACTCCCGTCTGGCAATACTAAGACTGGGGCTGAAGTCAAAGCTCTCTTCAAACATTGGAACGCATCATCACAATCTACGTCCCATGTGAAAACTAGGTTCTTCTTCGTCAAGCGTGTCAATGGAGCTGATATCTTTGCGAAGTCTTTGATAAACTTCCTATACTAGCCAGCCAACCCCAAGAAACTTCTCACTTCGGTAGCATTTTTAGGGACCTTCCAATCTTGGATGGCCACCACCTTCGCGGGATCTACAGCTATCCCTTCTTTGGAAACCATATGTCCTAAGAACCGTACTTCCTTCCTCCAAAAGTGACACTTAGAAAATTTAGCTTTAAGCTTATGTGCTCGAAGAGTCTCCAACACTTCCCTAAGATGTAGGGCATGCTCTTCTTCATCCTTAGAAAAGATCAAGATGTCATCTACAAAGACTACCACGAATTTGTTAAGGTACTCCCTAAACACCCTACCCATCAAATCAACAAAATATGCTGGGGCGTTTGTCAAACCGAAGGGCATCACTAGCCATTCATAGAAACTGTCCGAATTCCTAAAGGCAGTCTTGTCTATGCTATCCGCATCCACTCTCAACTGATGGAAACCAGTGGTTATGTCCAACTGCGAAAACACTGAGGCGCCAACTAACTGATCGAAGAGATCGTCAATCCTCGGCAGTGGGTGTCTGTTCTTCTTAGTAAGCTTATTAAGTTCTCTATAGTCCACACAAAGTATAAGGGACCCATCCGCCTTCATGGCAAATACTACTGGAGCACCCCACTCCGATATACTTCGTCTTATGAACCCCTTCTCAAGCAACTCCTTCACTTGCTTACCGAGTTCCCTCCTTTTACATTGAGCCATGTGGCGTACTGGCAAAGATACTGGTTTCGCGTTATCCACAAGATATATTCGAAAATCTATCTCCCGCTTCGGAGGCAAGCCCTTCACCTCCTCAAACACATCCGAATATTCTCGGACCACTCTAACAGATCGTAGATTTTCCTCAGACGCGTCAAGCAATTCTAGATAACTTAGCATAACCGAATTCATGGGATTACAAAAGATTTCGAGAGTGTTGCCGAGGCGAGTCACGAGCCTAACTACTCTCCTTTCACAATCAAGAATGGCCCCATTTCTGGATAACCAATCCATACCTAAAATTAGCCCATAGCCCGTGAAGCCCAACACATAAGCATCACATCTAAATTCAACGCTAAGTATGGAAATTTCCAAATCCAAACACATCATAGACAAATAAGCTGAGCCCCCAATTGGATTCGAAATAACTAAGGGATCCTCTACTAAACTGGTGTTTAAGTGCAGTGATTCAACTAATGATGTAGAGATAAACGAACGCGATGCGCCCGAATCGAATAAGGTACGGACAGGATGATCAAACAGAAAAACTAAGCTTTCAACAGAAATGGTTCTACCACGTTCTTGCAGCGGTGGGACCGCGAGAGCTTGAAATTGTCCCCTTGCCTGCCCTGGTGCGATAAGAGCCTACACCTGTCCTCCCGAGGTAGCTCTTGTCCTCTGCCCCTTCTTTGGGCAGTCCTTCACTAAATGTCCTGCATCGCCACAATGAAAACAGCCTGTCTTCTTTTTCTTTCGGCAATCCTTGCTGAGATGGCCTGGTGTCCCACAGTTAAAACATTTCTTCTTTCCCTAGCCGTTATTGTCTTTACCACCCTTCTTGTTTTTCTGTTGTGGTTTCTTCTGATCCCCCTTCTTCTCGGGTGCCTTATCTGCTTTAGCGCTTTTCTCCTCATGCATAAGCGCCATTTCTACTAACTTCTCAAAGGTGGCCCCCATAGGGATGTGGGTCATAGCCAACCCTTGCAATGGTTCATTCAAGCCATTCACGAACCTTAGAGCCTTCTTCTCCGGCGTGTTTACTAAGTCCAAGCCAAACCTTGCTAACTGATTAAATTTATTGAGATATTCTTTCACTGATGAGCTTCCTTGCTTCAATGTCAAGAACCTTTCCATATATAGATTTTCTTCCGCTCTTGAGAGAAACTTCGCCTCGAACCTACGTCTGAAATCCGCCCAAGAGTCAACAGAACGCTCCCCATTAGTGGCCTCCCACCAAAATGAGGCCTCTCCATTCATCAACCAAGCTGCTAAATGAACTCTCCTCCCTTCTTCTACTTCAAAGATTTCTAGTAATTCTTCCACCTCCTTAAGCCAATCTCTAGCTTCCACAAACGTTTCTGACCCTTGAAATGGTTTTCCACCCATAGCCTTGAATTCCTTGCACGTCTTTGCAAAAGTATCTACGCGAGGAGGAGGAGGAGGAGGAACGGGTGCAACTGGTGGTGGAGGAACATTGGCTGGACCTGCAGCGGCCCTAGCCTCTAATAACCTCCTATACCATCCTGGTATCGTTACACCGTCGGGTAGATTAAGATCTTCAGCCATGCTGAAACGAAAAAGGAAAGATTCAGAATGGAGAATTCGAAAGATAAAGATATGGGCTATTAGGGATTATGTTTTTTTTTCTTAAAAACTTTTCTCTTTAAAATTCTCATTAAAACATGTTCTTGAAAACACTTCTTCCAAAAATAACTATTTTCTAAAGTATTTTTTTCTGTTCTGGTAACCTTAAGCTCTGATACCACGTGTAACACCCCACGTCCATTAATGTCACTCACGAAGGGAATGCATTAACTTCCATGGAGGTTATAAGTGAATATAGAACAGAAAAATTACAACAAGACAGATAGTAAATAGTACATGGAAATCTAAAACTTCATTTTATTGCAGCGGAAATTAAACATGTTTGTTACATCATAAAACCATAGATCATAACCAAGTACAATATCCATCTTCATAAAAACAAAATACATAATCCCATTACATAAATAGTCATTAAAAAGATAACAAGCTGGACTTTACTTCAACGGTCCAAGCTTTCCAAAGAGAGATGAAGCAATTCAATCAAACTCCACTAGAGCTGGGCCCAACCTGAGGACCTGGAGGGGGAAAAAGGATAGAAATAGAGGGGGTCAGACATAAAGTCTGGCGAGTATGATAATTCTAACAATACTATTATCAAAATAACTAGACTAAGGCATAAACTGGAAGACAAGTAAATGTCTATGAACTCTTAGGAAGATAAAGATAGCGTTTAAGATAACGTTAAAGATCACGGTAAAGGCACACCTAATTACTAATGAATGATTACTACACTCCACTGCACATTACTACACTGCACCACACCAGTCACCCTATTGTTTGATCCCAGTTGCTTCACACAGAAACTTTATAAATAGCCTTACGTACCCCTAGCTGACTACATGGGTGCCGTCTGCCCCTATCTCCACTAGGTGTACCCCACTACCCACTTTCGATCGGCTCCCTACTCGTAGATACCTGTGCTGGCCCCACAGTGGGGTGTATCACTCCCCTAAAGTGGCAACCTGATACAACTTGAGAATGCACGGCTTATACCTACACGATGCAACAACGTCTTACCTACCAGCCTAGGTCCACACACGCGTACGGAACCCGTTGGACTTGCGTTGCCACCGCTCCCCGTTTTGGCCTCTTACAGTCGAACCCAACATGCATGTCCCGTCCTCGACTTGGGTCGAGCCCACAAAGATACGTTTGGGATACTGGTCGAAATGGCCCCCCACAAGCTACCCACCTAAGCTTGTCACTAGTATATCCCACTTAACCCTCTTAGTCATGTTCATTTACATGTGTGTTTGGTTAAGTCTTACTAATCGTATTTCACATGCCACTAAGGGCACCCCTTAGACTCCTCATGCCACCCAAGGCACCTACTTAACCCCCATGTCCCACCTTACATGTTTATCTAGTTAAGTATTTCTTAATTCATTCAGGCCATAACCTCATAAAGACCTCTCACATTAGACTGGCATTTATTGCAGCTGGATTTGCAGGGCGGGTCTGGGCAGTCTTACACCATAAAAGAGTCTAACCTCGTGTCTTTACAACCGTTATGCTTTAGTTTAGGCCTAGGACCTCTCACATTGGGCTGACATTTGTGACCACTGGATTTGCCGAGCGGGTCCGGGCAGGTTTACGTCACAAACGAGTCCAACCTCGTGTCCTAAGCATTGATTAACACTTAAAATATTTTACCCCAGTTTTAATAATTCCCTATTCAAATTATTAATTAAGTCAACTTTTAATGATGTCCATAATTGACTCAATTATGGCCATCCACTTATGGAATGCAAAATCATATCAATTGCACCCCAAATTTTTAATATTAAATCCTTAATATTACCCCTACCCCGCGTTTATACGTTCGCTTATTCAACGCATAATATAGGCTAGACTTGTATAGTCTAACACCTTGCACAAAGATAAATTATCACAACATATAGACAATTAATATAAATCTAATCATAATAGGGATGAAACTTGCATAAACTACACATGTTAAGGATCAAAAGGTGTCAACTTGTTAAATGTCTCAATTTACATGATATTATCATAGCCCAAAACTATACATAAACTTGCATATGGGGTTTTTAGGCAACATAATGATGGTGTGAACTAGCATAGGATATCACATATGTCATAGCATAATTCTAGATGTCATAATAGATGTCTTGGCATATGTTCATAACTTTTCTAATCAATCTAACTTGCATATGTGACTTGTCATATAGATCAACATAACCCAAACATGATGATTTAATTAATATGAACTAACTAGCATAGATGGTAACATCATGGACTTTTTAACATGTATGATTCATCACAACTTATCATAGAAACTTTCAACATACATAACATCATCATAGCATGATTTACAACATATAAGATATCATCATCACATAACATTGGATTTACAATATACATGATAGCAAAAGGGGTTTACAACAACATATATGATAATTCACATCATCTACTCATAATCCATTCATAACTCAACCTAATTAAAATGATAATAATCTTGTTAAGATCATCATACTCACAATTTAGAGAAGAAAAGAGAGAGTTTTGCTTTGCTTTAGGGTTGAGAGAATTAGAATTGAATTTGCTTTTCTTCTTTCTTAGTTGGCGGCAGCTCCATTGATTTCCATGGCGATGGTATGACGGTAACTATTCTATTTTAATTAGGTTTAGGGTAAGCATTCGGATGTATTTATAGGTGTAGGAAGTTATTTAGGACCATTAGATTAACCCTGAACCATGAGAACCAATCAAATGCAAAATCTGCATTTATGCGAGTCGGCCCACGGGTTAACAGCCAAACACCCTGGATTAACCCCTAGTCGACCCAACGGGGCTTGGGTCGACCTCAAAAATGGGCCGATTCGGTTATTCCCCCTCCCAATTCGCTGTTTTGAACCTTTTCGCATATATTTTTTTTGTAATTTATATATATATATATATCAATATATATATATTTCTCTGCGCAACCCATTTCACTTAATTCTTTTCTAAAAATTAAGTATACTTTAATTTGTGAATTTTAATGTTATAAAATTACGGGGTGTTACACATTTGATATTAAATACAAGGCTCTGAATAGAAAATATATCCCCTTATATTCAATATCAAATTCTACGACCTACAAATATCGTATTGGAAATAACGATATAAATATATCGTTCAAATTCCCATAACAATACCTGTATCATCATGAAATCCAACATCGAAATATTCCAAAGACAATTTTGATTCAAATCCATTCCAATTCAATTATTGGAAACTCTGGTTACTTTTAAAACCCTTTTCAAATTCAATTTATTTATTTAAAAATAAATAGAATTATAATTGTAGTTCAAAACTAGTTCATTTCAATAAAAATATATTTTTATCTTTTCAAATATGGAGTTTTTCATCCCAATTCTTCCCAAATCATTTCTTATGATTTTACACAAATTATTACTAATTTTAATAATTTTATCAAGGCCCATACAGTCGATTTCCACCAACGGCCATCGAATTGCACTTACGGCGACCTTTTCCAAATTTGATTTGGACATAATTCCAAATCTAATCGTTAGATTTCTAATTTCTAATATTCGATAGAAAGCTCTTTTCGATACGAACCCAAAGGTTCCGGTTTTAGGAGAATCCAAGGGTCGGATCTCCCGTAATATTCGTTCGAAGTCAATGGTCGAAATTCATGAATTGCCGCGGCGTGGCGCGTTCTATTAAGGCCATTATATATAATATATATATATATATATTACATATATTTCATCGATTTTCTTTTAAAACATATTTTATAAATCATTTTAAATTCATTTTCAAAACGATTTCAACTTCCTTTTCAAATTCAAATAAAAATTGAATTTTTCGATATAAATTCGTTTTAATTTCATTTCAAATCAATTTCAATTTAATTTCAATTTAATTCGAATTTCAATTCATTTCAGTTTAATTAGAATTTCAATTCATTTCAATTTAATTCAAATTTCAATTCTATTCAATTTCAAATCTATTCTATTTAATTCGAATTTCGAAATCACTTTCAATATTCATTGAAAAATGAATAAAATCGACATAAATATCGTTCACGTCAAAATGGCGTCAATCTAATCAACACGGCTTCTCATATTTCTATTTTCAAACATTCTATTTCAAATATTAATTTTTCAAATATTTCTATTCAAAATTTCTTTTTCAAATATTTCCATTCAAATATTCCTTTTTCAAATATTCTATTCAAGTATTTCTTTTTTTTTTCAAAACTGGAATGAGGCCCAATCAATTACCATATAATGTTAATTATATGGATTTTCTACAACACATGTATAAAATAACAACGATACATAATCAACCATCATCCAGAGTGCACCGCACAACTGCATCATCATTAATTATAAATATTTAACGCTTATAACAGCCTGTCAATCAATCGATCGACATACAACTAATTATTGGGATTAGCGTATGTCATATATCATCCCAATACCTGTGTGGGGTTTCAATCAATCAAACACAGATTTTATTTGTGCAGGTGGGCGATGTATAAAATTTATCCTCCCAATCAATATCAGTCAAATGTGTGTATATAAACAAATCGTCTGATTTGTTTACATTTATTTCATTTAAATACACGTTAAAAATTCTATTTTCAACTATAAAATATTTCATTTCATTTCACATCACGCAATAAACTACACATCGAAATCAAACAAATAAGCATACAAGTCGTCCATGGTCTGTGGACGACGGGTGTCGGGTGCTACTAAACACCTCTACATCCTAGTATATAATTAACTAGAAATACAAATAAAAGTGAGAAATTCTCACCGACTAGCTAATCCAAACGCCACGCCGTCTTCTTATGTAGAACATCTTTGTCGTGCTCGCCCTTTGTCACTTTCGTTGTCCGTATTCACTACATATATAAAAATCACATATTTTTAGTTCACTTTCTAAATGATAAAAATAACATCTTTAACACGATGTTTTCATTATAAAGATTATATTTTTGTAACGCTACTTCGTATATATGAAAATCTAATTTTCATCGCTACTTTATAAAAATTATATTTTTATAATCTCTACTATATAAAAATCATATTTTTAATCTTCACATCATATAAAAATTATATTTTTAATCTTCACATCATTTAAAAATTATATTTTTATTATCTACATTATATAAAAATCATATCTTTATATCTTCTATAAATTAAAAATCGAATTTTTATTCTTTCTAAAATATAAAAATCATATTTTTTATATTTCCTATTATATAAAAAAATCCTATTTTTAATTCGCTACATATATAAAAATCTCATCTTTGATTATATAGAAATCTCTCCTTTCTTTTCGTTTTCAAAAATCAAATCCTTTTGTTTTATAAAAATCGAATCCTTTTTGGTTTATATAAATAAATAAAAATCACATGTTTGTGTTTGCATAACTGAATTTCTAAATTTTTAAAACCGATTTCATAGAAAATAAATAAAAGGAGTAAATAAATGAAAAAAAAATTACTGTAAAATCAAGAGAGGGCGAGGGCGTTAATCGTAGGGGCTGATGGCAGGGGGTTGCGCGAGCGAGGAGGGAGGGGGAGGAAGAGGCGCGATGCTCAAAAGGGGGGTTTTGGGTTGCGGTTTCTATTCGGGGGGGGATCGCAGCAGGAGGAGGAAAGGGGGGGTCTGCGTGGATCGGCGGTGGGCGGCGCGCCACCTGGGAGGGCGGAGGAAAGGGGGGGTCTGCGTGGATCGGCGGTGGGCGGCGCGCCACGTGGGAGGCCGCGATGTAGTGGCGGCGGCGGGTTCCCCCCCCCCCCCCCCCCCATCGTCCTTCTCTTTTCTTTTTTTATCTCGAATGAATGAAACGAAAAAAGGGGGGTCCTGAGAGATAATAGAAAGAGATGTATTATTTAAATTTTTTTCATTTGATTTCAAAAAGCAACTTTTATTTTCGAACTCGAAATCGAACCCACAGACTGTCGTCCATAGCTAATTACCCCCATTCCGAACACAATGGGATATGTATCGCAGGCCGATTCGATCGATTCGATCATTTTCCATCAAAATCAAAATATAACTCTATATATTGAATTTGAACGCGCATTTCAAGTTACCGGGGCCACATACTAGCTAGAAAAATTCCTGAAAAGTATTTTCTAGCCTCGTATTGACGATACGGTCCTAACAAAACTAATTTCGTCGAATTCTGAGGCCGTTTGAAAAATGGTCATTTTCGAGTCGATTGAAATCAACTAAAACCGGTCAAACGCGTTTTCCTTTGCCACACTCACATATTGATTCGAAAAATTACGAATTTTGAAATCTAGCAATAACTTGACATCACCAATCCAACAAAAGTGGTTTCGTCGAAAACCGAGGTCATTTGCAAAATTTCCATTTTTAAGGGTTGGAATTCAATAGCGACTATTCTGAATTTTCAGCTCGACATGTCTTTTGATCCCCGCTATGAAATTTCGATTTTTCGGATTTGTTGGACAGATATTATCAATTAGATTCAAATATTTTTGGTTTCGCTAAAATCCGGTTTATTTTGCACCCGGTACATTCATTTGAAAATTGAAATCGAATTATCGAACTATCGCGCCATTTTCCATTCCTTTTATAATTATAAATAATTATTTATATTCTAACGACGATCTGTATAATATATACGTTCAAATTCTATTCAAAATAAATTTCTCGTCGATATTATTTAAAATAATTCATTTAAAATAATCAAAATTTGCTAAAATTGCCAAAATAAAAATTTTAAATTGGCTCGGATTTCCGGGTTGTTACAATCTCCCCCACTTAAAACTTTTCATCCCCGAAAAGGAACGAAGCCGAAAGTTGTTTAACTAATCTACTCAACTTCCATTATTTTCTTCATGGCTTAAGTTCTTCGACTTTTCAGTTTCTACGAACTTTTCAAATTTTTCAAAAATTTGGCTAACTCCCTAAATTTTCGAAAAATTTCGCCATAACTTCCCCTACACCGAGGACTTTGGGATATTCATATAGCCTCCCATGGCCTTCTTCAATCAAAATGAAAAAGAAAAGGCCAAGCGGCTAGCCAATCGGCTCATAAAATCATCAACACCCAAACAAAACAGTAAATTATGGTGAACGTGTACCTATTTGTCGGGCAAACAATTTTATTCTCTGCTCTAGCCTCCTTGCAATGACCTGTTCATTGTAAGTACATGTATATGCAAGCAAATGCGACAAATTTTCAATACAATTCACTTTTTGGTACAATTTGACTAAATGGTTCAAATTTTAATTAATTAAACAATAATCAAACAACACAACCATCAATCAATTAGTTGATTAGCATTTCAGACACATAATTTTGTTATATAGTCAAAAATCACATTTTTGATGCCAAATCACAACAATAGGCCCTATCTAGTTTTGGTTCTCACACCAGTCTAATGGAAATATATAGATATCTCACTTTCGACACTCGAACACAAATTCTGATGGTGAAGATTCAATCATCAGAACCATCTCCGGGCGACTAGAACGTGATTCTATATCTATCCAGTATATTAAAATCTCGAATACCCGTGGATCAGACGTGTATGCAGAATCTTTATATACTGGATTGTCCAAATCTATATAAATAAATAATCAAAAAGGAATAATTGATTTAAATTTTCAAAGAAAAATTTGTTTTTACTTTAAAAATATACTCTTCACACTCGTTCTAGGATACTGCTGATCCCATCTCTAACGAGTCATTCTCATTGGATATTACTAATCCAATTTCTGATGAATTCTTTCATATGATTCTAATGTGCCTTGTTCCCAGAGCTTTGTAAACCAAAGCTCTGATACCAAGCTGTTACGACCTGAAATTTCGCTCGATCCGAATCAGTCGCTAAACCGACCCAGACCGTTCGAAAAGCCTAATTGTTTTGAGAACACGACAAATTAGAATGCAGACAGAAGAACATTTCATTGTTAATTACAACAATTCATCAGAATACAAGAATATACAGAGTATAAACAAATATTATACAGTAGAGAAATATCAGAGATTACAATAAATTACATAGCAGCGGAAAATAATACAATACACAACTGAAGGAGATATACGGATACAAAGCTTTCCGGATATCATTCCAGCTATAAACTAGGATACTGCGAATATAAATCTGCAAAACCAAAACTACTAGCTGCCCGTGAAGAAAATAGTGGCACCCAGAGTTTAGGTTAAAACAATAAACTCCAGGTCAGTTATGGGACTGGTGTGAGAACTAAAACAGTTATATAAAACTTTACTTTAAATCGGATATATCAAGGGACCATGCCGAATAACACGGAACGGGCTTCCTCCCAAGAATACCAGTGCATGAAACAAAACAGCACAATGCTTTTTGGAAAAAATGAGGCTATTATAAGACCCAGGTCCTATCACACAATGCAACGCAAGCCGGGGGATAGGTTTTTCCCTTATAATAGCCAAACATGCTTAGTACGTTTAAAACAAATCATTTGATACTGATATAAGTGTATAATGACAAAACAATTTCAAATCATAAGTATCAATCATAGACGGCATGGGTACCATATATCATGTTGCCATACTAGTTCTACAATTAAAACCGCAAAATCACGTATTGGAAGTTGGATTTCCATCTGTGAACCAAGGCAAAAGATAGTCCTAACCGATTCAAGACAATCTAGCCGATGTCTCAGGTCAGAGCCCAAGTGACCTTGGAGCGACAGGGCTGGTCCACAGATATGGATTAAAATTCCTGAACACTGCGTTTCCCCGCTCTTTGGGGCGTAAGTCTGGTCCGTCTGCCGACCAGAATGCATCGGCCAAAACCGATATAATCGAGGCGGCTCGCAACAACAACAACCACATAAGTCAAACTCGTCAGGGCGTGTAAAACCACTGATGCCACTTCTAACTAGAAGGAAATGCATGCCCTCCCTGAGGTCCTCTCCCGTTTCTGGTCCACTACCGGGGTGTGAGGCTCGCGAATCAACGTTACACAAAGCTATGCCACACTGGCGATGCTTTGATCATCCCCACAAGACTTTACTTTTCAACAGAAGCCTTGATTAACTGCCACTTAGGCATGCCACACAGGCAATTCACTCCATGCATTTGATATCCATCAATATATAACCTCTGAGCTCGTACGTCTCAGAGAAGGGCGTTAAGCAAGAGAATAAATTCTCCACCGCCAAACATATATATATATATATTTAATAGAAATCAATCACACAGAATGAAATCCAATGTCAGACACACAGTCCATTTACTAGTTCGTTCTGGGTCTGAACGAAACCGGAGGCACCTAGTACCCTGCTTATCCATCGATCTCCACGTACGTCTTGACGATCACTAACTGATTCCCTCCTCTTGGGTGTATGGCCAAATCAAGATCATCAGTAATCACCCAAATGACGTGAAGACCTCCGGTCTCCGACCACCGTCTTCATCCTCGACACCACGTCGAATCAGTTATTCAGAATGAGATAGACCCGGTCTTTCTGAATAACTCGCTTATATAATAAACAAGTGTTACACAAACACAACATACACCTCATTCCAATTCAGAATATTCTTTTATTCAAATATTCTTATACTTTGGGAAAGGTTCCTATTAATTTTATCAAAGATAAATTCTTTAAATTTGTTCTTTAATCGTCTTTGAATATCAATTCAAACTAGACGGGATTAGCGAACCACACCGAAGTAATCATTTATTTCCCAATCCCAACCTATTCATCCCATGAAGTAAAACTGGTAATACTTCATATCTAACACAACGGTGTTATCGGTAAATTCAATTACCATTTCACGTTCAAATCTAATTAAAGATTTAACTATCGCCTGGAATAAAATTGGTGATACTCCATTCTCGATCTTTTCAATCTAATTAAAGATTCACTAAAACTCCACTTGGTTTTAATCTTTAACTGGGTTAAAGAATCAGTGTCGTTTAAAACAAGGTTCACGATAAACTCAAAATCACATTCCATTAATTATCGGGTTAAAGAAAAATTGTTATTTAAAACACTGTTCACGATAAACCCAAAAATCAATACCTATTCAATTCCAATTAAATATTATTTAATTGGTACACTTCATTAAATCTAAATAAAAAGATTTAATCTTTTTCTCAACTGGGCTTAAGAACAGTGTTAATGAAGACACCATTCACGACAAACCCAAATCACATTTGATATTAAATACAAGGCTCTGAATAGAAAATATATCGACTTATATTCAATATCTAATTCTACGGCCTAAAAATATCGTATTGGAAATAACGATATAAATATCTTTCAAATTCCCATAACAATACCTGTATCATCACGAAATCCAACATCTAAATATTCCTAAGACAATTTCGATTCAAATCCATTCCAATTTAATTATTGGAAATTCTGGTTACTTTTAAAACCCTTTTCAAATTCAATTTATTTATTTAAAAATAAATAGAATTATAATTCTAGTTCAAAACTAGTTCATTTCGATAAAAATCTATTTTTGTCTTTTCAAATATGGAGTTTTTCATCCCAATTCTTCCCAAATCATTTCTTATGATTTTACACAAATTATTACTATTTTTAATAATTTTATCAAGGCCCGTACAGTCGATTTCCATCAACGGCCATCAAATTGCACTTACATCGACCTTTTCCAAATTTGATTTGGACATAATTCCAAATCCAATCGTTAGATTTCTAATTTCTAATATTTTTTAGAAAGCTCTTTTCGATACGAACCCAACGGTTCCAGTTTTAGGAGAATCCAACGGTCGGATCTCCCGTAATATTCGTTCGAAGTCAATGGTCGAAATTCACGAACTGCCGCGGCGCAGCGCGTTCTATTAAGGCCATTATATATATATATATATATATATATATATATATATATATATATTGTCGATTTTCTCTTAAAATGTATTTTATAAATCGTTTTAAATTCGTTTTCAAAACAATTTCAACTTCCTTTTCAATTTCAAATCAAAATTGAATTTTTCAATATAAATTCGTTTTAATTTCATTTCAAATCGATTTCAATTTAATTCGAATTTCAATTCATTTCAATTTAATTTGAATTTCAATTCATTTCAATTTAATTCGAATTTCAATTCTATTCAATTTCAGATCTATTCTATTTAATTCGAATTTCGAAATCACTTTCAATATTATTTGAAAAATGAATAAAATCGATATAAATATCGTTCACGTCAAAATGGCGTCAATCTAATCAACACGGCTTCATATATTTCTATTTTCAAACATTCTATTTCAAATATTTCTTTTTCAAATATTTCTATTCAAATATTTCTTTTTCAAATATTTCCATTCAAATATTCCTTTTTCAAATATTTCCATTCAAATATTCCTTTTTCAAATATTCTATTCAAGTATTTTTTTTTTCAAAACTGGAATGAAGCCCAATCAATTACCATAAAATGTTAATTATATGGATTTTCTACAACACATGTATAAAATAACAACGATAAATAATTAACCATCATCCAGAGTGCACCGCACAGCTGCATAAGCATTAAATATAAATATTTAACGCTTATAACAGCCTGCCAATCAATCGATCGACATACAACTAATTATTGGGATTAGTGTATGTCATATATCATCTCAATACCCGTGTGGGGTTTTAATCAATCAAACACAGATTTTGTGCGGCTGGGCGATGTGTAAAATTTATCGTCCCAATCAATATCAGGCAAATGTGTATATATAAACAAATCGTCTGATTTTTTTACATTTATTTCATTTAAATACACGTTAAAAATTCTATTTTCAACTATAAAATATTTTATTTCATTTCACATCACATCATGCAATCAACTACACATCGAAATCAAACAAATAAGCATATAAGTCGTCCATGGTCTGTGGACGACGGGTGTCGAGTGCTACTAAACACCGTCTGCATCCTAGTATATAATTAACTAGAAATACAAATAAAAATGAGAAATTCTCACCGACTAGCTAATCCAAACGCCACGCCGTCTTCTTATTTAGAACATCTTTGCCGTGCTAGCCCTTTGTCAATTTCGTTGTCTGTATTCACTACATATATGAAAATCATATATTTTTATTTCACTTTCAAAATGATAAAAATAACATTATTAACACGATGTTTTCATTATAAAGATTATATTTTTATAACGCTACTTCGTATATATGAAAATCTAATTTTCATTGCTACTTTATAAAAATTATATTTTTATAATCTCTACTATATAAAAATCATATTTTTAATCTTCACATCATATAAAAATTATATTTTTAATCTTCACATCATATAAAAATTATATTTTTGTTATCTACATTATATAAAAATCATATCTTTATATATTCTATAAATTAAAAATCGAATTTTTATTCTTTCTAAAAATATAAAAATCATATTTTTAAATTTCCTATCATATAAAAAATCCTATTTTTTATTCGCTACATATATAAAAATCTCATCTTTAATTATATAAAAATCTCTCCTTTCTTTTCGTTTTCAACAATCAAATCTTTTTAGTTTATAAAAATCGAATCCTTATTGGTTTATATAAATAAATAAAAATCACATGTTTGTGTTTGCATATTAAACTGAATTTTTAAATTTTTAAAACCAATTTCATAGAAAATAAATAAAAGGAGTAAATAAATGAATAAAAAAACTTACTGTAAAATCAAGAGAGGGGGAGAGCGTTCATCGGAGGGGCTGATGGCAGGGGGTTGCACGAGCGAGGAGGGAGGGGGAGGAAGTGGCGCGGTGCTCAGAAGGGGGGGTCTTCGGCTGCGGTTTCTATTCGGGGGGGAAGGGGGGAAATCGCGGCAGGAGGAGGAAAGGGGGGGTCTCCGTGGATCGGCGGTGGGCGACGCGCCACCTTGGGGGCGCGATGTAGCGGCGATGTCGGGTTCCCCCCTCCCCCGTCGCTCTTTCTCTCTTTTTTTATCTCGAATGAATGAAACGAAAAAGAGGGGGGGTCCAGAGATATAATAGACAGAGAGAGCGATTATTTTTTTAAAAAATCGTTTGATTTCAAAATGCAACTTTTATTTTCGAACTCGAAATCGAACCCACCGATTGTCGGCCATAGCTAATTACCCCCATCCCGAACACAATGGGATATGTATCGCAGGCTGATTTGATCGATTCGATCAGTTTCCGTCAAAATCAAAATATAACTCTATATATTGAATTTGAACGTGCATTTCAATTTACCGGGGCCCCATACTAGCTAGAAAAATTCCCGAAAATTTTTTTCTAGCCTCATAATGATGATACGGTCCTAACAAAACTAATTTCGTGGAATTCTGAGGCCGTTTGAAAAATGGTCATTTTCCAGTTGATTGAAATCAACTAAAACCGGTCAAATGCATTTTCCTTTGCCACGCTCACATATTGATTCGAAAAATTACGAATTTTGAAACCTAGCAATAACTTGACATTGCGGATCCAACAAATGTTGTTTGGTCGAAAACCGAGGTCGTTTGCAAAATTTCCATTTTTAAGGGCCGGAATTCCATAGCGACTATTCTGAATTTTCAACTGGAGATTTTTCAGATTCTTTGGAAAGATATTATCAATTAGATTGAAATATTTTTGGTTTCGCTAAAATATGGTTTATTTTGCACCCGGTACATTCATTTGAAAATTGAAATCGAATTATCGAACTACCGCGCCATTTTCCATTCCTTTTATAATTATAAAATATTATTTATATTCTAACGACGATCTATATAATATATACGTTCAAATTCTATTCAAAATAAATTTCTCGTCGATATTGTTTAAAATAATTCATTTTAAATAATCAAAATTCGCTAAAATTGCCAAAATAAAAAAAAATTAATTAGCTCGGATTGTCGGGTTGTTACATTGTTTTATAATTAAATTATAAATAAAATGTTCTAATGCCATTTAATACAATAAATCATTAATATAATTCAAAATAGACAATACTTAAGACAATAAAATAATTTAATTAATTGCCCAGAATATACGAGACGTTACAAACGAGCCTTTCAAAAGTTTCTCCCATCGGAATATGGGACATAGCTAACCCATGGAGGGGTTCATTAAATCCTTTAGAAAAGCGCAAAGCTTTCTTATGCGGGGTATCCACTAGCTTCAACCCAGAACTTGCTAGTTGGTTGAATTTGTTAACATACTCTTTGACAATCATACCTCCTTGCTTGAGTGCCAGAAACCTTTCCATTTGCATGCTTTTCTCAACTTGAGAAAGAAACTTCATTTCAAACCTCTGCCGAAAATCATCCCAAGTCTCCACTGGATGCCCTACTTGCATCACCTCCCACCAGAATGAGGCCTTATCTTTCAGCAACCAAGCGGCTAACTGAATCTTCCTACGATCTTCAACTTCGAAAATTCCAAACAAATCCTCCGTCTCTTTGAGCCAATTCCTTGCCTCGACAAAAGTCTAGATTCCTCGGAATGGCTTTCCACCCATAGCACAGAAATCTTTGCAGATCTTAGAGAAATTTTCTACTCGCGGAGGAGGAGGATGAGGAACAACGGGTGTAGCTGGGGGAGGAACGTCTGTTGGAACACCGGCAGGCGTCGTGGTCTCTAGATACCAACGGAACCAGCCTAGTCGCCCTAAAGAATATTAGGTTCCTCGGACATGCTGAAAAGAAAAGGAAAAGGAATTCAAACATAGAATTGAAAGATATTACTTATGGCTTTGGGGAATATGTTTTTCAAAACAGACTTTTCTCCTAAAAATGCTTTCTTTTAAAACCTTTTTGAAGACAATTTTCAAAATCTTTTATTCGATCTGGTAACATTCAGCTCCAATACCAAATGTGACACACCACGTCCATTAATGTCACTAATTAAGGGAATGCATTAAGGTTTATGAAGCGTTATAGGTAAACAGAAATAGAAACATTACAAGACAGATAATAAATAGCAGCGGAATTCAAAATTTTATTAAATAGAAAGCATCATAGTTCAAAACATGTTACATCATATGTATGAAATGTTAAAACCCAGTACATTAATTTAAAACTTATGTCTTGTACGTAAATCATCAGAGTACAATAATAAAAGAAGCATAATCCCCAAAACATAGCCATAGTGGAGAGAGATATGAAAACAAGCAGTACATCTAAGCAGCTCCAAGAAAGATGAAAGAAGAATCCTGATCAAGCTTGAGTGTTCCCACCCTGAGAACCTATGGGGAAACGGAAGAGAAAGAAGAGGAAACAAAATGGGTCACACATAAAGTCTAGCGGGTCCAATTATTTTAGCATATAAATAAGTCAAAGTATGATCGTAGGCATATAAACTGGAGAGATAGATAACAGCACAATAAGGCATGTAAAACAAGTTAAACATGATAGAATATGCTGCGCTTCTCTAATACTTTCAATTTCTCTGCACCAATACTAGTGTTGTGTGAACAATATGATCCCCACAAGTACAAGACGGTATACTTAGGCATACTTTAGCGAGAGGTTTTACCCCATACAATAACAGGTAATCCAACATACCGGAGTTACCACTAGGGACAATAACGGGCTCCTAAACACTGGAGTCTAGATATACCCTAATAACTACCCCAATCGATTGGCTCCCTACTACGTAGATACCCTGTACTGGCCCCACGGTAGGATGTATCACATCCTAAAGTGGAAACCCTTCATTTTTAGGACGTGCACACCCATATTTACAGGTGCCATGACGTCTAAACCTCCTCTGCCGGACCGATGTACGCATATGACCCCGTCGGAATGCGTCGCCTACACCGTCCTCCACATTTGGATCTCTTATAGCCAGCCCATTAAGCGTGCCCTGACTCCAACCTAGTTAAGAGTACTCGTTTAATACCTATATATGAGTTACCGACTGAAACAAGTCCCACATTCAAGATGATACAAGCTTCCCCCAATGCTTGTATCCCCACTTCTAGGTTTTCCATAGGTTATGCCATACCAGAGTAAAAAGATTGCATAACCACACAGGATAAGTTTGTATGCTTATATATAAATATTACCGACCAACCCAAGATATACTTAACCCTCCCACTGTTTCATACAATTTTACTTTACCCCTACTCAAGTTAACATATACAATCCCTATTGATTCAACTAGGTTATGTAATCAAGTTTATTACCTTATTCATTTATGGTTATAATGTGCTAGACCTTCAACTTGTGGATGATGGATATGTCGGTTGGTTCTGGGAAGACTTCTTCCACTAGTCGAGTTTAACCTCGTGTCTTAGTAAGTTTCGTTTTAATGCACTTAGACCGCTCACATTAGATTCGCTACTTGTGGTTGCTGGATATGCCGGTTGGTTCCGAGCAGACTTTCAACACAAGTATAATCTAACCTCGTGTCTAAGCGCGGTTATAGTGTCTAATTACTGTAATTCTAGGCATTTCCATTATTAACCAATTATTCCTATGTCATTATAGGTTTTCATGCCCCTTTCCCAAGTCATGTTCAAAATGAACCATATGCCCCAAATTAAGGTCATTAATCAAAATCTGGTTTATGCACCAAATCCACATTCATGTATTACATTCAATTTATGTCCAAGTTTTCCATTACAAGTTATGCCCCAATTTTAACGTTTTCCCCTCATTCCCAATTTCACGTTTTCGCATATTTCAACGGCATGCCTAGGTTCAAAGGTAACCTGGCTATAAAAATAAAATGGAAAATAAGAAGGGAAGAGGACAGAAATGAACATAATAAACAAGATTGACATATAATGGCAGAAATAGGCACAACAACTAATAAACATACAGTGATAAAGTTGGGAATAATGACAGGATAGGCATATAGGAACATATTTGATGAACATGTGGAAGTAGAACTGATTCTAACATAATAGGGACATCATAAAGAGGCATGATGAGATCTAAATAATGAATAGATCAACAAACAATGGCAGATCTGACATGATAAATAGGTATAGGCTTAGATCTAGTTCAGTGTCATGTCAGAATAACTTAGATACACAGGTTATAATAGATCTGATATGGTTCAAATAGTCACATGTTTAGATCAAAGTTATAGTCATGTCCAGATTAACTTTTAAGTATTCAGATCTAAAAATAATGTAGACTCACTTTGATTGGATCTAAGAAACAGAAGAGGGATTGCAGATATTGAATCATAGATCTCTAAACTTGAATGACTTGATTGTTGAAAGAAGAAAAGAGTTTAACAGCTTGATTACCCTTCATGACTTGATGTATACGGTTTGGGTCAGCTAATGCTTTGAACCGTCTTGATTTAGCGGCATGGAGGCTATCACGTAACTAGATCTAATCCATGTCGTGCTAACACTTCAAGCCATGTCGCATTCGTACCAAGTCGAGATGACAATTTTAAGCCAAATCATAAGAACTGACACAACATGTTGCATTTGCACCGTGTTGATGACAAGAATGCTAGCAGTATGTTTATTTAAACAACATGGTTTGAGCATCTCGCCTGCGACATATATCAATGGTCTGGCATATACTCCATGTCGTATTTGTCGTCTTAGAGTCATGTCATGGAAACGACTTAGTCCGGTTCCAACGACATGAGTGGGTACGACATGAAACATGTCGCTTTGATGGCTTACCGCTTGGACCGTAACCAGCTCATAACCCTTTGTCGTTAATTCTTTGAACCACGTTATAATAGCAGTGATAACATTTGCGCCTCGAAACTTGTATTTCTTGTTTGTGAGAAATGCAGACTTCGAAATGAACACAATTTGCGTTGAGATTCTGTCGTAGCTTTTTCTTTGCCATGGAAAATCATGCTTTGAATTTGTATGCTTCATGTCACCTGTTCTATAATTTTAAATAATGATTGCACGTTTTTGGACTTGTAACTCACCATCGACCGTCCATTTCGATAGAGGATTAGTTTAATCATTAAAAAGGACTTATAGCGAATTTGGTTTTGAATTGGATAAAGTGTTTATACAGAATTAGTCTACTCAGCTGTTTATAGCTCATCGAATATTATAATCATAAAAAAGATATTTTAATTCGAATCCACATTAATGCTTAAAATCAACTAATCAACTAAAGCCGAAAGTGGATTTCAAGCATCATTGTTTCAATGACTCTTATGACAATGTACGATATTTCTCATCTGGGAAATACATATTTGAGATTCACTTCCTACTCCATGAGAAGCTTTAATTATTCATGCCCCAGCTTAGAAGATCATCATTAATCTTCATTATGGGAAGCATTTTTACTTCTCAAAGTTTGTTCGCTTTATCGATCAGTCCTGACGTCAAAGACACTATTGGATGCCCCGTGTTTTGCGGAGGCTGCTATAATCTGACATTCGACTTCTCCTATCGATTGAATCGACATTATAGATTTCATCGAGCGTTGTTGATTTATCCTATAGAGAAGTCGCTTTCTCTATGGAAAAGGATTTTTGGTTGTTGCATCGTTTCACAGTGTGAATTCCCGTAAGGTTTAGGTGAGGGTCGCATTGCTCCGCAATTACGAACTCCCACGCTTTGTCTCACTTAAGCGAGCTCCCACGCTTCGTTTCGCGATTACGGATTCCCGTGAACCATTCGGTTTAAGACCGCATCGCTCCGTGCCTACGAACTCCCATGCCTCATCTCGCTTAAATGAGCTCCCGTGCTTCATTTCGCGCTTATGGATTCCCACAACCTTTGGGTTTAAGGCTACATCGCTCTGCGCCTACAAATTCCCATGCTTCGTCTCGCTTAAGCGAGCTCCCGCACTTTGTTTCACACTTACGAATTCCTGTAAACCATTGGGTTTAAGGCTGCATCGCTCCACGCCTACAAACTCCCATGCTTTATCTCGCTTAAGCGATCTCTTGTGCTTCGTTTCGTGCTTACGGATTCCCGTAATCCATTGGGTTTAAGGCTGCATCGGTCCAAGCCTAGGAACTCCCATGCGTCGTCTCGCTAAAGCGAGCTCCCGCGCTTCATTTTGCGCTTACGGATTCCCACAAAACATTGGGTTTAAGGATGCATTGCTCCACGCCTATAACCTCCCACGCTTTGTCTCGCTTAAGTGAGCTCCCTCGCTTCGTTTCGTGCTTACGGATTCCCACAAACCATTGGGTTTTAAGGCTGCATCGCTCCATGCCTACGAACTCCCACTCTTCATCTCGCTTAAGCAAGCTACTGCGCTTCGATTCGCACTTGCGGATTTGCGCAACCTTTGGATTTAAGGCTGCATCGCTCCGTGCCTACGAACTCCCATGCTTCGTCTCGCTTAAGCGAGCTCCCGCGCTTCGTTTCGCGCTTACGGATTCCCACAAACCATTGGGTTTAATGTTGCATCACTCCGCGACTATGAACTTCCACGCTTCATCTTGCTTAAATGAGCTCCCGCGCTTCGTTTCGTGCTTACAGATTCCCCCAACCTTTAGGGGATGAGGCTTTGGATCCGTGACCGCTTGCTGCTTAATTTGTTGTTTGATTTGTTGGTACTTTCTCGATCTGCCATTGATGGTATTATCGGGGTTGTATTATTTGTTCAGAGCTTGAGGACGCAAATGCCTACGGAATGTCCTACAATGAGAAAATCGTCTTTTAGCAAATTTTCGTGTATATTTTGCAAGTCAGAGATTTAAACAAGCAGGTAACATTTCATTCGTAGTACTTTTGTTCTGTACAATGTACGTAAATCATTGTAGTCTTTCTACAAGAAAGTAAAACATAACAAAGAGTAAATTAATGCAAAGAGTGAAATAAAGGGAGTAGTGATCGCTTATTCTGAGCTGCAGATAGTAGATCATCATCAACGGTTGTCAGTTGATTATCAGCCTTGGAATAGCTTGAGCAGAAGCTATGTTGCTTGGACCGGCTTGGCCATTTGATGCCCCTTGCTCTTGGGGAGTTGTAGAAGGATTTACCCCTTGAGGATCCTTCACATATTGTTGCAGACGGTTCTTCCTAAGCAGCTCCTCGATCAATGACTTCAGATGCCTACATTTGTTGGTATTGTGGCCTAGCTGATTATGAAATTGGCAGAACCTCCCAGATTTGGTCAGATGGTCATTAATCTTTATTGGTCGAGGCTCCGAGTAATCTTCTGCATCCTTTGTGGCAAGGTAGATACTCTTTGGAGCGTTGCTCAGAGGAGTCAGCTCTGATGAATCAAGAAGACGGAACTTCTTATTGGCTTTGTTGTCGTTCCTTCATTTACTCACTTCTTCCCGTGAGTATTCTTCTGATCGGGTTGAATAGCTACACTTTTGGGAGATTCAAGGAGTTGGTTAACACCAATGATCTGAAGAGGTATAGGATTATCATCCACTCTCATGTACTCCTCTACTTTCTTCTAGAACTTGTCAAGCATAGTCAGTTCCTTCATCTTTATCCATCTTCCGAATTCGCTTTTTTTGTCTATAGCATCGAGTAAAGCCATGAGGACTATGCGTGGTTCCGGATTCCTTACTTCAGACAAGGCAATATTGAATCGACTGAGGAAGGCTTTGACAGTTTCCCCTGGCTTTTGCTTCATGGCTGAGAGCATTATAGTGTCCTTGGCTTTGGTAGAATACAAGCAGAACTGTTCCTTGAACTTTATGGTCAAGTCTGAGAATCGATCGATAGATTTAGGTGGTAGCTTTGTGAACCATAATGATGCAGGACCTTCTTAGTAGAGAGGAAAGTACGTGCATCTCATCTCATTAGTCACATTAGCCGCACTCATATGCCACTCGTATTTGAATTGGAAGTTGTTTGGATCAATAAGGTCGTTGCCAAAGGTTGGTGGATTGAACTTCTTTGGACATTTTGCCTCGAGGATTCTTTCGGTGAACGGAGTCCTATCAGGAGAGAAGTCCTATTCTCTTTCATCATCTTTGTTAGCTTGATTCTTTTTCATGACACTTTGTATCATATCCGAGATGTATCCTTCGGTGTTATGCGCTTTATGAAGCTATGCACTTTACCAAATGTTTGTCTAGGCATACTATCTTGGTTAGAGAGTTTTGGCCCTTTACTTTCTTGACGAGAGGTGCCCCCAAGACAGGATTAGTGACCTTTCAAGTATTCACTTTGGAATGGTTCCTAGCTTTTGACTTCAATTCTTTGATGTTAGCTTCATCCTTGTCACTTGCCCAATCATAATCGTCTTCCATATTGTCGTCGCGGTTATGATAGGAAGGGGGTGTTTTATCATTCCCTTCGAGATTAACATGGACTTTCGCAGGGGCTTGTTTAGGTTGAGCATTAAGGTTGGCGTCAAGTTTCTCCATCATAGCTTTAGTAGAAGCATATGTCCTTTGATTTACGTTGATGATGGCGACATTTAATTCATTTCTAGTCACACCGGCTCCGCTTATCGAGTTTTCGCCAATATCGAAATGGTTAGCAAGCGGTGTTTCTTCGTTAACAACATTATCAACATTTCCGATATCTTTACTTATGTCCTTCTTTAATTTAACCATGATTTCGGATAAGGCTTTGAATTTGGAAGGCAATTCATCGATTGGCCTAGATCTTAGATTTGCGGAATCTATGGTAGAAGTAGGGTTTTAAGATTGAGAGAAGTGCAAATGCGGCCACATGGTAAGCGCCAAATGTTGATCCAAAATTTGGAATTATCACCAATGGTCATCTTTCAAGCACTTCAACAAAAAGTATGTGGAGCCACAATCTCAAGCATAGAAAACATTAAAGTAAAACACAAGAGCATTTTTATAATGGTTAGATTCAGCAGGAATTTACATCCACTTTCATATAGGATTTCATTACCAATTTGTCAATTACAAGGTTTGATTCACTCATACAACAAGTTTTATTACTCTCTCACATGTAGATCTCACCTTAATCCACGAAAAGTGATGGAGAAATGGAATGACCAGCGAAGATAAGGTATGATCGGAGAAGAATTGGAAGGATTTCTTCAAGTGTTTGAACTTGGACGATCAATTTCCAAATCTTAGATCATTTGGATGGATTTGATGGAAGCCATGATCAATGAAAAAATCTTCACTTGATGATGATGGATGAGTGGTAGAATAGTTATTGAGAGATTTTAGCAGCACTTTGTGGCCATCAGATTCCTCTCCCCCTCAATGAAGAAGTGAGGGGGTATTTATAGGTGATTTTCGGACTGGGTGGCAGTTATGTAATTATGCCGAAAAAACACCATGACTAATGTTGCCATAACGCATCTCGCCATGACTCATGTCGCCATGACTCCTCTCGCCATGATTATTTTCTTAGGTCGGTCCCACTTTTTGTACAGTTAAGTGGCTTATATATGTCCAACGACATGGTGAATTAAGCGCCATGAATACTTCACATGATGGTTGAAAAAGCCAACGCCCTGGATAATATATAACTTGCGGCTTATCTCTTAAGTTAGAGATTGACATGAGCTTGAGTGCATATTATGGTTTGACATAGAGAAGCAGCATGAAGGCTCACATAACAGGAATTGAACAATATGTGACATATCCATCTGTCAATACGTGAGTAGACCTGCACATGCTTTACTATAGACACCGCCACATGCCATTTATATATCCATGTGCATTTAACTTGTATTTGTGTCTTTAGGCACCTTATTCTCAACGACATGGAATGTTTAGTATGTGAAAATCCCATGCATTTTCCCTCTTGTACACGTGTTCATCCTTGTATAGGATAAATTCACTACATGTAGCTTGTTTGAACATGATTTATTGCGAACGTCATGAAGGTTCACGTGACTTGAATAGTGCCTCTTTAACTTTCCAGCGACATCGTCTTATATTGTATGAATGGTACGACTTGGTTCCATTTCTTCACATGTAAGTTGCGACTTCATTTCATCTCCCTTGGTCATGACATGAATTCACGCAGCAAGTGTCAATGGGCCAACGACATGCTCTTTGCTTTATTTCTTGCGGCATGTCTTTTATATCATGCACAATCTGACCCCATCCACTTCTTTTGTCTACGTGGTATTTTCTTGATCATTATGAATATTAAATCATTAAAACAACTCGTTTGTTCCACCCTTCAAGTAGCCCACAATTTATACCTTTCATGGTAACATGGCACTCCTGGGAAGATTATGAATAACTCATATAATATTAATGTGTCAAATGCTCATCACTTTGCACACTAATATTTGCAGCACAAGTATACTGAGATGGATCTTTTGCGACATGAATATATTAATTGACGACTTATGTAGAAGCATTCCCTTTGAGTGCTGCCTCGTGTCCACCTCATTGACGACTGGATGAATTAAACACTAAACACGGCTTGGTTTATGTAAATGAGTTGAAATAACTTAAATTACTTTTTTGCAATGACATGGATTGTCTAAGCGATATGACTCTATACACTATGCTCCAAGATATAGAGTGGAGCTTGGACTGTCATAACGACATGAGATCGCATGCGACTTGGATTCCAAGTCGTTGCTTCCATTTGGTAGTCTCAATGCCACACATATTTTAAGTAGTATGAATGGTTTCATAATATGACACATGTGACATGGATGCTTCATGGCTTGAATTACACAGGAGACATGCTTTTGGCTCCTCATTACATTTTGATGCCATGGACCCAATGCTTCGGCTACATGCTTATCTTTACTTATATTACGGTTTTATTTACAACAGGCTATTTGTATACAACATGTCCATGTCATAAGTGTTTAACAGCTTGATTATCCTTCATGACTTGATGTATACGGTTTGGGTGAGCTAATGCTTTGAACCGTCTTGATTTAGA
Source organism: Allium sativum (assembly GCA_030737875.1). Classification (NCBI taxonomy): domain Eukaryota; kingdom Viridiplantae; phylum Streptophyta; class Magnoliopsida; order Asparagales; family Amaryllidaceae; genus Allium; species Allium sativum. The sequence continues at coordinate 632,926,686 of CM060920.1, forward strand.
GGCATGGAGGCTATCACGTAACTAGATCTAATCCATGTCGTGCTAACACTTCAAGCTATGTCGCATTTGTACCAAGTCGAGATGACAATTTTAAGCCGAATCATAAGAACTGTCACAACATGTTGCATTTGCACCGTGTTGATGACATGAATGCTAGCAGTATGTTTATTTAAACAACATGGTTTGGGCATCTCGCCTACGACATATATCAATGGTCTGGCATATACTCCATGTCGTATTTAACGTCTTAGAGTCATGTCGTGGAAACGACTTAGTCCGGCTCCAACGACATGAGTGGGTACGACATGAAACATGTCGCTTTGATGGCTTACCGCTTGGACCGTAACCAGCTCATAACCCTTTGTCGTTAATTCTTCGAACCATGTTATAATAGCGGTGATAACATTTGCCCCTTGAAACTTGTATTTCTTGTTTGTGAGAAATGCAGACTTCGAAATGAACACAATTTGCGTTGAGATTCTGTCATAGCTTTTTCTTTGCCATGGAAAATCATGCTTTGAATTTGTATGCTTCATGTCACCTGTTCTATAATTTTAAATAATGATTGCACGTTTTTGGGCTTATACCTCACCATCGACCATCCATTTCGATAGAGGATTGGTTTAATCATTAAAAAGGACTTATAGCGAATTTGGTTTTGAATTGGATAAAGTGTTTATACGGAATTAGTCTACTCAATGTTTATAGACCTCTCATGGCACATAGACCTCTCACATTAACCAGATTTACTTGTTGACATTGGATACGCCAATCGGTTCCGGCAGACTTCTATTACAAGTAACGGTTAACCTCCTGTCTTTGTGTCATTAATGTTAATTAAGCCATTAACTCAGACATATACAAACATAAAAATTCTTATAGGGACATTCAAATATATTCCTAATTTAATCATACTTATTACACACTAAATACGTATTAATATTACGTTGATTACGTTATGTATATTATATATATAAGATATAAATTAGGAGAACGGGATTATCATCATTACCAAAATTTTGAAATTTCAATCCCTATCCATTTTTAAAGGTGTACAAGTCATTCCCATATTTCTCAACCATGACATGAATGTACATATTAACGTATAGCGATCAATTAGGAAAAAGAATTACAATGGCATACAAACTTGCAAACCAGGTTTTGACTTGACTATTGCAACAATAAAAGATAAACATGACATCAAATATACATATATGTTTAAAATTCCTATTTTGAATAGATTCATTTTCTTATGTTTGCTTATACGCCAAAACTTAATATATATATATATATATATATATATATATTGTAAATAATACGTTCAAAATCTTTGTTTAGAAAATTAGAGATTTAAACCAATTAGATTTCTATCAAATCTTAACCTTTTACCCCAAAATAAAACATATGAATTTACATGGAAATAAAACAAAAGGAATCCAAACATTATAGAAAAATAAAGAATCATAATTTTCTTTTATTATTACAATAACCCAAAACCACAAATACAAGTAGATTGGTCATTTCTATGAATAATAAAATAAATGGACGATTTAACGGGTTTAATCATGTTTTCTTTCCATATATCCAAAATCCACCAGGCACAATAATCCAAATATATTACTATCAAATTGCATAAAATAGTAACTCAGATGCATTCCACTCACAGGGTTATTAGGAAGAGTAATAACAAGATTGAATAGAACAAAATTTGGATTTGGCCTTCAAGGGCGAATGTATGCTCCAATCATTTTAAATATATATATATATATATATATATATATATATGTATGTATGTATATATATACATACATACAAATCAACGTTAGAGTCTTATAAATACATATGAATCTAAACTTCAGATTGATCCTAAATCTATGTTAGAATAAGATAGAGAAGATATAATAGATTTAGAGAGATAGAAGAAAACTAAATTCTTTAAACTTTCTAGAATTAGAGACAAAAAAGGCATCATGGAGGCACTAAGAGAAATGGTTGTGGGGGTTATAATGAGGGTTTAAGGGTCTATTTTAATTAACTTTGGGTGTATGTGCCGTTAGATTAGTTTGATTGAATCTAAGCAGTCCATTTGATATAAATTATAAGTAAGTCTTTATATAAAAGAACCCTCACTGGGTATTGTTAGATCTTTTGTCAATACACAATTGTATTACAAATAGACGGTAACAAAATCTAATTTACTAAATTATGCAACAATTTTCATGTCAAACTGTGTTTACATCAATGACAGAAAGCGTGATCGATTGTGCACTGGAATGGAGTGGTATAGATCCATCTCCTACATATTACAAGAAGAATATTTCAGTAACGTCCGAGTCCAGAAATGATTATGTTTCCTTGAAACAATACTTTCATCTTATGCACTAATTGGCGTAATAGAAATTTGTTTCCCAGGATAAAATGGACCAATCCCGTAGCGTAGTGCCAACGAACAGAGCTCTGACGAACTGAAGTAGATTACAGAAACTAAATTAGAGGATTACTTTGAAGAAGAAGTGCGACCAGATTAATAAGTGAAGTCTGTCTCGCTTTGGGAAATGTATTTATAGGCTAGAGGAGGTGCCTACTTAGGCTTTAATAACCGCTGGAATTGGAAAGGTTGCAACCCTTTAACCATGCAGTCATTAATGTGTGTGCGCTCAGAATTCAAATGGTTGTACCCATTCAGCTGAACAGACAAGCCTTTCAAATTTTGGATTGAACGGACATGCCTTTCAAATTCTGAGGGAAAAAGATTCTCATTTCATCGCACTGGACCAATCAGCAACCGTCGGCCTTATTCGATCAAGAGACCCCAAGATCCCAAAGGCCCATGGTCTAATCTTTATATATTGTGTCATGGCCTAGCCCACATTCCTCTATAATCCCTCTTCCTTTTATTTTGTATAATCCTGCTGGCTTCTAATATATTAGGAGAAGTGTTCATATTTTGATGATGTGGGACTATATGTTGATATCTCTTCTTCTTCCCAAATTCCTCTTTCTCTTAGTCATTCATTTCCAACAAACCCCATATGAATGAGCAATCGATCTTATTTTCATGAACCAATTATCGCATCAGTTAAAGTAGCACATATGCCTTGAATTTCTAGTGATTACATATTTGAATCACATGAGAATCAGTAAGTATAAACTGTCCTTGAACTATAAGCCTTTTGTGTAATTCCAAAGTAGATAACGCATGATAAATTTTTCTTACAACCCTTCGTTCTTTGTATTTGTTTTTTCCTAAAACACCTGACTGGTCTCATAAGTGCTAAGAGAATTTAGTCACATAATTCACTTTGAAGCGGCGCCTTCGCACTTACGTACGTGATTTTGTAAAGGGTATTCTCTAATTCGTCAAATACAAACATCATTAAAAGTATTAATAGCTATCCATATTAAACATATAATTCATTGACTTATCATAGGAATGGTCTGAGTATAATAGTGCCATCAAGTTTCTCTAAAACTTCATTGTCCCTTTGAACCTAGATCTTGGGATCTTCAGTCAACTAGGTGGGGTTTCCATTTTGGAAAAGTGTTTAGTCCATAGGCCTTAGCCTCATTCCCATCGATATGGTTTGAACTCTCTCTAAGCAAGCCTGTTGTAAGTGGATCTGCTAAGTTATCTTTAGGTCGAATATAATCTATTGTGATAACCCCGTTAGAAAGAAGTTGTCTTATCATTTTATGTCTACGATGAATATGCCTAGATTTACCATTGTATAGTGTACTATTAGCTCTTCCAATAGCAGATTGACTATCACAATGTATACATATTGGAGGCATAGGTTTGCTCTAATTAGGAATGTTTTCCAAGAAGCTTCGAATCCATTCTTCTTCCTCTACAGTCTTATTTAGTGCAATAAGCTCTGATTCCATCGTAGATCTAGCGATATAAGTCTGTTTGGATAATTTCCATGAATTTTCCCCATTTCCTAATGTGAATACGTATCTACTTGTAGATTTTGTATCATGTGAACCAATGTTCCAATTTGCGTCACTGTATTCTTCCACTATTGAAGGATAGTTTGTGTAGTATAGACCATAGCTCTGCTATGCTTTAGATATCCTAGAACTCTGATTATCGCTTTCCAATGATGCTTACCAGGATTGCTGGTAAATCTACTTAGTTTTCTTACATCATATGTGATATCAGGCCTACTACAGTTCATAGCATACATGATACTTCCTAGTATACGAGAATATTCCAATTAGTAGATACCATCACCAGTGTTCTTTACTGAATTTCGGTTCACATTTATAGGTGATTTTGCAATAGTTACATTATATTGCTTGAATTTTCTGTATTTTTGTGATGTAATGCGATTGGGATAATGCATATCCCTTTGGTGTTCTCAGAATTTTTACACCCAATAACACATCAGCCAATCCTAGGTCTTTCATATCAAATTTAGAGAACAACATATCCTTTGTAGATGTTGTTCTGGCCTTGTTATTGCTTACCATCAACATGTTATCAACGTAGAGACAAACATTGACATATCCAATAATTGTGTGTTTTATGTACACACATTTATCTGATTCATTTATCGTGAATCCATTTGATAACGTAGTATTATCAAACTTCTCATACCACTGTTTTGGAGCTTGCTTAAGGCCATAAAATGATTTTACAAGTTTGCAAACCTTATTCTCATTTTCTGAGCTTAGAAATCCTTCAGGTTGTTTCATATAGATTTCCTCCTCTAGTACACCATTCAAGAATGCAGTTCTAACATCCATTTGATGTATTTCTAAGTCATGTATGGATGCAATTGCAATGAGCATTCTAATTGATGTTATCCTCATTATAGTGAATATGTACCGAAATAGTCTAGGTGTTCCTTTTGTCTAAATCCTTGGTCTACCAGACGAGCTTTGTACTTGTCTATTAAACCATTAGGTTTCAATTTCTTTTTAAATATCCACTTATTACCTAAGGTCTTACATCCTTGAGGTAAATCAACTAATTCGCATGTATGGTTGGACATAATGGATTAAGTCTCATTGTTAATATCCTCTTTCCAATAAAGGACATAGCTGGAAGACATAGCTTGTTTGTATGTCAATGAACCATCTTCTAACATAAATGTATATAAGCCCGATACAAATGCTTTTAAGGTCCTTGGCCTTTTAATTTTTCTTGGTTCCTCCATATGTTGCTCAGCACTACTTTGTTTAGTGTTATTTTGTTCAACAACCTCAAGAGAATAAGGGACTTCATCTTCCCTTGGTCTCTTAGGTGTATGATTTTACCATGTTTCAAGGGAAATATATGTTCGAAAAATCTAGCATTCTCGATTCAATGACGGTATTTTCATGAATATCGTCAATTTAAGATTTGTATACCAAAAGCTGATATGCGACACTAATTTGTGTATATCCAATGAATACATAGTGAACTGTTTTTGGTCCAATTTTGACCTTCTTTGGTTTTGGTACCTCTACTTTGGCAAGATACCCCTACACTTTTAGGTATTTGTAGGACGGTTGTCTGTTTTTACAAAGCTCATGAGGAGATATACATGACTGTATCTAGTACACTCATCAATGAATGTAATAAAATACCTTTTTCCACTACTAGTTTGATAAATTTTCAAATTTCATACATTAGTATGTATTAAGTCTAGAGGTTCAGTCTCTCATTCAACATGATGAAACAAGGTTCTTGTCAATTTTTCTTCTGCACAAACTTGTCATGTATAGTTGGAATCTATTGCATTTTGGTATAAATTCTAGGTTAATCAATTTTCGTAATGTATCAAAGTTTACATTTCCTAATCTAGAATGTTGTATGTTAGAAGATTCAACAATATAAGCAGAAGATTCGCTTTTATTCATATCAGTGGGTGGTACAACAGTGGTTACATTTGCTTTAAACAAACCATCACATACATATCCTCTTCCAACATACACTCCATTCTTGGAAAGAACAAATTTATCATCTTCAAAGGTCAGTTTGAAGCCATGCTTGCTTAGTAACTATCCTGAAATCAGATTCTTGCGAATTTCTAGAACATGGAGAGCATCATTTAAAGTCCGTTCCTTTTCAAAAGTCAGTTTCAACAAAACTTTGCCTTCAACCTTTGAAGTAGAGGAATTGCCATAAAAAGTTTTTCATCATCGGTTGCAGTATTATAGGTTGTAAACATCCACTTGTTAGCACATATGTGTCTACTGGCTCCAGTGTCTTCAAACCATTCCTTCGACTTACCAGAAAGGTTGCTTTCTGATATTACTGCACATAAATCAAGATCATAAACGCCTTTCAAAACAGCAGTCGTATTTTCTTTTGACTTCTTCATTTTATGTGTGTGACATTTGGTTGTATTGTGCCCCTTCTTTCCTTAGTTTTGGCACGAACCCAAAATTTTCTTTGACTTCTTAGGTTCATTCTCCCGTTTTCTCTTGTTCGTCTTGTTTGACTCAACTACATTTGCTTTGGCAGCAATATTCTGAGAAATCTTTTTCTCAGAATTTCTGTTATCTTCCTCAATGCGCAGCCGAACTATGAGCTCTTCCATTTTCTTCCTTACGCTTGTGTTTAAGGTAATTCTTGAAGTCCTTCCAAGAAGGAGGCAATTTCTCAATAGTTATGGCAACTTGAAAAGTCTTGCTAAGAGTCATTTTTTCATCTTCTAGTTGACAGATGATAAGTTGCAGTTCCTCAGTTCGACTGATCACCGTCTTTGAGTCAACCATTTTGAACTCAAGAAATTTTCCAACAATGAGTTTCTTCATGTTTACATCTTCATTTTTGTACTTATTTTCTAGATCCAACCAGAGTTGTTTGGACGTTATAATGGTATAATAGACATTGTAAAGGCTATCATCCAGACCATTAAAAACATAATTTTGCACATGAAATCTGAGTTTTTCCATATGTTAAGAGCCTCTACTTTGTTAGAATCAGGTTCGAATTCGGCTACCACAGGGGTATCTTCAGTCAGAAACTTGGCAAAGCTCCGTGTTGTTAAATACGACAACATTTTCTGTTGCTAATGCTTGAAATAAATTCCGTTGAATTTCTCTGGCTTTTCTCTATGGGATAGAGACATTGTTGGAAGCACAAGCACTGGCAGAGCATTTGTCAACATCTGAATCGGTATAGAAACACTGTTGTTGTTCTGCATCATCTGCAACAAATATTGTTTCAAGATTGTTAGATCTTTTGTCAAAACACAATTGTATTACAAATAGTCGAAAACAAAATATATGTTCCTCAATTATGAAACAATTATCACGTCAAACTGTGTTAATAGCAACGATAGAAAGCCTGACTGATTATGCACTTGATTGGAGTGGTACAGAACCGTCTCCTATAGACTATAAGAAGAATATTTCAGTGATGTCCAAGTCCAGAAATGATTATGTTTCCTTGAAACAATATTATCGTCGTATGCATTAATTGACATAACAAAAATTTGTTTCCTAGGATGAAACGGACCAACCCCGCAGAGTAGTACCAGCAAACGAAGCTCTGATGAACTGAAGTAGAATACACAAACTAGATCAGAGGATTACTTTGAAGAAGATGAAGCGCGAGCCGATTAAAAAGTGAAGTCTGTCTCGTTTTGGTCAACGTATTTATTGGTTGGAGGAGGTGCCTGTTTGGGCATTAGTAACCGTTGGAATCGGAAAGGTTGCGACCCTTTAAATACGCAGTCATTAATTTGAATGCGTTCAGAATTCAGATAGTTTTACCCATTCAGCTGAGTTGACAAGCCTTTCAAAATCTTGACTGAACGGGTATTCTGTTGACACGTCTATTAGGGCGGTCGGCTTGGATGATGGACACCCCTTATAGAGGAGCGGTCGAACTGCCTTTTGAGGTCGAGCCCAGAGAAATTTCCTCTAAAAAATTACTTTTTGATCGTTCGTTAATTAATTCAGTTTATTTCTAGCTTTGATTATATTATTCTTATCCCCTACTTTGTGTGAATATATACACATAAGTTTGAAATAAAAAGTAATATTCTTTTCATGTTTATCTTATTTAATATATTCCCAGCTTGTGTGTGTATATATATATATATCTATTTCAAATTCAAACTTTGTATGCTAATATATACATATGACTTAGTTAATAATTTTTGCATACGGACTCTGGTTTCTGAAAATATGAAAATGGATCAAAACCTCATCACGAACGTAACTACAATACTTTCGTGGCCAAATTCCCAACTGTTCAAAAATCCAATTTCATCCTATTAATAAATTATTAATTATTATTGTTTACTTTAAAGTAAATTAACTTATGTCCATATTAAGAATATTTTACAAAGTGCTACATTCTCCCCCTTATTAGAGATTTCATCCTGAAATCTTTTGAAGGGGCGAAGAACACAACTAGCTAACCATGTTGTACACCCATGTTATTTTGAAAACACTCATAAACGTCCGTACTCATAGTGATTATGAATTGCAGACTTGCTAATAATGAGCTTAGTCCTAGCATGTAAGAAGTGATGTATGCAAAACACCATAACATACATTTAATCTATATGGGTGCATAGTGCATTTGTGTTACATCTATATCCTACCATCCAATCTAGAAACCACGATGTAACCAAAAATGATAAATTAAGGGAAAATAGTTACCCAAGAAATTCTCTGGATGAGTAAGTCTAATCTTCTCCTTAGTTTCTCGTGTTCTCTCCGCAGGGTTATCTCCCAATGAACATGGACTAGTCGAATAGATTTGTTGTGGAGTTGTTCGATTCCATGCTCCATAATCTTTACGGTGGCATGGGGCACCCTAGACTCCATCTCAAGGTTTCCTATGTACCCAATATCATCAAGCTTGAGTCCGTCGTTTGAATTATGAATGCATTTGCGAAGATGAAAAACATGTAAAACATTGTGGACTCTCGACAAACGATCTTGGAGATCCACTCGGTAAGGCATCTTCCCAATCCTATCCAAAATCCAAAAAAGGTTCAATAAACCTGGGAGATAACTTCCTAATCTTCCTAAACCGAACTGTATTCTTGAAAGGAGAAACCTTGATAAATACTGAATCTATAACGTCAAATTCTAGCTTTTTCCTTCTCCTATCTGCATATGACTTTGCCAGTCTTGGGCAGCCTTCATTCTCTACCGAATCAAAGCGATGATCTCCGTCGACTCATGGATGAGGTCTTCTGCAAGTAAAACCTTATCGGTAGTTTCCCACCAAAAAGTTGGCGATTTGCATAGCCGCTCATAAAATCTTTTTAAGGAACCATACTTATCGTTGCTCTATAACTATTACTGTATGAAAACTCAACCAATGCTAATTGCTGCTCCTATGCTCCTCTAAAGTCGAATATGCAAGCTATGATGTGACGATCTCAAAACCCGTACGATGGTTTAAGGATAATCATTGGAATTTGACTCATTAATCATCATTAACAGAGTACAGACAATAGCATAAACGATAGATAGAATAATTTTACATAAATATGACAGCGAAATCATAACATGTAACAACTTCATAGTAGCACAGTGTAGGATATAACTTAGTGCATAAGGAGGGAATGATCAGTCAACATCGCCATAAGCGGAATATATACATACAGTGAGACATAATAAAGGTATCAGTCTACATCGCCTGAGGCGGTACATATACATAAGATAATACATGCTGGAAGTAAACCAGTCTATATTTCCATAGGCGGAATCATATACATAAGATAAGGAAAGCGGAAAGACAATAGCCAAAATACAAGTAAATCTAATCCTCTCCATCAAGCCAAAAGCGCACTCCATGCTACAGTGCTAATTCAAAATAACCTGTCATCTGTCAACTAGGCTGCCCATGTGAAAATAAGGGCACCCGAGTTTGCAAAGTGAAACAAACAACGAGTCAGTCGTGGGACTGGTATGAGAAATCTATTTAACTGGTTAAACAACAGTAATAAGGCAAATCATAGGACCATGCCACTTTCGCGGAACGGGTTTGCTCCAGTGGTTGCTAGTGCATTTAAAACAAAGTAAATTTTTTAAACAACGCAATGCTTTTAAAAAGAATGAAGCCGTTATAAGACTCAAGTCCCATTACACAATGCAACGCAAACCGGAGGATAGAGTTTTACCTTATAACGGACAAAATATGCTTAATACGTGCAAAGCAAAATCACTTGATATTATTACTAGTGCATATATGTTTCAAAAATGAATATCATCATAAATATCAATCATAGGCGGCATAGCTACGATCTACTATGTCGCCATACTAGTTCTACAATCAAATCCGTTATTTCGTATTGGAAATTGGGATTCCATCAGGAGTCGAAGGGACTAGCTCCTCTCCGCTTCGTGACACTCTAGCAAATGCCTCAGGACTACACACTCTGGGTAACCCTTGGAATCGGCTGGGCCGGCCCTCTCTTATGTTTGAGGATTGGCAATTCCTGAACACATGTTTCCCGGTCCTTACAGACCTATAATCGAGGCGCCTCACATTCCAACAACCACAAAGATGAAAGTAATATAAATGTCATCCAGCTTAAGCACTGACACCATCATAACTAGAAAGAAACGTCGTGTTCTCCCAGCGGTCCTTATCCCATTTTTGACTCATACCGAGGTGTGAGGCTCGCGAATCCACACTATACACAAAGCCAGGCCACGTAGGTCGTGCTTTGATCATCGACCACAAGACTTTGCTTTGAAACATAAGCCTTGATCACTGCATCTTGGCATGCCACACAGGCAATCCACCCCATACGACTTATTTCTATCGATATATAACCTCTGAGCTCGTACGTCTCAGAGAAGGGCATTAATCAAGAGAATAAATTCTCTGCCGCCAAACAGTTATATATTTAACAGAGATCAATCAGTACAGAACAAAATACAATGTCAGACACACAGTCCATTTACAAGTTCGTTCTGGGGCTGAACGAAACCGGAGGCATCATATTCCTCGCATATCCGTACAACCAACACATACGTCCAGACGGCTACTACTTCTGTCCCTTTAAGGTAGCTACTCAAATCAGGAACCTCAGCAGCGCCCATCCATCCGATTCAAAGATCGTCGTTCTTGAACCGTCTTCGAATTTTCGACTTTGAATCGTTCGATCAATTATTTGAAATGAGGGTTAGCTCGGCCTTTTCAAATAATTCACGTATATTTAGAATTCAAATTAATTCTTTCCATGGTTAATTATTCGACATTCACATTCCAGTTCTTTAGTATAATTTTCATGTCAAACACATTCAACCATCAAATATCAAGCAAACCAAGTAAAATTGGTTTATTTCCATTCCATGTCGCTTATAATATTTTACAGCGATTTTTCGCCATTTTTATTTATTTAAAAATGGCCATATTTAATTAAATGACGTTTCAGGTCGTGCCGTGGCACTGGCGCTGTTTCTCCCCAAATTTGTTTTACACATATCGGGAAATCTAACAGTTGGATTTCTACAAAGGTTATATCGCTGGGAAGATATTCCCAAAGCAACCCAAAGGTTCCAGTTTCGTGAAAATCCGACGGTCGGATCTTTCGGTATAGTCGTTTGAAGTTACGATTTCAAAACGCGAACTGCACGTCATTATTCGATTTAATTTAATTAGATTTTTATATATATAAATATAATTCATTCGATGATTTCAATATCGTTTTCACTTCAAATATTTCACTAACGCCTTTATATTTCGAAAAATTTCGCCATAACCTCCTTTGTTCGGGAAGGGGTTTAAAAATTTATTATGCCGTATTAGGTACCCAATAAATCCTAATAAGCATACACATATTTATAGTGATATATTCCGATGTCCACAGGGGTGTGTGTATAGATCATAACTCTAAAGAATAAATTCTCGTCACCCTATAAATGGTTTTTGTTCCTTAATGACCAGAGAGACGTGTTTATTGTTATCTCCAGACCCATGTGGGGTTTTTATTAATCTAGCAATTTACTGTTACAATTTATATAGTTCAAATCAGTCACCAATTCAACCTGTAATATATAGTCATCGCTATTCAAGCCTCTTGCTCATATGGTAAATCTTCAACCTCGTCACACAAGCTCCAAATGCTTATGTGATATATGATGAAGTATGCCTATCATCAAAAAGTATGCCATGTAGTGTATTTCAAAATTAATTGTTACAATCGTATGGCGATGTTTATTATTACACACAGAATAACCAGCACTCCGCATCCAATGGCATTCACCGGAGTTGATATAAAAATAAAATTGCGCAACCAACTCATTAAGGTTTACCTATTTGTCGGGCACGCAAATAAATTCTTTACTCAACAACTATTCCATTTTCTCTGTTCAACACATGTATATATATATATATATGCAGAACAAAGCTAATAATAATATTTCTAGCGAACAAATATTTATTTCAACACACTGTTATTTTAACACTTATACATAGGATAAAATGATATTTTTGACGAATAAAAATATATTTCAACTCTTGACTATTTTATTTAGATCCTAACCATGTTAAAAATAATATTTATAACCCCCAAACATTTATTTCAACATGTGTGTATTTTTAACGAGGCGTATACATGATAAAAGTAATATTTTTATCATCAGAAATATTTATTCAACACGTGAATGTTTTTAGCATTTCATATTCACAAAAAAAATGTAAATTTTATTGTTAAATCAATTTATTTAAAACATGAATACATTCAACACATGAATTTCTATTCAATGAATGAATTTCTATTTAACACATGAATGTTCTATATAGTTTGTATATATAATAAAAATGTGATTTTTATTGTTAAAGCTATTTATTTAAAACATGAATACCATTCAACACATGAATTTCTATTCAACGAATGAATTTCTATTCGACATATGAATGTTTTCTATAGTTCGTATATATAATAAAAATGAGATTTTTATTGTTAAAGCTATTTATTTAAAATATGAATACCATTCAACACATGAATTTCGATTCAACGAATGAATATCTATTCAACACATGAATGTTTTCTATAGTTCGTATATATAATAAAAATGTGATTTTTATTGTTAAAGCTATTTATTTAAAACACGAATACCATTCAACACATGAATTTCTATTCAACACATGAATGCGGTTTCAACATATAAGAATAATTTCAAAAAATGAAAATAATTCTAACACATGAATATTTCAGAAAATTTTGACAGCATAACGGCAGGGTAGTTAGAACCGGCACCGTCCCGATGTACGGCTCCTCACTCTACCTTAAAACCTCACGGTTTTTGACAATGGGGATTTCATGCATCTAGTTCGCATGCAGGAGGCATGTTTTATTTTCATTTCCACAATCCTATTCTAATTTGTTTCAACCACAAGAGGGTATTTTTCAACCACAAAGGTATTTTTCAACCACAATCCAACAATATCAACTGCAAACAATTATTTTCAACCATTCATCATACCACATATTTTCACACCAATCACAAGCAATAAATATCGTCCATAGTTTGTGGACGAGGGGAGTATATATATATATATATATGTGTGTGTGTGTGTGTGTGTGTGTGTGTGTGTGTGTGTGTGTGTGTGTAGATATTTTTCACTTCCATTTCAACACCATTCAAAGCATATATGTTTCATACAACGGTTGTATAATTTATACATCGCTCATATAACTTATACAACACATGTACATGAGGTACACAATGTGTATATAATTTACACTTCGCTTATATAACTTATACAACACGATTTCATTCACATTTGAATTTAGAATTCTCATATTGGTTTTTGAGATGCTAAAAATCGTAGCTAGCTCAAAAAAAATCCGCGGTCTCTTCTAGATGGTAGAGAGCCTCATTGCGGTCACGATGATTCCTGTTTCATCGAATTTCGTCAACACACGATAAAGATATGATTTTTCAAAGTTTGCAACACTTAAAATTGTTATTTTCAATTTAGAAAATTCAAGCCGTTTACCTCGTTTAATCCTTCGAAATTAGGTCTTTGATTTTCGATCCAATGGGGTAGCGGTTGGACGATCAGACTTCGCCACACCGTAGAGCTTGGAACCAGCTTCCCGGCGCTGGTACTCACCTTCAGTTCGACGGGGCTATGGTGGCAGAATCACGGTCGACGCGAGTTGCCTTTGGGGCTTTGGATCTCGCTGAACATTGTGAGGTGGAGGGCGAGGCGGGTATAGATGTGGAGCTAGGAAGAAGATCTACAAAAAGTTGCACTAGAGGGGGGTTTGATTCTTCTTGGATTGATCAGAAAATGGGTGGGAAGATCGGAGCTTTTTCCGTCGTTCGAACTGAGTGGCGGCGCAAGTTTTTAGAGCGACGAGGGTTTGAGGGAGAAAGCTCCTGATTGGCCAGCCTTTATATTTTAATATTTAATTTATTTTAAATTTGAAAATACCAGTTTCTCCATACGAACTCCTTTTCAAACCCAATAACTATCGCCCCTAGCTAAATACCCCATCCCGGACACAATGGGATATGTTTCGTAGGCCAATTCGACTGTTACAGTCAGTTATTTTTCAAATTAAAGAATAAAACATCCAATATTCAATTTGAATGTACATTTCAATTTTCCACGGCCACAAACTGATTCGAAAAATTCCAGAAAATATATCTGGCTATGTTTTGACGATACGGTCCCAACAAAACTAGTTTCGTCGAATTCTGAAACCGTCTGAAAAATGGCCATTTTCTGGTCGATTCTATTTAACAAAAATTGACTAATCACATTTTCTTTTGCCACGCTGACATACTAGCTTCAAAAATTATGAAATTTGAAACCTAGCAATAGTTTGACATCCTGGATCCAACAAAAGTGGTTTCGTCGAATTCTGAGGTCGTTTGCAAAATGTCTATTTTCAAGGGCTATACATTCTCTATAGCGACCTTTTTGAAAATTCATTTGGCCATAACTTTTGATTTCCGCTATGAAAATTCGATTTTTCAGATTCGTTAGAAAGGTATTCATAAACATATTTTAATATTTTTGGTTTCACTAAAATCCGTTATATTTTACACCCGGTACAGTCAATCAAAGTTTGAATTCAAATTTTCAATCTGCCACACTATCTTCAATTCAGTATTTCGTTGAAATATTCTATTTCAATTGTTTAAATTCTTTTAAAATAACGAATTTAAAAATTTTTAATTGACTCGTATTTTCTGGGTTGTTACATATGAGTTGATCCTCCAAAACTCTATTAAATCTCTCCGCTAGTCATCTGTCCGTGGATGATAGGCCGTGTTTAAACATAGGTCCATTCCCACTGCTTCTTGGAGATTCTTCCAAAATTCACTACTAAATAGTGGGTCTCGGACACTAATTATGGTAGTTGGAATCGTATATAGCTTAACAATCTCCCTAACATACAACTAGGCTAACAAGGTAGCGATCCTATTTTTCTTAACGAGAACAAAATGGGCACTCTTCGTTAAACAATCCACTATCAACCAAATGATTTTATTCCCTTTATTACTCCTAGGAAAACCATCAATGAAATCTATAGAAATGTGTTCCCATTTCCAAGTAGGCATTTCCAAGGGTAATAAAAGTCCTCCAGGTTTCCCTTGTTCCGCTTTTACTCTTTGACAAGCCAAACATTTAGAAACAAACTATGCTACTTCTCTCTTCATTCCTTCCCAATAGAAACTTCTCTTCATGTCCCTAAACTTTTACCACTTCTAGGGTTAATGGTCTTCCTTGACTTATTGCACACTTCCAAAATTTCCTTTTTAAGTTCCAGGCTCCTTGGGATACAAATCCGGCGATAACTCCTAAAGCTACCACTACCATCAATGTAATATCTATCAGAACATGGGAAATATTCTCCAATCCAAACTTTTTCCTTTAATGCCCTTAACTCATCATCATAGTCTTGTTCATCGTTGATCCTTTAAAGAAACCCTTGAGCTGCCTCATACAATGGTTGCAAACTAAAACTATAGAGAAACTCTAACTGCCTTCACTTAGTAAGCGCACTAAGGACATTATGCTTTTGACTCAAAGTGTCGACTACAACATTATCCTTTCCAAGGGTATACAGAAGGCGAAATCAAACGATGCCAGATATTCCATTCATCTCTGTTGTCAAAGGTTCAGATCTTTCTAAGGAAACAAACACCCAATGGACTTGCGATTAGTGAATAACTCGAACTTATCTCCAACAAGATAACGCCTCTATATATTGAGAGCGAAAACTACTACTTCTAACTCCAAATCATGAACGAGGTATATTTTCCCGTGATCCTTGAGTTGTCTACTTGCGTATGCAACTATCCTACCCTCTTGCATGAGTACCGCTTCCAAACCAGTCCCACATGCATTCATAAAAATAGTAAACATCTTGGCTCTGTCCAGGATAATCATAGTAGGTGCACTTATGAGAGATCCTTTCAATCTCTTATAGGCAATTCCATACTTCTTAGTCCACACAAACTTATGATCTTCTTCGTTAGTTGGGTTAGAGGGGATGCAATCTTCGCGAAGTCCTTAATAAATTTCCAATAATAGCCTGCTAAACCAAGGAAGATCCTAACCTCAGTTGCATTGCGAGGTATCTTCCACTCTTGGACAGCTTCTACCTTACCAGGGTCTACTGCTAATCATTTTTCCGAAACAATATGTCCTAGAAACTTTACTTCTTTTCCCCAAAATTGGCATTTCGAGAATTAAACTTTAAGTTGGTTCTCCCTTAGAGTTCCTAGCATCCTTCTAAAGTGTTCTTCATGTTTCTTATGGTCGTTGGAAAAGATAAGGATGTCATCTATAAATACTACCATGATCTTATTGAGTATGCCCTAGAAATACCCTACTCATAAGGTCTACAAAGAAAGATGGGGAAGTCATTAGCCCAAAAGGCATAACCTCTCACTCGAATAGTCCATCTGGCACCCTAAACGTTGTCTTGGGCTTACCCTCAGCTGAAATCCTTAATTGATAAAATCCAATAGCCAGGTCTAACTATCAAAATAAATAACCATCATCCATAGAAAATTAAAATGGATTCATTGGTTCAGTACACGTCATCACTCGGCCTCTTTATTTAACTGTTGTTAATTAAAGTTCTAAATCTTCCAACATTTGGAATACCGCTTTTTCAATTCTTATTTCCAAATCAATTTTCCTTCATGGAAATATTAATTTAATTCCCTCAACTACCTCGTTCCTAAATGAATATCATTCTTGGATAATCATGAAGTTGTTCCAGTTGGGGTATTTTATTTACCTCTCAGACCTTGAGTCGACAACATTCTTATCTTCGGAATGGATATAAGTTTATTAACGAATCCCAAATTCCAGTAATTAACCCAAGGTTCCATGTACTATAGAATTCTTTTCCATAACTACATACCCTAGTTTTGTTTTAAATAAACTCCATTTCATGTCATAAATAGTTATCTTTAGATCATATCGTTATATCTTCACTTTTGTAATCAAAATCAATATATTTAAGTTTTCGTTCGATTTCAACTTATAATAAATCTTGTTTAAAACTTTCCTATTTATAGAATTCCTTTCAGAAAATAAATTCAAATTCTAACTCATATAAATATGAGTAAAACTTATCGATAGTTATTTTTAATTATAAACAAGGTCTTAAGACCACCTTCGACTCTATTAATTGAGTTCCGGTTACCAGGTCATTTCCTTGATTCAGTTAAAAATAATTAACCTCAACTCATTTACATTAAAAAAATTACTTCATCATTAGCTATTAATAGAATAGTTAATCTTTCTTTAAAGGTTATTTTAAAATAATATTTAATAATCCAATAATTGTTTATATGAAACTATTAATTCAATCTTTAAACCTTCGGTTTATTTCTGCTTATTTGCTTATAAAACTTATTAACATAAGACCTTGCTTTATACACTTGGTTTACAATTACCAGATAAAAAAATTATTCATTTCCTTTAATAAACTTTTGTTTAAAAATAATCTATATAAAATAGATTTCAAAACTTATCTTTAGTTGTAAAAAAAAATTATAACTTCCTTTCTATCGATTTACTCAATAGTAAATCTATATTTATAAAACGATTCATTCTTAGGCCATCTCCGGATAATCGCTCAACCGATATCATCTATTGGTTAATATCAAACAACTGTTGAATTTGGATTCAACAATCAACAATCAATCGAATTGATTAAACAATTCATATAGTATTAAGGTAAAAAACGTATTTTGAGGAATCAGGTTGGATTCTCCCAACCTGTCCTTCCCTGCATCAAAATGTGTTGCCTTGATTTCAATACAGCAATATATTTATTATTATTCATCATGGCGAACAGAAATAACAGTTTAACTAATAACAATCAATAAACAATTAATAACATTCAACCAAGCATCCAATTATTTATTTAATACGTTTATATTATTATAAAGTTAACCAACAAAGTAAGTTACCTCGATTGGAATCTAATCGTTAAAATAACGATTTAATTCGACTAAATTAAACAAATAATAAATTTACTTAATGAATATTAAAAATATTCAGCATACATGTAAACAGTCATCCAATCGTCAGCCATTAGCAAACATTGCACACAAAATAAAAACCCTACTTATATAAGTGGGATAAACTGAGTAAGTTGAACTTACCTTAGGTTCCATTTGTTGTCAAAACGGGCTGTTTCAATTAAATTAAACAAGCATTTAATTTAATTAAAAATTCTAGTTGTGTCCAGCTCTGTCCAAACTAGCTCCATAGTTAAACGTTGGTCAATACCGTTCCAACATTTCCTTGTTTGATCT
Organism: Allium sativum; assembly: GCA_030737875.1. Taxonomy (NCBI): domain Eukaryota; kingdom Viridiplantae; phylum Streptophyta; class Magnoliopsida; order Asparagales; family Amaryllidaceae; genus Allium; species Allium sativum. The sequence continues at coordinate 632,945,400 of CM060920.1, forward strand.
GATTCTATTAACATATAAGAAAGTTACATAAACTATACTTTCATGGTTTTATTTATTATTTTATTTAAAAAATTAAACTTAAATAAATAATTTAATTAATTGTTAATCTCGTTACTAAAACAAATGTTAGCCACGTTAAAAGCTGTTTTTTTTAACCTACTTACGTTTTAAATAAACTATGTGTAAACCAGGTTGGCATTATTAAACAAGATAGGTCACTTTGAAATTTATACCCATCCACGTTAACTTGTTGGCATAATTAATTTTTGTTTCACCTACCATGTATCGAATATGCTATTAGTACCACATCAAATTACAGGGTTATAACTTATTCGAATTTCACTGTGATGACCGAACCACTACTTATATGTATAGTACTCTTCACCTAAAAGTTAAATTAAACAATGTTCTCGCTACCAGGTACATTGTATACATCGGTTATGCATTATATAAATTATATTAGGTAGAACAACATAGTTAGGCATATTCAATTTGTAATTAGGCATATTTAAACTTCTTCACACCTACCTACTTTTTCTAACCTGTGCATAGAAATACATATAAACTAATACAATCAAACACCGTGAAAGCTTTGGATTAGGAATGTTTTAAATGATTTGGCACTTAAAACTACAATTAGGCATTTATAAATATAGGATTAGTCCACGTTAAAACTATCCATTTGTATAATTTAATAATGTCTACACTTTAATAATACATTATAACCTAAAAACTACTTACGTTAGTTAATCCTGGATTAGGCGTTGATCACCATGTTTAGGCACATTAAACATTATTAGGCCATTTTAATATGTTACTATATATTCTTCTTCTACCTGATACTCTCACGCGCCTTCATTACTCCTCCTCCATGATCTACATACGCCGCATGGTCCACCAGGACACCCTCTAATCTCAATAACACCCAACTAACTGCTTCTATATCTTACGAAACCCATCACCACCCACGTAGTCTCCAACTCACCATGCACCAAATCAACCTACATGCACCCACTCTTTACTGTATATTTTCTTCCTCCATGCAAAGTTTCTTTTCCACACAAGGTTCATCCATACCGCCGCTTCCATGAACCATCCAATACCATACACCTTCACTCATCGTTGTCGTCAGGTCGCTCGAACCCATCAGCACACTCCCCTCTGACTTCCCTCCATCCTCATCACCTAGAGTTTGAGCTAGCTTCTATAGCTTACGTCGCGGTCTTATGTCAGTTTTCTCTTTCTAGGAAGAAGGAAATGGCCACGAAAAAAATGAAGGCACCATATAAATAGGCATAGAGAAGGAGAAAATAAAAAACAATGTTGTTTCTTCACGTACAGATAGGAATGTAGGAGAGTTATGGTAGGCGGCTTGGTCTGCTGTGTTAAGTATCTTGGCTGGCATGAAGTGAAATATGGCAATGGAACGACTTGGGGAAGGTAGAAAATAGGGTAGGCAGAACGTGGTTTTTACTTAGGCGTGAAGGAATTTATATTTTATTATTTCTATTTTATACCATACTGATATTTTACGTTGATCATTCTAAATACATGGTGTTCCACATGAACTCCAAACACAAAGAAAATGTACGCATGACTATATCTTAACGTTCCGGTCCTAATGAAGTTTGTTTCGTTGAAAACCGACTTTGTTTGAAAAAACGACATTATTTCAATTTCAAATTATTTATTGATTCACCTTTAAATTGCGCAAAAAAAAAAAAAAAAAAAAAAAAAAAAAAAAAAAAAAACTTTGATTAGCTCCAAACCAGAAATCTGGCAATAATTAGTCATACGTACCAATAAAATTCATTTCGTCAAAAATGGAGGTTGTTTGAAAAATAGTTATTTCTAAGGCTTATATAACATCGATTAAATCCAAAATTATTCAAAACAATAATAAATTATCAAATATATTCAAATGGAATAACAAATAGCTTCAGGTTACATCAATACGGATTTTAAACTCAATGTTTTAAAATTTTAGGTTAACCGATATTCATACATATTTAAATATATAAACTCTTTATAAATTTATTAAATAAACGTTATAGTTTATTAACGATTCCATAGTGACTATTTGAAAATTTGAATTGGACATAACTTATAATATATAAGTTGAAATCTAGATTTTTCTCTTTCATTAGAAAATTATAATCAGATAGATTCAAACATTTATTGTTTCGAAGAAATCCGACTTATAATGGATCTTGTATATTCAATTAAATTTCAAAACTCAATATTACAAACTACCGCGTCATTTAGAACTCATTTTAATTAATTTATGAATTTATATATTCAAACTCCATTTTTAATAAATAAATTGACATAAAATCCATTTACATTACTAAATAGATATTTAAAACGAATTTAAATATTCTTAATTAACGATAAAAATCTAGGATGTTACAGGTTCTCATGACCAAAAATTTGTGTTATACAAGAACCAAAGGAAGGAAATAGAAGAGAAGAGAAAGAAAAGAATACAAAACACAATCATATAATGTTATATAATAGTTACAATCAGAGATATAAAATAGGCGAGACAATAATAACTATAAAACCAAATAATCAAAGTTTAGAAGCTAATACAGTTATATAGAACAGTAATTGAATTTATACAAGACATAAATAAACCAAACTTATAAATTGTCTCTTATAAGAATACATAAAAACTGTCGGGGCTGCATCGTGTCAGACAGCAGAATAACAAACGGTAATAGAAATATAATTAGGAATTTACATCATCTCCTGCTAGTTTACTTGAATAGCACTAAGTAATGCCCACATCTACCACCTTGTTTTCTCATCAACATCGTCGATGAGCACCCAATTTAATAAAAGGCAAAAAAAACTTTGGGTTAGACAACAGTCTGGCGCAAGTGATTAAAAAAATATTAAAGTACTGTAAACAGTCGTAATAGTATATATGGCACAAAGGGCATAGAGACGTCCTTCCCCTGCATCCACAGAATTAGCACATAAAATCAATATATGCTACGCTATGATATACATCAAGTATATAAGATGTGATAGATGTCTAGGTTCTAAATGGCGATAAGTAAGTAAACATCCATAGCGTTCATCCTTACATTCATTTACTCAGTGCATTGGATGTACAATAACGCACAGTTCCTTGATATCAGAATCCATGCCACCTAGCCGAGCAGGAACTTAGTTGTGCCAATCATATAACCCAATCCAAGTGAAATGCCATAAGTTTCACGAACCTGGAAATAATCTCCAGAAGCAGTAGATAAGGACCTGGATTTGGTACAATGGACCACACACCTACTACCCCTTCTTCTCGAGTACCCGTCAAACCTACGTATTGATAATCTCTTTGCACACACAATCCACAAAAGAGTATATCCCAGGACTACTACCACGACTCTTCTTTTGTAGCTTCCGCTTGATCTATCATCCCTAATCTACATTCTAGAATATTGCTATCCATTGTCGAAGCTACCGCTTTCCATCGTAGAATCATCATCATCGGATAATGAATCAATGCGTCGAAGTACACCTTTTCCCATGCCTAGCATCTGATCGAAGAGCCACTATGTCAAACCAACTTTCCAACGAAATACCATATCATGCTTCTCGAATTTGCAACTTCACTCTTGTCAAATTGGTCAAAATGACCAACAACATAGTAGGCAATATTGAATTCGATAGTGACTACTTGGATTACATATTTAACCAAAGCAGGTTAAATACACATTCAAGGCAAACATGCAACATTCATCATGAAATCCTACATGTCGTCGACCACCAAGCTCCATCTTTAGATCGACCACCAAGCTCCAATGTCGCTTCTATCACCAAGATCCAATGTTGCTTCCCGATCTCCAAGCTCCGATTCTCTCCATCGTTAGATCCATCCCCACGTCCTGAAGCTCCTTTGATAGTTTATCCCATCTGCTAGAATCCATCGCCCTCGGAAACTCAATTAATACACACCAAGTTGTGCATTTGATCGACAAGCAACCTAAATTCTAGCGAACGAGATTTCCTTATACTAGATTACCTACGAAAGACATTTTAAGTTGAACTAAGCAAACCAATTCAACCTTGCATCCAATAATCAAATAAATTCCTAATATAATTAGCATACAATCATCTATAATAGGTGTAATAAATTAAATTAGACCTATCTATAGAAATCAAGGTGAAATAAGTGTCAAAATAACATATATTTAACAATGTCGTCAAAATAGCATGTAATAGCGCATAAACAAGTAAATAGCGTGTAACAACGCACAAATAGAAAAAAAATGTGACAACCAGGTTATGTTTACTTAAATCTATTTGATATTTCTATTTATTATTTACTACATTCAACTTTCCTAAATATTAAGTTTTATAATTGTAAATCAGTTTTAAAGTAAAATTTATACTATGTGAACAAACACAGTTCAGTGAGAGACAATATCACTCGCCTTATCCAAATCACCAAACCAATGTCAAAACATAAAGATTGCCAATTCGAGTCCAATGCAAGAAACAACTTCCAAATTCAACCTAGTTTGAAGAAGATATGCATATTATAAGTTTGACAATTATTTAAATAACCAAAAGTTAATTACCTAATTATTTTAACCCTTTTTCATAGTCGCTTCTTCCACCTCAATATATATATATATATATATATATATATATATATATATACAAGTTACAGGAACAAGAAACGCACATACCGTGGCCTTCTCTCCTTGATTTCTCCTTCAACCTTTCATGAAATCGATCGTCATTGATTCCGAAAACTCTACATTGCACCCTCTCTTTGGCAATCACCAAAGCCTAAAGCTTGCACCCCCATTATAAATCGTGACCCATGGCCCCCTTGCTATAGTAAAATGTTGCACTTCATGTGGATAGACCAAACCAAGAATAGAGGTCATAAGAAGAAGATATTCACCATGAGAAATTCAATTACGTCCTAGATTTCGCCAAACTCTTGCGAAATCTCCACCTAGTGTCAACCCTAGTTCATGGCTGAAAAACCATGGCTGACCAACATTGATATTGTGTAATGATAAGGACATAGGCTTGTAAATATCTTCATAGTGATTCGAATGAATAAAATCTTGTGATTTTTAGTGGCTTAAATAGTTGGGAATCATTTGTTCAAGTTTATGGAAGAAGGAGCCACTGTTCTTAGTGGAAAAGTGTTTCTGATTCGGGGAAGAAAAAAATACGGGTTGAACACTATAGCAATTAGGCCTAGATTATATTATTTTATTAATTTATTCACAAAGAAGACCAAAAACTCGCAACCTCTAATCGAAATGTGCCGCAAATTGTCATTTATGTTAAAACTCCTTTTGACAATAATGAAGCTAGTCTCGACACCTAAACGATAATATGTGGAAGTTAGCCGTTAAAGCTCGAATTATACAATGTTAGTTCCTTACAGAAATTGACATACATTTTATTTATGCATGGCTTAACGGTTAACTTAATCTCTACGAAACTTGACAGCATGCTATATATAATTCTCTACGTTGATTCCAAAAAAATAAGTTTCATCTAATCCGATATAGTTATTCTGAAACAAGAATTTATGTGTTTATTGAGAACGTAATGACTACCTAATGGTCCCAATTCAAAACATCCTGATCCATATACTTGTTCTCCATATAACGAACAATCTGAACTCAATTAAACTAGTCCCAAGTCCAAATTTGATTCATTGTGATAAATCTCATTTTAGAACCGTCAACTGAATAAATATCAATATTTAAATAAAACATTTAAATATCTAATCATTAAAATATAGATTGTTAGATTATCCCTTCCTTTAGTGAAAAAAACCCAACAACCTCAAAAAAGCGACAATACAAAGGAAATCGTCATTATCGCAGTCAACAACATCCATTAAAGTGATTAGAATATAGGAAATAGACTCAGAATTAGGAATGGAGTCAATTTCTCATTCCTAAGTCCAAAAGCAATCAAAATTGGGATTGACGTAACTTTGTCAAACATAAGTTGTACACTTAGTTTCCAAACAAATTAATAATGGAAAACAAAAGTGACAATTTACTAATAGGAAGACAACTCAACTTAGCATTGCATATTGAACTTCTTTCCAAATTTGGCAAAATTCACAGAAGATTTTTGTGGTGCCTTCTTTGGTGGATCGATTTAGAAAAACACAACTCGCCATACAAGGCTCTTCCTAACAAAAGAAAATAAAAGCCCAAAAGATGCTGCCCATATACGGAGCCTAAAATTACCTAAATGCAACAAATGGTAAAAACCACAACTTTACATCTACTACATAACTCTTTTAAAGAAATCTTAGCATTTAGATGCAAATGAAAGTGAATTAGCCTCCAAACAAATCAAATCTTGCTTATTTTTATCTGGGCATATACTTTACAAAGAGGAATAGACACAATAGTATAAACAGTAACAAGGGAAATATGTATCTTAAATAAATAGAATTTATCTAACATAAGCTTATCAAGTCATGTATGGATTTTGTCTCAAATAAAGTAATATACCATAATACAATTATCCAACATACCTAGTAATCATATACTTATAATTAGTCATGTAACCATCTTCAATCAACATGCATAACACAATAGCAAGTATATAAAGATAACATACATACCTATCCTAGCATATAGGATACTAAACTAACTATCATGAGACATTAAATCTTAAATTCAAATCACATAGTACTCGACAACTTGGTTTCCATTCAAAAAATAAAGAATATTAATCCAACATCTCTAGTCAACGCATTAGGTATGACTCGATCGCTATCATACTATTCCCAATTTGTATGGCAACCTATCGATGTAAACCATTGACAACTATTACCACACCCATTTGGGAAGCTTAAATAGTCATAGAAAACTACTTGATTCATTCCATTCAACTATAACAAGCTGACATCGCACGCATTATAAAATAAATGTGCAATCAACCACTTCATATGATGCTAGAAAACAAACGACGCCTCTTCCATACAGAACCAACCACATCGTTCGAGTCTGCACTATCTCAACTCGAGTTATGGAATCATAACCAATAACAAACACAAGCGACATTTACTAAAGGGATATCACTTCCCAACTGGAACATCTCCAACTCGACATGCACGAACTATTGCATTTCCTGTGCATACCTATAGGAAGCTTCATACTTATAGAAGGCCAAAAATTCTAACTATTGTTGTTAGTAAAAGTTGAGACACCTCTTAGGGAAGAGAAATCCTAGTGATACGACATTACCAACGACTCTAACCCTCTTGCTAATAAATTGTTCTATAACTCACCAAAGAGAACCTCATCACCATCGACTCTGAATCATTAGTCGAATAATCTTTCTTACATGGTTTTAGTCATCGATTAAAACATGAAAACCTACTATTTGGAAACAAAACCGCACTTAAACTATTCACACAACAAAGTGAGTATTATCGGCCTCTTATTCCAACTAAAAACGAGAGATGGACATACTCATACGTCAACTCCAACTTCTAAATCATCGAGACTCTTTTAGGACTCATAACGACATTTTATTCGAGATGACGTGATCCAAGCACTCAAATTTTGTTAAGGGGATGTGAAATTCAAACAAATCAACCACAAAATATTCTGACTCACTGATGGTCAAACAACCCAACCAACCAATCAAGATCAAAGCAGCATATGAGATGTTGAAATCAGTATATACCAACTAACTACCCATAATTGGTAAAATCCCCTCAGGATTCTTAACTAAAAGAACAACCATAACTAAATCTATATGGGGCTCGACTCAAACGTCTGGAAACGGGCCATCTCATCAAATGAGTCAAAATAGTTTTAAGCTACAGGCTCAAGTGATGACTCGCTGCTAGAGAACTACCTCAACCTGCTACCTCCCAGTCATAAGAGACTTGCCTAATTAAAATCTAAGTTTTGTCCCACTATTGCTATATCGAAAACGATTCACTATTAAAGAATTTGTCCTAACCTACTATCATCATTAATAACCTATTACTACAACCTGTACTCCATATCCTCCTACTATGTGGACGTAAATAATAAGCCTAATTAAGTTCAATAATCGACAAAAATAAAACATTCAAACATGATTCTATGAGATCTGAGTTTTGAAGAACCATGTGTATTGCCGAGTATAAACCAGTTATGCCATAACGCTCCCAACCTCAAGGCCCGGAATTAATCGCTATGGATACTGCACCCACCCATAATAATGATTTCGAATGACCAAGCACGGGTTGCTACAACATATATAATCTAATTGAGCTCACAACACGATAAGCCGCAATTAATGAAAGCAAACTAGTAATCACGATTCCAAATCCCGTTCCATCCATCGAAAAGCAAGATCATATGGAACAATGAAACCTCGATGCCAAACTAGAACATGTACGGAGCCATTATTGGAAAACATGTATCGATGGTGGTGCCTCTTTCTCCGCTTCATCGAGGGAGCAATCGATGGAGATGGAATGATAATCAATACATATATCTCCATAATTTATCTCGCATAGCAGGACAAACTTCTATCCTACGCGCAAGCTCGAACATCGCAGGCTTACTTGATCGACTCCTCTAAGCCACCAGTCACTTACGAATGAAATAATCACCCTCTGAGTCGATCTCCCAACCCGACCACTCTAAGATTTGGTGTGAAAAAAGGGATAATTAACCGTACTTCGGTAGAACATCGAATTAGATCACACTCTATAATGAATGCATATTTCCTACATAAGTTAAATCCTCACCGACTTCTAAGAAGTCGGTGCAAATATCTTCGAAGTGAATAATAAACCGAAATCGAGCGAACTTATTTCGAAAACTCGAAACTACAAAGGCTCTCGACCAATTCATGGAATACCTTCCAGTATCATAAGTGATCATGACTCCATTTTCGATAGTGAATTCTGGAGGAGCTTGCAAGAAGCATTAGGTACACAGTTTCGTTTGAGCACCGCTTATCATCCTCAGACCGATGGACAGATGGAGAGGGTGAATAGAGTTCTTGAAGATTTTTTAAGACTGTGTATCGTTGACTTTGGAGGGACTTGGGAAGAGCATCTTCCCTTGGTTACAAGCTATCAAGCTAGCATTGGCATGGCACCCTTTGAAGCATTGTACGGACGACCCCATAAATCACTAACTTTTTGGTGGTAATTTATAGAAAGACTTCTACTTGGACCGGATATGGTTAGAGAAACTTCCGAAAAAATTGATCTTATTAGACGATGAATGAAGACTGCTTAGGATAGGCAAAAATCCGAGGAGAAGGAATGACATTGAGATTGAGGTGGGAGACATGGTTTTCATTAAGGTATCACTATTAAGGAATGTGGTTCGCTTTGGACCTGTAGAGAAATTAACACCAAGATTTGTAGGGCCATTTCCTATAACAGAAAGGATCCGTCAAATGGCTATAGAGTAAAGCTTCCTGAGAAACTATCTGGTGTTCATGATGTTTTCCACGTTTCTCATTTACGGAAGTGCTTACATAATACCACAGAAGTAGTTGAGTCGGGTATGCTTGAGGGAGTAGAGGTGGAACGGGAGGCGACAGTTAGACGAGTTCCTACCCATATTCTTGGATCAAAAGTTAAGAAGCTATGCAACAAAGAAGTCAAGCTGATGAAAGTTCAGTAGGGAGATAACCAAGAGGATGCAACTTGGGAGACCGAAGACAAGATTCACGCTTAGTACCCTTTTATTTTTAAGGGTATGTTCTTAACTTCCGTTCCAAAGTATTTATTCATGCTTGTTTCTATAATTTAGGTATTTCACATCGATCGAGTATTTAGCCTTTAGGTAGATATCCTATGGATGTAAACATGTGTTTGAGACATGTATGTTTGATGGATGCGAGTGGTTGCTAGTGGTTGCTCGTGGATGCATATACACGCACACACTAAGCACTATATCAACTCAATCACTCTCATACTGCATATGGATGCATGTGCATCTTTCTTATTTTCATGGATGAAAATGGGTGTATCACCATATGGATGTTGAATTTGGATGAATGATTGTGCACATATATTGAACTTACATGTTATAATAGGATTATTTGCATACATGTTGGATTCATATCACTAACATACATTGCATTAAGGAGGTCGACTGAATCAGTAGACCGCCTGATCTTCGCATTAGTATTGGGACATATACACAAAACGTTGCATATGTTCATATAAACATTAGAAATATTTTAAGGGCAATGGATACCTATGATTGATGGATGAGTAGATGGATGTGGATGTCAGGATATACATTCTTCTTATCTTGGAGATTACGGGGACGAAATCCTTTGAGTAGGAGAGAATGTAACACCCTGTAATTTTAACAACACTAAAGATGATAAATTAAAGAATAATTAAATATATTTTCAGAATTAAGGGAAACGGACTATGCCATTATGTTCGTCTCAGAATTCTGGTCAAAATAGACAACTGGTTTGTGTAAAACGGATACTGTATGAATAAGATATTAAGGCTTGAAGTTTGTATACATATAAGCCAATTATATATATATATAATAAGTCCAGAAATTCAAAAATTAGTTCAAATTCGAAGTGGGGGATCTAGGAAGGAATCGGACCCATTGGGGGTTTACACACACTAGGGGTGTCGACCCATGGGTCGACACCATAAGGGGGTGTCGACTCCCAAGTCAACACCCCCCCCCCCCCAGAACAAAGCTAGGATCATTTTTGTGTACGTGGACTTGTTTTCAAACTAGATTCGTGAACCCTAGGCTATAAATAAGACCCTATTCTCAGTGTTTTATTGATTCTAAAACAATGGAGAACTAAATATTGCCTCTGCCTAGATTGAGAATAGCCTTTTTCTTCTTCAACAAACAAGTCATTCAAGTATAAAAGATGTGATTCAACATCTGCAATTACTCCTCTCTATTTTCTTAGATCCATTCACTGTGAGTCTATGTTAATTTTAGATCTAAATATTTAAAAAGTAAATCTTGACATGACTATAACTTAGATCTATCCATGTGACTATTTGAATCATATCAGATCTGTTATAACCTGTTTAACTAAGTTATTCTGACATGACTATGAACTGGATCTAGGCCTATACTATTTATCGTGTCAGATCTACCATTGTTTGTAGATCTAATTCACTGTTTAGATCACATCATGCATGTTCCTATTATGTTTGTGGCTAAATCAGATCTGTTATTAGTTGGTTATTGTTTAGATCTTATCATGCCTATTTATGACAACCCTATCACGTTAGAATCAGTTTTATTGTCACATGTTCATCAGATCTATTCCAATATGCCTATCTTATCATTGTGCCACTATATGTTGATGTCTATTTCTGCCATTATATGTCAATCTTGTTAGTATGATCATTTCTGTCCTCTTCCCTTCATCTTTTTCCATATTATTTTTATAGCCAGGCTACATTCGAGCCTAGGCATGCCACTGAAATATGCAAACGCGTTAAATTGCAAACGAGGGTAAAACGGTAAAATTGGGGCATAACTTGTAATTGGAAATTTGGGCATAATTTAAATGAAATATATGAATATGAATTTGGGGCAAAAATTGAATTGTGATTAAAGACGTTAATTTGGGGCATATGGTTCATTATTAACATAACCTGGGAAAGGGGGATGAAAACCTATAATGACATAGGAATAAATGGTTAATAATGGAAATGCCTAGAGTTACAGTAATTAGAAACTGTAACCGCATTTAGAAACGATTTAGATTACACTTGTGGTGGAAGTCTGCCGGAACCGCCCGGCATATCCAGCAATCATAAGTGATAAATCTAATGTGAGGTTTCTAAGTGCATAAACACGAGACGTGCTAAGACATGAGGTTAAGCCCGACTTGTGGAAGAAGTCTTCTCGGACCCAACCAGCATATCCAGCATCCACATGTTGTAGGCCTAATGTGGGAGGTCTAGTACACTATAACCATAAATGAATATGGTAATGAATTGGAATACTTAACCTGGTTGAATACATAAGGATTGTATGAACATGTTAAACTTGAGTAGGGGTTAAGTAAACTTGTTTGAAACAGTGGGTAGGTTAAGTACATCTTGGGTTAGTGGGTAATATTTATATATAGGCCCACAAACTTAACCTGTGAGGTTATGCAGTCTCTTAACTCTCTTAGGGTACAACCTGTGGAAAACCTGGTATTGGGGATACAAGCATAGAGGGAAGCTTCTACCATCTTGTGTGTAGGATCCGTTTCATCCAGTAACCCATATATTGGTATCAAACGAGTACTCCAACCTGGGTATGAGTCAGGGCATGCTTACTAGGCTGATTGTAAGAGATCCAAACATAGGGGACGGTGAGGGCGGCGCATACCGACGGAGTCAGGTGCGTGCATGGGTCCGGCAGAGCAAGTTAAGACGCCATGACACCTGTAGATATGGTTGTGCACATCTTGAAAATGAAGGGTTGCCACTTTAGGAAGTGATACATCCTACTATGGGGCCAGCACAGGGTATCTACGGAGTAGGGAGCCGATCGATTGGGGTAGTAATTAGGGTATATCTAGTCTTGCTTGTTGGGAAGCCTGTTATTCTTGTTGGGTGCAATACCTATTATTCCTGTTGGGCTACTGTTGTTCTTGTTAGGGTAAAACCTATTACTAGAAGTACACCTAAGTCAACCGTTCTATTCTAGTTGGGATCATCTTTTTCATATGATACTGGTATTGGTACAGAGAGGGAGAAAGTAGTAGAGAAGCGCAATGCCTGTTATGTTCAGTTTATCCTATATACCTTGGCATACCTGCCTTTTATGATGTTTTCTCCCTTATCCACGTTATTTTCATATCATCATGCTTTTACTTATTTATATGCTAAAAGTAACAGGATTCGCCAGACTTTATGTATGGCCTGTTTTGTTTCCTCTTCTTTCTCTTCTGTCCCCCCCCCCAATGGTTCTCATGGCAGGTGTACCCAAGCTTGATCCGGTTTCTGCTTAGCTTTGCTTGATGCTGCTTAGATGTATTGCTCGATTTCTTGTCTATCTACTATGGCTAAGTTTTTGGGGAATTATGCTCTTTTCGTTGTTATTGTACTCTGATATTTTAATTACAAGACAAAAGTTTTAATGATGTACTGGGTTTTATGCATTTTAGATATATGATGTAACCATGTTTTGAACTACGTTGCTTTATGATTAATAAAATTTGAAATTCCGCTGCTATTTTATATCTATCTTGTAAAGTTTCTGTTTCTGTTTACTTACAATGCTCCATGAAACTTAATGCATTCTCTTGATGAGTGACATTAACGGACGTAGGGTGCCACGAAACTATTCCAATGACATTGGTGTGCAAAACAACCTATACAACTAATATATATATATATATATATAGTTGAAAACCAAAATATAAATACACTCTCATATATATTAACTCTCGAATTCATTACCATATAGGTTAAACAAAACAACCTAAGCTCTGAAACCAAGTATGACGACCCACTATTCACCACAGATGCTCATGACCAAAAATTTGCATTGTACAAGCACTCACTGATCTAAAGAGATTGTCAAGAGAAAGGAATAGAAGAAAAAAAGATAAAAAATTAAAGAAAAGAAGGAAATAGAAGAGAAGAATAAGAAAAGAATACAAAACACAATCACTGAACCTATCATATATCTCATAGCGCCTTAGCTAACATATTATAGTAACAATCACAACTATAAAATAAGAGAGACAATAATAACTATATAAACCAGATAATCAGAGTATACAAGCTCATATAGTTACGTAGAATAACAATGGAGTATATACGAGAGATAAAGAGACCCAACTGATAAGTTATCTATTATATGAATACATAATACTGTCAGGGCTGACTACTAGAGAAGGTGCCTACAACATCGGTGCTTTAACATCGGTTTATAAAGCCACTAACGTTAAAGGAATTTTTAACATCGATATTTTTTTATTGATGTTAAAGTATTCGCGGACATCATTTAAAAAAATAGACATTGTCTACTGCTATGTTTTAAAAAAATTTGAAAAATTTTCTCCCTTAGTTAACCAAAAACAATTCACTTCCTACGTACCCTATTTCCTCTTCGTTAAATCTTTCCCCTTTTTCATTATTATTTCACCAGCCAAGAACCCTCCTTCTCCAAATCAAACAAAAAATTAATGGCCTCCCCAAAATCAAAAATCACCACTGCATCGAATTCTTCTCAATCCAGTTCCACCTCGTTAGTCATATGAAGCCATCGTCTGCGCTATGTTCATTCACCACCAAGTTGTAGCTCCAGCAACTCGAATCACTGAAAGTGTCGGTATACGACTTAGGCATGATCAGTAATATGGATATGCGGAATGTATGTGATAAAATAACTTGTATATTTACATTAGTTATGCAAATAAATATGAGATTGTGAAATATATCACAAATAAAAAGCAGTAAAGTAAAGTAATAACACTAGGGCTTTTTATACTGGTTCGGAGCACCGTCCTACGTCCAGTCCCAGACCTCTCTCTGGATTTTCACTAATCAACAACCTCGCTTCACCCGGAGGAACAGGTTCACAATACACTCTTGATTTCATGGGCTACAAGCTTACCCACTTGATTTCACGGGCCACAGACTTACCTACTTGATTTCACGGGCCACAAGCTTACCCACCTGATTTGAACGGCTACAAGCTTACCGGAATTTCAATACAAAGTAGTTGATGATTGACTATATATTGTGTCTTCAATACACAGACTAGTCACTTGTAGTACACACTTCCTATAATCTTATCCTCAAGTATATAATGTGTATGTGAAGATTGAAAGAAGTATATTACTTACTAAATCAAGAGATATGAAATAATTTCAACGATTCAACAAGTAATTTGAATAATGGAGAGCTTTTCAGTATGCAAGAACGTATAGAGTTTAAGATCATAAAATATGAGAAGATTTTGAGATATGAAAAAAAATATGCTTTGATGTATATATAATCGTTGAAGACTTGTCAACTTCCATGAAGAGTTTTATCAAAGAGATGCGCCCATTTCCTTTTAGAAATGAAAAGGAATCTCTTCACGAAATATGATGCCTTTTAGAAAATATGGCTGTTGTTAAATATGACCGTTGGAAATATGACATTAGAAAATATGACCGTTAGAAAATATGGCCGTTGTAAAATATGACCGTTGTAAAATATGGCCATTGGAAATTTGAAGTGTCTCTTTGTGAAGTGTCTTTTCGTGAAGTGTCTTTTCGTGAATTGTCTTTTCAAAGTGTCTTTTCGCGAAGTGTTGAAGTGTCTTTTCGTAAAGTGTCCTTTCATGAAGTGTCTTTTCGCGAAGTGCCTTTTCGCGAAGTGATGAAGTGTCTTTTCGCGAAATGTCTTTTCATGAAGTGTCTTTTCGCGAAATGTCTTTCCGCGAGTGTCTTTTCGCAAATTGACGAAGTGTCTTTTCGCGAAGTGTCTTTTTGCGAAATGTCTTTTCGTAAGTGCATTTGTGTATGCTATATTTGAGGACATATATTAACAATATATAACACCTCTAAGACAAAATTAAATAGATAATCATAACCTATATCACTTTTCCTTTGATCTTCTCTTCTTCCTTGTCATGAATCAAAAACCTGTGATCTAACAATCACCACCCAGCAACCTATGTTCGTCAAAAACTTAACCCTAGAGTAACACTATGAAAAGGTGAGTTATTAAGTCACGATTTACCTTATTTTAAGTAATTTGACCTTGGTATAAACTAGGATACAATAGTAAAAATTCTTGGTTGTTGTTTGTTGCCTTTTGGTTGTTCCTTTTAATTTTTTGACACGGAAGCATTGTCATGTGGCCATTTGTTATTTGTTTTCCTTCCATCAATACTTACTGCACTATGATGCATATCCTTGTTGCAATTGTACTTGTGAATGTTGTGTAACTTCCTTCACTTGAGAATTTGAGCCTTGTTTGCCCCATTGTTGCACTAGCCTTAATTTGCATAAACCACTCATGATGTTATGTCTTGACTTGTTTGTGTCTCGGTTGTATTTTTATTTGGCTTGAAACAAGCTCGGGATGTCTATTAACATGACGAACATGCTTATATTGCACCCACTTAGAATGTTGTATTGTTGTTCATGAACTTGTGCATAGCGTTTTAATGCATTCTTATAGTTGTGACTTTCACTATGTGGTTGAGTTTGACCCTGTCTTGTTCTATGCATGCTGCCTTGATGTTCTGATTGTTGAGGTCTTGATTGTTAAGGTTTGGTGTAACACCCCACGTCCATTAATGTCACTCACAAAGGGAATGCATTAACTTCCATAGAGCGTATTTTGTGAATAGAACAGAATATAACAAGACAGATATAAATAATGGTACTTGAAAATTTTAAAACAACTTTTATTGCAACGGAGAAATAGTTTGATTACAACAACTTCATAAACCAAGTGCACTTAATATCCATCTTGATAAACTGTTTCAGAGTACATAAAATAAAAAGCATAAAACCCAACACAAGTAGCCATAAAAGACATGAGCTGAACTTTACTTTCTGCAATCCAAGCACTTCCAAAAAAGAGAGAAAGAGATCCGAGATCAAGCTCCACTAGTGAAGAAAAGAGGCGAAAACAAGGGGGTCAGACATAAAGTCTGGCGAGTATAATAACTTTAACAATTTAATTATTAAAGCAACTAGGATAAGGCATAAACTGGTAAGATAAGATATGACCATGAAACAAGTGGGCATGACAAAGCAAATAAGAGGAATATTCTGACGTTAATCTCATTCCTAATCACCATAGGATAATTACTATATTGCACCACCACTAGTCACCCTAAAAGTTGATCCCGCCTACAGAACTTAATAATGATCATGGTAGTTTCGTGTACCCCTAGCTGCCTTCATAGATGCTGTCTTCCCCTATCTCCAATAGTTGTACCCACTACCCCCATTCGATCGGCTTCCTAACTCGTAGATACTCGTGTTGGTCCCACAGTGGGGTGTATCACTCCCCAAAGTGGCAACCAGATACCACCAAAGATGCATAGCTTATATCTACACGATGCAACAACGTCTTACCTACCAGCTCGGGCCCACGCACGCACATGACCCCGTTGAACTTGCGTTGCCACCGCTAACCCGTTTTGACCTCTTATAATCAAATCCAGTAAGCATGTCCCGTCCTCGACTTGGGTCGAGCTCACAAAGATACTTAATCGATTACTGGTTTGAAAAGGGCCCCCATGCTTAACACAAGCCTTCCACCTATGCTTGGTCCCCACTAAGGTTTCCCCACTTAACCCCATTCTTATTCATGTCTTCTTTCATGTTTCTATCTTGGTTAAGTGCATCTAATCGCATTTCACATGACACCCAAGGCACCTACTTAATTTCACATGCCACCCAAGGCACCCACTTAACCCCCCATGTCACACCACACGTTTATCTGGTTAAGTGTTACTTAATTCAATAGAACCGTAACCTTGTAAAGACATCCCACATTAGGCTGACATTTGCGGTTGCTGGATTTTCCGGGCAGGTCCGGGCAGTCTTATACCGCAAACAAGCCTAACATCGTGTCTTTACAATTGTTACACATTTAATTTGTGCTTTTGACCTCTCACATTAGACTGGCATTTGTGGCTACTGGATTTGCCGGGGGGGCGGGGGGTCCGGGCAGTCTTACACCACAAAAGAGTCTAACCTCGTGCCTTAGGCGGTTAATTATTACACATTTTTATTTAACTCCAAATTGGAATAATATCCCTATTCAAATTTGTCAATAAATTCCAAATTTATTCATGTCCATAATTGTCTCTTAAAATTATGTCCATAAATACCAATTATGCCAATTAATGTCTCAAATTAATTATAAGCCTTTTAAGGCCATTTTATGCCAATTCACAATTTATGTATATTCAATATTATCCCATCATCCCCACGCTTTTCGTACATTTTCATATGACATATGTTAGGCTCGCAAATAGTCTAACTTATAAAAAGAAAAACAACATCACATAACACATAAAATAGATCTGAGTATCATGACATAAGATTACATAGCCAACAACTTGAATATGAATTTCATTCAAACTAGTATATGATACAAAACTAGAATAGGTAATGGGCATAAACTTGCATAACTTATGTACTGTTATAGATCCAAACATAAAGTTGTGAACTTGCATATGGATCTAAACATAAAGATCTAAACTAGCATATAGATCTAAACATAAAGATGTAAACTTTCATATGGATCTAAACATAAAGACGTAAACTTGCATATGGATCTAGACATAAAGGTTAATATCACATAAACTAGCATACGCATTTTCATGTCTCACACATATTTTAACAATCCAAATTTGCATAATATTCATACATGAAATATGATCCAATCATCACAAACTTGCATAAGATATATGATTCAACTTGCATAAGATTCACATAGGAACTAACATATGATCCAACTTGCTTAAGACTAACATATGATTCAACACCACAAACATACATATAATTTACATCACATGATTCAAAATCATATTCTCATAGTCCTAATTATATCTTATCAAAATTAAATTAATTAATTAATTTGTGAAAGCTATCATACTCACAATTAAAAAGAATAGTCTTGTCTTTCTTGGATCTGTATTCTGAAACTGAATTGCTCGCCTTTAATGTAGACTAATCGTTATTTAGATTTGATTTTATTTTGATTCAAGCTTTTATCTTGCTTTAGGGTTGAAAGTGTATGGCGGCTACTCTAGGTTCTCCATTGACGGCATGGCCGCTCTTGTTATGAATTAATGTGATTAGAGTTAGGGGTTTAGGAGTGTTTTTATAGAAGTTTAATTTAATAAGAGCCGTCAGATTAACCTAGGGATAACCAGAACCATCAGGACGACTCAGATGCCACATCAGCCCTTAAGGCGAATCGGGCCACGGGTTGACTGCCAAACACCCCAGATCGACCCCTAGTCGACCTAGCAGGGCTCAGGTCGACTCCAAAAATGGTGCGTTTTGGCTATTCCCCTCCCGATTCGCTATTTTGAACTTTTTTTGAATATATATATATATATATATATTTCACTCATATGCATACAAACTTTAAGGCTTGATAACTTCTTTATAAGTTATCCGTTTTATGCAAACCAAATGTCTATCTTGACTTAAAATTTTGAGACGAACATAATAGCGCAAACCATTTCACTTAATTCTTCTTCTAAAAATTAAGTATACTTTAATTTGTGAATTTTAATGTTATAAAATTACGGGGTATTACAATCTCCCCTCCTTAAAGGGTTTCGTCCCCGAAATCTCTAAGTTAAGAAGAATGTATCCTACCAACCAATTATCCATCTACTCAACCATCATCCGCAAGCATCCACTGTCCTTAAAGAAATTTCTAAAGCTATATGAACTTATGCAAAATGTGTGTATATGTTTCTTATCTAATCCAAGGATCAGGCGGTCCACTGATTCAGTTGACCTCCTTAATGCAAATTATGATAGTACCATGCGTCCATTATGTATGTGAAAGAATCATATCGATACATATTATTTCTACATGTGTGCACAACCATTCATCAAAATGCAGCATCCATATGATAACACAACCATTATACATCCATTAATTTAGATATGCACACACATTTATATGCAACATGAAGGTGATTGAGTCGATCTAGTGCCTAATGTGTGTTTACATGCATCCACGAGCAACCACTAACAACCACCTGCATCCATTTGCATCCACCAAACATAACATGTCTCAAACACATGTTTGCAACCATAGGGTTCTTCCAAACTAAAGATCGAAGATGTCATCGCAAAGATAATACTAAAAGATAGGACAAGTGTAAACAAAGCGGTAGAAAAAGGAGAAAGTAAAACATACCCTCAAAAAGGAAAGTAAGCATTTTGTCTTCCGTCTCCCAAGTCGCGTCTATTTGATCATCTCCTCATTGCACTTTGACCAACTTGACCTCTTTGTTGCGAAGCTTTTGACCTCCGATCCGAGAATCCGTGTAGGAGCTCGTCTGATCGTGGCATTGCGCTCTACTTCCACTTCTTCGAGCGTGCTTGACTCTACTACTTCCGCCGTATCGTGTAAACAATTATGCAAATGCGAATCGTGAAACACGTCATGAACTCCGCTGAGCTTCTCTGGTAACTTTACTCTATACGCCATCTGTCCAATTCTCTCCGTAATTGGAAAGGGTATTACGAACCTCGGTGCCAACTTCCCTACTGATCTGAAACGGACTATGTTTCTTAACGGTGACACCTTAACAAAAACAATGTCCCCAATATTGAATTCAAGATCGGTTCGTCTCCTATCAGCATATGACTTCTGTCGGTTCTACACCATCTTCTTTCGTCGTCGAACCAGGTCTATCTTCTCTGAAGTATCCCTAATCATGCCGGGTCCAAGAAAAACCTTACCAATTGATTCCCACCAACATGTAGGTGATCGACATGGTCGTCCATAAAGAGCCTCAAAAGGTGCCATGCCAATGCTAGCCTGAAAACTATTATTATAGGTGAACTCCACTAGTGGAAGGTGTTCTTCCCATGTTCATCCAAAGTCTAGGAGGCATAGTCTCAGAAGGTCTTCTAGAACCCGATTTACTCTCTCGGTCCGGCCGTCCGTCTGAGGGTGATAAGCGGTACTTAAGCATAATTGCGTTCCAACCGCCTCTTGTAAGCTTTTCCAAAATTCGCTTGTGAAAATGGGATCTCTATCGCTCACAATGCTAGAGGGTATGCCGTGAAAACGAACTATCTCTCAAAGGTAAACAGATGCTAACCATGCGGCGGTCCTTCTACTTTTAGTGGGAATAAAATGGGCACTTTTGGTAAGTCTGTCTACAATTACCCCAAATCCCCGTATTACCTTTCCTTGATCTTGGTATCCCATCTACAAAATCCATGGAAACGCTTTCCCATTTCCAAAGCGGAATCTCTAAGGGATTGGAGCAAACTTCCAGGCTTCTTTTGCTCCACCTTGACTTGTTGGCACACTAAGCATCTAGCAACGAACTCGGCCACGTCCTTCTTCATTCCAACCCAAAAGAAAACTCGCTTCATATCCCTATACATCTTATCACCAACGGGATGTATGGTCATCTTAGAGCGATGTGAGTCTTCAAGAATTGCCTCCTTCAAACTCTCGTCTTGTGGTACGTAAAGTCTTCCATCTCTACATAGCCAAACACTCTTATCTATAGCATATTTATCAAGATGACCCGAGGACTCCCCTCCTATAAGCTTGCCTACTATCTCAACCAACTCTGGGTCATTTCGCTGTGCCTCTCCAACTCGACCCAAAAGTGTAGATTGCACCTCTAACGATGCTAATAATCCGGATACATAATCGATAGAGGGTCTAAAGTCAAAGGAACAAACTCTGCCGCTCTACGAACAAAGGACTTAAAGTTAACTTCATTCTACTAAAGGCATCGGCTACAACGTTACCCTTGCCGGGGGTATATGCGATCTTAAAATCGTTGGATGCCAAAAACTCCATCCATCTCTGTTACCTCAAGTTTAGGTCGTTCTGAGAGAACAAGTAGTTTAGCGACTTATGGTCTGTATACAACTCACTCTCTCTGAGCAAATAATGACGCCATGAATTAAGCGCAAAAACTATGGCCGCCAACTCTAAGTCGTGGGTAGGGTAATTTTTCTCGTGGGCTTTCAACTGTCTTCCACCATAGCATATCACCCTTCCCTCTTGCATTAAAACTGCGCGAAGCCCTGTCCCGTAAGCATCGGTATATACAGTGAATGTCTTACTCCCGTCTGGCAAAACTAAAACTGGAGTTGTCGTCAAAGCCATCTTCAGATGTTGGAAAGCATCATCACAGTGAACGTCCCAAGTAAAATTCAAATTCTTCTTCGTTAATCGAGTGAGAGGGGCTGATATCTTCGCGAAGTTCTTAACGAACTTCTATAATAGCCAGCCAACCTAAAAAAGCTTCTTACTTCTGTTGCGTTCTTAGGTGTTTTCCGATCTTGGATTGCCACCACCTTAGCGGGATCCACAGCTATCCCTTCCTTAGAGACCACGTGTCCTAAGAACCTCACTTCTTTTCTCCAAAAATGACACTTGGAGAACTTATCTTTTAGCTAATGTGCTAATAGGGTCTCTAAGACTTCCCTAAGATGTAGGGCATGCTCTTCTTCATTTTTAGAGAAAACCAGAATATCGTCTACAAAGACTACCACAAACTTGTTTAGAAACTCCCTCAACACCCAACTCATTAAGTCAACAAAGTATACGGGTGCATTCATCAAACCAAAAGGCATGACGAGCCACACAAAGAAACCATCAGGAGTTCTAAAGGCGGTCTTATCGATGCTATCTTCAGCCATCCTTAGCTGATGAAACCCTGTAGCTAAATCTAGTAGCGAGAAAACTGAAGCACCCCCAACTGATCGAGTAAATCATCTATCCTCGGCAATGGGTTCCTGTTCTTCTTTGTTAGCTTATTCAGCTCTTTATAGTCCACGCACAATCTAAGTGAACCATCAGCTTTTCTAGCAAAAATGACTGGAGCACCCCACTTCAAAATACTTCTTCTTATGAACCCCTTCTCCAGCAATTCTTTCATTTTCTTACCGAGTCATCTTCTCTCTCTCGGAGCCATATGTCGCACTGGTAATGCAACTGGCTTTGCATTATCTACTAGATATATTCGAAAGTTTATCTCACGCCTCGGGGGTAAACCTCGAACTTCATCGAAGACGTCACTATATTCACAGACCACACGAACAGATTTCAAATCATCATTGGATGCATCTAGGGATTCTAGTTAGCTAAGCATTACCATACCTCTAGGGTCACAAGAAATATCAAGGGTCCTTCCACAACGAGTCAACAATCTAACTACCCTTCTTTCACAATCTAGGATGGTACCGTATCTAGTTGGCCAATCCATACCTAGAATCAAGCCGTAGCTCATGAAGCCAAAAACAAAGGCGTTGCATTCAAACCCAACGCCCAAGATAGACACTCTCAAATCCTGACAAATCATTGAAAGATGAGCCGAACCACCAATAGGATTTGAGACTACTATGGGATCCGTAACTAGACTAGTATTTAGGTGCAGTGTTTCCACTAACGAAGCAGATACAAACAAGTGTGAAGCGCCAGAGTCAAACAAAGTACGAATAGGATGATCAAATAGAAAAACTAAACTTTCAACGGAAGTGTTTCTACCTCTCTCCTGTCCTGGTGCCATGAGAGCCTGAATCTGCTCTCTCGCCTGCCCTGGTGCCATGAGAGCCTAAAGCTACCCTCCAAAATTCCTTTGCCCTTGCTTCTGTTTTTTTGGGCAGTCCTTAACTAGATGACCTGCCTCTCCACAGTGGAAACAGCCAGTCTTCTTCTTTTTCCTACAGTCTTTGCTCAGATGGCCTGGTGTCCCACAATTAAAGCACTTCTTCTTTCCTTTGCCATTATTGTTCTTCCCGTCTTTCTTGTTTTGCTGTTGTGGCGTCTTCAAGTCTCCTTTCTTCTCCGGTGCCTTATTAGCATTCGCACCTTTCTCTTCCTCATGCATAAGCACCATGTCAACCAGTTTCTCAAAAGTAGCCCCCATCGGAATGTGGGTGATCGCCAACCAATGTAGTGGCTCATTCAAACCTTTAACGAACCTCAGGGCCTTCTTCTAAGGTGTGTTTACCAATTCCAAGCCAAATCTCGCCAACTGGTTGAACTTGTTGACATACTCCTTTACTAATAAATCCCCTTGCTTCAGGGCCAAGAATCTTTCCATATATAAATTCTCTTCTGCTCGTGAGAGAAACTTCTTTTCGAACCTACGCTTGAAATCCATCCATGTCTCCACCAGACGCTCTCCGTTCATGACCTCCCGCCAAAACAAGGCTTCGTCTTTCATTAACCAAGTAGCCAATTGGACCTTCCTTCCATCTTCTACTTCGAAAATACCAAATAGATCTTCCACCTCCTTAAGCCAACTTCGAGCTTCAACAAACGTCTCTAATCCGTGGAAAGGTTTCCCGCCCATTTCCCTAAAATCTTTGCATATCTTTGCAAAAGTATCAATAGGGGAGGAGGAGGAGCATTTGCTGGGCCTGCAACATTGGTCCTAGCTTCCAGATACCTTCTAAACCATCTTGAAATCGGTATCCCCTTGGGTATCTCGGGAATTCCATACATGCTGAAAAGAAAATGAAGAAATTCAAAACGGAGAATTCAAAAGAAAGATATATGGCTTTTGGGGGTTATGTTTTTAGAACAAACTTTTCTCTTAAAATACTTTCCTTAAAACATACTTTTGAAAGTATTTCTTTATAAAATGCTTTTTGAAAAATAGTTTTTCAAAATTCATATCTGGTCTGGTAACCTTCAGCTCTGATACCGCGTGTAACACCCTACATCCATTAATATCACTCACAAAGGGAATGCATTAACTTCCATGGGGCGTATTTAGTGTAAAGAACATAATATAACAAGACAGATATAAATAATGGTACTCAAAAATTTTAAAACAACTTTTATTGCAGCGGAGAAATAGTTTGATTACAACAACTTCATAAACCAAGTACACTTAATATCCATTTTGATAAATTGTTTCAGAGTACATAAAATAAAAAGCATAAACCCCAACACAAGTAGCCATAAAAGACATGAGCTGAACTTTACTTTCAGCAATCCAAGAACTTCCAAAAGAGAGAGAGAAAGAGAACCGAGATCAAGCTCCACTAGTACTAGTACCACCCTGAGAACCTGGGGGAAAAAGAAGAAAAGAGGCGAAAACAAGGGGTCAGACATAAAGTCTTGCGAGTATAATAACTTTAACAATATAATTATTAAAGTAACTAGGATAAGGCATAAACTGGTAAGATAAGATAAGACCATGAAACAGGTGGGCATGACAAAGAAAATAAGAGGAATATTCTGGCGTTAATCTCGTTCCTAATCACTATAAGATAATTACTATACTGCACCACCACTAGTCACCCTAAAAGTTGAACCCACCTACAGAACTTAATAATGATCATGGTAGTTTCGTGTACCCCTAGCTGCCTTCATAAATGCCGTCTGCCCCTATCTCCAATAGTTGTACCCACTACCCCCATTCGATCGGCTCCCTTTCTCGTAGGTACCCGTGTTGGTCCCATAGTGGGGTGTATCAATCCCAAAAGTGGCAACCCAATAACTCTAAAGATGCACGGCTAATATCTACACGATGCAACAACGTCTTACCTACGAGCCCGACCCCACGCACGCACATGACCGCGTTGGACTTGTGCTCCCAACGCCAACCCGTTTTGACCTCTTACAATCAAATCCAGTAAGCATGTTCCGTCCTTGACTTGGGTCGAGCTCACAAAGATACTTAATCGGTTACTGGTTTGAAAAGGTCCCCCATGCTTAACACAAGCCTTCCACCTATGCTTGGTCCCCACAAAGGTTTCCCCACTTAACCCCATTCTTATTCATGTCTTCTTTCATGTTTCAATCTTGGTTAAGTGCATCTAATCGCATTTCACATGCCACCCAAGGCACCCACTTAACCCCCCATGTCCCACCACATGTTTATCTGGTTAAGTGTTACTTAATTCATTAGAACCGTAACCTTGTAAAGACATCCCACATTAGGTTGACATTTGCGGTTGTTGGATTTGCCGGGCAGGTCCGGCCAGTCTTATACCGCAAACGACCCTAGCCTCGTGTCTTTACAATTGTTACGCATTTAATTAGTGCCTTTGACCTCTCACATTAGACTGGCATTTGTGGCTGCTGGATTTGCCGGGCGGGTTCGGGCAGTATTACACCACAAAAGAGTCTAACCTTGTGCCTTAGGCGGTTAATTATTACACATCTTTATTTAATTCCAAATTGTATTAATATCCCTATTCAAATTTGTCAATAAATTCCAAATTTATTTATGTCCATAATTGTCTCTTAAAATTATGTCCATAAATACCAATTATTCCAATTAATGTCTCAAATTAATTATATGCCTTTTAAGGCCATTTTATGCCAATTCACAATTTATGTATATTCAATATTATCCCATCATCCCCATGCTATTCGTACGTTTTCATATGGCATATGTTAGACTCGCAAATAGTCTAACTTATAAAATGAAAAATAATATCACATAACACATAAAATAGATCTAAGGATCATGACATAAGATTACATAGCCAATAACTTGCATATGAATTTCATTCAAACTAGCATATGATACAAAACTAGCATAGGTAATGGGCATAAACTTGCATAACTTATGTACTGCTATAGATCTAAATATAAAGGTGTGAACTTACATATGGATCTAAACATAAAGATGTAAACTTGCATATAGATCTAAACATGAAGATGTAAACTTGCATATAGATCTAAAAATAAAGATGTAAACTTGCATATGGATCTAAACATAAAGATGTAAACTTGCATATGGATCTAGACATAAAGTTAATGTCACATAAACTAGCATATGCATATACATGTCTCACGTATATTTTAATAAGCCAAACTTGCATATGAATATATGATCCAATCATCACAAAATTGCATAAGATATATGATTCAACTTGCATAAGATTCACATAAGAACTAACATATGATCCAACTTGCATAAGACTAACATATGATTCAACACCACAAACATGCATATAATTTACATCACATGATTCAAAATCATATTCTCATAATCCGAATTATATCTTATCATAATTAAATAAATTAATTATTTTGTGAAAGTTATCATACTCACAATTGAAAAGAATAGTCTTGTCTTTTTAGGATCTGTATTCTGTAACTGAATTGCTCGCCTTTGATGTAGACTAATCGTTAGTTAGATTTGATTTGATTTGATTTTGATTCAAGCTTCTATCTTGCTTTAGGGTTGAAAGTGTATGGCGACTACTCTAGGTTCTCCATTGACGGCATGGCGGCTCTTGTTATGAAATAATGTGATTAGGGTTAGGGGTTTAGGAGTGTTTTTATAGAAGTTTAATTTAATAAGAGCCGTCGAATTAACCTAGGGATAACCAGAACCATCAGGACCACTTAGATGCCACATCAGCCCTTAGGGCGAATCGGGCCACGGGTTGATAGCCAAATACCCTAGATCGACCCCTAGTCGACCCATCGAGGCTCGGGTCGACTCCAAAAATGGTGCGGTTCGGCTATTCCCCCTCCCGATTCGCTGTTTTGAACTTTTTTGAATATATATATATATATATATATATATATATATTTCTCTCATATGCATACAAACTTCAAGGCTTAATAGCTTCTTCATAAGTTACCCATTTTATGCAAACCAAATGTCTAACTTGACCCAAAATTACGGGGTGTTACATTTGGTGCAACGACCCAAGGATTTTCGGCCTGGGAAATCGACATAAATACCTTTCATGTAATTCATGCCGACCATCCAAACACCAAAAACACCGGAACGTTATTAGAAAGAAAATAGAGGGTGAGATAAGAAAGAAAGAAATATAAGAATAGAAGAATAAGAAACAACACAACACCGAATCAAAGTCTCACATCGCAGCGGAACAAAATATAATACAGAAATAAATCTTTTATTGAGAGATTTCAAAAATACTTACAACATCAGAGTACATCAACATCTCTGGACAGTTATAGATAATTTGTCCCATATACAACACACATCGGAATAGTAGCTATATAATATCATACGTCCAGACTCTTCCAGCTCGTCTCTTTACAACATTCGATAAACGGAACCTGTACACCTCGGGTTAACGCGAGCATTTACAAAACACCGGGTCAGTCTGGTGAACCAGAGTGAGAAAAACTCGCACAGTATAAAGGATATCACACGACCTGATTTTAGAGTTAAAATCCTTTCGAAAGAAAAAGATAGTCGTAAGACTAATACACACATAAATACGGACGGTTTTTATCTTACGATAACCCAAAACATTTTCGAAATCAATATCTTTTCTGACATAATAATAGTGTCTAATTACAAGTAAATATCAATCTAGCGGAACGCTTGCATCTGACGCTCCACATACATAGTACACAAAGAAAATCGTGGGCACTTATTGGAGATTGGATTCCGACTAGGACAAGGTATGGGCCCACCTGCCGATAGTGTATCTCTAGAGGCGAATACCCTGGGTTCAACAAGAACGTCTTGCAACCCGGCCCACATATAACCGACCACTCATTTCGCTTGAGTGCATCGAATGTATATCACCAACTGTTGGTCTCAAACCACCGTTTACGAAAAGGGACAGCATCGAAATAGATTAAAGAAGCAAAAGTATTTTCTCTAGATAGGTGATTATACACCCTAATGGAAGCGACCCACATAGCCATGCTGCCTGCCCGAATTTTGTCATTTCCCAGTTGATGAGGCTTGAGGTTTGAATTTCCTTTACAACACTTGGCTACCATCCACTTCGAATTCCACATCGTTAGATCTTCCAGATATCACTAATTGACGTCCACAAAAATACTCTTGTGGTTAAGCTAAGAGGACCGACGTCCTCTGCCACCAACTATGGTACATTTGAAGAAATCAACTTACGTAATTCTTTTGGAAATACTTTGTCAGATATTCGTCCATACAAGTCATCAAGGAATAGGATGAACCGAAGGTACTCTCCTACTGCATCCAATATTGGAATCACCCCATGGATCAGTAGCGAGTAGTCCTTGCAACCCGTAGATTTCAACCACGACAGAATCACAGTTTATCTCTGGCCGCTAAACCGGAGATTATTAGTGGTTCTTCCGTGTAATGAAGATCTACGGTCTTCAATGCTCCATCTTGATCATCTTTTGATATCTTGACGTATTTGTTGGTCAGAATGGGTTTCGAATATAAATTCGATCCCGGTCTTTCCGTATCAACAATCGTATTGGACAGATTTGATAGTTGGTGATTTAACTATCAAAATAATCAGTGTTTCAATCATGACAATCCAGTGAGTCCACTGGTTCAGTATTCAGCATCACTTGGCCTTTTAATTAAACAAATGTAAATCTAAACTCTTAAATCTTTCGATATTATAAATATAGTTCTTCGTTGCTTATCTAACATAAGATTATTCTTTTTAATGAGTTCATTTTATTGTTTAGAAAAATTCCATATCATATCCAATTTCCACTCTACTTTCAAAACATTAGCCAAGTTATTATCTATTTTGGGAAATCCATTCAACTTTTTCTCATTTGAGATTCTCTTTTCAATTCCCCACTTTCACTGAAACCAATTATTAAGTAATTTGAATTTAATGTCAAATTAACGCTTTAACATGTTAACCCTTAGTTATAAAATCCTGGTTTATGATAAACCCTTTCACTTAATTTCCTTTTTACTTGATTTAAATAATTAAGTAAAATTTATTTTAAGCTACCAAGTTCGCTTAAAATTCGCTTTATCATTTCGTATACAACTCAAGTTTAAAATAAAACATGTTAATAAACTTCTTTCACCAATAAATTTTATAACTTCAGTTCTATCAATTTACCTGAGGTAAATCGATATAAATAAAACAATTTACTTTTAGGCCATGTACTGCCGATTACTCAACCAATACTGCCCACTTGTTAAAACATAACACAGGTTGACTTTTCAGTCAATGATCACTACTAAAATCCATTACCCAATCATGACAGTTCATATATGATAATATGAAAATAAATATCATACTTGAGGAATCCCGTTGGATCCCTCCAACCTGTTCTTCCCTGTATTCAAATGGTTATCTTCAAACAAATCATTCAGTTTCATTTAACTGATAATAAAAAATAACGACCATTAACACCAACCAATTCAAATCATTCAAACAATTCAAACACGTTTATTTTACAAACGTGACCAAATCAAGGTAAGTCACCTTTATTGGAACCAATCGTTAGAATAACGATTTAGTATCTCATTGAAATTAAACGACGATTTAATTTTACCAGTTAAATCAGCAAATATATATATATATATATAACTAGCAAACAGTCAACCATTGGCAAGCAAAGTACACAAAATAAAACCCAATCTATATAAATATACATGGGTAAAACTGAGTGTGTTTAACTCATCTTGAGTTCATCTGTTGCAGAAAATGATTTGTTTTAGTCAAATCAAACAGATGTTCAGTTTGACTAAGTATCCCAGCTGCTACCATTTTTGCCCGATCCAGATCCATAATTTAGCGCATACGGTTTCAGTGCTTGCTGTCTTGTCAACTTCTTGTTTCAGCTCACACTTGAAACCCGCATGTTACCCTTATTTACGCCACGCCTTGTATTTCCACCGTCTCACCATGCTGCTTCTCACCATTCTAACTTCCATGCATTTTGTTCCAAACCGCAACAACAAAGTACCCCGTCTGCATGTCACGCATGAACACCACCGGACCATCGTAACCTCGCCCATACTCCATTATTCGAATCAGCAACCTTCCAATCCCAAAACGTTGAACTGCACCACACCCTATGTTCCCCTCCATTTCTCGTTTGCCATCAGCCAACTTACACTTTGGTCCAACACCCACCAATTCAAACTTAAATGCTACAGGAACCACTTTCTTCACAAACTTATCTCCTTCTCCTCGTATACTTTCTTTCCCATCTGTTACTACACTCCACTTCAGAATTCATGTATACAGTCCCCACCATGATCAGTCTACAACCCGAGTTCGCCCTTTCTAACTTTGCTACCTTCAATTTCTTGTCATACGAGCCCTCCCGACCCGCTGCCTGATGCCAAACGACCACCCAGTCCTACCGAGATCAGCACCGGACCCCCTACCTTCACGGCTTCGAATCCACCACAACACCACAGCAACGCTTCAGAAAGTGACGCCTGTTTCATCTCTCCCTCCAACTGCCTCGCATCCGCAGAACCCTTAACTGCGCTGGACCCTTGTCTCTCTCTCCATCTTATGCGGCAAGGTATTAGCCATTTTTTGTTTGTTTTAGAAGAAGAGGGCTTATGCGTTTAGTGGCGTGAAGTTTAGGTTTTTCTTATGCAGATTAAAACGAACGAATGAAGTCAAGGAGATGGGTACATATATAGGTAGACGAAAGGATAAGAAGAACGTAAAATCATCCATTACAAGGTAGGTATGAGGTTTGGCGCAGGCATGAATTATCAATTCATACTCTCTGCATGAGATATCAAGTCATACTATGAGGCCGTATGAAATAAATGCGAAGTGATAAGAGAGGGCGGCTGCACCCTTATCGACTGAAAAGAAAAGGGAATGGTCCTGCATGATGGATTTTGATAGTGAAAAGGGCATAGCATGTACAATTTTCCACTTTTCATAGGATAGAAGTAAGGCATTGTAGATGAGGGGTGTATTCTCTCTTCATGTCAATGGGTAGCATGAGTTGTTTGTAGGTCTGCGTATATGTAGATGGTAGAGCAACTGTTCTATCTTTTTCCTTTCTTGCGTATCTATTTGATTTGAGCTTCCAGTAGGTGTCGTTCCTTCACTTTGATTTGGTTTGAAGAAACAACCCATGCAGGTATAGGGTTGTACACAATTTGGATGGTATCAAGACAAAAAAAGTTCATGTGGACTGAAATCTCCACATGGGGCAGGCTATTTCTTGAGCCAACGTACTTAAAATAATGAAAATAAATAGGTTGTGTTAGTACACTATGGGTAGGATAAATTAAAATATTATCATACCATACTTCGTCGTGAAGTAACAAGTGAAACTAACCACAATAGCCTTCTGTTTACTGATAAAAAGACTAAACTTGGTGTAAAAAGTATTCTGGACACAATGGGACAAGTTTCGTCGAATTCCGATCTCGTTTGAAAAACAAAATCCTTTATAAAACAGAAATAAACACATGTTAAATTTTTCCATGGTCACTAGATAAGTGAAATTAACTTGAAATCTTAAAAATAATTCTTCAATATGAACCCAACGACAACAGTTTCGTCGCATTTTGAGACTGTTCCCCGGTAGGCTATTTTTACGCGCACCGCAATGCCATTTTGGACACCAAATTTCCCGGTCTCTAAAAATAACAAACTATATACCTATTCTAGCTCTAAACGTCGATACGAACTCAACGGAACTGGTTTCGTGGCATAATTCGATCGTATATTCAAGTTACACTCAAATATCTCTATATTGAATTAATTACGCGCTATAGAAATTGAACAGGCGTTTACGGCTACCGTAGACACATACGACATAGGTTTGCCAAGCCATTTAACATCGTGCAATAATTTAACGTTAAGGTCCCAATGAAACTGATTTCGTCGAAAACAGAGACCATTTGAAAAATAACTATTTTAAAGGCCTATATTTAAATAACAATTTCCACAGTAACTATTTAAAATTTAATTTGGCCATAACTTACAATTTACAATACAAAATCTGGATTTTTCTCTTTCATATGAAAATTATCATCCACTAGATTCTAACGTTTCTCGTTTCATAGAAATCCGGCTTATATCGGATCCTGTATATCCAGTTAAAGTTCAAAACCCCATATTTCGAACAGCATCGCCATTTCGAGCTCGATTTATAATTATATAAATATATAACGTTCAAACTTCGTTTTTAATAACGAATTAAATATTAAAAACCCATTAATATTCCAAATATAATATTTAAAATAATAAATTAAATAAAATATTTGGCTACCAAAAATACGGGACGTTACATTCTTCCCCTCTTAAAATAATTTCGTCCTCGAAATTGCTAAGGTAAGAAAGAACGTTAAGAATCCATTAATTTGTAAATCCATTTTATTTTAAATCGAAAACCAATTTAATATCATAGATAAATATTTACAAAAATATCGAAAATTTTCTAACACAATAAATTCCCGAAAAAATTCGGCAGAGTCTCCCCTGCATGGAGTGACATCTGCGATTTCGCAGGAACAAATAATATATATACATCGACCCACACGGTCGGAAAACAAAAATCAAAACCCAAAATTTTATGTTTTCACATAGGCGCACCTTTTACGAGCGCTGTTGAGCACAGTTTCTCAATGTATATGCGATTTACTCTACCAACATCAATTTGCCTAGTCATCTGACACCTGTACTTAACTCAATTCACATATGAGTAATGGATATATGAAAGTCTGAGATAATATTTCACTAATCAACTGGTATAACTATACCAATTCCAAAATCAAACATACGCATCAATTCATTATCAAATACGGGGATAAATCATAAATTCCTATTCATATGCAGTTCCAGCCCCGTTTTTAATTATACTAGTGTTTATTCATTAGTTTATAATTTATTTAGCTCCATTAAATTGTTGATTATTCCCATTCCAACAACCTATCATCCAATAACAAACAATTCAAAATCAACAATCAATACACAACCAAATTAACCAAATCTGTTGAATTTACATTCAATATTAATAGTTTACTTTGGTT
Source organism: Allium sativum (assembly GCA_030737875.1). Classification (NCBI taxonomy): domain Eukaryota; kingdom Viridiplantae; phylum Streptophyta; class Magnoliopsida; order Asparagales; family Amaryllidaceae; genus Allium; species Allium sativum. The sequence continues at coordinate 632,978,777 of CM060920.1, forward strand.
TCACATAACTGAGCATCAATGCATTAATATCTGATTGATTTCTAGTTAATTATTATTTACTCAAATTCCAAATTATTTATTCATCAATTATCCAATTTCCAAACATGTTTGATTTAATTTCGATCATTCTGAATTTAATTACACTTAACCAAGTTAAGTCTCAATTTAATTTGTCAATCCAATTTGAATTCCACTCAACAAATTTAGGTTTCAATCCAAATTTGCAATCCGATTTGAATTCTATTCAAATCATTCAAACACACTAATATCTCAATAATTTAATAAAATTATTGCTTTTTCTATACAAAAATATAATTTGGGTAAAATAATTTCATTTACCCTCTTTTCAAACCAATACTATGTTTATTGCCAATTCAACGCTTCTCAACACTTGAACCGATCAAACAACACAGTACAAAAATTTGTACACAAAATTTACAAATACGCTTTCATATATATATATATATATATATATATACACTCAATCTCGATCTAGGGTATTACTAACCCAATCTCTAACGAGTTATGCCACAGAGCCAAGGTTATTACTAAAACAATAGCTGTAATACCACTATAACGACCCAAGGGTTTTCGGCCTGGAAATCGACATAAATACCTTTCTCGTACTTCATGTCGACCTTCCAAACACGGGAACCTTATTAGAAAGAAAATAAAGGGTGAGATAAGAAAGAAAGAAATATAGGAATAAAAGAAGAAGAAGAACCAACACAACACTGAATCAGAGTCTCACATCGCACCGGAATAAAATATAATATTGAAATAAATCTTTTATTTAGAGCTTTCACAAATTCATACAACATCAGAGTACATCAACATCTCTGGACAGTTATAGAAAATCTGTCCCATATACAACACACAGCGGAATAGTAACTATATAATATCATACATCTGGACCCTTCCAGCTCGTCTCTTCACAGCATTCGATAAACTGAACCTATACACCCCGGGCTAACCCGAGCATTTACATAACACCGAGTCAGTCTGGTGAACCAGAGTGAGAAAAACTCGCACATTATAAAGGATATCACACAACCTGATTTTAAAGTTAAAATCCATTCGAAAGAAAATGATAATCTAAGACCAATCCACACATAAATACGAATGGTTTTTATCTTATGATAACCCAAACATTTTCGAAATCAATATCTTTTCTGATAATATAATACTGTCTAAATACAAGTAAATATCAATCTAGCGGAATGATTGCATCTCACACTCTACATATATAGTATACAAAGAAAACCGCGGGCACTTATTGGAGATTGGATTCCAACTATGACAAGGTATGGTACCACCTGCTGATAGTTTATCTCTAGAGGCGAATACCCTGGGTTCAACAAGAACGTCTTGCAACCCGGCCCACACATGACCGACCACTCATTTCGCTTGAGTGTATTGAATGTATATCACTAACGGTTGGGCTCAAACCATCGTTTCCCGAAAAGGGACAGCATCGAAATAGATTAAAGAAGCAAAAGGATTTTCTCTAGATAGGTGATTATACACCCTAATGGGAGCGACCCACATAGCCATGCTGCCTACCCGATTTTTTTCATTTCCCAGTTGATGAGGCTTGAGGTTTGAATTTTGTTTACAACACTTGGCTGCCATCCACTTTGAATGCCACATCGTCAGATCTGCCAGATATCATTAATTGACATACACAAAAATACTCTAGTGGTTAAGCTAAGAGAACCTTCGTCCTCTGCCACCAACTATGGTAGGTTTGAAGAAATCAACGTACGTAATTCCTTTGGAAATATTTTGTCAGACATTCGTCCATACAAGTCATCCAGGAACAGGATGAACCGAAGTTACTCTCCTACTGCATCCAATATTGGAATCACCCCATGGATCAGTAGCTTGTAGTCCTTGCAACCCGTAGATTTCAAGCCCGACAGAATCAATGTTTATCTCCGGCCGCTAAACTAGAGATTATTAGTGGTTCTTCCGTGTAATGAAGATCTACAGTCTTCAATGCTCCATCTTGACCATCTTTTGATATCTTCACGTGTTTGTTGGTCGGAATGGGTTTCGAATATAAATTTGATCCCGGTCTTTCCTTACCAACAATCGTATTGGACAGATTTGATAGTTGGTGATTTAACTATCAAAATAATCGGTGTTTCAATCATGACAATCCAATGAGTCCACTGGTTCAGTATTCAGCATCACTTGGCCTTTTAATTAAACAAATGTAAATCCAAACTCTTAAATATTTCGATATTATACATATAGTTCTTCGTTGCTTATCTAACATAAGATTATTCTTTTTAACGAGTTCATTTTATTATTTAGAAAAATTCCATATCATATCCAATTTCCACTCCACTTTCAAAACATTAGCCAAGTTATTATCTATTTTGGGAAATCCATTCAACTTTTTCTCATTTGAGATTCTCTTTTCAATTTCCCACTTTCACTTATACCCATTATTAAGTAACTTGAATTTAATGTCAAATTAACGCTTTAACATGTTAACCCTTAGTTATAAAAATACTGGTTTATGATAAACCCTTTCACTTAATTTCCTTTTTACTTGATTTAAATAATTAAATAAAATTTATTTTAAGCTGCCATGTTCGCTTAAATTTCTCTTTATCATTTCGTATACAACTCATGTTTAAAATAAAAATTGTTCATAAACTTCTTTCACCAATAAATTTTATAACTTCAGTTCTATCAACTTACCTGACGGTAAATCGATATAAGTAAAACAATTTACTTTTAGGCCATGTACTGCCGATTACTCAACCAATACTACCCACTGGTTAAAACACAACACAGGTTGACTTTTCAGTCAATGATCACTACTAAAATCCAATACCCAATCATGACAGTTCATATATGATAATATGGAAATAAATAATATACTTGAGGAATCTCGTTGGATCCCTCCAACCTGTTCTTCCCTGTATTCAAATGGTTATCTTAAAACAAATCATTCTGTTTCATTTAACTGATAACAATAAATAAAAACCATTAACACCAACCAATTCAAATCATTTAAACAATTCAAACACATTTATTTTATAAACGTGACAAAATCAAGGTGAGTCACCTTTATTGGAACCAATCATTAGAATAACGATTTGGTATTTTACTGAAATTAAACGATGGTTTAATTTTACCAGTTTATTCAGCAAGTAAATATATAACTAGCAAACAGTCAACCATTGGCAAGCATAGCACACAAAATAAAACCAAATTTGTATAAATATACGTGGGTAAAACTGAGTGAGTTTAACTCACCTTGAGTTCATCTGTTGCTGAAATCGATTTGTTTTAGTCAAATCAAATAGACATTCAATTTGACTAAATATCCCAGCTGCTACCATTTCCGCCCAATCCAGCTCCATAATTTAGTGCTCTTAATACGGTTTCAGTGCTTGCTATCTTGTCAACTTCTTGCTTCAGCTCACACTTGAAACCTGCATGCTTCCCTTTTTTACGCCACGCCTTGTCTTTCCACCATCTCACCATGCTGCTTCTCACCATTCTAACTTCCACGCATTTTGTTCCAAACTGCAACAGCAAAGTACCCCGTCTGCCTGTCACGCATGAACACCACCGGACCATCGTAACCTCCCCCATACTCCACTGTTCGAATCAGCAACCTTCCAATCCCAAAATGTTGAACTACCCCACACCCTATGTTCCCCTCCATTTCTCGTTTGCCATCAGCCTATTTGCACTTTGGTCCAACACCCACCAATTCAAACTTAAGTGCTATAGGAACCACTTTCTTCTCAAATGTATCTCCTTCTCTTCGTATACTTTCTTTCCCATATGTTACTACACTCCATTTCAGAATTCACATACACAGTCCCCACCATGATCAGCCTACAACCCGAGTTGAACCTTTCTAACGTTACTACCTTCACTTTCTTGTCATACGAGCCCTCCCGACCCGCTGCCTGATGCCAAACGACCACCCAGTCCCACCGAGATCAGCACCGGACCCCCTGCCTTCACGACTTCGACTCCACCACAACGCCACTGCACCACTTCAAAACGTGACGCCTGTTTCATCTCCCCCTCCAACTGCCTCGCATCCACAGAACCCTTAACTACGCTGGACCCTTGTATCTCTCTCCAACTTATGCGACAGGGCATTGGTCGTTTTTGGTTTGTTTTAAAAGAAGAGGGCTTGTGCATTTAGTGGCGTGAAGTTTGGGTTTTTCTTACGTAGACCGAAACGAACGAATGAAGGCTAGGAGATGGGTACATATATAGGTAGACAAAAGGATAAGAGGAACGTAAAATCATCCAGTACAAGGTAGGTATGAGGTTAGGCCCAGGCATGAATTATCAATTCATACTCTCTGCATGAGTTATCAAGTCATACTGTGAGGTCATATGAAATAAATGTGAAGTGATAAGAGAGGGTGTTTGCACCCTTATCCACTGAAAAGAAAAGAGAATGGTCCTGCGTGATGGACTTTGATAGTGAAAAGGGCATAGCATGTACAATTTTCCACTTTTCATATGATAGAAGTAAGGCAGTGTAACTGAGGGGTGTATTCTCTCTTCATGTCAATGGGTAGCATAAGTTGTCTGTAGGTCTGTGTATATGTAGATGGTAGAGCAACTGTTCTATCTTTTTCCTTTCCTGCGTATCTATTTGATTTGAGCTTCCAGTATGTGTCGTTCCTTCACTTTGATTTGATTTGAAGAAACAACACATGCATGCATAGGGTTGTACACAATTTGGATGGTACCGAGACAAAAAGAGTTCATGTGTACTGAAATCTCCACATGGGGCAGGCTATTTCTTGAGCCAACGTACTTAAAATAATGAAAATAAATAGTTTGTGTTAGTACACTATGGGTATGATGAATTAAAATATTATCATACCATACTTCTTCGCGAAGTAACAAGTGAAACTAACCACAATAGCCTTCTGTTTACTGATAAAAAGACTAATCTTGGTGTAAAAAGTATTCTGGAACCAATGGGACAAGTTTCGTCGAATTCCGATCTCGTTTGAAAAAAAAATCCTTTATAAAACAGAAATAAACACGTGTTAAATTTTTCCATGGTCACTAGATAAGTGAAATTAACTTGAAACCTTGAAATCTTAAAAATAATTCTTCAATACGAACCCAACGACACCAGTTTCGTTGCATTTTGAGACTGTTTCCCCGGTAGGCTATTTTTACGCGCACCACAATGCCATTTTGGACACCAAATTTCCCGGTCTCTAAAAATAACAAACTATATACCTATTTTGGCTCTAAACGTTGATACGAACTCAACGGAACTGGTTTCGCGGCCTAATTCGATCGTATGTTCGAGTTACACTCAAATATCTCTATATTGAATTAATTACGCGCTATAGAAATTGAACAGGCGTTTACGGCTACCGTAGCCACATACGACATCGGTTTGCCAAGCCATTTAACATCGTGCAATAATTTAACGTTAAGGTCCCAATGAAACTGATTTCGTCGAAAACAGAGACCATTTAAAAAATAACTATTTTAAAGGCCTATATTTAAATAACAATTTCCACAGTAACTATTTAAAATTTAATTTGGCCATATCTTACAATTTACAATACAAAATATGGATTTTTCTCTTTCATATGAAAATTATCATCCACTAGATTCTGACGTTTCTCGTTTCATAGAAATCCGGCTTATACCGGATCCTGTATATCCAGTTAAAGTTCAAAACCCCATATTACGAACTGCTACCCCATTTCGAGCTTGATTTATAATTATATAAATGTATAATGTTCAAACTTCGTTTTTAATAACGAATTAAATATTAAAAACCCATTAATATTCCAAATATAATATTTAAAATAATAAATTAAATAAAATATTTGGCTACCAAAAATATGGGACGTTACATTCTTCCCTCCTTAAAATAATTTCGTCCTCGAAATTGCTAAGGTAAGAAAGAACGTTACAAATCCATTAATTTCTAAATCCATTTTATTTTAAATCAAAAACCAATTCAATATCAAAGATAAATATTTTCAAAAATATCAAAAAAATTCTATCACATTAAATTCTCAGAAAAATTCGGCAGAGTCTCCCCTGCATAGAGTGACATCTGCGATATCGCAGGAACAAATAATACATATACATCGACCCACACTGTCGGAAAACAAAAATCAAAACACAAAATTTTATATTTTCGCATAAGCATACCTTTTACGAGCGCTGTTGAGAACAGTTGCTCAATGTATATGCGATTTACTCAACCAACATCAATTTGCCTATTCATCTGGCACATGTACTTAACTAAATTCACATATGAGTAACGGATATATGAAATTCTGAGATAATATTTCACTAATCAACTGGTATAACTATACCAATTCCAAAATCAAACACACAGCATCAATTCATTATCAAATACGGGGATAAATCATAAATTCCTATTCATATGCAGTTCCATCCCAGTTTTCAATTATACTGGAATTTATTCTTTAGTTTATAATTTATTTAGCCCCATTAAATTGTTGATTATTCCCATTCCAACAACCGATCATCTAATAACAAACAATTAACAATCAGCAATCAATACACAAGCACATCAACCAAATCTATTGAATTTACATTCAATATTAATAGTTTACTTTGGTTTGACATAATTGAGCATCAGTAGATTAACATCCGCTTGATTTCCAGTTAATTATTATTAATTCAAATTCCAAATTTATTTATTCATCAATTGTCCAATTTCCAAACCTGTTTTATTTAATTTCGAAATCATTCTGAATTTAATTACACTTAACCAAGTTAAGTCTCAATTTAAATTGTCAATCCAATTTGAATTCCGCTCAACAAATTTAGGTTTCAATCCAAATTTGCAATCCGATTTGAATTCTATTCAAATAGTTCAAACATACTAATATCTCAATAATTTAATAAAATTATTTCTTTTTCTATAAAAAAATATAATTTGGGTAAAATTATTTCATTTACCCTCTTTTCAAACCAATACTGTGTTTATTGCCAGTTCAACGCTTCTCAACACTTGAACCAATCAAACAATACAATAAAAAAAATTGTACACAAAATTTACAAATACGCTCTCATATATATACACTCAATCTCGATATAGGGTATTACTAACCCAATCTCTATCGAGTTACGTCACAGAGCCAAGGTTATTACTAAACCAATAGCTCTGATACCGTTGTAACGACCTAAGGTTTTTCGGCCCCGGAAATTGACATAAATATCTTTCTCGTACTTCATGCCGACCTTCCAAACACCGAAATCACCGGAATGTTAATAGAAAGAAAATAGAGCGTGAGATAAGAAAGAAAGAAATATAAGAATAGAAGAAGAACCAACATAACACCGAATCAGAGTCTCACATCGCAGTAGAACAAAATATAATGCAGAAAAAAATCTTTTATTTAGAGCTTTCAAAAATACTTACAACATCAGAGTACATCAACATCTCTGGACAATTATAGAAAATCTGTCCCATATACAACACACAGCGGAATAGTAGCTATATAATATCATACGTCTGGATTCTTCCAACTCATCTCTTCACAGCATTCGATAAACTGAACCTGTACACCCCCGGCTAACCCGAGCATTTACAAAACACCGGGTCAGTCTGGTGAACCAGAGTGAGAAAAACTCGCACAGTATAAAGGATATCACACAACCTGATTTTAAATTTAAAATCCTTTCGAAAGAATAAGATAATCGTAAGACCAATCCACACATAAATACGGACGGTTTATATCTTACGATAACCCAAAACATTTTCGAAATCAATATCTTTTCTGATATTATAATAGTGTCTAAATACAAGTAAATATCAATGAGACGACCCGAACTTCCCCGGTAAGGAAAGCCCGGATTGAATTGAGAACAAGCCACATCGGAATGCAAACAGAAGAACATTTCATTGTTAATTACAAAAATTCATTAGAACACAAGAATATACAGAGTATAAATAAATATTATACATCAGAAAATATCATAGATTTCAATACATTACTGTAGCGGAAAAATAATACAAAACACAACTGAAAGTAATACACGGATACAGAGCTTTTCGAGTATCGTTCCAGCTGTTAACCAGGATCTTGTGAATATACATCTGGAAAACCAAAGCTACTAGCTGCCCATGTCAAAATAAGGGCTCCCAGAGTTTAGGTTAAAACAATAAACTCCAGGTCAATCATTTGAATGTTGTGATAACTAAAACAATTATTAATCTTTATTTTAAAGGTAGGTAAATCAAGGGACCACGCCGTATAACATGGAACGGGTTTCCTCCCAAGAGTACCAGTGCATAAAACAACAGCGCAATGCTAAATAAAGAACAATGAAGCTATTATAAGATCCATGTCCCATCACACAATGCAACGCAAGTCGGAGGATAAGATTTTTACCGTATAATAGCCAAAAATTCTTGATACTTTTAAAACAAATCATCTGATACTATTATAAGTGCATAGTGTATAAAACAACTTCAAATCATAAGTATCAATCATAGACGACATAAGTGCCTCATACAACTATGTCGCCATACTAGGCTCTACAATCAAAACCGCAAAGTCATGTACTGGAAGTTGGATTTCCATCTGTGAACCAAGGCAAAAGATAGTCCTCTACCGATTCGAGACGCTCTAGCCCGTGTCTCAGGACCTAGACTCAGGTGGGCCCTTGGAGCGACAGGGCCGGTCCACCGATGTGGATTAAAATGCCTGAACACTGCGTTTCCCCACCCTTCGGGGCGTAAATGAGCCAAATGGCTCCACATAGTCACCGATATATCCGAGGCGCCTCGCAACAGCAACAACCACACATGTGAAAATAATATAAATGTCAGGGAGGTCACTAAAACCACCCTAGCTAGAAGAAAACGCATGTCCTCCCTGAGGTCCTCTCCCGTTTTTGGTTCACAACCGGGGTATGAGGCTCGCGAATCAACGTTACGCAAAGTTATACCACACAGACGGTGCTTTGATCATCATCCAAAAGACTTTGCTTTCAAAAGAAGCCTTGATCAATTGCCACTTAGGCATGTCACATAGGCAATTCACTCCATGCGATTGATATCCATCAATATATAACCTTCGAGCTCGTACGTCTCAGAGAAGGGCGTTAAGCAAGAGAATAAATTCTCTGCCGCCAAACAGATATATATTTAATAAAAATCAATCACATAGAATAAAATCCAATGTCAGACACACAGTCCATTTACAAGTCCGTTCTGGGACACCTTATACCTCACCTATCCATTGATCTCCAAGTACGTGTAGACGAACACAAACCAATTCCCTCCTCTCCAATGTCAGACATACAGTCCATTTACAAGTCCGTTCTGGGTTTGAATGAAACTGGAGGCACCTTATACCTCGCATATCCATCGATCTCCAAGTACGTCTGGACGAACACCAACTAATTCCCTCCTCTTGGGTGTACAACCCAATCAAGATCATCAGTAATCACCCAAACGATGTGAAGACCTCCGGTCTTCGACCACCGTCTTCATCATCGACACCACATTGAATCAGTTATTTAGAATGGGAAAAACCCAGTCTTTCTGAAAAACTCGTGTATATAATAAACAAGTGTTACACAAACACAACATACGCCTCATTCCTATTCAGAATATTCTTTTATTCAAATATTCTTATACTTTGGGAAAGGTTCCCATTAATTTTATCAAAGATAAATCCTTTAAATTTATTCTTTTATCTTCTTTTGAATATCAATTCAAACTAGTCGGGATTAGCGAACCACACCGAAGTAATCATTTATTTTATTTTCCAATCCCAACCTATTCGTCCTATGAAGTAAAACTGGTCATACTTCATATCTAACACCATGGTGTTATCGGTAAATTCAATTACCATTTCAGGTTCAAATCTAATTAAAGATTTAACTATCGCTTGGAGCAAAACTGGTGATACCCCATTCTCGATTACTTCAATCTAATTAAAGATTCATTAAAACTCCACTTAATTTTAATCTTCCCAAAAATCAATATCCTGTCTTTAACTGGGTTAAAGAACCAATGTCATTTAAAACACGGTTCACTATAAACCCAAAATCACATTCCATTCCAATTCAATTATTGAAACTTCTGGTTACTTTTAAAACCCTTTCAAATCCAATTTATATATTTAAAAATAAATAAATTATCATTCTAGTTCAAAACTATTTCATTTCGATAAAAAACTATTTTTATCTTTTCAAATTTGGAATTTTTCATCTCAATTCTTCACAAATCATTTCTTATAATTTTACACAAATTATTACTATTTTTAATAATTTTATCAAGGCCCGTACATTCGAATTCCATCAACGGCCATTGAACTGCACTTACAGCGACCTTTTCCAAATTTGATTTGGACATAATTCCAAATCCAACCATTAGATTTCAAATCTCTAATATTCATTAGAAAGCTCTTTTCGATACGAACCCAAAGGTTCCGGATTTTGGAGAATCCGGCGGTCGGATCTCCCGTAATATCAATTCGAAGTCAATGGTTGAAATTCGTGAACTACCGTGGCGCGGCGCGTTCTATTCAGGCCATTCTACATGTACAATATATATATTATATATATTTAATTGATTTCCTTTTATAACGTATTTTATAAATCATTTTAAATTCGTTTTCGAAACGATTTCAACTTCATATTCAATTTCGAATCAAAATTGAATATTCCACATCATCGATACACAAATGATAATATTTTCAAAACGTTATATTTTGAAATCACTTCTTTTTCTATCTTCATTATAAAAATGAATAAAATCGATATAAATATCGTTTGCGTCAAAATGGCGCATATCTAACCCACACGACTTTATATATTTCAATAACCTCGTTATCCTATTCAACAAATGAATATTTTCTTCAACACATGAATATATATTTTATTCAACACATGAATATTTATTTTATTCAACACATGAATTTCTTTATTCAACACTTGAATTTTTCTTTTATTCAACACATGAATTTTCTTTTATTCAACACATGAATATATATTTGATTTCAACACATGAATATACATTTTATTTCGACACATGAATATATATTTGATTTCAACACATGAATATATATTTTATTTCAACACATGAATATATATTTTACTTCAACACATGAATTTATATTTTATTTCAACACATGAATATATATTTTACTTCAACGCATGAATTTTCTTCTATTCAACACATGAATATATACTTTTTTCAACACATGAATTTTCTTCTATTTTCCAAATTGGAATGAGGCACAATCAACTACCATATAGTGTTAATTATATGGATTTCATACACATACGTACACTACAACAATTAAACACAGGCAACCATCACCCAAAGTCCGTTCTACACTGCATAAGCATCAAATAAAAATATTTAAAGCTTATAACAGCCTGTCAGTCTATCGATCAACATACAGCTAATTATTGGGACTAGTGTATGGCCAATTTCATCCCAACGTGTGGGGTTTCACATCAGCAAACACAGATTTTTATTTGTACAGTTGAGCGATGTGTAAAATTTATCGTCCCAATCAATATCAGTCAAATCGGTGTACATAAACAAATCGTTTGATTTGTAAATGAATATTTACTTTATTTCAACACATGAATATATATTTGATTTCAACACATGAATATATATTTTATTTCAACTCATGAATATATATTTTACTTCAACACATGAATTTTTATTTTTCACATCACAATCAACCGTCAAATTTCACAACACAACCAATCATACAAGTCGTCCATGGTCTGTGGACAACGGGTGTCGGGTGCTATTAAGCACCAACTGCATCGTAGTATATATTTCAACTAGAAAATAAAATAAAAGTGAGGAGTTCTCACCTTTGGGATCCACTCCGCCATTCTTTATTTCTGAACGGTTTGGATTCGCTCGACATTCCAACCCAACCATTTCATGCTGTTCACAATAAAAATAACATTTTTATTCTTCTAATGTTCATGCAAAAATCACATTTTTATTCTTCTTCTTATATAAAAATTATATTTTTAATCTCTACATCATATAAAAATTATATTTTTAACCTTTACATCATATAAAAATTATATTTTTAATACTTTACATCATATAAAAATTATATTTTTAATCTTTACATCATATGAAAAATTATATATTTAATATCTACATTATATAAAAATCATATTTTTTTTATCTACATTATATAAAATCATATTTTTATTATCTACATTATATAAAAATCATATTTTTAATATGCCACTAGTATAAAAATTATATTTCTAACTTCTGTGTTATATAAAAAAAATATTTTTATTCTTCTAAAAATAATTTCTTGTCCCACACTAACTATAAACGTATTTTTCACTTACTAATTTTTTTTCATATCATGAACAAGTTAAAGATCACATTTTTAACTTGCTAACATGTTAAATCTAAGAATTAAATTCAGAAAACTCACTTTTTCCTAGGGTTTCGATCGAGCTAGAGCTCGTTGTGGCATCGCCTTGGGTTACCCGGCGCTGGTGCTTCTCGGTGGCTCAGCAAGGGTTTAATTGCCAATGTATATAACATAAAGCTCGGATTTTTATTGATTGGGAGGCTTCACGGGTGGACTGACTTGACGGGTGGCGGCGCGTTGCTGAGAGGAGGGTGCTGGGGTATCGCGGTGGTGGGGAATGGGGTGGGCGGCGCGGTTAACTAGAAGATGGGGAGATGGAATTGCTGCGCGATTTTTTGGAGAGAGAGGGAGCGAGGGGAGAGAGGGTGTCGGAGAAGGGGGTGGGCCTCGCCATAGGCGGCGATGGTGATTGCCAGGTGGTAGGGTGGACGGACGTCGATCGACAGGGAGGAGGGGCGGTTTTGCTTCATCTGATTTTTGAAGGAGAAAGGGGGTTCGGGGAAAAACGAAATGGGGGTGGGGTGTTAAGTGAAAAAGGGGTTTATAATTTTATTTATATTATATTTAATACTCCTTAAAGTTGACTTTCCATTTGGACTCAGAATCAAACTCAACGACTGTCGCCCTTGCTAAATACCCCCATTCTGAACACAATGGGATATGTTTCGTGAGCCAATTTGGCCGTTAAGATCAGTTTCCATTAAATTTAAAATATAAATCAGTAAATATTCAATTTGAACGCACATTTTAAATTCCCGGGGCCACATACAGACTCTAAAAATTCCCGAAAAATATTTTCTAGCTTCGTATTGATGATATGGTTCTAACACAACTAATTACGTCAAATTCTGAGACCGTTTGAAAAATGGCCATTTTCAGGTCGATCGAAATTGACATAAACTGTCAAAAAACGTTTTACTTTTCCACGCACATATTGATTCGAAAAATTAATAATTTTGGAATCTAGCAATAACTTGACATCACGGATCCAACAAAAGTGGGTTCGTCGACAACCGAGGTCGTTTGCAAAATTCCCATTTTTAAGGGCCAAAATTCCATAGCGACTATTCTGAATTTTCAACTGGGCATAACTTTTTATCCCCACTATGAAATTTTGATTTTTTGGATTCGTTGGAAAGATATTCTCAATTAGATTCTAATATTTTTGGTTTCGCTAAAATCCGGTTTATTTTGAATCTTGTGCGTTCATTTAAAATTTGAAATTGAATTTTTGAACTATCGCGCCATTTTCAATGCCTTTTATAATTAAAATAAAATATTTATATTCTAATGACGATTCAAATAAATATATACGTTCTAATTCTATTCAAAATAAATTTCTCGTCGTTATTATCTAAAATAATTCATTTTAAATATTCAAAATTCATCAAAATTGCCAAAATAAAATTTTTAAATTGGCTCAGATTTCTGGGTTATTACAATCTCCCCCACTTAAAACTTTTCATCCCCGAAAAGGAACGAAGCTAAAAGTTGTTTAACTAATAAACTTAACTTTCACTATTTTCATTACAGCTTAAGTTCTTCAACTTTTTAGTTTCTAAGAAATTTTCAATTTTTTCAAAAATTTGGCTAACACCCTAAATTTTTGAAAAATTTCGCCATAACCTCCCCTGCACCGGGAGCTTCGGGATATTTCAAATAGCCTCCCATGGCCCTCGCCAATCCAAAAAGAAAAGAAATAGCCAAGCGGCTAGCCAATCGGCTCATAAAATCATCCAAACCCAAGAAATTAGTAAACATGTACCTATTTGTCGGGAAAACAATTTTATTCTTCTGCTCTAGCCTCCATGCTATGACCTGTTTAATGTAAGTACATGTATATGCATGGAAATGTGACTAATTTTCAATACAACTCAATATTTGATTCAATTTGGTTAAAGGTTCAAATTTTAATTAATCAACCACTAATCAAACAACACAATCAGCAATCAATTTGTTGATTATCTTTTCAATCACATAACTTTGATATACAGTCAAAAATCACATTGTTGGTGCCAAATCACAACAGTAGCCCCTATCTAGTTTTGGTTCTCACACTAGTCTATTGGAAATATATAGAAATCCCACTTTAGAAACTCGAACACAAATACTAAGGATGTTGCAATCATTACCAGAATTGTCCCCGGGCGACTAGGGTGTGATTCTATATCTACCCAGTATATTAAAACTTCAAATACACGCGGATCAGACATATACACAAAATCTTTATATACTGGACTGTCCAAATCAGTACAAATAAATAATCAAATACACATAATTGATTTAAATTTTCAAAACAAACTTCGTTTTTGTTTTAAAAATATACTCTTCGCACTCGTTCTAGGATACTACTGATCCTATCTCTAACGAGTCATTCTCATTGGATATTACTAATCCAGTCTCTGATGAATTCTTTCGTTTGTTTCTAATGTGTCTTATTCTCCGAGCTCTGTAAACCAAAGCTCTGATACCAACTGAGACTACCCGAACTTCCCCGGTAAGGAAAGCCCGGATTGAATTGAGAACAAGCCACATCGGAACGCAAACAGAAGAACATTTCATTGTTAATTACAACAATTCATCAGAACATAAGAATATACAGTGTATAAATAAATATTATACATCAGAAAATATCAGAGATTTCAATACATTACTGCAGTGGAAAAATAACACAAAACACAACTGAAAGTAATACACGGATACAGAGCTTTCTGAGTATCGTTCCAGCTGCAAACCAGGATCCATTGAATATAAATCTGCAAAACCAAAACTACTAGCTGCCCGTGTCAAAATAAGGGCACCCATAGTTTAGGTTAAAACAATAAAATCTAGGACAGTCATGTGATTGGTGTGAGAACCAAAACAGTTATTAATCTTCATTTTAAAGTTAGGTAAATCAAGGAACCACGCCGTATAACAAGGAACGGGTTTCCTCCCAAGAGTACCAGTGCATAAAACAACAATGCAATGCTAAATAAAGAACAATGAAGATATTATAAGACCCAAGTCCCATCACACAATGCAACGCAAGTAGGAGCATAAGGTTTTTACCTTATAATAGCCAAGAATGCTTGATACGTTTAAAACAAATCATTTGATACTATTATAAGTGCATAGTGTATAAAAAACTTTGTTGCCATACTAGGCTCTACAATCAAAACCGCAAATTCACGTATTGGAAGTTGGATTTCCATCTGTGAACCGAGGCAAAAGATAGACCTCTATCGATTCGAAATGCTCTAACCCATGTCTCAGGACCCAAACTCAGGTGGGCCGTTGGAGCGACAGGGACGGTCCATCGATGTGGATTAAAATGCCTGAACACTGCGTTCCCCCACCCTTTGAGGCGTAAATGAGCCAAATGGCTCCATCGGCTCCACACAGTCACCGATATATCCGAGGCGCATCGCAACAGCAACAACCACACAGGTGAAAATAATATAAATGTCAGGACTGGTAAGTCACTGACACCACCCTAGCTAGAAGAAAACGCATGTCCTCCCTGAGGTCCTCTCCCGTTTTTGGTTCACAACCGAGGTGTGAGGCTCGCGAA
Organism: Allium sativum; assembly: GCA_030737875.1. Lineage (NCBI taxonomy): Eukaryota > Viridiplantae > Streptophyta > Magnoliopsida > Asparagales > Amaryllidaceae > Allium > Allium sativum. Next base: position 632,994,719 of record CM060920.1, read on the forward strand.
TTAACGTTACACAAAGCTATGCCACACAGGCGGTGCTTTGATCATCATCCACAAGACTTATCTTTTCAACAGAAGCCTTGATCAATTGCCACTTAGGCATGTCACACAGGCAATTCATTCCATGTGATTGATATCCATCAATATATAACCTCTGAGCCCGTACGTCTCATAAAAGGACGTTAAGCAAGAGAATAAATTCTCTGCCGCCAAACAGATATATATATATTTAATAGAAATCAATCACACAGAATAAAATCCAATGTCAGACACACAGTCCATTTACAAGTCCGTTCTGGGTCTGAACGAAACCGGAGGCACCTTGTACCTCTCATATCCATCGATCCCCAAGTATGTCTGGACGATCACCAACAGATTCCCTCCTCTTGGGTGTACAACCCAATCAAGATCATCAGTAATTTCCCAATCCTAGCCTATTCATCCCATAAAGTAAAACTGGTCATACTTCATATCTAACACCATGGTGTTATTGGTAAATTCAATTACCATTTCACGTTCAAACCTAATTAAAGATTTAACTATCGCGTGGAGCAAAACTGGTGATACCCAATTCTCGATGACTTCAATCTAATTAAAGATTCATTCAAACTCCACTTAGTTTTAATCTTCCCAAAAATCAATTCTGTCTTTAACTGGGTTAAAGAACCAATGTCATTTAAAACACGGTTCACTATAAATTCAAAATCACATTCCATTCCAATTCAATTATTGAAACTTCTGGTTACTTTTAAAACCCTTTCAAATCCAATTTATTTATTTAAAAATAAATAAATTATTATTCTAGTTCAAAACTAGTTCATTTTGATAAAAATCTATTTTTATCTTTTCAAATTTGGAATTTTTCATCTCAATTCTTCATAAATCATTTCTTATGATTTTACACAAATTATTACTATTTTTAATAATTTTATCAAGGCACGTACAGTCGAATTCCATCAACAGCCATCGAACTGCACTTACAGTGACCTTTTCCAAATTTGATTTGGACATAATTCCAAATCCAACCATTAGATTTCAAATCTCTGATATTCGTTAGAAAGATCTTTTCGATACGAACCCAATGGTTCTGGTTTTAGGAGAATCCAACGGTCGGATCTCCCGTAATATCCATTCGAAGTCAATGGTCGAAATTCGCGAATTGCCGCGGCGTGGCGCGTTCTATTCAGGCCATTCTATATATATTATATATATTTCGTCGATTTCCTTTTAAAACGTATCTTATAAATCATTTTAAATTCATTTTCGAAACGATTTCAACTTCATATTCAATTTCGAATCAAAATTGAATATTCCACATCGTCGATGCACAAATGATAATATTTTCAAAACTTTATATTTTGAAATCACTTCTTTTTTATCTTCATTATCAAAATTAATAAAATCGATATAAATACCGTTCGCGTCAAAATGGTGCATATCTAACCAACACAGCTTTATATATTTCAATAACTTCGTTATCCTATTCAACAAATGAATATTTTCTTCAGCACATGAATATATATTTTATTCAACACATGAATATTTATTTTATTCAACACATGAATATATTTATTCAACACATGAATTTTTATTCTATTCAACACATGAATTTTCTTTTATTCAACACATGAATATATTTTTGATTTCAACACATGAATATATATTTTATTTCAACATATGAATATATATTTGATTTCAACACATGAATATATATATTTTATTTCAACACATGAATATATATTTGATTTCAACACATGAATATATATTTTATTTCAACACACGAATGTATATTTTACTACAACACATGAATTTATATTTTATTTCAATACATGAATATATATTTTACTTCAACACATGAATTTTCTTCTATTCCACACATGAATATATACTTTTTTCAACACATGAATTTTCTTCTATTTTCCAAATTGGAATGAGGCCCAATCAACTACCATATAATGTTAATTATATGGATTTCATACACATATGTACACTACAATAATCAAACATCGGCAACCATCACCCAAAGTGCATTCTACACTGCATAACCATCACCCAAAGTGCATTCTACACTGCATAAGCCTGTCAATCTATCGACCGACATATAGTTAATTATTGGGACAAGTGTATGGCCAATTTCATCCCAACACCCGTGTAGGGTTTCACATCAACAAACACAGATTTTTATTTGTGTAGTTGGGCGATGTGTAAAATTTATCGTCCCAATCAATATCAGTCCAATCGATGTACATAAACACATCGTTCGATTTGTAAATGAATATTTACTTTATTTCAACACATGAATATATATTTGATTTCAACACATGAATATATATTTTATTTCAACACATGAATATATATTTGATTTCAACGCATGATTTTTTTTCAACACATGAATATATATTTTACTTCAACTCATGAATTTTCATTTTTCACATCACAATCAATAGTCAAATTTCACAACACAACCAATCACACAAGTCGTCCATGGTCTCTGGACGATGGGTGTCGGGTGCTACTAAGCACCGTCTGCATCCTAGTATATATTTCAACTAGAAAATAAAATAAAAGTGAGGAGTTCTCTCCTTTGGGATCCACCCCGCCATTCTTTATTTCTGAACGGTTTGGATTCGCTCGACATTCCAACTCAACCATTTCACGTTGTTCACAATAAAAATCACATTTCTATTCTTGTAATCTTCATGCAAAAATCACATTTTTATTCTTCTCCTTATATAAAAATTATATTTTTAATCTCTACATCATATAATAATTATATTTTTAACCTTTACATCATATAAAAATTATATTTTTAATACTTTACATCATATAAAATTATATTTTCATCATATAAAAATTATATTTTTAATATCTACATTATATAAAAATAATATTTTTATTATCTACATTATATAAAAATCATATTTTTATTATCTACATTATATAAAAATCATATTTTTAATATGCCACTAGTATAAAAAATATTTTTTTAACTTCTCTATTATATTAAAATTCTATTTTTATTCTTCTAAAAAATAATTTCATGTCCTACACTAACTAAAAACGTATTTTTAACTTACTAAAAATATTTTCATATCATGAACTAGTTAAAGACCACATTTTTAACTTGCTAACATGTTAAATCTAAGAATTAAATTCAGAAAACTCAATTTTTCCTAGGGTTTTCGATCGAGCTAGAGCTCGTGGTGGCATCGCCTTGGGTTCTGTAACGACCCAGAAAATCTGAACCAATTTAAAAATTTTAAATTGGCTATTTTATTTGATTTTAAATATTTAAAATAAATATTTTAAATAATAACGATGAAAAGTAAGTTTGAATTGACATTTGAAAAAGAATATAATTAATTCTAATTATAAACAAGGCCTTAAATGGAACGGTAGTTTCAAAATTTGAATTCAAACTTTGACTGACTGTACCGGGTGCAAAACAAAACGGATTTGAGTGAAATCAAAAATATTTAAATCTGTTAGTGAATTCCTTTCTAACGGATCTGAAAAATTGAAGTTTCATAGTGGAAAGCAAAAGTTATGGCCAAATGAATTTTCAGAAAGGTCGCTACAGAAATTATATAACCCGTGAAAATGGCCATTTTGCAAACGACCTCGGAATTCGACAAACCCACTTTTGTTTGATACGGTATGTTAAATTATTGCTAGGTTTCAAATTTCATAATTTTTGAAGCTAGTATGTGAGCGTGGCAAAGGAAAATGTGTTTTGGTCAATTATAGTTAAATTGGATCGACCAGAAATGGGCCATTTTTCAAACGGTCTCAGAATTCGACGAAACAAGTTTTGTTGGGACCGTATCGTCAAAACAAAGCTGGATTTATTTTTCTGGAATTTGTAGAATCAGGATGTGGCCCCGGCAAATTGAAAAGTACGTTCAAATCGAATATTGAATGTTTTATATTTTAATTTGAATGGAAACTGAATGAAACAGTCGAATGGGCCTACGAAACATATCCCATTGTGTTCGGATTGGGGGTAAAAGGCTAGGGACGGCAGTCGTTGGGTCTGGATTGGGGTTCGTGAGAGAAAGAGGGTATTTTCAAAATTTAAAAATATATAAATAAAATAAAAATATATGATTGGCCCTCACTTTTTCTCTCTCCCCGCTTCTTCCCCGATGCCCTGAAACCCGACGGCGGAAACCATTCCGTTCTTCCCTCCTCTCTTTCTCCTTCATCTCTCAATGAAACCACCCCCTCCTTTGGAACTTTTTGAAGATCGAAGTCCCCTCTTCAAATCCATATAAGCCTTGCCCCTCCTCGTCACGCCGTTCGAGAGATCCACCTCTGCAAACTTCGGTCATTTGCGCCCTGGTTTCTCCCTCCACCGTGCTTCGAGTCAGCCACCACCACAGTCAATCGGGGCGCCTCTCCAAGCACTCCAAAGTGGCACCGCCCGATCGTCACCTCGTGCTACGGATAACGAGAAAAACTGAAACCTAGTTTCGAACCACACTGAAAGGTAACGGCTGTTTTTAATATAAACTATATTATAGCAGTTTTAAGCGCTACGGTTTTTGATTCCACTATAAAAATCATATCTTTTTCGTTTTTGACGAAATTCAGTGAAATAAGAGACAGTGGACTCGTGTGGACGTCTTCTACATTCTAGAAGAGACCGCATATTTTTCTGAGCCTTCTGCAATTTTTGGTGGAGTGGAACCCAATGTGAGATTTCTAATTTATAAACGATATGGAAAACGACGATGTATAAATTATATAGTCATTGTATGAATTATATAAGCGTTGTACACCTCTTGTATAAGCGTTGTATAAGTTGTACGTTTGATGTATAAGTTATATATGCGTTGTAAAAATTATATATGTGTTGAAATAGAAGTGAAATGCTATATATATATATATACGCCCCTCGTCCATAAACCATGGACGATATTTATTAGTTGTGATTGGTGTGAAAATTGATTGATAGCGAATGGTTGATTGAAATTGTTTGTGGTTGAAATTGATTGATTGTGGTTGAAAAATACCCGTTTGTGGTTGAGAAATATTTGGTTGAAACCACATAGGATTAGTTTGTGGAAATGAAAAAAATATACATGTCTCCTGCGTGCGAACTAGATGCATGATTCCCCATTGTCAAAAGCTGCGAGGCTTTAAGGTAGAGCAAGGAGCCGTACTAGGGGCGGTCCCGGTTTTAACTACCCTCCCGTTATGCTCCCGAAATTTTGAATAATATTCATGTGTTAGAATTATTTTCATGTGTTGAAACTATATTCGTTTGTTGAATAGAAATTCATTTATTGAACGACATTCATGTTTTGAAATAAATTGTTTTACAATATAAAAATCACTTTTTTATCTATACATATAAACTATATAAAACCTTCATGTGTTGAATCGAAATTCATTCGTTGAATAGAAATTCATGTGTTGAATGGTATTCGTGTTTTAAATATAAAAATCACCTATTTATCTATATATAAACTATAGAAAACTTTCATGTGTTGAAACGAAATTCATTCATAGAATAGAAATTCATGTGTTGAATGGTATTCGTGTTTTAAATATAAAAATCACCTTTTTTCTATATATATAAACTATAGAACACCTTCATGTGTTGAATCGAAATTCAATCGTTGAATAGAAATTCATGTGTTGAATGGTATTCGAGTTTTAAATATAAAAATCACCTTTTTATCTATATATATAAACTATAGAAAACCTTCATGTGTTGAATCGAAATTCATTCGTTGAATTGAAAATCATGTGTTGAATGGTATTCATATTTTGAAAGAAATTGTTTTATAATAAAAATCCTATTTTTATCATCAATATGAACTATATAAAATAATCTTGTTTTGAAATAAATTGTTTTATAATAAAAATCCTATTTTTATCTCCTATATTAACTATATAAAATAGTCGGGTTTTAAAATAAATCGTTTTACAACAAAAGTCACATTCTTACTATATACATGAATTGTTAAAATAGTGGATTGTCGAATTGAATGTATGTTGGTTAAAAACATCATTTTTATCAAATATGTGAAAAGAATATAGCTTTGAAATCGAAGAATCGATATATATATATATATATATATATATATATATATAAATAGAATTGAAATATATCGAATAACGAAGCTGTAGTTTGTATTTTGAAACCGTGATTTCAAACGATTAGTGTGGGAGATCCGACCATCGGATTTTCCCGAAATCGCAACCGTTGGGTTCGCTTTGGAAATATCTTTCCAACGACACCAACTTTGTAAAAATCCAATGGTTGGATTGTCTAGAATGTTTAATTCAAATCTGAAGAAAAACAGTGCCAGAATCAATTATTTATATATATATATATATATATATATATATATATATAATTATATTAAATCGAATAACGACGCTGCAGTTCGTATTTTGAAATCGAAACATCAAACGATTATACCGGGAGATCCGACCGTCGGATTTTCCCGAAATTGGAACCGTTGGATTCGTTTTGAAAAGATCTTTCTAATGATGAAAATTTTGTGAAGATCCAACGGTTAGATTTTCAGATATGTGTAAATCAAATCTAAAGAAAAACAACGCCACTGCCGCGTTATGGCCCGAAGCGTCATTTTGAATAAATTGTTTATTTTAAAATAAATAAAAATAGCGATAAATCGTTATAAAATATTATAAAAGATATGGATGTGAAATATAGAAACTAACTGAAGGTTGGCTAAGTCGAATGGTTTCTTGGGTATTGATCTGATGTTGGTTTCAGCCTTCGAGGTTAATATTTGGGAAATCGTTCTCTTAATGATTGATGGTTAGTGACTAATGAATTGAAATGATGCGTAGTAGTGTTCGTGTAGCACTTGTTTATTATATACGCGAGTTTCTCAGAAAGACCGGGTTTATCCCATTTTGAATAACTGAATCGACGATAAGTAATCGAAGATGAAGATGGTGGTCGAAGACTGGAGATCTTCACCTCGTTTGGATGGTAACCGATGTCCTGATTGGGAGGCATCCCGAAATATGGATAATAAGTGGTGATCGTCCAGACGTACGTGGCGGTCGATGGGTTTGCGAGGTATATAGTGCCTCCGGTTTCGTTCAGACCCAGGACGAACTTGTAAATGGACTGTGTGTCTGACATTGGAACTTATTCTGTGTGATTGATAGCCATCAGTTGCATGGTGTGAATTGCCTTTGTGGCATGCTAAGATGCAGTGATCAAGGCTTTTGTTGAAAAGCAAAGTCTTGTGGTGATGGTCAAAGCACCGCCTGTGTGGCGTAGCTTTGTGTACAACGTGAATACGCGAACCTCACACCCCGGTATGAACCAAAAACGGGAGAGGACCTCAGGGAGGACATGCGTTTCTTTCTAGCTAGAAGTGGCATTAGTGGTTTTACACGACCTGACGAGTTTGACTTATGTGGTTGTTACTGTTGCGAGGCGCCTCGGTTAAATCGGACGATCCGGGTCCGATGGAGTCATTCGTTGGCTCATTTACACCCCAAAGTGCGGGGAAACGTAGCGTTCAGGAATTTTAATCCACATCGGTGGACCGGCCCTGTCGCTCCAAGAGTCGGTGCGCTCTGACCCTGAGGCTCGGACTAGAGAGTATTGAAGTCGGTAAGGACTATCTTTTGCCTTGGTTCATGACGGAAATCCAATTTCCAAATACGTGACTGTGCGGTTTTGATTGTATACCTATATATGGCGACATAGTGTTATGGGGCATTAACGCCGTCAATGATTGATAGTTATGATTTGAAATTGTTTTTAAAACATATAAACACTAGTAATAATATCAAATGCTTTGTTTTATTCATATCAAGCATATTTTGGCCATTATAAGGTAAAACTCTATCCTCCGGTTTGCATTGCATTGTGTGATGGGAAATGAGTCTTATAATGGCTTCATTTTTATAAAAAAGCATTGCGATGTTTAAGAGAATTATTTATCTTAAAGCACTGGCGTTCCAATGGAGTAAACTTGTTCCACGAAAGTGGCGTGGTCCGGTGATTAGCCATATTTCAAATGTTTTGAGTCGATTTCTCATACCAGTCCCATGACTGACTCGTAGTTTGTTTCACTTTCAAACTCGGGTGCCCCTTTTTCTACACGGGCAGCGTTGTATTCAGGTTTAGCAGGCTTTATCCGGATAGCTGGAGCTGAAGATGGATTCTATCATTTATCTCTTTTTATGTTGTTCAGCTCCTATTGTACATATTATGTCTATTTCCGCTGTAGACATTTATGTATAGCTGAACTGTATTTGTACTAAGTATGATCCTGTATACTGTGTAACTCTGATGATTACGTTTATCCAGTATATTCTATTGTGCATTATCTGGTGTATTTATTTAATTATGTCCTGCTATTATCTGTTTATGTGTTATATTCCAAAGGTTACCCTTGCCACCATCAGTACGGGGTTTGGGGTCGTCACAGGTTCCCCGGTGCCGGTGCTTCTCGTGGCTCAGCAAGGGTTTAATTGCCAATGTATATAACATAAAGATTGGATTTTTATTGGTTGGGAGGCTCCATGGGTGGACTGACACGACGGGTGGCGGCGCGTTGTTGAGAGGAGGTGGCTGGGGTATCGCGGTAGTGGGGAATGGAGGTGGACGGCGCAGTTAACAAGAAAAGGGGGTGATGGAATCACTGCGCGATTTTTTGGAGAGATAGGGAGCGATGGGAGAGAGAGTGTCGGAGAAGGGGGTGGGCCTCGCCATAGGCGACGGTGATCGCCAAGTGGTGGGGTGGACGGTCGTCGATCGACAGGGAGGAGAGGCGGTTTTTCTTCACCCGATTTTTGAAGGAGAAAGGGGGTTCAGGGAAAAATGAAATGGGGGTGGGGTGTTTAGTGAAAAAGGGGGTTTATAATTTTATTTATATTATATTTAATTCTCCTTAAAGTTGACTTTCCATTCGGACTCAGAATCAAACTCAACGACTGTCGCCCTAGCTAAATACCCCCATTCTGAACACAAAGGGATATGTTTCGTGAGCCAATTTGGCCATTACGATCAGATTCCATTAAATTTAAAATATAAATCAGTAAATATTCAATTTGAACGCACATTTTAAATTCCCGAGGCCACATACGGACTCTAAAAATTCCCGAAAAATATTTTCTAGCTTCGTATTGACGAGACGGTTCTAACACAACTAATTTCATTAAATTCTGAGACCGTTCGAAAAATGGCCATTTTCAGGTCGATCGAAATTGACTAAAACTGTCAAAACACATTTTACTTTGCCATGCTCACATATTGATTCGAAAAATTATGAATTTTGGAATCTAGCAATAACTTGACATCACAGATCCAACAAAAGTAGTTTCGTCGAAAACCGAGGTCGTTTGCAAAATTCCCATTTTTAAGGGACAGAATTCCATAGCGACTATTATGAATTTTCAATTGGGCATAACGTTTTATTACCGCTATGAAATTTTGATTTTTTGGATTCGTTGGAAACATATTCTCGATTAGATTCTTATATTTTTGGTTCCGCTAAAATCCGGTTTATTTTGAATCCTGTGCATTCATTTGAAATATGAATCAAATTTTCGATCTACCACGCCATTTTCAATTCCTTTTATAATTAAAATAAAATATTTATATTCTAACGATGATTCAAATAAATATATACGTTCTAATTCTATTCAAAATAAATTTCTCGTCATTATTATTTAGAATAATTCATTTTAAATATTTAAATTTCATTAAAATTGCCAAAAATAAAAAAATTAAATTGCCTCAGATTTCCTGGTTATTACAATCAGTCTAGCGGAACACTTACATCTCACGCTCCACATATATAGTATACAAAGAAAACCGCGGGCACTTATTGGAGATTGGATTCCGACTATGACAAGGTATGGGACCACCTGCCGATAGTGTATCTCTAGAGGCGCATACCCTGGGTTCAACAAGAACGTCTTGCAACCTGGCCCACATATGACCGACCACTCATTTCGCTTGAATGCATCGAATGCATATCACCAACGGTTGGGCTCAAACCACCGTTTCCCGAAAAGGGACAACATCGAAATAGATTAAAGAAGCAAAAGGATTTTCTCTAGATAGGTGATTATACACCCTAATGGGAGCGACCCACATAGCCATGTTTCCTACCCGATTTTTGTCATTTCCCAATTGATGAGGCTTGAGGTTTGAATTTCCTTTACAACACCTGGCTACCATCCACTTTGAATGCCACATCGTCAGATCCGCCAGATATCACTAATTGACGTCCACAAAAATACTCTAGTGGTTAAGCTAAGAGAACCGTCGTCCTCCGCCACCAACTATGGTACGTTTGAAAAAATCAACGTACGTAATTCCTTTGGAAATACTTTGTCAGACATTCGTCCATACAAGTCATCCAGGAAGGGGATGAACCGAAGGTACTCTCCTACTGCATCCAATATTGGAATCACGCCATGGATCAGTAACGAGTAGTCCTTGCAACCCGTAGATTTCAACCCCGATAGAATCACAGTTTATCTCTGGCCGCTAAACCAGAGATTATTAGTGGTTCTTCCGTGTAGTGAAGATCTACGATCTTCAATGCTCCATCTTGATCATCTTTTGATATCTTCACGTATTTGTTGGTCGGAATTAGTTTCGAATATAAATTCGATCCCGTTCTTTCCTTATCAACAATCGTATTGGACAGATTTGATAGTTGGTGATTTAACTATCAAAATAATCGGTGTTTCAATCATGATAATCCAGTGATTCCACTGGTTCGGTATTCAGCATCACTTGGCCTTTTAATTAAACAAATATAAATACAAACTCTTAAATCTTTCGATATTTTAAATATAGTTCTTTGTTGCTTATCTAACATAAGATTATTCTTTTTAACGAGTTCATTTTATTATTTAGAAAAGCTCCATATCATATCCAATTTCCACTCCACTTTCAAAACATTAGCCAAGTTATTATCTATTTTGGGAAATCCATTTAACTTTTTCTCATTTGAGATTCTCTTTTCAATTTCCCACTTTCACTTAAACCCATTATTAAGTAACTTGAATTTAATGTCAAATTAACGCTTTAACATGTTAACCCTCACTTATAAAAATACTGGTTTACGATAAACCCTTTCACTTAATTTCCTGTTTACTTGATTTAAATAATTAAGTAAAATTTATTTTAAGCTGCCATGTTCGCTTAAATTTCTCATTATCATTTCGTATGCAACTCAAGTTTAAAATAAAACCTGTTCATGAACTTCTTTCACTAATAAATTTTATAACTTCCGTTCTATCAACTTACCCAACGGTAAATCGATATAAATAAAACAATTTACTTTTAGGCCATGTACTGCCGATTACTCAACCAATACTGCCCAATTGTTAAAACACAACACAGGTTGACTTTTTAGTCAATGATCACTACTAAAATCCATTACCCAATCATGATAGTTCATATATGATAATATGAAAATAATTAATGTACTTGAGGAATCCCATTGGATCCCTCCAACCTGTTCTTCCTCGTATTCAAATGGTATTTCAAACAAATCATTCAGTTTCATTTAACTGATAACAATAAATAATGACCATTAACACCAACCAATTCAAATCATTCAAACAATTCAAACACGTTTATTCTATAAACATGACCAAATCTTGGTGAGTCACCTTTATTGGAACCAATCGTTAGAATAATGATTTGGTATTTCACTGAAATTAAATGACGGTTTAATTTTACCAGTTAAATCAGCAAATAAATATATAACTAGCAAACAGTCAATCATTGGTAAGCAGAGCACACAAAATAAAACCCAATTTATATAAATATACATGGGTAAAACTAATTGAGTTTAACTCACCTTGAGTTCATTTATTGCTGAAAACAATTTGTTTTAGTCAAATCAAGCAGACGTTCAATTTGACTAAATATCCCAGCTGCTACCATTTCTGCCCGATCCAGCTCCATAATTTAGTGCTCTTAATACGGTTTTAGTGCTTGCTATCTTGTCAACTTCTTGTTTCAGCTCACACTTGAAACCCGCATGCTTCCCTTATTTACGCCATGCCTTGTCTTTCCACCATCTCACCATGCTACTTCTCACCATTCTAACTTCCACGCATTTTGTTCCAAACTGCAACATCAAAGTACCACGTCTGCCTGTCACGCATGAACACTACCGGACCATCGTAACCTCCACCATACTCCACTGTTTGAATCGGCAACCTTCCAATCCCAAAACGTTGAACTGCACCACACCCTATGTTCCCCTCCATTTCTCGTTTGCCATCATCCTATTTACACTTTGGTCCAACGCCCACCAATTCAAACTTAAATGCTACAAGAACCACTTTCTTCTCAAACGTATCTCCTTCTCCTTTTATACTTTCTTTCCCATCTGTTACTACACTCCACTTCAGAATTCACGTACACAGTCCCCACCATGATCAGCCTACAACCCGAGTTCACCCTTTCTAACGTTACTACCTTCACTTTCTTGTCATACGAGCCCTCCCGACCCGCTGCCCGATGTCAAATAACCACCCAGTCCCACCGATATCAGCACCGGACCCCCTACCTTCATGACTTCGACCCACCACAATGCCACTGCACCGCTTCAGAATGTGACGCCTGTTTCATCTCTCCCTCCGACTTCCTTGCATCCGCAGAACCCTTAACTGCTCTGGACCCTTGTATCTCTCTCTCTCTGTAACGACCCGGGAAAAAGCGACCTTGGTTATCCGATATACAACACCTATCGAACAATCAAAAGTCGAAATTACCGGATAGTCCAAGAAAGAAATTAGAGGGTGAGGATAGATAAGATAGAACTAATAGAATAGAAGAAGAAGAAGACAACAACATCAGAGTAACACGAATCTCACAGCGGAACGAATAAAATATAATATACAATATAACTTGAAATCAAAAGCAGTATATGTATACGATACCATTATCAGAGTGCAATACTTACATCACAACGGAATAAACAATAGCTACATAAATCCTGAAGCCTCCTGCTCCAAGCTCTCCAAGTATATCTGTAAAATCCTGACTACTTGACTGCCCGTACAAATTTGGGCACCCAAGAGTTTAGGGAAAACAAAACAAAATAAACTCTGGGTCAGTCATGGGACTGGTGTGAGTAAACTCAAATCATTTGGTTTAACTTTTCAAAATCCTTTTCGAAAGAAAAGATAATCGTAAGACCAATCCACACATAAACACGGACGGTTTTTACCTTACGATAACCCAAAACACTTTGGAAATCATATATTATCTGATATTATAATAATGTCTAATCACAAGTAATTAAAATATAGTAGAACGCTTGCATCTCACGCTCTACATATATAGTATACAAATCAAACTCGCGGACACTTATTGGAGATTGGATTCCGACCTTGACAAGGTATGGGATCACCTGCCGATAGTGTATCTCTAGAGGCGAATACACTGGGTTCAACAAGAACATCTTGCAACCCGGCCCTCACATGACCGACCTGTAATAACCCGGAAAATCTGGGTCAGTTTAAAATTTTTCTGTCGGCAATTTTAGTGAATTTTGAACATTTAAAATGGATTATTTTAAATAATATCGACGAGAAATTTATTTTGAATAGAATTAGACGTATATATTATATATGTCGTCGTTAGAATATAAATAATTATATATAATTATTAATAGAATTGAAAATGGCGTGGTAGTTCGATAATTCGATTTCAAACTTCAATTGAATGTACCGGGTGCAAAACAATCCGGATTTTAGCGAAACCAAAAATAATAGGATCTAATTGATAATATCTTTCCAACGAATCCGAAAAATCAAGATTTCATAGCGGGCATCAAAAGATATGTCCAGTTGAAAATTCTGAATAGTCGCTATGGAATTCGGGCCCTTAAAAATGGGAATTTTGCAAATGACCTCGGATTTCGACGAAACCACTTTTGTTGGATCCGTAGTGTTAAATTATTGTTAGATTCCAAATTTCATAATTTTTCGAATCAATATGTGAGCGTGGCAATGGAAAACGCGTTTGACCAGTTTCAGTTGATTTTAATCGACTGGAAAATGGCCATTTTTCAAACGGTCTCAGAATTTGACGAAACTAGTTTTGTTAGGACCGTATCGTCAATACGAAGCTAGAAAATATTTTTCTAGAATTTTTAAAGTTAATATGTGACCCCGGTAATTTGAAATGTACGTTTAAAATTCAATATAGTGATTTAAATGTAAATTTAACGGAAACTGATTCAAACGATCAAATCAACTTGCGATACATATCTCATTGTGTTCGGAATGGGGGTAAAACGCTATGGACGACAGGCGGTGGGCCTCGTTTAGAGGTCGTATGTGAAAGTCAACTTTTTGAAAACATAAAATAAATAAATTAATAAAAAAAATAATATATGAACCCCCCTTTCTCGTTTTCATTCAACAGAATAATAAAAAAATAATTAAAAAAAAAGAAGAAGAGAAAAAGGACGGAGGAGCTCGTCGCTCCTCCGATGGAGCCGCCACCGCGCCTTGGGCGGCGCCGCTACCGCCAAGCCCCCCCCCCCCCCCCCCGTTCTTCCCCTCGATCGACGAGCGTCCCCCCCCCCCCAAATCCCGTACCCGTCCAACCCCCAACCCAATTCGAGCCACCCAAAATCCGCCGCACCTCCAGCCCTAGCCACCGCCGCCAAACGTCGAGCCCCCCCTTGCGAGCCACCGCGAGCAGCAGGCATTCCCCCCTCCCCCTCTGTAAGTCTCCTTTTTATTTATTTTATTTTATTTTATTTTTACTTTCTTTTATGCAATTAGTTCAGAAATTAAACTAGTGTGGTTTTAAAAACTGAAATGTAATTATATATGTATTTAAAGGGCAAAAGATTTGATTTTTTTTTAAAATTGAAAAGATTATATTTTTATTTATAAAAATATGATTTTATATCAGGAAGAGGTAGAAAAGATTTTTATTCAATTAAAAATATGATTTTTATATTTTTAAAGTATTAAAAATATAATCTTTACTGTATAAAGGATGTAAAAATATGATTTTTGTTTAGATAGAGAATTTAAAATATAATTTTTTTCATGATAGGAATATAAAAATATCATCTTTATATATGTAGCGAAATAAAAATCGGATTTTTATTATATATACGTTGAAATAAAGTGGTGATTTTTATAAAGATGAAATCTTTATAGTTGAAAAGGCGAGATCCTTATATATAGAATAATGATGTAAAAATAGAATTTTTATCTATATAGTAGCGGTGTAAAAATAGCATTTTTATCCATATAGCGTGAAAGTAAAAGTTTGATTTTTATATATTGAATAGCATAGTAAAAATTCGATTTTTAAAAAATGTGTGATTTATATATATATAGTGACTACGGGCAACGAAGATGACGAAGATGGGATAACGAAGAAGATTTCTATAAATGAAGTGTCGTGAAGTTGGATAGCTATCGGTGAGAACTTCTCACTCTAAATTCTCTTTTTCTAGTTATATATATATACTAGGATGCAGACGGTGCTTAGTAGCACCCGACACCCGTCATCCACAGACCATGGATGACTTGTTTGTTTAATTGTTTGGTTGTGTAGTTAGTTAGATTGTTTGGGTTGATTTGAATTGTTTGGTGAAATGAAATTGATATGATTGATGTGTGAATGGCGTGGGTCTTCACTAGACTGGGGATAAGGCTAGGCCTCGTCCCGTTTCTAGTATCGTGCCGTTATGCCGCCGAAATTTTCTAAAATATGTTAGAAAAATAAGAATATCATTTTATTGAATAAATGAACCGAATAGAATATTCATAGGTTGAATAAAATGTTTTATCGTTAAAAATATAATTTTTAACGTGAAAGTGAATAAATGAATATTTATAAACAAATCGGCCGATTTGTTTATATACACTGATTTGACTGATATCGATTGGGTCGATAAATTTTACACATCACCCAACTGCACAACTAAAATCTGCGTTTGATTGTTTGAAACCCCACACGGGTGTTGGGATGAAATTTGAAGTTCACTCATCCTGATTGATTAAATATGTCGATCGATTGATTGACAGGCTGTAATAAGCATTAGATACCCATATTTGATGCTTATACAGTGTAGTGCACTTTGGTTGATGGTTGATTATTTTTCAATGCTATTATATACGTGGGATGTCTGAAAATCCATATAATTAACATTATATGGTGATTGATTGGGCCTCATTCCAATCGGGAAAATAATGAATATTATAAAAGAAAATTCATGTGTTGAATATAAAAATAGTCATGTGTTGACGATGATCATGTGTTGAAACTATTCATGTGTTGAGTAAAATATTTTAAATAAATTACATCTTTATCACATTTAAAATTAGAACTACTTCCCAGTAGAAGTCTAATTGAAAATCAAACGATAGATACCTTAGTTTTATAAAATAATTTACATAACAAAAATAGTGATGTGTTGACAGTACTCATGTGTTGAGATTAGTCGTGTGTTGAAAGAAATATAGATTCATGTGTTGAATGGGATAAATATTCATTTGTTGAATAGAATAAAGAAGTTTTTGAAAAATATAAAGCCGTGTTGATTAGAGATGCGTTATTAAGACGCGAACGATATTTATATCGATTTTATTCGTTTTATAATGAATATGGAAAAGTGATTTCAAAATCTAATATTCTGAAATGAAATTCAAATTGAATTAGAATAAAATTGAAATTGAAATTTTATTGAATCAATTTGAAATGAATTCGAATCAAATATAAAATGAATTCGATTCGAATTGAATAGAAAATGAACTCGAATCGAATTGAATAGAAAACGAATTAGAATTCGAATTGAATAGAAAACGAATTAGAATTTGAATTGAATAGAAAGTGAATTTGAATTCGAATAAAATAGAAATGAATTCAAATAAAATTAAAGTGAAATTGAATTGAAATCGATTTGAAACGAATTCGAATTGAATCAAATAGAAGGTAAATTCAAATTGAATTAAATTGAAATGAATTCGAATTGAATTGAAATCAAATCGATCTGAAATTGAATATAGTGTTGAAATGGTTTTGAAAACGAATTTAAAATGATTTATAAAATACGTTTTAAAAAGGAAATCGACGAAATATATATATAATATATATATATATATATTATATATAATGGCTTGAATAGAACGCGCCGCGCCGCGGCAGTTCGTGAATTTCGACCATTGACTTCGAATTGACGTTGCGGGAGATCCGACCGTCGGATTCTCCTAAAACCGGAACCGTTGGGTTCGTATCGAAAAGAGCTTCCCAATGAATATTAGAAATTTGAAATCTAACGGTTGGATTTGGAATTATGTCCAAATCAAATTCAAAAAAGGTCGCTGTAAGTGCAGTTCGATAGCCGTTGATGGAAATCGACTGTACGGGCCTTGATAAAATTATTAAAAATATCTATAATTTGTGTAAAATCATAATATATGATTTGGGAAAAATTGAGCTGAAGAATTCCACATTTGAAAAGATAAAAATAGATTTTTATCGAAATGAACTAGTTTTGAACTAGAATTAAAATCAATTTATTTTTGAAATAAATAAATTGAATTTGAAAGTGATTTTAAAAATAATCAATATTCCCAATACGTGAATTGGACTGGAGTTGAATCAAAATTATCTTCGGAATATTTCGATGTTGGATTTCGTGACTATACAGATATTGTTATGGGAATTTGAAAGATATATTTTATATCGTTATTTCCAATACGATATTTGTTGGTTTCAGAATTTGATATTGAATATAAGCCGGTATATTTTCTATTCAGAGGCTTGTATTTAATATCAAATGTGATTTGGGTTTATCGTGAATCGTGTTTTAGATAACATTGGTTCTTTAACCCAGTTAAAGGCAAGATATCGATTTCTGAAAAGATTAAAACTAAGTGGAGTTTTAATGAATCTTTAATTAGATTAAAATGTGAATTGATAATTTAAATTATCAAATCTGAAAAGTGATCGAGAGTGGAGTATCACCATTTTGCTCCAAAGCGATAGTTAAATCTTTAATTAGATTTGAACGTGAAATGGTAATTAATTTTACCGATAACACCGTGGTGTTAGGAATGGAGTATCACCAGTTTTGCTCCATGGGATATATAGGTTGGGATTGGGAAATAAAATAAATAATTACTTCGGTGTGGTTCGTTAATCCCGATTAGTTAGAAATGATATCCAAAGGAGGATTGAAGAATAAATTTAGAAGAATTTATCTTTGATAAAATTAATGGGAGCCTTTCCCTAAGAATGTGATTTTGTGAATAAAAGAATATTCTGAATTGGAATGAGGCGTTCATTGTGTTTGTGTAACATTTGTTTATTATATACGTGGGTTATTCAGAAAGGCCGGGTTTATACCCATTCTGAATAACCGATTCGACGAGATGTCGAAGACGAAGATGGTGCTTGAAGACCGGAAGTCTTCACATCGTTTGGGTGATTACTGATGATCTTGATTGGGCTGTACACCCAGGATGAGGGAATCAGTTGGTGATCGTCCAGACGTACCTGGAGATGGATGGATATGCGAGGAAAGTGCCTCCGGTTTCGTTCAGACCCAGAACGAACTTGTAAATGGATTGTGTGTCTGACATTGGATTTCATTCTGTGTTGATTGATCTTTATTAAATATACATCTATTTGGCGGCAGAGAATTTATTCTCTTGCTTAACGCCCTTCTCTGAGACGTACGAGCTCAGAGGTTGTATATCGATGGACATCAGTCGCATGGAGTGAATTGCCAATGTGGCACGCGTAAGTGGCAATTGATCAGGGCTTCCGTTGAAAAGCAAAGTCTTGTGGTTGATGATCAAAGCACGGCCTGTGTGGCGTAGCTTTGTGTATAACATGAATTCGCGAGCCTCACACCTCGGTATGAGTCAAAAACGGGATAGTGACTGCAGGGAGAGCACGACGTTTCTTTCTAGCTAGGGTGGAGTCAGTGACCTACCAGCCCTGACATTTATATACTTTTCACCTGTGTGGTTGTTGGATACGAGGCGCCTCGGATATAGGTCTGTAAGGACCGGGAAACGTGTGTTCAGGAATTGCCAATCCTCAAAAGTAAGAGAGGACCGGCCCTGAAGATCCAAGGATCATAGTGGGGTCCTGAGACATTTGCTAGAGTGTCTCGAATCAGAGAGGAGCTTGCCCCTTGCCTCGGCTCATGATGGAATCCAATTTCCAATACGTGATATTGCGGTTTTAATTGTAGAACTAGTATGGCGACATGATATATGGTACCCATGCCGTCTATGATTGATATTTATGATTGAAATTGTTTTGACACTGTACACTTATTATAGTATCAAATGATTTGTTTTAAACGTACCAAGCATGTTTGGCTATTATAAGGGAAAACCCTATCCTCCGGCTTGCGTTGCATTGTGTGATGGGACCTGGGTCTTATAATAGCTTCATTTTTCTAAAGAGCATTGCGTTGTTTTGTTATATGCACTAGTATTCTTGGGAGGAAACCCGTTCCGTGTTATACAGCGTGGTCCCTTGAATTACTCTCTTTTAAAGTAAAGTTTTAAATAACTGTTTTAGTTCTCACACCAGTCCCATGACTGACCTGGAGTTTATTGTTTTAACCTAAACTCTGGGTGCCCCTATTTTCCACACGGGCAGCTAGTAGTTTTGGTTGTGCAGATTTATATTCACAGGGTCCTGATTTACAGCTGGAACGATGCTCGGAAAGCTCTGTATCCGTGTATCACTTCTAGTTGTGCTTTTGTATTATTTTCCGCTGCTATGTAATTTATTGTAATCTCTGATATTTATCGAATGTAATTTATTCATTTATACTCTGTATATTCTTGTATCTGATGGAATTGTTGTAATAACAATGAAATGTTCTTTCGTCTGCGTCCTTTTGTGTGTTGTTCTCAAAAGTATTCGTGCTTTCCTTCACGGGGAAGTTACGGGTTCTTACAGTGGTATCAGAGCTTTGGTTTACAGAGCTCGAGAACAAGACACATTAGAACCATACGAAAGAATTCATCAGATATTGGATTAGTAATATCCAATTAGAATGACTCGTTAGAGATAGGATCAGTAGTATCCTAGAACGAGTGTGAAGAGTATATTTTTCAAAAGAAAACAATTTTGTTTTGAAAATTTAAATCGTTTTATACGTATTTGAATATTTATTTATATTGAAATGGACAATCGAGTATATATAGATTTCGCGTATACGCGTCATGAACGTATAGTCGAAGTTTTAATATACTGGATAGATATAATGTCACATTCTAGACACCCGGGGATAATTCTGGTGATGTGGCCACATCATCAGTATTTATATTCGTGTTTCGAAGATGTGATATCTATATATTTCCATTAGGCTGGTGTGAGAACCAAAACTAATATAGTTAGAACACATTGTTGTAAATTGGCATCAAAAACATGATTTTCTGTATATATATATATATATATATCAAAATTATGAATTTGAAACTCTAATTCACTAATTGATTGATGTTTGGGTTGTTTGTTTAATTGTTTGGTAATTTTAACCATTTATGCCTAATTGAACCAAATATTGAACTGTATTGAAAATTAGTCGCATTTGCTTGCATATACGTATACTTACATTGAACAGGTCATAGCAAGGAGGCTAGAGCAGAGAATAAAATTTGTTTGCCCGATAAATAGGTACATGTTTACTATAATTTACTGTTTTGTTTGGGTGATGATGATTTTATGAGCCTATTTGCTAGCCGCTTGGCTTTTTCTTTTTCTTTTTGAGATCTGAAGGACCGGGGAAGCTATTTGAAATTCCCCGATGCTCCCGGTACAGGGGAGGTTATGGCGAAATTTTTCGAAAATTTAGGGTGTTAGCCAAATTTTTGAAGAATTGAAAATTCTCAGAAACTGTAAAGTTGGAGAATGGAAGCCAGATCGAATGTAGAGCTTATTGAACAAACCACTTTCGACTTTGTTCCTTTTCGAGGACGAAAAGTTTTAAGTGGGGGAGATTGTAATAACTCGGAAAATCTGGGTCAGTTTAAAATTTTTATGTCGGCAATTTTAGTGAATTTTGAACATTTAAAGTGGATTATTTTAAATAATATGGACGAGAAATTTATTTTGAATAGAATTAGACGTATATATTATATATGTCGTCGTTAGAATATAAATAATTATATATAATTATTAATAGAATTGAAAATGGCGCGGTAGTTCGATAATTCGATTTCAAACTTCAATTGAATGTACCGGGTGCAAAACAATCCGGATTTTAGCGAAACCAAAAATAATAGGATCTAATTGATAATATCTTTCCAACGAATCCGAAAAATCAAGATTTCATAGCGGGAATCAAAAGATATGTCCAGTTGAAAATTCTGAATAGTCGCTATGGAATTCGGGCCCTTAAAAATGGGAATTTTGCAAATGACCTCCGATTTCGACGAAACCACTTTTGTTGGATCCGTAGTGTTAAATTATTGTTAGATTCCAAATTTCATAATTTTTCGAATCAATATGTGAGCGTGGCAAAGGAAAACGCATTTGACCAGTTTCAGTTGATTTTAATCGACTAGAAAATGGCCATTTTTCAAACGGTCTCAGAATTTGACGAAACTAGTTTTGTTAGGACCGTATCGTCAATACGAAGCTAGAAAATATTTTTCTAGAATTTTTAAAGTTAATATGTGACCCCGGTAATTTGAAATGTACGTTTAAAATTCAATATAGTGATTTAAATGTAAATTTAACGGAAACTGATTCAAACGATCAAATCAACTTGCGATACATATCTCATTGTGTTCGGAATGGGGGTAAAACGCTATGGACGACAGGCGGTGGGCCTCGTTTAGAGGTCGTATGTGAAAGTCAACTTTTTGAAAAAATAAAATAAATAAATTAATAAAAAAAAAATATATGAACCCCCCCTTTCTCGTTTTCATTCAACAGAATAATAAAAAAAAAGAAGAAGAGAAAAAGGACGGAGGAGCTTGTCGCTCCTCCGATGGAGCCGCCACCGCGCCTTGGGCGGCGCCGCCACCGCCAAGCCCCCCCCCCCCCCCGTTCTTCGCCTCGATCGACGAGCGTCGCCCCCCCCCCCCAAATCCCGTACCCGTCCAACCCCCAACCCAATTCGAGCCACCCAAAATCCGCCGCACCTCCAGCCCTAGCCACCGCCGCCAAACGTCGAGCCCCCCTTGCGAGCCACCGTGAGCAACAGGCATTCCCCCCTCCCCCTCTGTAAGTCTCCTTTTTATTTATTTTATTTTATTTTTACTTTCTTCTATGCAATTAGTTCAGAAATTAAACTAGTGTGGTTTTAAAAACTGAAATGTAATTATATATGTATTTAAAGGGCAAAAGATTTGATTTTTTTTAAAATCGAAAAGATTATATTTTTATTTATAAAAATATGACTTTATATCAGGAAGAGGTAGAAAAGATTTTTATTCAATTAAAAATATGATTTTTATATTTTTAAAGTATTAAAAATATAATCTTTACTATATAAAGGATGTAAAAATATGATTTTTGTTTAGATAGAGAATTTAAAGTATAATTTTTTTCATGATAGGAATATAAAAATATCATCTTTATATATGTAGCGAAAGAAAAATCGGATTTTTATTATATATACGTTGAAATAAAGTGGTGATTTTTATAAAGATGAAATCTTTATAGTTGAAAAGGCGAGATCCTTATATATAGAATAATGATGTAAAAATAGAATTTTTATCTATATAGTAGCGGTGTAAAATAGCATTTTTATCCATATAGCGTGAAAGTAAAAATTTGATTTTTGTATATTGAATAGCATAGTAAAAATTCGATTTTTAAATATATGAAGTGATTATAAAAATATGATTTTTAAATTGAAAGTAAATAAATAAAAATGTGATTTTTATTTTAAAGACATCGAAATATAAAAATGTGTGATTTTTATATATATAGTGACTACGGGCAACGAAGATGACGAAGATGGGATAACGAAGAAGATTTCTATAAATGAAGTGTCGTGAAGTTGGATAGCTATCGGTGAGAACTTCTCACTCTAAATTCTCTTTTTCTAGTTATATATATATACTAGGATGCAGACGGTGCTTAGTAGCACCCGACACCCGTCATACACAGACCATGGATTACTTGTTTGTTTAATTGTTTGGTTGTGTAGTTAGTTAGATTGTTTGGGTTGATTTGAATTGTTTGGTGAAATGAAATTGATATGATTGATGTGTGAATGGCGTGGGCCTTCACTAGACTGGGGATAAGGCTAGGCCTCGTCCCATTTCTAGTATCGTGCCGTTATGCCGCCGAAATTTTCTAAAATATGTTAGAAAAATAAGAATATCATTTTATTGAATAAATGAACCGAATAGAATATTCATAGGTTGAATAAAATGTTTTATCGTTAAAAATATAATTTTTAACGTGAAAGTGAATAAATGAATATTTATAAACAAATCGGCCGATTTGTTTATATACACTGATTTGACTGATATCGATTGGGTCGATAAATTTTACACATCACCCAACTGCACAACTAAAATCTGCGTTTGATTGTTTGAAACCCCACACGGGTGTTGGGATGAAATTTGAAGTTCACTCATCCTGATTGATTAAATATGTCGATCGATTGATTGACAGGCTGTTATAAGCATTAGATACCCATATTTGATGCTTATACAGTGTAGTGCACTTTGGTTGATGGTTGATTATTTTTCAATGCTATTATATACGTGGGATGTCTGAAAATCCATATAATTAACATTATATGGTGATTGATTGGGCCTCATTCCAATCGGGAAAATAATGAATATTATAAAAGAAAATTCATGTGTTGAATATAAAAATAGTCATGTGTTGACGATGATCATGTGTTGAAACTATTCATGTGTTGAGTAAAATATTTTAAATAAAATAAATTACATCTTTATCACATTTAAAATTAGAACTACTTCCCAGTAGAAGTCTAATTGAAAATCAAACGATAGATACCTTAGTTTTATAAAATATTTTACATAACAAAAATAGTGATGTGTTGACAGTACTCATGTGTTGAGATTAGTCGTGTGTTGAAAGAAATATAGATTCATGTGTTGAATGAGATAAATATTCATTTGTTGAATAGAATAAAGAAGTTTTTGAAAAATATAAAGCCGTGTTGATTAGAGATGCGTTATTTAGACGCGAACGATATTTATATCGATTTTATTCGTTTTATAACGAATATGGAAAAGTGATTTCAAAATCTAATATTCTGAAATGAAATTCAAATTGAATTAGAATAAAATTGAAATTGAAATTTTATTGAATCAATTTGAAATGAATTTGAATTAAATATAAAATGAATTCGATTCGAATTGAATAGAAAATGAACTCGAATCGAATTGAATAGAAAACGAATTAGAATTCGAATTGAATAGAAAACGAATTAGAATTTGAATTGAATAGAAAGTGAATTTGAATTCGAATAAAATAGAAATGAATTCAAATAAAATTAAAGTGAAATTGAATTGAAATCGATTTGAAACGAATTCGAATTGAATCAAATAGAAGGTAAATTAAAATTGAATTAAATTGAAATGAATTCGAATTGAATTGAAATCAAATCGATCTGAAATTGAATATAGTGTTGAAATGGTTTTGAAAACGAATTTAAAATGATTTATAAAATACGTTTTAAAAAGGAAATCGACGAAATATATATAATATATATATATATTATATATAATGGCTTGAATAGAACGCGCCGCGCCGCGGCAGTTCGTGAATTTCGACCATTGACTTCGAATTGACGTTGCGGGAGATCCGACCGTCGGATTCTCCTAAAACCGGAACCGTTGGGTTCGTATCGAAAAGAGATTCCCAATGAATATTAGAAATTTGAAATCTAACGGTTGGATTTGGAATTATGTCCAAATCAAATTCGAAAAAGGTCGCTGTAAGTGCAGTTCGATAGCCGTTGATGGAAATCGACTGTACGGGCCTTGATAAAATTATTAAAAATATCTATAATTTGTGTAAAATCATAATATATGATTTGGGAAAAATTGAGCTGAAGAATTCCACATTTGAAAAGATAAAAATAGATTTTTATCGAAATGAACTAGTTTTGAACTAGAATTAAAATCAATTTATTTTTGAATTAAATAAATTGAATTTGAAAGTGATTTTAAAAATAATCAATATTCCCAATACGTGAATTGGACTGGAGTTGAATCGAAATTATCTTCGGAATATTTCGATGTTGGATTTCGTGACTATACAGATATTGTTATGGGAATTTGAAAGATATATTTTATATCGTTATTTCCAATACGATATTTGTTGGTTTCAGAATTTGATATTGAATATAAGCCGGTATATTTTCTATTCAGAGCCTTGTATTTAATATCAAATGTGATTTGGGTTTATCGTGAATCGTGTTTTAGATAACATTGGTTCTTTAACCCAGTTAAAGGCAAGATATCGATTTCTGAAAAGATTAAAACTAAGTGGAGTTTTAATGAATCTTTAATTTGATTAAAATGTGAATTGATAATTTAAATTATCAAATCTGAAAAGTGATCGAGAGTGGAGTATCACCATTTTGCTCCAAAGCGATAGTTAAATCTTTAATTAGATTTGAACGTGAAATGGTAATTAATTTTACCGATAACACCGTGGTGTTAGGAATGGAGTATCACCAGTTTTGCTCCATGGGATATATAGGTTGGGATTGGGAAATAAAATAAATAATTACTTCGGTGTGGTTCGTTAATCCCGATTAGTTAGAAATGATATCCAAAGGAGGATTGAAGAATAAATGTAGAAGAATTTATCTTTAATAAAATTAATGGGAGCCTTTCCCTAAGAATGTGATTTTGTGAATAAATGAATATTCTGAATTGGAATGAGGCGTTCATTGTGTTTGTGTAACATTTGTTTATTATATACGTGGGTTATTCAGAAAGGCCGGGTTTATACCCATTCTGAATAACCGATTCGACGAGATGTCGAAGACGAAGACGGTGCTTGAAGACCGGAAGTCTTCACATCGTTTGGGTGATTACTGATGATCTTGATTGGGCTGTACACCCAGGATGAGGGAATCAGTTGGTGATCGTCCAGACGTACCTGGAGATGGATATGCGAGGAAAGTGCCTCCGGTTTCGTTCAGACCCAGAACGAACTTGTAAATGGATTGTGTGTCTGACATTGGATTTCATTCTGTGTTGATTGATCTTTATTAAATATACATCTGTTTGGCGGCAGAGAATTTATTCTCTTGCTTAACGCCCTTCTCTGAGACGTACGAGCTCAGAGGTTGTATATCGATGGACATCAGTCGCATGGAGTGAATTGCCAATGTGGCACGCGTAAGTGGCAATTGATCAGGGCTTCTGTTGAAAAGCAAAGTCTTGTGGTTGATGATCAAAGCACGGCCTGTGTGGCGTAGCTTTGTGTATAACGTGAATTCGCGAGCCTCACACCTCGGTATGAGTCAAAAACGGGATAGTGGCTGCAGGGAGAGCACGACGTTTCTTTCTAGCTAGGGTGGTGTCAGTGATCTACCAGCCCTGACATTTATATACTTTTCACCTGTGTGGTTGTTGGATACGAGGCGCCTCGGATATAGGTCTGTAAGGACCGGGAAACGTGTGTTCAGGAATTGCCAATCCTCAAAAGTAAGAGAGGACCGGCCCTGAAGATCCAAGGATCATAGTGGGGTCCGGAGACATTTGCTAGAGTGTCTCGAATCGGAGAGGAGCTTGCCCCTTGCCTCGGCTCATGATGGAATCCAATTTCCAATACGTGATATTGCGGTTTTAATTGTAGAACTAGTATGGCGACATGATATATGGTACCCATGCTGTCTATGATTGATATTTATGATTGAAATTGTTTTGACACTATACACTTATTATAGTATCAAATGATTTGTTTTAAACGTACCAAGCATGTTTGGCTATTATAAGGGAAAACCCTATCCTCCGGCTTGCGTTGCATTGTGTGATGGGACCTGGGTCTTATAATAGCTTCATTTTTCTAAAGAGCATTGCGTTGTTTTGTTATATGCACTAGTATTCTTGGGAGGAAACCTGTTCCTTGTTATACGGCGTGGTCCCTTGAATTACTCTCTTTTAAAGTAAAGTTTTAAATAACTGTTTTAGTTCTCACACCAGTCCCATGACTGACCTGGAGTTTATTGTTTTAACCTAAACTCTGGGTGCCCCTATTTTCCACACGGGCAGCTAGTAGTTTTGGTTGTGCAGATTTATATTCACAGGGTCCTGATTTACAGCTGGAACGATGCTCGGAAAGCTCTGTATCCGTGTATCACTTCTAGTTGTGCTTTTGTATTATTTTCCGCTGCTATGTAATTTATTGTAATCTCTGATATTTATCGAATGTAATTTATTCATTTATACTCTGTATATTCTTGTATCTGATGGAATTGTTGTAATAACAATGAAATGTTCTTTCGTCTGCGTCCTTTTGTGTGTTGTTCTCAAAAGTATTCGTGCTTTCCTTCACGGGGAAGTTACGGGTTCTTACACGACCACTCATTTCGCTTGAGTGTATCGAATATATATCACCAACGGTTGGGATCAGCAACCGTCTCCCGAATGGGACAGCATCGATAGATTAAAGAAGTAATTGGAATTTCTCTAGATAGGTGATTATACATCCTAATGGGTGCGACCCACATAGCCATGCTGCCTGCCCGATTTTTGTCATTTCCCGGTTGATGAGGCTTGAGGTCATAACGTATATTTTGACAGATCACACCTCCATTACTTTGAATGCCACATTGTCGTACCCGCCAAATCACAAATTGATTTCACCAAAAATACCACGGGTATACAGCTAAGAGAAACGAATTCCTCCGCCACCAAATGTAAGTACGTTTGAAGAGATCAACTTATGCGATCTATTGGATATACTTTGTCAGACACTCGTCCATACACGTTTGTCCTGGGACTGGACAAACCGAAGGCACTATTCTGTAAACAGGATAGCCCTTGCACAACTCCGTCTTCAATATATTCAGCATACTTGATTCGCAACGCTTATGCCAATACGGAGTGGTTCTCTGGATAATACTCCAACCGGTCTCTCCATATTAACAACGTAAAATGGTCATAACTTTGATAGTCGGTGAGTTAACTATCAAACGAAAACATGTCGGTGTGCAAACAACGATATTATTTCCCGAAGGAAATTCTATCGAACAATCATCATTTCATTCATTCGTTCATTTCCCTATTCCTGTTGTTTATTGTTTCTTATTCACTATATTTAGAAAATATATATCATTATCATTGGAAAACATTTCCATCTCTTGTTTCTATATTCAGAAAACAATTCTGCTTCTCATTTGGAAAAAACATTTCCAAATCTCCTTCATTTGATTAAACAGATGTTTGAATAAACATCACTATGCCAAATCTCCTTCATTTGGTTTCCACTTAACCACTTTTCACCATCGAATCTTAACCATTTCTTAGTTAAAAACGAAGTCAATCAAGTTGGGGTATAATTACCTCTCAGACCTTAACTGAACAACATTTCTAACTTCGAAATAGGCAAAATTCATCTTTCTAAATCTTTAACCCTTCTTTACGACATTCTCGGATTCTATTTACAAATCCACTTCTCGTACGGAAAAAACTTGATTATAACAATGGTGTTATAATACCCTGCATCCGAAATATAATGACTTTATAAATACTTCGATTTTTTTTCTAACTCGAATAAATAACAAACTAAATTATTAACTCATACTCGGTTAACTCTAAGTTGTAACTCTTATTCAATTAACTCTTATTCTATTTAACTCTTACTGGCCTAACCCTTGTTTAGATAACTCGTTTTAATTTCCTCATTTTGACCCACTTACTTGATCAGTTCAACTGGACTAACTTAGCTTAATTAACTCGACTAAATTATTTCTATCAATTAACTAATATTTGACTTGACACCATTCGCTCGACTCTAGATCGCAGCGATCACAATGGTTACGCCTGATTCCCCCAGGAAACATCCGACCGCCGTAGGCTATCTGCAGCCCTGCGAATTTCGCTAGCAGTCGTGCTAAATGGCAATTCCTTTGGATTAACACTTATTCGAATAACTTATATTCGATTTACTCTATTCGATTAACTTAACTCAAATAATTAATATTTGATAAACTCTTTCTCGAATAACTCTTATTTGATTACTATATTTGAATAACTCTAGTTTGATTTGACTCAAATCGATTAACTTTAACTGTTTAACTCTAATCGATTAAATTTGACTGTTTAACTCTAACTGGTTTATTCTAACTGATTTACTCTAACCTTCTAACTGATTAACTATAACTATTTAACTCTAACTTTTTACCTTAATAGTTTAACTCCAACTGGTTAACTATAACTGTTTAATTCTAACAGATTAACTCTATCAATTTATTCTATTGGATTAACTCCTTTTTCGAATAAGCTGATATCCGATAACTTTACCTTGAATAACTCTTGTTCGATAAATTCTCTTTCGAATGACTCTATTTGGTTATTTTACTCGAGTAACCCATATTCGATAACTTCTTTTGATCAACTCTACGTCCTTATTCAGTTTCAAATATCGATTTTGAAATCGATTCTTATTGCGCTATATAAGTCCTGACTTATATATGTCCTATTTATCCACTGATAAATATTTACTTAATTTATAAATATCATTTATAAATTAATATGCTCCATCCACCTGTTCACTTCTTTATATATATAAGTTCAGACTTATATATATATTTATTTATCAAAAGATAAATGATCCCTTTATAATCTATTTGATTTTAAACAAATATTTCCTTTGTAATCTATTTGTTTTCCAAACAAACATTTCCTTTTTATTCTATTTGCAAATAGTTTGCAAATATCTCCTTTTCACATTTTACTTTAATTTTATACTAATTCCATTTCTAAATATCTCCTGTTTGTTTAACAATATAAATAATCCCTTTTAATTCTATTTATTTCATAAGTAAATATCTCCTTTTCAATTCTAATTATACATGTTTCCTTTTCAATTCTTGTTTCCGCAAATATTTTCTTTTATATTTGTTTCCACAAATATTTTCCTTTCCTAAATTTCTTGAACTTCTATAATTATTTTCTTTATGAAACTCTTTTCTTTCCATATATAAAATCCATAGATTTTATATAAATAATTTATTTTCAAAATATACTTTGAAAATCTCCTTTTCACTTCCTGGTATCACTTATGGTATAAAAATACCAAATCAAAAAGTTTGACCATCATCCAAACACATAGGGTCAACAATAGATGATATAACACATCATATATCAGAATATATGAAAAACGGTAAAATAAATGTTGAGGAATCCAGTTGGATCCCTCCGACCTGTTTCCCTGCATCCACAGATGTTACACAATATAATTCACATCAATTTCATTTCAATATGAGGTATTCTGATAAACAAAATCAACATCGGTTAACGATATATATAACTATATCGGTATTTTCAACCAACTGACTAGCAGTTCAACCAAACAATCAACACTCAGCAATTCAACCAATATTTATCAGTTCTAAAAATACTTTATAAAAATATAAAGTGTTCAGAGTTAGTGAGATTTACTCACATTGGACGGTTTATCGTTGAATAACGATAATCGGTCATTGATTTGGTTCAGGCGTTAAATTTCACCATAAATCCAAATGATCTCCAATCCACTTGCGGTTAGTTCCATTGCGTAGTGCTCGTCCATACGATCCCAACGGATCCTGTTTCGTTAAATTTCGTTAATGTATGCAAAAGTTATGCTATTTACAATATCTACCTAATTTAAATGAATATTAAATTAATTTAATTAATTAAATTATTTTTATCTTAATTAATTTCTAATTGCATTATTAGCCAAATTACCTTCCCTGCCCTTCTAAAAAATCCTACTTTCCCATCTCTAGCCATATCCAATTTTTTTTAAAATTGAAAAACCATTTTAATATTAATTAAATTTAATTTTCAAATAAAATATTTAAAAATATTCATTTAATTATAACTTAAAATTTTTAACCCGGATCAAAAATCTGCTTCCACTCATTTTAAAGTATTTTTCGATAAGAATCCAACGGTCCTTGTTTCGTGGAAATCCGATTTGTTTTGAAAAAGTTATAAGCTTTTAAAGTTTATTACGAAAATGCCCCTGGTTTGTTTTAAATTCAAATTAAATTTAAAATTTAAATTAATCATCCCATTCGTCGGATCAGTTAGGGATAGCCAGGGAGAGCAGGAAACTATATTTTCCAAACTCAAGCTTTAGACACTATCCTCTCTGTCACCCTTAGAATGTTCTGATATTTATTTTTTACAAATTCTATTTTAATTATAATATATATACATATATTACACAATTAAATAAATAAATAAATATTATTTAAAAACTTACCCCACGAAGCCCAAGCCTCTGCCTAAGAGTCCCTAGCTCCCCGTCTTGCCCTCCTTTCTCCCTTCCTTCCTTTTTTCCTATTTTCTATTATTTTATTATTATTTCTGCCATTGCCAAAGCTTGAAAGAGTAGGAGGAGGAGTGAGTTTAAAATGAAGGGGGGGGGGGGCTATTTATAGCCGAAGGAGTCACATGGATTGCTGAGGTGGCGCGAATCCAACGGTCGAAAATGGATGGCAAGGATTAATCCTTAAATTAATTAAATTATAAATAAATTTAATAATTTATGAATAGTAAAGTGTGTTTTCTCAACCCTATTCGGACGTTAATTTGACTTACTTATTGATACCTTATCCAAAACCTTTTTCAACCATGTTGTTCAATTTTTCTTGCTCTTCAATAATATATAAAAATATTCAAATTTTGAATTCGTTTGAACTTTCAAATAATTTAAATTCAAATTCAAAATAGTGTTTTGTGTTAGTTTCAACACCTTCCGGTCTCATGTTGGAGTATCAAACGACAACGGTTTTCAGAAATTCTTCCACCGTCTGGTCCGGTTTTTAATGTACTTCAATCCTATGTATTCAAATCAAAAATCGGAGTTCGTTTAGATTTTCAAATAATTTATTTAAATTTTGTTTCCTTGATAACTTTCTATATCCGTTATAGGATATTCCCAGACTTCATATATATCTAATATCCTATGTTAATAATTTTCCTGGATAGGTCTCAGGTTCCAGTTTTGCCGTTAGCATTAGCAAATTCCAATTACCGTCAAAATTTAGTTCAAATTTTGGCCTTTTATTTTTTCTTTTCCACATACGGATACCATTTCTGACGTAACTTGGTTGGTTACCTAATTTCATCATTTCGGATTTAATGAAATTGATTTCATCGAAATCCGAGTTCGTTAGCTACTACATCCTTTGTAAACGTACTATTTTAAATTAAATTTTTTTCCTTTTATACCGCCAGTTCACATTATATTGCAGATCCACTAAATTTCTACGATTTCGGAATAACATAAAATATTCAAAATTATTGAAATTAAACCATTTAAAATTCCAAAACAATAAAAACATTTTTAAATATTAAACTAAATGGTCAAAAAATCTAGGCCGTTACACTCTCTCTAGCTTATGCGATAGAATATTGGCCGTTTTTGGTTTGTTTTAGAAGTAGAGGGCTTGTGCGTTTAGTGGCATGAAGTTTGGGTTTTTCTTATGCAGATCGAAACGAACGAATGAAGGCTAGGAGATGGGTACATATATAGGTAGACGAAAGGATAAGAAGAACGTAAAATCATCCAGTACAAGGTAGGTATGAGGTTAGGTGCAGGCACGAATTATCAATTCAAACTATCTGCATGAGTTATCAAGTCATACTGTGAGGCCGTATGAAATAAATGTGAAGTGATAAGAGAGGGCGGCTGCAGCCTTATCGATTGAAAAGAAAAGAGAATGGTCATGCGTGATGGACTTTGATAGTGAAAAGGGCATAGCATGTACAATTTTCCACTTTTCATAGGATAGAAGTAAGGCAGTGTAGCTGAGGGGTGTATTCTCTTTTGATGTTAATGGGTAGCATGAGTTGTCTATAGGTCTGCGTATATGTATATGGTAGAGCAACTGTTCTTTCTTTTTCCTTTCCTGCGTATCTATTTGATTTGAGCTTCCAGTAGGTGTCGTTCCTTCACTTTAATTTGATTTAAAGAAACAACACAGGCATAGGGTTGTACACAATTTTGATAATACCAAGACAAAAAAGTTCATGTGGGGAACTGAAATCTCCACATGGGGCAGGCTATTTCTTAAGCCAACGTACTTAAAATAATGAATATAAATAGGTTGTGATAGTACACTATGGGTAGGATGAATTAAAATATTATTATACCATACTTCGTCGCGAAGTAACAAGTGAAACTAACCACAATCGCCTTCTGTTTACTGATAAAAAGACTAATCTTGGTGTAAAAAGTATTCCGGACCCAATGGGACAAGTTTCGTCGAATTCCGATCACGTTTGACAAAAAAATCCTTTATAAAACCAGAAATAAACACGCATTAAATTTTTCCACGGTCACTAGATAAGTCAAATTAACTTGAAACCTTGAAATCTTAAAAATAATTCCTCAGTACGAACCCAACGGCACCATTTTTGTTGCATTCTGCGACTGTTTCCCCGGTAGGCTATTTTTACGCGCACCGCAATGCCATTTTGGACACCAAATTTCCCGGTCTCTAAAAATAACAAAATATATACCTATCTTGGCTCTAAACGTCGATACGAACTCAACGGAACTAGTTTCATGGCCTAATTCGATCATATGTTCAAGTTACACTCAAATATCTCTGTATTGAATTAATTACGCGCTATAGAAATTGAACGGGCGTTTACGGCTACCATGGCCACATACGACATTGGTTTGCCACGCCATTTAACACCGTGCAATAATTTAACGTTACAGTCCCAATGAAACTGATTTCGTCGAAAACAGAGACCATTTGAAAAATAACTATTTTAAAGGCATATATTAGGCCTATATTTAAATTACGATTTCCACAGCGACTATTTAAAATTTAATTTCGCCATAACTTACAACTTACAATACGAAATATGGATTTTTCTCTTTTATATGAAAATTATCATCCACTAGATTCTGACATTTCTCGTTTCACAGAAATCCGGCTTATATCTATCCAATTAAAGTTCAAAACCCCAATTACGAACTGCAGCGCCATTTTGAGCTCGATTTATAATTATATAAATATATAACGTTCAAACATCGTTTTTAATAACGAATTAAATATTAAAAACCCATTAATATTCCAAATATAATATTTAAAATAATAAAATAGATAAAATATTTGGCTACCAAAAATATGGGACGTTACATTTGGACTGTTCCATCTATGCTGCACATATGTTGGGATTTGAACATGTATTAAATTGTTCCATATATACTGCACATATGTTGGGATTAAATAATGATACCCTTTTGTATTGATTTTGAAGTACACAACCTGTCATTATATTACCCTAGAATTTCTTATACCCTTGCCTTGAAACATGCCATACTTTGCTGTGAACCTAAAATGTACTTATTAACTCACATGTTTTGCCTTGTGAAACATCATTTGTAACATATTAGAATATATGTACCATCATGTTGAAAGATGGATAGGCCATGCATGTTTTTGTTGAGTAAAAAAATAAAGTCTTTCTGTTCTAAATCTCGATTGATTCTCTGGTTTGAATATGACATGCATGTTCTTGATATTTATGTCCCTGAAACATTTTTCTCTACAGGACTAGCATTATCATGAGTATTTATTTACTCTTTCCATAATTTTTTTATATTTATGTACTTGTCACTTGTTCAATTTGATATGTGCTTGAATTTGATTTTACTAAACTTTTGAAACTCCCTTTGCTGTTGCATAAGCCTACTGGACTATTTGAATTGTCCAGTGGCAATCTTCATATGCTTGTCATTGCTCATTTCTCCCTGTTGCACATTTATTTTTTATTTTTTCACTGATTTCACAATGTTGATTTTGCATGTTATATGAATACACTTTGTGTACTTAGGCTGACTAATAAACATAAACCATATTGACCACTATTACTTTATGGACATACAACTTATTTTTACATGATTCTAATTTTTTTATCATATACATAAACGAGCCTTATTCTTCTATGTTATTTACATACACACTAGCACTAGCACATCCCTTTTTTCCTTAGTAACTGGAATTTGCTGGACTAGAACTTAAAATATTGAAATGTTGCATAGAGGCACTTTGATTCTTGACCTGAGAATTTAATACCAAATATTGGGCACTAAGAAAATTAATTGATGTGAACTTTGTAGTATTGAAATGAATGCACATATTACTAAACATAAATATGTATTTATATACCAGTAGCATGGCTACACTCGACTTATGGTGTTTGCATCGCTTATGCACTTTGTACCAGCCCCTTTGTCTTGAACCCTATTTATTGGTCAGTGTTTTATGTCAATTCTAAAGTATGTTGACTGTGAATAGTTTGCAGTTTTTAACTACATATAAGATAAGAATAACTATTATATTTTAGTGTTTAATTGATATTGACTTACTTGAGTAAAGTTAATCCTGACTCGAGTGTTTTTTGTTTTGCATGGAATGCTCGGGTCAGACCGAGTATTACAACTTAGATTAAAGTTGACAAAGCTGGGGATTCATGAAGATGCGCATGCTGAAGATTGTAAACTATGTAAATTTTATTTATAAAAGTTGTATTAGAAATTCAATTATGTAAAAATATTGTATTAACTCTAATATTTGTATAAAATATTCTGATGTGAGATGTTGAATTTATTATGTGTTGTGACATTATATGTTGATTCTATTTACAATGTAACTGATGTTTATTATTACAAATTTTCATTGCCTGCTTTAAATAACCGATGTCTATATTCAGTATTTAACATGGCTATGAATAAGGTAATCGTTGTCTATCATACCTGGTTAACATGACTTACTATAATAAAAACATTTTATAAAGCCATCTTAGACATCAGCCGAAAACCGATATGAAAGACCCTGACCTTTCTCTACACTCGCAAAGACATTGGTCGTAAAACAATTAGACATCGGCTAAAAACCGATATCGTAGAAATTTTTTCTAGTATTGGCTCCATAATGCCACAAAACGGAATAAACAATGGTAATACAAATATAATTCTAAAACAACATCATCTCGTACAATTCCACTTATACAGCTCTAGTAATGCCCATACCTGCCACCTTGTCTGCTCAATAGCATAGTCGTTGAGCACCCAAGATAATAAGAGGGAAATAAAACCTTGAGTCAGACAACAGTCTAGTGTAAGCAATAAACAAATCTTAAAGTACTTTACAAAGACTTAATGGTATATGTGGCACAGGAAGTATGAGAATACCCTTGCATCCATAGAGTTAGCACATAATTATCGATATATGCTACACCATGATAAACATCAAGTATTGAATGAGCGACAGATGTCTACATACTAAATGGTGATAAGTAAGTAAACTTCTATAGAATATATCATCCATCCTCACATTCACTCACTTAGTACAATTGATGTACAATAATACCTCTATTCCTTAGTACCCAAATCCATGTGACTCGATCGGCCAAGAACTGAGTCATACCAATTTTTACTACCCAAAGTAAGAACCCAAACCTAGTTCGAAGTGAGATGCCATAAGTTTTCCGAACCTAGAAACAATTTCATGAATCTGGAGATAAGGACCCGGACTTGGTCCAATGGACATCACACTCACTACCCCTTCTTCTCATGTACCGTTAAACCAGAGTACTGATAATCCCTTCACAAATGTGATCCACAATAGAGTCCATCCCGGGACTACTACGATGACTCCTCTTTAGTTGCTTCCTCTTGATCCATCATCCTTGTAACAGCCCGTTTACGTATCGGAGGATCGTAAAATATTTTTATTTCATTCCTTAAGGGTTGGATCATTCTCTTCATATGTTTTTTATGGGGTTGTGAGACATGTCCATAATTTTTGCCAATTTTATATGTAAGCATTTTGCCCTTGTCAGTTTTGAACAGGGAATACCTTTTGACTGGGTTTGAATCAAGTAATGAAATCGATTTCGTTGGAAAGGAAATGGTGTTGCCAATTTCGTAGAGTGGTCACATAAAAGATTTGGTTTAGCAGTTTGGGAGGAATTGTTGTTTTAGTGTTTTACAAATTTTGTTTAGGTTTTTATATGCCATTAATAGGCTGATTTGGTGCGGCCCATTAGTGGGTTGATGAAAAGCTATAAATAGGGGGTTAGAGGTATGTAGAATAGTTTACTTTCTTTATTCTCTCATTTGGTTGAACTCATGATCCTCCTTGCTTAATTAATACACCTTTCCACCATTAAAATCTAGATCTAAGGTGGATGATCGAAGATCTACATCAATTAAAGCAAGATCTACATCAAGAGAAGTGGGATTTCATCAAATTGAAGAGTTAGAAGCTAATTCTTCGCTGCCCGGATTTAGAATCAAGTGTTTTATTGTTGTTTTGAAGATTAGGTGAGTGATAAGCATCTCTCACATGGATTCAATCAAGTATATGGGTTGTTTGATTACACTTTCATCATTTTAAGTTGTTTTAACCTAGATCTACGTCATGGTAAGTATATTTTCATTTGAATCAGCATAAGTCAAATCTATCAACTTAAAACTGGTAATTCTTATGTTACTTCATATGTTTATGCAAGTTAGATCCATTATTTTGTTTATTCATAGATTTATCATGATTTTTGTGAATTCTATGTGCTTATGGATGATTAATTGTCATTTTGATGTTGTTAATGATTTCATAAATTGTTTGTGGTTGAATTGGATGATTCGGATGAACTGGTCACATCGTCATTGTTGTTTGGTGAAGATTGGAGCAATTTTTTGTTAGATTTGGACCGAGTGATTTTTCTTATGTTATGTCATTTTTCTTAGGCCAGGTCATGTGTCTTGTGCTCCATGAAATGAAGGTTGGGTCATTAAAGAGCTTTGGGTTGTCCTTGGTCGGCTTGCTCAACATCATGTCGTTTCGACTTGGAGGTGTTAGGTCGTTCGAAGATCTGGGTCGGGTCGTCCTTGGTCGGGTCGCTCAATATCAGGTTATTAAGCCTTGTAGGAGTTAGGTTGTTCGAAGATCTAGGTCGGGTCATCCTTGGTCGGGTCGTCCTTGGTCGGTTCACTCAATGTCAGGTCGTTCAGACTTGGAGGAGTTGGGTCATTCGAAGATCTGGATCAGGTCGTCGTTGGTCTGGTCACTCAACGTCGGTTCGTTCAAGCTGCGAAGAGTCGAGTTATTCGAACATATTGGGTCGCTCATGGCACGGCATAAGTCGAGTCGTTGGTTTTGAGGAGCGATCTGAGGGAGTTATTCAGTTGGTTTTGAGGCGCGACCCAAGACATGGGTTGGTGAATCAAAAGGAAACTAAAATGATGTTATTTTAGTCCAATGATGGTTGTGACTTCGAAGTGAATACAAGGGAGAATGTTTAAGTAATGTGATGTGTTCTTTGATCGTCATAATGGAATGAATGTGAAGACGACTCCAGGGGATAAGTTCGTGGATAATGGTTGCTCGGTAATTGAACATGAGCTTATGAATAGTCATTAGGCTAGATGGCTAGAGATATCAAATGATGATAAATAATCGTTGTTGTAGGTTCTAGCGGATTCAAAGAAGGCATATAATGGGGATGCCCAAAAGCCTAGAATTGACTGGTCGAGTACGCTGGGTAGTTCGACTGGCCTAGATATGTTTTGTCGTATGGCACATGGAGTTTTGCTAGAACCGGGGTTACCATTACCCATTGACAGTTGATGGCAAATTGTTTAGCCTATCATATGATTAACGGTTTTTCAAAGCGGATTGACGGTGATAGCCAGAGTCATGGGTGATGATTGTTTTGCTTATATCGTCTTGTGTAGATTATTCGACATCAGAGAAGATATCAATCTACATCAGAGGAGATATCTCTTAGGTGCTTTTCTAATGCTGGTTTAGGCCTTCGAGGCTTATGCTTGAGGGATGGCGATATCCATAAAGATGGTCTATGCTTGATAACTGATTGTTATGGATGTATTGTACTTTCTAAATTCCTATTTTTTAAAGGCTATCACTGTCGGATGAGGGGAAGATGAGTTTGGGTTTCTTCTCTGATGTTTCGGGTAGACTGATTGGTTAATCTACCTATTCTCATATACTTTGTTGATGATGTTAGATAGTTGTTTTATCACCCATTAAGACTGATGTCTGACTCAAGGTTTTATGCTTCCTCTTATTACCTTGGGTGTTCATCCAATTGTGGGTGGGCAGACTGAGTAGTAGGTTACAGGTATCAGAGCTTAATGAGGACGATGTTGTTGTGCGATGGTGAGTAGGTGGCTGGCGTATTAGTTTGCTATTATCTAGTATTTCTATTTACAATGTTTGTTGAGTGTTGTAGTGAGCCCACTTTGTACTGACATTTATATTGTAATCCAATGTCTTATAGATATGATTTCTACTTGTTATGAAAGTTTCAAGTTTCTGCCCAAATGTGCTTCACTATTATTGCTTGTTGTATATGTTCTATTATATTTTATCCTTTCGATGTGAGTTATACGACAGGTTCTATAATGTGTTTAACTACCTTGATGATCATCCATAGCTACCTAGCATACCTTTTACCACATTATTCCTCTTGTTTATTGCAGGACTTATGGGCAGTCGTCGCATTTGGTATCAGAGCTCTGGTAATCGATTTTAGTCATAGTTCAAAGACGCAATAACGTATGAGAGACTTACTTGTAGATTTCAGATGGGTGCATACTATATATATACTATGCCATAAACGGTCTAATGCAACGAATTTGCAAGGTGTTGCCAGGCAAAATGTCCCGATAGTTATACTATTTTGATCCTACTACAACGTTCTATTTTTATTGTTAACTTATCCATCAAAAAGTGTTGCTCTAGATAAACAAGTGTAACACGATGCAACATTTTATACAGTGTTGCTATAGCAGATCATTAAAATTGAAAAAAAAAATTACACCTTAGCGATCCACACCATCATTTAGAACAAATCTCAACCATCAATCCACACCTAAGCTACTTGTGTTTCCCGCTCTCCTTTTCAATTCATTCGCACCTCCAAATTCCCAAAATCATTCCAATCCCTAATTTTCCTTCTCACCACCAAATCTCAACCATCAAATCGTTCATGATGCTTTCTCTTTTGATAAAAACGAGCTCCCTCTTCTCCATTTGGAATCCCTACTCTCCTCTCCAAATCTTGCTGTGCAGCCTCAAGATTACCCTTTTCCAGTCACTAGTTTGCAATTATTAGCACTCAACTCTATCGCTAAAACCGCATGCGGTCTCCAGCCTTAAGTTCCACGTCCTTCGCGAGTTCCTTTAACTAGGGTACAACATCCTGCTCCGATGTCAACATCATCTTCCTTCAAATCTCGTTCCACATATCTCTTCAACTCCTGCACCAATTTATATTTTGGTGCAATACAAAATCTTGCTCTCAGCTGTAAAGGTTTGATTTCGTTTCTTTTTCTATATTTGTACTTTATCCAATTTTGACAATGCTGGGTACTATTTAAAATCTTGCTTTGCATGTAGAAAAAAAGATTATTTTTATATTTTTTTTATCTTTTATACAACTGGATTGACAGTAAGATGAAGTTTTAATATTTTTAATATAATTGACATACAACAGGTATGCTA
This sequence comes from Allium sativum, assembly GCA_030737875.1. Lineage (NCBI taxonomy): Eukaryota > Viridiplantae > Streptophyta > Magnoliopsida > Asparagales > Amaryllidaceae > Allium > Allium sativum. The sequence goes on from CM060920.1 coordinate 633,035,419, forward strand.
ATTATTAACAAATCAGGTCGATTATAACTTATATTAAGGAATGGAAAGCAATGGGAATCAAGTTGAAACAAAGGTATTTCAAAATTTCCAGAAATTTGTTCAAGTTGAAAGCATTTTGGATCAAAATATACTTTTAATCAATTAGATTAATCAAAATCGGGAGTCGAAAATACTTGATAAGCTCAGTAGAAATGTTGGGCTTATTCGAGAATTAAACAAGAATATCAAGCGAGTTGTCGATCTTTATAACGATCTAACGACTTCATTCTCCAAGTCAATGGAAGGTACTTTTGAAGTTGATTCTTCTTTGAGAAAGCCTGGCATGAAGAGAAATAGAAATTGAGCTTTAAAATTCTTTTATAAGTTATTTTTTTAAAGTAGTCATTAGTTTTGTTATTGATTATCATTAAAAAGAATTATTTTGCAATCAGTAACAATTATGTGCGACTAATTAATTTTCAAATCAGATTAGATTCAATTTGAATGAAAATAATCGTAAAAAATGACATCCAAGAAGCATGTGCAAAATTTTGCGAGGTTGAGAGACCTATTAGAGGATTGGTGCTTGTACGATGGACATCTAACAGAGACCAACTTCTTGTTCACCTAAAGTAATCGTCCTTCACGAGGCAAGGCTCTGATTGAGAATGATACATGCAATCAAATTAGATATTTCTACTGGATGAAAGGATAACTATGATGTGCACAGTAAGCTGAAATCATAGACCCACTGCACTACATCTTGGTAGTTTGAAAGATGAAGATAATGTAGCTTTAATGAATACATGAGTAGTTGTTGACACTTGCTTTTGATGAGACTGACCTTCAGTACACTCCAGCTACACTTACATGTAGGAAGATACTATTTTATTAATTATGTGATTTTCTATTTCTTTATTCGGATAGGTGTTGTCCTAACTGCTGGGCTTCATACGCTGCCCACTAGGTCGGCCTTGGAAGCATTAAAGTTGAAGAGTACTTCGCATTAGTAATGTCCTTGAATCTAAACCCAAATGTTCTGAACTCAACAATTTTGCATGCCATTTACCAATCTTTTGTAATTGAATATCTCTATGATGCACCTTTAACTCTGTTTTTTCTATTTTGTATTGCTCTTACAATATCCTCAATCTTTTTCATTAGAGGAATATTCAAAAGTAGGCTCTGTTTTGAGCAAAATCAATATCAGACCAGTGGATAAGCGGTGAGATACTCGAGAGCAGCAACGAGGAATAGGAGCATCCACACTATGTCTCTTAGTATACATTTAGACCTCCTTATGTAAGTTATTTATTTCTCATATTTTATTTAGTTTGTATTTCTACATTATTCATTTTTCATTAATGAGATGTGCTTTAGCATCTTCCCTCTAGAATTCATGGTGTGGATAGACTTATTGAACAGGTAATACCTAAACCCCTTGTCAAAAAAAGTTTAACAAAAAACTCCATTCAAAATTTAGTTTAAAACGCAAATATTTGCAGTTCTAGCTATATACTTTTGTAAAATAAATTTTTTTAGATTTGGCTATAATATATACGGTTCAAACTACGTGCTCTAGTTGGAAAATTTAACATGTTTGGTGAAACTTTTTAAGAGGGGCATATGTGAAATTGAATTTGAAAACTTATGAGTGTTTGAAAGAATATTCGTTTGTTGAATTGTTGATTGTTAATGCTTGTGGTGTTGGTCTTATGATATTAGTTATCCAATTAATAGAAGTATGATATTTTACAGATTCATTGATTTGTAATTGCTCATCAATAGAACATATTATTGCTTTGAATTATACTAGCTAACATTTGTATAATGTGATTAGCTTTCTTTACTCGCACATTGTTGTACCAAGTTATTTCCTATATAAAAATACTAATATATCAAGTCATCTTATGATGATGCTGATAGTACTATGCTCTTCTCTTTGGTGTGCTACAATCAAATGAATACTGCATTATTGGGTAGCAGGAGTTGGACCAGAAGTGTGGAGAAAATACAAAGACAAATAGTGTATTGAGTGTTCGAGTGTATGTAGTGAGGTGTGAATGTGACTTGTATTATATAGAGATGCGAAATATTGTACTATTTAAATGTTGAAATATTATATTGAATAAAATATTGTTTGAATCATTTAAATTCTTTGCAATAATATTATTATTCAATACCGATATATATATTATTATATAAGATGAAAAATCATATAATATACAGAATGTGGGTCCCCACAAATTCAAAAAGTTAATATCTGTAGCCAAATTTTTGGAATGTTGGTACAGACACCTATGGATGTTGTTATAGACCCAAATAGGTTTCTATTGGGATAATATTTATTATGTGGCCTTAGATAGTCAAAATGTTTCCTTTGAGGTTTGTAGTAATGGTGAAAATTGCATCACCCTAAAAACATTGCCAAAGACCTATGCCAACATTTTTTCAGCCTATGCAACAAAAATTTTCCGTTGTGTTAGGCCATTTAAGGTGTAGTGATATTAGAAAATGGTAATATCGTTTGAACTTCATTAGCAGTTTTTCTTGTAAGTGGCTAATCATTAAATATTGCAGATTTAGAATGTGTGGTCGGCCATCAATACACGCTGCTAGGGAGAAGATTGTTTCTGGAGAGGGAAATGGCAGTGTTCCAGACTACCCAACCATGTTCGAGGTCATGATGGCATCGATCATGAGGAGGGATCCCACACCAGATACAACTGCGGTAGATGCAGGGGTTCAAGTGTAGGTACCCAGGGCCGTGGATTTCGCAAAGTTGTGCGAACTACACATCTCTGGGAGGGAAACCGTTTAATGGGACAGAGCCGACTGAAGAGGTTCAAAGATGGTTAGATGCTTGAGTGAGGATTTTTGGAGACTTGGGAATAGATGATGCAACAAAGACGAAGCTTGCATCAAGCCAATGGCATGGGAGAGCCATGGACTGGTGGAACTCTATCACTTTGGAGGCTTGGAAGATGAGATCACATAGGATTAGTTCTGAGTCAAGTTCAAGACGAAGTTTATCTCTACAACTCAGAAGTCAGTTCTATTTAAGAAGTTTGTGGAGTTGAAGCAGAATGGTCGACCAGTGCTTGAGTATGTTTCTGATTTTAAGGCCTTATCCAAGTATGCTAGTTCGTATATTGACTCACCTTATCAGAAGAACGAAAAGTTTGTTATGGGTTTGGGTACCTGCATTAGGAGGCCGCTGGTTGATCATCTAGATTACCCATGTGAGAAGATAATGGAAAAAGCCATGACACATGAAAGCTTGTTTCTGAAGGAAGGAACCTTTTTCGCTTCAACCAAGGAACCTCCAAAACCATAGCAAGGTGGTAATAATAACAATAAGAAGAGGAATCAGCGACAAAAGAAAGGAAAGGATGGCAAAAAGAAACCTAAGGGTGAGATGATTTTCTTTAACTACTAGGAGAAGGGCCATTACTCCAACTAATGTAAGAATCCTAAAGCTAAGAAGAAGTGATTCAAATGTGGAAAGCCTTGGCATGAAAAGAAGGATTGTCTGGAATCAGCTAAGGGTATGCAAATAGTAAAGGCATATGCTTTTGAAGTCATGTCATCGCCTTCAAGAGCTCCTACTGCAGAGGGGAAAAGGAAGGGTGTCGTCGTCCAAAATACTCTTTACGTTAGAGGTGTTTCGGTTTGTGTGTTGTTTGATATTGTTGACGTCAAAAGTTAATCACTAATGACAGTCAACCCCCAATCGTGCGTTGGACACACGAATAATAATTACAGATTAACGTAAAGTAATTAAAAAGAGGGAACACACAGGATTTTTATAGTGGTTTGGCAAGAGATATTGCCTATGTCCACTTTTTATATATTGATTTGGCTTTTATTATGAGTACAATATGTCTTCTCTCTTGAAGAAAGTGGGAGATGAACACAAAGTGATTGTGTTGCATAAGTAGATTTGCCTATTCTAGAGCTAGCTGTAAAAAGAAGTCGGAGAGAAGATCCAAGAGAGGAGTCTGAAAAAGAAATCCATTTTCCATTCTTGGCATAGAGGTATTTATAAATGGAGAGGTAGGCTGATTGAGGTGCAACGTGGCCTTCCTCTTTTGCGAAGCTCGGATACGTGGCACTTAATCATTTGAAGTAGTCATAGCAGAGGGACCCGGTCTAATGCGGATTAATAGTATCTTCGAAAATTGAGGCTTGTGTGGCACTCGAGATGAGGTGTATCAAAAGCAGAGCTTTGTCTGGAAGTGTTTGACCACCTTTAATGCTTTGAGAATCGAGCTAAGCAATGAATGGCACATTTGGATATTCCCATGTAGATCCAGGGATATCTGGTCGATCTGATCTTTAAGGGAATGCTTGACTCAGTCGGTCAGGGCGAGCGATTATTCCGGGACTCATTTAAGCAGCTATCTGAGGTAGGTCGGCTCGGGCCAAATCTTGCTCGGGCTTCTTGTAATGGAGGATGTCCTGTCGATTGGTCGATGCTGAAGAGTGAGTTTTTGGACATTGGGCTTTTATTCGTTGATCCGTTACAACTTTTGCCAAAAAGTTGGTTAACACTCCCCCTCAGAACATATCTTTCTTAGTGAAAATAAGGTGTGTTTTGGATAATACATCGAAGCTCAATGTGTGGATTGCCATGGTTATGTCGGATCATATTAAGGCCAGAAATCCGATGGCCCTGATGGCTGTATTGAGGCCAGAAAACCAACGATCGGTGTATATCGTATTAAGGACTGAAAACCGACCACTGTCGAAGACCATATAAAGGCCTAGAGATGCAATATCCAGTACCTGCAAAGATTGTGGGGACCATTCTTCATTTAAGGATGGCTTTGGTCTTGATTGGGCGAGTATTAACTATACTCAGCTTAAAGAGTTGGCGAACAGTAATCACACTTGGCTTAGAGGGGTCACGAGTATTAACCATACTCGGCTGATGGAAACGGTGAGTATTAACCATTCTCGGCTTACTAAAGTGGCGATTATTAACCATACTTGACTTAATGAGGTGGCAATTATTTACTATACTCGACATATGGAGATGGCAAGTATTATCTATACTCGACTTGTAACAAGTGGTGATCGCACTCAGCTTATGTATAATTTTATCCATACTTGGCTAACAAAGTCGGATGTATGCAATGACGGGTAAGTAAGATTTAAGTGGTTGTCGTACTCCTGTTAGGAACTTATGCGGTTTTGGCGGGTGGTGAGTGCACCCGACTTAGGGAAAGGGTGAGTATCTTCCATACTCGGCTTAGAAAAATTTGCCCATACTCGGCTCGAGGAGTATGTTTAGATATGGTGGCAGGCTTTAACTGTGCCTTACAAATGGTGGCTTAACACTGACCATATTTGGGTTGGCGAGCATCAGTCAATGTAACAGCCAGCATTTTACATATTAGAAGATTGTAAATAATTTTTATTTTATTCCCTGAGGGTTGGATCATTATCATCTTTTAATATATTGCTTATAAGGATGTGAGACATGTCCATAACTTTTACCAATTTTTTTGTGACCATTTTTCCCCTATCTGTCTTTTACAGGGAATAACTTTGGATTTAGGTCAAATCAGAGGGTGAGATCTATGCCATTGGAAAGGAATTGATGTTTTCCTTTACGTAGGACGGTTACATTAAAGATTTGGCTCAACGGTTTGGGAGAAATCATTGTTTTAAGGTTTTTCAGTTGGCTATCCAGGTTTGGTAAGCCATAATGGGATGAATTGGAGAGGCCCATTAGAGGGCTGATGGAAGGGTTTAAATAGGGGGTAAGGGATATGGAAAATAGATTTAGTTTTTCATTCTCCCATTTGGTGCCTTGTGCTCCTCCTTCCTCTAACACCTTTCCACCATTAAAAATCCAAATCAAAGGAGAGAAATCATATATCTACACCGTTAGAGGCTAGATCTACATCAATTGAAGCAAAGATTCATCGGATCAAGGAGTTTGGTGTGAGGTGCTTGCTTTTCAGATTCATATTTCATCGATTATAGCTTGTTTTGGAGAATCGGCGAGTGATATGCATCTCTCACATGGATTCAATGAAGTATATGGGTGTCTGTTCATGTTTTTCATCAAATGCAAGTATTTTTTCATAAATCTATGCATTGGTAAGTCTATTTTCATGTAAATCACCCTATGATCTGATTTAGCAAGTTTAGATAGGTAATTTCAATGATATTTCATGTGAATATGCCAGTTAAATCCATGATTTTGCTCATACATACTTTTATGGTGATTTTGGTGAATTTTACATAATTATTGATGGAATTGTCATATTGGTGATTTTATTGATTTCATATCATGGTTGTGGTCATATTGGATGAGTTGGATGGATTAGTTTTGTCGAATCCGCGATTTGTCGAATTTTTGGTCGAAATCGGGGTTGAAATGGAGATGTCAGGTTTTGGGTTAGTCGAGCGAGCCAGGGTGGTTCGGTCGTTCCAAAAAATGTGCCTTGGAGAACAAGTCAGAAGACATGCCCTGGTCGGTCATTCTAATCTAGATCGAGTCGGGTCGATCATTATGGGTCGGTTCAGTCTGGACGTGGGTCATTCGAGTATGCTGGGGAGTTTAGTCTGGGTAGGTCAACCCTGCGAGGGTTCAGGGTCGGTCGAGCAATATATTAGGTTGAGCAAGCTAAGTGCCAGATTAGGTCATGGATGCAAGTGGTCGGTCGTGCTCCCTCCTAAAGGGTCGAGTCTATCCTACTTGGGTCGATCGGTCCGAATGATGGAATTTCAGCAGTGTGTTTAAACGTTGTCGTGGTTGGCATAAGTGCTGTGGATTGTTTTCAATAACAAGTTTAGGTAATGCTATGGATTGTTTCAAACCATATGATTGATGTTTTTCTTTGGTTCAAAAGTGTTGATAACTTCGAAGTGAATTGCATGAGTAATGACAAAGTGAGGTGACTTATTCATCGGATGCGACGAATGTGGAAAAAGACTCAAGGATTTATTGTGAAGTGATGCCTATAAAGTGTTCTGAGCTTATTAATAGTCGTAATTGATAATCACTAGAGATGCGAAGGCCAAGGAATTAGCGTTGTCATAGGTTCTAACTGCTCAAAGCAGAGGTACAATTGAAGACCAATTGTAGGTCGAGTGCCCTGGGTGTCATGTATGGCCTAGAGACATGTTATGTATAGCGTATGGGGTTTTGCAAGAACCGGGGCGTCGTGTATGGTCCTTGACAGTTGATGGAAAGTTGTTAGCTAGTTATACGATGTCGAGGGTTACAAAGCAAGGTGGGTAGTGATAGCCAGAATCAGTCATGGATGTTTGAATGCTTGTCTTGATGATGGTCGAGTTGCTATTGCAATGTATGAATGGTTGTTCTTGTTGCCATGGATGAATTGGTATTCCTTAGAATGTATGGATCATAAAGGCTATCACTGTCGGGTGTGAGGAATGCAGTTGAGAGTTCTTCTCTTGAGCTGGGTTGATTGGTTTTTTTATTTACCCATTCTCATATACTTTATTGATGAAGTTTGTTAGTTTCTTTATCGGTTACTAAGACTGTTGTTTGACTCAAGGTTTTATGTTTCCCCCTTATTACCTTGGGTTGCTCATTCATTTGTTGGATGGGCAGACTAAGCAGCAGGTGATAGGTGATACTTTAGTGAGGACGATGATGCTGATCGATGGTGAGCAGGAGGTTCACGTACCAGTTCTATTATTATCTAGTATTTTCTATTTCTGCTAATACTATATACTCTGACGGATGTAGTGAGGACCTTTATACAAAATATTATCCTAAGTTTTATGGATCTTTCTACGGGTTCTGTTAAGAGTTTTCAGTTTCTGTGCAATTGGATTTCACTGTTATTACCTGTTGTATATGTTCTACTATATCTTATCCTTGTGCTGTGAGATTTACGATAGGTTTAAATGGTGCTTACCTACTTTGATGATCATCCATAGCTGCCTGGAACACCTTTCAGCGCATTATTCCTCTTGTTTGGTTTAGGGGTTGCGGGCGGTTTTCACATTTGGTATCATAGATCTGAATAATGATTTTACCAAAGTTCGAGGATGTAGTTACGTATAAGAGACGTACTTGTAGATTTCAGTTGGATGCTTACTATATATATTAGCATATATAGTAGTAACGATTGTTTTACTTTAGTAGTTTTTCTTGGAAGTGGCTAACTATTCTAAATTGCAGATTTAGAATGAGTAGACGACCATCAAGACACGTTGCTACGGAAGCTAGTGCAGGAGGGGGTGATGGTGGAGCACATGACTACACGGCCATGTTTGAAGCTATGATAGAAGTATGCCTTCGAAGGAACCCCGCTCCAGTGGTGGATACGGTTAATATTTGAGTCCCAATGCCTAGAGCTGTAGAATTTGCAAAGCTATACAAAGACTTTTCTTTATTGGGAGAAAAACAATTGAAGGGCACCAAACCAATTGAAGAAGTCCAGAGGTGGATGGATACTTGTGTTAGAATCTTCAAGGACTTGGGCATTGATGATCCAACAAAGAGGACGCTTGCATCAAGGCAGTTAAAGGGCAGAGCAATGGACTGGTGGATCTCTGTCACACTAGAGATTCCGGAGGAAGAGATCTCATAGGAACAATTTTAAACCAAGTTTGAAGAGAAATTTATCTCCACCATGCAAAAGTTTATTCTATTTAAGAGAATAGTAGAGCTTAAGCAGACTGGTCGCCCAGTTCTTGACTATATTTCTAACTTCGAGGCTTTGAGAAGATCGTGGATACTCCTTATCAAAAGAATGAGAATTTGTCTTGGGGTTGTATGAATATCTTGGGAATCAACTTGTGGATCACCTTGATGATAGCTTTGAGAAGATCGTCGAGAAGGCTTTGAGGCATGAATGTTTGTTCCCTAAGAAGATGTCCGTTGTTGCACCTAAGAAAGAAAAAACCACAATGGGGTGGTAATATTTAGAAAAGGAAGCAGCGACAGTAGAAAGGAAAGCATAGCCAAAAGAAGAAAAAGGGAGACGTGACTTTTTTCAATTTTTGGTAGAAGGGTCATTTTGATAGTGAGTGCAAGAATCCCAAAGCTGAGAAGAAGTGCTTCAAGTGTGATAAGCTGGGACATGAGAAGAACAATTGTTCAAAATTAGCTAAAGAGAAGCAAGTGGTTAATGCTTATTCTTTAGGGGCAGTGTCGTCTTTTTCGAAAGATCCTATTGCGGAGGAGAAGGGAAAGGGTGTCGTGGTGCAAGGTACTCTTTCTGTTCATGGTGTTTCAGTTCGGGTTTTGTTTGATACTGGAGCATCGCATTCATTTGTTTGCAATGAACTTGTGTGTCACTTGGGTTTGGAACCCGAGATTTGTGATAAACCATCAATTGTGATTGATCCAGTTGGGGCTCGTTCAGTTTGTGCATGTTGTGTTGTGGTCTAGTATTGTCGAGTCATGGTTGCACTTTTGTGTGTGATTGCTTTGTTCTTAACTTCGCTGGGTTTGGAATCATCTTGGGCATGGATTGGCTCAAGAGGTGTGCGACAAGGGTGAATTGCCAGAAGCTAGAGGTGAGAGTTGGGGATGTGGAAGGGCGAAAGGTATTGATACGATGTAAGCGCGAAGAGAGTGTCTTCATTAGCTATCTATATTCGCTTGTGATTCCACAAGAAGACTTGTCATCTGTGTTGATCGCTAATGACTATGAGAATGTCTTTGACGAGGTCAATGGTTTGCTGTCGCATCGTAAGATCGAGTTTAGGATCGATTTGGTCTAGGGCGCTAGACCATTCGTTATGCCTTTTAGGCGGATGGTGCCTAAGTAACAGCAAGAGCTGGAACTACAGGTTAGTGACCTTTTAGGAAAAGGGTTCATTCATAGGATTATATCTGAATGGGGTGCACCTGTCGTGTTTGCAACCAAGGCATATGGCTCGTTAAGGTTGTGTGTAGACTATCGTGAGCTGAACAAGGTGGAAAATAAGAACAAGTATCCTTTGCCAAGGAATGATGACTTGTTCGATCAGCTTCACGAAGCCAAAGTGTTTTCTCTAATGGATTTGGTAACGGGATTTCACCGATTGAGGGTGGCTGAGGATAGTGTGCTGAAGACTGTATTTAGGACTCCATCCGGGTTTTTGGAATAGTTGGTAATGCCATTTGGGTTGACTAACTCACCAGTGTACTTTGTGGATCTTATGAATAGGGTATTCAGAGATCAATTGATCGAGTTCATGCTCGTGTTCATGGATGATATACTGGTTTTTTCTCGGAATGAGGAAGAGCACAAGAAGCACTTGAGAGTTGTGTTGGAGATCCTGCGAAAGCATCAGCTGAAGCCTAAGTTCTCAAAGTGTCACTTCTGAAAGAGTGAAGTGAGATTCTTAGGCCATCTAGTTTCTGGAAATGGAATAGCAGTTGACCCCGCTAAGGTGGCAGCAGTCCAGAGCTAGGATAGACCTAAGAATGCAATGTGTGTTCGAAGTTTCCTTGGGTTAGCGGATATTACCGACGGTTTATCAAGGATTTCCCCAAGATAGCTTCACCATTGACAGGATTAACGAAAAAGAACCAAGTGTTCACATGGGATGCAAAGTGCAAACAAGAGTTCGGAATCCTGAAGGAGAGGTTGACGAGTCCTCATGTGTTGACCATTCCATTTGGGAATGAAGAGATGGTGGTATACATTGATGTATGTGGCACTGGATTTGGAGTAGTGCTAAAGCAGAAGTATAAGGTTGTGGCCTATGCAAGTCAATAGCTAAAGCAGCATGAGAGAAATTACCCAACTCATGATTTGGAGTTAGCGGCGATTGTAGTTGCTATGAAGATGTGGAGATATTACCTATTGGGAGTTCGATTCGAGTTGTTTACGGATCACAAGTCACTGAAGTATCTTTTTTCCAAAAGGATTTGAATTTTTGGCAGCAACGATGGTTAGAGTTTCCGACCTCGCGTAATTTTGGTATAGCCTATACTTTGGGCAATGGTAACGCAGTTGCATATGTGTTGAGTCGAAGACACACCAATTTGGGAGCAATGTTTTCGGGATGGAAGAGCCTCGAGTATTTGGAAAGGTTTGATTTCAGGCTAAGGTGTGAGTTGGAACCTGAAATGTTAGCAAGCTTATCGATAAGACCTACTCTTATCGAAAGGATTGACAAGAACCAAAAGTGAGACGCAAAACTTGTCGAGTTTATCCAGAAGATGGAACCAGAGAATAAAGAGTCTGAAGTCGATCGAGAAGGTTGACTTCGAAAGCAAGGGCGATTAGTTGTTCCTAATATCGATGAATTGAGAGGTGAGGTACTGAGAGAATGTCATCACTCAAAGTTGGCGATTCACCCCGGTGGAAATAAGATGTATCAGAACATGAAGCGAGTTTACTACCAGGAGGGGATGAAACGAGATATTGGAAAGTTAATTTCCAAGTGCATGAATTGTTAGTTGGTGAAAGCTGAATAGAAGAAGCTGAGTAGTTTGCTTCAGCCATTGGAAGTTCCTACGGTGGAAGTGGGAGCAAATATCGATGGATTTTTTCGATGGTTTACCTAGAACCAAGACAGAAAATGAAGGGATTTCGGTCATCGTGGATCACTTGAACAAAAGTGTGAGATTCATTCTTGTCAAGTCAACTAGGACGACATCAAAATTGGCTGAACTTTATGTGAAATGGGTAGTTTGATTTCATGGAGTCCCAAAGAGCATAGTGAGTGACCGAGATCCATTATTTACGAGTGGATTTTCTAGAAGTTTGTAAGAAGCTTAGGGAACCGAGTTGTGGTTTGAGTATGGCATGTCATCCCCAAACTGATGGTCAGACCAAAAGAGTCAATCGAGTTTTGGAGGATCTTCTGAGGGCTTATATGTTAGACTTCGGTGGATCATGGGAAGGCTACCTATATCTAGTTGAGTTTGCCTATAGCAATTGCTATCAGTCTAGCATTGGTATGGCACCATGCGAGGCGTTGTATGGGAGGCCATGCAATTCTCCAGCTTGTTGGTTAGAAACTGGAACTAGAGATAAGATGATACTTGGGCCTGAGATGATTAGGGAAACCTCAGATTGTTTCAAGATCGCTCGGCAACGAATGAAGGCACCCCAAGATCGGCAAAAAAGTTACGCCGACAAGCGTCGCAAGGACTTGGAATTCGATGTGGGCGATATGTTTTTCATGAAGATTTTGCCATAAATCATGTGGTTCGATTCGGAAATAAAGGGAAATTAACTCCAAGGTTTGTTGGACCATCTTCGATAGTCGAGCGAATTGGAAAGCTCGCATACAAATTGGAGTTACCAGAGAAGATGTCGAGCATGCATAATGTGTTCTATATGTCGTTTCTACGAAGGTTCATGCACGATTCGAATTTAGTGGTATTCCAGAGCAGTATGAAGACTTAGAAGTAGAAACTGCAGTTACAAAACCTCGTAACACTACACCATATATGCTGATTAGGCTGTGTTTTTAGCTGTATCAAAAGCTGTTGGGCACGGTAAATAGCAGTATTAAAAAGTGGCTTGTTAAATTATTAGATACGGCTTTAACCCGTATCTCAATGGATTAACATACGGCTATTAGCCGTACCTAAAGTGTATGTAAATACGGCTAAAAACCGTATCTTATATATATATATATATATATATGCACACACACACACACATATATATATATACATATATATATATATATATATAAGCAGAAACTGTAGCACATATTATTTGTAACACAAAGCATATATAACACAGGATATACTAGTTCACAATTGTAACAGTAAACGAAACATTTGTATGAAATATTTCATTACATTACAATATATAATGATACATGTTATTTGATTACATTACAACAAGTATGTACTCATTGTTTCATTACACTAAAGAAGATACATAATGTTACATTACAATAAGCTGTGATAAATACTCGAACCGGCGTCGTGAGCTTGTTGAATCAATGCATCCTTCAAGATGAACATCCACCAAAACAATGCATTCTATCTAAGACATGAAGGAACCTTTCAAGAATATCAACACACTATTCTATCCAAGGCTTGGTAATAAGTTAGCTTGGATAGCATATAGAATGTACAATACAAAGACCTGTAAAAAAAAGTGCAAACCGCATAGTTTATGATAGGATATACGTCCACATTATTATTTTCATTAGTATATGAATATTGCAAGTCTGCAACATTTTTACTTGTTCAGTCGAGACTGAGTCTCGATTAAAGACATTTTCTATAGCCTAATTAAAGAGCAATATAGAGGATATGTCCACATTATTATAATTCTCATTATTGTCACTTGGCTGCAATGTTGATATAACATTGCATTAGCAAGTTCTACGAGTGGTCGCCCTTAACCAGTCCTATTCGCCCTTAACCATCCCTATTCAGAGCTTCAAACATGGACTCATACTCTAGTTTTGACCTGATCTAAAATCGCTTCTGGTTACGACTTTGAGGCTAAAAGAATTAATGAATTCCGACTTGATATGAAAGAGTTATGGACACTCAAAAATGGACTCAGGCCATGTTTGCAGCAACAAAACGTGCACTTGCAAAATCTTGTGGCCGAACTAATCTCGTCGCGAAGGTTAATGATATCAAACGAAGTATTTTTGCACATAAATTTTCATCTATCTATACCATAACACATAAATTTTCATAGAAAAAGCGAGATATTACCTGAAGTTTAGATCAACAAACTCACATCCACGGTTATTAGCTTCATCCAAATGACGGAGGCTGCATGCTGCACACACATGTTATATTAATAATCAGCTTCTATTTTTGCATGTAAGTTGACTAAAAAAAATGATTGGTTACATAAGCACAAAGCAACTCGGTTCAATGCAGCAAGTCATAAATGGAAAAGCAGTTTTACGCCTTTACTCACACGCAGTGTGACACACATGACACACCAAACAAATTGACTAAATCTCAACCTATAAATGCCATTCTATTTTCATTCATGCATCCATCACTGGCTTTTCTAATCAATCACCCAAATTTCCCAATATCAATTACCAGATAAATGCAGCTTAGTCAACAGAACTAGTATGCTTTAGTTCTCAAATCAAATCATACACTTGCACTTCAGATCAGTTATAAGGATCAGTGTACATGGTGCAATAATACACAGAAATGAGCAGGCCAGCACAGTCAAAAGTGTCTGAATTCAAGGTGGAGAAATACAACATAAGTAAATGATAGAAAATACACTGCCGCACTATAATACTAGGGATAATACCCAATTTAAACACAATAGCAGCTTATTAAACCTAATTTAAACCCAATTCAAATTCAAAGTAAACCCAAATTAAACCCAGTTCATATTTAAATTTAATGGTGATCTAGTACTCACCCAGAGGCGACGAGAAGGACGGACAACGGTAGACTGAGGCTTCGCTGGTTAGCTGAAGGCATCGCGAGATGATGATAACTCATGGACTGCGGTGGATCGATTATTGACAAAGTTAGTCGGTCGAGTACCAAAACCCTAATTTGGGTATTCGGTGGTCGCCATTGCAAAATAAAAAGAGGGATTATTCAGCCGAAAGTTTTGATAAGGCAAAACTCGATCGTGCCTATGTACAAGTACATGGGGAATTTGATACGAATTTCATATAGTCCAAAACCACATCAAATGAACTAATCCGGGACTTTGTTGATGGACGGTCAGATTAAGGGTGTTTAGGGTGGTGCGGATCGCAAAACTTAGTCTGATACGGATTTAAGCACTGTCAAATTTGATATGGCTTATAGCCTAATTTTACACCCGCATCCTGGTGTGCCAAATTAGCTAATATGGTGTAGTGTAAGCCGCTTTCGTGTTATGGGAAATGACACGAAATTGCTTAGAAGGAAAACAGTTAACCTAATCAAGGTACAATGGAGTGAAGATGGTGACGAATGTACATGGAAGACGGAAGAGAGAATGAGGGTGATTCATCCAGAACTCTTCATCGGTAGGAACTTTTGATATTGTATCATCGTTATATTGTTGCATCTTGTTATTTTTTGATAGAATTCTGTGTGCTAGGATAAGGCTATGGATGTATGGTTTGATAGTTGCTATTTTGGGTGATAGAATTAGCTTCTCATGGATGATAGGCATGCGGAATTGTTGTGGTTGCTTATGTTTGTTTGGAATTTCGAGGGAGAAATTTCTTAAGGGAGGAGAATGTAACAGCCGCATTTTACGTATCGGAAAAACGTAAAATATTTTTATATTTTATTCCCTAAGGGTTGGATCATTCTCATCTTTTAATATGTTGCTTATGGGGATGTGAAACATGTCCATAATTTTTAATGATTTTGTTTGTGATCATTTTCCCCCTACCAGTCTTATACAGGGCATAACTTTCGACTCACGTCGAATCAGAGGGTGAGACCTGTGCCATTGGAAACGAATTGATGTTTGTCTTTCCGCAGAGAGGTTACATTAAAGATTTGGCTCAGCGGTTTGGGGGAAACCCCTGTTTTAAGGTTTTTTAGTTGGTTGTCCAGGTTTGGTAATCCATAATGGGCTGAATTAAAGAGGCCCATTAAAGGGATAACGGAAGGGTGTAAACATGGGGTAAGGGATATGGGAAATGGTTTTAGTTTTTCATTCACCTACTTGGTGCCATATGCTCCTTCTTCCTCAAACACCTTTCCACCATTAAAAATCCAAATCAAAGGAGAGAAATCATAGATCTACACCATTATAAGCAAAATCTACATCAATTGAAGCAAGGATTCATCGGATCAAGGAGTTTGTTGTGAAGTGCTTGCTATTCGGATTCATATTTCATTGATTATAACTTGTTTTGGAGAATCAGTGAGTGATATGCATCTCTCACATGGATTCAATGAATTATATGGGTAATTATTCATGTTTTTCGTCAAATGCAAGTGTTTTTCCATAAATCTACGCCTTGGTAAGTCCATTTTCATATAAATCATCCTATGATGTGATTTAGCAAGTTTAGAAAGGTAAGTTCTATGATATTTCACGTGAATATGCAAGTTAAACCCACGGTTTTTCTCATATGTACTTTTATCCTGATTTCAGGGAATTTTACATAATTATTGATAGAATTGTCATATTGGTGATGTTGTTGATTTCATATCATAGTTGTGGTCATATTGGATGAGTTGGATGGGTTAGTTTTGTCGAATCCATGATTTGGCGAAGTTTTGGTCGAAATCGGAGTTGAAATGGAGATGTGCAAGTTCTGGGTCGGTCGAGCGATGAAACACCCCACCTACGTTAAGGTCACTCACATGGGGAATGCCTTGACTCTGGTGGAGGGTTATAGGTACAAGACACAGAAAAATTTACAAGACAGATAAATTTAAGAAGCAAAATTCAAATATCTATTGCATACGTAGTTCAATGCAAAAGAATTACATCAAATTGCCTCAAAACAACTTCCAAAACATTACACCATAATTTTTGTCTTGATTATTTAATAAAGAAGCATAAACCATAAATAAAACTGCATAAATCCCTAAGTGTAGTATCTAAAAGCCATAGCCAAGGTAAGAGAGTCCCAATCATACATCTACTTTCTTGAAGCTTGCAAAGAGTCTGACTAAGCTGTAGTATTCCCACCCTGTGGACCGAGGGGGAAACAGAAGAAAAGAGGACGAAGGAAAACGGGTTAGACAATAAGTCTGGTAATTTCAATGATTACTAGTATTTAAACAAGGAAAAGGGATCATGACAGTAATAACAGAACATAGGACAATACCCTAATATAAGATAAGAGGAACATGTGATCGCACCCATTACTATAGTCTCTGCACCTACGAACTATTGGTTCAACCAGCCCCACGTGTTCATAACAAACGATCCACTTAATGATCGGCTTCTACTCGCATGCATTCATGTCCTGTGTCATTCGGCCCCGCTTAACTATAGATACCTGTGCTTTTCCCACCATGGGGTGTATCAGTCCCTCTGGTGGCAACCCGACACGATTCAAGATGCACAGTGTATACTACTAATGCCTAGTGCCTGCTTTTTCCACTCCGGAGTATGTGCACGCCCATACTCCGTCGGAACCTACACTGCTGCACTAACCGCCGACGTTTTGACCGCTTATAATTAGCCCAGTAATCGTGCTACATCTATGTGGGTTACAGCTGAAATGGGTCCCCGTTACTAGGGTTTTCTAATCAACATGTTTATTTGGTTAAGTGTCCAAGTTTACCTAACCCTACCCATTCGTTTAGCTAACATGTTGAATCGGTTAAGTGTTTTCCTAATTGACTTAACCCTACCAATCCTAACTTAGCTTTAATTTATTCATTAAAGCACCAACCACTCACATTAGACAGGTCTTGTTGTGGTCACTGGATATGCCGGTCGGTTCCGGGCAGATTTACACCATAACTCAGTCTAACCTCGGGTTCTTTTTGGGCTTGATGCACTAACCACCCACATTAGACAGGTCTTGTTGTGGTCAATGGATATGCCGGTCGGTTTCGGCAGATTTACACCACAACTCAGTCTAACCTCGGGTTAGGCATATTCGTCTTTTCAAAGTTCACATAATTTCTGTATATGTCTAATTTCTTTTTGTAAATTAATTTTAATTTAATCATGCCATAGATGTCCTTTGATTTTGTTCACAATAAATGGTATGTCAAATATACCATTTTATGAACAATTCTATGTCATGTATGTTCGTATTTCCGGTCGCTACCCCAGTGGAACATACGCATGAATCACATAAAATGTTGGGCTAGTAAATTAGCCCAAACCTATAAACAAAAAGGGGTGATAAACAAGGGACATGAAACAAACATAAAATAGCATACATTTAACTTATCAAGTGTAAATTGGGATAGAAGTATCATTAACTTGATTAAACGGGTAAAGGTGAACTTGTGACTAAGTTGGGTCTAATTGTCATATGAACCTGATAAGGGTCTAACATGGAGGTTTAACATATAAACACAATTTTAAACCACAACCTAGCTTATTAACTTATGTATGCCAAAACATAAGAAAGCTACTATAAACATATTTTAATCACAACTTAACATGATGACGTATGTGTGTTAAACAAAAGAGGCCTATTATAGACATTCTTAAATCACAACTTAACATGATGACTTATGTTTGTTAAACATAAGAGGGCTATTATAAACATACTCGAACTACAACTTAGCATGATAACTTGTGTTAGTTGAACATAAGAGAACTACAAATCAAATCTTGCAACATAAATATTCAACTTAACATGGATCTAAATATACATGAGTATTGATCTAACAAATAAGCATGTGTTTTAGATCATAGACTTGCAAGTAACCACCAAAATATAACGTGACATGTTTCACCATTCAGTTGGCAAAATAAATCCAATACCCAATCATAATAGATTCCAATTACTTTCAATATAGTACGCTTATCATCACAAACATATAGACATGATCAATTGCAACGGTAGTTTGAGAATCAAACTTTATTTATCTTATACATAGGCATCATTCTATATTCGATATACAACATGCCATGATTTCAATTAAAAGAACGTTTAAATCTCCGTAATAAACAACTTACAAACTAAAAGGAATTCTTGATCTTTGAAATCTGAATTCTGAAATTGGTAAGCTCGCCTTTGATGAAGATCATCGAATTTGATTACTTTAATTTGATTTTGATTCAGGTTTAAATTTTGTCTTTGAATTGGTGACGGCTACTCCAAGTTCTCTACTGACGACATGATAGTTCCAGAATTATTTTTATGTGATTTTTAGGTCTGAGCATTGGGGTATTTATATAGAATTTCAATCTAATTTGACCCATCAGATGATCTTAGGGTTAACCATAGCCATTCAGTCAGGATAGGGTGACACCTCAGCCCTAATGACTCAGCAAGGAGTCATGAAGGACTCAACAATTAGTCACAATATGGATCGGATCACACCAGAAAGCTGTACAGGCTTTCTGCTCGGCCTGGGCACACTTGGCAGGTGCACTAGTGCAACTTTTGCACTGGCGCACTTCCCAATTGCGCCAGTGCATTTTTCTCTCTCTTTTCTTTTGGTTTATGTTTAACTTTGTTCGTCCATATCTCTTTCATACACTGTCCGTTTTACGCAAACTCAGACTCTATCTCAAGCAGAATTCCGAGACGAACGCAATGGAGTAACCCGTATCCCTTAATTCTCACATTTGAAATTAAATATTCTTGGATTCGTTACTATAACATTAAATGAAAATACGGGTGTTACATTCTCCCCTCCTTTTAGGATTTCATCCCCGAAATGTTCAAGTTGAGAAGAACTTATATCCTACCATCCAATCCCCATCTACTCAACCACCAAACACAGGCGTCCATTGTCCTTAAAAGATTTCTAATGCTTCATGATCATATGCATAGTGTGTGTACATGTCCTTATCTAATGCAAAATTAGGTGGTCTACTGATTCAGTTGACCTCCTTAATGCATATTATGTCAGTGCCATGAGTCCATTATGAATGCAAAATTTCCTATTCAAAATTTCCTACATGAGTGCACAGTCATTCATACAAATGCAATGTCCATATGATAACTCATCAAGTTTCAATCCATATACAAGTACATATATGCATTTGCAATATGGAAGTGACTGAGCCGATCTAATAACTAATGTGTGTGTATATGCATCCACAAGCAACCACTTGCATCAACTTGCAACCATCAACCATAACATGTTTCAATTACATGTTTTCATCCAAATGGGTTTCTACCTAAGGATAAAGGATAGGATCGAGGAGATATACCTAAAAAGATAGATACGAGCATAAACTTAAGGAAAAAGAGATTCAAGGATGTACCCTCAAAAAGAAAAGGGTAGGCTACGCGTATTCTGTCCTCAGTTTCCCAAGTCGCGTCTTCCTCGGTGTTGCTCCATTAAACTTTGACGAGCTTAACTTCACGGTTGCGTAGCTTTTTGAATTCTGTTCCCAAAATACGGGTTGGAACTCTCCTCACGGTTTCTTCTCGTTCAACTTCTACTTCCTCTAGCACGCTTGGTTCTACCACTTCCGCAGACTCGTGTAAGCACTTCCGAAGGTGAGAGACATGAAAGACATTATGAACCCTGGCCAATCTTTCGGGCAGCCATACCCAGTAAGCCATCTTCCCAATCTTCTCGATGATAGGGAACGACCCTACAAATCTTGGTGCTAACTTTCATGTGGATCCAAAGCGAACGACGTTCCTCAAAGGAGATACTTTAAGGAACACCTTATCTCCAACTTCGAACTCAAGGTCAGTTCTTCTTTTGTCTGCGTAGGATATCTGTCTATCTTGGGCAGTCTTCATTCTTCGTATTAATTCTACTTTCTCTGAAGTTTCCCTAATCATGTCTGGTCCAAATATGAGCGTGTCTGTGGACTCCCACCAGCAAGTTGGTGACCTGCACGGTCTTCTATATAAAGTTTTGAAAGGCACCATGCCTATGGTGGCTTGGTAGCTATTGTTGTAAGCGAATTCCACCAAAGGTAGATGATCCTCCCATGTGCCTCCGAAGTCAATAATGCATAATCTCAAGAGGTCTTCTAATACTCTGTTGACTCTTTCCGTTTGGCCATCAGTTTGAGGGTAACAGACCGTGCTAAAGCATAATTGTGTGCATACAACCTCTTGTAAACTCTTCCAAAACTCGCTTGTGAAGATAGCGTCTCGATCACTCACTATGTTAAAGGTATCCCATGGAGTCGAACTATCACTTTAAGATATTTGGATGCTAGAGATGAGGCAGTCCTTCTACTCTTGACGGGTATAAAGTGGGCGCTTTTAGTAAGCCTGTCCACTATTACACAAATGCTGGTATTGCCCCTTATTGACCTAGGCAACCCATCTATAAAGTCCATCGAGATGTTATCCCATTTCAACTGTAGGACCTCTAGAGGATGGAGCAGACCACCAGGCTTCTTCTACTCCGCCTTGACTTGTTGGCATATTAAACACTTAGAAACAAATTCAACTACGTCTTGCTTCATGCCATTCCAAAAGAAAACTCTTTTGATGCCTTTATACATTTTGTCTCCGCCTGGGTGTATGGTTAGCTTGGAATGGCGTGCCTCTTCTAGAACCGCCTTTACCAAATCCCTTGCTTGTGGGACACATAGTCTTCCATCTCGTCTCAACCAGCTCTTGGCATCAATGGAGTATCTATTGAGGTGACTAGAAGTCTCACCCCTATTTAACTTGTCCACCACATCGGCTAGCTGAGGGTCTTCTCTTTGTGCGGCTCTGATTGAGTCTAATAGAGTTGGCCGCACTTCTAACGTTACTAGCAAGCCAGGTACAAAGTCAGTGGAGGGTCTGAAGTTAAAGCTTGCTATGAACTCCAAGCTTTTCCTTTCCACAAAGAGAGGGCTTAAGGTCATTTTCTTTCTACTTAAGGCGTCTGCTACTGCATTGCCCTTGCCAGGAGTGTAAGAAATCTCAAAATCGTACGAGGCAAGAAACTCCATCCATCTTTGCTGCCTCAAGTTGAGATCTTTCTACGAGAAAAGGTATTTCAATGATTTATGGTTAGTATACAATTCAAATTTCCTACCTAGGAGGTAATGGCGCCAAGACTTAAGCGCAAAAACGATGGCTGCCAACTCTAGGTCGTAGGTTTGGTAGATTTTCTCATGTACTTTCAACTGCCTTCCACAATAAGCCACTACCTTCCCTTCTTGCATCAGAACAATGCCTAGTCCCTTTCTGCATGCATCTGTGTATACTGTAAACATCTTTCTTTTATCAGGCAATGTCAGAACTGGGGCTGTTGTTAGAGCCCTTTTCAAACGTTGGAAAGCAATATCGCAATCCAAATCCCAATTGAAAGCTAGGTTCTTCTTTGTCAACCTTGTAAGTGGAGCTGAGATTTTTGCAAAATCCTTGATGAACTTTCGATAAAAGCCTGCTAGCCCGAGGAAGCTTCGGACTTCAGTTGCGTTTCGAGGAACCTTCCAATCTTGCACAGCAACCACTTTCGCGGGGTCCATAGCTGTCCCCTCTTTGGACACTATGTGCCCAAGGAACCTAAATTCTTCTCTCCAGAAATGGCGTTTGGAGAATTTAGCTTTCAACTGATGTGCCCGGAGAGTATCCATGACTTCCTTTAGATGCTGAGCATGCTCTTCCTCATTCTTTGAGAAGTCAAAATATCGTCTATGAAGACCACCAAAAACTTATTGAGGAACTCTCGGAACACCCTGCTCATTAAATCAACGAAGTAAGCGGGTGTGTTTGTCAAGCCGAATGGCATGACAAGCCACTCGAAGAAACCATCTGGAGTTCTGAACACGGTCTTATCAATGCTATCTTCAGCCACTCTTAGCTGATGAAACCCGGTAGCTAAATCTAATTGGGAGAAAACCGATGCACCTACAAGCTGATCGAACAAATCTTCTATTCTCGGGAGTGGGTGCCTATTCTTGTTGGTCAGCTTGTTTAGCTCCCTATAATAAACGCATAGGCGAAGCGAACCATCAGCTTTGGTCGCGAACACTACCGGAGCCCCACATTCAGAAATACTCCGTCTTAGGAATCCCTTTTCAAGCAGCTCTTTGATTTGCTTGCTGAGCTCCTTTCTCTCCCTTGGGGCCATGTGCCTAACGGGTAAAGCAACGGGCTTTGCATTATCAACAAGGTATATGCGGAAGTCTATCTCCCGCTTCAGAGGTAAGCCCTTTACCTCTTCAAATACATCCAAGTATTCACGGACTATCCTTATAGACTGCAAGTTCTCAACAGACGCATCAAGAAATTCTAGATAACTAAGCATGATGGAGTTTATGGGATTACAAGAAATTTCGAGAGTGTTACCGAGGCGTATCATGAGTCTAACCACTCTCTTTTCACAATCGAGGATAGCTCCATTACTGGATAGCCAGTCCATGCCTAGAATCAACCTATAGCCCATGAAGCCCAAAACAAAGGCGTTGCATCTAAACCCAACGCTTAGTATAGATATTTTCAAATCCAAATAAACCATTGACAAATAAGCTGAGCCCCAATTGGATTTGAAACAACCAAGAGATCCTCTACTATACTGGTGTCTAGGTGCAGAGATTCCACTAAAGCAGTAGATATAAAAGAGTGTGATGTGCCAGAATCAAATAGCGTACGAACAGGATGATAAAAAAATAGACTAAATTTTCGATAGAAATATTTCTACATCGTTCTTGCGGAGGTGCCGTGAGAGCGTGAACTTGTCCTCCAGAAGAAGGTCCAGCTCCCTGCCTTTGCTTCCTTGGGCAGGTCCTAGCCATGTGTGCTGTCTCACCATAGTGGAAGCAGCCACCCATCTTCCTTTTCTTCTTCTTGCAGTCTTTGGTCAGGTGTCCAGGAATGCCACAGATATTACACTTTCTCTTGTCATAGGGTTTGTTGTTCTTCCCGCCTTTTTTTGAACCGGCCTTCTTGTTCTGCGACCCCTCTCCCTTCTTATCTTGAGGCACTTCCGCTTTTGCCTCTTTCTTGCCCTTGTCTTCCTCATGTAAGAGTGCCATGTCCACTAACCTCTCGTAAGCAGCCCCCATAGGTATACGGGTCATTGCCAAGCTGTGAAGTGGCTCATTCAATCCCTTGACAAAACGGAGAGCCTTCTTATGAGGAGTATTCAATAATTCCAGTCCAAATAGGGCCAGCTGATTGAATTGGTTAACGTACTCCTTGACTGTCATACTTCCTTGCTTAAGAGATAAGAACTTTTCCAGCTGTAAACTTCGTTCATCTTGTGAGAGGAATTTCATCTCAAACCTTATCCTGAAATCCATCCATGTTTCTACCGGTCTTTCAGCGTTGGTGACTTCCCACCAATAGGAAGCTTCATCTTTGAGCAACTATATAACCAACTGTATCTTCTGCCTATCATCCACCTCGAAGATAACGAACAGATCCTTAGTTTCTTTGAGCCGGTTCCTTGCTTCTACGAATCATTCAGTTCCCTTGAAATCCTTACCACCCATGGCCTTAAAGTCTCTACAAATCTTTGAGAAAGAATTTGTACGAGGAGGAGGAGGAGGAACCGCTGTTGCTGGAGGAGGAATATCTGCGGGGCCTACGTCGTTAGCCCTAGACTCTAAGTACCTCCTGAACCAGCCAGGTATCGGTACACCCTTTGGAAGGTTAAGATTCCTAGACATGATGATATGAAAAAGAAAAGATTCAAAACGAAGGATAGAAAGACAGTGCGCATGGCTTTGGGGATTATTCCTTTTTAAATTTTAAAACAACGCTTTTTCTTGTAAAATGCTTCTTTATATTACTTTTTTTTTGAAAATAGTTTTCAAAAACTCCTATCTAATCTAGTAAACCTTTGCTCTGGTACCAAGTGAAACATCCTACCTCCGTTAAGGTCACTCGCAAGGGTAATGCCTTAACTTTGGTTGCGGGTTATAGGTACAAGACACAGAAAAATTTACATGACAGATAAATTTAAACAGCAAAATTCAAATATTTATTCCATACATAGTTCAATACAAAAGCATTTCATCAAATTGTCTCAAAATAACTTCCAAAACATTACACCATAATTTATGTCTTGATTATTTAATAAAGAAGCATAAACCATAAATAAAACTGCATAAATCCCCAAGTGTAGTATCCAAAAGCCATAGCCAAGGTAAGAGAGTCCCAATCATACATGTACTATCTTGAAGCTTGCAAAGAGTCTAGCTAAGCTGTAGTATTCCCTCGCTGTGGACCTGGGGGGGGGGGGGGGACGGAAGAAAAGAGGATGAAGGAAAACGGGTCAGACAATAAGTCTGGTAAGTTCAGTGATTACTAGTATTTAAACAAGGAAAAGGGATCATGACAGAAATAACAGAACATAAGACAATACCCTAATATAAGATAAGAGGAACATGTGATCGCACCCATTACTATAGTCTCTGCACCTACCAACTATTGGTTTAACCAGCCCCACGTGTTCATAACAAACAATCCACTTAATGATCGGCTTCTACTCGCATGCATTCATGTCCTGTGTCGTTCGGCCCCGCTTGACTGTAGATACCTGTGCTGGTCCCACCATGCGGTGTATCAGTCCCTCTGGTGGAAACCCGACACGATTCAAGATGCATAGTGTATACTACTGATGCCCAGTGCCTTCTTTTTCCACTCCGGAGTACGTGCACGCCCATACTCCGTCGGAACCTACACTGCTGCACCAACCACTGACATTTTAACCGCTTATAATCAGCCCAGTAATCATGCCCCACCCTGCCTAGTTTCAGGGTACCATGATACATTTGTGTGGGTTACTGCTGAAATGGGTCCCCTTACTAGGGTTTTCTAATCAACATGTTTATTTGGTTAAGTGTCCAAGTTTACCTAACCCCACACATTCGTTTAGTTAACATGTTGAATCTGTTAAGTGTTTTCCTAACTGACTTAACCCTACCAATCCTGACTTAGCTTTAATTTATTCATTAAAGTACCAACCACTCACATTAGACAGGTCTAGTTATGGTCACTGGATATGTCGGTCGGTTCCGGGCAGATTTACACCACAACTCAGTCTAACCTCGGGTTCTTTTGGGCTCGAAACCACCCACATTAGATAGGTCTTGTCGGGGTCACTGGATATGCCGGTAGGTTCCGAGCAGATTTACACCACAACCCAGTCTAACCTCGGGTTAGGCATATTCGCCTTTTCTAAATTCACATATTTTCTATATATGTCTAATTTCTTTATGTAAATTAATTTTAATTTAAACATGCCATAGTTGTTCTTTGATTTTTCTCACAATAAATGGTATATCAAATATACCATTTTATGAACAATTCTACTTCATGTATTTTCATATTTTCCCATCGCTACCCCCGTGGAACGTATGCATGAATCACATAAAATGTTGGGCTAGTAAATTATCCCAAATCCATAAACAAAAAGGGGGTGATAAACAAGGACATGAAACAAACATAAAATAGCATACATTTAACTTAGCGTGTGTAACTTGGCATAGAAGTATCATTAACTTGATTAAACGGGTAAAGGTGAACTTGTGACGAAGTTGGATCTAATTGTCATGTGAACTTGATAAGGGTCTAGCATGGAGGTTTAACATATAAACACAATTTTAAACCACAACCTAGCATATTAACTTATGTATGCCAAAACATAAGAAAGCTACTATAAACATATTTTAATCACAACTTAACATGATGACTTATGTGTGTTAAACATAAGAGGGCTATTATAGTCATTCTTAAATCACAACATAACACGATGGCTTATGTGTGTTAAACATAAAGGGCTGTTATAAACATATTCGAACTACAACTTAGCATGATAACTTATGTGTGTTAAACATAAGAGAACTACAAATCAAATCTTGCAACATAAATAGATTCAACTTAACATGGATCTAAATATACATGAGTGTTGATCAAACATATAAGCATGTGTTTTAGATCATGGACATGCAAGTAACCACCAAATTATAACATGACATGTTTCACCATTCAGTTGGCATAATAAATCCAATACCCAATCATAATAGATTCCAATAACTTTCAATATAGTACGCTCATCATCACTAATATATAGACACAATCCATTGCAATGGTAGTTTGAGAATCAAACTTTATTTATCTTATACATAGGCATCATTCTATATTTGAATTACAACATGTCATGATTTCAATTAAAAAAACGTTTAAATCTACGTAATAACCAACTTACAAAATAAAAGGAATTCTTGATTTCTGAAATCTGAATTCTGAAATTGGTAAGCTCACCTTTGATGAAGATCGTTGAATTTGATTGCTTTAATTTGATTTTGACTCGGGTTTTAATCTTGTCTTTGAATTGGTGACGGCTACTCCAAGTTCTCTACTGACGGCATGATAGTTCCAGGATTATTTTTGTGTGATTTTTATGTTTGAGCATTGGGTTGTTTATACAGAATTTCAATCTAATTTGAGTCGTCGGATGATCTTAGGGTTAACCATAGCGATACAGTCAGGATAGGGTGACACCTCAGCCCTAATGACTCAGCAAGGAGTCAGGATGGACTAAGCAATGAGTCACAATATGGATCAGATCACACCAGAAAGCTGTACAGGCTTTCTGCTCGGCCTGGGCGCACTTGGCGGGTGGGCCAGTGCAATTTTTGTACTGGCGCAATTCCCAAGTGCACTAGTGCATTTTTTTCTCTCTTTTCTTTCGGTTTTCTATTTAACGTCGTTTGTCCATATCTCCTTCATACGGTGTCCATTTTACACAAACTCGGACTCTATCTCAAGCAGAATTCCGAGACGAACGTAATGGCGCAACCCGTATCCCTTAGTTCTCACATTTGAAATTAAATATTCTTATATTCGTTACTATAACATTAATTGAAAATACGGGGTATTACAAGCGAGCCAGGGCAGGTCTGTCGGTGCCAAAAATGTTCCTTGGAGAATAAGTCAGAAGACATGCCCAGGTTGGCCTGTATCACCTGGGTCGGGTCGGTCATTATGGGTGGGTTCGTTCTAAACGTGGGTCGGTCTTGCGGGATGGGGAGTTTAGTCTGGGTCGGTCGGTCCTGCGAGGGTTCAGGGTCGGTCGAGCAGTATCTTGGGTCGAGCAAGTTGAGTGCCAGGTTGCTCGAGGATTGAACGAGCCACTACACAGCTTGGCCCTAACTCAAATACCCATGGGGGCGACCTTTGAAAGCTTGGTGGATATGGCACTACTTCATGAGGAAGACAAGAATAGCAAGAAGGAGGTTAAGCCTATCGAGACCTAGAATAAGAAAGCTGATTTCAAGAAGGGGAACAATAAGAATAACAAGAGCAACAACAAATCACATGAGACGAGGAAGTGCAACTTATGTGGTATTACTGGACATCTAGCTAAAGACTGTAGAAAGATGAAGAGGAAGTTAGGTGAATGCTTTCAACGTGGAGATACTGGACACATCAGTAAGGATTGCCCTAAGAAGCAAGGGCGGGGGCAAGGGTACACCCAGCGAGCAGGACCTTCTAGAGGCCAGTTGCATGCTCTCAACACCACTCCAGCTCTTGACCGAGGTAGTAAAATTTCCCTAGAAAGCCTTGTTTACATCTCCGACTGTCCTGTTCGAACCTTATTTGACTCTGGCGCATCGCATACTTTTATTTCGTCTGATGTTGTTGAAAATCTGCACCTAAGTACTAGTCTGGTTGAGGATCCCGTTATAGTTTCAAATCCAATTAGGGGCTCCGTCCATTTATCTATGATGCGTGTGGATTTGAGGATCTCTATCTTAAGCGTAGAATTCACGTGTAATGCTTATGTTCTGGGATTCATGGGATACGGTTTGATCCTAGGTATGGATTGGTTGTCCAATTATGGAGCCATTCTTTATTGTGAACGAAGGGTGGTGAGGCTTATGACTCGCCTTGGTAATACCCTTGAAATTTCTTGTAACTCTAAGGGTCCGGTCATGTTATGTTATCTTGAATCTCTTGACTCGTCCGACGATAATTTGCAATCTATAAGAGTAGTTCGAGAATATCCAGATGTCTTTGATGAAGTTAGGGGATTACCTCCTAAACGCGAGATAGAGTTCCGAATTTATCTTGATGATAATGCCAAGCCAGTTTCATTGCCCGTTAGGCACATGGCCCCATGAGAAAGAAGAGAGCTCAGTAAACAAATCAACGAGTTGCTTGAGAAAAATTTCATAAGACGAAGCATTTCTGAATGGGGTCTCCGATGGTATTCGCTACTAAGGCGGATGGATCGCTTCGTCTGTGCGTAGATTATCGTGAGTTAAACAAGATGACAAAGAAAAATAGGCACCCGCTACCAAGTATCGACGATTTGTTTGACCAGCTTATGGGAGCATCTGTTTTCTCTCAACTCGATCTAGCCATAGGATTCCATCAGCTCAGAGTGGCTGAGGATAGCATTGACAAAACTGCGTTTAGTACTCCAGTTAGGTTCTTCGAATGGCTCGTCGTGCCGTTTGGGCTAACAAATGCACCCGTATACTTTGTAGATTTGATGAGTAGGGTGTTTCGGGAATTCCTTAACAAGTTTGTGGTAGTTTTCATGGATGATATTTTGATCTTCTCAAAAGATGAAGAAGAGCATGTTAGGCATCTCAAGGAAGTCATGGAAACACTTAGAGCACACTAGTTAAAGGCTAAGTTCTCCAAATGCCATTTTTGGAGGAAGGAAGTTCGGTTCCTTGGGCATGTAGTTTCTAAGCAAGGCGTAGCCGTGGACCTCGCAAAGGTAGTTGCGGTACAGGACTGGAAAATTCTTAAGAATGCAACGGAGGTGAGGAGCTTTCTCGGCTTGGCGGGCTACTACAGGAAGTTCATTAAGGACTTTGCTAAGATTTTAGCCCCTCTTACTAAATTAACAAAGAAGAACATACCTTTTGAATGGGACATAGAATGTGATGCTGCTTTTCAGAGACTTAAGAGAGCCCTCGCCACAGCTCCAGTTCTGGCATTACCCGATGAAGGTAAGATCTTTATCGTGTACACAGATGCGTGCGGCACGGGATTAGGCGTTGTCCTAATGCAAGAAGGAAGATTAATATGCTACGGGGGCAGAAAACTTAAAGTTCATGAGAAAAACTATCCCACGCATGACTTGGAGTTGGGCGCGTTTATTTTTGCACTTAAAGCTTGGCGCCATTATCTTCTAGGGGAGAGGTTCGAGCTGTATACCGACCACAAATCGCTTAAGTACCTCTTCTCACAGAAAGACTTGAATCTGAGACAACAACGGTGGATGGAGGTCTTGGCATCATATGACTTCGATATAGCTTATAACCCTGGCAAGGGTAATGTGGCGGCAGATGCGCTGAGTAGAAAATGGTTGACTTTGAGCCCCTTGTTTGTTGAAATGAAAAGCCTTGAGTTTATAGCAACCTTTGATTTTACACCTGCTGTTAAGTCATTGACTGCTACGTTAGCATCTCTTGAGCTAAGTCCTACACTTCTAGATCAAGTAGGGACATCACAGAAAGAAGACCCACAGATAGTCGAAATCATGGACAAGATGATTAGGGGTGAGACGTCAAGTCACCTCAGTAGGTATGCCATAGATGACAAGGGATGGCTAAGGCGCGATGGAAGACTATGTGTCCCACAGGTGGTAGACTTAGTAAGGAGAGTTCACGAAGAGGCGCATCACTCAAAGATGAATATACATCCCGGAGGGGATAAGATGTACAGGGATATGAAACGCATTTTCTTTTGGGTTGGAATGAAAAAGGACGTGGCAGAGTTCGTTTCGAACTGCATGGTGTGCCAACAAGTAAAGGCCAAGTCAAAGAAGCCTGGTAGGCTATTACATCCTTTGGAGGTTCCGCCATGGAAATGGGAAAGTATCTCGATGGATTTCGTGGATGGACTGCCTAGGTCTAGGAAGGGAAATACTAGCATATGGGTCATAGTTGATAGACTCACGATAAGTGATCAATTCATTCCGGTGAAAAGCAAGAGGATCGCATCAGGGCTAGCGTATATTTACCTGTAAGAGATAGTACGATTGCATGGAGTTCCTTCTAGTATAGTTAGTGATCGTGACCCGATTTTCACTTGCCAATTCTGGAATAGTCTGCAAGAAGAAATGGGAACACGACTGAACTTGAGCACGGCCTATCACCCACAGACGGATGGACAAACCGAAATGGTAAATAGGGTACTAGAAGATCTCCTGAAGCTATGTATTCTTGACTTTGGTGGTACTTGGGAAGACCATCTTCCTCTCGTGGAGTTTCATATAACAATAGTTACCAAGCTAGCATCGGAATGACACCGTTCGAAGCCCTATATGGAAGATCGTGCAAGTCGCCAACTTGTTGGTGGGAGACGACAGACAGGCTTATACTTGGCCCTGATATGATAAGGGACACTTCTGAGAAGATTGAGTTGATACGAAGACGGATGAAAACGGCCCAAGATAGACAGAAATCTTATGCGGACCAGAGAAGGACATACCTAGAGTTCGAAGTCGGAGATATGGTCTTTATAAAGGTTTCTCCGTTACGCAATGTAGTTCGTTTTGGAGCAGTTGGAAAGCTAGTGCCAAGGTTCGTAGGACCGTTCCCTATCATTGAGAGGATTGGACGAATGGCCCATAAGGTAGACTTACCCGAGAAGTTATTTGGAGTACACAATGTCTTTTACGTCTCGCATCTCCGGAAGTACTTGCATGAGTCAGCCGAAGAGGTTGAGCCAAGCATCCTTGAAGACATAGAAGTGGAAAAAGAAGCGACATTGAGGTGAGTTCCGATTCGTATCTTAGGATCGGAGATTAAGAAGCTAAGGAATCGAGAAGTCAAGCTAGTGAAAGTGCAGTGGAGTGAAACCCAAGAACACACAACTTGGGAAACCGAAGAGAGGATATGCGCGCTTTACCCATTTCTTTTTGAGGGTACATTCTCGATCTCTTTTTCATGTAAACTTGAAAACCTTTTCGTATCATGCTTCTAATATCTATGTTTGTCTTGTTATCTTCTTGATCTTATCTTGAGAACCTTAGGTAGAACCATATGGATGTAAACATGTGATTGAAACATGTTATGGTTGATGCTTGCAAATGGTTGCAAGTGGTTGCTAGTGGATGCATGACACACATTAGGCACTAGATCGGCTCAGTCACATTTTCATGTTGCATATGCATGAGTGCTTATACTTGTTCATGAATGGAACTTGTTATGCTATCACTTGGATGTTGCATATGGATGAATGATTGTGCACTCATGTAGAGATTATGAACTATGCTAGGAATTTGCATACATGTTGGATTCATGACACTAACATATTTTGCATTAAGGAGGTTTACTGAATTAGTAACCGCCTGATCTTTTGCATTAGATAAGTACATATACACACACTTTCTGCATATGTTCATACAGCACTAGAAATCTTTAAAGGACAATGGTTGCCTATGGATGATGCTTTGAGTAGATGGATGATGGATAGTAGGACACATCCTCCCAAACTTGGAGAATTCGGGGACGAAATCCTTTAAGGGGGGAGAATGTAACAACCCGTGTTTTTATCACGTGTAATAACCATAAATCAAGGCAGAATTAATTTTTAAAATAAGAATCAAGGTAAATGGGTTGCGCCATTGCGTTCGTCTCGAAATTCTTCTTAGAAACGAGTCTGAGTTTTCGAAAATCGGAGTCCGTATGACCAAGTTATGACCTTTCAAAGTTTTCAGAAGTTTTCAAGTTCAAAATAGACTCAATTCGAATTCAAAATTCAAATTTCAAACCTCCAAATGGACTGGGTGAGAAATTTCCCGCCTAGGACCAGGTCGACCTGGGGGTCGACTATGTAGTCGACCTACCCAGGACCAGGTTGACCATAGTGTCGACCTGGGGGTCGACCTGGTGCCCGAGCCCATTTCTGAAGCTGGATTCACTCTGATGTATTTAGCCTCGTTTCTGTCCACATTCGTTGACCTGGCCCTATAAATACAGCCCCTAACACCAGTCTCTCTACACAAAATTCTTTCTGACTTTATGCTGCACTAATTCTGGTTGAAAAGCTTAAGAGGGGGACTGCTTCTTCTACGTTGAGACTGCGTTAAGGGAATTGCTGATTTGGGGACTTCTATTAGGACTTGACTAAGCATATTCAACATCGACTCTCTTTTTCTAATTCTCGAATCACGATATGTAAGCCCCAGTTATTTTCAGATTTAAACTGTAAATGTAAAATGAATATGATGTAAATTGAAATTTGACCTATGTATGATGACTGTTTACATTCATTCTCGTTCATCTTGGATCTTGACTCTTGGATATTACTATGACATTGATTTGGTGCCTATTCATGTTGTAAATCAAAAAGAAAACTCCCTCATATTATCATGTTGAACCTGCTATTAGTCACAAGTTTATGACTATACTATCACCTTATGATAGTCGTATCATGACTATACTATCGCCTTATGACAGTCGTATCATGACTATACTATCACCTTATGACAGTCGTTACCATGACTATACTATCACCTTGTGACAACTGTTATTTTGACTAGTACCTTATCTTGCTTGATTTGGAATCTTTATGTTTGAGGCCAATATTTCATATGCCAGTAATGTTTTAATCTTTTATTTCAAGTCATATCGTGCTACGCTTTTGCCACATTATACCCGTTCCTTTTTATGTTATTCCCTATTAGATTTATTTTTATCGATTCGAACTTACATGGGATGGGAATACGATTTGGGTAGACTAGGTAAAACATAAATTAGCTTTAAACTTGAACATGAACGTTGTTATGACTTGAACCTGAATATGGACATGAACTTGACACGATTTGACATGAAACATGACCAGAAAACATGACATGAATCTAGACATGAAAACTTGAATGTGGGCATGACAGTTAGATAAACTTGAAAATGGCTAACTCGAGGTTGGGTTGAGTTTGCATTGTAAATCTGCCCGGATCTGCCCGGCAAATCCAGTGGCTGCAAACAATAGGATCCAATGTGGGTAGTTGGTCATACTGCACGTAAAAACCCGGGGTTAGACTATTTTGTGGTGTAAATCTGCCCAGAACCTCCCGGCAAATCCAGTAACCACAACAGTTAGTCTAATGTGAGAGGTTGGCGTGCACTAATGAATTAATGCCACATGATAGGGTTAAGTCATGAACCACTTGAATATACTTAATCAACTTGACACGATGATTTGATAGGGCTAAGTCGTGAACTGCTTGAACACATTTAACCAACTTGATACACGGTCCGGATAGGGTTAAGTCACGAATTTGTATGACAACACTTAACCCATTAAAAACCTTAGTTACGCGGTCCTTTTCAGCAGTAACCCTCTTAGATGTATCACGATACCCTAGGACTAGGCAGGGTGGGGCACGATTACTGGGCTGATTGTAAGTGACCAGAACGACGGCTGAGTAGGTGCGCCATTGTAGGCTCAGGCGGGCTATGGTCGTGCACGTGGCCTAGAGTTGAAAAAGCGGGCATTGGGCACCCGTAGATTTACACTGTGCGTGCTTGATTCGTGTGGGTGGTTGGCACCATAGGACTTGATACACCCTATGTGGACCTAGCACTGGTAACTACATTTCAGGATAGGGCCGTATGACACAGACGCATGACGAGCTAGGACTTGTAGGGAGCCGATCGATTAATTGATCGTACCGTAGGACCCCGTAATGGGTCACTTTATGACACTGGGCTAAGGGATCATTTCATGGTTAATACTTGACATGGGTTAGAATACTAGTACAGTTGGTGCAGCGAACCTTGAAAATGCGATGCCAGACTTGACTTATCTTGTTATCTTAATTATCCTACTAGTTCTGTTATCATCCTTATGTTTAATTACAGTTTTCACATGTCATGTTACCTTTACTAGTTTTCATACTGAAAGTCACTAGGGCTTACCAGTCTTTATGACTAATCCTTTTTCTTTCGCCTCTTTTTCTTTCGTTTCTTCCCACCAGGTTCTCAGGGAGGAAACACCAGGTCTTAGCTCGGATTTAGCTTTCTTTCTGACAGCTCATATACGGTTGGGCTATGCTATGGCTGCTTCTGCTATTTATAGGGAATAATTTACTTTTGTTTTAAGTTTATGCTTCTTTATTATGAACTTGATGTAATGGAATAATTTGTATCTTGGGTATATGAGCTTTTGACTCTTTTCTGGAAAATAATAGAAAGTTGGTTTTTATTTCCACCGCTGCTTTATTTATATTCTGCCTTGTGATATCTCTGTGCATGTTTACCTAGATAATACTCCACCAAAACTAGTGCATTCCCTTTGTGAGTGACCCTAGCGGAGGTGAGGTGTTACACTCGAGATGAGGTGTATCAAAAGTAAAGCTTTGACCAGAAGTGTTTGACCACCTTTAATGCCTTGAGAATCGATCTAAGCAATAAATGACTCATATGGATTTGCCCACGTAGATCTGAGGATATATGGTCAATCTGATCTTTAAGGGAATGCTTAACTTGGTCGATCAGGGCGAGTGATTATTACGGGACTTGTTTAAACGACTATCTGAGGGAAGCCGGCTCGGGCCCAATCTTGCTCGGACATTCTGGAATGCAGGTCGTCCATTTGATCATTCGATGCTGAAGAGTGAGTTTCTGGACATTGGGCTTTGATTTGTTGAGCCGTGACAACTTTTACCAAAAAGTTGGTCAATGGATATTGAGCATCGCATTCATTCATTTCTAATGAGCTTGTGTGCCGCTTGGGTTTGGAACCTGAGATTTGTGATAGTCATTTGGTTGTGACTAATCCAATTGGGATTTCATCCAACCTTTGCATGATTTGTTGTGGTCTAATGTTATAGAGTCATGGTTGCTCCTTTGTGTGTGATTGCTTTGTTTTGAACTTCGCTGGGTTTGGGATCATCTTGGGCATAGATTGGCTCAAGAGGTATGCGACAAGAGTTAATTAAGAGAACCTTGAGGTGAGAGTTGGGGACGCGGAAGGGAGAAAGGTTTTGATTCGGTGTGAACCCAAAGATGGTGTCTTTGTGAGCTTTTTATATTCCCTTGGGATTCCGCAGGAAGACTTGTCATTTGTGCTGATCGTTAATGAATTTTAGGATGTCTTTAAGGAAGTCAATGGTTTGTTGTTGCATCATGAGATCGAGTTTAGAATCGATGTGGTCGAGGGTACCAGACCTATTGTGGTGCCTCTTAGCGGATGGTGCCTAAGGAACAACGAGAGTTAGAGGTGCAAGTTCGCGACCTTTTGGGAAAAGGATTCATTCGAAGGAGTGTATCGGAATGAGGTGCAACAGTTGTGTTTGCAACCAAGGCTGATGGATCTTTGAGATTGTGTGTGGATTATCGTGAGCTAAACAAGGTGAACAAAAAGAACAAGTATCCATTGCCGAGGATAGATGACTTATTCGACCATCTTCACGAAGCCAAAGTGTTTTCTCATATGGATTTAGCAATGGGATTTAACCATTTGAGAGTGAAAAAAGATAATGTGCCGAAGACTGCTTTTAGAACACCATCTGGTTTCATCAAATGGTTGGTGATGCCATTCGGGTTGACTAACGCGCCTGCGTATTTTGTGAATCTTATGAATAGACCTTTCAGAGATCAGTTGAACAAGTTCGTGCTTGTGTTCATGGATGATATTCTGGTTTACTCCCAGAATGAGGAAGAACATAAGACGCACTTGCGAGTTGATTTGGAAATCTTGCGAAAGCTTCAGCTGAAGGCTAAGTTTTCGAAGTGTCACTTCTGGAAGAGCGAAGTGAGATTCTTAGGCCATGTAGTTTGAGGTAATGGAATATCGGTTGACCCAGCTAAAGTGGCAGCAATCTAGGACTGGGATAGACCTAAGAATGCGACATATGTGAGAAATTTCATTGGATTGGCAGGTTATTACCGACGATTTATCAAGGATTTCTCAAAGATAGCTGCACTATTAACAGGATTGTCAAAGAAGACCAAGTGTTCACATGGGATGCAAAGTGTGAGGAAGCTTTCAAAATCTTGAAAATGTGACTGACGAGTGCTCCTATTTTAATGATTCCAAGTGGGAATGAAGAGGTGGTGGTATACACCGATGCATGTGGTACTGGACTTCGAC
Source organism: Allium sativum (assembly GCA_030737875.1). Taxonomy (NCBI): domain Eukaryota; kingdom Viridiplantae; phylum Streptophyta; class Magnoliopsida; order Asparagales; family Amaryllidaceae; genus Allium; species Allium sativum. Next base: position 633,071,872 of record CM060920.1, read on the forward strand.
TAGTGCTGATGTAGAAGGATAAAGTTTTGGCCTACGCAAGTTGACAGCTGAAGCCTCATGAAAAGAATTATCCAAATCATGATTTGGAGTTGGCGGCGATCGCGTTTGCTCTGAACATGTGGAGACATTACCTGTTGGAAGTTCGATTCGAGTTGTTCATGGATCACAAGTCATTGAAGTATATTTTCTCCTAAAAGGATCTGAATTTTCGGCAGCAGCGACGGTTAGAGTTTCTGGCATAATATGATTTTGGCATAGCCTATACTCCTCATAAAGATAAAGTAGTTGCAGATGCATTGAATCGCAGATATGCAGGTTTGGGAGCGATGTTTTCAGAATGGAAAAGCCTCAAGCACTAGGCAGGTTTTGATTTCGGACCACGGTGTGAGTTGGAACCTAAAACTTGGAAAGCTTATCGATAAGACCTAGTCTCATAAAAAGGATTGGCAGGAGAAAAAAATGTGATGCAAAGCTTGTCGAGATTATCAAGAAGTTGGAATTAAATGATAAAGAGTTCGAGGTCGATCGTGGGTTGGCATCAAAAGCAAGGACGACTTGTTGTTCCTGATATCGATGGATTGAGAGTGAGCTTCTGAGGGGATGTCATCACTCTAAGTTGACGATTCATCCTGGTGGTAATAAGGTGTATCAGGACATGAAGCGAGTCTACTACTATGAAGAGATTAAAAGGGATACTAGAAAGTTCATTTCCAAGTGCATGAACTGTCAGTTGGTGAAAGCGGAATAAAATAAGCCGAGTGGATTGCTTCAACTATTGGAAGTTCCTACGTGGAAGTGGGAGCGGATATCGATGGATTTCATCGATGCACTACCAAGAAACAGGGCAGGAAACGAAGGAATTTAGTCATCTTGGATCGTTTGATCAAAAGTTCAAGGTTAATTCCTGTCAAATCGGCTATGACAACATCAAAGTTGGCTGAGCTTTATATTAAGTTGATAGTTCGATTACGTGGTATCCTGAAGAGCATAATGAGTGATCAATATCCATTGTTCATGAATGGATTTAGGAAATTTTTGCAAGATACTTTGAGAACTGAGTTGTGTTTGAGTATAGCTTATCATCCCCAAACTGATGGTCAAACCGAGAGGGTTAACCGAGTTTTGTAAGATCTTCTAAGAGCTTGTGTATTGGATTTCGGGGGATCGCGGGAAGACCATCTACATTTAATTGAGTTTGCATATAATAATAGCTAGCAATCGAGCATTGAGATGGCACCATATGAGGCGTTGTATGGAAGACATGTATTTCTTTGGCTTGTTGGCTAGAAACTGGAGATAAGCTGATACTCGGGCCATATATGATAAGGGAAACCTCGGATTGTATCGAGATCATTCGGCAACGAATGAAAGCAACCCAGGATCGTCAGTAGAGCTATGCTGATAAGCATCGAAAAAAATCTAGAATTTGACGTTGGCAACATGGTTTTTGTTAAGATTTCGCCATTGAAGCATGTTGTTCGGTTCAGAAGCAATGGAAACTTAGCTCCAAGGTTTATTGGACCATTTTTGATTGTCGAGCGAATTAGAAAGCTCGCATATAGTTGGAGTTACTCGAGAATATGTCAAGTTTGCATAATGTTTTCCATGTGTCATTTCTATGGAAGCATGCGCATGATTCAAATGTGGTGGTATCTCTGAAAAAGTACGTAGACCTAGAATTAGAGACCGTAGTTGCAAGACCTCATAAGTCACTTCATTTGAGGGGAATGACACGAAACAGCTTAGGAGGAAGTCAGTTAAGTTAGTCAAGGTACAACGGAGTGAGGATGGCGACGATTGTACATGGGAGACGGAAGAGAGTATAAAGATGACCCATTCAAAACTCTTCGTTGGGATGACCCATGAGGTTCGTGTCATTCTTACCCTGTTGTAACTTGTATTATTGTTGTTGTTGTTGTTGATAGAATTCTGTGTGCTAGGATAAGGCGATGGATGCATGGCTTAATGAAGGATAGTTTGGACGGTAGAATTGGTTGCTTATGGATGGTAGGCATGCAAAAGTGTTTTAGTTATTTATGTTTGTTTGGAATTTTAGGGGCAAAATTCCTAAGGGGAGAGAATGTAATAGTCCATATTTTACGTATCGAAGGATCATAAAATATTTTTATTTTGTTCCCTTAGGGTTTGATAATTCTCATATTTTGATATGTTGTTTGTGGGGATGCGAGACATGTCCATAATTTTTACCAATTTTATTTGTGACCACTTCTCCCCTGTCAGTTTTGAATAGGACATAACTTTTGACTAGGATTGAGTCAGGTGCTTGAATTGATTTCACTGGAAAGGAAATGATATTGACAATTCTGTATAGTGGTCGCATTAAAGATTTGATTCGGCGGTTTGAGAGGAATTGTTGTTTTAGTGTTTCACAATTTTTGTTTAGGTTTTATAAGCCATTGATGGGCATATTTGGTGTGGAACATTAGCGGGCTGATAGGATGCCGTGAATAGGGGGTTGGAGGCATGGAGAATAGTTTAATTTCTTCATTCTCTCATTTCGTTGAGCTCATGATCTGCCTTTCTCAATCAAATACAACTTTCCACCATTAAAATATAGTTAAAATCTAGAGCTAAGGAAGAAGATCTATAGAAGAAGATCGAAGATCTACATCACTCAAAGCAAGATCTACATCAAGAGAAGTGGGATTTCATAAAATTAAAGAGTTTGAAGCTAATCCTTCGTTGTACGAATTTAGAATCAAGTGTTTTCTTGTTGTTTTGAAGATTTAGTCAGTGGTAAGCATATCTTACACGGATTCAATCAAGTATATGGGATGGTTGGTCATATTTTCATCATTTTAAGTTGTTTTCACCATGATCTACATCATGGTAAGTATATTTTCATTTGAATAACCATAGGATCAAATCTAGCAACTTAAACCGATAATTCTTAAGTTACTTCATATGTTTATGCAAGTTAGATCCATTATTTTGTTAATTCATAGATTGCATTAGTGAATTCTAAATGCTTATGGATGATCAATTGTATTTTTGATGTTGCTAATCATTTCATAAAGTGTTTATGGTTGAATTGGATGAATTGGTCGCATCGATGTTGTTGTTTGGTGATGATTTGGTCAAGATTGGAGCTATTTTTGGTCAGATCTAGAGCCGGGTCATTTTTCTCCGGTCGGGTCGTGTGTCTTGCGCTCCAAGATATGAAGGTCGGATCGTTAAAGAGCTTCAGGTTGTCCTTGGTCGGGTCGCTCAACATCAGGTCGTTCAGACTTGGAGGAGTTAGGTCGTTTGAAGATTTAGGTCGGGTCACTCAAAGTCAGGTCTTTCAGGCTTGGAGGAGTTAGGACGTTCGAAGATTCGGGTTGGGTCATCCTTGGTCGGGTTGCTCAACGTCAGGTCATTCAGACTTGGAGGAGTTGGGTCGCCCTAAGATCTGGGTCGTGTCATCCTTGGTTGGGTTGCTCAACGTCTAGGTTGTTTAGTGTAACAATCTGCATTCTACATATCGGAGGATTGTATAATATTTATTTCATCTACATACGAAGTTGTATGGTCGTGTAACTTTAGGAAACGACTACTGGGGTCATTTCCCATTTTCACGATTTTTGTCGAATTTTAAATGATCGTTTTCCCCCTCGTGAATCTTGTTTTGCCTATAACTTTTGATTGGTAAGGAATTTTTACTTGAAACCACTTCCATTGGATTCGGATAATGGTTTACCTTTCCATAGAGTGGTCACGTTAACCAAACGCACTTATCGTTTGGGAGATATGGCTGGAATAAGGTTTGGAAGATGGAAAACAACATTATCGGGCTTAATTGGGTGATTAGCAGTTAGGCCCGTAACCCATTTCGAAATTAGAGTTATGGGAGGGCTGAAAGGAGTTGGAGAATCATCTCCTTTCATTTTGCTAGCCGGTATAAAGCTTCCTGTAACCCTAGTAATGGCCTCCATCTTTTAATTCACTCCCTAATCACCTTTTTAATCACTATTTAAGCAAAACCACATCAAATTAGCATCAAATTTGAGGTAATGCAGCTGCACTACATTGGGATCCGAGCCAAATCAATATAAGTTTAAGATCTAATATTCATTTGTGGCTAAGGTGAGTGATTTACGTGTTTATACACTAATTATGGCTAATTAGGGGTGATTAGTGATAATAGCAAAATAATACATCTAAACTTTCAGGAAAAATATGTGAAAATTATAAAACATTATTTTATGTCACTGGTATGAATTTGGGTTAATTTGGATTAAGTTTGCTAATCCTATAGTTAAACATGATTAAGGGGAAAATCATGATTTTGGGCATGTTTGATCTAAATTAACATACGAAATTATTATTTTGAAGTTTTTTGGCTGATTTTACATGTTACTACTGTTGTTTGGTATGTTTTGTGATTTCATAGGAAAGTTAGAATGATTGAAAACGCCATCGTTTGGCGAAATTAGCTTATTGGAAAAGCTGCATAATTTTGGTTCCTGATGGTGGCCAGGGGGTCACGAACCACCCCAAAATGATGTTCACGCACCGCTCCCAAATGATGGTCAAGAACTGCTCCAAAATGATGTCACGAACCGCTCCATTATGATGGTCACGAACTGCCTTGAGGATCATGACCCGCGACCAAAAGGACCACGAGCCGGACGGAGGAGGGCGGACAGGGCACCACGAACCGGGGGGGGGGGGGGGGAATAGAGGGTCACGAACCGGGGGAGACTCATGAACCGCCTATAAGGGGGTCATGAACACTACATCAAAATTACCATATTATAACGAAGGAAAAACTTTGTAAAATACATTTTAAAACGGTGGGGCAACCGTCGTGTATTAAGAAGTTGTAATAGACTAAAATCTTTTACAACATTTTTGCACTGTTGCAACACGTTGTAATATGTATATTTTACAACTTTTCTCCACCGTTGTAATAAACCTTATTACAACTGTTATGCACCATTGTTGTTATAATTTTTACAACTGTTTATAACCGTTGTGATATATTTTATTACAACAATTATTTTTATAATTGTAATATATCCACAAATTATATGCATAAAAAATATATTATATATATGCAACAATAAATAGATAAATAACATAAGAAATATATGTAAATTTAAAGGCATCATGATCCATTCATTGATAGAAATCACAACTTTATATTCAGAATACAAAGTATAAATCTACAAAGCTCATTACTAAGTTATGTTTCAAAGATATTATGGCTGACCCCAAACACAGTAGATTCTACATCACAATTTGAAACATCAACTGTACTACAGTTTGTAACCAATCCAGCATTTGTATGATTGACAACATTTGTTTCCAAAGCTACATTTATTCTAACCCAACGATTATCAATATTAAAACAGCCGAAAGAGGAAGTAGGACGATCATGCACACCCCAAAATAGGAAGATTGCGTTATGGAGCGACCATGATTCTTGAGAAGGTCTGGATAACATTCCATCTTGACATGGAGATCGATCTCAAAAGGGCTTCTCTCATCAGTAGCAATACTGCGATCATTGGACGTGGAGCTCATGTCATCATTTCTCATAGCGATGGTTTCCAACTATATAAGGTTTATCATAAAACAGTGTTATCACATATATTTTTGTTATTTTCAGATAATCATGACACTGTAAGAATACCATAGATCATTCTTTTGCACATGTTTGGATGGTATGTAAGAAGTAATTGTTCTGTGTTTTGGATGAAAAATTCAAAAAGTCATTTTGGTGCCAGAAAATAAGACTTTCTGTCATATACTTCTATTTTACTTAAAAAAACTAACAAGAAAGTTTGACAAACCTATCTTTGGTCTTATTGAATTTATAAAATCAAGACTTCAAATACAACAATATTTCCAAATGAGAGACTGCAATGCAATTGGGTCAGATATCAATACAAGTAGGAAGAGATTATATGTACTCAAACAAAGCAGAGAGTGGACTATCATTACCGGTTGAAACACCCCACTCCGTAAAGGTCACTCACAAAGAGAATGCCTTAATATCGGTGGAGAATTATAGGTAAAAGATGCAGATAAATTACAAGATAGATAATTTTAAGCAGGGACAAATAAATAAAACTTTATTTTATTGATACATAGCTTGTACAAAGATTGTTTTACAATACCAAAGTATCCTGTCTTGCTTACAAAAATAAAGAAGCATAAAATGATTTCCCTAAATAAAGCATGAGCCAGCCATTGCAGTAGAAGAGAGAGTCCAAGGCAACACGTCAAAGAGTCTTCAAGCTTGGAAAGAGTAACGGTTCAAACAAACCTGAGCTATTCCCTCCCTGACTACCTGGGGGGAACGGAAGAAAAGAAGACGAGAGAAAACGGGTCGGACAATAAGTCTGGTAAGTTCGGTGATTACTAGCATTTAAACAAGTAAAGGGATCATGACAGGAGTAATAGAACATAGGACAATACCCTAATATAAGACAAGATAGGCTGAACATGTGAACGCTCCTATTACTATAGTCTCTGCACCACCTAGCTAGTGTCCCAACTAATAATCCGTATAATACGATAATCATTATCCCAACCCCTGTAATTGTGGTAGCCTTCAGGTGTACATATACCGTGAGGATTCCGTTTATTACCTAGATCTAATCTAGGGTTTAATATCAAGTGCTTACAAGATTCAACCAGGGTTTATGCTACCCAGGGCCACTGGGGTTTATGCTACCTATTGAACGCTTCTCGGATTCAGGTTTACGCGACCTAGGTCCAACTAGGGATTGTGCTACCTACTTGTATTAAGTTTCCATGTGTCTGTGTCAGTCGGCCCTCTCTTACGTGTAGATACTCTGTGCTGGCCCCACCATAAGGTAGCCTTATGATAGCGACCCGACACGATTCAGGATGCACAGTGTATAACTACTGGTACCCAGTGCCTGCTTTTTGCCCACTCTGAAATACGTGCACGCCCGTAAACCACCGGAACCTACATTGACGTACCCCCTGCCATTATCTTTGGTCGCTTATAATCAGCCCAGTAATCGTGCCCCACCCTACCTAGTTTCAGGGTACCATGATACATCTATGTAGGTTACTACTGAAATGGGTCCCCGTTACTAGGGTTTCCTGCTGGTTAAGTTTATGGGCCTATATTTACTAATATTACCCACCAACACGGTGTGTACTTAACCTTCCCACCGATTCGATCATGTTCATTTAATGGTTAAGTTCTGTGGGCCTATATTTACTAATATTACCCACCAACCCGATATGTACTTAACCTCCCAACGGATTCAAGCATGTTTATTTAATAGCTAAGTTTTGTGGGCCTATATTTACAAATATTACCCACCAACCCGATATATACTTAAATTCCTACTCGTCAAGTCGTGTTGGTTAAGTGGTTCTTATTAACTTAACCTTTCTCGCTTATCTTATTGGATTGGTTAAGTGTGATCTTATTAACTTAACCTTGTTCAGTCATCAGGTTATATTGGTTAAGTATTCCCCATTTAACTTAACCCCATTAGCTCATCAAGTTATACTAGTCAAGTGTCGTTAATCAATTCAAGTTAACTTAACCCATCCACCCGTCCCGTCATGTTGGTTAAGTGTTTCTTTCTGGTGTTGACTTGACCCTACCTCAATTCGTGTTATATTGGTTAAGTGTTGTTCTCGTGTTAACTTAACCCTTCCCATACATCATGTTATATAATTGGTTGTATTACATAACCCCACCATATGTCATTATATATTTGGGTTAAGTGTTACCTTAGTTAACTTAATCGTATGATCTGCTTAATAACATGTTACAACGGTTAAGTGTTCTAAATTTTTCTTAACCTCACCCACTTGCCTAGTTAACATGTTATTACGGTTAAGTGTTTCCCTAATTACTTAACCTCACCATTTCTAGCTTGATTTATTCATGAGCCTTAATTATTTAATTAAAGCACCAACCACTCACATTAGACAGATATTGTTATGGTTACTGGATGTGCCGGTAGGTTCCGGGCAGGTTTACACCACAACTCAGTCCAACCTCGGGTCTTTCTGGGCTTGATGCACTAACCACCCACATTAGACGGGTATTGTTGTGGTCAATGGATGTGCCGGTCGGTTCTGGGCAGTTTTACACCACAACTCGGTCTATCCTCGGGTTAGGCATATTCGTCTTTTACAAAATTCACATATTTTTTTATATATGTCTAATTCTTTATGTACATTAATTTTGATTTAATCATGCCATAATTATCCTTTGATTATGCTCACAACAAATGGTATATTAAATATACCAAATCTATGCCATGTAATTTTCATGTTTATCCTTCATACTTATAAGTAAATTATAAATCAATTATTGTCATGGCCCACTTTTCCCCTAAATCATATTCATAATCTTTGGTATATAAAAATTATACCATTTAAATGCCACTAATCATTGGCATGTGCCAAACATGCCAATTACATATAACTTCATATTTTCCCATCGCTACCCCCGTGGAACGTACACATGAATCGCATAAAATGTTGGGCTAGTAAATTAGCCCAAACTCATAAACAAAAAGGGGTAATAAACAAGGGACATGAAATAATCATAAAATAGCATACATTTAACTTATCACGTGAAACTTGGCATAGAAGTATCATTAACTTAATTAAACAGGTCAAGGCATTAACTTAATTAAATAGTCATGATTAATGTCTATCATTGAGGTTTAACATATAAACATAATTTTAAACCACAGCCTAGCATATTAACTTATGTATGTCAAAACATAAGAAAGCTACTATAAACATATTTAAATCACAACTTAGCATGATAACATATGTGTGTTAAACATAAGAGGGTTGTTATAAACATATTCGAATTACAACTTAGCATGATAACTTATGTGTGTTAAACATAAGAGGGCTACAAATCAAATCTTGCAAAATAGATTCAACTTAACATGGATCTAAATATACATGAGTGTTGATCTAACATATAAGCATGTGTTTTAGATCATAAACTTGCAAATAACCACCAATTTATAACATGACATATTTCACCAGTTAATTGGCAAAATAAATCCATTACCCAATCATAATAGATTCCAATAACATACAATATGTTCAACACCACAAGCATATAGATATGATTAATATATAATATGTTCATCACCACAAGCATATAGGCATGATTAATATATAATATGTTCGTCACACAAGCATATGGACATGATTAATTTCAACGATACTTTAACATAAACAAGAATCAAATCTTATACATAAGCATCACTCTATATTCAAATTACAACATGTCATGATTCATTTGAAACGTTTAAATCTACGTAATAACCAACTTACAAACTAAAAAGGAATTCTTGGTTTTTGAATTCTAAATTTTGAAATTGGCAAGCTCGCCTTTGATGTAGATCGTTGAATTTGATTACTTTAATTTGATTTTGATGTAAGCTTTTAACTCGTCTTCAAATTGAAAACGGTGACGGCTACTCCAAGTTCTCTACTGATGGCATTTCAATTCTAGGATTATTTTTCTGTGTGTTTTTAGGTTGAGCATTGAGTTGTTTATATAGAATTCCAGTTTAATTATAGCCGTCGGATAAACCTAGGGTTAATCACACCCACTCAGACCGGATCAGGACCATCCAGAAACCCTAGTGACTCAGCAGCAAGTCATCAGTCGTTCAAAATTCAGATCTGGCCGGGGGCCAGGTCGACCCCCAGGTCGACCTCTAGAGGTGGGGAGGTCGACACTATGGTCGACCCCCTGGCCGACCTGCCTGGGCGGGAATTTTCCCGCCCAGCCCGCTTCTGACATTTGATTCAAATTTGAACTTTTTTTTCGCGTTGTTTGAATTTATTTGAATTTTGTAGAAACTTCTGACAGCCATAACTTCTTCATACGAAGTCCAATTTACGCAAACTCAGACTCTATCTCAACTAGAATTCCGAGACGGACACAATGGCGTAACCCATTTCCCCTAATTCTCAAATTTTAAATTAAGTATTCTAGGATTCGTTATTATAACGTTAATAGAAAGTACATGGTGTTACATTCTCCTCTCCTTCTAGGATTTCGTCTCCAAAAAATCTTCAAGTCGAGAAGAACTTATATCCTACCATCCAATCACCCATCTACTCATCCATCAAACACAGGCGTCCATTGTCCTTAAAGGATTTCTAATGCTTCATTATCACATGCATTGTGTGTGTACATGTCCTTATCTAATGCAAAATCAGGCGGTCTACTGATTCAGTTGACCTCCTTAATGCAAATTATGTCGATGCCATGAGTCCATTATGAATGTAATTTTTCCTACTCAAAATTTTCTACATGAGTGCACAATCAATCATTCAAATGCAATGTCCATATGATAACACATCAAGTTTCAATCCATACACTAATACATATATGCATATGCAATATGGAAGTGACTGAGCCGATCTAATACCTAATGTGTGTGTATATGCACCCATGAGCAACCACTAACAACCACTTGCCACCACCAAACATAACATGTCTCAAACACATGTTTACACCCATTGGCTTCTACCTAAGGATCATGAAGATAGGACCTAGAGGATATACTTAAAAAGATGGAAACAAGAATGCCTAAAATTCCTAGCAAAAGAGATCAGGGATATACCCTCAAGAAAGAGGGTATGATGCGCGTATCTAGTCTTCAGTCTTCTAAGTCGCATCTTCTTGAGCTTCACTCCACTGTATGTTAACTAATTTGATTTCCCGATACCACGTGTATATGATTAGAGTTCACTCCTCTACTTAGCTTATCCATCATGCTGCAAGTCTGATGGTCTAAAGCTAGTGGTTACTATGTGCTTATTACATCTCTTAAGGTCAGTCTAACTTAGGGTGCCAGCCCCAACCATTTATTTCTCACGCACACCATCCTAGTCGAACTCGACATCCCTCGTGTACAAGGCCTAAACCAATATCAGACAATCACCCAAGGGATACCTCCTTCGAATTTACACGACCTATGTGAGATGATACTAACAAAACAACCAAACAATTGAGCACTTTACTGACTCTGGCTATCCTCGCCAATCTTGCTCCAGAATTATCGTTGATCGCATAACTAGCTTTGCCATGTCATCTAGATACATGCAGAAGTCTGTCTCGAGTTCTTAGGGGGAAACCCCTACCCTAAAACATCTTGCGTACTCATGGACTACCCCAACGGATCGGAAATCGTCAACAGATATGTAAAGTGATTCTAGGTTGCTAAGACAAACTGATCCCTTAGGATCGTACGAAATCTCAAGGGTATTCTCGAGGCAAGTTGAAAGTCCAACTACCCTTGTTTCATAATTACTAGCTAACCAATCAATGCCTAGAATCAACCCATAGCCCAAAAACATAAGCATAAATATAGCTATTCTCAAATTCTCACAAGTCAAAGATAAAGGGGTCGAACCAGCAATTGGATTTGAGAATAATGGGATCCTCTACTACACAATATCTAGGATGCAGAGACTCAACTATGGAAGCATATATATATATATATATATATATATATATATATACACACACACACACACACACACGGATGTGAAGTGCTAAAATCGGAAGGAGTACTAAAAGGATAATAAAAAAGGAAGAACCCTTTCAACCAAAATCTTACTGCCTCTTTCTCTCAGGTATGCTGGCGGTGAGAGCATGCACTCACCTTCCGGAAAATCCTATCCCTTGTTCTTGCCCTTTCCCTTAATTATACGACCCGTTATACCAAAATAAAGATAGTTCCTCTTGTTTTAGGTTTTACTATTCTTTCCTCCCCTCCCTTGCGAACCAAATCCATATCCATGGGTTCTTCATCCTTGTGTTGTGCTCCATAGCCAGAACCCTCATTCTCAAATTTGCCATCCTTGTGTGACTTGTTGACATGTCTCTCGAAAACTGCTTCCATCGCATGGAGAATCCTACAAAACTCGAAAGAAAATTAGCCGTAGGTGAAACTGCTACGGCTATAGATGGAAGTTGGGCACTTGTTTGCCCTTTGACAAGTGTCGTAGTCTTGCCGAGCTTACGAAACCATGCTGCGATGGGGTCTCCCAGAAAGCCAGGTGCCCCGGAGACACAAGAAAGAAGGAAACAAGGATTCAAACAGAGGATCAAAAGAAAGTGCATATGGCTTTGGGGAATATGCTTTTAAAACAATACTTTTCTTTTGAAAATGCTTCTTTTAAAAATGTTTTGAAAATAATTTTTTCAAATATTTTATCTGATCTGGTAACCTTCAGCTCTGATACCAAGTGAAACACCCCACCTCCATTAAGGTCACCCACAAAGAGAATCCCTTAATTTCGGTGGAACATTATAGGTAAAAGATGCAAATAAATTACAAGACAGACAATTTTAAGCAGCGACAAATAAATAAAACTTTATTTCATTAATAAACAGCTTGTACAAAGATTGTTTTACCAAAGTATCATGTCTTGCTTACAAAAATAAAGAATCATAAAATGATTTCCCCAAATAAAGCATGAGCCAGCCATACCAGTAGAAGAGAGAGTCCAAGGCAACACGTCAAAGTGTCTTCAAGCTTGGAAAGAGTAACGGTCCAAACAAACCTGAGCTATTCCCTCCCTGGCTACCTGGGGGGAACGGAAGAAAAGGAGACGAGAGAAAATGGGTCTGACAATAAGTCTGGTAAGTTCGGTGATTACTAGCATTTAAACAAGTAAAGGGATCATGACAGGAGTAACAGAACATATGACAATACCCTAATATAAGACAAGATAGGTTGAACATATGATCGCACCTATTACTATAGTCTCTGCACCACCTAGCTAGTGTCTTAACTAATAATTCGTATAATACGATAATCGTGATCACAACCCCTGTAATTGTGGCAGCCTTCAGGTGTACATCTACTGTGAGGATTCCGTTTATTACCTAGATCTAATCTAGGGCTTAATATCGAGTGCTTATTAGATTCAACCAGGGTTTATGCTACCCAGGGCCACTAGGGTATATGCTACCGATTGAACGCTTCTCGGATTCAGGGTTTACGCGACCTAGGACCAACTAGGGATTATATATGCTACCTACTTGTATTAAGTTTCCATGTGTTTGTGTCAGTCGACCCTCTCCTGCGTGTAGATACTCTGTGCCGGCCCCACCATAAGGTGTATCAAACCTTATGATAGCGACCCGACACAATTCAGGATGTACAGTATATAACTACTGGTACCCAGTGCCTGCTTTTTTCCACTCCGGAATACGTGCACGCCCGTAAACCGTCGGAACCTACACTGACGTACCCATTTCCGTTATCTTTGACCGCTTATAATCAGCCCAGTAATCGTGCCCCACTGTGCTTAGTTTCAGGGTACCATGATACATCTATGTGGGTTACGACTGAAATGGGTCCACGTTACTAGGGTTTCCTACTGGTTAAGTTTATGGGCCTATATTTACTAATATTACACACCAACCCGATGTGTACTTAACCTTCCCACTGATTCAAGCATGTTCATTTAATGGTTAAGTTCTGTGGGCCTATATTTACTAATATTACCCATCAACCCGATATGTACTTAACCTCTCTACGGATTCAAGCATGTTTATTTAATGGTTAAGTTCTGTGGGCCTATATTTACTAATATTACCCACCAACACGATATGTACTTAACCTCCTACTCGTCAAGTCGTATTGGTTAAATGGTTCTTATTAACTTAACCTTTCCCGCTTATCTTGTTGGATTGGTTAAGTGTGAACGTATTAACTTAACCCTGTTCAGTCATCAGGTTATATTGGTTAAGTATTCCCCATTTATCTTAACCCCATTAGCTCATCAAGTTATACTAGTCAAGTTTCATTAATCAATTCAAGTTAACTTAACCCATCCACCCGTCACGTCATGTTGGTTAAGTGTTTCTTTCTGGTGTTGACTTGACCCTACCTCAATTCGTGTTATATTGGTTAAGTGTTCTTCTCGTGTTAACTTAACCCTTCCCATACATCATGTTATATAATTGGTTAAATTTTTTCCTCTTGTATTACTTAACCCCACCACATGTCATTATATATTTTGGTTAAGTGTTACCTTAGTTAACTTAGCCGTATCATCTGCTTAATTAACATGTTACAACGGTTAAGTGTTCTAAATTTTTCTTAACCTCACCCACTTGCCTAGTTAACATGTTATTATGGTTAAGTGTTTCCCTAATTACTTAACCTCACCATTTCTAGCTTGATTTACTCATGAGCCTTAATTAATTAATTAAAGCACCAACCACTCACACTAGACAAATATTGTTGTGGTTACTGGATGTGCCGGTCGGTTCCGGGAAGGTTTACACCACAATTCAGTCCAACCTCGGGTCTTTCTAGGCTTGATATGCTAACCACCCACATTAGACAGGTATTGTTGTGGTCACTAGATGTGCCGGTCGGTTCTGGGCAGTTTTACACCACAACTCAGTCTAACCTCGGGTTAGGCATATTCGTCTTTTACAAAATTCACATATTTTCTATATATGTCTAATTCTTTATGTACGTTAATCTTAATTTAATCATGCCATAGTTATCCTTTTATTAAGCTCACAATAAATGGTATATTAAATATATCAAATCTATGCCATGTAATTTTCATGTTTATCCTTCATATTTACAAGTAAATTATAAATCAATTATTGTCAAGGCCCACTTTTCCCCTAAATCGTATTCATAATCTTTGGTATATAAAAAATATACCATTTAAATGCCACTAATCATTGGCATGTGCCAAACGTGCCAACTACATATAATTTCATATTTTCCCATCGCTACCCCCCGTGGAACGTACGCATGAATCACATAAAATATTGGGCTAGTAAATTAGCCCGAACCCATAAAAAAAAAGGGGTAATAAACAAGGGACATGAAATAATCATAAAATAGCATACATTTAACCTATCCCGTGAAACTTGGCATAGAAGTATCATTAACATAATTAAACAGGTCAAGGCGAACTTGTGACTAAGTTGGATCTAATTATCATGTGAACTTGATAAAGGTCTATCATGGAGGTTTAACATATAAACATAATTTTAAACCACAACCTAGCATATTAACTTATGTATGTCAAAACATAAGAAAGCTACTATCAACATATTTAAATCACAACTTAGCATGATAACATATGTGTGTTAAACATAAGAGGGCTGTTATAAAGATATTCAAATTACAACTTAGCATGATAACTTATGTGTGTTAAACATAAGAGGGCTACAAATCAAATCTTGCAAAATAGATTCAACCTAACATGGATCTAAATATACATGAGTGTTGATCTAACATATAAGCATGTGTTTTAGATCATAAACTTGCAAATAATCCCCAATTTATAACATGACATATTTCACCAGTTAATTGGCAAAATAAATCCATTACCCAATCATAATAGATTCCAATAACATACAATATACTCATCACCACAAGCATATAAATATGATTAATATATAATATGTTCATCACCACAAGCATATAGGCATGATTAATATATAATATGTTCGTGACCACAAGCATATAGACATGATTAATTTCAACGATACTTTAAGATAAACAAGAATCAAATCTTATACATAAGCATCACTCTATATTCATATTACAACATGTCATGATTCATTTGAAACGTTTAAATATGCGTAATAACCAATTTAAAAACTAAAAAGGAATTCTTGGTTTTGAATTCTGAATTTTGAAATTGGCGAGCTCGCCTTTGATGTAGATCGTTGAATTTGATTACTTTAATTTGATTTTGATGTAAGCTTTTAACTCGTCTTTGAATTGAAAATGGTGACGGGTACTCCAAGATCTCTACTGACGGCATTTCAGTTCTAGGTTTATTTTTCCATGTGTTTTTATGTTGAGCATTGAGTTGTTTATATAGAATTCCAGTTTAATCATGGCCGTCGAATGAACCTAGGGTTAATCACAGCCACTTAGACCAGATCAGGGCCATCCAGAAACCCTAGTGACTCAGCAGCAAGTCATCAGTCGTTCAAAATTCAGATGTGGCCGAGGGCCAGGTTGACCCTAAGGTCGAACCCCAAGTCGACCTCTAGGGGGGAGGTCGACACTAGGGTCGACCCCATGGTTGACCTGCCTATGCGGGAATTTTCCCGACCAGCCCGCTTCTGACTTTTGATTCGAATTTGAACTTGTTTTTCGAGCTGTTTGAGTTTATTTGAATTTTCTGGAAACTTTTGATAGCCATAACTTCTTCATACGAAGTCCAATTTACGCAAACTCGGATCTATCTCAACCAGAATTCCGAGACGAACACATTGGCGTAACCCGTTTCCCTTAATTCTCACATTTTAAATTAAGTATTCTAGGATTCGTTATTATAACATTAATAGAAAGTACGGGGTGTTACACCGGTAATCTCAGTGCAATTGACTTTGGAAGACAAGTAGTAGAGGCACATCCCAAATCCAACACAGTAGCCTCCAATTTACCAAGCATAACAGTTGCACGGGCCATCTCCAAAACTCTGACAAATGAATGATGGACGATGGAATAAATTGGCAAACAATTAAGATGCAACCATCATACACTTAAGGCTCAACAGCTACAACACTCATGTTATTCCTTCCTATACTCGATCTCTATATCTCAACATCATACATTGAAGGCTAGGCTAAAAATCGAGAAAATAAACCACAAAATCCAAACTTTTTGTCTTGTCTGTGCTATTTCACACAGGAATCAATATGTAATACTAGTAAACAATTCTGGATGAGGGAATTTCAAGCTTCAAGGTGCAACAGTCAGGATCTGAATATTAATGCAGGCGTCAGACAGCGAGCTCCAATTTCAGATCGACAGCCCGAGCCATGGTGAACGACACACATCACTTTCCAAATCACTGACCTGAGCACATCGCAACTCTCCCAAAAACTCTGGATCGAGTCATGAAGGATCCAAGCAATAAAATTCTTTTAACGAGGACGATTGGGATATTTTTTTCATTCTAAGCCTGGATGATTGGTTTCCAGGCAATGAGAAAAGCGATTTTGTTTGGATCTAGATATAATAAAGAAGAAGGGAAGAATGTAATAATGTTTTACTTATAAAGGCAATCTGGGGAAGTGGAAACAGCGAATGGGAAGGGGCAATAAAAAATAATCCTGGTTGGAGGGAAATATTTCAGAGCTGAAGCAAAAATATGTAGCGGGAAAATTTTACGTGTGGAGCGAATTTTGAATTGAAGCCAAAATTTTGTGTGGAGGGAATTTTGAATTGATGCCAAAATTTTAAGTTACGGAAAACGTTGGGCTATTGGAAGAAAACAAGTGTGTATAAAGTAAAAAGCAATAATAAAGAAAACCTTGAAATGAATACAGAAGTAATAATTTGTAACATAATTTTTATATTTGAATTTTTTAACGTTTATGAGTTTTCTTAAATTTAAAGATTCTATTTAGTTCGAATTTACCTGAAGTTTTGATTTTTATGATTTTATGAAAATTTCAAAAATTTATGTATATTTCAGATTTTATTTAAACAAATCTTAGAATTTCTAAAATACAAAATATAATTATGAACTATAATTAGTAATTAATAAATAAGAAATTAGAATTAGCAAGCAAAAATTAGTTACTAATTATTTCTTATTTACAATTAATTACTAATTATTACATCTTAGTTATAATTAATTTAATATTAGCTTTTGATAGCTAATTAAATATTCAATATTTATTTATTTATTTATTTGTTTATTATTTCTTATTAATTATTAAATATTATTTATTGATTAATAGTTAATTATTAATTATTAAATATGCATCTATTACAACTGGCAACAAAGAAAAGTTGTAATAGGCACCTTTTACAACGGGCAAAACGAAACAGTTGTGGAAAAAAGGTTTACTACAAATTTTAGGGAAAAACCGTTGTAGTAAACCTTAATTACAATGGTCATTTTGTGACAGTTGTAAAATTACAGTTGTAATATGGTACTTTTGTTGTAGTGGAACCACCTTGGGAGGACCATGACCCGACCATGACGACGACCATGAACCAAATCAAGATGACGACTCCGAACTAAACCGAATTCGAACTTCAACCACGCGACGACAATTGTAAACTCTTCTACATATCAACTCCAATCTAACCAGAACTCGAGATGCAAAGGTAGTCCAAATCCGAAGTGATCACTCAGGATCCAGAAGGGAACCAACGAGTTAACTTCTAGAGTTGAGCCTTATTGCAGGACGTATGCAAAGAGGTTATCAATATCTATAACTTTTATTCAGCATTGAGAGAGGGGGCATGTATACGAACCAGAGCCAGGGAAGTGTGGACTGGTTGGCCCTCAACCTAGCGCCAGGGATATGTGGAATGGGTAGGGTTATTGACTATAGACTAGGGAAGTATGGTCATAGCAATAGTTGTACAGAGTGGGACTCCGTCATGGCCTTAATAGATTTGGTGATCAATGCGGTGAATAATCGTATGCTTTACGCATTGAGTAAGCGATGTAAGGATGATTGTTATGTTTGATGTTTGTTATCACCATGACATGCACACTTCCACTTTACACTCTATGTTAGTGTTACCTTAGAGTATTGTACATCTTGTTGTGCTAACTCTTTAGTTGCAGGTCCAAGTTAAGTATGATTATTTATACCTGTTATTGCTTTATCTAGTTATTGACTTGCTATCGCTCACACCAGCCTTTCACCTGACCCAGAGTTTTATGTCTCTTCTTATTACTCTAGGGGCTCCTAAACGAGCAGACTAGATACAGGTTAGGTGGTTATGAACGAGTAGTTGTCTGAAGACGAGCAGGAGGCTTTCACGTACTGTAACACCCCACCTCCGTTAAGGTCACTCACAAAGGGAATGCCTTAACTTTGGTGGAGAATTTTAGTAAACAGAACAGAAACTTACAAGACAGATAAAACAGTACTTGAAAATTTTTAACTTTATTACAGCGGAAACAGAAATTAATATGGTTACATCCTTTCAATTTCAGAATTCAAGTACAAAATATCAGTCTTGTACAAAAGCCTTCAAAATGCATAGTTTAAAATCATAATCCCCATGGAACGGAAGCCATACAGAGCCAAGCCATACTTTAAGCACTTCAAGCAAAGAGAAATCCGGATCAAGCTAAAGTATTTCCCTCCTTGGATAACCTGGGGGGGAAACGGAAGAAAGGAGGCGAAACAACAAGGGTCAGACAAAAAGTCTGGCAAGTCCAGTGACTTTCAGCATATGAACAGATAATAATAATATGATATGAATATAAAACTGGATGTGAGATAACTATAACAGGTGTAGCAGATATAACAGAAAAACAGAATGATATAAACTATTGTTTTACACTTCTCTGCACTAATACTAGTATAGCAGAATTAGGTGTCACCCTAATGTCTAAATTGAAGCAGGAACGGGTACAGAATACTTTAACAGAAACAGAATGCTAATAATGGGCCTTTACTACCCGATCAGAAACAGACAGAAGAAGAAACAGATTTATCCCTATGGAGACAGAATGTGGAGTTAGGTGTACACTAGTAATGGGCCTTTACCACCCGAACAGACGGTACCACACAGAAACAGACAGGTGTTACCACCCAACAGAAACAGACGGTACCAACAGAAACATACAGAACTAAGCGTACCCTAAAACCCTACCCCAAGCGATCGGCTCCCTAATACATAAATATCCTATGTCGGCCCCACAGTAGGGTGTATCACTCCCTAAAGTGACAACCAATTGGCACAGACCTATTTACAGATGTCACGGCGTCTTACATCCTCAGAGGCAGACTGGGATCCATGCACGCACATGACCCGGTTGGAACGCACCATCAACACCCCTCGCCATTATCAGAATGAACCACTTATAATTAGTTCAGTAAGCGTGCCCGGACCCTACCTACTGTTGGGTCAAAGTTTTGATACCAGAAAGGGTTACTGACTAATATGGGTCCCAAACAACAGATGACACAAGTAATTCCCCTCCTATCCTTGTGTCCCCAGACTAACAGATTTCAGATTTACAAGTTCAGACATACAGAGTTCAGATTTACTAATTCACAAATTAAGTTAACAAGTTTTCAGACTAACAGGTCAGATGTACAGATTTTTTTCAGATTTGTCAAACTTTGTATTGGGCCTACAGTTTCATGGGCGGGTTTTACTACATCTATTAATCCCGTTGGTTTAACCCTATTTTCCCCAATACGTTTTAGACGTCATTCTTATATTAGATTTGCATTAATTAATTATTAATGCACAGACCTCTCACATTAGGTCGGTAGCTTGTGGCCGCTGGATATGCCGGGCGGTTCCGGGCAGACTTCTGCCACAAGCCAGACCTAACCTCGTGTCTTACGCATGTTATGACTAACTTCTCACATTAGAACCTATTGTTTGCGGCCACTGGATGTGCCGGGCGGTTCCGGGCAGATTTACGCCGCAAACTCATTCTAACCTCGAGTTAGCCATGTTTATCTTTGCGGCCAATTAATTAATAATTTACCGTTTATGCGCACGCCCAATATATATGCCAATTCAGATTATATCAATAACCGGATGATTATATCAACATAGCAGATAACAGATTTTATATGACTTAACGGATTTAACAGATTTATCAACTTAGCAGATTTTGGCATATAACAGGTTAGGCATTTCAACCGACAAATTGAACAGATTAGGCATTTCAATCTAATTAGCAGTCTAGGCAATATAACAAAACTAGCAGTTTAGGCAACTTGGCAAATTAGCAGATTTAGCAAATTCAATATTTCTAAAGGTTCTATTTACATGCCTTGCCTAACCATAAATTAGGCCTAAGTTCATATGCCTAAATAATGTCATGATTCACAATATGATCATATACTTCCATGTTTGCATACATTTACATAGCGCAGAATATGGACATAATTTACCCTATAACATATGTTCCAATTTTTGTTAAACTAGCATTTTACAGCAGATTCACATATAAATTATACCAAATATAACCATTAATTCCAATGCATGTCATATATCCAAAAATCCCTATTTAGGTGTAATCACAATAATAGATATCCTAATTAATGCAAATCTTTTACACCTAAGCTTCCATATCTTCTTCTTTTTAAGTCATGAATCATTATGCAAACTATACCCAACAATCTAAATCTTTAAATCATATCTTCTAAAAATCAAATCTTGACTTTTATATGCATTTTGTTCAAAGTCTCAAATCATATGTAATCTTACAGTGGTTCCTCTTCTTCTTTTATCACAGAATATGCATAGGTCTAAAACTAGTTTATAACATATGCTTATTTTTCTAATTAATTACAGATCTAAATTACAACATAACTATGCATACAACATGCATAAATTACATGTTCATAGTCAAATTTATGCATCCAATCCCAAGTCACATGTCCAATATATTTTATGCCTCAGACCTAAAGTCATACATTCAATTTAGTCTTGTCAAATTTCGCATCATTCATTAATTGTCCCAAATTTCGCGTTCATACGTTAATCTCTTTATGAGATTGGGCACAGGCTCGTGGTAGCCTGGCTATAGAAACAGAAAAGAAGAAAGGAATACAGAACAGTCACAGAAAACAGATCCAACAGAAGAGAATATATATACAACCTCAAACTCAGTTTTAAATGCATATCAAAATTATAATTAACGTTTATAGCGGAGAATAACTGTACTTGCCTTGATTGGATTAAAGAAAGAACTTTAACTTGTTGTAGAATCTTTGCAGAAACTTTAATCTCTAGTTTGAATTGAGTTGCTTAGGCTGATGTTGATTATCTTCTAGTTTTAATTCCAACAGAGCAGAGACGCCATTTTTATTTTTAATTAGAAGAAGAGAGCAATGGAGGCTAGAGAATTGTGTAAGAAACCTAGGTAGAGTCTAGGGTCATTTTATAGAGTTTATGAACTGATTAGGACCATCGATGTTGCTTGGATTGATCGTAGCCATTCATTCGGAGGAGAGACCAATTAGAGCCTGCCACCTAGCCCTAATGACAAAGCAGCCCACAGAAAATCGACCAACATAGAATAGGCCAGCCAGGTTGGACTGGGTTCGACCTGGGTCTGGACCAGGTCGACATGCCTGTCGACAGCCCTGTCGACAGCCCTGTCGACCTGGCTAGACCAGGTCGACAGCCCAGTCGACCTGGGTGTCTTAGGCGGGAATTTTCCCGCCCTGGCCAATTGGGCCCGATTTTTAATTTTAAACTTCTTTTCTGAGCTGTTCGAATTTTAAACTTAATTCAGAAACTTCCAGAGGCTATATCTTCTTCATACGGACTCCGTTTTTCGAAAACTCGGACTCTATTTCGCGTATTTTTCCGAGACGAACGCAATGGCATATCCCGTTTCCCTTAGTTATTTGATTTCAAATTAATTATATGACTTTCACGGTTATAGAATACACGGGGTGTTACATTCTCCCATACTTAAAAGGATTTCGTCCCCGAAATCTTCAAGTTAAGAAGAATGTGTCCTACCATCCAATCATCCATCTACTCAATCATCAACCACAGGCATCCATTGTCCTTATAGACTTCTAATGCTTTCATGTTTAAATGCACAGTGTGTGTTCATGTCCGTATCTAATGCAAAATCAGGCGGCCCACTGATTCAGTCGACCTCCTTAATGCAAATCATGTTAGTGCCATGAGTCCAATATGTATGCAAATTTTCCTATTTGAGACATATCATTTCTATATGAGTGCACAACTGCTCATTCATATGCAACATCCATAAGCTGATTCAACCATTTTGCATCCATAAAAATTTAAAAATGCTCACACATCCATATGCAGTATGAGAGTGCTTTCGAGCCGATCTAGTGCCTAGTGTGTGTATATGCATCCACGAGCAACCACTAGCAACCACTTGCATCCACTTGCAACCATCAAACATAACATGTCTCAAAAACATGTTTACACCCATTAGTTTCTACCTAAAGTTCAAATATTCGATCGATAGGATACAGTCGAATGATGGAAGTGAGTACAGATAGAACGAAAATTTGGTTCCCATTAGACATGGGTCCTAAGTATCGGCCCCAAAGACCGAAACCAACATCAAATTGACACCTAGAGGATTACCTTCTTTAGACAATGTCAAAACTGGAAATCCTATCAAAAGTATTTAGATATTTACAGACTACCGGTACAGATCAGGTTCCCTAATGATTCTTAGGAAGCTAAGCATGATAAAATCATACCCCACGAAAACTCAGAATGTTTGCGTCATACTTGACTCCTAACACAGATATCCCTCAAACCCCAATCTCAAACAGATGATCCATAACCCTTATGGGTCTGAGTCTATAGCGGAATTCAGAAATAATACTAGTATTAAAGTGCAGAGTACCGATTACAAAACCAAAATACCAGAATCAGAAAAAGTCTTAACTCCATAATCAGATAAAGAAATTAAACCTACTATAGAAATTTTTCCCTATTCCTATCCTAGCCACTAGCTTCAAGAGTGTCCGCCTGCCCTCCTTGTCCTCGTCTCTTCGGGCAGTCCCTAGTGAAGTGTCCCATCTCCCCACAGTTGAAGCAAGCACCCTCCCCTTCCTCTTTCGGTAATCCTTATTCAGATGAGTCGAGCTTCCATAAGTAAAACACTTTCCTCCTCCTTATCTTCAATCTTTCCTTCCTTCTTTTGTGTTTCCCTTTTGCCTCCATTGTGAACTAAGTCTATATGAGTTTCTCACCTTTTGGGTTGTGCTCCTTAGCCAAACCTCATCATTCTCATCTTTACTATCCTTGTGTAACATGTTGACCAATCCCTCGAAAGCTGCCTCCATCGCCCGGAAAAATCCTTCAAAGCTCTAAAGAAAACTAGCCGCAGGTGAAACTACTACAGCTATCGATGGAAGTCGGGCACTACTTTGCCCTTCGATGAGGTTACCTCCCAGAAAACCGGGAGCCCCAGAGACTCAAGAAAGAAGGAAACAAGGATTCAAGCAGAGGATCAAAAGATAGATATATGGCTTAGGGGACTATGTTTTTCAAAATAAGCTTTACTTTTGAAAATACTTCCTTTTTAAATCCTTTTTGAAAATAGTTTTCAAAACTTTTTATCAAATCTGGTAACCTTCAGCTCTGATACCAAGTGTAACACCCCACCTCCGTTAAGGTCACTCACAAAGGGAATGCCTTAACTTTGGTGGAGCATTTTAGTAAACAGAACAGAAACTTACAAGACAGATAAAACAGTACTTGAAAAATTTTAACTTTATTACAGCGGAAACAGAAATTAATATGGTTACATCCTTTCAATTTCAGAATTCAAGTACAAAATATCAGTCTTGTACAAAAGCCTTCAAAATGCATAGTTTAAAATCATAATCCCCATGGAACGGAAGCCATACAGAGCCAAGCCATACTTTAAGCACTTCAAGCAAAGAGAAATCCGGATCAAGCTAAAGTATTTCCCTCCTTGGATAACCTGGGGGGAAACGGAAGAAAGGAGGCGAAACAACAAGGGTCAGACAAAAAGTCTGGCAAGTCCAGTGACTTTCAGCATATGAACAGATAATAATAATATGATATGAATATAAAACTGGATGTGAGATAACTATAACAGGTGTAGCAGATATAACAGAAAAACAGAATGATATAAACTATTGTTTTACACTTCTCTGCACTAATACTAGTATAGCAGAATTAGGTGTCACCCTAATGTCTAAATTGAAGCAGGAACGGGTACAGAATACTTTAACAGAAACAGAATGCTAATAATGGGCCTTTACTACCCGATCAGAAACAGACAGAAGAAGAAACAGATTTATCCCTATGGAGACAGAATGTGGAGTTAGGTGTACACTAGTAATGGGCCTTTACCACCCGAACAGACGGTACCACACAGAAACAGACTGGTGTTACCACCCAACAGAAACAGACGGTACCAACAGAAACAGACAGAACTAAGCGTACCCTAAAACCCTACCCCAAGCGATCGGCTCCCTAATACATAAATATCCTGTGTCGGCCCCACAGTAGGGTGTATAACTCCCTAAAGTGACAACCAATTGGCACAGACCTATTTACAGATGTCACGGCGTCTTACATCCTCAGAGGCAGACCGGGATCCATGCACGCACATGACCCGGTTGGAACGCACCATCAACACCCCTCGCCATTATCAGAATGAACCACTTATAATTAGTTCAGTAAGCGTGCCCGGACCCTACCTACTGTTGGGTCAAAGTTTTGATACCAGAAAGGGTTACTGACTAATATAGGTCCCAAACAACAGATGACACAAGTAATTCCCCTCCTACCCTTGTGTCCCCAGACTAACAGATTTCAGATTTACAAGTTCAGACATACAGAGTTCAGATTTACTAATTCACAAATTAAGTTAACAAGTTTTCAGACTAACAGGTCAGATGTACAGATTTTTTTCAGATTTGTCTAACTTTGTATTGGGCCTACAGTTTCATGGGCGGGTTTTACTACATCTATTAATCCTGTTGGTTTAACCCTATTTTCCCCAATACGTTTTAGACGTCATTCTTATCTTAGATTTGCGTTAATTAATTATTAATGCACAGACCTCTCACATTAGGTCGGTAGCTTGTGGCCGCTGGATATGCCGGGCGGTTCCGGGCAGACTTCTACCACAAGCCAGACCTGACCTCGTGTCTTACGCATGTTATGACTAACTTCTCACATTAGAACCTATTGTTTGCGGCCACTGGATGTGCCGGGCGGTTCCGGGCAGATTTACGCCGCAAACTCATTCTAACCTCGAGTTAGCCATGTTTATCTTTGCGGCCAATTAATTAATAATTTACCGTTTATGCGCATGCCCAATATATATGCCAATTCAGATTATATCAATAACCGGATGATTATATCAACATAGCAGATAACAGATTTTATATGACTTAACGGATTTAACAGATTTATCAACTTAGCAGATTTTGGCATATAACAGGTTAGGCATTTCAACCGACAAATTTAACAGATTAGGCATTTCAATCTAATTAGCAGTCTAGGCAATATAACAAAACTAGCAGTTTAGGCAACTTGGCAAATTAGCAGATTTAGCAAATTCAATATTTCTAAAGGTTCTATTTACATGCCTTGCCTAACCATAAATTAGGCTTAAGTTCATATGCCTAAATAATGTCATGATTCACAATATGATCATATACTTCCATGTTTGCATACATTTACATAGCGCAGAATATGGACATAATTTACCCTATAACATATGTTCCAATTTTTGTTAAACTAGCATTTTATAGCAGATTCACATATAAATTATACCAAATATAACCATTAATTCCAATGCATGTCATATATCCAAAAATCCCTATTTAGGTGTAATCACAATAATAGATATCCTAATTAATGCAAATCTTTTACACCTAAGCTTCCATATCTTCTTCTTTTTAAGTCATGAATCATTATGCAAACTATACCCAACAATCTAAATCTTTAAATCATATCTTCTAAAAATCAAATCTTGACTTCTATATGCATTTTGTTCAAAGTCTCAAATCATATGTAATCTTACAGTGGTTCCTCTTCTTCTTTTATCACAGAATATGCATAGGTCTAAAACTAGTTTATAACATATGCTTATTTTTCTAATTAATTACAGATCTAAATTACAACATAACTATGCATACAACATGCATAAATTACATGTTCATAGTCAAATTTATGCATCCAATCCCAAGTCACATGTCCAATATATTTTATGCCTCAGACCTAAAGTCATACATTCAATTTAGTCTTGTCAAATTTCGCATCATTCATTAATTGTCCCAAATTTCGCGTTCATACGTTAATCTCTTTATGAGATTGGGCACAGGCTCGTGGTAGCCTGGCTATAGAAACAGAAAAGAAGAAAGGAATACAGAACAGTCACAGAAAACAGATCCAACAGAAGAGAATATATATACAACTTCAAACTCAGTTTTAAATGCATATCAAAATTATAATTAACGTTTATAGCGGAGAATAACTGTACTTGCCTTGATTGGATTAAAGAAAGAACTTTAACTTGTTGTAGAATCTTTGCAGAAACTTTAATCTCTAGTTTGAATTGAGTTGCTTAGGCTGATGTTGATTGTCTTCTAGTTTTAATTCCAGCAGAGCAGAGACGCCATTTTTATTTTTAATTAGAAGAAGAGAGCAATGGAGGCTAGAGAATTGTGTAAGAAACCTAGGTAGAGTCTAGGGTCATTTTATAGAGTTTATGAACTGATTAGGACCATCGATGTTGCTTGGATTGATCGTAGCCATTCATTCGGAGGAGAGACCAATTAGAGCCTGCCACCTAGCCCTAATGACAAAGCAGCCCACAGAAAATCGACCAACATAGAATAGGCCAGCCAGGTTGGACTGGGTTCGACCTGGGTCTGGACCAGGTCGACATGCCTGTCGACAGCCCTGTCGACAGCCCTGTCGACCTGGCTAGACCAGGTCGACAGCCCAGTCGACCTGGGTGTCTTAGGCGGGAATTTTCCCGCCCTGGCCAATTGGGCCCGATTTTTAATTTTAAACTTCTTTTCTGAGCTGTTCGAATTTTAAACTTAATTCAGAAACTTCCAGAGGCTATATCTTCTTCATACGGACTCCGTTTTTCGAAAACTCGGACTCTATTTCGCGTATTTTTCCGAGACGAACGCAATGGCATATCCCGTTTCCCTTAGTTCTTTGATTTCAAATTAATTATATGACTTTCACGGTTATAGAATACACGGGGTGTTACACGTACTATACATATATTCTCCCTATGTTGTTGATGATCGCTTAATTGGGCATTAGTAGTGTACCTCTTTTATTTCCTTTTAGAGACAGTATTTTAAAGTTGTAATAATTAGATATGAAGATGTGTTTTGGATTCCGCTACTCTGATGGATATGGTTTAATTTTCACCTTATGTCCTGTCTCACCCGTTTTGTGTCAAGTTGTGTTACTATTATATTTATTCCATGCACTGTGAGATATACTACAGGTTCTTCGGCAAGTTTCAAACCCCTTTAGCAATCGTCCCGTGCTAGTATGGCATGGATACAACACATTCCGGGGAAATGTCTAATTCATACAGGGCGGTCGTAACACTTGGTATCAGAGCCTAGGTTGTAGTTTAACCTTGGGAAGACATCAGGAAGAGATAGTATACATGTATGAGAGCGTGTATTTGTGAATATTTTGGTTTTCAAAAACTATATATATATATATATACTATTAATATATCTGAGGATGAAGTCGCACTGCACTGGTACCACTAATAAATGGTTAATCGTTTTCTATTTATAGATTGAACGATGGGCCGAAATACGAGGAGCACAGTGAGGAAATCCGCACCGGTAGTTGAAGAAGGAGCGGGTTCAAGGGCCAATAATGGGAATGTCCCTAATATGAGGACGATGTTTTTTTCTTTCATGCGAGATATGCTTAGGGATGCTCAGGGAATAATTCCTAATGCTGCTAACGGTGGTGGTGCAGTAGTGCAGGCGCCTAGAGCCGATTTCACTAAGCTTAACAAGGATTATACTAGTCCTTGTGAGAATCCATTCCACGGAACGGAATCGGCCATGGAGGATCAAGAATGGCTTGACAATTGTAATTACATCTTCGAGGATTTAGGTATCGATGATGCAATGAAGAAAAAGCTAACATCGCATCAACTTCAAGGACGTGCAATGAATTGGTGGAATGCTATTAAAGCGGCTACACCCGAGGAACAAGTTAGTTGGAATCAGTTTAAGACTCGCTTCAGTGACAAGTTCATCCCAACTGCTCAGAAATCAGAATTGTTTAGGAAATTTTTAGAGCTTAAGCAGAATGCTAGGGCAGTTTCGGAATATATTGCTGAATTCGATACTTTATCGAAATATGGACTATCTTTTATCGATACTGCCGAGAAGAAGTACGAGAGGTTCATAACTGGCTTAGATGAGTACTTGGGGGAAATACTTGCAAAACATATCGATGAGACTTTCGAATCTATTATGGTGAAGGCATTGAGATCTGAGAGCCTTTACCCTAAGTCAAAGACCGAGGTTGCTATTGCATCTGCAGGGGAACCAAAACCGCAGGCAAGCGGTGAAGGCAATAAGAATTCCCATAATAAGAGGAAACAGAACCAGACTAAGGACAGTCAGAAAAAGAAGAATAAGAAAGATATCGAGTGTTATAGCTATGGAAAAAAGGGCCACTATGCCAAGGATTTTCGAGCAAAACTAGGGGAAAAGAAGTGCTTCAACTATGATCAAGTGGGACACTTGAAGAATAAATGCCCACAACCCCTTAAGGAGAAGCAGATCATGAAAACATATGCAATCAATGTTGTTTCTTCCTCGTCGAATGCCCCAACTGCGACGCAGAAGGGAAAGTGTGTCGTTATTTGAGGTATGCTTTCTACTTATGATGTTCCTGTTCAAGTATTGTTTGATATCGGGGCTTCCCTTTCCTTCATATCTAGTGACCTGGTAGGTAGTTGAAATTGGAATCCGAGATTTTTGATAGACCTTTAGTTGTGATGAACTCGATCGGTGGTTCGACTAGCCTTTGTATGATTTGTCAAAATTTGGTCTTATCAAGTCATAGATGTATTTTTCTTGTGATTGTTTTGTTTTGGGCTTTACTGGGTTTGGCATTATTTTGGGAGTCGACTGGCTCCAAAGATATGGGGGTGGTAGACTGTAAGGGGTCTTCGATGACCATTAGAGAAGATAATGGGCGAAGGGTGGTATTGGGTTGCCTATCGAGTGATGGGGTGATGACTAGTTTTCTAAATTCCCTCGACATCCCGCATGATGAGTTATCATATGTGCCTATTGCTGACGAGTATCTGGACATCTTCGAGGAAGTAATCGGACTTCCACCATACTGAGAGATCGAGTTTCAGATTGATTTAGTGAAAGATGCCATACCTATAGTGATGCCACTCTGTCGTATGGCGCCAAGGGAGCAGCGATAGCTCGAAGTGCAAGTATGCGATCTTTTGAAGAAGGCGTTTATCCGAAGAAGTGTTTCCGAGTGGGGAGCACTAGTTGTATTTGCTACTAAGGCCGATGGTTTCATTCGCTTAGTGTGGACTACCGCGAATTGAACAATGTAACTAGGAAGAATAAGTATCCTCTTCCATGGATAGATGAATTGTTTGATCAAGTAAATGGAGCAAGAGTGTTCTCCCACTTAGATCTCGTGACAAGATTTCATCAGCTCCGAGTACCAGCTGAGAGTGTATCTAAAACGGCATTTAGGACGCCGTGAGGATTCTATAAGTGGTTGTTCATGCCATTCGGGTTGACCAATGCACCCGCATATTTTGTGGATCTTATGAATAGGGTTTTCAGGGATCAATTAAATAAGTTTGTTCTTATTTGTTCTTGTGTTCGTGGACGATATCTTTGTTTACTCAAGGATAGAGGAAGAATAAATGGAACATTTGAGGACAATTATGGAGGTGTTGAGGAAATGCCAATTGAAAGTGAAATTTTCTAAATGTCACTTCTGGAGGAGGGAAGTGAGGTTCTTGGGCCACATTGTTTCAAAGAATGGTATTGTTGTGGACCCTGCCAAGGTAGCTAGCGAGATTGGTCTACACCCAAGAATGCAATGAACGTGAGATGTTTCTTGGTATTAGCTGGATACTATCGTAAGTTTATTCAAGACTTATCCAAGATAGTGACACCATTAACTCAGTTGACCAAGAAGAACCAAGCCTTTGCTTGGGATGAAAGGTATGAGAATGCATTTAAGAGTCTAAAGAAGAAGTTGACGTGTGCACCAGGGTTGGTTATTCCTAAAGGGAACGAAGAGATGACGGTATACACGGATGCCTATGGCACCGGACTAGGTGATGCGCCGATGCAAGGAGGTAAGGTTGTAGCTTATGCTAGTCGGCAACCGAAACCGCATGAGAAAAGATATCCTACTCATGATTTGGAATTGGCAGCGATCGTGTTTACATTAAAGATTCGGAGAGGCTATCTCTTGGGAGAAATATTCAAGTTGTTTACTGATCATAAGTCATTAAAGTATCTTTTTTCTTAAAAGGATTTAAATCTTCATCAACAAAGATGGTTAGAGTTCTTGGCTTCATATGATTTCAATATCGCATACACACCTGGGAAGGGTAATGCGGTAGATGATGCATTGAGCACGAGACATGCTAATTTGAGGACTATGTTTTTGGAATGGAAGCAACTGGAGTATATCGCAGGATATGATTTCAGACCTAAGTGCGAATTAGGTCCAAAAAAGTTAGCAAATTTGATGATTAGACCCACTTTGATTGAGAGGATTGGTTCTAGTCAGAGGAACGATCCTAACCTATTGAAATCATCTCTAAGGTAGAGATGGGTATCGACGGTAAGGAAATGAACAAGTATGGACTTGATAGAGAAGGATGGCTTCGAAA
This sequence comes from Allium sativum, assembly GCA_030737875.1. Taxonomy (NCBI): domain Eukaryota; kingdom Viridiplantae; phylum Streptophyta; class Magnoliopsida; order Asparagales; family Amaryllidaceae; genus Allium; species Allium sativum. The sequence goes on from CM060920.1 coordinate 633,103,243, forward strand.
TAATGGGAGACTAGTTGTGCCAAATGTTAATGGATTGGGAGATTAAGTGCGTAGAGAGTGTCATCCCTCGAAACTGACTATACATCACAGTGGTAACAAAATGTATCGAGACATGAAGCAAACCTACTACTGGGAAGGGATGAAGAGAGACGTTAGATAGTTTAAATCCAGTGCATAAATTTCCAGTTAGTTAAAGATGAGCAAAAGAAGCCAAGTGGTCTGTTACAACTGTTGGAAATTCCCGAATGGAAATGTGAACAAGTCTCAATGGATTTCGTCGATGGTTTACCAAGGACCAGATTGGGTCATGATAGAATCTGGGTGATTGTGGATCGATTGACCAATAATGTAAGGTTTATATCGGTCAAGTCGAATAGAACGACAACAAAGTTAGCGGAACTATATATGAAGCGGGTAGTTAGATTTCGTGGAGTACCTAAAGGTAATGTGAGTAACTGAGATCCATTATTTACTAATGGGTTTTGGAAGAGCTTAAAATAGGCTTCTGGGTCAGAATTACATCTTAGTACCGCGTACCATCCCCAAACCGATGGTTAAACATGGAGGGTGAATCGTGTGTTAGAGGATCTCTTGAGAGCTTGTATATTGGATCTTGGAAGGTCATGTGATGACCATTTACATCTGGTTGAGTTCACGTATAATAATATTTATCAATTCAATATTGGTATGGCTCCATTTGAAGCTTTGTACGGAAGACCGTGCAACTCAACATCTTGTTGGTTGGAAACCGGTGAGAAATTTGTGCTTGGGCCAGATGTAATAAAAGAAACTTTAGAAAAGATCAAGGTTATTCAATAGAGAGTGAAGGCTGCGTAAGATAGGCAGAAGAGTTATGCTGATAAAAGACGAAGAGATTTGAAATTCTCCGTTGGCAACTTGGTATTCGTCAAGATTTCTCCATTAAAGAGTGTGATTCGATTTGGTAGGAGAGGTAAATTAGCACCAAGGTTTGTTGGTCCATTTCCAGTTCTCGAACAAGTTAGGAATTTAGCATATAAAGTTGAATTGCCTGACAAGATGGTGGGAGTTTACAACGTATTTCATGTTTCCCAGCTAAAGAAGTTCGTGCATGATAATAAGACGGTGAAACTGCTTAAACTCTAGTGGGGTGATAATAAGAAGGATTGTACTTAGGAAACAGAGGAGAACATAAGGAAGTCGATCTAGAACTCTTTGCCTGGTAAGATTTTAATCGCGATATAGTTATTCCTTTGTTAGTAAACCGCATGCTAGGATAGGCTTGGTGTGTTATTATCTATGTTTGATTGTTTGTAAATGGTTGATAGGCATGCGGAACACCATTCTTTGTTTTCTTGGTTAAGGAATTTCGAGGGAGAAATTTCTTAAGGGGGGAGAGTGTAATGACCTGCATTCTACATATCGGAGGATCATAGAATATTTATTTCATCTACATACGAAGTCGTATGGTCATGTAACTTTGGGAAATGACTATTGGGGTCATTTCTCATGTTCCGATTTTTGCCAAATTTTAAATAATCGTTTTGCCCACGGCGAATCTTGTTTTCCTTATAACTATTGATTGGTATTTTGACCTGAAACCATGTCTATTAGATTCAGATGATGGTTTACCTTTCCGTAGAGTGGTCACATTAATCAAACAGACTTACCGTTTGAGAGAAATGACTGAAATAAGGTTTGGCAGATGGAAAACAGCCTTATCGGGCTTAATTGGGTGATTAGCAGCTAGGGTCATAACCCATTTCGGGATTAGGGTTATGGAAGGGCTGAAATGAGTTGGAGTCATCTTCGTTCATTTCCCTAGCCGCCATAAACCTTCCTCTAGCCCTAGTAATGGCCTCTGTAACACCCCAAAAATTTAACAACATTAAGAGGATAAATTAAAGAATAATTAAGTTAATATTCAAAATTAAGGGAAACAGACTGTGCCATTGCGTCCGCCTTGGAATTCTGGTTTAGATGGACACAAGTTTGCGTAAAAAGCATAACGTATGAAGAATATATAAGCTGTAAAAGTTTGTATATGCGCAAGGAAGTATATATAAACAAAATCATCTCCAGAATTCAAACCGACTCAAAAACAGTCAAAAGCGATGAGCGGGAAAAATCCCGCTCAAAGGGTGTTGACCCCCTTAAGGGGTGTCGACCCCCATATGGGGTAGACACAGGTGTCGACCCCTCCCCCTCCCCCACCCCCCTCGCCGTGCCTCTAGAAGCTTCTTTTGACGTGGACGATTTTGATGGTTTCTGGTCCGATTTGATGTCCTTGGCTGCTCCGCTACTCCTATATAAAGAACCCTAAATCTAGGTTTTGTTCATAGAAAAATAATGGTGACGGCGAAGCTCTACTGCGTTGGAAATTAAGATGGTTCTTCTCCTTCTTCTTTTTATAAATCAATTCAAAGAAATTTATACATATTCGAAGATTGCTACAACAAATTTAGCGATGGCTAAAACAACTTATTCAACATGTTCTTCGCAGTAAATTTACTGTGAGTTCACGTTGCTTTTAGATCTAAATAGTGATCTTGATATGTATATAATAATTGGATCTTAAATCGGTGCCTAATCATTTATATTATGACATATTCCATTGATCTGTTCTTATATGTTTATATCATCACCATGTCTAATCTTTTCATAATATGTCAATTCAGTTTATGCCTATTTCTATCGTTATGTTGTTGATTCGTTATTATGCCTGTTCTGATTCTCTTCTCTCCTTCTTTTCCTTTTTATTTTTATATAGCCGGCTACCTTCGAGCCTAGGCCTAACGCTAGAAAATGCGAACGTGCGAAACTGGAAATAATGGGAAAAGACATAATTTTGGGCATAATTGGTATTGGAAAATATGGATCTAAATTTGGGCATTAAATTGGAAATATACGAAGATGGGTTTGGGGGCATATATCTTGTTGGATAATTGGGTTTGGAGGCATATATCTTGTTGGATAATATAAGTTTAGGCATGCATTGGAATATATGTAAATGCGGAATTGGCTATAAAATGGACATGTCTAAATATTGATTTGGAACGTAAATTTGAACATAAGTGAATATGAATTCTTGGCATAAATTATGTGAAGGTGGATTTAGGTATAACCTGCATTGAAAGCGGTGAATAAGGACTTTGGGCATAAGTTGGAATATATGTGGGTTTGGGTTTGTGCAATATATATATATATATATATATATATATATATACATATATATATATATATTCCTTAATTTATGATAAAGGGCATATGGTGAAAAATTAAAAGGTGAATTAAAAAGTGGCATAATGGTCAATAATTTGAATAATGAATTACACATAATTCAAATGGGGAAAACATAGAATAATTACCTGTAGTGACATAGGTAGATTTGCATAAAAATGGAATGTTTTGTAATCACAATTAAGAATGGTAATTGTAGTTATGACACGAGGTTATGTTACATTAGTAGTGGAAGTCTACCCGAACCTGACTGGCATATCCGGCAGCCACTAATGTTGAAGCTAATGTGAGAGGTCTAAGTACGTAAAGAAGAATTGGGCTAAGTCATGGGGTTAGACCCAACTGTGGAATAAGACTGCCCGGACCCGACCAGCATACCCAGCATCCACATGTTGCAGGCTTGATGTTGGAGGTCTAGCCCATTATAACCATAATTGGACATGGTAATGAATTGGACTACTTAACCAAATTTAATCCACAAGGGTTGTGTGCTTATGAACTTAAGTTAGGGTTAAGTAAAATTGGATGGGTAGCGGGTGGGTTAAGTAAATTAGAGGGGATGGGTAATATACACATATAGGCCCATAAACTTAACCCGATGAGGTTATGTAATTAAAAACACCTAGTGGTATACATAACTGGTAGAAAACAATAAAGTTATGTAATTGAAAGGACACCATTTAGGGTAAGCATAACTTGTAAGGAAATGAGACAACCTGGGTAACGAGATAAGAGGTACTTAATTATAAATTAAGTAATCTAGAAGTCTGGAGCCCGCTGATGTGAGCAACATGCTTAGGCTTTTCCTAGGGACAAGAGGAAATTATAACATAGATTATAATTAATGGGTGGGGAAACTTGTTAATGGGCCTTAGTTAATAGAACTATGTTAACAAGTAAACAACGATAAGTTATATTGACAATGTAAAAAGGAATTATTATTAAATAAGAAAGAACGAGGAAAACTTATAAGATAAATTATATTTAATCCTAAATAATGATTGACATGTTAAAAAGAAACATGTAAAATGGGACGTACTTAATTACACATTAAATAAAAATATGTTTTTGTAATGATGTAACCAAGCAAGAATATAAAATAGACTGTGGATTTCAGACCTTGTGCCACAATCTAGAGAATAACATGTTGTGGGATTATTAATATATTTAAATGGATTAAGTTATATGATTGAAAATAATAAGCAAGGGAAACTTGGTAACTTGAATAAGAAATCAATATGAGTAGTAATAACCAAGTTAGATGCCTAGTGAAGTAAGGCAAGCGCGTAATAGAATGTTTAGACATAGGGTCTAGTAACATATTAAAATGATGCGCTTGGACCAGTCCGTACGTTTGAGGGTGAATAACCCAACGGGGTAGATCATCGAGGTGTTATAAGGCACAAGGGGAGCGCACATTCATTTGATTGTTATGATGGCTCTGAAGGACTGGAAGGGGAAGCACGCGGCTTCCTGAGACGTTGAAGGTGCTCCTTGTAGTCCTCTGTGGTGGTGTAGTTTCGGACTATGCTCACAGAGGGTGGGTCTGCGCGTAACTACCTGGTGGTTGGGCCTTGACTGCGGAGGTAGCTATGTAGTCAGAATGCTGCGACGAGGTGACATCAGGGTGATTCGACGGTTGCCTCATGAGGAGGTGGAAGGTCACGACCGACAAGGATAGTAGATCCTCAGATACCCATCATCGGCAGCCAGTGGGATGCAAAAAGACTAGAGCTAACCCCAAGATATCATTTCACCTTTCACTATCGAGGCACGGGGTTGAGGGAAGATGCCACATAGATGTTTAGATTGGTTGTTTTAGGGGCGGTCTCTTAGCTCTGTAGTCTTTACTAGTTGAGTGAGGGGCTGAAGTAGGGCCATAGCCACCATGGAAAACAGACCCGAGGATTATCTGTATTTAAAGGCTCTTAAAGATGGGCTTGTATCGATATGGAAAAGATCCCGATCGAGTTCCGTGTTTAGCCCTGTCACGGAACTTGGTGCACATTAGAGAACGTGAAGTTGAGGCATCGAGCTACAATTATAGTACATACGTGGGACAGTCTAGATACATGAACATCAGCTCTGGGTGATGTATCGTAGACTAGAGGGCATTACTCCGATCCAGCGTTTGATTCGATCGATGGTGGCAGTCTGTACGCTTACATAGCATAGTAACGGCAGATCTATGTGAAACGTAACATCGAATACAGAGATCCATACGTCACTCCGGCGTAGGATGAGGGACTGCATTCATTTCGGTGGAGACCGTGCGTGTGGAGTACCATGGGGTATATCTCAATATTGAGAGATAGCTACACATATTGTATTAGGTGAATTTATGGGAAAGTAAATGGGTACGATGCGCGTATAAGTCTTGAGTGCTATTAACCTAAGTAAACAAATAATCAAGGAAATATAATGGAATGATATTAGTAGGGATCATTCTATTTCTGATACATTAGTATATGCGCAGTGCAGAGAAATGTATTCAAGAAGTGTAATATATCCTGTTCATATTACCTTGCTCAGTTCACACTTGTTATTGTTATCTTGTTCTTCCAGTTTTTATATACCTGCCATGATACCTTTATTTATTTATATTTAAAAGTAACTGGACATGCCAAACTTTATGTTTGACCCTTTTTGTTTTCTCCTCTCTCTCTGTTCCGTCCCTCCCATCCCCCCCCCCCCAGCCCCACCCCTCCCCCAGGTTCTAAGGGTGGAAGTGCTTGGGGTTGAGTTGGATTCTTTCGGCTTAGCTTGGATTTTGGACATTGATGTACAGCTTTGACTTATTGTCAACTCTCTCCTGGCTCTTCTTGGGAAATATGGTTTATGCTTTTGTACTCTGATATTTTTTGCAAGACAGATTATTAAACATGTAACTAGTTATTTCAAACCTATGATGTAAAACTCAGTAACTGGGACCATGATGTTATGATTTAAATAAAGTTTTAATTCCGCTGCTATTTTACATGTCTGTCTTGTGATATTATGTTCTTATTTACCTATAATGCTTCACGAAAGTTAATGCATTCCCTTAATGAGTGACATTAATGGACGTGGGGTGTCACATTTGGTATCTGAGCATATGGTTATAAGATTGGGTAAAATATTTTGAAAATGGTTTTCAAAAAGGTCTCAAAACAAAGTATTTTAAAATAAAAAGATTGTTTTTGAAAACCATATTTCCCAAAGCCATAAATATCTCCTCGATTCTCCGTTTGATTCCTTTTGTTCGGGGAACCGTTTCTTCCCGAAAGGGTATCCCTATTTTGGCATGGTTCCGTAGGCATGTTAAAATTATGGTACATAACAAAGGGCAAAGAAGTGCCCAACCTCCATCTTTAGCCGTAGTTGTTTCACCTGCCTCTTATTTTCTTTCAAGCCTCGCAAGGATTTCCATGCGGTGGGGGTAGCTTTCAAGAGACTGGTTAGCATATTGCACAAGAATGGTAAAAAAGAGAATAAGAGAATTGGGGCTAAGGAGCACAGCCGAAAGATTAAAGAAAATGGTGGCTTAAGAAGGGAATATATGTGAAGGAAATAAAGAGGAAATACCATAATTTCGGAATGAGGGGTCACCTGGAAAATGGTTGCAGAAAGAGAAAAAGGCAAGCTAATGTTCTCACAGCTAGTGGACAGGATAGGGGTAGGAAAGTTTCCATCGAAGGATTGATTTCTATTTCTAATCATCCTGTTAGGTTCTTTTTCTAGGGCCTCGCGTTCTTTTATATATTATCCTTTAGTTGAGTCTCTGCACCTAGATACTAGTATGGTTTTGGATCCCGTCATTGTCTCAAACCCCATTGGAGGTACGACTTATTTATCGAGGATTGGTCGGGGTTTGAGAATCTCTGTGTCAGGCGTCAAGTTTGGTTGTGACGCATATGTTCCTGATTCCATGAGGTACGGTTTGATTCTAGGGATGGATTAGTTTGCTAGAACCTCTTAATGTATCTATCGATGACTTGCAACCTATACCAATAGTTGTGAGTATCCTTATGTTTTTGATGAGGTTCGGAGTTTACCCCGAAGCACGAGACTGGTTTCCACACAAACTTGGTAGACAATGCAAAGCCAGTTGCATTTCCTATGTGACCAGTGACTCCTAAAAGAAAAGATGGAACTTTGTAAGCAAGTAGGGGAGCTACTTGAGAAGAGGCGATGAAAGGTATAGAGTTCGAGATATTGGAGCCAAACTTGCGAAAGGAAGTGAAAGTAGAGAAGGAAGCAACGATTGGACGAGTTTCGACTTGCATACTTGGATTTGAGGTTAAGAAATTATGCAACAAAGAAGTGAAGCTAGTAAAAGTGCAATGGGGAGAGGACCGCGAGGATGCTACTTGGGAGGCGGAAGACAAGATTCGCGCTTTATATCCTTTCCTTTTCGAGAATATGTTCTTAACTTCTTTTTCCAAGCTTCGAATTAATTCTTGTATCTATCGTTTGAATATCTCCTATCGATCGAGTCTTTAGGTAGAAAACTATTGTATGTAAACATGTGCTTAAGACATGTTATGTTTAGTGGATGCAAGTGTTTGCTCGTGATTACTTATGGATGCATATACACACACAATAAGCACTAGGTCAGCTCAGTCACTTACATATTGCATATTGATGTGTGTACATTTTAAATTTTTATGGATGAAGATAGGATTATTGTTACATTGTTACCGCATTTGGATGAATGATTGTGCACACATATAGAACTTACATGAATTAGGGTAATTTGCATACATTTTGGTTGCGTGGCACAAACATACTTTGCATTAAGGAGGTCAACTGAATCAGTAGAACGCCTGATCTTTCTCACTAGTTTACGGGCATATACACACATTATTGCGTATGTTCATAAAAGCATTAGAAATTCCTTAAGGACAATGGATGTCTGTGATTGCTAGATGGATATATGATTGTTGGATGTTAGGATATACGTTCTTCTTAACTTAGACATTTCAGGGACAAAATCCTTTAAGTAGGGGAGAACGTAACACCCCGAAAATTAAACAACATTAAGAGGATACATTAAAGAATAATTAATTTAATATTCAGAAGTAAGGGAAACAGACTGTGCATTGCGTCCGCCTCGGAATTCTAGTTCAGATGGACACCAAGTTTGCATAAAACGGATACCGTATGAAGAAGTTGTAAGCTCTAGAAGTTTTTGTACACACAAGGAAGTATATATATAAAAATCTTCTCCAGAATTCAAACTGATTCAAAAACAGTCAAAAGCGGTGAGCGGGAAAATCCCGCTCAAAGGGTGTCGACCCCCCCCCCCCGGTATCTCCAGAAGCTTCTTCTGACGTGGTCGATTTTGATGGTTTCTCGTCCGATCTGATGGCCTTGATTGCTCCGCTACTCCTATATAAAGAACCCTAAACATAGGTTTTGTTCATAGAAAGATAATGGTGATGGCGAAGCTCTGCTGCGATGGAAATTAAAATGGTTCTTCTCCTTCTTTTTTTTCTAAATCAATTCCAAGAAAATTATACATATTCGAAGATTGCTACAACAAATTTAGCGATGGCTACAACAACTTATTCAACATGTTCTTCGCAGCAAATTCACTGTGAGTTCTTGTTGCTTTTAGATCTAAACATCTAAATAGTGATCTGGATATGTATATAATATTTGGATCTTGAATCGGCGCCTAATCATTTATATTATGACATATTCCATTGATCTTTTCTTATATGTTTATATCATCACCAAGACTAATCTTGTCATAATATGTCAATTCATTTTATGCCTATTTCTATCGTTATGTTGTTGATTCATTATTATGCCTGTTCTGATTCTCTTCTCTCCTTCTTTTCATTTTTATTTTTATATAGCCAAGCTACCTTCGAGCCAAGGCCTAACGTTGGAAAATGCGAACGTGCGGAACTGGAAATAATGGGGAAAGACATAATTTGGGGCATAATTGGTATTGCAAAATATGGATCTAAATTTGGGCATAAAATTGGAAATATACGAAGATGGGTTTGGGAGCATATGTCTTGTTGGATAATAGGAGTTTAGGCATGCATTGGAATATATGTAAATACAGAATTGGGTATAAAATGGACATGTCTAAATATTGATTTGGAACGTAAATTTGAACATATGTGAATATGAATTTTTGGCATAAATTATGTGACGGTGGATTTGGGTATAACTTGCATTGAAAGGGGTGAATATGGACTTGGGGCATAAGTTGGAATATATGTGGGTTTGGGTTAGTGCAATATATACATATATATATACACACACACACACACATATATACATATATATATATATGCCTTAATTTATGATAAAGGGCATATGGTGCAAAATTAAAAGGTGAATTAAAAAGAGGCATAAAGGTCTATAATTTGAATAGTGAATTAGACATAATTCAAATGGGTAAAACATAGAATAATTACCTATAGTGACATAGGTAGATTTGAATAAAAATGGAATGTTTAGTAATCACAATTAAGAATGGTAATTGTACTTATGACACGAGGTTAGGTTACATTAGTGGTGGAAGTCTGCCCGGACCCGACCAACATATCCAACAGCCGCTAATGTTGAACCTAATGTGAGAGGTCTAAGTACATAAAGATGAATCGGGCTAAGACACGAGGTTAGATCCAACTGTGGAACAAGACTGCCCGGACCCGACTGGCATATCCAGCATCCACATGTTGTAGGCCTAATGTGGGTGATCTAGCCCACTATAAACATAATTGGACATGGTAATGAATTGGACTACTTAACCTAATTTAATCCATAAGGGTTGTGTGATTATGAACTTAAGTTAGGGTTAAGTAAAATTGGATGGGTTGCGGGTGGGTTAAGTAAATTAGAGGGGATGGGTAATATACACATATAGGCCCATAAACTTAACCCGATGAGGTTATGTAATTAAAGGTACCTAGTGGTATACATAACCAGTAGAAAACAATAAAGTTATGTAATTAAAAGGACACCATTTAGGGTAAGCATAACTTGTAAGGAAATGAGACACCCTGAGTAATAAGATAAGTGGTACTACTTATAAATTAAGTAATCTAGAAGTCTGGAACCCGCTGATTTGAACAACATGCTTAGGCTTGTCCTAGGGACAAGATGAAATTATAACATAGGTTATAATTAATGGGTAGGGAAACTTGTTAATGGGCCTTAGTTAACAGAACTAAGTTAACAAGTAAACAACGATAAGTTGTATTGACAATGTAAAAAGGAATTATGATTAAATAAGAAAGGACAAGGAAAACTTATAAGATAAATTATATTTAATCCTAAATAATGACTGACATGTTAAAAAGAAACATGTAAAATGGGACGTACTTAATTGCACATAAAATAAAAACATGTTATTGTAATGATGTAACTAAGCAAAAATATAAAATAGATTGTGGATTTCAGACCTTGGGCCATAATCTAGAGAATAACATGTTATGGTCTTATTAATAGACTTAAATGAATTAAGTTATATGATTGAGAATAATAAGCAAGAGAAACTTGGTAATTTGAATATGAATTCAATATGAATGGTAATAACCAAGTTAGTTGAAAACCCGGTGAAGTAAGGCAAGCGTGTAACAGAATGTTTAGACATAGGGTCTAATAACATATTAAAATGAGGCGCTTGGACCAGTCCGTACGTTTGAGGGTGAATAACCCAACGGGGTAGATCATCAAGTTGTTATAGGGCACTAGGGGAGCACACATTCATATGATTCTTATGACGGCCTTGAAGGACTGGAAGGGGAAGCACGCGGCTTCCTGAGACGTTGAAGGTGCTCCTGGTAGTCCTCTTTGGTGGTGTAGTTTCGGACTGTGCTGATAGAGGTTGGGTCTGTGCATAACTACCAGATGGGTGGGCCTTGACTACGGAGGTATCTATGTAGTCAGAATGATGTGACGAGGTGACACCAGGGTGATTTGACGGTTGCCTTACGAGGAGGTGGAAGGTCAAAACCGATAAGTATAGTAGATTGTCAGATATCCATCATCGGCAACCAGCGCGAAAAGACTAGAGCTAACCCCAAGATATCATTTCACCTTTCACTATCGAGGTACGGGGTTGAGGGGAGACGCCACATGTATGTTTAGATTGCTTGTTTTAGGGGCGGTCGCTTAGCTCTGTAGTCTTTACTAGTTGAGGGAGGGGCCGAGGTGGGGCCATAGCCACCATGGAAAACAGACCCGAGGATTATCTGTATTTGAAGGCTCTTAAAGATGGGCCTGTACAGATATGGAAAAGCTCCCGACCGAGTTCCGTGTTTAGCCCTGTCACGGACCTCGGTGCACATTAGAGGATGTGTGATTGTGGCATCGAGCTACAATTATAGTACATACGTGGGACAGTCTAGATACATGCACATCATCTCTAGGTGATGTATCGTAGATTAGAGGGTATTACTCTGATCTGGAGTCTGATTCGATCGATGGTGGCAGTCCGTACACTTATATAGCATAGTAATGGGAGATCTATGAGAAACGTAGCATCGAATACAGAGATCCATACGTGACTCTAGCGTAGGATGAAGGACTGCGTTCATTTCGGTGGAGATCGTGCGAGTGGAGTACCATGGGGTATTTCTCAATATTGAGGGATAGCTATAAATATTGTATTAGATGAATTCATGGGAATGTAAATGGGTACGATGCGCGTATAAGTCTTGAGTGCTATTAACCCAAGTAACCTAATAATCAAGAAAATGTAATGGAATGATATTAGTAGGGATCATTCTACTTCTGATATATTAGTATTTGCGCGGTGCAGAGAAATGTATTCAAGAAGTGTAATATATCATGTTCATCTTATCTTGCTAAGTTCACACTTGTTATTGCTATCTTGTTCTTCCATCTTTTATATACCTCTCATGATACCTTTATTTATTTATATTTAAAAGTAACTGGACTCGGCAGACTTTAAGTCTGACCCTTTTTGTTTTCTCCTCTCTCTCTCTTCCATTCCCCCCCCCCTTCCCCAGGTTCTCACGGTGGAAGTTCTTAGAGTTGATTTGGATTATTTCGGCTTAGCTTGGATTTTGTATATTGATGTACAGCTTTGACTTATTGTCAACTCTCTCATGGGTTTGCTTGGGAAATATGGTTTATGCTTTTGTACTCTGATATTTTTGGCAAGACAGATTATTAAGCATGTAACTTGTTATTTCGTACCTATGATGTAAACTCAGTATTTGGGACCATGATGTTATGATTTAAATAAAGTTATAATTCCGCTACTATTTTACATGTTTATCTTGTGATATTATTTTCTTATTTACCTATAAAGCTTCAAGAAAGTTATTGCATTCCCTTAGTGAGTGGCATTAATGGACATGGGGTGTCATGGCCTCCATCTTCTAAATCACTCCCTGGTCACCTTTTTAGTCACTAATTAAGAAAAACTACATCAAATCAAGTCAAATTTGCATCAAATTAGAGGTAGAGCTGCTGCACTACATTGGGATTCAATCCAAATCAATATGAGTTTTAGATCCAATATTCATTTATGGTTAAGGTTAGTGATTTATGTGTTTATACACTAATTATGTCTGGTTAGGGTGATTAGTGATAATTATCAAAATTATACATCTAAAAATTCTAGAAAAATATGTGGAAATTCTAGAATATTATTTTATGTCACTGGTATGAATTTGGGTTAATTTGGGTTAATTTAGATTAAGTTTGCTAATCCAATAGTTAAACATGGTTAAGGGGAAAATCATGGTTTTGGGCATGTTTGATTAAATTAACATATGAAATTATTATTTTGATGTTTTTTGGTTGATTCTACATGTTACTACTGCTGTTTGGTATGTTTTGTGATTGCTTAGGAATGTTATAATGGTTGAAAATGCCATCATTTAGTGAAATTAGCTTGTTGGAAAAGCTGTGGAATTTTGGTTCCTAATGGTGGCCAGGGGGTCATGAGCTGCCCCAAAATGATGGTCACGAACCGCTCCGTAATGATGGCCACGAACCGCTCCAAAATGATGGTCACGAATCGCTCCAAAATGATGGTCATGAAACGCTCCAATATGATGGTCACGTACCGCCTTGAGGATCATGACCCGCGACCAAGAGGACCACGAACCGGGGGGAGGGGTGACGAATGGGGGACCACGAACCAGAGGGGCGAACGGAGGGTCACGAACCGGGGGGGATCACGAACCGCCTATGAGGGGGTCACGAACCGCCCCGGGAGGATCACGACCTGACCGTGACGACGATCGTGAAACGAATCAAGATGACGATTGTGAACTGAACTGAATTCGAACTTCAACCATGCAACGACAATTGTATACTCTTCTGAAGATCAACTCCAATCTAACCAAAATTCAAGACATAAAGGTAGTCCATATCTGAAGTTATCACTCAGGATCAAGGCGGGAACTAACGAGTTAACTTCTAGAGTTGGGCTTTGCTATGGGACATGTGCAAAGGGGTGTTATCGATATCTATAACTTTTATTCACCATTGAGAGAGGGGGCATTTAGACAAACTAGAGCGAGGAAAGTGTGGACTAGTTGGCCCTCAACCTAGAGCCAAAGATGTGTGGACTGGGTAGGGTTGTTCACTATAGACCGGGGAAGTATGGTCATAGCAATAGTTGTACAGGGTGGGACTCCGTCATGGCCCCAATAGATTTGGTGATCAAACCAGTGGATTATCGTATGCTTTACGCACTAAGTAAGTGATGTGAGGATGATTGTTATGTTTGATGTTTGCTATCACCATGACATGAACACTTCCACTTTACACTCTATGTATGTGTTACCGTAGAGTATTGTACATCTTGTTGTCCTAACTCTTTGGTTGTAGGTCTAGGTCAGGTATGATTATTTATACATGTTATTGCTTTATCCAATTATAGACTTGCTATCACTCACACCAAACTTTCATCTGACCCAGAGTTTTATCTCTCTTCTTATTACCCTGGGTGCTCTTAAATGAGCAGAGTAGAGATAGGTTAGGTGGTTACGCACGAGTAGCTATCCAGAGACGAGCAGGAGGCTTCTACGTACTATACATATATTCTCCCTGTGTTGTTGATGGTCGCTGCTTTTGGCATTAGTAGTGTACCTCTTTTATTTCCTTCTAGAGACATTATTTTAAAGTTGTAATAATTGGATATGAAGCTGTGTTTTGGATTCCACTACTCTATGGATATAGTTTAGTTTTCAGCTTATGTACTGTCTCGCTTGTTTTGTGTCAAGTTATGTTACTATTATATTTTATTCCATGCGCTGTGAGATATACAACAGGTTCTTCGGCAAGTTTCAAACCCCTTTGGCGATCATTCCGTGCTAGTCAAGCATGGATACAGCGCATTTCAGGGAAAATTTCTGATTCGTACGGGGTGGCTGTCACAACCAAGCTTGGAAGAGTTGGGTCATTCGGACAAATCGGGTCGTTCATGACATGGTAAAAGTCAGGTCGTTGGTTTTATGGAGCGGTTCGAGGGAGTTTGGCCGTTGGTTATGAGGCGCGACCCGAGACATGGGTTGGTGAATCGAAAAGAAACTAAAATGATGTTATTTTAATCCAGTGATGGTTGTGACTTCAAAGTGAATTCAAGGGGGAATGTCGAAGTGTTGTGATGTGTTCATTGATCATTATAATGCAACAAATGTGAAGACGACTCTAGGGGGAGAGTTCATGGATAATGGTTGTTCAAGAATTGAATTTGAGCTTATGCACAGTCATCAAGTTAGATGGCTAGAGATATCGAAGGCCGATAAATTATCATTGTCATAGGTTCTAGCAGATTCAAAGCAGGGTTAAAATGGGGATGCCCAAATGACTAGAATTTACTGGTTGAGTACCCCAAGCAGTTCGACGGGCCTAGATATGTTTCATTGTACAGCGTATGGAGTTTTGTTAGAACTGGGGTTATCGTTAGCCCTTGACAGTTGATGGAAAATTGTTTAGCTGGTCATACGATTAATGATGGTCTCAAAATGGATTGGCAGTGATAACCAGAGTCATTGATGATGATTGTTTTGCTTGTACCAACTTGTGTAGATTATTCGACATCGGAGGAGATATCTCTTGGGTGCTTGTCAGATGTTGGTTTAGGCATTCGAGGCTTGTGCTTGAGGGATGTCGATATTGATTAGGATAGTCTATGCTTGAAAAATGATTGTTATGGATGTATTGTACTTTCTAAATTCTTGTTTTGTAAAGGCTATCACTTTCGGATGTGGGGAAGATGAGTTTGGGTTTCTTCTTCGATATTTCGGGTAGATTGATTGGTTAATCTACCTGTTATAATATACTTTGTTGATGATGTTAGATAGTTGTTTTATCGTTCACTAAGACTGTTGTCTGACTCAAGGTTTTATGTTTCCTCTTATTACCTTGGGTTGTTCATCCAATTGTGCGTGGGCAGACTGAGTAGCATGTTACAAGTAGCAGAGCTTAACGAGGACGATGTTGCTGTGCAATGACGAGTAGGAGGCAGGCGTATTATTTTTCTATTATCTAGCATTTTTATTTCCTCTGTTTGTTGAGTGTTATAGTGAGGCCAATTTTTATAGACATTTATATTGTAATCCAAAGTACTATGGATATGCTTTCTAGTTATGAAAGTTTCGGCTCAAATGTGCTTCACTATTGTTTCCAGTTGTATATGTTCTATTATATTTTATCCTTGCGCTGTGAGTTATACGAAAGGTTCCGCATTGTGCTTACCTACCTTGATGATCGTCTATAGCTACCTGGAACACCTTTCAGCGCATGATTCTGCTTGTTTAGTGCAAGAGTTATTGGCGGTCATCACAGTCCTTATGCTGCATTTCCTAATATCCCTATCAATTGTCGAAGCCATCACTCCCCCTTATAGAATCACCATCGTCGGATAACAAATCAATGCATTAAAGCACTACATAATTGCCTCGCGCGAAGCATCTAATTGAAGAGCCACCATGTCGAACCAACCGTCAAACAAACCGTCAAACAAACCATCATATCCTTTTCCTCGAAATCTCACAATCGTCCATATCAAATTAGCTAAAATGACTAACAATGATAGTAGTCGATATCGACCATTCTATAGTATTCAATAGTGATTACTCGGATCATATATTTAAAAAATTTGGTTTAAAAAAATCTAGCATTTATCGCGAAATCTAGCATTAATCGTGAAATCTAACATGTCGTTGAGTTATCCTCTATCCTTAGATCGACAATCAAGCTGTGGTGTCACTCTGGTCACCAAGCCCCAATGCTTCTCCCCAATCTCTAAGTTCTGATGCTTCTCCATTGTCAGAACCCACCTATGCATTCTGAAGTCCCTTTGAGAATTTATCTCATCTGCTTGAGTCCATCATCATTGTGCGCTCAATTAGTATACACCAACTTGTACGTTCGATCGACAAGCACCCCAAACTATAACGAAATTTCCTAATACTAAACCTCCTATTAACGACATTTTATGTTAAATTGAGCATAACAATTTAACTAATAATTATAAAAATTCCAAATCTAGCATACAATCATCCATAATAACAATAATAAATTAAATTTAACTTATCTATAGCAATCAAAGTGAAATAAGTGACAAAATAGCCTATGTTTGATAGTGTGGTCAAAATAGCGTGTAATAACGTGTTAATGGGTAAGTAGCATGCAAACGGGTAAACAATGCATAAGTAGATTAAAATGTAACAACCAGGTTAAATCTACCTAAATCGTTATATAATCTTTCTATTTATTGCTTATTAGGTTCAACAATCCTGAGTATTACATTATATAATTAGAAATCAATTTAAAAAGTCAAGTTAATACTATACAAACATAAACACAGTTCGTCGAGAGATAATATCACTCACATTAGGCAAATCAGCCCAAACCGGTGTCAAAATGTAGAGCTTGGCAATGTAAATCCAAGAAAAGGCATCCAAATTTGACCTCGTACAACAAAGATAAGCATGTTATAAGTTTGACTATTATTTAAATAACCAAATGTCATTAACACATAATTTAATTACCAAATTATCTTAATCCCCTCGCATAATTGCTTCTGCCACCTCAATACATATGCGAAAGTTATAGGAACAAGAAACCCACAAATCATGGCCTTCTTTCCTAGATTCCACCTTCAATCCTTCATGAAATCGATCGATGTTGATTCCGACAAACTCTACATCGTGCCCTCTCTGCAATGATCAACAAAGCGTGAAGCTTGAACCCCCACTGTAAATCGTGACCCATTCCCCCTATATATAGTAAAATGTCGCACTATACCCAGATTGATCGAACCAAGAACCGAGGGCATGGAAAGAAGATATCCGGCAAGATAAATTTAACTACGTCCTCTGTTTCGCATAAAGCTCGCCAAATCTCCACCTAGGATCAACCGTAGGTCATAGTTGAAAAAGTGTGGCTGCTCGACATTGATCATTTAAATGACAAAGATATGGCCTTGTAGGTATCCTCATTGTAAGAACCCGTTACTTCCCCATGAAGGAAAGAGCGGATACTTTGAGAACAACACACAAATGAACGCAGACGGAAGAACATTTCATTGTTATTACAACAATTCCATCAGATACAAGAATATACAGAGTATAAATGAATAAATTACATTCAACAAATATCAGAGATTACAATAAATTACATAGCAGCGGAAAAATATACAAAACACAACTAGAAGTGATACACGGATACAGAGCTTTCCGAGCATCGTTCCAGCTGTTAATCAGGACCCTGTGAATATAAATCTGCAAAACCAAAACTACTAGCTGCCCATGCGGAAAATAGGGGCACCCAGAGTTTAGGTTAAAACAATAAACTCTAGGTCAGTCATGTGACTGGTGTGAGAACTAAAACAGTTATTAATATTGGTTTTAAAGTTAGGTAAATCAAGGGACCACGCCGTATAACACGGAACGGGTTTCCTCCCAAGAATACCAGTACATAGAACAAACAGCGCAATGCTAAATAAAGAAAAATGAAGCTGTTATAAGACCCAGGTCCCATCACACAATGCAACGCAAGCCGGAGGATAGGGTTTTCCCTTATAATAGCCAAAGCATGCTTGATACGTTTAAAACACATTATTTGATACTACAATAAGTGTATAGTGTCAAAACAATTCAAATCATAAATATCAATCATAGGCGGCATGGGTACCATCTATCATGTCGCCATACTAGTTCTACAATTAAAACCGCAATACATGTATTGGAAATTGGATTTCCGTCATGAGTCGAGGAAAGGGGCAAGCTCCTCTCCGCGTTCGAGACGCTCTAGCAAATGTCCCAGGACCCCACTATGATCCTTGGATCTTCAGGGCCGCCTCTCTTACTTTTGAGGATTAGTTATTCCTGAACACACGTTTCCCGGTCCTTACAGACCTATATCCGAGGCGCCTCGCATTCCAACAACCACACAGGTGAAAAGTATATAAATGTCAGGGCTGGTAGGTCACTGACACCACCCTAGCTAGAAAGAAACGTCGTGCTCTCCCTGCAGTCACTATCCCGTTTTTGACTCATACCGAGGTGTGAGGCTCGCGAATTCACGTTATACACAAAGCTATGCCACACAGGCCGTGCTTTGATCGTCAACCACAAGACTTTGCTTTTCAATAGAAGCCTTGATCAATTGCCACTTACGCATGCCACACAGGCAATTCACTCCATGCGACTGATGTCCATCGATATACAACCTCTGAGCTCGTATGTCTCAGAGAAGGGCGTTAAGCAAGAGAATAAATTCTCCACCGCCAAACAGATGTATATTTAATAGAGATCAATCAACACAGAATAAAATCCAATGTCAGACACACAATCCATTTACAAGTTCGTTCTGGGTCTGAACGAAACCGAAGGCACTTTCCTCGCATATCCATCCATCTCCAGGTACGTCTGGACGATCACCAACTGATTCCCTCATCCTGGGTGTACAACCCAATCAAGATCATCAGTAATCACCCAAACGATGTGAAGACTTCCGGTCTTCAACCACCGTCTTCATCTTCGACATCTCGTCGAATCGGTTATTCAGAATGGGTATAAACCCGGCCTTTCTGAGTAACCCACGTATATGATAAACAAATGTCACACAAACACAACGAACGCCTCATTCCAATTCAGAATATTCTTTTATTCACAAAATCACATTCTTAGGGAAATGTTCCCATTAATTTTATCCAAGATAAATTCTTCTAAATTTATTCCTTTGGATATCATTTCAAACCATATCATGGTTTTCCAAACTAGTCGGGATTAGCGAACCACACCGAAGTAATTATTTATTTTATTTCCCAATCCCAACCTATATATCCCATGGAGCAAAACTGGTGATACTCCATTCCTAACACCACGGTGTTATCGGTAAAATTAATTACCATTTCGCGTTCAAATCTAATTAAAGATTTAACTATCGCATTGGAGCAAAACTGGTGGTACTCCATTCTCGATCACCTTTCTGATTTGATAATTTAAATTATCAATTCACTTTTTAATCCAATTAAAGATTCATTAAAACTTCACTTAGTTTTAATCTTTTTAACAATCAACATCTTGCCTTTAACTGGGTTAAAGAACCAATGTCATCTAAAACACGATTCACGACAAACCCAAATCACATTTGATATTCAATACAAGGCTCTGAATAGAAAATATATCGGCTTATATTCAATATCAAATTCTGAAACCAACATATATCGTATTGGAAATAGCGATATAAAATATATCTTTCAAATTCCCATAACAATATCTGTATAGTAACGAAATCCAACATCGAAATATCCCGAAGATAAGTTCGATTCAACTCCAGTCCAATCCACGTATTGGGAATATTGATTATTTTTAAAATCACTTTCAAATTAAATTTATTTATTTCAAAAATAAATTGATTTTAATTCTAGTTCAAAACTAGTTCATTTCGACAAAAATCTATTTTTATCTTTTCAAATGTGGAATTTTTCACCCCAGTTCTATCCAATTCACCTATTATGATTTTACACAAACTATTAATATTTTTAATAATTTTATCAAGGCCCATACAGTCGATTTCCAATAACAGCCATCGGACTGCACTTACATCGACCTTTTTCGAATTTGATTTGGACATAATTCCAAATCCAACCGTTAGATTTCAAATTTCTAATATTCATTGGGAAGCTCTTTTCGATACGAACCCAACGGTTCCAGTTTTAGGAGAATCCGACGGTCGGATCTCCCGCAACGCCAATTCGAAGTCAGTGGTCGAAATTCACGAACTGCCGCGGAGTGGCGCGTTCTATTCAGGCCATTATATATATATATAATATATATTATATCTATTTCGCCAATTTCCTTTTTAAAACGTATTTTATAAATCGTTTTAACTTCGTTTTCAAAACTATTTCAACTCTATATTCAATTTCAAATCAAAATTGGATATTTTATATCATTACTATATAAATGATATTATTTTCAAACCGTTATATTTTGAAATCACTTATTTTCTATATTCCTTATAAAAACGAATATAATCGATATAAATATCGTTCACGTCAAAATAGCGCAACTCTAATCAACACGGCTGTATATATTTCAATAAATGCGTTATTCTATTCAACAAATGAATATTTATTCTATTCAACACATGAATCTATATTTCTTTCAACACACGAATAATCTCAACACATGGGTACTGTCAACACATCACTATTTTTGTTATGTAAAATATTTTATAAAACTATGGTATCTATCGTTTGATTTTAATTAGACTCCACCGTAAAGTAGATTCTAATTGTAAATATGATAAAGATGTAATTTTTATTATTTAAAATATTTTACTCAACACATGAATAGTTTCAACACACGGTCATCGTCAACACATGACTATTTTTATATTCAACACATGAACTTTCTTTTATAATATTCATTACTTTCCCCGATTGGAATGAGGCCCAATCAATCACCATATAATGTTAATTATATGGATTTTCATACATCACACGTATATAATAGCATTGAAAAATAATCAACTATCAACCAAAGTGCACTACACTGTATAAGCATCAAATATAGATATCTAACGCTTATAACAGCATGTCAATCGATCGATCGACATATTTAATCAATCAGGATGAGTGAATATCAAATTTCATCCCAACACCCGTGTGGGGTTTCAAACAATCAAACACAGATTTTTATTTGTGCAGTTGGGCGATGTGTAAAATTTATCGACCCAATCAATATCCTTCAAATAGGTGTACATAAACAAACCGTCCGGTTTGTAAATGAATATTTATTTCTTTTCAGAAGGGTTTTATGCCGTTTCTTAACACGTTAAAAATTATATTTTTAACGTCAAAAATATTTATTTCCACACTTTACTATTTTTAACTAACACTTTTTATTTTAGAAAATTTCGGCGGCATAACGGCACGATACTAGAAACGGGACGAGGCCTAGCCTTATCCCCGGTCTAGTGAAGGCCCACGCCATTCACACATCAATCAAATCCATTCCATTTCACCAAACAATTCAATTCAAACCAAATAATCTAACCAACTACACAACCAAACAATTAAACAAACAAGCCATCCATGGTCTGTGGATGACGGGTGTCGGGTGCTACTAAACACCGTCTACATCCTAGTATATAAATATATATAACTAGAAAAAGAGATTTTGAGTGAGAAGTTCTCACCAACTAGCTAATCCAATCATCTCGACTCTTCTTATGTAGAAAATCTTGTCGTGTTCGCCTTTTGTCAATTTCACTGTCCATAGTCACTACATATATAAAAATCACAATTTTATTATCTACATTATATAAAAATCTTACCTTTATATCTTCTATAAGTTACAAATCGGATTTTTCTCCTCTCTATAATATAAAGATCATATTTTTATTTACTTCATATGTCAAAACTGTAGAAGCTTTAAAATGGAGAAAACTCACTTTTTTTCTAATGCCCGGATTCGCTGTTCGAGTCCTAGACTTTGCAAAAGAGCTTCAATCTTCACGCCATCTTTTCTTCTAGCACAAGCACGCCATTCTGAACAACTTTTGCCTAGTGGTCTTCTTGCCGAAAATGTGCCATTTCGCCGGAAATCGCGAAAAGACAGCATTTTGACAGTGTTTGAACAGCAGACTTCGGACGCGTTTTCCCGACAACTCCGCAATGCAAAATAGGACTTATCATATACCAAATCGAAGAGAAAATCGTGCTCTTCGACTTTGGTCTTGAGGAACTTTGGCTAGAAACGCATGGTTTGGGAGTTATTCACGAAATGGTGACAGGGTGTTTTATGCAAAACGGGAATTTTGGTGAAAATGGATTTTTGGGTGTAGCGGGGCCCACGGCCGGAGTTGGGTGGCCAATGGGCGGTGGCGGGCCTGATGGACGTGGGGGAGGGTGCTGGTGGGTGGTGGCGGTGGTGGAGGGGCCCACGGTGGTGGTGGTGGCTTAGGGTTTTGCAAAACAAAGAGGGAAAGAGGAGGAGAGAGAGAGGAGGAGGAAGAGGAGGAGGAGGGGAGGAAGAGGAGGGGCGGCCGGCGGTGGAGGGGCTGAGGAGGCGGCGGTGGAGGTGGGGGCAGCGGGTTTTGGGGAGCGGTGGTCATTAATGAGTTTTTTTGAAGAAAGAGGAAGAGGAAGAAAGTGAAGAAGAAAAGGAAGTAAAAGTGTTTATATGCTAGTTTCTCGCGTATCGCCTGAACGCTAGCGATCTCCGATGGCCGCGGATTTCGGACAAGAGATAGTAGACGTGAAGACGAGTCCAACGAAACAAGTTTCGTCGAATTCCGAGTTCGTTTGACCGTCCGTTAAAAATCACAAAAATGCTCAGATAAGCTCTAAAAATGCGATTTTGGCGCACCTTTTCTTCTCGCACGCTCACATGCTAACTCAAAAAATCAAGCCCTCTTGGATTTAACCATTATTAGATGATACGAATCTAGAAAAAAAAGTAGAATTGAATTCCGAGGTCGTATCGATAATGTTCCTTTGTAAAATGACTGCCCGCTTTACCCTGAACTGTTTTAGCTCGCACGGCCACATACTGACTCCGTTCGACGCGCCATTTGGAACTCAACAATGATTTGTCATTATGAATCCATAAAAATTCATCTCGTCGAATTCTGAGCTCGTATGCAAAATTTCACTTTTTAAGGGCTATGTTTTGTTAACCGAACAACTCCAGCCCATATCCACTATTCCGGATATCGGAATATATCGAAGCTTATACTTTTCGGAGTTCTAAACGGCATTTTGAACTCAATGGAAGTGGTTTCGAGTCCAAATTCATCCGTATGCAAAATTTGACTTTTTGGCGCCGTATGTAATTTACATAGCGACTATTCTGAATTTTCAACTGGGCATAACTTTTGATTCCCGCTATGAAATTTCGATTTGTCGGATTCATTGGAAAGATATTACCAATTAGATCCTAATGTTTTTGGTTTCACTAAAATCCGGATTGTTTTGCACCCGGTACATTCAATTGAAGTTTGAAATCGAATTATCGAACTACCGCGCCATTTTCAATTCTATTTATAATTATATATAAATATTTATATTCTAACGACGACGCGTATAATATATACGTTCGAATTATATTCAAAATAAATTTTTCATCGATATTATTTAAAATAATCTATTTTAAATATTCAAAATTCGCTAAAATGGCCAAAATAAAATTTTTAAACTGGCTCAGATTTTCCGGGTTATTACAATCTCCCCCACTTAAAACTTTTCGTCCCCGAAAAGGAACAAAGTCGAAAATGGTTTGATTAATCAAACTCTATGTTCGATCTGGCTTCCATTCTCCAACTCTTCAGCTTCTGAGAATTTTCAAATTCTTCAAAAATTTGGCTAACACCCTAAATTTTCGAAAAAATTCGCCATAACCTCCCCTGCACCGGGAGCCACGGGAAAATCCCGAAATTGCCATATAGGCCTTCTGATCTCAAAAAGAAAAAGAAAAAGCCAAGCGGCTAGCCAATAGGCTCATAAAATCATCATCACCCAAACAAAACAGTAAATTATAGTAAACATGTACCTATTTGTCGGGCAAACAAATTTTATTCTTCGGCTCTAGCCTCCTTGCTATGACATGTTCAATGTAAGTACATGTATATGCAAGAAAATGCAACTAATTTTCAATACAATTCAATATTTGATGCAATTAGGCTAAATGGTTTAAAAATAGCGAACAAATAAACAAACAACACAAACATCAATCAATTAGTGAATTAGAGTTTCAAATTCATAATTTTGATACATATACAGAAAATCATGTTTTTGATGCCAATTCACAACAATAAATCTAGCTATATAAGTTTTGGTTCTCACACCAGTCTAATGGAAATATATAGATATCACACCTTCGAAACTCGAATATGAATACTGATGATGATGCACCATCATCAGAATCATCCCCGGATGTCTAGAATGTGAATCTACATCTACCCAGTATATTAAAACTTCGAATATACGTTCATGACGCGTATACGCGAAATCTTTATATACACGATTGTCCAAATTCAAAATAAATAATCAAATACGTATAAAGCGATTTAAATTTTAAAACAAAATTGTTTTCGTTTGAAAAATATACTCTTCACACTCGTTCTAGGATACTACTAATCCTATCTCTAACGAGTCACTCTAATCGGATTTTTCTAATCCAATATCTGATGAATTCTTTCGTATGGTTCTAATGTGTTTTGTTCTCGAGCTCTGTAAACCAAAGCTCTGATACCAACTGTAAGAACCCGTTACTTCCCCGTGAAGGAAAGAGCGGATACTTTGAGAACAACACACAAATGAACGCAGACGGAAGAACATTTCATTGTTATTACAACAATTCCATCAGATACAAGAATATACAGAGTATAAATGAATAAATTACATTCAACAAATATTAGAGATTACAATAAATTACATAGCAGCGGAAAAATATACAAAACACAACTAGAAGTGATACACGGATAAAGAGCTTTCCGAGCATCGTTCCAGCTGTTAATCAGGACCTTGTGAATATAAATCTGCAAAACCAAAACTACTAGCTGCCCATGCGGAAAATAGGGGCACCCAGAGTTTAGGTTAAAACAATAAACTCCAGGTCAGTCATGTGACTGGTGTGAGAACTAAAACAGTTGTTAATATTGGTTTTAAAGTTAGGTAAATCAAGGGACCACGCCGTATAACATGGAACGGGTTTCCTCCCAAGAATACCAGTGCATAGAACAAACATCGCAATGCTAAATAAAGAAAAATGAAGTTGTTATAAGACCCAGGTCCCATCACACAATGCAACGAAAGCCGGAGGATAGGGTTTTCCCTTATAACAGCCAAAGCATGCTTGATACGTTTAAAACACATTATTTGATACTACAATAAGTGTATAGTGTCAAAACAATTCAAATCATAAATATCAATCATAGGCGGCATGGGTACCATCTATCATGTCACCATACTAGTTCTACAATTAAAACCGCAATACACGTATTGGAAATTGGATTTCCGTCATGAGTCGAGGCAAGGGGCAAGCTCCTCTCCGCGTTCGAGACACTCTAGCAAATGTCCCAGGACCCCACTATGATCCTTGGATCTTCAGGGCCGGTCCTCTCTTACTTTTGAGGATTAGTTATTCCTGAACACACGTTTCCCGGTCCTTACAGACCTATATCCGAGGCGCCTCGCATTCCAACAACCACACAGGTGAAAAGTATATAAATGTCAGGGCTGGTAGGTCACTGACACCACCCTAGCTAGAAAGAAACGTCGTGCTCTCCCTGCAGTCACTATCCCGTTTTTGACTCATACCGAGGTGTGAGGCTCGCGAATTCACGTTATACACAAAGCTATGCCACACAGGCCGTGCTTTGATCATCAACCACAAGACTTTGCTTTTCAACAGAAGCCTTGATCAATTGCCACTTACGCGTGCCACACAGGCAATTCACTCCATGCGACTGATGTCCATCGATATACAACCTCTGAGCTCGTATGTCTCAGAGAAGGGCGTTAAGCAAGAGAATAAATTCTCCGCCGCCAAACAGATGTATATCTAATAGAGATCAATCAACACAGAATAAAATCCAATGTCAGACACACAATCCATTTACAAGTTCGTTCTGGGTCTGAACGAAACCGGAGGCACTTTCCTCGCATATCCATCCATCTCCAGGTACGTCTGGACGATCACCAACTGATTCCCTCATCCTGGGTGTACAGCCCAATCAAGATCATCAGTAATCACCCAAACGATGTGAAGACTTCCGGTCTTCAACCACCGTCTTCATCTTCGACATCTCGTCGAATCGGTTATTCAGAATGGGTATAAACTCGGCCTTTCTGAGTAACCCACGTATATAATAAACAAATGTCACACAAACACAACGAACGCCTCATTCCAATTCAGAATATTCTTTTATTCACAAAATCACATTCTTAGGGAAATGTTCCCATTAATTTTATCCAAGATAAATTCTTCTAAATTTATTCCTTTGGATATCATTTCAAACCATATCATGGTTTTCCAAACTAGTTGGGATTAGCGAACCACACCAAAGTAATTATTTATTTTATTTCCCAATCCCAACCTATATATCCCATGGAGAAAAACTGGTGATACTCCATTCCTAACACCACGGTGTTATCGGTAAAATTAATTACCATTTCGCGTTCAAATCTAATTAAAGATTTAACTATCGCATTGGAGCAAAACTGGTGGTACTCCATTCTCGATCACCTTTCAGATTTGATAATTTAAATTATCAATTCACTTTTTAATCCAATTAAAGATTCATTAAAACTCCACTTAGTTTTAATCTATTTAACAATCAACATCTTGCCTTTAACTGGGTTAAAGAACCAATGTCATCTAAAACACGATTCACGACAAACCCAAATCACATTTGATATTCAATACAAGGCTCTGAATAGAAAATATATCGGCTTATATTCAATATCAAATTCTGAAACCAACATATATCGTATTGGAAATAGCGATATAAAATATATCTTTCAAATTCCCATAACAATATCTGTATAGTCACGAAATCCAACATCGAAATATCCCGAAGATAAGTTCGATTCAACTCCAGTCCAATCCACGTATTGGGAATATTGATTATTTTTAAAATCACTTTCAAATTCAATTTATTTATTTCAAAAATAAATTGATTTTAATTCTAGTTCAAAACTAGTTCATTTCGACAAAAATCAATTTTTATCTTTTCAAATGTGGAATTTTTCACCCCAGTTCTTTCCAATTCACCTATTATGATTTTACACAAATTATTAATATTTTTAATAATTTTATCAAGGCCCGTACAGTCGATTTCCAACAACAGCCATCGGACTGCACTTACATCGACCTTTTTCGAATTTGATTTGGACATAATTCCAAATCCAACCGTTAGATTTCAAATTTCTAATATTCATTGGGAAGCTCTTTTCGATACGAACCCAACGGTTCCGGTTTTAGGAGAATCCGACGGTCGGATCTCCCGCAACGTCAATTCGAAGTCAATGGTCGAAATTCACGAACTGCCGCGGAGCGGCGCGTTCTATTCAGGCCATTATATATATTATATATATTTCGCCGATTTCCTTTTTAAAACGTATTTTATAAATCGTTTTAACTTCGTTTTCAAAACTATTTCAACTCTATATTCAATTTCAAATCGAAATTGGATATTTCATATCATTACTATATAAATGATATTATTTTCAAACCGTTATATTTTGAAATCACTTATTTTCTATATTCCTTATAAAAACGAATATAATCGATATAAATATCGTTCACGTCAAAATAGCGCAACTCTAATCAACACGGCTTTATATATTTCAATAAATGCGTTATTCTATTCAACAAATGAATATTTATTCTATTCAACACATGAATCTATATTTCTTTCAACACACGAATAATCTCAACACATGAGTACTGTCAACACATCACTATTTTTGTTATGTAAAATATTTTATAAAACTATGGTATCTATCGTTTGATTTTAATTAGACTCCACCGTAAAGTAGATTCTAATTGTAAATATGATAAAGATGTAATTTTTATTATTTAAAATATTTTACTCAACACATGAATAGTTTCAACACACGGTCATCGTCAACACATGAATATTTTTATATTCAACACATGAACTTTCTTTTATAATATTCATTATTTTCCTCGATTGGAATGAGGCCCAATCAATCACCATATAATGTTAATTATATGGATTTTCATACATCACACGTATATAATAGCATTGAAAAATAATCAACTATCAACCAAAGTGCACTACACAGTATAAGCATCAAATATAGATATCTAACGCTTATAACAGCCTGTCAATCGATCGATCGACATATTTAATCAATCAGGATGAGTGAATATCAAATTTCATCCCAACACCCGTGTGGGGTTTCAAACAATCAAACACAGATTTTTATTTGTGCAGTTGGGCGATGTGTAAAATTTATCGACCCAATCAATATCCTTCAAATAGGTATACATATACAAACCGTCCGGTTTGT
The DNA here is from genome assembly GCA_030737875.1 of Allium sativum. Taxonomy (NCBI): domain Eukaryota; kingdom Viridiplantae; phylum Streptophyta; class Magnoliopsida; order Asparagales; family Amaryllidaceae; genus Allium; species Allium sativum. The sequence continues at coordinate 633,131,951 of CM060920.1, forward strand.
AAATGAATATTTATTTCTTTTCAGAAGAGTTTTATGCCGTTTCTTAACACGTTAAAAATTATATTTTTAACGTCAAAAATATTTATTTCCACACTTTACTATTTTTAACTAACACTTTTTATTTTAGAAAATTTCGGCGGCATAACGGCACGATACTAGAAACGGGACGAGGCCTAGCCTTATCCGCGGTCTAGTGAAGGCCCACGCCATTCACACATCAATCAAATCCATTCCATTTCACCAAACAATTCAATTCAAACCAAATAATCTAACCAACTACACAACCAAACAATTAAACAAACAAGCCATCCATGGTCTGTGGATGACGGGTGTCGGGTGCTACTAAACACCGTCTACATCCTAGTATATATATATATATATATATATATATAACTAGAAAAAGAGATTTTGAGTGAGAAGTTCTCACCAACTAGCTAATCCAATCATCTCGACTCTTCTTATGTAGAAAATCTTGTCGTGTTCGCCTTTTGTCAATTTCACTGCCCGTAGTCACTACATATATAAAAATCACAATTTTATTATCTACATTATATAAAAATCTTACCTTTATATCTTCTATAAGTTACAAATCGGATTTTTCTCCTCTCTATAATATAAAGATCATATTTTTATTTACTTCATATGTCAAAACTGTAGAAGCTTTAAAATGGAGAAAACTCACTTTTTTTCTAACGCCCGGATTCGCTGTTCGGGTCCTAGACTTTGCAAACGAGCTTCAATCTTCACACCATATTTTTTTCTAGCACAAGCACGCCATTCTGAACAACTTTTGCTCAGTGGTCTTCTTGCCGAAAATGTGCCATTTCGCCGGAAATCGCGAAAAGACAGCATTTTGACAGTGTTTGAACAGCAGACTTCGGACGCGTTTTCCCGATAACTCGGCAATGCAAAATAGGACTTATCATATACCAAATTGAAGAGAAAATCGTGCTCTTCGACTTTGGTCTTGAGGAACTTTGGCTAGAAACGCACGGTTTGGGAGTTAATCACGAAATGGTGACAGGGTGTTTTATGCAAAACGGGAATTTTGGTGAAAATGGATTTTTGGGTGTAGCGGGGCCCACGGCCGGAGTTGGGTGGCCAACGGGCGGAGGCGGGCCTGATGGACGTGGGGGAGGGTGCTGGTGGGTGGTGGCGGTGGTGGAGGGGCCCACGGTGGTGGTGGTGGCTTAGGGTTTTGCAAAACAAAGAGGGAAAGAGGAGGAGAGAGAGAGGAGGAGGGGAGGAAGAGGAGGGGCGGCCAGCAGTGGAGGGGCTGAGGAGGCGGCGGTGGAGGTGGGGGCAGCGAGTTTTGGGAAGCGGTGGCAATTAATGAGTTTTTTTGAAGAAAAAGGAAGAGGAAGAAAGTGAAGAAGAAAAAGAAGTAAAAGTGTTTATATGCTAGTTTCTCGCGTATCGCCTGAACGCTAGCGATCTCCGATGGCCGCGGATTTCGGACACGAGACAGTAGACGTGAAGACGAGTCCAACGAAACAAGTTTCGTCGAATTCCGAGTTCGTTTGACCGTCCGTTAAAAATCACAAAAATGCTCAGATAAGCTCTAAAAATGCGATTTTGGCGCACCTTTTCTTCTCGCACGCTCACATGCTAACTCAAAAAATCAAGCCCTCTTGGATTTAACCATTATTAGATGATACGAATCTAGAAAAAAAGTAGAATTGAATTCCGAGGTCGTATCGATAATGTTCCTTTGTAAAATGACTGCCCGCTTTACCCTGAACTGTTTTAGCTCGCACGGCCACATACTGACTCCGTTCGATGCGCCATTTGGAACTCAACAATGATTTGTCATTATGAATCCACAAAAAATTATCTCGTCGAATTCTGAGCTTGTATGCAAAATTTCACTTTTTAAGGGCTATGTTTTGTTAACCGAACAACTCCAGCCCATAGCCACTATTTCGGATATCGGAATATATCGAAGCTTATACTTTTCGGAGTTCTAAACGGCATTTTGAACTCAATGGAAGTGGTTTCGAGTCCAAATTCATCCGTATGCAAAATTTGACTTTTTGGCGTCGTATGTAATTTACATAGCGACTATTCTGAATTTTCAACTGGGCATAACTTTTGATTCCCGCTATGAAATTTCGATTTGTCGGATTCGTTGGAAAGATATTACCAATTAGATCCTAATGTTTTTGGTTTCACTAAAATCCGGATTGTTTTGCACCCGGTACATTCAATTGAAGTTTGAAATCGAATTATCGAACTACCGCGCCATTTTCAATTCTATTTATAATTATATATAAATATTTATATTCTAACGACGACGCGTATAATATATACGTTCGAATTATATTCAAAATAAATTTTTCATCGATAGTATTTAAAATAATCTATTTTAAATATTCAAAATTCGCTAAAATGGCCAAAATAAAAGTTTTAAACTGGCTCAGATTTTCCGGGTTATTACACTCATTGTGATTTCAACAAATAAGGTCTCGTGATTTTATGTTGCTTGAATGGTTGAGAATCATTTTTTCAAGTTCATGGAAGAAGAGGCCATTATTCTTATTGGAATAGTGCTTTTGATTTTGGAAAGAAAAGAATACGGGTCCAACACTGTAGCAATTGGGCCTTGGTTATATTATTTAATTAATTCATTCACAAATGGACCCAAAAATGTGCAACCTTCAATCGACACGTGTCGCCAGTAGTCATCTATTTAAAAACGCCTTCTGAAAACAATAAGTCTAGTCTCAATACTTAAATCGGTCTTATGTCGAAGTTATCCTTCAAATCTCGAATTATATGGCATTAGTTCCTTACGGAAATTGACACACGTATTATGTACGCACAACCAAACGATACATCCGATCGCTAGGCAACTTAACGACATGCAACAACTCACTACGATGATTCCAAAAATTAAAGTTTCATTGTAATCCGGGAATATTCTTCTGAAATGACAATTTACGTGTTTATCAAGATCGTTATGACTACCTAATGGCTTGAACTCGAAATATCACAATTTGTTCGTTTGTCCCGATTTGATCATTTGTCAGAAATATTATTTTGAAACCATCAATTGAATAATTAATGATAAATATTCAAATAAACATTTAAATTTCTAATTGTTAAAATATAGGTTGTTACAAATCTTCCGCTAAATAGCAGGTAATGTCAAAGTTTTTCATTCTACAAGCAAGAATATATAACAATAACCAAATAAAAAAAACATTAAATCATCTAAACAACCAACACACAATTTGATATAAGATCAACATAGAATATTACTATAAGGTATAATAATATTCCGTAGTATTCCAGAAAGTTTGAGAGTTAGCTTACAACTCATTCGCGTAATATTCACAAATATGAATCCAATGCAACTAGTTTCGTTCTAATTTGACCTTGTATAAAATATATTCAATAGTTATAATTTTAACGTACATTAAAATAATTAAATCATGAACAACCTCATTAACTCTTAAACACTCACCCTAACTCAAGTGCCCTCCACTCATCATCTTCCTCAAATCAAAAAATGGTGATCCCGCTACTTCCTGACACACGCATGCATCATTGACGGTGAAACCGAGTTTTGATCTATAAATTAAAGAATGGACTTCGCCAGCACTTCCCTCTCCGCGAGCTCCATCCGATCATCACCTTCTTAGCCTGCTTGATCTCTAGAGAAAACCCGACTTGTAGCATCCTAAAATAATGCCATTGTCGCTCATGCCTGACAACCGGAACTTCCACTGTCGATGCTACATGTGTGTCTCATCGCATAAACTTAATGGTTGTCTCGCCTCAGCCTAACTCGACATCTGCCTCTAACAGTCACATTCTTAACTTAACTGATTCGAATTTGAACCTTAGAAAATTACATCACACTAATACATACCATCTTGAAGTTCATGCCTGAAGGAAGCCGATGAATCAAACTCCGTTTGATTTCGTTGGTTAAATCTTGAGAACAATTTGATGAAAGTAAGAAGAGAAGGGGGCTCATTTGCTTAAGCAGATGGAAAGGAGAAATGAGGAAGTTAGGTTTAGAGTTATAAGATTATTTATAGGTAAAGAAAAATCTTACTTTATTCTCTTATCTTGTTGCTCGATGATTCTACCTCACACGATCACATGGATCATCTGATTTCTATGTAATCTGAAATTCTGTAGTAATTTAAGATTTCAGATCCAATAAAAAAGGTTTCATCAAAATCCGAGATCATTTAAAAACAGTTATTTTTACGTGCTAACGAAAATCAATTAATAATAATTTTATTTCAAAACACTCTATTTCATTGGTAGTAAATTATTAATATCGTTTCTATTCAAATAGAGTTTTATATGGCTTCAAAATAATTTAATCAGATTTTAAACGTAATATTTTAGATTTCAAGATAATCTAACATTCAAATAATATTTTATATTTAATTCAAGTCATTAAATCTTAAAATTAACCACTTTACTATCTAAATTAATTAAAATATTACTATACAAAAAATCCGGGTTACTACATTCTTGCCCTTATAGAAAATTCGTCCCCGAAATAAAAAGATAAGAAGCATGTTACAAACTGATTAATTTTACTTCAAAAATATTTCTTACTTAATCATGTTAGATTTTCTAACACTTCTAATTGTGGAAAGTTTTGGCATCATCTCCTTTGCGCGGTTCGATCCAAAAAAATTCCAATTGTCAGAGTATATTCCCCAGAGGCAGTCTGTTTGATTGAGCAATAATAACATTGTTGATGTTATATTTTATTTGGAATAAAAGATTATATTATGTTATATTTACAGTGTAATATAAATATTAACATAATAGAAGTCCTTAAAATAATAATATGGAGACTCAAGTAAGTGACTTGAACATGAGATTATATAATATATTAAGTATTATAATTCTTAAATATCCCTAGTCAACTTTAATTATTAAAATAGGACAACAGTAGAACATTAAGACTAGTATGTTGATTGACTGATGATCATATCTCCTTAAACATTAATATAAGTGATATTAATGTCAATACATTAATATGTATTAGACAATAGCGTACTGGATTGATCTAACTTGAGAAAACTTCATGGAATATAATTAATTGTATCATTAATTATTCTCATAGTGACACTGGTGTAATGGTCCTCAGACCTGAAATCATTATAAGTTTATTCGAGGATATTTATGTTTTGACATCATCAAAAGTTAATTTTAACCACTGGATGATAAAGGTGATTAGCGAATATATCTTGAATCGATTGAAAATTATGAATGATATAGATGGAATATAACCCTTCAATATAAGTGGTGATATCCATGGGCCTCTTGATTGAGTGAGACTACGAAATGCATGGTCGTGCTCAAAAATTGATTTGTTTTATATAGTCTACTCATTGATCAAGATAAAAGGACTAAATAATAAAGAGAATGATACGTTCCATGCCTCGAGTTTAATCTTGGATATAATGTTTAAAAGGATTAAGCTACATTGAAACACTGACTACATAATAGGTTGATCAAATTGATGATATTATTATAAATTGGGTAACAATGATGTATTACTAGATGATGCTCGATGTTCATAATTTAAATATTGTTTAAATTATTGTCAATGTTATAACCTATGAAGTCACACAATTAGAGCATTTGGAAAAGGAACAAGCATTTTAAATAAAGGAAATAAATCAAATAGTTGATTTGGCATTCCTATTTGAAATGGTAGCCACGAAAGTATCGCTTCCTATTATTATTCATTGCTTTTTTTAAAGGACGCTGAACCCTCCCTTATTGATAAGCAAACATTTGAAAGCAAAAAAAATAAATACTAGGGTTATATGCGTGGTGGATCTTGGCTAGTACCATCGTCCTTCATCCTCCAAATCATACGACGATCTCGAGGAAACTACTCGTGGACCAAGTAGAGGCGCCGTCACACACACCTGCGCTCTCGATTTGTAACAACCCGGAAATGCGAGCCAATTTAAAATTTTTATTTTGGCAATTTTAGCGAATTTTGAACATTTAAAATGAACTATTTTAAATAATCAGAATTTCTAATATATTTGATTAGAATTGAATTAGAATTAATTTGTGGGTATCGTGAACTGTGTTTTAAATGACATTAGTTCTTTAACCCAGTAAAGGGAGTTTTAATGAATCTGCAATTAGATTGAAATTTGAATTGATAATTTAAATTATCAAATTTGGAAAATGAGCGAGAATGGAGTATCACCAGTTTTGCTCCAAGCGATAGTTAAATCTTTAATTAAATTTGAACGTGAAATGGTAATTAAATTTACCGATAACACCATGGGGTTAGATATGGAGTATTACCAGTTTTGCTTCATGGGATGAATAGGTTGGGATTGGGAAATAAAATAAATAATTACTTCGATGTGGTTTGCTTATCTCGACTAGTTTGGAAAACCATAATTTGGTTTGATATGACATCCAATGGAAGATTAAAGAATTTATCTTTGACAAAATTAATGGGAACCTTTCCCTAAGAATGTGAAATTTAGAAACAAGCTGTAGGTTAATTAAGAAGAATGGTTTCCTGGGTATTGTTCTGATGTTGGTTTCGGCCTTCGGGGTTAATATTTGGGGAATTGTTCTCTTGCCGATTTACGGTTAGTGGCTGCTAAATTGGAATGAGGCGTATGTTGTGTTTGTGTAACATTTGTTTACTATATACGCGGGTTATTCAGAAAGGCCGGGTTTATATCCATTCTGAATAACCGCTTCGACGATAAGTCGAAGATGAAGACGGTGGTTGAAGACCAGAAGTCTTCACATCGCTTGGGTGATTACTGATGATCTTGATTGGGTTGTACACCCAAGATGAGAGAATCAGTTGGTGATCGTCCAGACGTACTTAGAGATCGATGGATATGCGAGGAAAGTGCCTCCTGTTTCGTTCAGACCCAAAACGAACTTGTAAATGGACTGTGTGTCTGACATTGGATTTTATTCTGTGTTGATTGATCTCCATTAAATATACATCTGTTTGGCGGCGGAGAATTTATTCTCTTGTTTAACGCCCTTCTCTGAGACGTACGAGCTCAGAGGTTGTATATAAATGGACATCAGTCGCATGGCATGAATTGCCTGTGTGGCACGCCTAAGTGGCAATTGATCAAGGCTTCTATTGAAAAGCAAAGTCTTTTGGTTGATGATCAAAGCACGGCCTTTGTGGCGTAGCTTTGTGTATAACGTGAATTCGCGAGCCTCACACCTCGGTATGAGTTAAAAATGGGATAAGGACTGCAGGGAGAGCACGACGTTTCTTTCTAGCTTTGGTGGTGTCAGTGACTTACCAGCCCTGACATTTATACACTTTTCACCTATGTGGTTGTTGGATGAGGCGCCTCGATTTTAGGTCTGTAAGGACCGGGAAACGTGTGTTCAGGAATTTCCAATCCTCAAACGTAAGAGAGTACCGGCCCTGAAGATCCAAGGGTTGCCCAGAGTGTGTAGTCCTAGGACATTTGCTAGAGTGTCTCGAATCGGAGAGGAGCTTGCCCCATGCCTTGACTCATGACGAAAATCCAATTTCCAATACGTGTATTTCGGTTTTATTTGTAGATCCTAGTATGGCGACATAGTGGGATGGCGCGCTTATGTCGTCTATGATTTATATTTATGATTGAAATTGTTTTGACACTATACACTTAATATAGTATCAAATGATTTGTTTTAAACGTACCAAGCATGTTTGGCTATTATAAGGGAAAACCCTATCCTTTGGCTTGCGTTGCATTGTGTGATGGGACCTGGGTCTTATAATAGCTTCATTTTTCGAAAAAGCATTGCGTTATTTATTCTATGCACTGGTATTCTTGGGAGGAAACCCGTTCCGTGTTATACGGCATGGTCCCTGGAATCACTCTCTTTTAAAGTAAAGTTTTAAATAACCGTTTTAGTTCTCACACCAGTCACATGACTGACTTGGAGTTTATTGTTTTAACCTAAACTCTGGGTGCCCCTATTTTCGACACGGGCAGCTAGTAGTTTCAGTTTCGCATATTTATATTCACAGGATCCTGATTTACAGCTAGAACGATGCTCGGAAAGCTCTGTACCCGTGAATAACTTTCAGTTGTGTTTTATGTTGTTTTTCCGTTGCTATGTAATTTATTGTAATCTCTGATATTTATCGAATGTAATTTATTCATTTATACTCTGTATATTCTTGTATCTGATGGAATTGTTGTAATAAACAATGAAATGTTCTTCTGTTTGCATTCTATTTTGTCGTGTTCTCAAGGTAATCCGGGCTTTCCTTCACGAGGAAGTAATGGGTCATCACACGATTCAAATCAACACAAACATCTTCAGATTCTGGAATTCACTTATTTCAAACTGGTATGCCCCCTTTAGTAGATTTATTTAATTGAATGGATACTGTTGTTTTCGGGATAAAGTAAATGAAATATTGTTGCTAGATTAATGAAGATACCCAACAATGGTATTGGAGCTTCGGCTTGCGACGATAGCTTGTGTAATTGAATCTATAATTCGATTTATATGTGTATAATCGATAGTATTATGAACACTTGTACATGATTCAAAAGGGATATAATATATGTATATTTTATTTCAAATGTGAAATCGTTTCACTACAAAAAATCATTTGTATTTGATATGAAATGAAATCTGAGATTATTGTTTGTTTAATATTAAATATTAATATAGTATTATATCTATACTGCTAAATCCTATAACAATAAACTAAATCATATGTTTAATATGTTTCATGTGCATAATTTGGTATGTGTTTGGATATGCAAGTTACATGAACTCCATAGCATAGTTTTTGATTGAATAGATTAGAAATGGCCCTGTTATGATTACGTCTTGGATCGAAACTCTTTTTTTGTTGTTAATTCACTTAACTATTTTAGGTGAAATGCATATGAACTTTATTAACATCTACTTCTATTATGTAAGTTAACACTTCCTATTAAATGAATCTACTGTGTACTTGGTTATAATGCCAGTTGAGGGTTACATTTGGATAAATTGATCATTTGAATATCCTCTATGTGGTCTTAATAATTGAAATGATATGATGCTACAAGTGCGTGTGTGTGTATACACACACACATACATGTATATATATATATATATATATGTATATATATATATGTATATATATATATGTGTGTATGTATGTATGTATGTATATGAGTTTTGGCAAGTATGACTTGTGTCAACACACACACACACACACACACACACACACATATATATATATATATATATGTATGTATGTATATATATACACGCACATCTTAAATTCTGCTCACCGAATTCGTATAGTATAATGTTTGGAACTCAATTTATGTGTAACTGCTTTTCGCCCAAAGTAATGTGTATATTACCACATATCATGATACGTTGATGAATATATATAATATGTTGAATCTATGATATACATGATGGCATGAAAGTCATGCTAGAAATGTAGCTGGCCAGGAACAAAGTAGCATATTCCATTTTTTTGTATCTAAGTTTAGCTATATATTATACTTAGATACTGACAGATTTTTTAATGTTTACATCTGAAAACCTGATGTGCTTCCAGTGTGATCTACCAATACCACATGCATGTACATTATTTACCAGTTTCTAGACATATAGGTTTCCAGTATGATATCTGGGCAAATATGAAAGTTTTTTTTCCAGTATTACATGAACCTGCTATAAACTAGACCATGTGTACATGATGTAATATATGATATCATGCCAGTAATTGAGAATCTAATCGGTTTAATATTTGTATGTATATGCTATGTTTAATGCATGCTCTGTTGTGATTACAATCTGTTTGTGTTATAATCAAAATAGGTACAAGAAGTATTTTTCGTAACATTTTGTTGTGATAATGATAGATGCACTATAGGTGTATGTGTTTATGTCTGAATGACCAAATATTTATGTTTTTAAAAGTTTGTGAGATGTTGTATAAATGAATTGGCTAAAATGTTAAAACTGATTCTGCTGGATGAGGATGCCTAGATTCGTGGATTATACATTATTTGCACATATTGTTTTTGTATTATATGCATAGGTTCCTTGCAAAATTATGTTTGAAACAATGTTTCAAGTATCGGACCAACAGATGGGTCATGTTATCTTAATTTTTTTTCTTTTTTGGCAAATATGATGATACATTCAATAAGGCATATTAAATTTAACAAAAGATTATATTATAATGTGTGGCCTATCTGGAAGTTTACGAATGCATATTTTACAAAACTCGGCCAAACAATGTTAATTTATACATTTGTTTCTTTTAAACCAAGTGGTTTAACTAGATTTCAAAGACTTGCAAATATGTTGCAATATTCACCTTACAACTAATCTTGACACCCCTTCTCGTTACAAACTAGTATAATTCCTCGACAATAGTGAAGTCGTTCAAGTTGGGGTATTTTATTTACCTCTCATACCTTGATTGATAACGTTATTATCTCAGAATAAATATAAGTTCGTAACTCAAAACTCATATAAACGTCCTATGTCTTTATCCATTTACCACATATTTGATCTAATAAAATTCCATTTAATATTGGAATTATATTACTAAAATCCATTTACCACATATTTGATCCAAAATCATTTTAACATCATATTATAAAACAAAATTCTTGGATTTATAGCCAATATCCATTTACTAACGTCCTATGTCTTTATACTTTAACATTTCTTTTTCAGCTCGAGTCACTTTAACTTAAATCAATTTATAATTAGATATCTCTATAGAGTTATTACTTCAATTTATTTTAATAAACCTTTACAAAAACATATAGATTTTATTTAATAAAAACTCTTTACCAACCTGTCCGGATATCCAATTTAACTTCACTGCCAAGTCAGTTCTTTAATGAATTTCATTTAAGAAATAATCGCAACAATAATTAAATGTATCGTTTACTGAAGTAAAAATAGTTTACTTCTTCATTAACTTAGGTGAGGAGGGATTCGACCCCCCAACACCATGGTTCGTAGCCACGTGCTCTAATCCTCTGAGCTACAGACCCTACCCCGTCTCTACTGGATCTGTTCCCAGGAGTACCCTCAAAAAGGAATCTCTCCTCAGCCATTTCGTTTTGTGAAATTATCAACGGGCACTCTAAGAACATTGAAAATTCGTCCGAGAGTAGCTCCGCTGACTGGAACGCTTAGAGCAGCTCTTGTATCAATTACTTCTGTTCCTCTCGTCAGACCATCTGTAGCACTCATAGCTACAGCTCTAACTCGATTATTTCCTAATAATTGTTGTACATCACAGGTCACATTAATTTGGAACATCGTTAATTAGAATGTAAATTAGGATTAAGAAATCTAGTTAAAATTAAGCAACCATTAACTATTTTAGTTGAAGAAATAAATCTAACAACCTTTTTTAAATCAGACAGTTGACTCGGTCAACTTTATACCATAAATCATCTTGTTAACTGATTTTCAATGGCTTCTCCCCTTTAGATTAATATAATTAATCTAATATTACCGCTTAACCGATTTATTAAAATAATTTCCCAAAATATTAAACTGTAGGTTAATTATGCTTTATTCGCTTATAAAACTTGTAAAACTATTTTTATAAAATCAATTTATAAATATTGGATTATTTCTGAAATACAATTAAAAATATCGCTTCAGTTATAATGCCAGTTTAGGCCATTTGATGCCAATCTGTTAATCAATACCGCTTATTCATTAAAATAACAAAAACGTTGAATTCTAATTCAGCGTCAACATCCAAACAGGTTTTAAATGTGAAGGGGTTTCGATCAACATATATATATATATATATATATATATATATGTATAAACAATATGGAAATTAAACAACATACAAAATATTTGAGGAATCCGGTTGGATCCCTCCAATTCATTCTTCCCTACATCACATCTTATTATAATGTTTCATAATAATATATGGAAATAGAAATTTCATACAGTGCATTTAAATGACGTAAATAAAATTAACGTCAATCAATAATAGACAAATAGCATCCAAGGCTTCCAATCAACTGATTCATGCTATCAATGATAAGTTTTAATTATATGAATTTAACTACATCATAGAATTCCAGAAAAGTGTGAGATTTAACTCATCATTTATTCTGATTTACGGTGTTTGGTTGTTTCATTTAATTTTAAAAAAGCGTTTAAAATTAAATGAAATTTCAATGTGCACCAAAGTATTCTGAACCAGTCAGCAATGTATTGCTCATTCATACTGTTCCAACAGACCCTGCTTTGTTAAATTTCTATAACATATAAATAAGTTATAGTGATTTAAATATTTAGCTGAATTTAAATTTTATATAAATTTATAAAATCCTATACTTAAGTCTAATTATCGTTAATCAATACCCGGATCGTGGTTAGGCAACGTTAACTACTCTTAGGCCCCTCGGCATCATTAGGAAGATTACCTTTTAATTCAATTCTTCATTTGCATAGAATGCATGGGCATGTTATGCGACACAACTAGACTTAGCTTTTCGTATTTTTTTATTAAATCCAAGGCCCAATGCCCTCGGTAAAAAGAAATCACAGCATGTCTTCTTTCATGTATTCATATTCTCCCCACCAAACAATTCCAGGCAACATTCCAAACTTTTGGATGCTCCCACCCTCACGCCACGTCTATATATTCTTCCTAATGCTTCATTTCCACGTTCAGGCAAATATTGCCACCTTCGAGCTTCCTCACCACGTTTTAAACCTCCCTATGCACTAAAACAAACCGGCTGCACTTCATGAACCCCACCTCGGCCCGACACTTCCTTTGTTTATGCCCTTTCTCTCGCTGGATTTTGAAAATGCAAACCCATGTCCCTACCAAAAAGATCTGCATTTCCCCCGTTGTCGCCGGAGTCGAGCCGCCATACCAGAAACTCTACATTACCAATCTACTCTGCGTTGAAGCTCAGGCTTCTACTATGCACAATAAGTCGACCCATTGGAGCCACCTCCAGTTATTCATGCACACCCTTGTCACCTCACGCCTATCTGACCCGAAGTTTCCTTACTTCACAAAAGTGCTTCCAGGCGCAGCGTCGAGCTGAAACATTTTCACGGGACCGGGCTTCACGTTCGATATTGAATGGGTTCGTAACATTAGTTTTTCACGTCTTCACTTAGGTTGAATGGAAGAAGGGTAGCTTCAGTGCTGTTCGAAAATGAAGAAGGGCGAAGTTTACATTTATATAGGAAATGGCAGAACATTGTTTTTATGTACAAATTTTCCTTTATATATGAAGAAGAACCCTGCAACTGTTTGAATGACAATAAAAAAGCGAATTGCTTAGTTTTGGTTTTGAACGGATAAAGGAAACTATGGTTTGTTACATATATATATTGGCTTTGAATGGGATAAGAAAAACGTTTTTCTGTAACAACCCGGAATTTCTGAACCAATTTAAAAATTTTATTTGAGCTATTTTAGTAGGTTTTGAATATTTTAAATGATTTATTTTAAATAATAGCGACTAAAAAATTATTTAAATCGAAGTTAGAATGTATAAATTTATTTTAATTATAAAACGAGTTTGAAATGGCATGGTAGTTTGAAAATTCAATTTTAAATTTCAATCGAATGTACAGAATTCAAAATAAATCGAATTTCAGTAAAACCAGAAATGTTGGAATATGTTTAATTATATCTTTCTAACAAATGTGAAAACATTAGATTTCATAGTACAAATTGAAAGTTATGGCCAGTTTAAAATTTAAAATAGTCGCTATGGAATTTATATATTTTTTAATATAATATATAGCCCTTAAAAATAGCCAATTTGCAAACGACCTCCATTTTTGACGAAACAACTTTTGTTGGATTCAGAATTTCAAATTATTTTTAGATTTCAAATTCCATAATTTTTGGAACTAATATGTGAGCATGGTAAATTTAAACGTGTTTTGAAATATCAGTTTGAATTTAATCGGCTAGAAAATAGCCATTTTTTAAAAAGTCTCCAAATTCGACGAAATTAGTTTTGTTAAGACTGTATCATCAAAAAATAACTAGATTTATTTTTCTGTAATTTTTGAAGTCAGTATGTGGCCCTGGTAAATTAAAATGTATGATTAAATTCAATATATATTGATTTACATTTTAATTTTGATGAAAACTGAACCAAACAGTCAAATTGGCTTACGAAACATATCCCATTTTGTTCGAAATAGAGGTATTTGGCTGAGGGCGACAGTCATTGGGTTTGATTTGGAGTTTGAACGCTAATGAATTATTAAGTGAACAAAAATATTAATAAAATATATTTATATACATATCCTTTTTGAAAACCCTAGGTCATTTAAGAAAGCCGCTGCCACCTAAATGTGAATGGTCCATTAGTTCGATTATTTTTCCTTTTCTTTCTCTTAATTCGTTTAATGATTCTGAAAACTTCCTATACAAATATCGAAGTGCAACGAGAGGGCGTTAATGTGGAGGTGGTATGATCGAAAACAAAGGAGTATAGGGCTCGATTTTTGGCTTTGAAGGATCGTCGTTCGAAGGCGGTTTTGGGGCGAGTGGGGCCCGCGAGTTTTACGCGGTCACTGGCATTGGTGGCTCACATGAGCGGCAACGGGGTGGCACATTTTGATTGTGGCGGCGGTCTTTGACCGGCGGCGGCAGTGGTTCTTTTAATCGATAGATGGGTTTCTTTCATCTAGAAAAGAAACAAGTTAAAGGGGGTAGATGATAAAGGTGTAATTAATTTATTAATTACTTTAATTAGTTTTAGTAATGTGATTAATCTTCGAACCATCATAACTCGTTCGAATCTTACCGGAAATGGACGATTTTCAAAGCGTTGGAACCGTGATGATGATATCTACACAATGGAGCAGACCAGAACTGAAACAGGGGCTATTCAGATTTTTGATTAAATTAAACATCTATTTAATTTTATTAAAAAACAATCGTTATTAAAACGATTTTGAACCAATCAATGTGAGAATTCCTACTCACTCAAAATTATTTTACCATGTTATTGTATTCATGTATAAAAATATATAGAATTGCCAATGTCGATTTTTATTAGTTTTAATCATTACAAACTATATACGATGCCTGTTTGCTCACCTCCCTCGTCCACAAACCATGGACAATTTGATTGACTATATTGTGTTTTATTCATGATGTTGAAATGATTAACACATTAAAAATAATGTTAATATTAAAGTGGTAGGTGAAATTAAAACTATAAATATCTATTTATAATTTGAACAGTTAAAATTAGTTAATTAGAAAAATAATTCAAACCAAATTAGAATTGGTTAAATTGATTAACAAATAATTTATTTAAATAAATTGTTGTAGTTTGAAAACCCCACACGGGTATTGGGATGATAACTGACATAAACTAATCCCAATATTTAGTTATATGTTGATCGATTGATTGACAGGTTGTTCTAAGCGTTATTTATTTATTTTAACGCTTATACAGTTATAGGATACACTCTGGATGATGTTTGAATGTTATTGATTATTTATCATTATTGTTGAATACATGTGATATATGAAATCCATATAAATGAAATTATATGGTAATTGATTGAGTCGCATTCCGATTCAGAAATAACGAATATTTTAAAGGATTAATTGACAAGAATAATATGAAGTTTGACGTTTCCGCCCATATTAATCCCAAGTTTGCGTTATTTAAGAATAATCCCGAGTTTAGGGGGTGTCTTCCCAAATTGATCCCGATGACTTTTGATGACATTTTCACGTGTTATTTTGGGATCAATATGGGAAGACACCCCCAAACTTTAGATTAATATGGGATGATACAAGTACATGGGATTAATTTGGGAAGACACCCCCTAAACTTGGGATTATTCTTAAATAACGCAAACTTGGGATTAATATGGGCGGAAACGTCAAACTTCAGATTATTCTTGTCAATTAATCCTATTTTAAAATAATGGATATTTTAAAATAATATTCACTGAAGAATTCAAATATGATTTTGATGTCCGATTTTGGATGGACATGATAATATTTAAATGTGATGCCGGGTTAAGTATAGAAGCGTCATTTTAACCTGAATGGGTTTATCGATCGATTTTATTCATTTTATAATGAATACGAAAAAGAAATGGATTTCAAAATCTGATATTTTGAAAATATTATTATTTTAATATTATAATGATATAGAATATTCAATTTTAATTTAAAATTGAAAATGAAGTTGAAGTCGTTTTAAAATGAATTTATAAACGGTTTATAAAATACATTTTGAATAGAAATCGATGAAATATATATAATATATATTAAATGGCCTGAATAGAATGCGCCGCGCAACGACCTTTCGCGAATTTCGACCATTAACTTCAAATTGATGTAAAGGGAGATCCGACCGTCAGATTCTCCTAAAACCAGAACCGTTGGGTTCGTATCGAAAAGATCTTTCCAATGAATATAAGAGATTTAAATTTAAGCGGTTGGATTTCAGAATATGTCCAAATATGTTTTGGACAAGGTCGTTATGGATACAGTTCGGTGGTCGTTATTGGCAACTAACTGAAATGGCGATACTAAAATTATTAAAAAATATGGAAAAATTATGTAAAATCATAATGAATGTTTTGAAAAGATTTTGGATGAAAAATTCCAAGTTTGAAAAGATAAAAATGTTTTTTTTATCAAAATGAACTTGTTATTAACTAGAAGAATAATCCAATGGTTTTTATTAAATAAATTGGACTTGTAAATGGTATTAAATTAACTAGATTTTCCAATGTATAGTTTAGAACGGATTGGGATGGAATTCATCTTCGGAATATTTCGATATTGGATTCCGTGATTATACGGATATTGTAGAGGAATTTGGAAGATATATATATCGTTATTCCCAATACAATATTTGTTGGTTTCAGAATTTGGTAGTGAAGCCGATATAATTTCTATTCAGAGCCTTAAATTAATATCAAAATGGATTTTGGGTTTGTTCGTGAACAATGTTTTAAACAACATTTTTTCTTTATCCTAATTAACAGTGAAGGTGTGATTTGGAATTTATAAATCTATTAATTAAGATTAATGGAATTTTCCAAGGTAAAGTTTTTTTCCCAATTTAATATATTAAATTGGAATTGAATAGAATTTGATTTGGTGATAATCGAGATGAGCTTCTATGAAGGAAGACCGTTATTATATATGAAATTCAAAAGGCTTTACCGTTATTCCATTTATATCATTAGTCTGATATGAAAATTTATATCGATTATATATTGATCTATTTTCCATGAAAGTTCCAGTTTGATGGAATATGATTTTGGGCTTATCATGAACCTTGTTTTAAAGGACATTCGTTCTTTAGCCCTATTAAAGGCAGTATTTCATGTCTGACATTGTATTTTGAGCTGTATTCGTTGATCTCTGCTAAACATATATCTGTTTGGTGGCGGAGAATTTATTCTCTTACTTAACTCCCTTCTTTGAGATATACGAGCTTAGAGGTTATATATTTGTAGAAATCAATGGTATAGTATAGATTGTCAATGTGGCATGGTTGATTTCCCAAAGTTAAACAATCATTAAATAATGATTTAAGAGATTAAAACTAAGTGACGTTCTAATGAATTTTTAATTAGATTAAAATGGGAATGGTATAATTAAAATTATCAAATTCAAGAAAGTTATCGAGAATGGAGTACCACCAGTTTTAGTCCAGGCGATAAGTAAATCTTTAATTATATTTAAACGTGAAATGGTAATTGTATTTACCGATAACACAGTGGTGTTAATATGGAGTACTACCAGTTAATATGGAGTACTACCAGTTTTGCTCCATGGGATGAATAGGTTCGGATAGGATAATGAAATGAATGATTACTTCGGTAAGGCGTTAATCCCGACTAGTTTGACAAGCCTCAATTTGTTTTAAACTATGAAAAGATACTATAAGATCTTTTGAAATGATTTCCAAAGAAATGGATTAAAAGTGTGTTTAAAAGTGATAATCTTTGATAAGATTAATGAGAACCTTTCTAGAATAAAGAAATACGAATAAAAGAATATTATAGATTGGAATGAGGTGTACGATGTGTTGTTATAGCACTTGATAAGCGAGTTATTCGGAAAGACCGGGTTTAACCCATTCTGAATAATTGATACGACGACTAACAGTCAAAGAGATTGAAGACGGTGCAAGACCTATGATCTTCACATTGAATGGATGGGTTGCTACTGATTCCTATGATTCGAGTAGCTACCTTGAAGGGGCTACAGATGTAGCCGTCCGGATGTATTTGTTGACTGTACGGATATGCGAGGGCCTCTCTCCTGTATTGGACATACGAGACGAGGAATAAGGTGCTTACGGTTTCGTTCAGACCTAGAATGGACTTGAAAATGGATGGTGTGTTTGACATTGTATTCCGTTATGCTGTATTCGTTGATCTCTGCTAAATATATATCTGTTTGGTGGAGGAGAATTTATTTTCTTGCTTAACACCCTTCTCTGAGACGTACGAGCTTAGAGGTTATATATTGGTTGAGATCAATGATATGGTATGGATTGACAGTGTGACATGCTGAGTCGCAATGATCCAAGATTTTTTCGAAAAGTCGAGCTTGGTGGATGATGATCAAAGCATGGCTTTATTAGTATTGCTTTGTGTAGCGTCAATTCGCGAGCCTCACACATCGGTATGATGGTGAACTGATGGTTAGATCAGTATACTTTCTAGATGTATGTATTTAGTCAACTGAGATAGGCTGGGTGTGGTCACTACACACCTGGTAGGGATAGGGGCACCCCCCTGATGCCCATAATGGATGGGGCAAGCAACGTTTTCTCATGCATGGGACGTAAGTCGCGGAGATACTCGATATCCTAGATATAGTGCGGATGTGCATTATGGCATTTTCTCATGCCTGGGACGTAAGCTGTAGGGAATTGCACTACGTGATCGATCTTTCGGATCAGTAGCCATCATGATGGAAACCCAAAATTCCAATACGACATTTTTCGGTTCTGGTTGTAAACCTATATATGGCGACATAGTGTGATGGGGCACTCATGCCGTCTATGATTGATACATTTATATTTGAAGTTGATTTCTTCACTTATAGAAATAATAAAAGATAAATTTCGTATACCAAGCATATTTGGCTGTTGTAAGGTAAAACTCTATCCTCCGGCTTGCGTTGCATTGTGTGATGGGACCTAAGTCTTCTAATAGCTTCATTGTTCTTTATTAGCATTGCGGTGTTTGTTTTATGCACCGGTATTCTTGGGGGTAAACCCGTTCCATGTTATACGGCGTGGTCCCTTGATTTACCTAATTTTAAAATCAAGTTAATAACTGTTATAGTTCTCACACCAGTCCCATGACTGACTCAGAGTTTATTGTTTTAACTTAAACTCTGGATGCCCATATTTTCCACATGGGCAGCAAGTAGTTTTGGTTTTCGCAGATATTTCTTTTCTCACGATCCTGGATTACAGCTGGAGCTATATTAGAAAAGCTTTGTATCTGTATATTTCATTCAGTTGTTTTAGTTGATTTATTTCCGTTGAGCTTTGTATTTATACATTTTAAATTTCCGCTGCTATGTATTTTAATCTCTCATATTTTCCGCTGTATTTATTCATACTATGATACATTCTTGTACTATGATGTAAATTATTGTAATATCAATGAAATTTTCTGTTGTTTGTATTCTAACGCATCGTGTTCTCAAAACAATCCGTGGTTTTCCACCTCTTCAAGGATCGGGGGATTTCGGGTCGTCACAGTTTGGTATCAGAGCTTTGGTTTACAAAGCACGAGAACAAGACACATTAGAACCGAATGAAAGAATTCATCAGAGATAGGATTAGTAACATCCTATAAGAATAACTCGTTAAAGATGGGGTTAATAATACCCTAGAATGAGTTAGAAGATTGTTATTTATTAAAAAACGAATTTAGTTTTGAAAAAAAAGATCTTGTTATACGTATTTGGGTATCTTATTTTATATTGAACATGGACTATCGGGTATATGAAAAATTTTCATATACGCCTAGCTTGTGTATATACGAAGTCTCAAATATACTGGGTAGATATAGAATCACACTCTAGTCTACCGGAAATGTTTCTGATGATGGTTCGAAACATCATCAGTTCTTATGTTCGAGTTTCGAAAGTGGGATGTCTATATATTTCCAATTGACTGGTGCGAGAACCAAACTTAGGTAGAATTTATTGTTTGTGATTTGGCTCTAATAAAATGTTTATGAGAATATATAATAAGTTATATAATTGAAAAGCTAATCAACTAACTAATTGTTGGTTGTGTGGTATGATTATTAATTTAACTAATAAAAATATTGGAATGATAAAACTAGTAAGAGAATATAAGGTAAATTAAGCAAAATCAAATCAAATATTGAACTAAATGGAAAATTTATTGAAATTGCATATATGTACATGTGTATATAATCAATAGGTCATAGCATGGAAGCTAAGAAGAGGAATAAAATTGCGTGCCCGACAAATAGGTACATATTTACTTTATTTATTGGGGTTTGATGATTTTATGTGCCGATTGGCAAGCCGCTTGCCTTTTTATTTTCATTTTTAATTAATGAGGGCCCTGTGAGGTAAGTTGCGGTTTTACCGATCAGTCCGTATAAAGGAGGTTATGGCAATTTTTTTTTGAAAATTTAGGGTGTTGGCCAAATTTTTGAGAAATTAGAAATTTCTTAGAAACTGAAAAGTTGAAGAATGAAAGCCAGAATGAAACTTGGGTTGATTGGTTAAACAACTTTCATCTCCGTTCCTTTTCGAGGATGAAAAGATTTTAAGTGGGGGAGATTGTAACATCCCGGAATTTCTGAACCAATTTAAAAAATTTATTTTAGCTATTTTAATGGGTTTTGAATATTTAAAATGATTTATTTTAAATAATATTAACTAAATTTTTTTTTTAAATTGAAGTTAGAACGTATAAATTTATTTTAATTATAAAACGATTTTGAAATGGTGCAGTAGTTTGAAAATTCGATTTTAAATTTCAATTGGATGTACATAATTCAAAATAAGTCTGATTTCAATAAAACTAGAAACGTTGAAATCTGTTTAATTATATCTTCCTAACAAATGTGAAAATTTTAGATTTCATAATATAAATTGAAAGTTATGGACAGTTTAAAATTTTAAATAGTCACTATGGAATTTATATATTGTAACATCCCATATTTTCTGTATATTTAATTTTCAATTTTTAAATAAATAAAATAGGATAATATTGGATAAAAATCAAATTTTGTCAATTATAACGATGATGAGTATTCGAATGGAGTATAAATAGATTTTTAAATTTAGTTTATACTTAGAATTGTTGCAATTTGGAAATTCATATTTTATGTATTTAAATGATTTGAGTTATTTAGTTTAAAATGAAAATTTAAATTTAATTGGTAAATGGAGAATTCTAAGTTGAGAAATAATAACTGAAATTCAAATCAGAGATTTAAATAATCAAATATAGATTTAAAATGTGTGAAATTTATTACAGAATTTATTTAGGTTATAATTTGATTTAATTTGAATTTAACGAATATTTAATTTGAATTTAAACAGTTAATTGAATTTTGGATATTTTATTTATTTAATTAACTATGAAATTTAACTGTTTCGGCGACTGTCTCGGAATTCGACGAAACTTGCGCCATCAGAACCGGAACGGTGAATTATGATAGGATTTAAATTTGCGTTAAAATCCGACTTACCGTTTGATCGTAGGAGAGAAAGTGTGAATGAGATCATTGTAAATGGATAATAGGGTATATCTCATGTTTGGGCCTTATAAATATATATAAATAAAACCCACTTATCTACTCCATCATCCATTTCATTACACGTACATTTTCATCCTCCAAAATTTTTCTTTAATGGCTGAAAACCAATTATCATAACCCTAGAAAACAAAATTTTAACTCCAAATCGAAATTTCTTCAAACCCCAACGTATATTATATCATTTTGAAGCTCTCGATGAGTAGAACCTAGATCTGCAATTTATTGTGACATGCAGTGCTTCGTCTGGCCAGAAATTGATGGTCAAAGTTGCTGTTTTGAAACCCTAAGTGTAAAATTGGGGCTTTTCAATTTTGGCTTCAATCAAGGATTCGGGGATTGGAGTTTGGTGGAGCTCGACGTCAGGAGGCTAACGGTGGTGGTTGGAGGACCAACGGTCAAGTGTATGGCCGGAATTTGCTTGTCAAAGGCCCGAGTTTCCGTCCGTTCTTCCGCTCGTCGGCGGCAGTGGAGACCACCGGAGGTGGTGGCTCCGGTACTGGGAGGAGCGGCTCGAGCTGAGCTCGCTCTTGGTGGTAGCCGCCAGTTCTAGCTCGGTCGGAGGAGGTTGCAGCGGGCGGTCAAAGTTTGTTGGTGGATGGGTTTAACGCGTCGGTTACTGTTGCACGAAAGGAGAGGAGCGGGAAAGTGGAGAGGGTGCTGACGTGTCCAGATAATTGTGGGTGAGGGATCCATTTTAATTATTTATATATTTAAATTTCAAATAGAAGAATGCTCATAACTTTCTCATATTAACTCGGAATTGGACGTGGTTTGTCGCGTTGGGATCGTAGCGGAGTTGCGGACATTTTGACACTAACCTGGCTGCGTTTCGAGACTGTGAAATTTTGGCCTTTAAATTGGACGTTCGATCAACCACAGTGCAAAAGTGAGTGATTCTTCTTTCACGAAATACTGAATTATTCCCATATTAATTGAATTAATTATGAAGTAAGTTTGGTTGCATGGTTGTGTTGGATTGTTGATGTGTGGTTTAAATGTAACATGCAAGTGTGTTAACATGCAATTAAAGTAACTGATGTGTTATTTAATTTAAAGTTCTAGTTGAATTCGAACCCTTGTAAAATCCTGAAACAGTTAATGCTGATCAGTTGAATGAAATGGTTGTGATGGATGTTGATTGAAATTTATTACTGAATTTATAGTGACATTTTTATGCTCCTTATTCAGTATATTGTAATACATGTTGATTTTGACGATAAATCCCATTTACCCTTGATGTTGCGGGCATCTAATGAACCCGGGATTTATTGATAAAATGAATTAAGAACACGGAGTGAAATGATAAATCTCAATGACCCTGATTTGGATTGAAATGATAGATCCATCCCTGAAATATCGAGAAATAAAATTTAAAATCACTTGGCCATTGGATAGATAATTATATATATATATATATATATATATATAGACATCGGTTAGTTAAATGATTTAAAATATTAAAAAATGTTATTTGGTCGGAGATTTCATTTAAAAGAGAGGGGCAAATACTCGATAAATTCATTTCTTTATTAGAAATGTTTATTTTAAAAGGGTTAAGGGAATTTTTCCATAACAAAGTGGAATACTTAAATTGGGATTTGAATATGATTTGAAATTATTCAAATTAAAAGTGTAGATTTGAAGAAACGAATTCTCATGGAATCAAATTTTTGGGAAAATGGTATCAAGGGTATTATGAGTTGTTTAACTCAGTTTGAATATGGGTTGAATCCTTAAATTGAGAGGTTATTGAATGATGTTGAAAATGAGAAATGGAAACTGAATGAACTCCATTGAAACTGGGACATAGATTCATGTATTGGAAATTCAGAAGGAAGAAAAATTTTGGTTTAAAATTTATCTATATATATATATATATATATATATATATATATTTTATACCTTGCCTGATTTCAAATTAAACTATTCCTTTCCTTCAAAATTTTATTCAAACTTTTAACCGACAAATTATTGTATTTTAAATAAAGTTTCCTTTATATTTTAGTATTCAAACTATCCAATAAACCTTATTTTGTGTATGTACATAGTATTTAAATCATCTTATTTATTTTTAATTGATATATTATATATATTTATTTATTTAATTTGTATAAAGATTTTCTTATAATCATTTATTTTCAAAAGTATTTATGAATAGTAAATTTCTTCCAAATGGAAAATGTTGGATTTAAACCATTGGTTCAAATGGAGCTGAGATAAAGTTATTCTATTTGAATATGAATCGATTTAAACCGATTTTATATGGAAATGTAAATTTATATTCTATTTGAATATAAATGGATTTTCGATATGATTTAATGAGTTGTTATGAGAATATATATGTTCTATTAAAATATGAATGGATTTCCAACCATAAATCAGTTTGAAAATAATTATGGGTTTTGATACGAAAAAAATATTCTATTCGAATATTAAATCAATTTTTGAAGGATTATACGAGTAAAATGGAAGGATATGGAATATATTCTAATTTAGAATAAAAATCAGTTTTGAATGATTTATGGTATTTTGATATGGCATTTATATTCTATTTGAATATAAATTTGGTTCGAAACAAAACAGGATATTTTGATATGAAACGAACCTTTGTGAATGTAAAAGAACCAACCGATGTGGAAAATGTAAGCGTTGGTTGTTAAAGAGACCGGAGTCAGCATAAGGCATACTCTCTGTCAGTGTCGATACCACTTTGACAACTGTGAACGTTTTGACGTATCCAGAATGAGATATGATGACTTGGAGGCGATTATTGAATTGAAGAAGATGATCGATGACGAAATAGCCCTGACCTTCGGGTCAGAATTGAAATGACTAAAACAGGAGCTATACCGTGACTAACTGAGGTAGCACCTTTGATCGGACACACTTCTTCGATAATATTTCTATGACTATGATGATGATGATTTGGGCCCATTTACGACTTTTGGAGTGTGATCCGAGGTGGGCGGTAGTGGCTGCTATGCGTTACCACCGGTCCGGGAGTGCAATTGGTAGAATCCTACCCTGGGCATTGCCTCGAGTGCCTTGTCATATTTATCCTATACGTGCCCATACGATTTTGATTTAGTGTTGCTTTCTATGGAGTGCCCTCTGATAACACCAGTACGGTGAATTTACGGTACTGTATAGACTGTGATGCCTATAAACGACGTAAGGGTAATATGGTAATCCCGCTTACGCTATTTTCAGTATTTATACTTTACTGAATAGACATTATAATAATAGCGTATTATTATATAGATCTTAGTTTAACGGATCCTCGAGAGATGGGAAAATCCCGTAACATCTCTTGAGTTACTGCACCCTTGACACTAAGGTTATTTTGTCTTTTAATTTGACTAATATGAGATGATTTAGTGCTGATCCGAGTGTTTGTTGTGTTTTTTTATGCAATACGCTCGGGTCAGCAGATGTTGCAGTTAGCGAAGATTCCCTTGCCTTTGAGGATGAAGACGAAGTTTGGCGTATATATCTATTATGAGTATGGTTTAACCACTGCATTTATTTCCGCTGCTTATTATGTGTATCCGTATGTATATGTAACTCTGATAATCATTGAATGTTATAACCACATGATACATTTCAACTGCTTTTAACTGCTATTTGGTTACTATATGTTGTCCTTCCGCTGTGAGATTCTGTTATTGTTTTCTCTTCTTTCTTTCTTTTCCTTCTTTTCCCAATAACTACCTGCATTTGCGATTTGTTTGGGTCGAGATGTTTGGCTTATTGTCGATTTTAAACGGTCAAAAATATGGGTCGTTACAGTTGGTATCAGAGCGATGGTTAGCGATAACCTTGGCTCTGTTGGGGATTAACTCATTTGAGATAGGGTTAGTAGTGCCCTAGAATGAGTTTGAGTGATATGAGAGAGCGTACTTGTATTTTGATATAAAAATGGTTTGTATTGTGTTGGCTTGTTCTATTGAATATTTATGGGTTCTGGTCGATATATGGGACGCCATGGTATCGATAGGAATTTCTAAATAATCGAATAGAATGGAACGACACAACTTGGTTTTGATTATATCTTTAAATATATATATATATCAAATATATTATTGGTTCAAATATATATATATATATACATCTGTCTTAGCAGGTGGTGATATTAATTTATCACCTGTTAAGGTTAATTAGACAATAAATCTAATAAGGAAAAAGGTAATGAATTTAGAAAATATTTAGAAATGAAATGGTTTCAAAAGAAATAAGTGTATAATCCCTCCTCGGACATCAGAAATGACTTCGATAATGAGTGCACGCATTATCGACGTTCATTATGAAGTGTCTAAGTGGGGGAGACCACTCCGTATTTTTATAACTAGTTTGGGAAAAGTTTTAAATTGAGATTCCATATAATGTAAAGGGTTGAATAATGATATTAGTATTGTATTTGAAGTTGAGTTTAAATTTAAGGAAAACCGAGGTTCTTATGTTCTTCGGTAATTAAGAATTCAGACTTAATATTTTATGGAATTGTTTTCTATAAAATTTTAAAAACTTATGTTATTTTAGACTTGGTTAAAACCCGAAAATAAGGTATTTAAGTTCGTTTTAATAAGTAAGACGAATTTAAGTATTAAGGTAACTCGTGTTATTAGAAATTTTGGTTTAAAAACAGGAAAGGAGATTAAGTATTAAGGAAGGCGAAATGGTCATTGGAATACTTAAGTGTAGGTAATAATAGAATTTAGAACCAAATTCAGTCAATGTAAGTGATCGATAAGGTTGGAAATTGACTAAGAAATGAAACCCAACCAAGTAAATAAATGGGGAAGTCGTTGTACAAACAATATTGGCATAGCTGGTGACTCGGCAAGATTTAGGAATATGGTAGGCTAGTCGAGGAAGAAATTGATAAGAAGTGAAGTTGTCAAAATATATGAATGGTTAATAAACTAAAACAAAGAAGTAAATGGTGAATTAGAATACACGTAGAATGAATATATGTAAGTCTAAATGGGTCAGACCTCACTTAGGCAATGCAACGATATAAGATCTAAGTAAGCCGTGAAAGGAAAATGGAACGTAACTTGATTCGAGTTAAACAAGTAACTTAGAAATTTAATAATAATAATGGTTGAGAATTAATCATAGGATTTGAGTCGTGAATGGTTCTAAATTCAACTCAGGATTTATGAGTCAAATAATAGAGTAAGTTAAGTGAAATAAACTCGAGGTTTAAATATGAAATAAGGTGTATCAATTTTTAAACCAAATCAAATTTATTAAATTAGAATATAGAAAGATTTGGAATTAAATGGATTTGATCGAGTCGAATGAAGTAGAATGAATAGAAATAAACTCGAGAAATTTAAGCGATCGATTTAGAACTAAATAATGAATACAAAAGGATCGTTTTAATAATGATTTAACCTTATGGAAAAAAAATGAATAAGAAATTGAAATATGAAACAAGAACTAATTTAATCGAGTTAAATGAGTCAACTCGAAAGGAGTTAACGTAAACGACTACATAATGGTTGCTTGAAATATTGTACGTAGAAAGAAGTGAATTACGTGATATTGGCAATTTTTTTATGGTAATCAA
The DNA here is from genome assembly GCA_030737875.1 of Allium sativum. Taxonomy (NCBI): domain Eukaryota; kingdom Viridiplantae; phylum Streptophyta; class Magnoliopsida; order Asparagales; family Amaryllidaceae; genus Allium; species Allium sativum. Next base: position 633,159,321 of record CM060920.1, read on the forward strand.
GTCCGTTAGAAATTTTAAAATGAACTTATGTAAGTGAAGGAACTTGAATAAGTGAAGCAAATTCGAGAAAGGTGAATTGGTCGATTTAGACCAAGTACAAAGGAGTGAATATAAAGTGAGCATAAACTTGAATAATTAGAATGGAAGAGGAAGAAAAATCGGAATTTGTTTCAACGAATGGTTGATCGAATATGATAAAACAAATAAGAATTGGCAATGAAGTTAGTAAATCGACCAAAGTTAATGAGTTAATGATTTAAGTAATTAAGATTAGTTGAAAACATTAAGTGAATCCAAGTTAATTGGAATTTAAGGCTTGAAACGAAATGGATGAGTTGAAAACGAACTTAAATAAGATTGGATGATAATAGAACCTAAATACATGGAATGAATTTACTTAATAAGAATGAAACGAATAGGAATGTATGTAAGAAATGAAGGGAAAATCATATTTTGAGCACGATGGATCGATAACTATTTTAGATGGTTAAACTTGGCTTAAACTTGTGGAGTCGGAAGGTTAAAACTTGAAATGTAGTAGATCGACGTTGAAATCAAATCTGAAACATAAGATAAGCTAAAGTAAAATGACCGTGACTTTTGAATTGATGATCGGAATTTGACGATTCCGGACTTTTTGGAAACCTTAGCAACTGAGCTAAATCTTGTGTTAGTAAAGCCTTGCCTAGTTTCCAAGTTTATTAAGTTGAAAACCAAGAACTAGTCGTAGTTGTATGCGCAGAAAATAAAAATCTGAACTGAATACCAATATTGTTTAGACCATAACTCCCTAACCAAGCGTCAGATTTGGATGTGCGAGTACAATTCGGAAAGGCCAGGATGCGAACTAAAACTTTTCCTTATTATGCTTGCTGAGATTTTGATGTTTGAAGTGTTAAAAACTGGGTTGAACAATTCTGGTCTGCATTTTTCTTGCGTGAGCTGAAGTGTTCGCTCTCGCTAAAATTAGTCATAACTTTTGAATGAGTTATCCGAATTCGACGAATTCGGAAAATTCGGAAAGCCTGAAACGATTAGAACAACTTTACCTAGTGTGCTTTAGCCGAATTCCAACTTTTAGCGAGTGATAAACCATGTTTTGTTCGCTGACCTGTTATGAATATTTTGGATTTGTAGTTGAAATGTTGATTATATGTCGTGTAAATTGTGTACTTTTGCTATGTATTACATATATGTTTGATTCTTATGTGTATGTGAGTATGTAGCAGATGCAAAGAAGTTGCACTACGCCTTGGAGCTCGCTTGTGCTAAATGCTAAATGCTAAATGCAAAGATAAATAAAAACCGGAAAATAAACACTTAAAGAGGTACGTATTTGGGGTTGTATAAAGTTTTGGTGGTTTTTATTTTGTTTTCCCCTGTTTGGGATGCCTCATCGAGTGATGAGATGAATATTTAGATTTATATTTGTATTTTGATTTTTCCGTACCTCTCCGTACAGGGGAGATACTGCCGAAATTTTCCATGATTTCGGGAGTTAGAAAATTTATGGGGTTTTACAACTACATACTTATCTTATAAATGTTATTTTATAAGTATGGAATTTGAAAGTATGATTCATTTTATACCTTATCTCGTTCTCTTTTCGAGGACGAAAAACTTTTAAGTGGGGGAGAATGTAACATCCCATATTTTCTGTATATTTAATTTTCAATTTTTAAATAAATAAAATAGGATAATATTGGATAAAAATCAAATTTTGTCAATTATAACGATGATGAGTATTCGAATGGAGTATAAATAGATTTTTAAATTTTGTTTATACTTAGAATTGTTGCAATTTGGAAATTCATATTTTATGTATTTAAATGATTTGAGTTATTTAGTTTAAAATGAAAATTTAAATTTAATTGGTAAATGGAGAATTCTAAGTTAAGAAATAATAACTGAAATTCAAATCAGAGGTTTAAATAATCAAATATAGATTTAAAATGTGTGAAATTTATTACAGAATTTATTTAGGTTATAATTTGATTTAATTTGAATTTAACTAATATTTAATTTGAATTTAAACAGTTAATTGAATTTTGGATATTTTATTTATTTAATTAACTGTGAAATTTAACTGTTTCGCCGACTGTCTCGGAATTCGACGAAACTGGCGCAATCAGAACCGGAACGGTGAATTATGATAGGATTTAAATTTGCGTTAAAATCCGACTTACCGTTTGATCGTAAGAGAGAAAGTGTGAATGAGATCATTGTAAATGGATAATAGGGTATATCTCATGTTTGGGCCTTATAAATATATATAAATAAAACCCACTTATCTACTCCATCAGCCATTTCATTACACGTACATTTTCATCCTCCAAAATTTTTCTTTAATGGCTGAAAACCAATTATCAAAACCCTAGAAAACAAAATTTCAACTCCAAATCGAAATTTCTTCAAACCCCAACGTATATTATATCATTTCGAAGCTCTCGATGAGTAGAACCTAGATCTGCAATTTATTGTGACATGCAGTGCTTCGTCTGGCCAGAAATTGATGGTCAAAGTTGTTGTTTTGAAACCCTAAGTGTAAAATTGGGGCTTTTCGATTTTGGCTTCAATCAAGGATTCGGGGATTGGAGTTTGGTGGAGCTCGACGTCAGGAGGCTAACTGTGGTGGTTGGAGGACCAACGGTCAAGTGTATGGCCGGAATTTGCTTGTCAAAGGCCCGAGTTTCCGTCCATTCTTCCCCTCGTCGGCGGTAGTGGAGACCACCGGAGGTGGTGGCTCCGGTACTGGGAGGAGCGGCTCGAGCTGAGCTCGCTCTTGGTGGTATCCGCCAGTTCTAGCTCGGTCGGAGGAGGTTGCAGCGGGCGGTCAAAGTTTGTTGGTGGATGGGTTTAACGCGTCGGCTACTGTTGCACGAAAGGAGAGGAGCGGGAAAGTGGAGAGGGTGCTGACGTGTCCGGATAATTGTGGGTGAGGGATCCATTTTAATTATTTATATATTTAAATTTCAAATAGAAGAGTGCTCATAACTTTCTCATATTAACTCAGAATTGGACGCGGTTTGTCGCGTTTGGATCGTGGCGGAGTTGCGGACGTTTTGACACTAACCTGGCTACGTTTCGAGACTGTGAAATTTTGGCCTTTAAATTGGACGTTCGATCAACCACAGTGCAAAAGTGAGTGATTCTTCGTTCACGAAATACTGAATTATTCCCATATTTATTGAATTAATTATGAAGTAAGTTTGGTTGCATGGTTGTGTTGGATTGTTGATGTGTGGTTTAAATGTAACATGCAAGTGTGTTAACATGCAATTAAAGTAACTGATTTGTTATTTAATTTAAAGTTCTAGTTGAATTCGAACCCTTGTAAAATCCTGAAACAGTTAATGCTGATCAGTTGAATGAAATGGTTGTGATGGATGTTGGTTGAAATTTATTACTGAATTTATAGTGACATTTTTATGCTCCTTATTCAGTATATTGTAATACTTGTTGATTTTGACGATAAATCCCATTTACCCTTGATGTTGCGGGCATCTAATGAACCCGGGATTTATTGATAAAATGAATTAAGAACACGGAGTGAAATGATAAATCTCTGTGACCCTGATTTGGATTGAAATGATAGATCCATCCCTGAAATATCGAGAAATAAAATTTAAAATCACTTGGCCATTGGATAGATAATTATATATATATAGACATCGGTTGGTTAAATGATTTAAAATATTATAAAATGTTATTTGGTCGGAGATTTCATTTAAAAGAGAGGGGCCAATACTCGATAAATTCATTTCTTTATTGGAAATGTTTATTTTAAAAGGGTTAAGGGAATTTTTCCATAACAAAGTGGAATACTTAAATTGGGATTTGAATATGATTTGAAATTATTCAAATTAAAAGTGTAGATTTGAAGAAACGAATTCTCATGGAATCAAATTTTTGGGAAAATGGTATCAAGGGTATTATGAGTTGTTTAACTCAGTTTGAATATGGGTTGAATCCTTAAATTGAGAGGTTATTGAACGATGTTGAAAATGAGAAATGGAAACTGAATGAACTCCATTGAAACTGGGATATAGATTCATGTATTGGAAATTCAAAAGGAAGAAAAATTTTGGTTTAAAATTTATCTATATATATATATATATATATTATTTTTTTATACCTTGCCTGATTTCAAATTAAACTATTCCTTTCCTTCAAAATTTTATTCAAACTTTTAACCGACAAATTATTGTATTTTAAATAAAGTTTCCTTTATATTTTAGTATTCAAACTATCCAATAAACCTTATTTTGTGTATGTACATAGTATTTAAATCATCTTATTTATTTTTAATTGATATATTATATATATTTATTTATTTAATTTGTATAAAGATTTTCTTATAATCATTTATTTTCAAAAGTATTTATGAATAGTAAATTCCTTCCAAATGGAAAATGTTGGATTTAAACCATTGGTTCAAATGGAGCTGAGATAAAGTTATTCTATTTGAATATGAATCGATTTAAACCGATTTTATATGGAAATGTAAATTTATATTCTATTTGAAACTAAATGGATTTCCGATATGATTTAATGAGTTGTTATGAGAATATATATGTTCTATTAAAATATGAATGGATTTCCAACCATAAATCAGTTTGAAAATAATTATGGGTTTTGATACGAAAAAAATATTCTATTCGAATATTAAATCAATTTTTGAAGGATTATACGAGTAAAATGGAAAGATATGGAATATATTGTAATTTAGAATAAAAATCAGTTTCGAATGATTTATGGTATTTTGATATGGCATTTATATTCTATTTGAATATAAATTTGGTTCGAAACAAAATAGGATATTTTGATATGAAACGAACCTTTGTGAATGTAAAAGAACCAACCGATGTGGAAAATGTAAGCGTTGGTTGTTAAAGAGACCGGAGTCAGCATAAGGCATACTCTCTGTCAGTGTCGATACCACTTTGACAACTGTGAATGTTTTGACATATCCAGAATGAGATATGATGACTTGGAGGCGATTATTGAATTGAAGAAGATGATCGATGACGAAATAGCCCTGACCTTCGGGTCAGAATTGAAATGACTAAAACAGGAGCTATACCGTGACTAACTGAGGTAGCACCTTTGATCGGACACACTTCTTCGATAATATTTCTATGACTATGATGATGATGATGATTTGGGCCCATTTACGACTTTGGGAGTGTGATCCGAGGTGGGCGGTAGTGGCTGCTATGCGTTACCACCGGTCCGGGAGTGCAATTGGTAGAATCCTACCCTGGGCATTGCCTCGAGTTTCTTGTCATATTTATCCTATACGAGCCCATACGATTTTGATTTAGTGTTGCTTTCTATGGAGTGCCCTCTGATAACACCAGTACGGTGAATTTACGGTACTGTATAGACTGTGATGCCTATAAACGACGTAAGGGTAATATGGTAATCCCGCTTACGTTATTTTCAGTATTTATACTTTACTGAATAGACATTATAATAATAACGTATTATTATATAGATCTTAGTTTAACGGATCCTCGAGAGATGGGAAAATCCCGTAACATCTCTTGAGTTACTGCACCCTTGACACTAAGGTTATTTTGTCTTTTAATTTGACTAATATGAGATGATTTAGTGTTGATCCGAGTGTTTGTTGTGTTTTTTTTTATGCAATACGCTCGGGTCAGCAGATGTTGCAAATAGCGAAGATTCCCTTGCCTTGGAGGATGAAGACGAAGTTTGGCGTATATATCTATTATGAGTATGGTTTAACCACTGCATTTATTTCCGCTGCTTATTATGTATATCCGTATGTATATGTAACTCTGATAATCATTGAATGTTATAACCACAGGATACATTTCAACTGCTTTTAACTGCTATTTGGTTACTATATGTTGTCCTTCCGCTGTGAGATTCTGTTATTGTTTTCTCTTCTTTCTTTCTTTTCCTTCTTTTCCCAATAACTACCTACATTTGCGATTTGTTTGGGTCGACATGTGTGGCTTATTGTCGATTTTAAACGGTCAAAAATATGGGTCGTTACATATATATTTTAATATAATATATAGCCCTTAAAAATAGCCATTATGCAAACGACCTCCATTTTCGATGAGACAACTTTTATTAGATTCGGAATGTCAAATTATTGTTAGATTTCAAATTTCATAATTTTTGGAATAATATGTGAGGTTGCTAAATTCAAACGTGTTTTGAAATATCAGTTTGAATTTAATCGACTGGAAAATGGCCATTTTTCAAACAACCTTCAAATTCAATGAAATTAGTTTTGTTAGGACCGTATCGTCAAAACACAGCTAGATTTATTTTTCTGTAATTTTTGGAGTTAGTATGTGGCCCCGCTAAATTAAAATGTGTGTTTAAATTCAATATATATTGGTTTATATTTTAATTTTGAAAAAAACCGATCCAAACAGTCGAATTGCTTACGAAACATATCCCATTGTGTCCGGAATGGTGGGTATTTGGCTAGGTCTGACAGTCTTTGGGTTTGATTTGGAATTTGTACGCTAATCGCATTAATAAGTTAATAAAAATAATAATAAATTATATTCATATAAATATCCTTTTCTGAAAACCCTAGATCATTTGAGAAAGCCGCCACCTCCTAAATATGAACGGTCTATATCGTTTGATTCTTTTTCCTTTTCTTTATCTTAGTTCGTTTAATGATTCTAAAAACTTCCTGTATGAAAATCGAAGTGCAACTAAAGGGCGTTAATGTGGTGGTGGTACGATCGAAAACAGAGGAGTATAGGGCTTGATTTTTAGTTTTGAAGGATCGCCATTCGAAGGCGATTTTGGGGTGAGTGGGGCCTGCAAGTTTGATGCGGTAGCTGACGTTGGTGGCTCACACGAGCGACAACGGGGTGGAACGTTCTAATTGGTGGCGGCGGTCTCTGACAAGCAACGACAGTGGTTCTTAATCGATAGATTGATTTCTTTAGTCCAGAAAAGAAACGAGTTAAAGGGGGAAGATGATAAAGGTGTAAATAATTTATTAATTACTTTAATTAATTTTAGTAATGTGATTAATCTTCAAACCATCATAACTCGTTTGAATCTTATCAGAAATGGACGATTTTCAAAGCGTTGGAACCGTGATGACAATCTATAGAATGGAGCAGACCAGAACTGAAACCGAGGCAGTTTGGATTTTTGATAAAATTAAACATCTGTTTAATTTTATTAAAAAAACAATCGTTATTAAAACGATTTTGAACCAATCAATATGAGAACTCATTCTCATTCAAAATTATTTTATCATGTTATTGATTCATGTATAAAAATATATAGAATTAGCAATGCCGATTTTTATCAGTTTTAATCACTACAAACTGTATACGGTGCCGGTTAGCTCACCTCCCTCGGCCACAAACCGTGGACGATTTGATTGACTGTATTACGTTTTGTTTGTGATGTTGAAATGATTAACACATTAAAATAATGTTAACATTAAAGTGGTAGTTGAAATTAAAATTATGAATATCTATTTATATTTTGAACAGTTAAAATTAGTTAATAAGAAAAATAATTCAAACCGAATTAGAATTGGTTAAATTTATTTACCAATAATTTATTTAAATAAACTGTTGTTGTTTGAAAACCCCACACGGGTATTGGGATGATATTTGACATACACTAATCCCAATATTTAGTTGTATGTCGATTGATTGATTGATAGGCTATTGTAAGCTATATTTATTTATTTTAACGCTTATACAGTTATAGAATACACACTGGATGATGTTTGAATGTTAATTATTATTTATCATTATTGTCAAATACATATGATGTATGAAATCCATATAATTGAAATTATATGGTAATTGATTGAGTCGAATTTCGGTTCAGAAATAACGAATATTTTAAATTAATATTCAGCGAATAATTAAAATATGATTTTGATGTCCGATTTTGGATGGATACAAAAATATTGAAATGTGAAGCCGAGCTAAGTATAGAAGTGCCGTTTTAACCCGAATGGTTTTATCGATCGATTTTGTTCATTTTATAATGAATACAAAAAAGAAATCGATTTCAAAATCTGATATTTTGAAAATATTGTCATTTTAATATTATAATGATATAGAATGTTCAATTTTGATTTAAAATTGAAAACGAAGTTGAAATCCTTTTAAAATGAATTTATAAACAATTTATAAAATACGTTTTGAATAGAAAACAATGAAATATATTTAATATATATTATATATATTAAATGGCCTAAATAGAACGCGCCGCACAGCGACCATTCGCAAATTTTGACCATTAACTTCAAATTGATATAACGAGAGATCCAACCGTCGGATTCTCCTAAAACCGGAACCATTGGGTTCGTATAGAAAAGATCTTTGCAATGAATATAAGAGATTTAAATTTGGATGGTTGGATTAAAAAATATGTCCAAATTAGTTTTGGAAAAGGTCGATATGGATGCAGTTCAGTGGCCGTTATTGGAAACCAACTGAAATGGCGATATTAAAATTATTAAAAATATGGAAACACTATGTAAAATCTTAATGAATGATTTGGAAAGATTTTGGATGAAAAATTCCAAGTTTGAAAAGATGAAAATATATTTTTATCAAAATGAACTAGTTATTAACTAGAAGAATAATCCAATGGTTTTAAATAAATAAATTGGATTTGTAAATGATTTTAAATTAACCAGATTTTCCAATGTATAATTTAGAATGGATTTGGATGGAATTCATCTTCAGAATATTTCGATATTGGATTCCGTGATTATACGGATATAGTAGAGGAATTTGGAATATATATATATATATCATTATTCCCAATACAATATTTGTTGGTTTCAGAATTTGATATTGAATATAAGCCAATATAATTTCTGTTCAGAGCTTTATATTAATATCAAATTGGATTTTGGGTTTGTCGTGAATAATGTTTTAAACAACATTTGTTCTTTAACCCAATTAACAGTGAAGATGTAATTTAGAATTTATAAATCTTTTAATTAAGAATAATGGAATTTTCCAAAGTAAAGTATTTTCCAATTTTATATATTAAATTAGAATTGAATGGAATTTGATTTGGTGATAATCGAGGTGAGCTATTGTAAAGGAAGACCGTTACTATATATGTAATTTAAAAGGATTTGTCGTTATTCCATTTATATTATTAGTCTGATACAGAAATTTATCGATTATATATTGATTTGTTTTTCGTGAAAGTTCCAGTTTGATGGAATATGATTTTGAGTTTATCGTGAACTGTGTTTTAAAGGACGTTTGTTCTTTAACCCTATTAAAGATAGGATTTCATGTCTGACATTGTATTTCGAGCTGTATTCGTTGATCTCTGCTAAATATATATATCTGTTTGGTGGCGGAGAATTTATACCCTTACTTAATGCCCTTCTCTGAAATGTACGAGCTTAGAGGTTATATGGTGATAGAAATCAATTGTATAGCATAGATTGTCAATATGGCATGGATGATTTCCTAAAGTTAAACAATCATTAAATAATGATTTAAGAGATTAAAACTAAGTGATGTTTTAATGAATCTTTAATTAGATTGAAATGGGAATGGTATAATTAAAATTATCAAATTCAAGAAAGTTATCGATAATGGAATACCACCAGTTTTAGTCCAGGCGATAAGTAAATCTTTAATTAGATTTGAACGTGAAATGGTAATTGAATTTACCGATAACACAGTGGTGTTAATATGGAGTACTACAAATTTTGCTCCATGGGATGAATTGGTTTGGATACGATAATAAAATGAATGATTACTTCGGTAAGGCGTTAATCCCGACTAGTTTGATAAGCCTTAATTTGGTTTAAACTATGAAAAGATACTATAAGATCTTTTGAAATGATTTCCAAAGAAATGGATTATAAATGTGTTTAGAAGTGATAATCTTTGATAAGATATATGAGAACCTTTCCAAAATAAAGAAATACGAATAAAAGAATATTTTGGATTGGAATGAGGTGTATGATGTGTTGTTATAGCACTTGATTATAAGATACGTGAGTTATTCAGAAAGACCGGGTTTAACCCTTTCTGAATAATTGGTACGATGACTAACATTTGAAGAGATTGAAGACCGTGCAAGACCGACTATCTTCACATCGAACGGAAGGGTTGCTACTGATGCCCATGATTGGAGTAGCTACCTTGAAGGGGCTATAGTGTTAGCCGTCCAGACGTACTTGTTGATTGTTTGGATATGCGAGGGCCTCTCTCCTATATTGGACATACAGGACAAGGAATATGGTGCCTCCAGTTTTGTTCAGACCAAGAACGGACTTGCAAATGAATGGTGTGTCTGACATTATGTTCCGTTATGCTGTATTCATTGATCTCTGTTAAATATATATATGTTTGGTGGTAGAGAATGTATTCTCCTACTTAACACCCTTCTCTTAGACGTACGAGCTTAGAGGTTATATGTTGGTTGAGATCATTGATATGGTATGGATTGACTGTGTGACATGGTAAGCTGTAGTGATCCAAGCTTTTGTTGAAAAGAAGAGCTTGGTAGATGATGATCGAAGCATAGATTTAATTAGCATAGCTTTATGTAGCGTTAGTTCGCGAGCCTCATACGTATAGTATGATGGTGAACGGATGGTTAAATCAGTATACTTTCTGGATGGATGGATTTAGTCGATTGAGATAGGCTGGGTATAGTCGCTACGCACCTGGTAGGGATATGGGCAGACCTCCCTCCCCCGATGCCTATATTGGATAGATTAAGCAACATTTTCTCATGAACGGGACGTAAGTCGCGGAGATATTTGATATCCTGGACATGGTGCAGATGTGCATTTCGGCGTTTTCTCATGCCTGGGACGTAAGCCATGTGGAACTGCACTATGTGATCGATCTTTCAGATCAGTAACCATCATGATGGAAATCCACACTTACAATATGAAATTTTCCGGTTCTAGTTGTAAACCTATATATGGCGACATAGTGGCATGGGGAGCGCATGTCGTTTATGATTAATACTTTTATATTTGAAGTTAATTTCTTCACTTATAGCAATAATAAAAGATAAATTTCGCGTACAAAGCGTAATTGGCTATTATAAGGTCTATCCTCCGACTTGCGTTGCATTGTGTGATGGAACCTGAGTCTTATGATAGCTTCATTGTTCTTTATTTAGCAATGCGCTGTTTGTTTTATGCACTAGTATTCTTTGGGGTAAACCCGTTCTGTGTTATGCGGCATGCTCCCTTGATTTACCTAACTTTAAAATCAAGTTAATAACTATTTTAGTTCTCACACCAGTCCCATGACTAACTCGGAGTTTATTGCTTTAACCTAAATTCTGATACCTATATTTTCCACACTAGCAGCTAGTTGTTTTGGTTTTCACAGATATTTCTTTTCCTAGGATTCTGGATTACAATTGGAGCTATATTCGGAAAGATTTGTATCCATATATTTCATTCAGTTGTGTTAGTTGATGTATTTTTGCTGTGCTTTGTATTTATACATTTCAGATTTTCGCTGCTATGTATTTTAATCTCTAGTATTTTCCGCTGTATATTATTTATTCAAACTCTGATATATTCTTGTACTCTGATGTAAATTGTTGTAATAGTAATGAAATATTCTGTTGTTTGTATTCTGACGCGTCATCTTCTCAAACAATCCGCGGTTTTCCATCTCTTCGGGGATCAGGGGCTTTCGGGTCGTCACAGTTTCCCTTAGCTTTTCAGAGGCACTTAAGGCTACAATAATGGAGGCAAGATTAGATAGAAAATTAAGGCGGAATTAACATGTGTGTGCTGCTGCGTAGAGGATTTAGGTTGGTTAAATAATTCTAGGATTAAACTAAAGAATATATTTTTTTGCCAAAATCTTGTACAATTTTTCAATGGATCTTTCCTACCCTAGTTAAACATCAAATGGGATGGTTTTCCAAAGTGTTTTCATGCTAAAACATGACCTGGTCATGAGCAAACTGTGCAGAAAATTTCAGATTTTTGCATACCTTGAAATCCAAGGTATTGTATTATTTAATTGTTGTTAAATCAACACATTTTGCATAAGAAGAGGTGAGCTAATGCATGTGAAAACTGAGCTATTTTGGTACAATAAGGACTTCTATTTTTGGCTAAAATCCTATGATAGCATTAGTGAAGGACATGAGGTACAAAGTGCATTTAAGTTGATAGTTCTTAGTGCACCAGTGAATGTTCTTGCGCAGGGAATATCTCCTATGGAAATGGCTGCTAAAGCCATGTGAGTCCTAGGTTCATGTGTTGATGGTGTGAGAGTAAGGAATTTTTAGATGAGCTTTCAATTGTCAAGCACAGCCTGAAAACTGTTTTAGCTCTTCTCCCCAAAACAGTAATAAATGCACTTCATATTTTATTGTTTTTCTTCTACTATATAAGGACATAACATGCATCACTTTCATTCACAACTTCATACACTTTTTAGCAAAAACCAGTAAAGGAAATCAGTGAGCTTCTAATTACAAAAGTGAGTAACTTTTGAACAAATTTCTTGACTGTTTTTCCTGTGATTGATATAGGAATAAAATCTGGTTTGTGTGATCATGTGTGAGTGGCATTGCTTACTTAAAGTCACCTGTTTGTTTTCTCAACATTTGGTTGTTTTGGCACTTAAGTTTTGGGTAGCAAATACTTAGATAAATGTGTTATACTGTGTAGGCTAGAGTCCTGTTTTTCTTTCCTACTATCTGTTTGAATTGTATCATACCCAAGGCTGATATGATTTATTCGAGTTGATGTTAAGATCTAAATGTTATGCTATCTTTCTAAAACCATTCGGATAGCCTAGGATGCATTAGAAGGGGCAAATCCATTTAGAAGCAAACACTGTATGTTAAATACCAGAACACAGTATGATTCACATCAACTCTCTGTTTGATGGAAATTTCAAAATTGTTTTTAAATCAAAACAAGTACATGAATCAGATCCTTGAAGTAAATAAGGATTTTTGAAAGTAATTTCGTGGATTTTAATGGTATATGTTGCTGGGAATTTAAGAATGATCAGAAAATGCAAAGAGGGCAAATTCCGACCACCTAGTTCGTCGGAGGCCATGGGGTTGAAGGTGAAGGTTCATCGGGGGTCAGTCAACCTCGGAAAAATGCCAAATATTTTTTAAATGATTTGATTTAGGGAAATTAACAAAAATAGGTTTTATGCTGGTGTTTGGGTTCGGTCTGTATAATCGGAAGCTGCTCTTCGTCGGAGCTATGAGGGGGGTGCAGCCAGCGGGGAAACGGTGCGCCTGGGTCTGGTGTTGGTACGGTGGCAAGGCGGTGATGGCTCGTGACCCTGACAAGGCGCGACAGCCTTTTCTTCGATGATGAATGTTTTGTAAAATTTCGGTGGCATGGTGATTTTTTTATTGACGTCAAGGGAAGGCCATTGGGGGTCGGTGTCGTGGTCAGGGAAGGGAGAGAGGTTTGCATGGCCAGTCGTCGGTGGTGGAAGCGCCGAGGAAGGATGTGCACGTGCACAGGTCTGGAAGGAAATGGAAGAGAGCACCATGTTTTATCAGCTGTGTCTTTGAAGATGGGCACTTTGATTTGGTTAAGCTTGGTACCATGTTTGGCTCGCAAGAAATTGTATTGATCAGCTAGGAATCATGGTAAAAAAGGGAAGTGGTACTTCAAACCTGGTACTTTAGTTTATAATGGAAAGTTTTAACCTTAGCTTAAACTAAAATCCAAGTTTTTAACAAATAAAATAAACTTTAATGGAGAATAATAATAATAAATATTCAACTAAAAAAATAGAATTTTATGGAGGAAGTGAACCAGGATCGTTTTCGTCAGAAGTTGAAAAATAAATACAGAAGCTGTAAACTTTGTTAAATTGAAAGATTTAGTTATAAATTTAAAATATAAATTTATTTGTTAATGAAACATCAGTTTTTTATGCAAGTGTTGAGAAAACGTATGTAACACATACACTGAACTTATCAGGTCAGACTGTAATTGCAAGATACAAGTAACCAGTCAAGCACAGTCCGGTATTTTATAAAACGAGTACTGTGAATCATATTCGATCGTGTTAGATAAATATTTTAAAAAGAAAACTTTCATTGATCATTTCAAAGAGGCCAAACTTAAGATTTCACTTTGAATTGATTCTACACCGTACGCCAAGATTTTTAAATTTGAAGACGGCGTTGTGCAAGGACTATTTTTTTATAGTACCTTCGGTTTGTTCAAACCCAGAACAACTTGTACGGACGAGTATCCGAAAAAGTAATTCTAACTGGTCACGTACGTTGATCTTTTCAAACGTATTTATATAGTGGCAGATGAATTCGTTTCTCTCGCCGTATACTTATAATCTATTTTTGAGGATGTCAATTAGTGATCGGGAAGTCTTGACGATGTGGTACTCAAAGAAATAAACCAGTGTTGATGACGTAAGTCTAGCCTCAAGCCTCACACCTAGGAAATGACAAAAATCGGGCAGGCAGCATGGCTATGTGGGTCTCTCCCATTAGGGTGTAGCATCACCTACCTAGAGAAATTCCTATTGTTTTCTTAATCTATCGATTCTTCCCATTCGGGAATGGTTGTCGTACACAACCATTAGTGATATGCACTCGATACACTCAAGAAAATGAGTGGTCGGTCATGTGAGGGCCGGGTTGCAAGACGTTCTTGCTGAACCCAGGTGTATTTTCCTCTAGAGATACATCATCGGGAGGTGGTCTCATACCTTGTCATAGTTGGAAATCCAATTTCCATAAGTGCCAAACGGTTTGTAAATGTATACTATATCGGAAAATGTGAGATGCAAGAATTCTCCTAGATTCTAAATTTATTTTGAAACAAAGTGAACACTATAATAATATCTGGTTTTAAAGTACACAAAGTGTTTTGATCTCATAAGGTAAAAACCCGTTCCGTATTCACGGCGTGGTCTTATGAGATGTTTTTCTTGAAACTGTTTACTCATACCAGTCCCCTGACTGACCCGGAGTTTATTTTTTGTGTTTTCCCTTAAACTCTTGGGTATTCATAACACTTGTTATGAATAGACGAGTGAATCAGGATGTTGAACCTTATGAAGCTGAATGAAGATTTTCAGTATGATGGCCTATCTATCTACCTACTGTATAATTATAAGTCTGCAAGTCTGTAGTGAATGTTATATATAATTACTGATGTACTAGTAATGGATTGTATCACTAGACATATGATGTTCTGATGTATCATGTACTGTTGTGTAATATTATAAAGTATCATCTTTTGAGAAAATTCTGCTGTGAGATTCTGATGTTCTGTGTTTATATCTTCTATCTATCCTTATTTCCTAATAATGGCATGACTTCCGATGTGTTTGGAAGTTGGGTCATTACAGTTGGCGGATCCTCCTCAGGCTCCTCCTCCGGATCCTCCTCTGGGTCATCCTCTGGGTCATCCTCCGGATCCATGTCGTCTCTGTCATCGTTACTGTCATCATCACTATCGCCTCCAGCATCTGCTCCCTCTTCCACATAGTACCCTACCTGATCGTCATCTCCCTCATAACCCTGCTCCTGGGGTGAGTCCCTACTGTCCTCCTCAATGGAAGACTCTCTCTGGTATATGCCCGACTCCTATTGAGGTTATAGAGCTTTCGGACGATGATATTCCTAAGGAGGTTGAGGAGACAATTGAGGTGATCGAGATATTAGACAGTGAGGATGTGATCACCATTTCGGAGGATGTGGATGTTGTTACCATCTCGGATGATGACGAGATGATTGTTATCTCTGATGACGAGGACATCATCGAGATTAGCATTGATTCTGAGTAGACAGACAGACTGGATAGTATTGTATATAGTAGTAGTGGTATGACGGATGTGTATATTACGGTAGTCTATAACTTGACACTAGTCGAGTATAGTACGTGTATTTTGCTGTAGCCAGTTGACATATGGTATGATATATATGACCTTTTGCTTATCTTCTGTTTACAAATTTCGGGGACGAAATTTTTATAAGGGGGGTAGATTGTAATGACCTGGACTTTTTGCACATCTTTAACACTGATAATATTTGATCGTAAGTACGTATGTATAAATACGAGTTAAAATTTCATTCTTTAAAATTTTAATGCCTGTTGAATTATGTATGATAGCATTTGCATAAGCACAACACTTACGAATGCTTATCTTGCATATTCATGTATTATAGCATGGGATATATAGCGTTTGTTTAAAATTTATTTTTTCTTATGTATGGATTATAGCACTTGTGTATAGCATTTTAAAATGCCATTTTTTCCCTTTCACTTGTGTTTTGTTTAAAGGGGATTTTTAAAGCCTTTTATTTCTAAGTTAAATTCTAGTTTTTACAACAAAGCATTTTATCCAAGGATTTGTTAAAACCATGTTTTGTTGGCAAGAACAAGTGAGCGTGTTCGTTTCACTCACAACATGAATACCCCAAGAACACATATACCCTTGCAACCATGATTTCATGAACACATTTATCTTGCAAACAACCTCATGAATATATGAACACCTAGATGAGACTACACAAGAACCTACACTAGAATTACACTAAGAAGGGGATTTGAAAGCATTTGTACTTGCAAATGGCAACCCATTTTGGTTACTGCATTTTCAAATTTTTCTGAAAATTTCTTTCTTTTATTTATCCAAAAAACCATTCACTTTGTCAAAACCATGTGTAAAGATTTTGCCAAAATCTTGTACAATTTTTCAATGGATCTTTCCTACCCTAGTAAAACACCAAATAGGATGTTTTCCAAAGTGTTTTCATGCCAAAACATGACCTGGCCGTGAGCAAACTGTGCAGAAAATTTCAGATTTTTGCATACCTTGAAAGCCAAGGTATTGTATTGTATAATTGTTGTTAAATCAGCACATTTTGAATAAGAAAGAGGTGAGCTAATGCATGTGAAAACTGAGCTATTTTGGTACAATAAGGACTTCTATTTTTGGCTAAAATCCTATGATAGCATTAGTGAAGGACATGAGGTACAAAGTGCATTTAAGTTGATAGTTCTTAGTGCACCAGTGAATGTTCTTGCGCAGGGAATATCTCCTATGGAAATGGCTGCTAAAGCCATGTGAGTCGTAGGTTCATGTGTTGATGGTTTGAGAGAAAGGAATTTTTAAATGAGCTTTCAATTGTCAAGCACAGCCTGAAAACTGTTTTAGCTCTTCTCCCCAAAACAGTAATAAATGCACTTCATATTTTATTGTTTTTCTTCTATTATATAAGGACATAGCATGCATCACTTTCGTTCACAACTTCATACACTTTCTAGCAAAAACCAGTAGAGGAAATCACTGATCTTCCAATTACAAAAGTGAGTAACTTTTTAACAAATTTATTGACTGTTTTTCCATTGATTGATATAGGAATAAAACCTAGTTTGTGTGATCATATGTGAGTGGCATTGCTTACTTAAAGTCACCTGTTTGTTCGCTCAACATTTGGTTGTTTTGTCACTTAAGTTTTGGGTAGCAAATACTTAGATAAATGTATTATAATGTGTAGGCTAGTGTCCTATTTTTCTTTCCTGTTATCTGTTTGAATTGTATCATACCCAATGCTGACATGATTTATTCGAGTTGGGGTTAAGATCTAAATGTTATGCTATCTTTCTAAAACCATTCGGATAGCCTAGGATGCATTAGAAGGGGCAAATCCATTTAGAAGCAAACACTGTATGTTAAATACCAGAACACAGTATGATTCACATCAACTCTCTGTTTGATGGAAATTTCAAAATTGTTTTTAAATCAAAACAAGTACGTGAACTAGATCCTTAAAGTAAATGATGATTTTTGAAAGTAATTTCGTGATTTTTAATGGTATATATTGCAGGGAATTTAAGGATGATCAGAAAATGCAAAGAGGGCAGATTCCGACCACCTAGTTCGTCGGAGGCCGTGGGGTTGAAGGTGAAGG
Source organism: Allium sativum (assembly GCA_030737875.1). NCBI lineage: Eukaryota > Viridiplantae > Streptophyta > Magnoliopsida > Asparagales > Amaryllidaceae > Allium > Allium sativum. The sequence goes on from CM060920.1 coordinate 633,177,240, forward strand.
TTCATCGGGGGTCTGTCAACCTCGCAAAAATGCCAAATATTTTTTTAAATGATTTGATTTAGGGAAATTAACAAAAATAGGGCTTACGCTGGTGTTTGGGTTCGGTCTGTATAATCGGAAGCTGCTCTTCGTCGGAGTTATGAGGGGGTGCGGTCAGGGGGGAAACGGTGCGCCTGGGTCTGGTGTTAGTATGGTGGCAAGGCGGTGATGGCTCGTGACCCTGACATGGCGCGGCAGCCTTTTCTTCGATGATGACTATTTTGTAAAATTTCGTTGGCATGGTGATTTTTTGATCGACGTCAAGGGAAGGCCATTGGGGGTCGGCGTCGTTGTCAGGGAAGGGAGAGAGGTTTGCATGGCCAGTCGTCGGGTGGTGGAAGCGCCGAGGAAGGCTGTGCACGTGCACTGGTCTGGAAGGAAATGGAAGAGAGCACCATGTTTTATCAGCTGTGTCTTTGAAGATGGGAACTTTGATTTGGTTAAGCTTGGTCCCATGGTTGGCTCGCAAGAAATTGTATTGATCAGCTAGGAATCATGGTAAAAAAGGGAAGTGGTACTTCCAACCTGGTACTTTAGTTTATAATGGAAAGTTTTAACCTTAGCTTAAACTAAAATGCAAGTTTTTAACAAATAAAATAAACTTTAATGAAGAATAATAATAATAAATATTCAACTAAAAAAATAGAATTTTATGGAGGAAGTGAACCAGGATCGTTTTCGTCAGAAGTTGAAAAATAAATACAGAAGCTGTAAACTTTGTTAAATTGAAAGATTTAGTTATAAATTTAAAATATAAATTTATTTGTTAATGAAACATTAGTTTTTTTATGCAAGTGTTGAGAAAACGTATGTAACACATACACTGAACTTGTTAGGTCAGACTGTAATTGCAAGATACAAGTAACCAGTCAAGCACAGTGCGATATTTTATAAAACGAGTAATGTGAATCATATTTGATCGTGTTAGATAAATATTTTAAAAAGAAAACTTTCATTGATCATTTCAAAGAGGCAGAACTTAATATTTCACTTTGAATTGATTCTACATCATATGCCAAGATTTTTAAATTTGAAGACGGCGTTGTGCAAGGACTAATTTTTTATAGTACCTTCGGTTTGTTCAAACCCAGAACAACTTGTATGGACGAGTATCTGACAAAGTAATTCTAACTGGTCACATACGTTGATCTTTTCAAACGTAATTATATGGTGGCAGAGGAATTCGTTTCTCTCGCCGTATACCTATAATCTATTTTTGAGGAAGTCAATTAGTGATTGGGAAGTCTTGACGATGTGGCACTCAAAGAAATAAACCAATGTTGATGACGTAAGTCTAGCCTCAAGCCTCACACCCAGGAAATGACAAAAATCAGGCAGGCAGCATGGCTATGTGTGTCACTCCCATTAGGGTGTTGCATCACCTATCTAGAGAAATTCCTATTGTTTTCTTAATCTATCGATTCTGCCCATTCAGGACTGGTTGTTGTACACAACCATTGGTGATATGCACTCGATACACTCAAGAGAAATGAGTGGTCGGTCATGTGAGGGCCGGGTTGCAAGACGTTCTTGCTGAACCCAGGTGTATTTTCCTCTAGAGATACATCATCGGGAGGTGGTCCCATACCTTGTCATAGTTGGAAATCCAATTTCCATAAGTGCCAAACGATTTGTAATTGTATACTATATCGGAAAATGTGAGATGCAAGCATTCTCCTAGATTCTAAATTATTTTTGAAACAAAGTGAACACTATAATAATATCTGGTTTTAAAGTACAAAAAGTGTTTTGATCTCATAAGGTAAAAACCCATTTCATATTCACGGCATGGTCTTATGAGATGTTTTTCTTTAAACTGTTTTAAACTGTTTACTTATACCAGTCCCCTGACTGACCCGGAGTTTATTTTCTGTGTTTTCCCTTGAACTCTTCGGTATTCATAACACTTGTTATGAATAGACTAGTGAATCAGGATGTTGAACCTTATGAAGCTGAATGAAGATTTTCAGTATGCTGGCCTATCTATCTACCTACTGTATAATAATAAGTCTGCAAGTCAGTAGTGAATGTTATGTATAATTACTGATGTACTAGTAATGGATTGTATCACTAGACATACGATGTTCTGCTGTATCATGTACTGTTGTGTAATATTATAAAGTATCATCTTTTGAGAAAATTCCGCTGTGAGATTCTGATGTTCTGTGTTTATATCTTCTATCTATCCTTATTTTTAATAATGGCACGACTCCCGATGTGTTTGTAAGTTGGGTCATTACAGTTGGCGGATCCTCCTCAGGCTCCTCCTCCGGATCCTCCTCTGGGTCATCCTCTGGGTCATCCTCCTCGTCCATGTCATCTCTGTCATCGCTACTGTCATCATCACTATCGTTTCCATCATCTGCTCCCTCTTCCACATAGTACCCTACCTGATCGTCATCTCCCTCATAACCCTGCTCCTAGGGTGAGTCCTTACTGTCCTCCTCAATGGAAGACTCTCTCTGGTATATGCCCGACTCCTATTGAGGTTATAGAGCTTTCGGACGATGATATTCCTAAGGAGGTTGAGGAGACAGTTGAGATGATCGAGATATTCGACAGTGAGGGTGTGATCACCATTTCGGAAGATGTGGATGTTGTTACCATCTCGGATGATGACGAGATGATTGTTATCTCTGATGACTAGTACATCATCGAGATTAGCAGTGGTTCTGAGTAGACAGACTGGATTGTATTGTATATAGTAGTAGTGGTATGACGGATGTGTATATTATGGTAGTCTATAACTCTACACTAGTCGAGTATAGTACGTGTATTTTGCTGTAGCCAGTTGACATATGGTATGATATATATGACCTTTTGCTTATCTTCTGTTTACAAATTTCGGGGACGAAATTTTTATAAGGGGGGTAGATTGTAATGACCCGGACTTTTTACACATCTTTAACACTGATAATATTTGATCGTAAGTACGTATGTATAAATACGAGTTAAAATTTCATTCTTTAAAATTTTAATGCATGTTGAATTATGTATGATAGCATTTGCATAAGCACAACACTTACAAACGCTTATCTTGCATATTCATGTATTATAGCATGGGATATATAGCGTTTGTTTAAAATTTATTTTTTTCTTACGTATGGATTATTACACTTGTGTATAGCATTTTAAAATGCCACTTTTTCCCTTTCACTTGTGTTTTGTTTAAAGGGGATTTTTAAAGCCTTTTATTTCTAAGTTAAATTCTAGTTTTTACAACAAAGCATTTTATCCAAGGATTTGTTAAAACCATGTTTTGTTGGCAAGAACAAGTGAGCGTGTTTGTTTCACTCACAACATGAATACCCCATGAACACATATACCCTTGCAACCATGATTTCATGAACACATTTATCTTGCAAACAACCTCACGAATATATGAACGCCTAGATGAGACTACACAAGAAGAACCTACAGTAGAATTACACTAAGAAGAGGATTTGAAAGCATTTGTACTTGCACATGGCAACCCATTTTGGTTACTACATTTTCAGATTTTTCTGAAAATTTCTTTCTTTTATTTATCCAAAAATCCATTCACTTTGTCAAAACCATGTGGAAAGATTTTGCCAAAATCTTGTACAGTTTTTCAATGGATCTTTCCTACCCTAGTTAAACACCAAATGGGATGATTTTCCAAAGTGTTTTCATGCCAAAACATGACCTGGCCGTGAGCAAACTATGCAGAAAATTTCAGATTTTTGCATAGCTTGAATGCCAAGGTATTGTATTATATAATTGTTGTTAAATCAGCAAATTTTGCATAATAAAGAGGTGAGCTAATGCATGTGAAAACTGAGCTATTTTGGTACAATAAGGACTTCTATTTTTGGCTAAAATCCTATGATAGCATTAGTGAAGGACATGAGGTACAAAGTGCATTTAAGTTGATAGTTCTTAGTGCACCAATGAATGTTCTTGCGCAGGGAATATCTCCTATGGAAATGGCTGTTAAAGCCATGTGAGTCCTAGGTTCATGTGTTGATGGTGTGAGAGAAAGGAATTTTTAAATGAGCTTTCAATTGTCAAGCACAGTCTGAAAATTGTTGTAGCTCTTCTCCCCAAAACAGTAATAAATGCACTTCATATTTTATTGCTTTTCTTCTATTATATAAGGACATAGCATGCATCACTTTCATTCACAACTTCATACACTTTCTAGAAAAACCAGTAGAGGAAATCAGTGAGCTTCTAATTACAAAAGTGAGTAACTTTTTAACAAATTTCTTGACTGTTTTTCCTGTGATTCATATAGGAATAAAACCTAGTTTGTGTGATCATGTGTGAGTGGCATTGCTTACTTAAAGTCACCTGTTTGTTTGCTCAACATTTTGTTGTTTTGGCACTTAAGTTTTGGGTAGCAAATACTTAGATAAATGTATTATACTGTGTAGGCTAGAGTCCTGTTTTTCTTTCATGTTATCTATTTGAATTGTATCATACCCAAGGCTAACATGATTTATTCGAGTTGGTGTTAAGATCTAAATGTTATGCTACCTTTCTAAAACCATTCAGATAGCCTAGGATGCATTAGAAGGGGAAAATCCATTTAGAAGCAAACACTGTATGTTAAATACCAGAACACAGTATGATTCACATCAACTCTCTGTTTGATGGAAATTTCAAAATTGTTTTTAAATCAAAACAAGTACATGAATTAGATCCTTGAAATAAATGAGGATTTTTGAAAGTACTTTCGTGATTTTTAATGGTATATGTTGCCGAGAATTTAAGGATGATCAGAAAATGCGAAGAGGGCAAATTCCGACCACATAGTTCGTCGGAGGCCGTGGGGTTTAAGGTGAAGGTTCATCGTGGTCAGTCAACCTCGGAAAAATGCCAAATATTTTTTTAAATGATTTGATTTAGGGAAATTAACAAAAATAGGATTTACCCTGGTGTTTGGGTTCGGTCTGTATAATCGGAAGCTGCTCTTCGTCGGAGCTATGAGGGGGGTGCGGTCAGGGGGGAAACGGTGCGCCTGGGTCTGGTGTTAGTACGGTGGCAAGGCGGTGATGGCTCGTGACCCTAACAAGGCGCGACAGCCTTTTCTTCGATGATGATTGTTTTGTAAAATTTCGTTGGCATGGTGATTTTTTGATCGACGTCAAGGGAAGGCCATTGGAGGTCGGTGTCGTTGTCAGGGAAGGGAGAGTGGTTTGCATGGCCAGTCGTCGGTGGTGGAAGCGCCGAGGAAGGCTGTGCACGTGCACAGGTCTGGAAGGAAATGGAAGAGAGCACTATGTTTTATCAGCTGTGTCTTTGAAGATGGGCACTTTGATTTGGTTAAGCTTGGTACCATGGTTGGCTCGCAAGAAATTGTATTGATCAGCTAGGAATCATGGTAAAAAAGGGAAGTGGTACTACAAACCTGGTACTTTAGTTTATAATGGAAAGTTTTAAACTTAGCTTAAACTAGAATCCAAGTTTTTAACAAATAAAATGAACTTTAATGAAGAATAATAATAACAAATATTCAACTAAAAAAATTGAATTTTATGGAGGAAGTGAACCAGGATCGTTTTCGTCAGAAGTTGAAAAATAAATACAGAAGCTGTAAACTTTGTTAAATTGAAAGATTTAGTTATAAATTTAAAATATAAATTTATTTGTTAATGAAACATCAGTTTTTTTATGCAAGTGTTGAGAAAACATATGTAACACATACACTGAACAAGTCAGGTCAGACTGTAATTGCAAGATACAAGTAACCAGTCAGGCACAGTCCGGTATTTTATAAAACGAGTACTGTGAATCATATTTGATCGTGTTAGATAAATATTTTAAAAATAAAACGAGTACAGTCCGGTAACCAATCAAAGAGGCCGAGCTTAAGATTTCACTTTGAATTGATTCTACACCGTACGCCAAGATTTTTAAATTTGAAGACGGCGTTGTGCAAGGACTAATTTTTTATAGTATCTTCGGTTTGTTCTAACCCAGAACAACTTGTATGGACGAGTATCAGACAAAGTAATTCTAACTGGTCACTTATGTTGATCTTTTCAAACGTAATTATATGGTGGCAGAGGAATTCGTTTCTCTCGACGTATACCTATAATCTATTTTTGAGGAAGTCAATTAGTGATCGGGAAGTCTTGACGATGTGGCACTCAAAGAAATAAACCATTGTTGATGACGTAAGTCTAGCCTCACGCCCAAGAAATGACAATAATCGGTCAGGCAGCATGGCTATGTGGGTCGCTACCATTAGGGTTTTGCATCACCTATCTAGAGAAATTCCTATTGTTTTCTTAATCTATCGATTCTGCCCATTCGGGAATGGTTGCCGTACACAACCATTGGTGACATGCACTCGATACACTCAAGAGAAATGAGTGGTCGGTCATGTGAGGGCCGGGTTGCAAGACGTTCTTGCTGAACCCAGGTGTATTTTCCACTAGAGATACATCATCGGGAGGTGGTCAAATACCTTGTCATAGTTGGAAATCCAATTTCCATAAGTGCTAAACGGTTTGTAATTGTATACTATATCGGAAAATGTGAGATGCAAGCATTCTCCTAGATTCTAAATTATTTTTCAAACAAAGTGAACACTATAATAATATCTGGTTTTAAAGTACAAAAAGTGTTTTGATCTCATAAGGTAAGAACCCGTTCCATATTCACGGCGTGGTCTTATGAGATGTTTTTCTTTAAATTGTTTTAAACTGTTTATTCATACCAGTCCCTTGACTGACCCGGAATTTATTTTCTTTGTTTTCCCTTAAACTCTTGGGTATTCATAACACTTGTTATGAATAGACAAGTGAATCAGGATGTTGAACCTTATGAAGCTGAATGAAGATTTTCAGTATGCTGGCCTATCCATCTACCTACTGTATAATTATAAGTCTGCAAGTCAGTAGTGAATGTTATGTATAATTACTGATGTACTAGTAATGGATTGTATCACTAGACATATGATGTTCTGATGTATCATGTACTGTTGTGTAATATTATAAAGTATCGTCTTTTCAGAAAATTTCGCTGTGAGATTCTGATGTTCTGTGTTTATATCTTCTATCTTTCCTTATTTCTTAATAATGGCACGACTTCCGATGTGTTTGGAAGTTGGGTCGTTACAAAACCTAACCTATGAGTTATGTTATGAGGAGGGGGTAAGAACATAAGTTCTGGTGACTGGATTTAAATTATACACTTTGGATAATCCTACATATACCATTCAATCATATTTTCTTATTTATTAGGTTACTCGGTTCAACGGCACTCAAGGCTTACACACACGTCGTACCCATTTACTTCCCAGTGGATTAACGTTTTATAGTATATATGTAGCTACCCCTCAATACTGTGGTACACCCTACGGTACCCCACTCACACAGTCTCCACCATAATGCCCTGGAAATGAACGTAGTCCTTATCCTATGCTGGAGTGACGTACGGATCTCTACATAACAATGTTACATTCGGCTTGTATCTGTCATTACTACGCTACGTAAGCGTACGGATTGTCATTGTCAATCGAATGAAATTTCATACCGGAGTAATGCCCTCAAGTTTACGATACACCACCTAGACCTGACATGCATGTATCTAGAATGACCCACATACGTATCATCAATTATAGCTTGATGTCTTAACCGCATGTCCTCTAATGTGCACCGAGTTCCATGCCAGGGCGATACAAGAAACATGGAACTCGAGAGGGAGCTTTTCCATATTTGTACAGGCCCATCTTTAAGAGCCTTTATATACAGATATTCCTAGGGTCTGTTTTCACGGTGGCTATGGCCCTACCTCGGCACCCCAGCCTCAGCTAGTAAAGACTACAGCTAAATGATTGCCCCTGAAAAACAATATAAATATCAGTTTGGCGTCTTCCCTCAACCACCGTCCCCCGATAGTGAAAGGTGAATGGTCTATTGGTTTTAGCTCTAGTCTTTTCGCATCCCACTGGCTGCCGATGACGGGTATCCGACGATCTACTATCCTTGTTAGTCGTGACCCTTTGCCTCTTGGTTGAGGTGACCGCCGAATCACCATAGTATCACCGCGTCATAGCATATTGACTGCATAGCTACTTTTGCAATCAAGGCCCACCCACCTAGTAGTTACGCCCAGACCTAACCTCTGTGAGCACAACCTAAACATATGCACCACATAGAGGACTACTAGGAGCACCTTACGTATCTCAGGAAGCCGTGTGCTTCCCCTTCCAGTCCTTTGGAGCTGACAGAATAATCAAACAAATAGGCGCTCTCCTCGTGCCTTATAACACCACGATGATTTACCCCGTTGGGTTATTCACCCTCAAACGTGCGGACTGGTCCAAGAGCCTCACTTTAATATGTTGTTAGACCCTATGTCTAAACATTCTTTTATGTGCTTTCCTTAGCTCATCAGGTTTCCATTTAACTTGGTTATTCTCATTCATATTAAATTCTTAATCAAGTTACCAAATACCTCTTGCTTATTAATTTCAGTTATATAACTTGACCCATTTAAGTTCATTAACAAGCCCACAACATGTTATTCTCTATATTGTAGCCCAAGGTCCGTAATCAACAATCTCTTTTATATTCTTGCTTGATTTCATCATTACAATAACATGTTCTACTTAATATGTAATTAAGTATATCTCAATTCACATGTTTTTTGGTTAACATGTTAGTCATTATTTATGATTAAATATAACTTATTTCATATGTTTTCCGCATTCTTTCTCATTTAATCATAAATTCAATTTATACCGTCACTACAACTTATCTTTGTTTACTTATTAACTTAGCTCTTTTAACTAAGGCCCATAAATAAGTTTCTCTACCTATTTATTATAACCTATATTATAATTTCTTCTTGTCCCTAGGACAAGTCTAAACGTGTTATTCTTATCAGCGGGTCTCAGACTTCCAAGTTTACAGATTACTTAATTTAAAATTAATTACAACTTCTTATATTTCACAAATTTTACACCCTTTTCGTAACTGCTTTTAGTTTTTCCCCATTTACTGATTACTTAATTTTACAATTAAGTGTCTCTTATCTCATTTCACCAGTTATCCCATTTCCATATTAGTTTATTATACCTATTATACAACATTTTCATTAATGTTATTTTTTATAATAGGTTATTATCACTCCCCGTTTAAACCATTTACTGTTTTAATCCATTATTCTTCATTCACTTTAATATTTATTCCTTAATTTATTAAGGAAAATACTTCATGCACCTTATCAATTTGATTTACAGAAGGAATCAGTGATTTATTTTCATAACATATTCCCATCTAAATTCATGGTGGGAAGTAATTTCTTTCCTCTTTCTTACTTTAGCCACTATGGCTTACTCGCAACCACGTTCTCAGAAATAGGTCATTTAGGGAAATACATCACTTTTCCTTCAGTCACACTAACTCAGCCCATTACATCCCTTCCTTTCTTATTTTCTGAGTTAGACATTTAATTACCATCATTGCCATTTATTCATATCTTGTTATACATACATATATATATATATATATATATATATGCACTAGACCTCTTACATTAAGCCTACACTTGTGGACGCTGGATTTGCCTAGCGGGTCCAGGCAGACATCTACCACAAGTTGACTTAACCTCGTGTCTTAGTACCGTTGCATGTTTTTATTATGCACTTAGACCCCTCACATTAGATTTACGACTTGTGAATGATGAATATGTCCGGCGGTTCCCTATAGACTTCTATCACAAGTGCAATTTAACCTCGTGTTAAGAGCGTTACAGTGTTAAATTACTGTGAATCTAGACATGTTCGTTCTTTAACAATTATTCCTATTTCGTGTAAATTTTTAGGCATATTGTCCTTTTCATATGTTTACTGTAATCCAATTTACATGTCATCAAACTATGCTAATATTTTTTCGCCTATCCTTTTTAACATGTGTTTAATTCTATTTTGACATGTAAATATTTAATCGGATAATTGTTCAAATCCAACAAGTTAAACATGTCATTTACTCAATAATATACCACAAGTGAATCATGTGATTATAACAACAGTAGTCACTACCCATTTTCTAACAAGTTTGTTTTCAACATGTAATCATTCCAACACTTTAACTGATTCAGTATATGAATTATTCATATTAACATCTCAACTTGTTATAACAGTAATTCTTAATTATTTTAGCAAATTCAATTATACAAAATGGGGAATGGTAAACGATAAAATATTATTACCTAAAATGTTATAGCTTTAACCCACTCACCTCGTACGCTTTCCCATTTCTAGATCTGATCCAGTTTTAGCATCCATGGTTTTTCCCCTTGATCGGATTCACAACCTAACGACAATGGATTTATTTTTTTCGTTAAAAGAGAAAGAAAAGAAAGAGGAAGGAATTTGAATAGATCGGATCTAGAAAGTTACCTTGCTACATTTAGAGATATGAATGCTTATTTACAAGCATATGTTCCTTTCCTCCAGATTTGGATTCAGAATTTTTCCTAACTTATAATTTATTTTTTCTGAAGAGATCTTTAAGGGAGGAGAAACAACAGAGCTTCAGCGTAGCCTCAGAAATATGAGGTTTAGGGTTAGCTCTAGGGTCTTATTTATAGGTGTTCAACAATGTATTTGGTCAAGAAACGAATCCACATTCACAAAACTGAATTCTGTCCAGATCTGTATGGGGGTCGACCCCTCTCCTTTGGGTGTCGACCCCAAAGAGCCTGGGTCGACCCCCAAAATGGGGCGGTTCGGCTATAGGGGATTCCGTTTGCTGGTTTTGAATTTTTTTTTGATTATTTTTAATATTTTTATTTTCTTGTATATATATAACTCTCTTGAACGTATACAAACTTCTAGGCTCAATAACTTCTTCATATGATGTCCATTTTACACAAACTAGGTATCTATCTCGACCAGAATTTCGAGACGGACGCAATGGCATAGTCCATTTTACTCAATTATGGATATTTAATTAAGTTATTCTTATTTTATTATCTTAAAAATATGGGGTGTTACATTTTTGGATAAGCAGGGTAGTGTTCTCGCTTTAAAATAGAAGAAGGAAGCGCCACTTTCAATTCAGACTTCACATGGTTATTTTTCTTTGATTAGAACAGTGGCATATATGATGTCCAGACAGCGGAGAAAAATGTTTTCTTATTTCAGGTTCACATGGCATGTCGATCAGAAGGGAAAAATGCAAGTTCATAGCAAAATATTGATTTGAAATGACAAAGGATATTTTTGGTTAAGGCGAGGATATTTTTATGAAAGTGACTCATGATTTTTATAAAGTATAGTGCTCGACGTTTATAATTTGCGCAAGCATACAAAACCCTCATTTGAAACAAAAAAAATGAAAATATACAATAATTAATTATTTTAAACAAAGTGGAACTAATTTTTGTTGAATTCTGTAATAACCCGGAAAATGTGAACCAATTTAAAAAATTTAAAATTGGTTATTATCAAAGAATTTGAATAATTGAATTAGCATATTTCAATAAAATAGTGAATTGGGTATATTAAGGCAGTTTTAAATTTTGAATACAAACTTTGTCTGACTGTACCGGGTGGAAAATATAACGGATTTTAGCAAAATTGAAAATATTTAAATCTGTTTATGAATACCTTTCTAATGAATCTGAAAAATCGAAATTTCATAATGGGAATCAAAAGTTATGGCCAAATGAATTTTCAAAAAGGTCGCTATATAGCATATATAGCCCTTGAAAAAAGATATTTTGCATACGACCTCGGAATTCAACGAAACCACTTTTGTTGGGTCCGGGATGTCAAACTATTGCTAGGTTCCAAATTTCATAATTTTTGAAGCTAGTATGTGAGCGGGGTAAAAGAAAATGTGATTGGTCAATTTCTACTAAAATGGATCGACCTGAAAATGGACATTTTGCATATGAGCTCAGAATTCGATAAAACTGGTTTTATTGGGACCGTATCGTCAAAACAAAGCTAGATTTATTTTTCTGGAATTTTTCGATTCAGTTTGTGGCCCTGGCAGATTGAAATGTACGTTCAAATTAAATATTGAATGTTTTATATTTTAATTTGAAAAATAACTGACTATAATAGTCGAAATGGCTAACAAAACATATCCCATTGTGTCCGGAATGGGGGTATTTAGCTAGGGGTGATAGTCGTTGGGTTCGGATTGGTATTCGTTTGTAAAAACACTATTTAAAATTTTCTATAAATCCTCGGCCAATAGGATTTTTTTCTTTCAAAAAAAAAATCACGAAAAACCCTAGCCGCCACTCGCTCTCGACGGTTCGTAGAGCTCCGTCCTTCCCCCTTGTTTTCCCGCCGCCACAGGCGAAACCAGGCCGCGCCACCACCTTCCCTCGAAAGCCCCTTCGCCCCTCTTCACATCCGACCCAGTTTCGCCACCGTCAGAAGCGCCGCCATCGGGATCCAAGGGCCCGAAGTCGCCGCGCATCGCACCAGAATTCGCCCTCGTCGCTGCATCGATCCGAGTGAAACCACCTGGCGCAGGCGCGCCCCTCCGTGCTCTCCACCGTAGCGCAACCTGATCGTGTCCCCGTGCCACGAATCAAACGTTGTCAGCAACCCTAGTTTCGAACTCCTCTTGAAGGTATACGGGTTGTATACTCTGAACTGTTTTTACACTATAAAGCGTTGCAAAACTTTGAAAAATAATATCTTTTTCATTCGTTAACGAAATTTGATGAAACAGGAGACACCGTGACCGCAAGGAGGCTCTCTACCATCTAGTAGAAGCCGCGGATTTTTCTGATCTTCCTACGATTTTTAGCACTGCAGAAACCAATGTGAGGAATCTAAACTAAATTGTGTGAATGGAGTCGCGTTGTATAAATTATATAAGCGAAGTGTAAATTATATACGCATTGTATACTTCATGTACATGTGTTGCATAAGTTATATTAGCGATGTATAAATTATACAAGCGTTGAATGAAATATATATGCTTTAATTTGTGATGAAATGCAAGTGAATTATATAAATAATATATATATATATATACTCCCCTCGTCCACAGACCCTGGACGATATTTATTGCTTGTGATTGACGTGATATTATATGGTATAACGAATGGTTGGAAATAATTGTTTGTGGTTGATATTGTGGTTGAAAAATACATTTGTGGTTGAAAAATACCCTCTTGTGGTTGAAACAAATTAGAATAGGATTGTGGAATTGAAAATAAAACATGCCGCCTGCGTGCGAACTAGATGCATGATCCCCATTGTCAAAAACCGCGAGGTTTTAAGGTAGAGCGAGGAGCCGTACTAGGGACGGTCCCGGTTTTAACTACCCTGCCGTTATGCTGTCGAAATTTTCTGAAATATACATGCGTTAGAATAATTTTCATTCGTTGAAATAAATTACATATGTTGAAACCAATATTCATGTGTTGAGTTGAAATTCATTCGTTGAGTTGAAATTCATGTGTTGAATATTATTTGAATTTAAACAATTAGCTTTAGCGATAAAAATCACATTTATATATATATATATATATATATATATATATATATATTCAAACTATAGAAAATATTCATGTGTTGAGTTGAAATTCATTCGTTGAGTTGAAATTCATGTGTTGAATATTATTTGAATTTAAACAATTAGCTTTAGCGATAAAAATCACATTTTTATATATATGCAAACTATAGAGAAAATTCATGTGTTGAATTGAAATTCATTAGTTGAATTGAAATTCATGTGTTGGATGTTATCGTATTTCAAAATAAAATGAATAAACAATAAAAACTACATCTTTATTGTGAATATGAAGTGTTAAAAACATTCACGTGTTGAATAAATATTTTTGAAGATAAAAATATTTCTTTTATCATATATACGCTTTGATAAAAATACACATGTGTCGAAATAAATAATAGTTTGCTAGAAATATTATTATTAGCTTTGTTCTGCATATATATATACATGTGTTGAACAGGGAAAATGGATTAGCTGTAGAGTAAAGAAATTATTTGCGTGCCCGACAAATAGGTAAGCCTTGATGAGTTGGCTGCCCAATTTTATTTTTATATCAACTCCTGTGAATGCCATTAGATGCGGAGTGCTGGTTATTCTGTGTGAAATAACAAACATCGCCATAGGATAGTAAAAATTAATTTTGAATTACACTACATGGCATACTTCTTGACGATAGGCATACTTCATCATATTCCACATAAACAATTGGAGCTTGTGTGACGAGGTGGAAGATTTACCATACGAGCGAGAGGCTTGTATGGCGATGACTATATACTACAGGTTGAACTGATGACTGATATAGACTATAAAAAATATAACGATAAATTGCCAGATTAATAAAAACCCCACACGGGTCTGGAGTTGACAATAATCACGTCTCTCTAGTTATTAGATACGGCACATGGATTATTTATTTCCATACGGAACGGGGTGACGAGAATTTATTCTCTGGAGTTATTATCTGTACACGCTCCCCCGTAAACACCAGAATATATCACTATAAATATGTGGATGCTTTTTAGGATTTATTGGGTACCTAACACGGCCCAATAAATTTCCAAACCACTCCCTGTACAAAGGAGGTTATGGCGAAATTTTTCGAAATATTAAGGCTTTGAAATATTTGAAGTGAAAACGAAGTTGAAATTAATGAATAAACTATATTTGAAATTATAGAATGAACTATATTTATATATATAAATATAAATATAATTAAAAGGAATCGAAGTCGTGCAGTTCGTGTTTCGGAATCGTAATTTGAAACGATTAGTACGAGAAATCCAACCATCAGATTTTCCCGAAACCGCAACCGCTGGGTTCGCCTTGGAAATATCTTTCCAACGACACCGACCTCGTAAAAATCCAACGGCTGGATTGTCTCGAATGTTTAATTCAAATCTGAAGAAAAACAGCGCCAGAATCGTTTATATTTATATATAAATATAAATATAATTAAATTAAATTGAATAACGACGTTGTAGTTCGAATTTTGAAACCGTAACTTCAAACGACTAGTGTGGAAGATTCGACCGTCAGATTTTCACGAAACTGGAACCGTTGGGTTCGCTTTGGGAATATCTTCCCACTGATATAGACTTTGTGGGAATCCAACGGTTAGATTTTCCGATATGTGTAAAACAAATTAGGGGAAAAACAGCGCCAGTGCCACGGCACGACCTGAAACGTCGTTTAATTGAATATGGCCATTTTTAAATAAATAAAAATGGCAAAAAATCATTATAAAATATTATGAGCAACCTAGATTGGAAATAAACCAATTTGGCTTGATCTGTTTGATATTTGATGGTTGTATATGTTTGACACGAAAATAACACTAAAGAACTAAAATATGTATTTCGAATAATATAACCATAGGAAGAATTGATTTGAATTCTAATTTCGTGAATTATTTGAAAAGGCCAAGCTAACCCTCATTTCAAATAATTGATCGAGCGATTCAAATTGGAAAATGCAAAGATGATTCAAGACCGACGATCTTCGTATCGGTTGGATAGGCGCTGCTAAGGTTCCTGACTGGAGTAGCTACCGTGAAGGAACGGAAGTAGTAGCCGTCTGAACGCATGCGTTGATTGGACGGATATAAGAGGAATTTGACGCCTCCGGTTTCGTTCAGACCCAGAACGGACTTGTAAATGGACTGTGTGTCTGACATTGGATTTTGTTCTATACTGATTGATATCTGTTAAATATATATCTGTTTGGCGGCGTAGAATTTATTCTTTTGTTTAACGCCCTTCTCTGAGACGTACGAGCTCAGAGGTTATATATTGATAGAAATCAGTCGTATGGAATGGATTGCCTATGTGGCATGCCAAGATGCTGTGATCAAGGATTCTGTTGCAAAGCAAAGTCTTGTGGTTGATGATCAAAGCACGGTCTACGTGGCCTGGCTTTGTGTATAGCATGGATTCGCGAGCCTCACACCCCGGTATGAGTTAAAAACGGGATACGGACTGCAGGGAGAGCACGACGTTTCTTTCTAGCTATGGTGGTGTCAGTGACTTACCAGCCCTGACATTTATATCTATTTTTCACCTATGTGGTTGTTGGAATGCGAGGAACCTCGATTATAGGTCTGTAAGGACCGGGAAATGTGTGTTCAGGAATACTAATCCTCAAATGTAAGAGAGGATCGACCCTGAATATCCAGGGGTTACCCAGAGTGTGTAGTCCTGAGGCATTTGCTAGAATGTCTCGAAGCG
This sequence comes from Allium sativum, assembly GCA_030737875.1. NCBI lineage: Eukaryota > Viridiplantae > Streptophyta > Magnoliopsida > Asparagales > Amaryllidaceae > Allium > Allium sativum. Next base: position 633,193,465 of record CM060920.1, read on the forward strand.
GAGAGGAGCTTGCCCCTTGCCTCGACTCATGACGGAAATCCAATTTCCAATACGAAATAATGGACTCGATTGTAGAACTAGTATGGCGACATAGTAGATGGTAGCTATGCCGCCTATGACTGATATTTATGATGCTAATCGTTTTTGAAACATATATGCACTAGTAATAATATCAAATGATTTTGCTTTACACGTATTAAACATATTTGGCCATTATAAGGTAAAACTCTATCCTCCGGCTTGCGTTGCATTGTATGATGGGATTTGAGTCTTATAATGGCTTCATTCTTTTTAAAAGAGCATTGCGTTGTTTTAAATAATTTACTTTGTTTTAAATGCACCAGCAATCACTGGAGTAAACCCGTTCCGTGAAAGTGGCGTGGTCCTATGATTTGCTTATTACTGTTGTTTAACTGTTAAATAGATTCCTCATACCAGTCCCCATGACTGACTCGTTGTTTGTTTCACTTTGCAAACGCGGGTGCCCTTATTTCCACACGGGCAGCCTAGTTCACAGGTGATAGGTTATTTTTGGCTCTGCACTATTGCATAGAGTTCATTTTGGCTCATGGCGAGGCTGACTTCACAGAGATGACTTTGACATTTTCCGCCATTATTGTACTTATATTATGATTCTTCCACAGGCGATGCAGACTGCTTTACTTTCAGTATTTATTATCATATGTATATGTACCGCCTTCGGCGATGTAGACTGATACCCTTATTATGTCTCACTGCATGTATGTATTCCGCCTCTGGCGATGATGACTGATCACTTCCCTTTTATTTACTAAGTTATATCCTACGCTGTGCTATTCTGATGTTGTTACATGTTGTGATTCCGCTGTCATACCCATGTAAAATTATTCTATTTATTGTTTTTGCTATTATCTGTACTCTGCTATGATGATTGATGTGTTATATTCCAATGATTATCCTTAATACCGCACCTCGGATTTTGGGATCGTCACAGTTGGTATCAGAGCTTTGGTTAACCTTAGTTCCGGGATCTAACACATTAAACACCTCGTCAGAATAGAATCAGTAGTGTTCTAAGGCGAGTAGCTCATTAGAGATAGGATTAGCAATGTCCTAGAATGAGCTAAGCAGATTAGCAAAACAATTTGATCAGTATATCATTACCTTTCCTTATGTTCCCCTGCTTTATCATATATGGAAATTATCAAATCTGTGAGCTTGACTCTTTTCTTGCTTATACAGTACTCTCTCTGATGGCTACACGAGCAGCAGCAGCTAGAGGAGGCCGTGGAGGCCGAGCAAGAGTAGCAGGAGGACGGGGGAATATCCCCGTAGTTGAGGAGGGCCCTATTATTCAGCCACCAGCACCCCAGGACTTTGAGCTGGACAGAGTAGCGAAGAGGTATAGGAACCTGGGGGGAAAACCCTTTTCTGGCCTTGGTACAGTGACAGAGGCTATAGCTTGGTTGAAGACCTGTGAAAAGATCTTTGAAGGAATGGGATTGGGGACCAACAACAAAGCACGACTAGGTATTTGGCTCCTACAGGAGGAAGCAGAGTTGTGGTGGGATGCCATCACCTCAGAAGATGCAGCAGGTACTGTCAGGACCTGGGAGCAATTCAAGACCATGTTCAACGAGAAGTTTGTACCTGAGCAGGCCTTAGAGAGGATGCGAGAGCAGTTTGCTAATCTCCAGCAGGGAGATCTCTCTATCCAGGATTACCTCAATAAATTCACTCAATTGTCGCGCTATGCTCCAAATATTATTATGACTAACAAAGCTAAGAACAAGAGGTTTATATTTGGGCTAAAGCGCAAGTACCATGACAGAGCCATGAGCAACATCAAACTCTCCTTCTCAGAATTGGTAGAAATGGCTTGGAATTATGAAGATATGGATGAAAGACACGCCAACCAAGACCGCACCAAAAGCCAAGCTGGAAATAAGCGCAAGGCTTCAGCAGATCAGCCAGAGTCTAGCATTACAGCGGCCGCTACTCAGAAACCTGGAAAGATACCAAAAGGGAATTGCAACAACTGCGGGAAGCCAGGACATTTTTCTAATGTGTGCAAAGTCCCGAAGAAGCCAAAGGCAAATCCAGACCACAGCTCAGCCGAATGCTACAACTGCCATAAGAAAGGGCACTATAGCAGGAACTGTCCTCTGAAGCAGAATGCACAAGTGGCTCATGTGTATGACGTGGAGACCCCGCCAGCTACCAACGATGGATCAGGTAAACCCAATGTCTTGGGAGGTACCCTTACCATTAAAAATATTCCTGTTTCTGTACTTTTTGATACTGGGGCATCACGTAGCTTCATTTCTAGTAACATTGTTCACAAGTTAAAATTGAACCCAAGGAAGCTTAAGGAACCAATTAAAGTTCAACATCCGATAGGAGGGTCTACTATTCTCGGCTCATATTGTAATGTACCCACCTCATATTCTTGTTATCGATTTCCTTTTAAAGTGATTGTCATGGACCTTTCCGAATTTGATATTATTCAGGGACTAGATTGGTTGACAAAATATAAGGCCAAAGTTAGATGTGCCGAAAGAATCATGAAAGTTAAAACAAAATTTGGGCATATCACTATACCATGTCTCGGTTCTGAAATTAATAGAATAGAATTTTGGTCTTCTTTAGAAGTTACTCCCCCATCATTAGAAAAGATACCGGTCATTAAAAACTATGCGGATGTGTTTGAAGAAGTAGAAAACTTACCGCCGCAAAGAGAGATTGAATTTAGAATAGATCTAATTCCTAACGCCCGACTAGTAGTACATCCAATTAGAAGAATGGCCCTGAAAGAAAAAGAAGAGTTAGGTAGTCAATCCCGAGAATTGCTTTGGAAAGGTCTGATCAGATCGAGCTTTTCAGCTTGGGGAGCTGTAGTAGTATTTGTCCCGAAATCAGACGGTACTCTAAGACTATGTGTTGATTACCGAGATCTCAATAAGCAGACACTGAAGAACAAAATCCCTTGCCTCGTATAGACGATCTGTTAGATCAATTAAATGGGGCAACAATATTCTCCAAAATGGACCTAGCTACAGGTTTCCACCAATTACGTATAGCCGAAGACTATATTCCTTTGACAGCCTTCAGGGGTCCCGATTTATTCTACGAATGGTTAGTAATGTCGTTCGGCTTGTGTAACGCTCCGGCATACTTCGTCGATCTTATGAACAGAGTGTTCCGTGGTGTATTGAATGAATTTGTTCTAGTCTTCATCGATGACATTTTAATCTACTCAAAGTCGGAAGGCGAACATGCAAAACATTTAGAACAAGTGTTGAAAATTCTAAGGAGGAATGTCTTGAAAGCTAAATTTTCTAAGTGTGTCTTCTGGTAGGATGAAGTTAAGTTCCTAGGCCATGTCGTATCAAAAGAAGGGATTGCTGTAGATCCAAGCAAAATTACAGCGATTCAGAACTGGAAACAACCTACCACCTCCACAGAAGTTCGAAGTTTCCTTGGATTGGCTAGTTACTATCGGAAATTCATTCAGGATTTTTCAAAGATATCTAGTGTATTGAAAAAGCTTACAAAGAAGCATGAGAAATTCAAATGGACTCCTGAATGCGAAGAAGCTTTCCAGGAGCTGAAACTAAAGTTGACAACTCTCCAATATTGACAATTATAGAAGGCAACCAATACTTGACTGTATGCACAGACGCTTCTATTAGAGGGCTAGGCGCAGTATTAAAGCAAAAAGGCCAAGTGGTCACTTATGCCAGCCGTCAGCTGAAGCCGCATGAAAGAAACTATGCAACTCATGATCTTGAGTTATTAGCTATCGTGTTTGCTTTAAGAATCTGGAGGCATTATTTACTAGGCGAGAAGTTCGAACTATTTACCGATCATCAATCCTTGAAATATCTATTCACTCGGAAAGATCTAAACTTGAGACAACAGCGTTGGTTAGAATTCCTTGCAGCATACGATTTTGAAATTCTATACACTCCAGGGAAAGCCAATGTTGTAGCAGATGCGCTCAGCAGAAAGAATGAAATCATCGCCAGTTTTGTCATCACGTCCTCATTAATTGACAGGATCTCGACCCTTCAGAAAGACGATCAATTTATTCAAAGAGTCAGTCAGAGAGTCAAGGGAGGTGAATCCACAAGTTTCCGACTCAATGACAAAAGAGTTCTTAGATTAAAGGGCAGAATTTGCATCCCAAATCTTCCAGAGCTTCGAAGAGAAATACTTGATGAGTGCCACAAGTCCAAATTAAGTATCCATCCCGGTGTGAGCAAAATGTATAATGATATCAAACGCACATTCTGGTGGAGAGCTTTGAAAAGAGATATTTCATTATATGTTAGCAGATGCCCCCCTTGTCAGCTAGTTAAGAGCGATCAGCAGAAATTGGCTGGACTATTACAACCATTAGGAATTCCAGGACGGAAGTGGGAGCAAATTTCGATGGACTTCATTGATGGCTTGCCTCGAACTAAGAAAGGAAACGACAGTATATGGGTGATAGTAGATCGCTTCACGAAGACTGCCCATTTTATACCTGTTCGATCCAACAGAATGGCTCAAAGTTTAGCACAGATTTACTTCAAAGAAATAGTTAAACTACATGGGGTGCCGCTCAATATAGTCAGTGATAGAGATCCCCTATTTACTAGCAAATTCTGGGAAGCATTCCAGAATGAATTGGGAACCAAATTGAATCTAAGCACCGCTTATCACCCACAGACAGACGGCCAAACTGAGCGGGTGAATAGAATTCTAGAAGATTTACCACGGGCTTGCGTTATCGATTTTGGAGGCTCATGGGAAGATCACTTACATTTAGCCGAATTCTCTTATAATAATAGCTATCAAGCAAGTTTGGGAATGTCTCCATTTGACGCATTATACAGTAGACCGTGCAGATCTCCTGCATGTTGGGTAGAACCTGGCAACAGACTTGTGTTAGGGCCCAATATGACTCGAGAAGCATCAGATAAAGTCGATTTCATTAAGAAGCGATTGAAAACCGCACAGAGCCGACAGAAAAGTTATGCTGATGCGAGAAGAAGAGACTTATCATTTGCCATTGGCGTTTATGTTTATTTAAGAGTTTCTCCAATGCGGGGAGTAATCAGATTTGGCAAGACTGGGAAGTTGGCACCGAGATTTATTGGTCCCTTTCCTATACTTGAACGGATTGGAACTCTTGCATATAGAGTTTCATTACCTGATTGGTTGCCTGGTGTACATGATGTGTTCCACGTGTCTCAACTCAGAAAACATGTACATGATCCAGATCTTGTTGTAGAAGAAGCAGCGCAACAGGATATAGACACAACTCCAGAATTAGCACTCAGAAGAGAGCCATTAAAGATTGTTGGCAAAGAAACTAGAGAGCTAAGGAGCAAAAATATTCATTTGGTCAAAGTGCAGTGGAGTAGTGATCCTAGAGACTGTACTTGGGAGACGGAGGACAGCATTAAACAAGCCTACCCCAAATGCAGAGTGGACATCTCTGACTAACTCCGGTGCAAGGTACCTTTACAATACTTTGCATTTACATTTTGTTTCCTACTTTGCTGTTATTTCCTTTTCGAGGACGAAAAGTTTTAAGTGGGGGAGATTGTAATAACCCGGAAAATGTGAACCAATTTAAAATTTTTAAAATTGGTTATTACTTAAGAATTTGAATAATTGAAATAGCATATTTCAATAAAATAATGAATTGGGTACAGTAAGGCAGTTTGAAATTTTGAAAACAAACTTTGTCTGACTGTACCGGGTGGAAAATATAACGGATTTTAGCGAAACTAAAAATATTTAAATCTGTTTATGAATACCTTTCTAACGAATCTGAAAAATCGAAATTTCATAACGATAATCAAAAGTTATGGCCAAATGAATTTTCAGAAAGGTCGCTATATAGCATATATAGCCCTTGAAAATAGATATTTTGCATACGACCTCGGAATTCGACGAAACCACTTTTGTTGGGTCCGAAATGTCAAACTATTGCTAGGTTCCAAATTTCATAATTTTTGAAGCTAGTATGTGAGCGGGGCAAAAGAAAATGTGATTGGTCAATTTCTGCTAAAATGGATCGACCTGAAAATGGACATTTTGCATATGAGCTCAGAATTCGACGAAACTGGTTTTATTGGGACCGTATCGTCAAAACAAAGCTAGATTTATTTTTCTGGAATTTTTCGATTCAGTTTGTGGCCCTGGCAGATTGAAATGTACGTTCAAATTAAATATTGAATGTTTTATATTTTAATTTGAAAAATAAATGACTGTAACAGTAAAAATGGCTAACGAAACATATCCCATTGTGTCCGGAATGGGGGTATTTAGCTAGGGGTGACAGTCGTTGGGTTTGGATTGGTATTCGTTTGTAAGAACGCTATTTAAAATTTTCTATAAATCCTCGGCCAATAGGATTTTTTCTTTCAAAAAAAAAATCACGGAAAACCCTAGCCGCCTCTCGCTCTCGACGGTTCATAGAGCTTCGTCCTTCCCCCTCGTTTTCCCGTCGCCACAGGCGAAACCAGGCCGCGCCACCACCTTCCCTCGAAAGCCCCTTCGCCCCTCTTCACATCCGACCCAGTTTCGCCACCGTCAAAAGCGCCGCCATCGAGATCCAAGGGCCCGAAGTCGCCGCGCATCGCACCAGAATTCGCCCTCGTCGCTGCATCGATCCGAGTGAAACTACCTGGCGCACGCGTGCCCCTCCGCGCTCTCCACCGTAGCGCAACTTGATCGTGTCCCCATGCCACGAATCAAACGTTATCAGCAACCCTAGTTTCGAACTCCTCTTGAAGGTATACGGGTTGTATACTCTGAACTGTTTTTACACTATAAAGCGTTGCAAAACTTTGAAAAATAATATCTTTTTCATTCGTTAACGAAATTTGACGAAACAGGAGACATCATGACCGGAAGGAGGCTCTCTACCATCTAGCTGAAGCCGCGGATTTTACTGATCTTCCTACGATTTTTAGCACTGCAAAAACCAATGTGAGGAATCTAAACTAAATTGTGTGAATGGAATCGCGTTGTACAAATTATATAAGCGAAGTGTAAATTATATACGCATTGTATACTTCATGTACATGTGTTGTATAAGTTATATTAGCGATGTATAAATTATACAAGCGTTGAATGAAACATATATGCTTTAATTTGTGATGAAATGCAAGTGAATTATAGAAATAATATATATATATACTACCCTCGTCCACAGACCATGGACGATTTTTATTGCTTGTGATTGACGTGATATTATACGGTATAATGAATGGTTGGAAATAATTGTTTGTGGTTGATATTGTGGTTGAAAAATACCTTTGTGGTTGAAAAATACCCTCTTGTGGTTGAAACAAATTAGAATAGGATTGTGGAATTGAAAATAAAACATGCCGCCTGCGTGCGAACTAGATGCATGATCCCCATTGTCAAAAACCGCGAGGTTTTAAGGTAGAGCGAGGAGCCGTACTACGGACGTTCCCGGTTTTAACTACCCTGCCGTTATGCTGCCGAAATTTTCTGAAATATACATGTGTTAGAATAATTTTCATTCGTTGAAATAAATTACATATGTTGAAACCAATATTCATGTGTTGAGTTGAAATTCATTCATTGAGTTGAAATTCATGTGTTGAATATTATTTGAATTTAAACAATTAGCTTTAGCGATAAAAATCACATTTTTATATATATATATATTCAAACTATAGAAAATATTCATGTGTTGAGTTGAAATTCATTCGTTGAGTTGAAATTCATGTGTTGAATATTATTTGAATTTAAACAATTAGCTTTAGCGATAAAAATCACATTTTTATATGTATGCAAACTATAGAGAATATTCATGTGTTGAATTGAAATTCATTAGTTGAATTGAAATTCATGTGTTGGATGTTATCGTATTTCAAAATAAAATGAATAGACAATAAAAACTACATCTTTATTGTGAATATGAAGTGTTAAAAACATTCACGTGTTGAATAAATATTTTTGAAGATAAAAATATTTCTTTTATCATATATATGCTTTGATAAAAATACACACGTGTCGAAATAAATAATAGTTTGCTAGTAATATTATTATTAGCTTTGTTCTGCATATATATACATGTGTTGAACAGGGAAAATGGATTAGCTGTAGAGTAAAGAAATTATTTGCGTGCCCGACAAATAGGTAAGCCTTGATGAGTTGGCTGCGCAATTTTATTTTTATCTCAACTCCTGTGAATGCCATTGGATGCGGAGTGCTGGTTATTCTGTGTGAAATAATAAACATCGCCATAGGATAGTAACAATTAATTTTGAACTACACTACATGGCATACTTCTTGACGATAGGCATACTTCATTATATTCCACATAAGCAATTGGAGCTTGAGTAACGAGGTGAAAGATTTACCATACGAGCGAGAGGCTTGTATGGCGATGACTATATACTACTGGTTGAACTGATGACTAATATGGACTATATAAAATATAACGATAAATTGCCAGATTAATAAAAAACCCACACGGATCTGGAGTTGACAATATTCACATCTCTCTAGTTATTAGATACGGCACATGGAATAATTATTTCCACACGGAATGGGGTGACGAGAATTTATTCTCTTGAGTTATTATCTATACACGCTCCCCCGTAAACACCAGAATATATCACTATAAATATGTGGACGCTTTTTAGGATTTATTGGGTACCTAACACGGCACAATAAATTTCCAAACCCCTCCCCGTACAAAGGAGGTTATGGCGAAATTTTTCGAAATATTAAGGCATTAGTGAAATGTTTAAAGTGAAAACGAAGTTGAAATTAATGAAAAAACTATATTTAAAATTATAGAATGAACTATATTTATATATATAAATATAAATATAATTAAAAGGAATCGAAGCCGTGCAGATTGTGTTTCGGAATCGTAATTTGAAACGATTAGTACGAGAAATCCGACCATCGGATTTTCCCGAAACCGCAACCGCTGGGTTCGCCTTGGAAATATCTTTCCAACGGCACCGACCTCGTAAAAATCCAACGGTTGGATTGTCTGGAATTTTTAATTCAAATCTAAAGAAAAACAGCGCCAGAATCGTTTATATTTATATATAAATATAAATATAATTAAATTAAATCAAATAACGACGCTGCAGTTCGAATTTTGAAACCGTAACTTCAAACGACTAGTGTGGAGGATCCGACCGTCGGATTTTCACAAAACTGGAACTGTTGGGTTCGCTTTGGGAATACCTTCCCACTGATATAGACTTTGAGGAAATCCAACGGTTAGATTTTCCGATATGTGTAAAACAAATTAGGGGAAAAACAGCGCCAGTGCCACGACACGACCTGAAACGTCGTTTAATTGAATATGGCCATTTTTAAATAAATAAAAATGGCGAAAAATCATTGTAAAATATTACAAGCAACATAGATTGGAAATAAACCAATTTGGCTTGATCTATTTGATATTTGATGGTTGTATGTGTTTGACACGAAAATAACACTAAAGAACTGAAATATGGATGTCGAATAATATAACCATAGGAAGAATTGATTTGAATTCTAATTTCATGAATTCTTTGAAAAGGCCGAGCTAACCCTCATTTCAAATAATTGATCAAGCGATTCGAATAGGAAAATGCAAAGACGATTCAAGACCGACGATCTTCGTATTGGTTGGATGGGCGCTGCTGAGGTTCCTGACTGGAGTAGCTACCATGAAGGAACGGAAGTAGTAGCCGTCTGAACGTATGCGTTGATTGGATGGATATATGAGGAATTTGACGCCTCCGGTTTCGTTTAGACCCAGAACGGACTTGTAAATGGACTGTGTGTCTGACATTGGATTTTGTTCTATACTGATTGATCTCTGTTAAATATATATCTGTTTGGCGGCGGAGAATTTATTCTTTTTCTTAACGCCCTTCTCTGAGATGTACGAGCTCAGAGGTTATATATCGATAGAAATCAGTCGTATGGAATGGATTGCCTATGTGGCATGCCAAGATGCTATGATCAAGGCTTCTGTTGCAAAGCAAAGTCTTGTGGTTGATGATCAAAGCACGGTCTACGTGGCCTGGCTTTGTGTATAGCGTGGATTCGCTAGCCTCACACCCCGGTATGAGTTAAAAATGGGATACGGACTGCAGAGAGAGCACGACGTTTCTTTCTAGCTATGGTGGTGTTAATGACTTACCAGCCCTGACATTTATATCTATTTTTCACCTATGTGGTTGTTGGAATGCGAGGAGCCTCAATTATAGGTCTGTAAGGACCGGGAAACGTGTGTTCAGGAATACTAATCCTCAAACGTAAGAGAGGACCGACCCTGAAGATCCAGGGGTTACCCAGAGTGTGTAGTCCTGAGGCATTTGCTAGAATGTCTCGAAGCGGAGAGGTGCTTGCCCCTTGCCTCGACTCATGACGGAAATCCAATTTCCAATACGAAATAACGGACTCGATTGTAGAATAGTATGGCGACATAGTAGATGGTAGCTATGCCGCCTATGATTGATATTTATGATGTTATTCGTTTTTGAAACATATATGCACTAGTAATAATATCAAATGATTTTGCTTTACACGTATTAAGCATATTTGGTCATTATAAGGTAAAACTCTATCCTTCGGCTTGTGTTGCATTGTATGATGGGACTTGAGTCTTATAATGGCTTCATTCTTTTTAAAAGAGCATTGCGTTGTTTTAAAGAATTTACTTTGTTTTAAATGCACCAGCAGTCACTGGAGTAAACCCGTTCCGTGAAAGTGGCATGGTCCTATGATTTGCTTATTACTGTTGTTTAACTGTTAAATAGATTCCTCATACCAGTCCCCATGACTGACTCGTTGTTTGTTTCACTTTGCAAACGCGGGTGCCCTTATTTCCACACGGGCAACCTAGTTCACAGGTGACAGGTTGTTTTTGGCTCTGCACTGTTGCATAGAGTGCATTTTGGCTCATGGCGAGGCTGACTTCACAGAGATGACTTTGACATTTTCCGCCATTATTGTATTTATATTATGATTCCGCCACAGGCGATGCAGACTGCTTTACTTTCAGTATTTATTATCGTATGTATATGTACCGCCTTCGGCGATGTAGACTGATTATGTCTCACTGCATGTATGTATTCCGCCTCTGGCGATGATGACTGATCACTTCCCATTTATTTACTAAGTTATATCCTACGCTGTACTATTCTGATGTTGTTACATGTTGTGATTCCGCTGTCATACCCATGTAAAATTATTCTATTTATTATTTTTGCTATTATCTGTACTTTGCTATGATGATTGATGTGTTATATTGCAATGATTATCCTTAATACTGCACCTCGGATTTTGGGATCGTCACAAATTCTGATATCCTTTGTGAAACTTATATTTTAATTTCAAACAGTTAACTTATACGCGTATATACTGTGCACAGTCATAAAATAAATCCAATTGATGTGAAATTAAAAATCTTACCATAATTAACTATTAGGAATTTAGTAAAATTAGTTTCATTAAAAACCAAGTTCGTTTAAGAATTAACAACTCTTAAGTTATATATTGGATCGATATTATATATATATCGATTCCAAAATAAACAATCCATTAATAAAAATTATTATATATATACGTGTGTGTGTATATATATATATATATATAGAATTGTATATAACTTCAAAATATACCATTTAGATTTGAAATTCAACATATCATTCTAAGTTAAAACAATATTAAAAATATTTTAAACCCTTTTATTTTATATAACAAATCATTATAATTTAATAGCGATTCCATAGCGACTATTTGAAAATTTGGTTTGGACATAAAACAAAATACATAATATGAAAACTCGATTTTTCTCTTGAATTATAAAATTGATTTTCAATAAATTCAGTCATTTCTTATTTCAAAGAAATCCTACTTATATTTGATCCTGTACAGTCAATTAAAGTTCAAAACTCAATTTTTCGAATTACTGCCAATTCATTTTAAATTAAACATAAATTTATACGTTTAAACTTTGTTTAATAAATAAATTCTATATATAAATTCAATTATACTTCTAAAACAACATTTAAAACCATTTTTAAATGTTCTTATAAACGGGTAAAATCTGGGACGATACATTCTTTCCCCCTTAAAAGAATTTCATCCCCAAAATTACTAAGGTAGGAAAATGCAACAATTCTAGTAATTCATCAAAAATCCAGTTACTTAAGAACTTTTCTTCTATTATCTAAACTTCCAGTTTTAACCATTCCAACTAGTTTATAAAAACCAATTCGTTTTGGTTAACAAAAAAATTCAAAAAAAAAAATCTAACACCTTAAATTTTGGAAAAATGTGGCAAAGTCTCCCCTGTACGGAGGGACTTCTATAATATTGCAGGAACAAAAATAAATCCATCGACCCACACAGTTGAAAAATCCAAAACAAAAACCTAAAATTTATATTTTGCGTAGACGTACCTTTTTGCGAGCGTTGTTATTTGATAAGTGAAAAACTACTTGAGCTTGCTCAATTATTATGCCAAACTGAATTATGTTAACTTCAGAATTCTCTTGGATTAGCTTTACACATGCTCTTAATTCCAATGAACTTCATTAGTTTCAAAACCATGCCAGTCAGGTTCAAATATTCATACCATCCATCTCAAGCAATTTTATATACCATCTAATTATCATGGATTCCATTTATAATCATTCCTTAACAATTCCAATTTATTTCTTTATATATTTCACCCGAATTCAATATGTTTGTATTCATTCATTCCATTAAGTTCGACTTATTCATTTCATATGGGTTTCAATCAAGTTCTTAATCTATATCCATGCAATCAACCATCCAATCCGTTCAGATTCATTAATTTGCGCATATTTCTATTCATAATTTAAGTCAAATTTCTATTAACTATGTTAAATTTTATTTCAATATTCAAGTTCAATTCCAACTTATAAGATTAACTTAACGTAATTTAAAATTTTCATATTTCACATTTCAAATATGAAATGTCCTTTCGTTGTTTTGATCTAACCTCATAATCAAACACATTCAAATTAATCAATCAAGCCAATATAAGCTTCAAACAATCAAATCAATATATTAAGAGAATTAATATTATTATTTCTTTCTATACAAAATTATGATTTTGGGAAAAATTATTTTATTTACCCTCTTTACAAAATAAATTAAAAATAATTTTATATTCAAATTACAAATACATATTCTCATATATATATATACTCAAAATCAATCTAGGATATTACTAATCCATTCTATATTGAGTTACGCCATAGAGCCAAGGTTATTTCTAAACCATTAGCTCTGGTACCACTTTGTATTTTTCCGTACAGTTTAAGCCAACATCTAACAACACATGTCAACTCAAATTGCACGGAAAAGATGATAGTTAGGAGAAAGAAATTAAAGCGTAAGAGAAGAAAGAAAGAAATATTAGAATAAGAGAGTAAGAAGATCAAAATCTCACAAAGAAATGGACAAATATAGTATCAAATGCTTTATACAAAAAGAAAACTGTATGTTACAACATCAGAGTATACATACATTTCAATACAACACAGTGGAATAATATAATACAGTAAATATAGCTATACATATCGACTTCAGCTCCTCCTCTGAAGCTCCAAGCGAAACCAAACCTAATTATATACTTGTCTGACCTGAGCACATTTGAAGCAAAGAGAAATTAACCCGGATCAGTCTAGAATACTTTCAGTGATAAATTCATATGACAAACAACTTGCTTAACTTTAGAAATCCTTTTTTAAAGAAAAGGACAATCATATGACCAGTCCACACATAAATATGGATGGTTTTTACCTTATGATAACCCAAAACATTTTGATATATCAAAATCCAGTGATATTATAATAGTGTCTATCAAATCACAAATAAATAACCATCTAGCAGAACGCTTGCATCTCATGCTCTACATATGCATTATAAAATCAAAACCACAGGGCGCTTATTGGAGATTGAGTTCCAATTATGACAAGATATGGGACCACCTTCCAATCTGTGTACTCTAGATGGGATACACTCAGGTTCAACAAGAACATCTTGCAACCCGGCCACACATGACCAACCACTCATTCCACTTGAGTGTATCGAATGTATTGTCACCGTATGGTTTTATGGGACCACCATACTTCTCGAGAGATATAGAAAAAAAGAAGAACAAATATGAATTTTCTTTAGATTATGACAATACACCCTATGAAATGACCCAAACTTTCATTTACGGGAAAGCCCGGATTGAGTTAAGAACACGACAAATCAGGAGACAAACAGAAGGACATTTCATTGTTGTTACAACAATTCTATCATAGTAAAAGAATATGACAGAGTATGAATAAATAATATACATCAGAAAAATATCAGAGGTTTAAATTACATTTAGATACGTAGCAGCGGAAAAATAATACATAACACAACTATAAGAAATACACGGATACAGGATACAGAGCATTTTGAATATAGCTCCAGTTGTACACCAGGATCCTGTGAATATAATATCTGCAAAACCAAAACTACTAGCTGCCCGTGTGGAAAATAGGGGCAGCTAGAGTTTAGGTTAAAACAATAAACTCCAGGTCAGTCATGTGACTGGTGTGAGAACTAAAATAGTTATTTAAAACTTTACTTTAAAAATAAAGTAAATCAAGGGACCACGCCGTATAACATGGAATGTGTTTCCTCCTAAGAATACCAGTGCATAAAACAGTCTGTAAACAACGCAATGCTTTTCGAAAAATGAAGCTATTATAAGACTAAGGTCCCATCACACAATGCAACGCTAGGCGGAGGATAGAGTTTTCCCTTATAATAGCCAAACATTTTTGGTATGTTTAAAACAAAAATCATTTGATACTACTACAAGTGCATAGTGTATAAAAAAACTTCAAATATAAATGTATCAACCATAGACGGCATGAGTACCATATATCATGTCGCCACACTAGGCTCTACAATCAAAACCAAAATGTCACGTATTGGAAATTGGATTCCATCTGAGTCGAGGCCAGGGATGGCACCTTACCGCTTCGAGACACTCTAGCAAATGCCTCAGGACTACACACTCTGGGAAACCCTTGGTTCCTGCAGGGCCGGTCCTCTCTTACGCTTGAGGATTTGTTATTCCTAAACACACGTTTCCCGGTCCTATCAGACCTATCCATCGGCTCCGTAGTAACCGATATATCCGAAGTGCCTCGCTATCCATCATCCACATAGGTAAAAACATATAAATATTTGTACTCCATTTCATGACACCACCCATAGCTAGAAGGAAACATCATGTCCTCCATGCGTCCCTAATCCCGTTTTTAACTCATACTGAGGTGTGAGGCTCGCGAATTTACGCTATATACAAAGCTATGCCCTTTAAGGTCGTGCTTGGATCATCAACTATAAGACTCTGCTTTTCAACAGAAGCCTTGATCACTACATATCTATATGCCACACTGACAATTCACGCCATGCAACTGATGTCTGTCGATATATAACCTCTGAGCTCGTACGTCCTAGAGAAGGGTGTTAAGCAAGAGAATAAATTCTCCGCCACCAAACAGATATATATTTAATAGAGATCAATCAACATAGAATAAAATCCAATGTCAGACACACATCCATTCAATAGTTCATTCTGTGTCTGAACGAAACCAGAGGCACCTTATTCCTCGTCCCATATGTCTAATACAGGAGAGAGATCCTCGCATATCCGGTTGATCACCACTTATTACCTTGTCTTAGATGTACAGCCCAATCAAGACATCAGTAATCATCCAACTGATGTGAAGACCTCCGGTCTTCAACCACCATCTTCATCGTCGACTTATCGTCGAATCAATTATTCAGAATGGGTATAAACCCGGCCTTTCCGAATAATTCACGTATTTTATAATCAAGTACTATAAAACAAAACATACGCCTCATTCCAATTCTGAATATTCTTTTATCCAAATATTTGTAACCTTCGGGAAAGGTTCCCATTAATTTTATCAAAGATAAATCCTTTAAATTTATTCTTTAATCTTCCTTTGGATATCAATTCAAACCAAATTAAGGTTTATCCAGACTAGTCGGGATTAGTGCACATTACCGAAGTAATCATTTGTTTTATTTCCCAATCCCAACCTATTCATCCCATGGGGAAAAACTGGTAATACTCCATATCTAACACCATGGTGTTATCGGTAAATTTAATTACCATTTCACGTTCAAATCTAATTAAAGATTTAACTATCGCTTGGGGTAAAACTGGTGGTACTCCATTCTCGATCATTTCCCGAATTTGATAATTTAAATTATCACATTCTCATTTCAATCTAATTAAAGATTCATTAAAACTCCACTTAGTTTTAATCTTCCTAAAAATCAACATTAATGATTATTTAACTTTGGAAACACAAACATGCCACATCGACAATCTACACCGTACAATTGATTTCTGCCGATATATAACCTCTAAACTCGTACGTCTTAGAGAAGGTTGTTAAGCAAGAGAATAAATTCTCCGCCATCAAACAGATGTATATTTAGCAGAGATCAACAATACAGTTTCGAAATACAATGTTTGACATGTAATCCTGTTTTTAACTGGGTTAAAGAATCAGTGTCATTTAAAATACTGTTCACGGTAAACCCAAAATCACATTCTATTAATTATGGAATCTTCAAGGAAAGCAGATCAATATATATAATCGATATAAACTTCCATATCCAAGCAATATTATAAATGGAATAACAACGAAGCCTTTTAAATTCCATATATAGTAACAGTGTTCCTCCACAGAAGTTCACTTCGATTATTACCAAATTAAATTCCATTCCATTCCAATTTATTTTATTAAATTGGAAAACTTTACTTTGGAAAATTTCCTTTAAATCTTAATAAAAAGATTTATAAACTCCAAATCACGTTTCACTATTAATTGGGTTAAAGAATGAATTTCATTAAAAACACAGTTCACAATAAACCCAATTCACATTCCATTTTATTCAAATTACTAAATATAACCGGAAACTCTAATAATCTCAATTAAAAGATTTATCCTTTTCACTTAGGGTTTAAGAACGGAGTTATTTAAGAAACCATTCACGATAAACCCAAAAACCAACTCTTTTATTCAATTCCAATTAAATATTAATTAATTGGTAAACTTCTCTAAATCTTAAATTAAAGATTTATTCTTTTATCAATTGGATTTAAGAACAATGTTAGTAAAGACACCGTTCACAACAAACCCAGAATCCCATTTGATATTAAATACAAGGCACTGAATAGAAATTATATCGGCTTATATTCAATATCAAATTCTAAAACCAACAAATATCGTATTGGAAATAACGACATATATATATATCTTCCAAATTTCCATAACAATATCCGTATAATCACGGAATCCAATATCGAAATATTCCGAAGATTATGTCCGTTCCAAATCCATTCCAATTCGTTTATTGGAAATTTCTGGTTATATTAAAACCATTCACAAATTCAATTTATTTTATTTAAAAATTATTGGATTTCAAATCTAGTTAATAACTAGTTCATTTTGATAAAAATGTATTTTTATCTTTACAATGTGGAATTTTTCATCCCAATTCTTTCCAAATCATTTATTATGATTTTACACAAATTATTAATATTTTTAGTAATTTTATCAAGGCCCGTACTATCGATTTCCATAAACAGTCATCGAACTGCACTTACAGCGACTTTTTTCAATTTGATTTGGACATAATTCCAAATCCAACCATTAGATTTCAAATCTCTTATATTCGTTGGAAATCTCTTTTCGATACGAACCTAACGGTTCCAGTTTTAGGAGAATCCGATAGTCGGATCTCCCGTAATGTCAACTCGAAGTCAATGGTTGAAATTCGCAAACGGTCATAGTGCGGATCGTTTTATTCGGGCCATTAAATAAATATAATATATATATTTCATCGATTTCCATTTAAAACATATTTTATAAATTCGTTTTAAAATGATTCCCAATTTCATTTCAATTTTAAATCAAAATAGAATACTCCTTATCATTATTATATTTAAATGATAATATTTTCAAAATATCTGATTTTGAAATAATTTCCTTTTCGATATTCATTATAAAAATGAATAAAATCGATATAAATATCATTCGCATCAAATTGGCTCATAACTACTCAACATGGCTTCATATATTTCAATATTTTCGTGTCCATCCAAAATCAGACATCAAATCCACATTTTTATCCTGTACAGAATATTATTTTAAAATATTTGTTCTTTCTGAATTTGAGTCAGACACAGTCAATTATTATATAATGTTATTTATATGGATATCATACAACACATGTATAGAACAACTATTATACACAGTCAACCATCATCCAGAGTGCATTACACAACTGGATAAGCATTAAATATAAATAATTAACACTTATAACAATTTGTCAACCAATCGATTGACATACACCTAAATAATTGGGATTAGTGTATGCCAAATATCATCACAATACCCGTGTGGGGTTTCAACCAACAAATATTGAATACTATCTATGCAGTTGGGCGATCTGCAAAATTTATCATCCCAATCAATGTCAGTTAAATGAGTGTACATAAACAAATCATTTGATTTGTTTATGAATATTTATTTTCATTTCAGGAGAATTTTATGTCGTTCATATATACGTTAAAAAATATATTTTTAACGATAAAATATTTGTTTCAACGCATGAATATTTTTAGTAGTCCATACATTCAATAAAAATAATATTTTTATTGTTCTAACATTTTATTCAACACATGAATATTTTATACAGTTCATATACACATTAAAAATTATATTTTTAATGAATAATATTTATTTCAGAATATTTTGGCATTATAAGGACGCGATATTAAAACCGGGGTAATGTCTAGCATTACCTCTCTCTTGATATTGGCTCGCGCCATACACAATAATCAACTAAACCACAATACAATCATTTCTCAAACCAATCCAATTTACAACAACAATTCAATCCATACAAACAAACAACATGGTTTGTACGATAAAATAGTGTCGGGGGCTTCTAAGCCCCATCTGCATCCTATAATATATTTAACTATAAACTAATTAGAGTGAGAAGGAGTTCTCACCCAGAAGCTAAACCAATTCATCGCGGTTCTTCAAATGTAGAAAATTCTTGTCGTCGCGCTCGCTTTTGTCGTTCCCTGCACTTGAATTCGCCTCTTTGGCTCTAGAATTTGCATACGACCTCCAATCTTCACCAAACATTATCACTAGCCTAAACGCGCCATTCGGGACAACTATTTCCTAGCGGACTCTCTTCCAAAACTGCAAAAAACCGTAGGAAATCGCGAAAAATAGCAGCAGATTCGCGATCCTTGGACACGTTTTCCGGACAGCTCCGCAATCCAAAATAGAACTTTCATATACTCAAATCGATGAGAAAAACAAGATCTTCGACTATGGTACTATGGAGTTTTGGCTACAAACAAACGGTTGAGAGTTATTGGAAAAATAGTGATAGGGGGTTATTTGAGAAATGGAATTTTTGTTGAAAATGAGTTTTTGGGTGATGGGGGCCCCACGACCGGAGCTAGGTGGTCAGAGGCGGCGGCGGGACCTACTGGTGGTGGGGAGAGGCACAGGTGGCGGGATGGTAGCCGGAGGTGGCGGTGGTTGGCGGATTTAGGATTTGGGGCTTAGGGTTTTTTTGCAAATCAAAGAAGAAGAAGAGAGAGGAGAAGAGGGAGGAGAGAGAGGAGGAGGGGAGGAGGAGTAGGAGGCCGGCAGCACGAGGGGGGCTGGAGTACGGCGGTCGAGCGTTTCTCTTTTTTTCCTTTGGTTTTATGATGGAAGAGAGGAAGAGAGAGGGAGGGTTGACCAAGTATAATAATATACATATTTAATTCAATTTACTTCCAAAAAGTTTGTTTTTCATTCGAACTCCAAATCGAACCCAACGACTATCATCCCTAAACAAATACCCACATTCCGGACACAATGGGATAGGTCCCGTTAGCAGTTCGACTGTTTCGATCAGTTTTCGCTAAAACTAAAATATAATTAATATAACGTTATATATTGATTTCGACGTATAGTTTAATTTACTAGGGCCACGTACTGACTCCAAAAATTCCAGAAATATAAATCTAGTTATGTTTTGATGATATGGTCCTAAAAAACCAAATTTCATCGAATTTGGAGACCGTTTGAAAAATGGTCAATTTCCAGTCGATTAAGTTCAAACTGAAATCACCAAACACGTTTAAATCCACCACGCGCACATATTAATTCCAAACATTCTGAAAATTGGTATCTAGCAATAATTTGACATTCCCGATCCAACAAAAGTGGTTTCATTGAAAACGGAGGCCATTTGCAAAGTGGCTATCTTTAAGGGCCGTATATTATACAAAGTATATATAAATTCCATAACGACTATTCTAAATTTTAAACTGGACATAACTTTCAATTCTCGTTATGAAATCTGGATTTTTCACATTCGTTAGAAAGATATAATTAAACAGATTCAAATATTTCTGGTTTAATAATATCTGATTTATTGTGAATCCTATACATTCAATTGAAATTTGAAATCGAATTTTCAAACTGTCGCGCCATTTTAGGCTCGTTTTATAAATAAAATAAACTTATTTGTTCTAACTTCGATTTAAATAAATTATTATTCGTTATTATTTAAAATAAATAATTTTAAATATCCAAAATTCATTAAAATTGCTAAAATAAAATTTTTAAATTGGTTCTGAAAATCCGGGTTGTTACACCCTACTTGAGTGCGACCCAACTAACCATGCTGCCTACCCAGTTTTTGTCATTTCTCGGTTTTGAGGCTGTCTCGATTACTTTTTCGGACATCTGGCCATTATTCACTTTAAATGCCACATCGGTCAGATCCTCTAGAAAATCACTAATTGACGTCCACAAAAATACTCTAGTTGTTAAGCTAAGAGAAGTGTCCTTCTTCGCTCCTAACTATGGTACGTTTGAAGAAATCAATGTATGTGACCCCTTTGGAAATGCTCTATCAGATATCTGTCCATACAAGTCATCCAAGAACAGGATGAACCGAAGGTACCCTCCTACTGCATCCTACGAATCACCCTATAGATTAGTAGCAAGTAGTCCTTGCAAATCCGCGGATTTCAACCACAACCGAACTACAGTGCATCTCTGGTTGCAAGTCATAGATTATAAGTAGTTCTTCTTTTTTTATGAAGGTCTGTGATCTTCAATTGCTCCATCTTTATTACCTACAAGTTAGCTTCGAGCGCAACATTGATTCGAAGTGGTTATGGGTTTAGTTCCCATCCCGGTCTTATCGAAACAACACGTCAAAGGTCCAATAAGATATCTCATTGATAGTCGAGTTTTTTACTAACAATCTTAACAAAACAATCATCCAATGAGTTTAGTCAAATAGCATGATCAAGTATATTGGCAGCTCATGTCTTTCCATTTATTTAAAACTCTTGATCGATTGTTAAAAAAAATCATTCTCTATATTCATCAAACACTTTTGTTTCATTACCTCGAAATCATTTACCATAACTCATCACCTTAAACAATTGAATCTTTCCAAATCCTTCTTTATACTTCTTTACTTTGAAAATATAATTCCACAACCCATTTCTATATTCTTTTCTTTGGAAATATATAACTTAATTTCAACCATTTACTTTCGTTTCCAATTCAGTAACCCTTTCCATTTATTTGGAAAAAATCATCGTTATTTACTTATTATTCAAAATAAGCGTATTTAAACCAAAATATAAATCTCACCTTTAGCTTGGCTAAACAATGTTAATTTATACAATGTTTCCTTTAAACCAAGTGGTTTTACTAGATTTCAAAGACTTAATTATGTTGCAATATTCACCTTACAACTAATCTGTCATCCCTTACCGTTACAAACCAATATCATTTCTAGACAAATAGTGAAGTCGTTCAAGTTAGGGTATTTTATTTACCTCTTAGACCTTGTTCGACAACGTTCTTATCTCAGAATAAATATAAGTTTGTAACTCAAAACTCATATTATTTATAACCTCAAACCAATCTTTATTTACTATTTTATTTAAACTATGGGTTTGATAAATCATAATCTTACTTTGGGAACACTCTATCGATCGCGACCGTTTTACTTAATATTAATCTCTTGCTTTAACTCCACTATACAAAATTCCATTTAATATTGGAATTATATTACAAAAATCTATTTACTACATATTTGATCCAAAATCATTTTAACATCATATTATAAAACAAAAATTTTGGATTTATAGCCAAAATCCATTTACTAATGTCCTATGCTTTATCCTTTAACATTTCTTATTCGGCTCGGGTCACTTTAACTTAATTCAATTCATAATTAAACATCTCTATAGAGTTATCACTTCAATTTCTTTTAACAAACCTTTGCAAAAACATATGGATTTTATTTAACAAAATCTATTTACCAACCTGTTCGGATATCCAATTTAACTTCACTACCAACTCAATTCTGAGATAATTTAGTTAATTTTTTTAAAATTATAATTATTTAATCATAATTAATTACATTAATAATCTTTGAAATCGTTAATTAGAATGTGAAATAGGTTTAACAAATCTAATTAATTAAACAACCATTAACTATTTTAGTTGAAGGAAAAAATCTAACAACCTTTTTTAAATCAAAACTGTTGACTCGGTCAACTTTATACCATAAGTTATCTTGTTAACTGATTTTCAACGACTTCTCCCCTTTAAATTAATATAATTAATCTTATAGTACCACTTAACCAATTTCTTAAAATAATTTACCAAAATAATAACTCGTAGTTTTTGTTCACTTATAAAACTTGGTAAAATATATTTATAAAATCAATTTATAAATATCGGATTATTTCTGAAATACAATTAAAAATATCGCTTCATTTATAAAATTAAATTTTATAACTTAACTTCGTCAATTCTCCTTATGGCAAATCAACGTTTAAACAAAAGGTGAATGTTTAGGCCATTTGCTACTAATCCATTAATCAATACCGCTTATTGATTAAAATAACAACAACGTTGAATTTCAATTCAACGTCAACATCCAAATAGGTTTTAATGTGAATGGAGTTCAATCAACATACGTATAAACAATATGGAAATTAAACAACATACAAAATATCTAAGGAATCTGGTTGGATCCATCCAATCCGTTCTTCCCTGCATCACAGCTCATTATAACATTTCATAATAATATATGGAAATAGAAGTTTCATACAATGCATTTAAATGACATAAATAAAATTAATGTCAATCAATAACAGACAAATATCATCCAAGGCATCCAACCAACCAATTCATACTATCAATGATAGGTTTTAATTATATGAATTTAACCACATCATAGAATTCCAGAAAAGTGTGAGAATTAAGTCACCAATTTATTTCGATTGACGGTGTCTGATTGTTTCATTTAATATCAAACAAGCATTTAAAATTAAATGAAACTACAATGTGCTCCAAATTATTCCGAACCAGTTAGTAGTGTATTGCTCGTTCATTCTGTTCCAACGGACCCAGTTTTGTTAAATTCCCATAACATATGAATAGGTTATAGTGATTTAAATATTTAGTTGAATTTAAATTCTATATAAATTTATAATTTCATACACTTAAGTCTAATTATCATTAATCAATGTTTAGGCCACGTTAACCACTCAAGGCCCTTTAGCGTCATTAGGCAGAACACCTTTTAATTCAATTCTTCACTTGCATAACATGCATGGGCATGTTACCTGACACAATTAGACTCAGTTTTTTGTATTGTTTTTAATTCATTAAATCAAAGGCCCAAGACCCACGATAATAAGAAATCACAGCCCATCGTCTTCCATGTATTCATCTTCTCCCCACGAAGCAATTCCAGGCAACATTCCAAACTTTTGGATACCCTCTCCCTCATGCCATGTCTATATCCCCCCTCCCCCCAATATTTCATTTCCACGTTCAAGCAAATATTGCCAACTTCGAGCTTCCCCACCACATTTTGAACCTCCCCCATGCACTAAAACAAAATCGCCTGCACTTCATGAACACCAAAATAGTCGGTACTTTCATTGTTTACGCCGTTCTTCTCGCTAGAGCCGGAGCCGATGCCCACCAAAATGACCCGCGTTTCCCTTCTGTAGTCAGAGCCGATGCCGCCATACCAGAACTTCAGCCTCACCGATCTCCTTTGCGTCGAAGCTCAGGCTTCTGCTGCTGGAGCCACCTAAAGTCATTCGCCTTTACCTGTGCAACCTTGTCACCTCATGCAAATCCGACCCGAAGTTTCGTCGCTTCACAAATGTGCTTCCAGGCACAGCGTCGAGCTGAAACATTTTTACGTGACTGGGCTTCACGTTTGATCTTAAATGGGTTCGTAACATTGGTTTTTCACGTATTCACTTAGGTGGAGATGGAAGAAGGGAAGCTTCAGTGTTGTTCAAAGATAAAGAAGGGCGAAGTTTGTGTTTGTATAGGAAAGGGCAGAACATTGTTTTGTGTATAAATTTTCCTTTTTATATAAAGAAGAATCCTGCAGCTATTCGAATGACAAGAAGAAAATGAACAGCATTGGTTCTAGTTTCGAATGGATGAAGGAAGCTGTGGCTTTGTTACAAATATATACACTGGCTTTGAATGAGATAAGAACAACATCTTCCCCTTGTCTTTTCAAAAGCACATGAGGCTACAAGAATGGTGATAAAATTGGGCAAAAAATTAAGGCAGAATTAGCATGTGTGTGCTACAGCGTAGGGAGTTTAGCTTCGTTAAATAATTCTAGGATTAGACTAAATATAATTTTTTTTAACGAGTATTGGATGCATAGAAATTTCAAATGAAAAAAGAATAGGAAATAGCTACATGTTTCTGGGATTAGCAAGGCAGTGGTTTCTCTTATAAATAGAAGAAGGAAGCTTCACTTTCATTTCATATTTAACATGGTTATTTTCCTTCGATCAGAATAGTGGCATGTGCGATGTACAAACGACAGAGAAATTTTTTTTATCGTTTCAGATTCACATGGCATGTAGATCAGAAGGGAAAAATGAAGGCGCATAGTAGAATATTGATTTGAAATGACAAAGGATATTTTTTGTTGAGGCGACCAATGACCTTTTTATGAAGCAACTCACAATTTTTATAGAGTACAGTGCTCGACGTTCATAATTTGCACGAGAACACACAACCCCCGTTTGAACAAAATATGAAAATATGCAATAATTAATTATTTTAAAGACGATGGAACTGATTTTGTTGAATTCCAATATCGTTTGTGAAACTGCTATTTTAATTTCAAACGGTTAACTTATATGCGTGTATACCACGCATGGTGATAAAATAAATCCAATTGATATGAAATTAAAAATCTTACCATAATTAACTATTACGGATTTAATAAAATTTGTTTCATTGAAAACCGAGTTCGTTTGAAAATTAACAATTCTTAAGTTACATATAGAATCGATAAAATATATTTATCGATTCCAAAACAAACAATCTATTAATAAAAAATTATAATTAATAAATATATATATATATTCAAACATAATTATATATAACTTCAAAATATACTATTTAGTTCTGAAATTCAACATATCGAATTCTATGTTAAAACAATATTAAAAATATTTTAAACCCTTTTATTTTATATATTAAATCGTTATAATTTATTAGCGATTCCATAGCACCCATTTGAAAATTTGATTTGGACATAAAACAAAATATACAATATGAAAACTCGATTTTCTCTTCCATTATAAAATTATTTTCCAATAGGTTCAGATGTTTCTTGTTCCAAAGAAATCCGACTTATATTGGATCCTGTCAACTACCGCGATGTTACGAGTTCGTTTTAAATTAAACATAAATTTATATGTTTAAACTTTGTTTAATAAATAAATCCTATATATAAATTCAATTATATTTCCAAAACAACATTTAAAAACCATCTTTAAATGATCTTATAAACGGGTAAAATCTAGGTCGTTAAAAACAACATCGGCCGAATGAATCAATTTGGAATTTATGTGCCACTTAATAGATAAACAAACATAATTTAAAACATTTCATAATGCTAACAAGCAAGCACTCTAATATATATATATATACACACACACACACACTTAAACTTATAATAAGGCATAACATTACCTTATCTCCATTTGGGTTTGCCCCCACAGAGCCAAGGTTCTCGCTCAACCTTCGGATCTAATACCAAGTGTAATAACCAGGGAAATTCGATCCTTGAATTTCACCAATATTACAACTTATGTTTTCAGAATCAAGTGTCGAAAACCCAGAAGTTAGAAGAAAGAAATTAGCGGGTGAGAAAAAAGATAAAGATGTTAGAATAGAAGAAAAATAATACAAACCCATTACATTAGAATCTCACAGCGGAATGGAAAAGTAGAGTATACCAAAACTCTTTACACAATAGAAAAACTGTATTTTTACAAGAATAAATAATCATAGTATATAATGAATTGGCATCTACATTTTGTAACACCCCACGTCGATTAATGTCACTCTCAAGGGAAATGCATTAACTTTCATGGAGTATTATTGGTGTATAGAACAGAATATAACAAGACAGATACATATATTGGTACTTGAAAAATTAAAACAACTTTTATTGCAGTGGAGAAATAGTTTGGTTACAACAACATCAAAAACCAAAAATAAAACCAAGTACACTTAATATCCGTCTTAACAAACTATTTTCTGAGTACATAAAGTAAAAAAGCATAACCCCAACATAAGTAGCCATAAAAGAGATAAGCTGAACTTTACTTTCAGCAACTCAAGAACTTCCAAAAGAGAGAGAAAGAGATCCAAATCAAACTCCACTAACACTAGTCCCACCCTGAGAACCTTGGGGGGGAGGGAAGGAAGAAAAGAGGCGAAAACAAAGGGGGTCAGACATAAAGTCTGGCGAGTCCAATAACTTTAACAATATAATTATTAAAGTAATTAGGATAAGGCATAAACTGGTAAAACAAGGAATGACTGTGAGACAAAGCAAACAAGAGGAATAAGATAATGTTAATTGCACCTCCAACATTATAGGATAATTACTATACTGCACCAATACTAGTCACCCTAGAAGTTGATCCCGCCTGCTAAACAAAATAATAATAATGGTAGTTTCGTACCCCTAGCTGTCTTCATAGGTGTCGCCTGCTCCTATCTCCAGTAGTTGTACCCACTACCCTCCCCATTCTAATTACAACATTTATTCATAATATGGTAGTTGTACTCCCACCTGTCTTCATAGGTGTCGCCTGCTCCTATCTCCGCTAGTCGTACCCACTACCTTCCCCGTTCGATCGGCTCCATAACTCGTAGATACCCGTGCTGGTCCCACAGTGGGGTGTATCACTACCCAAAGTGGCAACCCGATACCAGTGAAGATGCACGGCTTATACCAACACGACGCAACAACGTCTTACCTACCAGCACGGGCCCACGCACGCACATGACCCCGTTGGACTTGCTTTGCCACCGCTAACCCGTTTTGACCTCTTACAATCAAACCCAGTAAGCATGTCCCATCCTCGATCTAACTCAAGCTCACAAAGATACTTAATGGATTACTGGTTTGAAAAGAGTCCCCCATGCTTGACACAAGCTTTCCACTTATGCTTGGTCCCCACTAGAATTTCCCACTTAACCCCTTCTTATTCATGTCTTCTTACATGTTTCAACCTGGTTAAGTGTTTATAATTATACACCACTTGTCACCCATGTTACCCACTTATCAAATCAACATGTGTTATTGGTTAAGCTTGTCTTAACCCTATCCGCTTATCAGATCAATATATATTTTATTGATTAAGCTGGTCTTAACCCTATCCACTTATATATTATTGGTTAAGGTTGTCTTAACCCTATCTATTTATCAGATTAATATATATTATTGGTTAAGCTGGTCTTAAACCTACCCACTTATCAAATTAATATATATATTATTGGTTAAGCTGGTCTTAACCCTACCTATTGATCAGATTATTGGTTAAACTGGTCTTAACCCTATCCACTAATCATGTTTTACGTATCATATATATATATATATCATATAACATGATTTACTTAATTTATGATTAAGTACATCTTAGTTCACAAATACATTGGTTAAGAGAATAACTCCCTAAGTATCAACCCCGAAGACTGAAATCAACATCAGATTGGTACTTGGAGAACTACTCAACTCAACCAACTGTTTGCCATTCATATTCGTCTTTGATCAGCATTAATTAACTATTAATGCACAGACCTCTCACATTAAGTCAATTGCTCGTGGCCGCTGGATATGTCGAGCGGTTCTGGGCAGACTTCCACCACAAGCCAGACTTAACCTCTTGTCTAAGCATCTTTTAATTATGCCTACGACCTCTCACATTAGACTACCGTTTGCGGTTGCTGGATGTGCCGGACAGGTCCGGGAAGTCTTATACCACAAACGAGTCTAACATCGTGTCTTAGGCATTTATTACTCATTTAATTAATGCCATTGATGTCTCACATTAGACTACCGTTTGTGGTTGCTGAATGTGCCGGGCGGATCCCAGCAATCATATACCACAAACGAGTCTGCCCTCGTGTCTAAGGCATTTATTATTACACATTATTATTCAACCCCAATTTGAATTAGTGTCTCTTTTTCAATTTTTCAATAACTTCCAAATTAATTTATGTCCATAATTATCACCTAAATTATGTCCATAATTTCTATGCATATAAATTAGGCTAATTAATCTCAAATTTATTATATGTTTTAAAGCCATTTTATGCCAATTTTCACAATATTAATATTTAATATTTTCCCATTGCCCCAACGTTGTGCGTACGTGTAATACATATAATACATAGGCTAGCAAATAGCCTAACTCACAAAAACATCACAACTTGCATAACACGTAAAAATAGATCTAACTTGCAAATAAAAATAGTCTAGCATGGATCAAACTTGCATGATTATAATTTATATAATCATAAATTTGCATAATCAATAACTTGCATAGGCAATAGGCATAATTTGCATAAAATACAAACTGGCATGGATCAAATTATACAAGATATGATTTGCATAGATCTATACACATAAATTTGAACTTGCATATATGAATATGGTTTTCGCATAAACTTGCATATGATCTATATACCAACTTGTATTAAAATTGCATATAAAATTTAGAAATGTAAATTAAGATTTACATTTACACCTGCCTATGATTTAGACATGTAAATGTCACAAAATGAATCAATTCGAGCATATGTGTTTAGACATATGAACCAACATCATGAATTTAAACAAATAAACTAATATCACACGTTTTACATATAAACTCGCATGTATATATATACTTGATTCACATATAAACTTTTGTATAATTCGCATATAGACTTGCGTATAAACTGAAGTCATAAAATGAATCAAGTTAAACATATGTGATTGGATATATGAAATAGATCTACTAACATAAGTTAACAAAACTATCATATGTTCACAAACAGACGATAACAAAATTAAGTAACGTCACATGATTCAACAGGCATGTTCTCATAATCCAAATTATAACTCATCATAATTAATTTATTAATTATTTTGTGAAAGAAATTGGACTCACAAAGACAGATTAGAGAAGAGAATGATTCGTTCGTCGTTTGTATTAGAATTCTGACTTGCAATTCCTAAGCTTTAAGAAGAAGAACTATTCTAGCAGCAGCATGGAGGCCAAGAGACCAATTTAGTTAGGTTTAGAGCTTGAGTATATGTGTGCTTAAATAGAAGTTAAAATCAATATAAGTCGTTAGATTATCATAGGAGCAATCACAACCGTCCAGACTAGATAGAGTTATCCAGAATTGCCACATATGCCCTAGTAACTCAGCAACAGGTCAGAAAAGACTCGGCAATAAGTCAGAATCGTCACAGTTCAGATCTTCCCAGGTGGTAGGTCGACCCCTAGGTCAACCTGTATAGGGGAGGTCGACCCCCTGGTCGATATAGCCTGGGGTAGGTCAACCTCCAGGTCGGCTTACCTTGGTATATTCGAATTTTGAATTTAACTCTAAACTGTTTTTAATTTATATAAAATTCTTGAAACTTCTGAAGGCCATAACTTCCTTATACGAAGTCCGATTTACGAAAACTTGGACTCTATTCCAAGAAGAATTTCGAGACGAACGCAATGGCGTAACCCATTTCCCTTAATTGTTCACCTAAAAATTAAGTATTCTTTAATTAGTTCTTTTAATAGTCATAGAAAATTTAGGGTGTTACATTCTCCCCTCCTTAAAGGATTTCGTCCCCGAAATCTTCAAGTCAAGAAGAATGTATATCCTACCATCCAATCATCCATCTACTCAACCGTCAAACAAAGGCATTCATTGTCCTTACAAGATTTCTAATGCTGTATGAACATATGCAAAAAGTGTGTGTATATGTTCCTTACCCAATGCAAAATCAGGCGGTCCACTGATTCAGTTGACCTCCTTAATGCGAACCATGATAGTGCCATGCATCCATTATGTATGCAAAAGAGTCCAAATGCTACATATTATTTCTACATGTATGCGCAACCATTCATCAAAATGCAGCATCCATATGATAACACAACCATTATATATCCATTAATTAAATTATGCACACATATTTATATGCAATATGAAAGTGATTGAGCTGATCTAGTGCCTAATGTGTGTGTAAATGCATCCATGAGCAACCACTAGCAAACACTTGCATCCACTTGCATCCACCAAACATAACATGTCTCAAACACATGTTTACAACCATAGGATTTTTCCTAACTAAATATCGAAGATATAATCGTGAAGACATACAAAACGATAGGACAAGCATAAACAAAGTGGTAGAAAAAGGAGAAGTTAAAAACATACCCTCAAAAGGAAAGGGTACAGCGTATGCATCTCGTCTTCCGTTTCTCAAGTCGCATCTCCTTGATCATTTCCCCATTGCACCTTGACCAACTTGACCTCTCTGTTGCATAGCTTTATGACCTCCGATCCAAGGATACATATAGGGGCTCGTCTAATCGGGGTATCCCACTCCACTTCCACTTCTCTAAGCATGCTCGGCTCTACTACTTCCACGATATCTTGCAAATACTTCAGCAAATGTGACACGTGAAACACGTCGTGAACACCACTAAGCTCGTTGCCTCTTCTTATGTCCCTCCAAAATCTAGGAAACATAACCTCAAATGATCTTCAAGGATTCTATTCACCCCTTTTTGTATGTCCATCCGTCTGTGGATGATAAGCGATGCTCGTACTTGATGCCTTTTGCATATCACCTTTTCCTCCTGCATCGAAAAATGCTCCAAGCCCTGCCCCGCAAGCATTGGTATATGTATTGTCAACGGTTTACTCCCATCTAGCAAAGTCAAAACTGGGGCTGATATCTTCGCAAAGTCCTAAACGAACTTCCTATGGTAGCCCGTCTACCCTAGAAAACTTCTTACTTCCATTGTTTTTCTAGGAACCTTCCAATCTTGGATTGCCACCACCTTTGCAGGATCCACTGCTATTCCTTCCTTAGAGACCATATGCCCTAAGAACCTTACCTCTTTCTTCGAAAAATGACATTTGGGGAACTTACCTTCGAGTTGATGTGCTCGAAGGGTTTCTAAGACTTCCCTAAGATGTAGGGCACATTCTTCCTTGCTTCTTGAGAAAATCAAGATATCATCCACAAAGACTATCTTGAACTTGCTTAAAAACTCCCTGTACACCCTACTCAACAAGTCAATGAAATATGCGGGTGCATTCGTCAAACCAAAAGGTATGACGAGCCACTCGAAGAAACCGTCAGGAGTTATAAATGCAGTCTTATCCATGTTGTCTTCAACCACTCTTAGCTGATGAAATCCTGCAGTGTAATAACCCGGAAAATCTGGGCCAGTTTAAAATTTTTAGTTTGGCAATTTTAGCGAATTTTGATTATTTAAAATGAATTATTTTAAATAATATCGTCGAGAAATTTATTTTGAATGGAATTCGAACGTATATATTATACGCGTCGTCGTTAGAATATAAATATTTATATATAATTATAAATAGAATTTAAAATGGCGCGGTAGTTCGATAATTCGATTTCAAACTTCAATTGAATGTACCGGTTGCAAAACAATCCGGATTTTAGTGAAACCAAAAATGTTGGAATCTAATTGTGAATATCTTTCCAACGAATCCGACAAATCAAGATTTCATAGCGGGAATCAAAAGACAGGTCCAGTTGAAAATCCTGAATAGTCGCTATGGAATTCAGGCCCTTAAAAATGGACATTTTGCAAACGACCTCGGATTTCGACGAAACCAGTTTTGTTGGGTCCGCAGTGTCAAATTATTGCTAGATTCCAAATTTCATAATTTTTCGAATCAATATGTGAGCGTGGAAAAGGAAAACGCGTTTGACCAGTTTTAGTTGATTTTAATCGACTGGAAAATGGCCATTTTTCCAACGGTCTCAGAATTCGACGAAACTAGTTTTGATAGGACCGTATCGTCAATACGAAGCTAGAAAATATTTTTATAGAATTTTTCTAGTTAGTATGTGACCCCGGTAATTTGAAATGTACGTTTAAAATTCAATAAAGTGATTTAAATGTAAATTTAACGGAAACTGATTGTAACAGCCGAATCAGCTGACGATACATATCCCATTGTGTTCGGAATGGGGGTTAAACGCTATGGACGACAGGTGGTGGGCCTCGTTTTGATGACGTATGTAAAAGTCAACTTTCAAAAATAATAAAATAATAAATAAATAAATAAATAAAAAAGAAAAACCCCCTTATCTCCTTTGCCCCCCCCCCCCCCCCCGTTTAAATCAATTCAGAAAGAATAAATAAAAAAAATGGAGGCGCGATGGCCGCCGCCGCCCCAGGCGGAACACCGCCGCAACTCCCCCTCGAACCCTCTTCCCCCTCCCGAAACGCGCGAGGCCATCCCCTCCTTCCCCTCCGTCCTCTCGCCGAACTCGACGAGAACCCCGTCGGCACCCCCAAGTTCGAAGCCCCTTGCTGCGACCACCACCCCGCCGCAACCCCCTAGTCTTCACCGACGAACTGCAGAAACCCCCCCCCCCCTCAGTAAGTAATTCTTTTTATTTTATTATTTTATTTTTATTTTATAAAAACAGAATTTAAAAACTGATTTATTTTTAATTAGGTTTAAAACTGATTTTGTTTAAAAGAATTTAAAATTGATTTTAAATGATTTTAAAACTGTTTTTTTTATAGGTTTAGAAAACTGAAAATTATATAAAGTAAAAACTGTTTTTTTTATAGATTTAGAAAACTGAAAATTATATAAAGTAAAAACTGTTTTTTTTTATAGGTTTAGAAAACTGAAAATTATATAAAGTAAAAACTGTTTTTTTTACAGGTTTTAAAAACTATAATTATATAAAGATTTAGATTTTAAAAGTGAAAAGATTTAAACTTTAAAAAGGAAAGGATTTGAACTTTTAGAAGTAAAAATTCGATTTTTATATATTGAATAGCGGATTAAAAATTCGATTTTTATATATTGAATAGTGAACTAAAAATTAAATTTTTATATATTGAATAGCGAACTAAAAATTCGATTTTTATATATTGAATAGCGAACTAAAAATTCGATTTTTATATATTGAATAACGAAGTCAAAATTCGATTTTTACATATGTAGTGACTACGGGCAATGAAGATGATAGAAAGGCGAGAATGAAGAAGATTTCTATAAATGAAGTGCCGTGGAGCTAGGATAGCAATAGGTGAGAATTTCTCACCTTTCAATTTCATTTCTATTTATATATATATACTAGGATGCAGACGGTGCTTAGTAGCACCCGACACAATCGTCCACAGACCATGGACTTGTTTGTTTGGTTGCATAAATTAGTTTGATGATTTGATTTGAATTTAATTGTTTGGTGAATTTGATTGATATGTGAATGGCGTGGGCCTTTACTAGACCGGGGATAAGGCTAGGCCTCGTCCCGTTTCTAGTATAGTGCCGTTATGCCGCCGAAATTTTCTAAAATATGTTAGAAAAATAAAAATATCATTTTATTTAAAGAATGAACTGAATAGAAATTCATATGTTGGAATAAAATGTTTTTTTTATCGTTAAAAATATAATTTTTAACGTGAATGTAAATAAATAAATATTCATTTACAAACCAGACGGTTTGTTTATGTACACCTATTTGAAGGACATTGATTGGGTCGATAAATTTTACACATCGCCCAACTGCACAAATAAAATATGCGTTTGATTGTTTGAAACCCCACACGGGTGTTGGGATGAAATTTGAAGTTCACTCATCCTGATTGATTAAATATGTCGATCGATTGATTGACAGGCTGTTATAAGCGTTAGATATCTTTATTTGATGCTTATACAGTGTAGTGCACTTTGGTTGATGGTTGATCATTTTTCAATGTTATTATATACATGTGTTGTGTGAAAATCCATATAATTAATTTTATATGGTAATTGATTGGGCCTCATTCCAGTTTAGAAATGGAAATATTTGAAATAGAAATATTTGAAATAGAATATTTGAAAATAGAAATTTATGAAGTCATGTTGATTAGTTTGACGCCATTTTGACGTGAACGATATTTATATCGATTTTAAACGATTTCGAAATGAATTGAATTGAAAACGATTTCGAAATGAATTGAATTGAAAACGATTTCGAAATGAATTGAATTGAAAACGATTTCGAAATGAATTGCATTGAAAACGATTTCGAAATGAATTGAATTGAAAACGAATTCAAAGTGAATTGAAAACGATTTCGAAATGAATTGAATTGAAAACGATTTCAAAGTGAATTGAAAACGATTTCGAAATGAAGTAAATTGAAAACGATTTCGAAATGAATTGAATTGAAAACGATTTCGAAATGAATTGAATTGAAAACGATTTCGAAATGAATTGAATTGAAAACGAATTCAAAGTGAATTGAAAACGATTTCGAAATGAATTGAATTGAAAACGAATTCAAAGTGAATTGAAAACGATTTCGAAATGAATTGAATTGAAAACGATTTCAAAGTGAATTGAAAACGATTTCGAAATGAAGTAAATTGAAAACGATTTCGAAATGAATTGAATTGAAAATGATTTCGAAATGAATTGAATTGAAAACGATTTCGAAATGAATTGAATTGAAAACGATTTCGAAATGAATTGAATTGAAAACGATTTCAAAGTGAATTGAAAACGATTTCGAAATGAATTGAAAACGATTTCGAAATGAATTGAATTGAAAACGATTTCGAAATGAATTGAATTGAAAACGATTTCGAAATGAATTGAAAACGAATTCAAATTGAATTGAAATTTGAATTGAATAGAAATGAATTTTAAAACGAATCTATAAAGAAGAATTCAATTGTGATTTGAATTGAAAAGGAAGTTGAAAATGTTTTTGAAACGAATTCAAAACTATTTATATAATTCGTTTCAAATAGAAATCGACGAAGTATATATTATATATATAATATAATGGCCTGAATAGAACGCGCCGCGGCAGTTCGTGAATTTCGACCATTTATTTCAAACGGACATTACGGGAGATCCGACCGTCGGATTCTCCTAAAACCGGAACCGTTGGGTTCGTATCGAAAAGAGCTTTCTAACGAATATTAGAAATTAGAAATCTAACGGTTGGATTTGGAATTATGTCCAAATCAAATTTGAAAAAGGTCGCTATAAGTGCAGTTCGATGGCCATTGATGGAAATCGACTGTACGGGCCTTGATAAAATTATTGAAAATAGTAATAATTTGTGTAAAATCATAAGAAATGATTTGTGAAGATTTGGGATGAAAAACTCCATATTTGAAAAGATAAAAATAGATTTTTATCGAAGTGAACTAGTTTTGAACTAGAAATATAATTCTATTTATTTTTAAATAAATAAATTGAATTTAAAAACGGTTTTGAAAATAACCAGAATATCCAATGATTGCATTGGAGTGGATTTGAATCGAAATTGTCTTCGGAATACTTCGATGTTGGAATTCGTGATTATACAGATGTTGTTATGGAAATTTGAAAGATATATATTTATGTCGTTATTTCCAATACGACATTTGTTAGTCGTAGAATTTGATATTGAATATAAGCCGATATATTTTCTATTCAGAGCCTTGTATTGAATATCAAATGTGATTTGGGTTTGTCGCGAATGGTGTCTTCACTAACACTGTTCTTGAACCTAGTTGTGAAAAGATTAAATCTTTTTATTTAGATTTAATGAAGTGTACCAATTAAACGATATTTAATTGGAATTGAATTGGTATTGATTTTTGGGTTTATCGTGAACAGTGTTTTAAATAACACTTGTTCTTTAACCCGATAATTAATGGAATGTGATTTTGGGTTTATCGTGAACCGTGTTTTAAATGACACTGATTCTTTAACCCAGTTAAAGATTAAAACTAAGTGGAGTTTTAATGAATCTTTAATTAGATTGAGATGATCGAAAATGGAGTATCACCAGTTTTGCTCCAGGCGATGGTTAAATCTTTAATTAGATTTGAACGTGAAATGGTAATTGAATTTACCGATAACACTCTGGTGTTAGATATGAAGTATTACCAGTTTTACTTCATGGGATGAATAGGTTGGGATTGGGAAATAAAATAAATGATTACTTCGGTGTGGTTCGCTAATCCCGACTAGTTTGAATTGATATTCAAAGGAGATTAAAGAATAAATTTAAAGAATTTATCTTGGATAAAATTAATGGGAACTTTTCCCAAAGTATAGGAATATTTGAATAAAAGAATATTCTGAATTGGAATGAGGCGTATGTTGTGTTTGTGTAACACTTTTATAATATATACGCGAGTTATTCAGAAAGACCGGGTTTATCCCGTTCTGAATAACTGATTCGACGTGGTGTCGAAGATGAAGACGGTGGTCGAAGACCGGAAGTCTTCACGTCGTTTTGGGTAATTACTGATGATCCTGATTGGGCTGTACATCCAAGAAGATGGAAACAGTTAGTGATCGTCCAGACGTGCTTGGAGATCGATGGATATGCGGGGTACTAGGTGCCTCCGGTTTCGTTCAGACCCAGAACGGACTTGTAAATGGACTGTGTGTCTGACATTGGATTTTAGTCCATGCGATTGATCTCTATTAAATATATATTTGTTTGGCGGCGGAGGATTTATTCTCTTGCTTAACGCCCTTCTCTGAGACGTACGAGCTCAGGGGTTATATATTGATGGATATCAAACGCATGGAGTGAATTGCCTGTGTGGCATGCCTAAGTGGAAATTGATCGAGGCTTCTGTTGAAAAGCAAAGTCTTGTGGTGATGATCAAAGCACAGCCTGTGTGGCACAGCTTTGTGTAACGTGAATTCGCGAGCCTCGCACCCCGGTTGTGAACCAAAAACGGGAGAGGACGTCAGGGAGGGCATGCGTTTCTTTCTAGCTAGAAGTGGCGTCAGTGGTTTTACACGCCCTGACGAGTTTGACTTATGTGGTTGTTGCTGTTGCGAGGCGTCTCGGTTATATCGGTTTCGGCCGATGCATTCTGGTCGGCAGACGGACCAGACTTACACCCCATAGGGTGGGGAAACGCATGTTCAGGGTTTAAGTTTAATCCACATCGGTGGACTGGCCCTGAGGATCCAAGGGTCACTCGAGCTCTGATCCTGAGGGGCGGGCTAGAGCGTCTCGAATCGATTGAGGACTATCTTTTGCCTCGGTTCATAGACGGAAATCCAATTTCCAAATACGTGACATTTGCGGTTTTATTTGTAGAGCCTAGTATGGCGACATAGTGGGATGGGGCACTTATGCCGCCTATGATTGATACTTATGATTTGAAGTTGTTTTATACACTATGTACTTATAACAGTATCAAATGATTTGTTTTAAACGTATCAAGCATTCTTGGCTATTATAAGGTAAAAACCCTATCCTCCGGCTTGCGTTGTATTGTGTGATGGGAACTGGGTCTTATAATAGCTTCATTTTTCTTTATTTATCATTGCGCTGTTTGTTTTATGCACTGGTATTCTTGGGAGGAAGCCCGTTCCGTGTTATACGGCGTGGTCCCTTGATTTACCTAACTTTCAAATAAAGATTAATAACTGTTTTAGTTCTCACACCAGTCCCATGACTGACCTGGAGTTTATTGTTTTAACCTAAACTCTGGGTGCCCTTATTTTGACACGGGCAGCTAGTAGTTTTGGTTTTGCAGATTTATATTCACAGGATCCTGGTTTACAGCTGGAACGATATCCGGAAAGCTTTGTATCCGTATATCTACTTCTAGTTGCGTATTGTATTATTTTCCGCTGCTATGTATTTAAATGTAATTTAAATCTCTGATATTTCTGTGTAATATTCATTTATACTCTGTATATTCTTGTAATCTGATGCATTGTTGTAATATACAATGGAACGTTCTTCTGTTTGCGTTCTGTTGTGGTTTGTTCTCGAACTATCCGACGCTTTCCTTTACGGGGAAGTTACGAGTCTTTACATGCAGCCAAATACAACCGCAAGAAAACCGAAGCACCAACCAACTGATCGGATAAATCATCTATCCTCAGCAAATGGGTGTCTATTCTTCTTTTTGAGCTTATTCAGCTCTCTATAGTCCACGCACAATCTAAGTGAACCATCAGCCTTTGTAGCAAACAAAACCGGAGCACCCCATTCCGAAATGCTTCTTCTTATGAACCCCTTCTCAAGCAACTCCTTTACTTGCTTACTGAGTTCTCTTCTCTCTCTCGGAGCCATGTGGCGCATTGGTAATGCAACTGGCTTTGCATTATCTACAAGGTATATACGAAAGTCTATCTCACGCCTCGGGGGTAAACCCCGAACTTCATCAAAGATGTCACCATATTCACGGACCACATGAACAAATTCCAAATCATCATTGGACGCATCAAGAGATTCTAGGTAGCTAAGCATCACCGGACCTCTAGCGTCACAAGAAATATCAAGGGTATTTCCACAACGAGTCAACAATCTAACTACCCTTCTTTCATAGTCTAGGATGGCACCGTATTTGGCTAGCAACTCTATGCCTAGAATCAAGCCGTAGCCCATGAAGCCAAGAACGAAGGCGTTGCATTTAAATAGAATGCCCAAGAGAGACACTCTTAAATCCTGACAAATCATTGAGAGATGAGCCGAACCACCAATAGGATTTGAGACTACTATAGGATTCGTAGCTAGACTAGTATTTAGGTGCAGTGTGTCAACTAACGAAGCAGAGAGTGTGAAGCGCCAAAATTCAAACAAGGTTCGAATAGGATGATAAAAAAGAAAAACTAAACTTCCAACCAAGATATTTCTACCTCTATCAGGTATGCCAGCCATAAGGGAACGTACCTGCCCTCTGGAAGATCATGTACATTGTCCTTACCTTCGCCTTTTGCTTCTTTGGACGGTCCTAATAAGATGTCCTGTTTCTCCGTAACGATAACAACTAGTTTTCTTCTTCTTTCTAACGTCTTTATTTAAGTAGTCGGGTATTTCACAAGTATGTCCCTTCCTTTTCTCTTGTCACCTTGTTATCCTTACCGCCTTTCTTTGGATCTACTTTCTTATCGCGTGTCCTATCCATGTCTCTCCTGCACATTCTCCATTCGTGACCTCCTACCAAAATGGTGCTTCGTCCTTCATTAACCAAGCAGCTAATTGAACCTTCCTCCCATCGTCTATCTTAAAGGTACCAACAAGTCCTCCGCTTCCTTCTACCTTTGACAAACGTCCCAGTCCCATGAAGCAGTTTTCTGCCTATCGTACGGAATTTTTTACATATCTTAGAAAAACCGTCTATACGTGGAGAAGGAAATTCAAAAAGGATAGAGGAAGAGATATAAAACGGAGAATCGAAGGAAAGATATATGGCTCTTGGGGGGTATGTTTCTCAAAATAAACTTTCCTCTTAAAAATACTCTCCTGAAAACATATTTTTGAAAGTATTTCTTTATAAAAATTCTTTTGAAAGCGGTTTTTCAAAATCTCCTATCTGTTCTGGTAACCTTCAGCTCTGATACCACGTGTAACACCTCACGTCAATTACTGTCACTCTCAAGGTGAATGCATTAACTTTCACGGAGTATAATTGGTGTATAGAACAGAATATAACAAGACAGATACATATATTGGTACTTGAAAAATTAAAACAACTTTTATTGCAGCAGAGAAATAGTTTGGTTACAACAACATCAAAAACCAACAATAAAACCAAGTACACTTAATATCCATCTTAACAAATTATTTTCTGAGTACATAAAGTAAAAAGCATAACCACAACATAAGTAGCCATAAAAGAGATAAGCTGAATTTTACTTTCAGCAATCCAAGCACTTCCAAAAGAGAGAGAAAGAGATCCAAATCAAGCTCCACTAGCTCTAGTCCCACCCTGAGAACCTGAGGGGGGGAAGGAAGAAAAGAGGCGAAAACAAAGGGGGTTAGACATAAAGTATGGCGAGTCCAATAACTTTAACAATATAATTATTAAAGTAATTAGGATAAGGCATAAACTGGTAAAACAAGGAATGACTATGAGACAAAGCAAACAAGTGAAATAAGATAATGTTAATTGTGCCTCCAACACTATAGGATAATGACTATAGTGCACCAATACTAGTCACCCTAGAAGTTGATCCCTCCTACTGAACAAAATAATAATATTAATAATAATGGTAGTTTCGTGTACCCCTAGCTGTCTTCATAGGTGCCGCCTGCTCCTATCTTTACTAGTTGTACCGATTACCCTCCCCATTCTAATTACAACATTTATTCATAATATGGTAGTTGTACTCCTAGCTATCTTCACAGGTGTCACCTGCTCCTATCTCCGCTAGTTGTACCCACTACCTTCCCCATTCGATCGGCTCCCTAACTCGTAGATGCCTGTGTTGGTCCACAAGTGGGGTGTATCACTCCCCAAAGTGGCAACCCGATACCACTGAAGTTGCACGGCTTATACCTACACGATGCAATAACTTCTTACCTACCAGCCCGGGCCCACGCACGCACATGACCCCGTTGGACTTGCGTTGCCACCGCTAACCCGATTTGACCTCTTATAGTCAAACCCAGTAAGCGTGTCCCGTCGTTGATCTAACTCGAGCTCACAAAGATACTTAATGGGTTACTGGTTTGAAAAGGGTCCCCCATGCTTGACACAAGCTTTCCACCTATGCTTGGTCCCCACTAGGATTTCCCACTTAGTCCCTTCTTATTCATGTCTTCTTACATGTTTCAACTTGGTTAAGTGTTTATAATTATACCCCACATGTCACCCATGTTACCCACATATCAAATCAACATGTGTTATTGGTTAAGCTTGTCTTAACCCTATCCGCTTATCAGATCAATATATATTTTATTGGTTAAGCTGGTCTTAACACTATCCACTTATATATTATTGATTAAGTTTGTCTTAACCCTATCCACTTATCAGATTAATATATATTATTGGTTAAGCTGGTCTTAACCCTATCCACTTATCAAATTAATATATATTATTGGTTAAGATGGTCTTAACCCTACATATTTATCATATTATTGGTTAAGCTGGTCTTAACCCTATCCACTTATCATGTTTAACGTATCATATATATATATATATATATATATATATATCGTATAACATGTTTTACTTAATTTATGATTAAGTACATCTTAGTTCACAGATACATTGGTTAAGAGAATAACTCCCTAAGTATCAACCCCAAAGACCGAAATCAACATCAGATTGGTACTCAGAGAACTACTCAACTCAGCCAAACTTTTGTTTGTCATTCATATTCGACTTTGATCAGCATTAATTAACTAGTAATGCACAGACCTCTCACATTAAGTCGATTGCTCGTGGCCGTTGGATATGTCGGGCGGTTCCGGGTAGACTTCCACCAGAAGCTAGACTTAACCTTGTGTCTAAGCATCTTTTAATTATGCCTACAACCTCTCACATTAGACTGTCGTTTGCGGTTGCTGGATGTGTCGGGCGGGTCCGGGCAGTCTTATACCACAAACGAGACTAGCCTCGTGTCTTAGGCATTTATTACTTATTTAATTTATGCCTTTGACCTCGCACATTAGAACATCGTTTGTGGTTGCTGGGGTGTCGGGCTGTAATAACCCGGAAATCTGAGCCAATTAAAAAAATTTATTTTGGTAATTTTAATGAATTTTGAATATTTAAAATGATTTATTTTAAATAATAACGACGAGAAATTTATTTTGAATAGAATTAGAACATATATATTTATTTGAATCGACGTTAGAATATAAATATTTTATATTAAATATAAAAGGAATTGAAAACGGCGCGGTAGTTTGAAAATTCGATTTTAAATTTCAAATGAATGTACAGGGTTCAAAATAAATCGGATTTTTGCGAAACCAAAAATATTAGAATCTATTTGAAAATATCTTTCAAACGAATCCGAAAAATTGAAATTTCATAATGGGAATAAAAAGTTATGCCTAGTTGAAAATTCAGAATAGTCGCTATGGAATTTTGAGCCCTTAAAAATGGAAATTTTGCAAACGACCTTGGTTTTCGACAAAACCACTTTTGTTGGATCCAGGATGTCTAATTATTGCTAGATTTCAAATTTTATAATTTTCTTAATCAATATGTGAGCGTGGCGAAGCTAAACGTGTTTTGACAGTTTCAGTCAATTTCGATCGACCAGAAAATAGCCATATTTCAAATGGTCTTCAAATTTAGTGAAATTAGTTTGGTTAGAACCATATCATCAATACCAAGCTAGAAAATATTTTTCGGGAATTTTTAGAGTCTGTATGTGGCCCTGGTAAATTGAAGTGTGCGTTCAAATTCAATATATAGATTTATATTTTGATTTTGACGAAAATCAATCAAAACAACCAAACTGGCTTACAATACATATCTCATTGTGTTCGGAATGGGGGTAATTAGTTATGGACGACAGTCGGTGGGTTCGATTTCGAGTTCGAAAATAAAAGTTGCTTTTTGGAGAAAAAAAACCCCTCCCTTATCTCACTTCCCCCAAATCGATTTATACAGAAGAAAAAGAACCTAAACTAATCGCACGTCACCCCGACTGACCGTCGCGCCGTCAAACGATGGGCCCCACGCCGTCGCAGCTCCGGCGGAGCCTCCTCTTACCTGTCACCTCCTCCTCCTCGCGCCGATCCCCTTCTTCCTCCTCTCCTCCTTCCAATTGCGACCCCCCAAACCCGCGAGACCCCAAATCCCACCTCCGGCGACTTCCCAGTGCCGCCCTGGCCACCTGAAGACTGCAGCCACTACCCGACCCTGGTGCCACCGTCCTCAGCCACTAACGGCCGAATGCGGGCCCCTCCTCTGAAAGAATTGAATAAAAATGTGAGTTTTCTACTTTATAATTAATGTAATTAGCTTTATAAATTTAGAAATCAGTTTTGTTTATTATTTATGTGAAATCAAATTTTTATTTTATTTTATTGATTATAAATTTTCAATTTTTATTGATAAAGGTTTAATTCTTAATTAGAGAAAACGTTCGATCTTTAATTAAATAAAAGGTGAGACTTTTATATAGAAAAAGGCGAGATTTTTATCGTGAAGCAAGAGGAGATTTTAAGATATATGATAGCGATGTAAAGGTATGATTTTTGTTTATACCATAGCGTAATAAAAATATGATCTTTATTATATGAACATTGTTATAAAACTAGAATTTTTATCTATATAGTAGCGGTATAAAAATAGAGTTTTATCTATATAGTAGCGGTATAAAAA
This sequence comes from Allium sativum, assembly GCA_030737875.1. Taxonomy (NCBI): domain Eukaryota; kingdom Viridiplantae; phylum Streptophyta; class Magnoliopsida; order Asparagales; family Amaryllidaceae; genus Allium; species Allium sativum. The sequence continues at coordinate 633,237,269 of CM060920.1, forward strand.
TAGAATTTTTATCTATACTGTGGCGGTATAAAAATAGAAATTTTATCTATATAGTAGCAGTATAAAAATGTGATTTTATCCATATAGCATAGTTATAAAAATGTGATTTTTATATACATAGCAATAATATAAAGATGCGATTTTTATATATGTAGTGGATAGAGACAACGAAAGTGGGAAAAGATGAGCACGGCGAAGATTTCTACATATGAAGATTCGCGGTGTCTGGTTTAGCTAATCGGTGAGAACTTCTCACTTTTAATTTATTTTCTAGTTGAAATATATACTAGGATGCAGACAGTGCTTAGTAGCACCTGACACCCATCGTCCACAGAATGACTTGTTTGTTTGATTGATGTGTTGCGAAATCGATTGTGCGTAGTGGAATGGAAGAAATTATTTTATGGTTAAAAATTTATTTTTTAACATGTATATAAAATAAATAGCTATAAACAAATTGGACGATTTGTTTATGTACACATTTGACTAATATGAATTGGGAACGATAAATTTTACACATCGCCTAACTACACAAATAAAACCTGTGTTTGATTGTTTGAAAACCCCACACGGGTGTTGGGATGACATTGACGTACACTAATCCCAATTGTCTAGTAGTATGTCGACCGATTGGTTGACAGACTGTTTAAGTGTAAATTATTTATATTTAATGCTTATGCAGTTGTGTTGTGCACTTTGGATGATGGTTGATTATTTATCATTGCTATTATATACATGTGTTGTTTATAATCCATATAAATAACATTATATGGTAATTGATTGGGCCTCATTCCAAGTTGGAAAATAAAATATATACTCATGTGTTGAATAAAAGAAAATTCATGTGTTGAATAAAATATATATTCATGTGTTAAATAAAATATATATTCATGTGTTGAATAAAAGAAAATTCATGTGTTGAATAAAATATATATTCATGTGTTGAATAAAAGAAAATTCATGTGTTGAAGAAAATACTCATTTGTTGAATAGAATAACGAAGTTATTGAAATATATAAAGCCGTGTTGATTAGATTTGCGCCATTTTGACGTGAATGATATCTATACCAATTTTATTCATTTTTATAATGAATATCGAAAAGGAATTGATTTCAAAATATAATATTTTGAAAATACTCTCATTTATATATCGATGATATGTAATATTCAATTTTGATTTGAAATTGAATATGAAGTTGAAATCGTTTCGAAAACGAATTTAAGACGATTTATAAAATACGTTTTGAAAGGAAATCGATGAAATATATATAATATATATTATATATATTATATAATGGCCTGAATAGAATGTGTCGCCCTGCGGCAGTTCGCGAATTTCGACCATTGACTTCGAATGGACATTGCGGGAGATTCGACCGTCGGATTCTCCTAAAACCGGAACCATTTGGTTCGTATCGAAAAGAGCTTTCTAATGAATAATAGAGATTTGAAATCTAACGGTTGGATTTGGAATTACGACCAAATCAAATTTGGAAAAGGTCGCTGTAAGTGCAGTTCGATGGCCGTTGATGGAAATCGACTGTACGAGCCTTAATAAAATTATTAAAAATAGTAATAATTTGTGTAAAATCATAAGAAATGATTTGTGAAGAATTGGGATGAAAAATTCCAAATTTGAAAAGATAAAAATAGATTTTTATCGAAATGAACTAGTTTTGAACTAGAATTATAATCCCATTTATTTTTAAAATAAATAAATTAGATTTGAAAGGGTTTTAAAAATAACCAAAATTTCCAATATATAAAGTGGAAATGGATTTGAATCGAAATTGTCTTTGAAATATTTCGATGTTGGATTTCATGACTATATAGATAATGTTATGGAAATTTGAAAGATATATTTATGTCGTTATTTCCAATACGATATTTGTTGGTCGTAGAATTTGATATTGAATATAAGCCGATATATTTTCTATTCAGAGCCTTGTATTTAATATCAAATGGGATTTGGATTTGTTGTGAATGGTGTCTTCATTAACACTGTTCTTAAACCCAGTTGAGAAAAGGATTAAATCTTTTTATTTAGATTTAATGAAGTATACCAATTAAATGGTATTTAATTAGAATTGAATTTGAATTGATTTTTGGGTTTATCGTGAACAATGTTTTAAATAACACTTGTTCTTTAATCCGATAATTAATGGAATGTGATTTGGATTGTCGTGAATGGTATCTTAAATAATATCATTCTTTGACCCAACGGATTCAAGAAAATCAGAAACTAACTGGGGATTAGTTAAGTTGAATGGTTTCTTGGGTATTGATCTGATGTTGGTTTTGGCCTTTGGGGTTATTACTTAGGGAATTATTCACTTGCTAATTTACGGTTAAAGGCTGAAGAAATAGAATGTAATTTTGGGTTTATTGTGAACCGTGTTTAAAGGATATTGGTTCTTTAACCCAGTTAAAGACAGGATATGATTTCCCAAGTTAAATAATCATTGAGAGTGATTTTTGGGAAGATTAAAACCAAGTGGAGTTTTAATGAATCTTTAATTAGATTCAAATGATCGAGAATGTAGTATCACCAGTTTTACTCCAGGCGATAGTTAAATCTTTAATTAGATTTGAGTGTGAAATGGTAATTGAATTTATCGATAACACCGTGGTGTTAGATATGAAGTATTACCAGTTTTACTTCATAGGATGAATAGGTTGGGGTTGGGAAATTTAACAATTGATTACTTCGGTAAGGTTCGATAATCCCGACTAGTTTGGATAAACCATAATTTGGTTTGAAATTATATTCAAATGAAGATTAAAGAATAAATTTTAAAGAATTTATCTTTGAAAAAATTAATGGGAACCTTTCCCTAATAATGTGAATAATTGAATAAAAGAATATTCTGAATTGGAATGTGGCGTATGTTGTGTTTGTGTAACACTTGTTTATAAAATACGCGAGTTATTCGGAAAGACCGGGTTTATCCCATTCTGAATAATTGATAAGACGATTAGTCGAAGATGAAGACGGTGGTTGAAGACCAGAGGTCTTCACGTCGTTTGGATAAATACTGATGATCTTGATTGGGTCGTACACCCAAGAGGAGGGGATCAGTTAGTGATCGTCCAGACGTATTTAGAGATCGATGGTTATGCGAGGTACAAGGTGCCTCCGGTTTCGTTCAGACCCAGAACGGACTTGTAAATGGACTGTGTGGCTGACATTGGAAATCATTCTGTGTGATTGATGGATATCGGTTGCATGGAGTGGTTTTCCTGTGTGGCATGCTAAGATGCAAATGATCAAGGCTTTTGTTTAAAAGCAGAGTCTTATGGTTGATGATCAAAGCACTGCCTGTGTGGCATAGCTTTGTGTAGCGTTAATTCGCGAGCCTCACACCCCGGTGTGAAACAGAAACGGGAGAAGGACCTCAGGGAGAACATGCGTTTCCTTCTAGCTAGAAGTGGCGTCAGTGGTTTTACACACCCTGACGATTTTGACTTATGTGGTTGTTGGATTGCGAGGCGCATCGGATATATCGGTGACTATGTAGAGCCGATGGAGTCATTCGACTCATTGACACCCCCATAGGGTGGGGAAACGCAGTATTCAGGCATTATAATCCACATCGATGGACCAGCCCTGACGATCCAAGGCTTGCCTACGCGCTTGCCTGAGGGGCGGGCTAGAGCGTCTCTAATTCGGTAAGGACGATCCCTTGCCATGGTTCATAGATGGAAATCCAACTTCCAATACGTGACTTTGCGGTTTTGATTATAGAGCCTAGTATGGCGACATGATATATGGTATCCATGCGGTCTATGATTAATACTTATGATTGAAATTGTTTTGACACTATACACTTATAGTAATAATAAAAGATGAAATTTAGCGTATCAAGCATTCTCTGGCTATTATAAGGTAAAACCCTGTCCTCCGGATTGTGTTGCATTGTGTGATGGGACCTGGGTCTTATAATAGCTTCATTGTTCTTTATTTTGCATTGTGTTGTTGTTTTATGCACTGGTATTCTTGGGAGGAATCTCGTTCCATGTTATACGGCGTGGTCCCTTGATTTACCAAACTTTAAAATAAATATTAATTACTATTTTAGTTCTCACACCAGTCACATGACTGACCTGGAGTTTATTGTTTTAACCTAAACTCTGGATGCCCTTATTTTGACATGGGCAGCTAGTAGTTTTGGTTTTCCCGATTTATATTCATAGGATCCTGATTTACAGCTGGAACGATATCCGGAAAGCTCTGTATCCGTATATCTCTTTCAGTTGTGTATTGTATTATTTTTCCGCTGCAGTAATGTATTTAAACCTCTGATATTTCTATGATGTATAATATTTATTCATACTCTGTATATTCTTGTATTCTGATGGAATTGCTGTAATAAGAAATGAATTGTTCTTCTATTTGCATTTCGATGTGTGCTGTTCTCAAAACAATCAGGGGTTTCGAATGGTCTTGGTCGATTTAGCGATCGATTCGGATCGAGCGAATTCCCTGTCGTTCCATTTGGAATCAGAGCTTTGGTTTACATAGCTCGGAGAACAAGACACGTTAGAACCAAACGAAAGAATTCATCAGAGACTAGATTAGTAATATCCAATGAGAATGACTCTTTAGAGATAGGATCAGTAGTATCCTAGAATGAGTGTGAAGAGTGATATTTTGAAAATAGAATTGAAAACGAAGTTTGTTTTGAAAATTTGAATTAATTATACGTATTTGCATATTTAGTTGTATTGATTTTGACAATCAAGTATATAAAGATTTTGCATATACGTCTGATCCACGTGTATTCGAAGTTTTAATATATTGGATAGATATAGAATCATACTCTAGTCGCCCGGAGATGATTTTGATGATGGAGCACCATCATCAGGATTTATGTTCGTGTTTCGAAAGTGAGATATCTAAATATTTCCATTAGACTGGTGTGAGAACCAAAACTTACATAGGATTATTTGTTGTGATTTGGCATCAAAAATCTGATTTTTAGACTATGTATCAAAGTTATGAGTTTGAAAAGATAGTCAACTAATTGATTGTTGGTTGTGTTGTTTGATTATTGTTAGATTAATTAAATGTTGAACCTTTAGCCAAATTGATCAAATAGTAAGTTGTATTGAAAATTAGTCGCATTTGCATGCATATACATGTACTTACATTGAACAGGTCATAGCAAGGAGGCTAGAGAAGAAGAATAAAATTGTTTACCCGACAAATAGGTACATGTTTATTGTATTTCTTGGGTTTTGGATGGTTTTATGAGCCGATTGGCTAGCCGCTTGGTTGTTTCTTTTCTTTTTGGATTGGTGAGGTACATGGGAGGCTATTTGAAATATCCTGAAGCTCCCGGTGCAGAGGAGGTTATGGCGAAATTTTTCAAAAATTTAGGGTGTTAGCCAAATTTTTGAAGAATTTGAAAAGTTGAAGAACTTAAGCCATAATGAAAATAGTGAAAGTTGAGTTGATTAGTTAAACAACTTTCAGCTTCGTTCCTTTTTCGGGGAGGAAAAGTTTTAAGTGTGGGAGATTATAATAACCCGGAAATCTGAGCCAATTTAAAATTTTATTTTGGCAATTTTAATGAATTTTGAATATTTAAAATGATTAATTTTAAATATTAACGACGAGAAATTTATTTTGAATAGAATTAGAACGTATATATTTATTTGAATCGACGTTAGAATATAATTTTTTTATTTTAAATATAAAAGGAATTGAAAATGGCGCGGTAGTTTGAAAATTCGATTTCAAATTTCAAATGAATGTACAGGATTCAAAATAAACCGGATTTTGGCGAAACCAGAAAGATTAGAATCTATTTGAAAATATCTTTCCAACAAATCCGAAAAATTAAAATTTCATAGTGGGAATAAAAAGTTATGCCCAGTTGAAAATTCAGAATAGTCGCTATGGAATTTTGAGCCGTTAAAAATGGAAATTTTGCAAACGACCTTAGTTTTCGACGAAACCACTTTTGTTGGATCCGGGATGTCGAATTATTGCTAGGTTCAAAATTGCATAATTTTCTGAATCAATATGTGAACGTGGCGAAGTTAAACGTGTTTTGACAGTATTAGTCAATTTCGATCGACCAGAAAATAGCCATTTTTCAAATGGTCTTCAAATTTGACGAAATTAGTTTTGTTAGAACCGTATCGTCAAAACCAAGCTAGAAAATATTTTTTGGGAATTTTTAGAGTTCGTTTGTGGCCCTAGTAAATTGATCTGTGCCTTCAAATTCCACATATAGATTTATATTTTTATTTTGATGGAAACCGATCGAAATAGCCAAACTGGCTTATGATACATATCCCATTATGTTCGGAATGGAGGTAATTAGTTATGGACGACAGTTGGTGGGTTCAATTTCGAGTTCGAAAATAAAAGTTGCTTTTTGGAAAAATAAAATTAATAAAACCCCCCTCCCTTATCTCCCTTTCCCCAAATCGATTTATACAGAAGGAAAAAAAGAAAAAAAAAACTAAACTAATCGCACGTCGCCCCGGCTGACCATCGCACCGCCGCACGATGCGCCCCACGTCGCCGCAGCTCCGGCGGAGCCTCCTCTTCCCCATCACCTCCTCCTCACGCTGATCCCCTTCTTTCTCCTCTCCTCCTTCCAATTGCGCGCCCCAAAACCCGAGAGCCCCCAAAACCCGCCTCCGGCGACTACCCAGCACCGCCCCGACCACCCGAAGACTGCCTCCACTCCCCGACTCTGGTGCCACTGTCCTCAGCCACTAACGGTCGAATGCGGGCCCCTCCTCTGAAAGAATTGAATAAAAATGTGAGTTTTCTACTTTAAAATTAATGTAATTATCTTTATAAATTTAGAAATCAGTTTTATTTATTATTTATGTGAAATCAAAGTTTTATTTTATTTTATTGATTATAAAGTTTCAATTTTTATAGATAAATGTTTAATTCTTATTCAGAGAAAAGGTTCGATCTTTAATTATATAAAAGGAGAGATTTTTATATAGAAAAAGGCGAGATTTTTATATAGAAAAAGGCGAGATTTTTATCATGAAGAAAGAGGATATTTTTAGATATACGATAGCGATGTAAAGGTATGATTTTTGTTTATACCATAGCATGATAAAAATATGATCTTTATTATATGAACACCGTTATAAAAATAGAATTTTTATCTATATAGTAGCGGTATAAAAATAGAATTTTTATCTATATAGTAGCGGTATAAAAATTGAAATTTTATCTATATAGTAGCAGTATAAAAATGTGATTTTTATCCATATAGCATAGTTATAAAAATGTGATTTTTATATACATAGCAATAATATAAAGATGCGATTTTTATATATGTAGTGGATACAGACAACGAAAGTGGCAAAAGGCGAGCACGGCGAAGATTTCTACATATGAAAAGTCGTGGTGTTTGGTTTAGCTAATCGGTGAGAACTTCTCACTTTTAATTTATTTTCTAGTTGAAATATATACTAGGATGCAGACGGTGCTTAGTAGCACCTGACATCCGTCGTCCACAGACCTTGGATGACTTGTTTGTTTGATTGATGTGTTGCGAAATCGATTGTGTGTAGTGGAATGGAAGAAATTTTTTTATGGTTAAAAATATTTTTTTTTAACGTGTATATAAAATAAATAGCTATAAACAAATCGGACGATTTGTTTATGTACACATTTGACTGATATGAATTGGGAACGATAAATTTTATACATCGTCCAACTACACAAATAAAACCTGTGTTTGATTGTTTGAAAACCCCACACGGGTGTTGGGATAATATTGACGTACACTAATCCCAATTATCTAGTAGTATGTTGACCGATTGGTTGACAGGCTGTTTAAGTGTTAATTATTTATATTTAATGCTTATGTAGTTGTGTGGTGCACTTTGGATGATGGTTGATTATTTATCATTGCTATTATATACATGTGTTGTTTATATTCCATATAAATAACATTATATGGTAATTGATTGGACCTCATTCCAAGTTGGAAAATAAAATATATATTCATGTGTTGAATAAAAGAAAATTCATGTTTTGAATAAAATATATATTCATGTGTTAAATAAAATATATATTCATGTGTTGAATAAAAGAAAATTCATCTGTTGAATAAAATATATATTCATGTGTTGAATAAAAGAAAATTCATGTGTTGAAGAAAATACTCATTTGTTGAATAGAATAACGAAGTTATTGAAATATATAAAGTCGTACTGATTAGATTTGCGCCATTTTGACGTGAGTGATATCTATACCGATTTTATTCATTTTTATAATGAATATCGAAAAGGAATTGATTTCAAAATATAATATTTTGAAAATACTATCATTTATATATCGATGATATGGAATATTCAATTTTGATTTGAAATTGAATATGAAGTTGAAATCGTTTCAAAAACGAATTTAAGTCGATTTATAAAATACGTTTTGAAAGGAAATCGATGAAATATATATAATATATATTATATATATATTATATAATGGCCTGAATAGAACACGTCGCACTGCGGCAGTTCGCGAAATTTCGACCACTGACTTCGAATGGACATTGCGGGAGATTCGACCGTCGGATTCTCCTAAAACCAGAAACATTTGGTTCGTATCGAAAAGAGATTTCTAACGAATAATAGAGATTTGAAATCTAATGGTGGGATTTGGAATTACGACCAAATCAAATTTGGAAAAGGTCGCTGTAAGTGCAGTTCGATGGCCGTTGATGGAAATCGACTGTACGAGCCTTAATAAAATTATTAAAAATAGTAATAATTTGTGTAAAATCATAAGAAATGATTTATGAAGAATTGGGATGAAAAATTCCAAATTTGAAAAGATAAAAATAGATTTTTATCGAAATGAACTAGTTTTGAACTAGAATTATAATCCCATTTATTTTTAAAATAAATAAATTGGATTTGAAAGGGTTTTAAAGTTTACCAAAATTTCCAATATATAAAGTGGAAATGGATTTGAATTGAAATTGGATTTGAAATATTTCGAAGTTGGATTTCATGATTATATAGATATTGTTATGGAAATTTGAAAGATATATTTATATCGTTATTTCCAATTCGATATTTGTTCGTCGTAGAATTTGATATTGAATATAAGCCAATATATTTTCTATTCAGAGCCTTGTATTTAATATCAAATGGGATTTGGGTTTGTTGTGAATGGTGTCTTCATTAACACTGTTCTTAAACCCAGTTGAGAAAAGGATTAAATCTTTTTATTTAGATTCAATGAAGTATACCAATTAAATGGTATTTAATTAGAATTGAATTTGAATTGATTTTTGGGTTTATCATGAACAATGTTTTAAATAACACTTGTTCTTTAATCTGATAATTAATGGAATGTGATTTGGATTGTTGTGAATGGTATCTTAAATAATACCGTTCTTTGACCCAACGGAGTCAAGAAAATCAGAAACTAACTGGAGATTAATTAAGTTGAATGGTTTCTTGGGTATTGATCTGATGTTGGTTTCGACCTTCGGGGTTATTACTTAGGGAATTATTCACTTGCTAATTTACGGTTAAAGGCTGAAGAAATAGAATGTGATTTTGGGTTTATTGTGAACCGTGTTTAAATGATATTGGTTCTTTAACCCAGTTAAAGACAGGATATGATTTCCCAAGTTAAATAATCATTGATAGTGAATTTTGGGAAGATTAAAACCAAGTGGAGTTTTAATGAATCTTTAATTAGATTCAAATGATCAAGAATGGAGTATCACCAGTTTTACTCCAGGCGATAGTTAAATCTTTAATAAGATTTGAGTGTGAAATGGTAATAGAATTTTTATCTATACAGTGGCGGTATAAAAATAGAAATTTTATCTATATAGTAGTAGTATAAAAATGTAATTTTTATCCATATAGCATAGTTATAAAAATATGATTTTTATATACATAGCAACAATATAAAGATGCGATTTTTATATATGTAGTGGATATGGACAACGAAAGTGACAAAAGGCGAGCACGGCGAAGATTTCTACATATGAAGAGTCGTGGTGTTTGGTTTAGCTAATCGGTGAGAACTTCTCACTTTTAATTTATTTTCTAGTTGAAATATATACTAGGATGCAGGCGGTGCTTAGTAGCATCTGACACCCGTCGTCCACAGACCATGGATGACTTGTTTGTTTGACTGATGTGTTGTGAAATCGATTGTGTGTAGTCGAATGGAAGAAATTATTTTATGGTTAAAAATATAATTTTTAACATGTATATAAAATAGATAGTTATAAACAAATCGGATGACTTGTTTATGTACACACATTTGACTGATATGGATTGGGACGATAAATTTTACACATTTCCCAACTGCACAAATAAAACCTGTGTCTGATTGTTTGAAAACCCCTCACGGCTGTTCGGATGATATTGACGTACACTAATCCCAATTATGTAGTAGTATGTCGACCGATTGGTTGACAGGCTGTGTAAGCATTAATTATTTATATTTAATGCTTATGCAGTTGTGTGGTGCACTTTGGATGATGGTTGATTATTTATCATTGCTATACATGTGTTGTATAGAATCCATATAAATAACATTATATGGTAATTGATTGGGCCTCATTCCAAGTTGGAAAATAAAATATATATTCATGTGTTGAATAAAAGAAAATTCATGTGTTGAATAAAATATATATTCATGTGTTGAATAAAATATATATTCATGTGTTTAATGAAAGAAAATTCATGTCTTGAATAAAATATATATTCATGTGTTGAATAAAAGAAAATTCATGTGTTGAAGAAAATATTCATTTGTTGAATAGAATAACGAAGTCAATGAAATATATAAAGCCGTATTGATTAGATTTGCGCCATTTTGACGTGAATGATATCTATACCGATTTTATTCATTTTTATAATGAATATCGAAAAGGAATTGATTTCAAAATAGAATATTTTGAAAATACTATAATTTATATGTCGATGATATAGAATATTCAGTTTCGATTTGAAATTGAATATGAAGTTGAAATCGTTTTGAAAACGAATTTAAAACGATTTATAAAGTACATTTTGAAAGGAAATCGATGAAATGTATATAATATATATTATATAATGGCCTGAATAGAACGCGCCGCGCTGCGGCAGTTCGCGAATTTCGACCATTGACTTCGAATGGACATTGCGGGAGATTCGACCATCAGATTCTCCTAAAACAGTAACGTTGGGTTCGTATCGAAAAGAGCTTTCTAACGAATAATAGAGATTTGAAATCTAATGGTTGGATTTGAAATTACGACCAAATCAAATTTGGAAAAGGCCGTTGTAAGTGCAATTTGATGGCCGTTGATGGAAATCGACTGTACGAGCCTTAATAAAATTATTAAAAATAATAATAATTTGTGTAAAATCATAAGAAATGATTTGTGAAGAATTGGGACGAAAAATTCCAAATTTGAAAAGATAAAAATAGATTTTTATCGAAATGAACTAGTTTTGAACTAGAATTATAATCCCATTTATCTTTAAAATAAATAAATTGGATTTGAAAGGGTTTTAAAAATAACCAAAATTTCCAATATATAAAGTGGAAATGGATTTGAATCGAAATTGTCTTTGGCATATTTCGATGTTGGATTTCATGATTATATAGATATTGTTATGGAAATTTGAAAGATATATTTATATCGTTATTTCCAATACGATATTTATTGGTCGTAGAATTTGATACTGAATATAAGCCGATATATTTTCTATTCAGAGCCTTGTATTTAATATCATATGGGATTTGGGTTTGTCATGAATGGTGTCTTCATTAACGCTGTTCTTAAACCCGGTTGAGAAAAGGATTAAATCTTTTTATTTAGATTTAATGAAGTATACCAATTAAATGGTATTTAATTGGAATTGAATTTGAATTTATTTTTGGGTTTATCGTGAATGGTGTTTTAAATAACACTTGTTCTTTAACCTGATAATTAATGGAATGTGATTTGGGTTGTCGTGAATGGTATCTTTAATAATACCGTTCTTTGACCCAATGGTGTTAGGAAAATCAGAAACTAACTGGAGATTAGTTAAGTTGAATGGTTTCTTGGGTATTGATCTGATGTCGTTTTCGGCCATCACGGTTATTACTTAGGGAATTATTCACTTGCTAATTTACGGTTAAAGGCTAATGAAATAGAATGTGATTTTGGGTTTATTGTGAACCATGTTTAAATGACATTAGTTCTTTAACCCAGTTAAAGACAGGATATGATTTCCTAAGTTAAATAATCATTGATAGAGATTTTTGGGAAGATTAAAACCAAGTGGAGTTTTAATGAATCTTTAATTAGATTAAAATGATCGAGAATGGAGTATCACCAGTTTTACTCCAGGCGATAATTAAATCTTTAATTAGATTTGAACGTGAAATGGTAATTGGATTTACCGATAACATCGTGGTGTTAGATATGAAGTATTACCATTTTTACTTCTTGGGATGAATAGGTTTGGTTTGGGAAATTTAACAATTGATTACTTCAGTAAGGTTCGTTAATCCCGACAAGTTTGGATAAACCATAATTTGGTTTGAATTGATATTCAAAAGAAGATTAAAGAATAAATTTTAAAGAATTTATCTATGATAAATTAATGGGAACATTTCCCTAATAATGTGAATATTTGAATAAAAGAATATTCTAAATTGGAATGAGGCGTATGTTGTGTTTGTGTAACACTTGTTTATAAAATACGCGAGTTATTCGGAAAGACCGGGTTTATCCTATTCTGAATAAATGATACGACGATTAGTCGAAGATGAAGATGTGGTTGAAGATCGGAGGTCTTCACGTCGTTTGGATAATTACTGATGATCTTGATTTGGTTGTACACCCAAGAGGAGGGAATCAGTTAGTGATTGTCCAGATATACTTGGAGATCGATGGTTATGCGAGGTACAAGGCGCCTCCGATTTCGTTCAAACCCAAAACGGGCTTGTAAATGGACTGTGTGTCTGACATTGGATATCATTCTGTGTGATTGATGGATATCGGTTGCATGGAGTGGTCTGCCTGTGTGGCATGCTAAGATGCAAATGATCAAGGCTTCTATTGAAAAGCAGAGTCATGTGGTTGATGATCAAAGCACCGCCTGTGTGGTATACCTTTGTGTAGCGTTAATTCGCGAGCCTCACACCCCGGTGTGAACCAGAAACAGGAGAAGGGACTCAGGGAGAACATGCGTTTCCTTCTAGCTAGAAGTGGCGTCAATGGTTTTACATGCCCTGACGAGTTTGACTTATGTGGTTGTTGGATTGCGAGGCGCCTCGGATATATCGGTGACTATGTGGAGCCGATGGAGTCATTGGACTCATTGACACCCCCATAGGGTGGGGAAACGCAGTGTTTAGGCATTATAATCCACATCGGTGGACCGGCCCTGACGATCCAAGGCTTGCCTGCGCGCTTGCCTGAGGGGCGGGCTAGAGCGTCTCGAATTCGGTAAGGACGACCCGTTGCCTTGGTTCATAGATGGAAATCCAACTTCCAATACGTGACTTTGCGGTTTTGATTGTAGAGCCTAGTATGGCAACATGATATATGGTACCCATGTCGTCTATGATTAATACTTATGATTGAAATTGTTTTGACACTATACACTTATAGTAATAATAAAAGATGAAATTTAGCGTATCAAGCATTCTTTGGCTATTATAAAGTAAAACCCTATCCTCCGGCTTGTGTTGCATTGTGTGATGGGACCTGGGTCTTATAATAGCTTCTTATAATAGCTTCATTTTTCTTTATTTAGCATTGCGTTGTTGTTTTATGCACTGGTATTCTTGGGAGGAAACCCGTTCCGTGTTATACGGCATGGTCCCTTGATTTACCTAACTTTTAAATAAAGATTAATATCTGTTTTAGTTCTCACACCAGTCACATGACTGACCTGGAGTTTATTGTTTTAACCTAAACTCTGGGTGCCCTTATTTTGACAAGGGCAGCTAGTAGTTTTGGTTTTGTAGATTTATACTCACAGGATCCTGATTTACAGCTGGAACGATATCCGGAAATCTCTGTATCCGTATATCTCTTTCAGTTGGGTATTGTATTATTTTTCCGCTGCAGTAATGTATTTAAATCTCTGATATTTCTCTGATGTATAATATTTATTCATACTTTGTATATTCTTGTATTCTGATGGAATTACTGTAATAAGCAATGAATTGTTCTTCTATTTGCATTCCGATGTGTGTTGTTCTCAAAACAATCAGGCGTTTCGAACGGTCTTGGTCGATTTAGCGATCGATTCGGATCGAGCGAAATTCCCTGTCGTTTCACGGGCGGTTCCGGGCAGTCTTATACCACAAACGAATCTAACATCGTGTCTCAGGCATTTATTATTACACATTATTATTCAACCCTAATTTGAATTAATATCCCTATTTCAAATTGTCAATAACTTCCAAATTAATCTATGTCCATAATTGTCACCTAAACTATGTCCACAATTTATATGCATATAAATTAGGCCAATTAATGTCTCAAATTTATTATATGTTTTTAAGCCATTTTATGCCAATTTTCACAATATTAATATTTAATATTGTCCCATTGCCCCCACGTTGTTCGTACGTTTAATACATATAATACATAGGCTAGCAAATAGCTTAACTCACAAAAACATCACAACTTTCATAACACGTAAAAATAGATCTAACTTGCAAATAAAAATAGGCTAGCATGGATCAAACTTGCATGATTATATTTTATATAATCATAAATTTGCATAATCAATAACTTGCATAGGCAATAGGCATAATTTGCATAAACTACAAACTGGCATGGATCAAATTATATAAGATATGATTTGCATAGATCTATACACATAAAGGTGAACTTGCATATATGAACATGGTTTTCGCATAAACTTGCATATGATCTACATACAAACTTGAATTAAACTTGCATATAAAATTTAGACATGTAAATTAAGATTTACATTTACACTTGCATATGATTTAGACAAGTAAATGTCACAAAATAAATCAAATCTAGCATATGTGTTTAGACATATGAACCAACATCATGAATTTAAACATGTAAACTAATATCACACGTTTTACATATAAACTCGCATGTATATATACTTGATTCACATATAAACTTGTGTATAATTCGCATACAGACTTGCATATAAACTGATGGCATAAAATGAATCAAGTTAAACATATGTGGTTGCACATATGAAATAGATCTACTAACATAAGTTAACAAAACTGTCATATGTTCACAAACAGACGATAATAAAATTAAGTAACGTCACATGATTCAACAGGCATGTTCTCATAATCCAAATTATAACTCATCATAATTAATTTATTAATTATTTTGTGAAAGAAATTGTACTCACAAAGATGGATTAGAGAAGAGAATGATTCGTTCATCGTTTGTATTAGAATTCTGACTTGCAATTCCTAAGTTTTAAGAAGAAGAACTATTCTAGCAGCAGCATGGAGGCCAAGAGACTAATTCAGTTTAGGTTTATAGCTTGAGTCTATGCATGCTTATATAGAAGTTTAAATCAATATAAGCTGTTAGATTATCATAGGAGCAATCACAACCATCCAGACTACATAGAGTTATCCAGAATTACCACCTATGCCTTAGTAACTCAGCAACAGGTTAGAAAAGACTCAGCAACAAGTCAGAATCGTCACAGTTCAGATCTTCCCGGGGGGTAGGTCGACCCCGAGGTCGATCTGTATAAGGGATGTCATCCCCCTGTTCGACCTGGCCTGGGGTAGGTTGACCTCCAGCTCGACCTACCTTGGTATATTCAAATTTTGAATTTAACTCTGAACTGTTTTTAATTTATATAAAATTCTTGAAACTTGCGAAGGCCATAACTTCCTTATACGAAGTCCGATTTATGAAAACTTGGACTCTATTCTAAGCAGAATTTCGAGACGAACGCAATGGCCTAACCCATTTCCCTAAATTCTTCACCTAAAAATTAATTATTCTTTAATTCATTCTTTTAGTAGTCATAGAAAATTCAGGGTGTTACACATTCATAACAATCTGTCTGTATAATGGCTGATAAATACAACACATAAACACAACAGAAATAAGATAATACAAGAAACATGAGAATATGTCTTGACTCCGGCTCCTCTTTTGCAACTCTAGGAAAATCCAAAGAAAATTTGGACAAATACTCGTTCTGCTCTGAGCATATTTAGGGGAAAGAGCATATTTAGGGGAAATGAAAATGCCTAACTCGGTTTGAAATATAGGAGTGAAAAAACTCACATCACAAATAAATTGTTTCATTTTAAGAAATTTCTTTTCAAAAGAATGGAACTCTCATAAGACGAGACCACACATAAACATGGCATGTGTTTTAACTTACAATAACCAAAACACGTTAATACCAAACCAAATGATATAATTATATTGTCTGTTAAATCATCTTAAAATAAAATAATAAACATATGCAAAATTATTACCCATAATTAAACTTTGCACCCTAATAGACACTACAATGGCAAGTAAAGGGATTGCCTTCGTATTGGTACACCTCTAGGAAAATGTACTGAGAGCCTTACATGGACTCCCTGCAAATCAGAGTCAGTTGCCCCTTTAACATGATGCGCTTGACTACTTCATTCCACATTACCAAGTTCAAAAACAATATGCTCCTACCTTGTCCAACTACTTGCGCATACCAAAAATATGTATCCACTCGTGATTGAGGAATGACAGCTCCTAATGGGTGCAACCCACATAACTCTAAAGCAAATCCCCTCTTTTATCCATTACCGGATTATAAAGCTTATTAGGTCACTTTATTACCTTTCATACTTGACATATACCCATCTTTGGGTGCTACATCGCCATTCTATCGATTACTAATTGATGTTGTGACACCCCACATCCATCAATGTCACTCACTAAGGGAATGCATTAAGTCATTAAGTTTCGTGAAGCATTATAGGTAAACAGACACACAATAATTACAAGATAGATATAAATAAGATAGCATCGGGAATTTTAAATTTTTTGTTTCAAACATAAATCATAATGTTGTGGTCCATAATACCATAAGTCACAAAAACCATTACAATAAAATAACTTCTGTCTTGCATCATCAGAGTACATAAGAATATGAAAAACATAACTGCCCAATTGAAAGTGTTAAGCCATAGTAGAGACAAAAACTTGAGCCATACTTTTTGAAGTTGCTCCTATCAAGATGATATCTGAGTCCTGACTAAGCCTGAGTGTTTCCTCCCTGAGAACCTGGGGGGAAATGGAAGAAAGAAGGAAAAACAAAAGGGTCAGACATAAAGTCTGGCGACTCTAGTTACTTTAGCCAGTAAATAAATAAAAGTAACATGATAGGCATATAAAGTGGATAAGAGAGATCATTACATAAATGGCAGGTGTGACAAGGTAGAGTGGGTAATGTATATACACTTCTCTAATGATCACTCTGCATTATTACTGGTATAACGAAAATGAGAAGATCACTTCCACTATAAGTTGGTAGACTTAGGGCATACGTCCGAGTGTACCCTAACCACTACCCTAATCGACCGACTCCCTACTCCGTAGATATTCTATGCTGGCCCCACAGTAGGAGGTATCACTTCCTAAATTGGAAACCCTTAAGATGTGCACAACCATATCTACTGGTGTCACGATCTTCTTGTCCCCCTCTTCCCGACTCATGCACACACATGGCCCGATCGGTTTGCGCCGCCCAAACTGTCTGTCTCATTTGGATCTCTTATAATCAATCAGTAAGTGTGCCCCTTCTCCACCTAGCACGGAGTTCTTTATTTGATACCTACTCCGTGTTACTGACTGAAATGGGTCCCACACAATATGATACAAGCTTTCTCCCTTTGTCTTGTATCCCCACTAGGTTTTTCATTGACTATGTATACCCCAAGGTGTCTTTAATTACATAGCCCTATGTCAATTATGCTTACCCTAAAGGGTGTCTTTAATTACATAACTTTATTAAATTTTTCCACCGGTTATGTATACCATTAGGTGTCTTTAATTACATAACCTTATTGGGTTAAGTTCGTGGGCCTATATGTAAATATTGCCCACACCCTCTAATTTACTTAACCCACCCACTAGCATCCAATTTTACTAAACCTAGACTTAAGTTCATAATCATACAACCCATATGGATTAAATTAGGTTAAGTACTCTAATTCATTACCATGTCCAATTATGGTCATAATGGGCTAGACCTCCCACATTAGGCCTACAACGTGTGGATGTTGGATATGCCGGTCGGGTCCGGGCAGTCTTATTCCACGGTTGGGTATAACCTCGTGTCTTAGCCTAATTTGTATTTGCACACTTAGACCTTTCAAATTAGGTTTAAGATTAGTGGCTGCTGGATATGCCGGTCAAGTCCGGATAGACATCCACCACTAATGCAACCTAACCTCATGTCATAAGTGCAATTACAATTTCTAATTATAATTGCTAGGCATTCCATTTTTATCCAAATCTTCCTATGTCATTATAGGTGATTATTTCAATGTTTCCCCATTTGAATTATATGTCTAATTCATATAAATAATACATAAATTATGCCAATTATAAATCCCTTTTCCCTATTTCCTGACTAATATATTCGCACGTATTTTGGCGACATCTAGGCAATAAAGTAGCCTAGCCATAACAATGAAAAGGGAATATGAAAAAGGTGATAGTTTCAACATATCTTGGCATAAACATAAACTAGCATGATAACAAGGTGAATGGACATGTAATTAACAACATAATAAGGTGGACATAAAACTGATGAACTTGTGGCAACTACGATGTCAAAGTCAGCATAATGAGATCTAAATTAACCATTTAGGTGTCCAACTATTTAGATCTAGCATACTTAGGGTGACACTGTAACATGTTTAGATACAAAGATGGCTTCGCATGTCAGGTTTACAACATATCTAGGTTAAGCACAGTATGACAGGTGAAAGGGGATTTACATAAAGAACTAGATTTAGCCAATGTTACAACTGTCCATTTAATAGATCTACATTTACCACAATATCGTTACAAGTCAAGATCCACATAGGCAACATAACAGAATAACCACAATTGTATTAGATCTAGGAAAATAGATCTATCATGACATAGTATACGATTTAACACAAGCACAGAATCATACTTTACAACATATCCAATTTACAGTCTTTCACAATTTACTTTTATTTATCTAAACCTAAAAGCAACTAGAAACTCACAGCATTAGGTTTATAGAATTGAGAAAGAACGGATCTTGAATTCCTGAGTTTGATTTGCAAAGTACGTTGTTGATGAAAACGGTTCCATCTTAGTTCGTATCCCGGCAGCATATGGCCTCCATGATTTCCAATGAAGAAAATAGGAGAATAGGACACACACACACACACACACACACACACACACACATATATACACAAATATATATATATATATATATATATATATATATATCTGTCAAACCCCCTGAAACCAAGTGTTACGTCAGCCCTAGGGGTGTAGACACCCCTTTAGGGGGGTCGACCCCTAGAGCGGGATTTTTGCCGCCTTGACGAATTTTTCAAATTCGAGCTGTTTTGGATAAAATTCTAACTTATCTCTGACTCATGCGTATATATATAATCTTTTTGCGCATATACAAACTTAAAACCCTCATAACTTCTTCATACAATGTCCGATTTACGCAAACCAAATGTCTATCTTGACCAGAATTTCGAGACAAACGCAATGGTGCAGTCTGTTTCCTCTAATTCTGAATGTTAAATTAATTATTATTTAATTTATCCTCTTTAATGTTGTTAAAAATTCGAGGTGTTGCATTCTCCCCTACTCAAAGTATTTCGTCCCGAAATCTCTAATTTGAGAAGAATGCATATCCTACCATCCATCATTCATCTACTTACCCACCAATCACTGGCATCCATTGTCCTTAAAGATTTCTAATGCTTATATGTAAATATGCAAAGGTGTGTATATGTCCCAACACTAATGCAAAAATCAAGAAGTCTACTGATTCAGTTGACCTCCTTAATGCAATGTATGTTAGTGCCATGAATCCAATATGTATGCAAATTATCCTATTATAAAATGTAAGCTCTATATGTGTGCATACTCATTCGTCCAAATGCAACATCCATATGTTAATACATCCATTTCCATCCATAAAAGAAAAGAAAATGCACACACATTCATATGTTGTATGAAAGTGATTGAGCCTATCTTAGTGCCTAATGTGTGTGTATATGCGTCCGCAGTCAACCACTAGCAAACATTTGCATCCACTTGCATCCATCAAACATAACATGTTTCAAACACATGTTTACATTCATAGGATTCCTATCTAAAGGCCAAAAAATACTATGGATAATATATACTCTGTTGATAGAAACAAGCACTGATAAAACTTTGAAAAAGGAGTTAAGAGAAAAGAAAAGGGTACGAAGCACGAATCTTGTCTTCGGTTTCCCAAGTCGCGTCCTCTGGGCTATCTCCCAATTGAACCTTTAGAAACTTGATCTCCTTATTGCACAACTTCTTAACTTCTTATTCCAGATTTCGAGTAGGGACTCGTCTGACTGTCGCCTCCCGTTCCACTTCTACTTCTTCCAACATACTCAGTTCAACAACTTCTGCGGTGTCGTGCAGGCACTTCCGAAGATGAGAGACGTGAAAAATGTCATGAACACCGGATAGATTTCCTGGGAGTTTCACTCTATAGGCCATTTGGCCAGTTCTCTCATTTATGTGAAATGGTCCTATAAACCTAGGTGCTAACTTCCCTACTGCTCCAAAGCGAACCACATTCCTCAGAGGTGATACTTTGATAAAAACTAAGTCACCCACTTCGAATTCGATGTCAGTTCTTCCCTTGTCTGCATAGGACTTCTGCCTATCTTGAGCTGTCTTCACCCGTCGTCGAATAAGGTCAATCTTTTCGGACGTTTCCCTAACCTTATCTGGTCCAAGTAATAATCTTTCTGTAGATTCCCACCAACAAGTTGGTGATCTACAAGGTCACCCGTATAATGCTTCGAAGGGTGTCATGCCGATGCTAGCTTGATAACTGTTATTATAGGCAAATTCTACTAAAGGAAGATGCTCTTCCCAAGTCCCTCCGAAGTCTAGGACACACAGCCTCAAAAGATCCTCAAGAATCCTTTTCACCCTCTCCATCTATCCATCGGTCTGAGGATGATAAGCGGTGCTCAATCACAACTTTGTACCTAATGCTTCTTGCAAGCTCCTCTAAAATTCGTCGATAAAGATAGGGTAACGATCGCTCACGATGTTGGAAGGTACTCCATGAAGATGAACTATCTCACGAACATAAATTGCTGCCAACCATGATGTCGTCCTCTTACTCTTAACTGGAATAAAGTGAGCGCACTTAGTGAGTCTATTTACTACCACCCAGATACTGGTGTTACCTTTCTTCGATCTAGGCAAACCATCTATGAAATCCATAGAGACGCTCTCCTATTTCCACTGTGGAACCTCCAACGGATGAAGTAATCTACCAGGCTTCTTTTGCTCAGCTTTGACCTTCTGGCAAATTAAACACTAAGAACAAATTTTGCTACATCTTTCTTCATCCCAGTCCAAAAAAACAACTCTTCATGTCTCTATACATCTTGTCACCACCTGCATGAATAGTCATCATAGAATGGTGGGCTTCTTCTAGAACTGCCTTTATCAAGCTTCCAGTTTGAGGAACACAAAGCCTTTCATCTCATCGCAACGACCCCTTTTTATCTATGACATATCTATTGAGGTGACAAGAAGTCTCCCCTCTTCTGAGCTTATCCATGATGTCTAGAATCAGTGGGTCAACTTGTTGCGAAGCTCCTATTTGGTCAATAAGATTTGTTGTATCTCCAAGGATGCAAATAAATCAGGCAAGACCTCAATGGAGGGTCTAAAATCAAAAGCTGATATGAACTCCAAGTTCTTTCTTCCCACAAACAGAGGACTCAGGGCCACCCTCTGCCTTCTTAGTGCATCTGCCACCATATTACGCATGCCAGGGGTATAAGATATTTCAGAATCATAAGAAGCTAAGTACTCCATCCACTGTTGTTGCCTTAAGTTGAGAACCTTCTATGAGAATAAATACTTGAGAGATTTATTGTCGGTGTGTAACTCGAACCTTTCTCCAAGTAAATAATGACGCCACGTCTCTAACGCAAACACTATGGCAGCTAACTCTAGATCATGAGTGGGTTAGTTCTTTTCATGGACTCTCAACTATCTACCCCCATAACACACTACTTTCCCTTCTTGCATTAGAATAGCACCAACCCTTGTACCACACGCATCAGTATAAACAGTAAACACCTTATTCCCGTCAGGCAAGATCAAGACTGGTGGTGTTGTCAGAGCCCTCTTCAATCATTGGAAAGCAACGTTACAGAATGTATCCTATGAAAATGCCAAATTCTTCTTTGTTGGCCTGGTGAAAGGGGTTGATATCTTCGCGAAGTCCTTAATGAACTTCCTATAGTAACCTGCCAACCCAAGAAAGCTTCTCACCTCGGTTGCATTTTTAGGAATCTGCCAGTCTTGCACTGCAACCACGTTGGCGGGATCTACAGCTATCCCTTCTTTGGAGACCACACATGCCCTAAGAATCTCACCTCTTTTCTCCAAAAATGGCGTTTGGAAAACTTTGCCTTAAGCCGATGGTCACAGAGAGTTTTCAAAACTTCTCTCAAATGTTGGGCATGCTCTTCTTCGCTTTTGGAGAACATCAAAATATCATCAACAAAGACTATAACATATTTGTTTAGGAACTCTCGAAACACCCTACTCATCAGATCGAGAAAATAGGCGGGTGCATTTGTTAGCCTAAAAGGCATTACTTGCCATTCAAAGAAACCGTCCGGAGTTCTAAAAGCAGTTTTATCTATGCTATCCTTAACCACCCTCAACTGATGGAACCCCGTAGCCAAGTCCAACTGAGAAAATACTGAGGCACCAACAAGCTGATCAAATAATCATCAATCCTCGGAATCGGGAGCTATTCTTCTTGGTGAGCTTATTCAACTCTCTATAGTCAACACACAAATGAAGCAAACCATCTTCCTTAATTGTGAGTACTACCGGAGCACCCCATTCATATATGCTTCGTCTGATAAACCCTTTCTCAAATAGCTCCACTACTTGCTCACTCAGCTCTCTCCTTTCCCTTGGAGCCATTGGCGTACTGGTAATGCAAATGGCTTTGCATTGTCCACCAAATATATGTGAGAGTCGATCTCGCGCCTTGGAGGTAAACCCCGTATGTAACACCCCACGCCCGCTATGGTCACTCTCTAAGAGAATGCCATAACATCGGTGGAGTATCTTGAGTGAATATAAAACAGAGTAATTACAGCAAGACAGATGTAAGTAATACTTGAGAATTTAAAACATCATTTCAATTGCAGCGGAAAATAAAACATGTCTGGTTACATCACAAAACCATAATAGAAGTCAAGTACAAATATCCATCCTGCTAAATAAAAATACATAATCCCAATACATGAACTGATAGCCATAAAAGAAAAGGGTAAGCTGAGCTCTACATCTAGGGTCCAAGCTCCAAGAGAGTAATAAAAGCAGCCTGATCAAAGCCCACTCTTGCTGGGCCCACTCTGAGAACCTGAGGGTTGGGAAAAAAAAGATAAAAACAACGGGGTCAGACATAAGTCTGAGCGAGTCCTATAACTTTAACAATGTAATCATTAAAGTAATAAGGATGTGATATAACTTGGTACGGTGTGACTGGGGATAAATGACTACACTCAGTAGCCAATCAGACTTAGAGTGAACTAAGACAACGAAAAAGACGCATTTACCCACCTAAGGATAATTACTACATTGCACCACACCAGTCATTCCTACTTAAGGGTTGATCCCTCCCAAGGACTTAGAAAATTTACCCAGTAGTTTTGTGTACCCCTAGCTCACTACATAGGTGTCGTCTGCCCCTATCTCCACTAGGTGTACCCACTACTCCCAAGCGATCGGCTCCCTACCGTAGATATCCGTGCTGGCCCCATAATGGGGTGTATCACTCCCCAAAGTGGCTAGCCCGATACAACAAATGGTGCACGGGTTATATCTACACGATGCAACAACGTCTTACCTACCATCCCGGGTCCATACACGCAGACGAAACCCGTTGGACTCGCGTTGCCACCGCTACCCCGGTTTGGCCTCTTATAGTCAAGCCCAATATGCGTGTCCCGTCACTCGACTAGAGTCGAGCCCACTAAGATACGTTTGGGATATTGGTTGAAATGGGCCCCCATAAGCTACCACCTAAGCTTGTTATTTCTAGTGTATACCACTTAACCCTTTAATCATGTTTTAATTACATGTTCCACTTTGGTTAAGTATTCTAATCGTATTTTCTATTGCCACCCAAGGCAACCACTAGATTTCCACATGCCACCCAAGGCACCCACTTAACCCCTCATGTCCCTTTACATGCTAATATGGTTAAGTGTTACTTAATTAATTAACTAAGATCATGACCTCATAAAGACCTCTCACATTAGACCATCTTTTATGACTGCTGGATATGCCGGTTGGTTCCGGGCAGACTTCTGTCATAGAAAGGTCTAACCTCGTGTCCTTACTTTAATCACGTATTTAATTTATGACTAAGACCTCTCACATTGGGCCTATCATTTGTAGCTGCTGGATGGCCGGTCGGTTCCGGGCAGACTTCCGCTACAAAAGGGTCCAACCTCGTGTCTTAGTTGATTAATTACACCTAATTAATCACCCCCATAATTAATTATCCCTAATTAATTATGCATTTTTAAGAATATGGGTAGACCTAACTTAATAGGTAAATTCCCAATTCCATAGTATGGGTAGACCTAACTTAATAGGTAAATTCCCAACTCCATAATGTGGGTAGACCTAACTTAATAGGTAAATTCCCAATTATGTCCATTCATTTTATGTTATGCTTAATCATAACAACTTTACACCTTTTTATAATCATGCATATTAACCCCATCGTTTCCCACGTAATTCGTTTACATAACACGTCATACATAGGGACAACTTTGCATATGTTATGCACATCATAAAAAGAGACAAACTTGCATATAAACTTGCATATAAACTTGCATAAAACTTGCATATGAACTTGCATATGAACTTGCATAAAACTTGCATATGAACTTGCATATGACTTGCATAAAACTTGCATATGAACTTGCATATAAACTTGCATAAAACTTGCATATGAACTTGCATATGACTTGCATAAAACTTGCATATGAACTTGCATACCATGTCATATCACAAAGGCAAACTTGCATATGTTATGCACATCATAGAAAGAGGCTAACTTGCACATGAATCTTGCATATAAACTTGCATATCATGTCATATCACAAAGGCAAACTTGCACATGTTATGCATATCATAAAAAGAGACTAACTTGCACATGAATCTTGCATATAAACTTGCATATCATGTCATATCACAAAGGCAAACTCGCATATGCTATGCATATCATAAAAAGAGACTAACTTGCATATGATCTTGCATATAAACTTGCATAAAACTTGCATATGAACTTACATGACACATCATATCTTAAGAAGAGGCAAGTTTACATATGAACTTATAACATATGACAACCACAACTTGCATAATCCACATTTACATCCATAGCCTCCTAATATCCTATCCTAATTAGTTTAGCAATTACTTGCTAAAGGCATAGGAACTCACCAAAACCAAGATTAGCAAACTTATGAAGTAGAACTAGTTGCAATATTTGAAGGAGATGATGATTAGAGGTTGATTAGCTTGCAACTTCCTTCATAAACTAGTGGAGGCTCCTCTTAAGTTCGATTTTGGCGGCATGAGGCCATCATTTCTATTTTTAGTATGGATTAGGCTTGCATTAGGGTGTATTTATAGGATTAAGGTGCGTTTTAGACCATAGGATTAACCCTAGGTTAGATTAGGTCCGTCAGATTTAGGAAGTCTCTAGAACACAGCCCATCCCTAGCCAGAAAACCAGACCTGGTGCACCCAGGCCATCTGGCTCGACACCCCGTGTCGACAGGCAAGTCGACAGGGCAGTCGACCTCCCAGTCGACAGGCCTGTCGACAGCCCTGTCGACATGGCTAGGGCGGGAACTTTCCCGCCTGCCCCGCTAGTTCTAATTTCTATAATCTGAATTTGAATTTTAAATCTGTTTTTAACTTTAAATTTTCTGCAAACTTCATTGGGCCATAACTGGGCCATACGGACTCCGATTTACAAAATTTCGGACTCTATTTCGCCTATTTTTCCGAGACGAACGCAATGACGCAGCCCGTTTCCCCCAATTCTCACATTTGAGATTATTTATTCTGCAATTAGTGAATTTTAGCATTAACTGAAATACGGGGTGTTACATTCTCCCCTCCTTAAAGGATTTCGTCCCCGAAAGCTCTAAGCTAAGGAGAATGCATATCCTACCATCCAAACAACCATCTACTCAATTCATCAAACACGGGCATCCATTGTCCTTAAAACAGTTTCTAATGATGTATGAGCATATGCAAAAAGTGTGTGTATATGTTCCCTATCTAATGTATGAACATATGCAAACCATGACAGTGCCATGCATCCATTATGTATGCGAGAGAATCCTATCGACACATACAATATCTACATGAGTGCACAATCATTCACTAAAATGCATCATCCATATGATAACACAATCATTATACATCCATAAATATAGTTTCCTACACACAATTTTATGCAATATGAAGTGATTGAGCCGATCTAGTGCCTAGAGTGTGTGTATATGCATCCACGAGCAACCACGAGCAACCACTTGCATCCACATGCATCCATCAAACATAACATGTCTCAAACACATGTTTCAACCATAGGTTTACCCTATCTAAAGGTCAAAAGTACTAACGAGAGGACATACTAAAGATAAGATAAGTACTAGACAAACGATAAAGGAGAAGTTAAAAGACATACCCTAAAAAAGGAACGGGTACAATGAACGCATCTTTGCTTCCGTCTCCCAAGTAGCGTTGCCCTCGTCTTCTCCCCATTGTACTTTGACTAGTTGAACCTCTCGATTCCTCAATTTCCTAGTCTCTGACCCAAGGATGCGGGTAGGAGCTCATCGAATAGTCGCATCACGCTCTACTTCCACTTCTTTAAGCAAGCTCGGCTCTACCACCTCTGCGGTCTCATGTAAGCACTTCCTCAAATGAGACACATGGAATACATCATGTACACCACTAAGTCTGTCGGGCAACTCCACTCTATATGCCATCCGTCCAATCCTTTCCTTAATAGGAAACGGCCCTACGAACCTTGGTGCTAACTTCCCAACAGATCCAAAGCGAACCACATTTCGTAACGGAGACACTTTGACAAAGACCATGTCCCCAACTTCAAACTCAAGGTCCGTCCTCCTCTTGTCCGCATAAGATTTTTTCCTATCCTGCGCTGCTTTCATCCTTCTTCGAATCAAGTCAATCTTTTCAGAAGTCTCCCTAACCATATCAGGCCCAAGCAAGATCTTGTCCGTAGACTCCCACCAACATGTAGGTGATCGACAAGGCCTTCCATAGAGAGCTTCGAAAGGAGCCATACCAATACTGGACTGAAAGCTGTTATTATATGCGAACTCCACCAATGGAAGATGCTCTTCCCATGTACCTCCAAAATCTAAGATACAAAGCCTCAAAAGGTCTTCTAGGACACGATTCACCCTCTCAGTCTGGCCGTCCGTCTAAGGATGATATGCGGTGCTCAGACACAATTGAGTCCCCACTGCTTCTTGCAAACTTTTCCAGAACTCGCTAGTGAAGATAGGATCTCGGTCACTCACTATGCTAGAGGGTACCCCATGCAATCGAACTATCTCTCGAAGATATCCTGAAGCTAGCCATGGAGCGGTCCTCTTGCTCTTCACAGGTATGAAATGGGCGCTTTTAGTAAGTCTGTCTACCACAACCCAAATTCCCGTATTACCCTTTCTCGATCTGGGTAACCCGTCAATAAAATCCATCGAGACGCTATCCCACTTCCATTGCAGAACTTCCAATGGGTGAAGCAAACCACCTGGTTTCTTTTGCTCCGCTTTCACCTGTTGGCATACCAAGCATCGAGCGACATACTCGGCCACATCTTTCTTCATACCGGCCCAGAAGAAAACCCGCCTCATATCTTGGTACATCTTGTCCCCACCGGGATGAATGGTCATCCTAGAACGGTGTGCATCATCAAGAATAGCCTTCCTCAAACCCTCGTCTTGCGGTACACAAAGTCTACCGTCTCTACGCAAGCACCCCCTATCGTCTAGGGTGTACCTACTCAAATGGCTGGACGACTCCCCCCTTATGAGCTTCTCTACCAACTCAACCAACTGTGGGTCGTCCCTCTGTGCTTCTCCAATCCGCCCCAGAAGAGTAGGTCTGACCTCCAAGGATGCTAGCAAACCGGTATATAGTAAATGGAAGGTCTGAAATCAAACATCGAGATAAATTCCAAGTTTCGTTGTTCCACGAACAATGGACTCAAGGACAACCTTTTTCTGCTCAAGGCGTCCGCCACCACGTTACCCTTGCCAGGGGTATACGCTATCTCGAAATCATAGGATGCTAAGAACTCCATCCACCTTTGCTGTCTCAAATTCAAATCCTTCTGAGAAAACAAGTACTTCAATGATTTGTGGTCAGTGAACAATTCGAATCTCTCACCAAGAAGATAATGGCGCCAAATCTTAAGTGCGAAAACAATAGCGGCCAACTCTAAATCATGGGTAGGGTAATTTTTCTCATGCACTCTCAACTGCCTTCCACCATAGGCTATTACCCTTCCCTCTTGCATTAAGACTGCGCCTAGTCCTGTCCCACAAGCATCGGTATAGACAACAAATGGCTTGCTCCCATCTGGCAACACTAAAACTGGAGCAGTGGTTAAAGCTCTCTTTAACCGTCGGAACGCATCATCACAATCTACGTCCCATGCGAAAACAAGATTCTTCTTCGTTAAGCGGGTTAATGGGGCTGATATCTTCGCGAAGTCTTTGATAAACTTCCTATAATAACCCGCCAACCCCAAGAAACTTCTTACTTCGGTAGCATTTCTAGGAACCTTCCAATCTTGAATTGATACTACCTTCGCGGGATCCACAGCTATCCCCTCCTTGGAGACCATGTGCCCCAAGAACCGCACTTCCCTCCTCCAGAAGTGACATTTAGAGAATTTAGCCTTAAGGCTATGTGCTCGAAGAGTCTTCAACACCTCCCCAAGATGTAGGGCATGCTCTTCTTCACTCTTAGAAAATACTAAGATATCATCCACAAAGACCGCCACGAACTTATTAAGGAACTCCCTGAACACCCTACTCATCAAATCAACAAAGTATGCAGGGGCGTTCGTCAACCCAAATGGCATCACCAGCCACTCATAGAAACCATCCGGAGTCCTAAAGGCAGTCTTGTCTATGCTATCCTCAGCCACCCTCAACTGATGAAACCCCGTGGCTAAGTCCAACTGAGAAAATACTGAAGCGCCAACCAACTGATCGAAAAGATCATCAATCCTCGGCAATGGGTGTCTATTCTTCTTTGTGAGCTTGTTGAGTTCTCTATAGTCTACACAAAGTCTGAGGGACCCATCCGCCTTCGTAGCAAAAACTACTGGAGCACCCCACTCCGATATACTTCGTCTTATGAACCCCTTCTCAAGCAACTCCCCTACTTGCTTATGGAGTTCCCTCCTCTCACGAGGAGCCATGTGGCGCACTGGTAAAGATACAGGTTTAGCATTATCCACCAAATATATTCGGAAGTCAATCTCCCGCTTCGGAGGTAAGCCCTTCACCTCCTCAAACACATCCGAGTATTCCCGGACCACTCTAACAGATTGCAAACTCTCGACCGAAGCGTCAAGCGATTCAAGATAACTTACATAACATAATCCATGGGATTACAAGAGATCTCGAGAGTGTTACCCAAGCGGGTCATGAGCCTAACAACTCTCCTTTCGTAATCAAGAACAGCACCATTACTGGATAACCAGTCCATGCCCAAAATTAACCCATAGCCCGTGAAGCCCAAAACAAAAGCATCACATCTAAACTCAATGCTAAGTATAGAAATCTTCAAACCCAAACATATCATGGACAAATAAGTGGAGCCCCCAATTGGGTTTGAAACAACCAAGGGATCATCTACTAGACTGGTGTCTAAGTGCAGTGACTCAACTAATGATGATGAGATAAACGAATGCGATGCGCCTGAATCAAACAATGTACGGACAGGATGATCAAATAGAAAAACCAGACTTTCAATGGAAATAGTTCTACCTCTTTCCTGAATCGGTGGGACCGCGAGAGCCTGTACTTGCCCCCTAGCCTGACCCGGTGCCATAAGAGCTTGCACCTGTCCTCCTGAGGTAGATCCCGTCCTTTGCCCCTTCTTAGGGCAATCCTTCACTAAATGCCCTGCTTCGCCACAGTGAAAGCAGCCAGTCTTCTTCTTCTTTCTACAATCTTTGCTTATGTGGCCTGGTATCCCACAATTGAAGCACTTCTTCTTCCCCTTGCCACCGTTGCCTTTCCCACCTTTGTTTTGCTGTTGTTGCTGAGGTCTCTTTTGATCTCCCTTCTTCTCGGGTGCCTTATTAGCATTGTGGCCCTTCTCTTCTTCATGCATGAGCGCCATGTCAACTAGCTTCTCAAAGGTGGCCCCCATAGGGATATGAGTCATAGCCAACCCATGCATCGGTTCATTCAAGCCTTTCACGAACCTCAAAGCCTTCTTCTCCGGTGTATTCACCATGTCTAGGCCAAACCTTGCCAATTGATTAAACTTGTTGACATATTCCTTCACTGAGAGATTTCCTTGCTTTAGAGTCAAGAATCTTTCCATATACAAGTTTTCCTCCGCCCTTGAGAGAAACTTTGCCACAAATCTTTGCCTAAAATCCGCCCAAGAGTCAACGGGGCGTTCTCCATTAGTGACCTCCCACCAGAATGAGGCCTCTCCCTTCATTAACCAAGCAGCTAACTTGACTTTCTTTCCTTCTTCCATCTCAAAGATATCTATCAACTCTTCCACCTCCTTAAGCCAATCTCTAGCCTCCACAAAAGTTTCAGATCCTTGAAAAGGTTTCCCTCCCATAGCTTTAAATTCCTTGCAAGTTTTAGCAAAAGTATCCGTGCGAGGAGGAGGGGGAGGAGGAAGATCGGGTGCTACGGTTGGTGGAGGAACATTTGCTGGACCCGCAGTGGTGGCCCTAGCCTCCATCAATCTCTTATACCATACTGGTATCGTCACACCCTCCGGAAAGTTAAGATCCTCAGCCATGCTGAAACGAAAAAGGAAAGATTCAAAATGGAGAATTCGAAAGATAAAGATATGGCTATTGGGGATTATGCTTTTCTTTCAAAAACTTTTCTCTTTAAAGACATGTTTTTGAAAATATCTCTTCCAAAAATGTTTTTAGAAAAATAGTTTTCTAAAAATTTTATCTGTTCCGGTAACCTTTGCTCTGATACCACGTGTAACACCCCACGCCCGCTATGGTCACTCTCTAAGGGAATGCCATAACATCGGTGGAGTATCTTGAGTGAATATAGAACAGAGTAATTACAGCAAGACAGATGTAAGTAATACTTGAGAATTTAAAACATCATTTCAATTGCAGCGGAAAATAAAACATGTCTGGTTACATCACAAAACCATAATAGAAGTCAAGTACAAATATCCATCCTGCTAAATAAAAATACATAATCTCAATACATGAACTGATAGCCATAAAAGAAAAGGGTAAGCTGAGCTCTACATCTAGGGTCCAAGCTCCAAGAGAGTAATAAAAGCAGCCTGATCAAAGCCCACTCGTGTTGGGCCCACTCTGAGAACCTGAGGGTTGGGAAAAAAAAGATAAAAACAACGGGGTCAGACATAAGTCTGAGCGAGTCCTATAACTTTAACAATGTAATCATTAAAGTAATAAGGATGTGATATAACTTGGTACGGTGTGACTGGGGATAAATGACTACACTCAGTAGCCAATCAGACTTAGAGTGAACTAAGACAACGAAAAAGACACATTTACCCACCCAAGGATAATTACTACACTGCACCACACCAGTCATTCATACTTAAGGGTTGATCCCTCCCAAGGACTTAGAAAATTTACCCAGTAGTTTCGTGTACCCCTAGCTCACTACATAGGTGCCGTCTGCCCCTATCTCCACTAGGTGTACCCACTACTCCCAAGCGATCGGCTCCCTACCGTAGATATCAGTGTTGGCCCCATAATGGGGTGTATCACTCCCCAAAGTGGCTAGCCCGATACAACAAATGGTGCACGGGTTATATCTACACGATGCAACAACGTCTTACCTACCATCCCGGGTCCATACACGCAGACGAAACCCGTTGGACTCGCGTTGCCACCGCTACCCCGGTTTGGCCTCTTATAGTCAAGCCCAATATGCGTGTCCCGTCACTCGACTAGAGTCGAGCCCACTAAGATACGTTTGGGATATTGGTTGAAATGGGCCCCCACAAGCTACCACCTAAGCTTGTTATTTCTAGTGTATACCACTTAACCCTTTAATCATGTTTTAATTACATGTTTCACTTTGGTTAAGTATTCTAATCGTATTTTCTACATGCTAATATGGTTAAGTGTTTCTTAATTAATTAATTAAGATCATGACCTCATAAAGACCTCCCACATTAGACCATCTTTTATGACTGCTGGATATGCCGGTTGGTTCCGGGCAGACTTCTGTCATAGAAAGGTCTAGCCTCGTGTCCTTACTTTAATCACGTATTTAATTTATGACTAAGACCTCTCACATTGGGCCTATCATTTGTAGCTGCTGGATGGCCGGTCGGTTCCGGGCAGACTTCCGCTACAAAAGGGTCCAACCTCGTGTCTTAGTTGATTAATTACACCTAATTAATCACCCCCATAATTAATTATCCCTAATTAATTACGCATTTTTAAGAATATGGGTAGACCTAACTTAATAGGTAAATTCCCAATTCCATAGTATGGGTAGACCTAACTTAATAGGTAAATTCCCAACTCCATAATGTGGGTAGACCTAACTTAATAGGTAAATTCCCAATTATGTCCATTCATTTTATGTTACTTTAATCACGTAATTCGTTTACATAACACGTCATACATAGGGACAACTTTGCATATGTTATGCACATCATAAAAAGAGACAAACTTGCATATGAACTTGCATATAAACTTGCATAAAACTTGCATATGAACTTGCATATGAACTTGCATAAAACTTGCATATGAACTTGCATATGACTTGCATAAAACTTGCATATGAACTTGCATATAAACTTGCATAAAACTTGCATATGAACTTGCATATGACTTGCATAAAACTTGCATATGAACTTGCATACCATGTCATATCACAAAGGCAAACTTGCATATGTTATGCACATCATAGAAAGAGGCTAACTTGCACATGAATCTTGCATATAAACTTGCATACCATGTCATATCACAAAGGCAAACTTGCACATGTTATGCATATCATAAAAAGAGACTAACTTGCACATGAATCTTGCATATAAACTTGCATATCATGTCATATCACAAAGGCAAACTCGCATATGCTATGCATATCATAAAAAGAGACTAACTTGCATATGATCTTGCATATAAACTTGCATAAAACTTGCATATGAACTTACATGACACATCATATCTTAAGAAGAGGCAAGTTTACATATGAACTTATAACATATGACAACCACAACTTGCATAATCCACATTTACATCCATAGCCTCCTAATATCCTATCCTAATTAGTTTAGCAATTACTTGCTAAAGGCATAGGAACTCACCAAAACCAAGATTAGCAAACTTATGAAGTAGAACTAGTTGCAATATTTGAAGGAGATGATGATTAGAGGTTGATTAGCTTGCAACTTCCTTCATAAACTAGTGGAGGCTCCTCTTAAGTTTGATTTTGGCGGCATGAGGCCATCATTTCTATTTTTAGTATGGATTAAGCTTGCATTAGGGTGTATTTATAGGATTAAGGTGCGTTTTAGACCATAGGATTAACCCTAGGTTAGATTAGGTCCGTCAGATTTAGGAAGTCTCTAGAACACAGCCCATCCCTAGCCAGAAAACCAGACCTGGTGCACCCAGGCCATCTGGCTCGACACCCCGTGTCGACAGGCAAGTCGACAGGGCAGTCGACCTCCCAGTCGACAGGCCTGTCGACAGCCCTGTCGACATGGCTAGGGCGGGAACTTTCCCGCCTGCCCCGCTAGTTCTAATTTCTATAATCTGAATTTGAATTTTAAATCTGTTTTTAACTTTAAATTTTCTGCAAACTTCATTGGGCCATAACTGGGCCATACGGACTCCGATTTACAAAATTTCGTACTCTATTTCGCGTATTTTTCCGAGACGAACGCAATGACGCAGCCCGTTTCCCCCAATTCTCACATTTGAGATTATTTATTCTGCAATTAGTGAATTTTAGCATTAACTGAAATACGGGGTGTTACACCGTACCTCTTCAAAAACATCGGAATAATCTCGAACCATTGGAACAGATTTCAAATCATCTATGGATGCATCCAGAGACTCTGGAAATGTAAGCATAACAGACCCTTGTGGTCACAAGAAACTTCGAGGGTCTTCCCATGACAAGTCAGGAGTCTAATAACCCTCCTCTCACAATCCAGAATGTCCCCATACGTGGTAAGCCAACCCATTCCTAGAATTAACCCATAGCCCATAAACCCAAGCACATTTGTGTCGCATTCAAATTCGACGCCTAATACAAATATTTTCAAACCCCGACAAATCATCGATAAATGAGCCGAACCACCAATGGGGTTTGAAACAACTATGGGAACTACCATACTAGTGATTAAGTGCAGAGATTCAACCATAGAACTAGATATAAATGAGTGTGAAGAATCAGAATCAAAAAGTGTTCTAACTAGATTGTTTGAAAGAGAAACTAAACTTTCTACAGAAATTTTTCTACATCTTTCAGGAGCACTGATCGCGAGAGCATGCACCTGCCCTCCAGAAATTCCTGCTCTATTACCTTGTCCTCGCTTCCTTGGGCACTCCCTAGAATAGTGTCCAACCTTTTCACAAAATGAAGCAAGCATTCTTCCCTTTCCTGCAGTCCTGGGCCAAGTGACCCTCTCACCCGCAACTATGGCACTTCATCATACCCTTAGCCTTGTCATTCTTTCTGCCCTTCTTCTGTTGTTGTTGTCGTCCTTTCTTGGGACATACCTTTTTATTTTATGTTTCCTCAACCATAACTTTTTCCTTTTCACCTTTGTTTTAACTTTATCTATGGTCCCTTCCCGGGCCATCATTTTTCTCATCCTTGGTCTGTGCTCCTTAGCCCTAACTCCCTTATTCTCCTTTTTACCATATTTGTGTAACAAACTAACTAGTCTCTCGAAAGCTGCCTCCATCGCATAGAAATCCTTATGAAGATCGAGAAAGTTAGCTGTAGGTGAAACTACTATGGCTACAGATGGAGGTTAGGCACTCCATTGCTCTTCGACATGTGCCACAGTTTAAACGTACCTATGGCATCATGCCGGAATGGGGACACCTTTCGAGAAGAATCGGTCCCCCAGACAAAAAGGAAAAAGGAATCAAATGGAGAATCGAGAGATACTTCCTATGGCTTTAGGGAATATGTTTTTCAAAACAGACTTTTCTTTTAAAAATGCTTCCTTCTAAAACCTTTTTGAAAATAGTTTTCAAAAACTTTTATCCAATCTGGTAACCTTCAGCTCTAATACCAAGTGTGACAACCCGCGTCCGCTAATGTCACTCACTAAGGGAATGCATTAAGTTTCGTGAAGCGTTATAGGTAAACAAACACAGAATAATTACAAGACAGATATAAATAAGATAGCAGCAGGAATTTTAAATTTTTTATTTCAAACATAAATCATAATGTCGTGGTCCAAAATACCGTAAGTCACAAAAACCATTACAATAAAAATAACTTCTGTCTTGCATCATCAGAGTACATAAGAATATGAAAAACATAATTCCCCAATTGAAAGACTTAAGCCACAGTAGAGACAATAAATTGAGACATACTTTAGAAGTAGCCCCTAGCAAGATGATATCCGAGTCCTGACTAAGCCTGAGTATTTCCTCCCTGAGAACCTGGGGGGCAACGGAAGAAAGAAGGAGAAATAAAAGGGTCAGACATAAAATCTGGCGAGTCTAGTTATTTTTAGCCAGTAAATAAATAAAAGTAACATGATAGGTATATAAAGTGGATAAGAGAGATCATTACATAAATGGAAGTTGTAACAAGGTAGACAGGGTAAGGTGTATACACTTCTCTAATGATTACTCTACACACTATTACTAGTATAACTAAAATGAGATGATCCCTTCCACTATAAGTTGGGAGACTTAGGGCATATGTCTGAGTGTACCCTAACCACTACCCTAATCGATCGGCTCCCTACTCCGTAGATATCCTGTGCTGGCCCCACAGTAAGAGGTATCACTTCCTAAAGTGTCAACCCTTAAGATGTGCACAACCATATCTACTGGTGTCACAATCGTCTAATCCACCTCTGCTCGGCTCATGCACGCACATGGCCCGGTCGGTTTGCGCCGCCCACACCATCCGTCTCATTTGGATCTCTTATAATCAATTAGTAAGTGTGCCTCTTCTCTGCCT
Organism: Allium sativum; assembly: GCA_030737875.1. Taxonomy (NCBI): domain Eukaryota; kingdom Viridiplantae; phylum Streptophyta; class Magnoliopsida; order Asparagales; family Amaryllidaceae; genus Allium; species Allium sativum. The sequence continues at coordinate 633,273,996 of CM060920.1, forward strand.
AGCACGTAGTTCTTTATTTGATACCTACTCTGGGTTACTGATTGAAATGGGTCCCACACAATATGATACAAGTTCTCCCCCGTTGTCTTGTATCCCCACTTGGTTATTCACTGACTATGTATACCCCCAGGTGTCTTTAATTACATAGCCCTATGTTAATTATGCTTGCCCGAAAGGGTGTCTTTAAATACATAACTTTATTATATTTTTCCACCGGTTATGTATACCACTAGGTGTCTTTAATTACATAACCTTATTAGGTGAAGTTCGTGGGCCTATATGTAAATATTGCCCACCCACTCTAATCTACTTAACCCACCCACTACCCATCCAATTTTACTTAACCCTAACTTAAGTTCATAATCATACAAACCTTATGGATTAAATTAGGTTAAGTAGTCCAATTCATTCTCATGTCCAATTATGGTTATAATGGGCTAGACCTCCTACATTAGGCCTACAACATGTGGATGCTGGATATGCCGGTCGGGTCCGGGCAGTCTTATTCCACAGTTGGGTCTAACCTCCTGTCTTAGCCTGATTCGTATTTGCACACTTAGACCTCTCACATTAGGTTCAACATTAGTGGTTGCTGGATATGTCGGTCGGGTCCGGGCAGACATTCACCACTAATGCTACCTAACCTCATGTTATAAGTGCAATTACAATTCCTAATTGTAATTACTAGACATTCCATTTTTATCCAAATCTACCTATGTCAAAGAAAGCATAATGAGATCTAAATTAACCATTTAGTTGTCCAACTATTTACATCTAGCATAATTAGGGTGACAATAGTAACATGTTTAGATCTAAAGATGGCTTCACATGTCAAGTTTACAACATATCTAGATTGATCACAATATGACAGGTGAAAGGGGATTTACATAAGAACTAGATCTAGCCAATGTTACAACTGTCCAATTTAATATATGTACATTCACCACAATATAGTTACAAGTCAAGATCCACATAGGCAACATAACAGTATAACCACAATTGTATTAGATCTAGGGAAATAGATCTATCATGACATAGTATAGGATTTAACACTAGCACAGAATCATACTTTACAACATATCCAATTCACAGTCTTTCACATTTACTTTTATTTATCTAAACCTAAAAGAAATAGAAACTCATAGTGTTAGGTTTAGAGAATTGAGAAAGAACGGATCTTGAATTTATGAATTTATTTGCAAAGTACGTTGTTGAAGAAAACCGTTTCGTCTTAGTTCGTATCCCAGCAGCACTTGGCCTCCATGATTTCCAATGAAGAAAATAGGAGAATATGACACATATATATAGCTGCCAGACCCCCTAAAACCAGGTGCCACGTCGGCCCTAGGGGTGTCGACACCCCTATGGGTGGGTCGACCCATAATTCGACACCCCTTAAGTGGGGTCGACCCCCTAAAGCGGGATTTTTGCCACCTTGACGAATTTTTCAAATGCGAACTATTCTGGATAAAATTCTGACTCATCTCTGACTCATGCATATATATATATATATAATCTTTCTACGCGTATACAAACTTAAAACTCTTATAACTTCTTCATACGATGTCCGTTTTACGCAAACCAAATGTCTATCCTGACCAGAATTTTGAGAAGAACGCAATGGTGCAGTCCGTTTCCTATAATTTTGAATATTAAATTAATTATTATTTAATTAATCCTCTTTAATGTTGTTAAAAATTCGAGGTGTTACAGATGTCCCCAGAATTCAACATTCAAGCTCATATGTCTTAGAGAAATGGTATTAAGCTAGGAGAATTTGTCTTCTCCGCTACCCAATAGATTTACGTTTGTAAAAATCAATGTATGTATTCTAAGAAATGTAATGTTTGACATCCTTCCATACAAGTAGTCCAGGAATATTGCAAACTGGGGGTACTCATTACTACATCCTGTCGGAAATAATTCATAGGATCAGTAACAAGAAGTCCTCATATCATGCAGACCCCAAAAAGTAAGGACTACTGCTAAAAATATAATCCTAATAACTAACCAGAGACATCACCAAGCAGTCTTTTCCATTTTAAATGTTTGTGCCTTCAAATCCTAGTCATAATTAAGCATAAGCACATCTTCAATTTCTGTTTCGAACGCAAAGCTAGTTCGAAGCAGGATTGGATCCAGTTCCGATCACATTTCCTCAAACCAACGCGTTATAAGTTAACGAAAATTTATTGATTTTTGGTTCTTTAACTATCAAATCATTATAACACAATTAAGTACATCAGCTGCATGGGCTCTTTTAATTAAACTAATTTATTAAAATCACTTCACCAATTTTTAAAAATTGTGATTCCATATACTTACCTTAACGGGATAAACATATTTATAAATTTCTTGTTTCGTTACTTAGAAAATCGTAATCATACACTTATCTCTTGGAATAAGTGTATTCATATATCATACTTTCATTACTTAGAAAATAACACCATAAACTTAACCAAATGATATAAATATAGTCACAAATCGTATCTAGGCCAAATCAATGTCATGTGATACATTGTATATTATAAACATAAAAATTTTATTTAACCTCTAAACTTTAGCAAATTAAACATTAATATCAATAATGGAAATAATAATTTAATTTCCAATATATACTTTTGTTTTCAAACTAGTATCATCCCTTGGATAACAATGAAGTCGGTCAAGTTGAGGTATTTTATTTACCTCTCAGACCTTGACTCAACCACATTCTTATCTTCATGATAAACAGAAGATATTGAGCACAAAACATGATATTTAGCAAATGTCACAACAAGTTCCATTTATTATTCAGTTGCGACTAACTTTGTTTTGCAGGAAGAAATTCGATAATAGATTCAAGAGCTTAAATTGAAGATTATATTTATTTATTTAAAGTCTATTAGTGATAGTATATAATTGTTGAAATCTTCCTTGATGATACACGCACATGCACGTTTTAATATATATAAGATTTTATATACGACATCCACAGGATATAGGCCTGTATTAGTAAGAAGATTTTTGTTTATTACAAGTCAGATGTCTGTTAGCTGAAACAAAAATTATACTTACCATAATATTAAAATGTCTGACTTATAATAAGCAGACATCTTTTTGAACCCGAAATGGCCTATTTCCATGCTGTTTGAATTTTATTTAAAAACAAACATCTGAATTTTTAATTCAGACATTTAAATACGAATGGATGCAGCTATTCAATGAAAAGTCACAACTTTTGATTCATATCTCTTCTTTGAATCTCTTCACGAACGATTGCAACTATTTGATTGTTAAAAATTGGAGTTCAAACAGTTGTTTTCTTCACCGAATCTTACTCTAATTCTTTCTATCTTATCTGTAGAATTTAGATTCACAAAAGCACCCCACTTTCAAATTTCTAAGATTTCAAATCAATTTCAATTTTCCGTATTCTTTCACAAATTACATATCATCGTCAAGGAAAGATTACAAGAAGGGTGTATATTAATTTTACATATCTTATTATCAAGAAAACAAATAGTCAACAAATTTACTGTATTTTCGAAGACCTCTTCAGCAGTTGAGGCAAGAAATCCCGTTTCGTTGTTTAGGTAGTTATAGCTGTTGTAAACCCGTTCCTCCAGGTGAAGTTAGGGTTATTGGTAGTAAAATTTTAGAACGAAGTTTGAGACTGGACGTAGAACGAAGGTTTGAACCAGTATAAAACTTGGTGTCACTTTACTTAATGCATATTATCTTGTTCATATTCCGTATTATACGATCCTACCGCTGCATAGACTCTTTCAGAAATATAGTTTAAAAAAATCTCTCATACATTTGAGAATCTATTTCTATTATAAACATTTTTACTTCATTCATTTACTAAGTAAACCCTTATTAAAACCATCTAAATGGCTTTACAATTTTGTATAAAAATACTCATTTATGACTTGGATTTTTTATAAAATACTTTTATATAATCCTTTATAAATATTATTAAAAAAATTGAATTTTATTTTATTATTATGAGACTTCATTTCCTATTTAAACTTCTTGATTATAAATCACATTATTTATAACTTAACTCAAAAAACAAATTCAATCAATTTTAGGTTTCCATTTAGATTTCTAAACTCCATGCATTTCTAACATAAGTTTTAACTCCATTTATAAGTCATTTCATAAATCTATAAATCAATTTATAAAACTTATTAAAATTATCAAAGTTACTTTATAAAACTTATTAAAATAATCGAAATTACTTTATAAAACTTAATAAAATAATCAAAATTACTTATAAAAATTATTTATTTATAAAACTTAGTCTTATAACCTCATAAAATTTATTTATAACACTTGGTAAAGTTTTTACACTCGAAAACTCCCATTACAATACTTATTTATAAAAAAGGATTTTCGCTACATAAATCATTAGGTCTATTTATATAAATCCAATTTATAAATATTGATTTATCTATAAAACTTCTATTTTATATAACTTATATAAAATTCGATTTAAAATCTTAATTTGTTATGAAAATAATTTTATAACTTCAACTTAGTCAATTCTCTTAACTGTGAATCAACGTATTCAAAATATTAAATTTAGATCATCTACTGCCAACCACTTAACCAATACCGTTTATTGATTAATAACACATCAGTGTTGAATTTAATTTAACTATCATCATCGATATAGGATTTTAATGTTACTTAGGTTAGATATTTTATACGTGTAAAATATGAAAACGGGTAGCATCCAAAACATTGAAGAATTATGTTGGATCTCTCCAACCCGTCGCCTTGCATCATGACTTATATATCATTTCATATATGCATATAAAAATGATAATATAGTTTAATTCATTTAAGATGAATCTTCCTCTTAAAAACCGGTCGTGTCAAAGTTTTTCGTTCTATAGGTGAAAATATATAACCACAACCAACTAAATAAACAGTGAGTCATTCAAATAACCAATAAAAATTTGATATAAAATCAACAATTAATATTATTATATGGATTAAGAATATTCAACAGTATTCTGGAAAATGTGAGAGTTAACTCATGATCCGTATCGATTGACGATTTAACGTCAATTTGTATAATTTCAAATAGGTGTTTGAAATTTGATAAAAATCCAAATAGCTCCAAACAAACCAAATCCAACTTGTACGTGTAGTGTTATGAATCCAATGCAACTTGTTTCATTTCAATCTGACCTCGTACGAAACATAGCCAATAGTTATAATTTTTAACATATATTAAAATAATTAAATCATTAACTAACTTTATTAACTCTTAAATACTTAGACTAACTCATGTTCCCTCCACTTACCATCTTTCTCAAATAAAAAAAGGCAATCCCACTACATCCCAGCACGCGCGTGCACTATTAACAGTGACAATGAGCTTTGTTCCATGAATTGGCGAGTGACTTCGCCAGCACTTCCCCATCTATTAGCTCCATTTGATCATCACCCTCTCATCCTACTTGATCTCGTGGAAAAAACCCGACATGTAGCCTCTTAAAAATGCCACTGTCATTTTTTACGCTTGACAACCGATGCTTCCACTGTCAGTGCCACATGTGCGTTTCATTGCCAGAAACTCATTGATTATCTCGCCTAAGCATAACTAGGCCTCTATCTTCAACAATGCATGCCCTAGCTTGCCTGATTCGAATTCGAACCTCAAAAATTCTTGTCGCACCTGATATAGTGGATACCATCCTAAAGTCCACTCCTAAGCAAAGCCGATGAATCAATCGGTATTTGATTTCATTGATAAAATCTTGAAAAACAATTTGATGAAGTAAGAAGAGAAGGCGGCTCATTTTGCTTGAGAATATAAAAAGGGAAATGAGGAAGTTAGGTTTAGAGTAAAAGATTACACATAAGTGAATAAAAATCTTATTTTATTCTCTTATCTTGTTGCTTGACAATTTTGCCTCGCACAATCACACGAATCAGCCGGTTGCTACAAAATTTGAAGCCCTACAATAATTTAACATTATAGACCCAATGAAACTTGTTTCATCGAAATTTGATATCGTTTGAAAAATGAATATTTTTACATGGTAAAGAAAATCGACTAATAATAATACGGTTTCAAAACACTCTAATTAATTAATAATAATTATTATCATCATTTCAATTCAAATACAATTTTACATAGATTCAAAATAAATTTAACTTGATTTTATACTTAATATTTTCTATTTCAAGATAGTTTAACATTCAAATCATCTTTTAAATTTAATTCAAGTCAATAAATCTTTAACTTAATCATTTTAATATTTTAATTAATTAAATATTATTGTACTAAAAATTTGGATTGTTACAGAAATAGTCAAAACCCAAAAACAAATAGTCGTCTCTAGAGTTGCGTATATCGATTGGCGAAAAAATTTATTTCACCTTCGACTGGATATGGCTAGAATTCACGATCTCCATCCAAAAGTGAAATCCATCAAGTCTAAATTATCAACATCGCGCTAATTCAAATACCACCTTTAATCTAAGACTATAAAACGATTCGACTAAGGGTTTGGACGAGAATGAAGAATTGCTTGGTGATGGTTTTAGTGGTAGAAGTTTGGTACCGTTGGTTGATGGTAAGTCAAGGTGGAAACGAAAGTGGATAAAGGTGGTGGAATGGAATTTCCAACAAAAAACGTGGTAAACAATTAAAGGAAAATTGTCCAATGAACAACTTGTCTTAAAAAAAATTAACTAGTAGCCAACTAAAGTTTTCAGGATAATTGGGTTTATACTCGAGCAGAGATCAAAAGGAGTTAGAAAGTCAAAATGAAATTGCAATGACTTGTAATGTGAAAGGCAATCCAAAGGGGACTAAGGAAACATCTAAAGAAATATTGAATAAAAAATTATGAAAGCATAAACGATAATTGTGTTTCTACTCAAGTAGAGATCAAAAGGAATTAGAAAGTCGAAGTGAGGATGCAATGACTTGACACTTGGAAGGCAAACCCAAAAAAATTTAGGAAGCAACCGAAAAAGATTAAATAGAAAACTGTCTAAGTATATAACTTGGTACCGAATTATGGTGCCTTATTCATGACACTCCATTGTAGGAACGATTCCCTGCACTTTTATGCATGCTTGAGTGGTTCATAAAATTCTAAACTATATAATCCAATAGTTGAAGAATTAGCTTTTGTACACCGTCGAACATCGAACTTATAAAGGAAAGACCATAAAAAAGTCATCGATTTTTGAAAATGCAAGAAGAACATTCAAACGAAGTATAAAGCACGGTGAAAAATAATAAATATGGATTTGCACAAAGTGTATAACTCGACACCAAGATATGGCTATTGCTCATTATAGCCATAGTTTGGTGATATTTTATCTTTTGGATGATGACGGGTTGAATTTCAAAGTCTATATTTTGGCAATAAATTAAATTTAAATAAATGTCGTTATATACTGCCTTTGCTAATTGCAATATATATTGTCTTGATTTGGGTATTTAGTTTATATATGGTACTGTATTATTTATTATAATAAGACTCAAATATACTCTAGAATATTCTTATCAAGAATGCTCTTTTGGATAAGGATGAAGCATGTACAAATAGAGTTAAAGGTTTGCAACCAAATTAAGCAATAAAGTAAATTAAGCAATCAAGCAATAAAATTCTCTTCCTCTAAACTTTCTCTATCTCTCTTCTTCAATATTCTACGAACTGGTATCAGAGCCTTGTTCGATTAAAATGAACATCTCTTTAAATAATCCTTTTGTCCCTCAATTAACCAAAGAAAATTGTGGTAAATGGAGTGTTCAAATGAAAATTCATTTTGGATCTCAAAAAGCATGGGAGATTGTTGAAAGTTGGTATACTGAAGTTGAAGATAAGGAAGAATTAACACAAGCTGAAAAGGAGAAATTAAGAAGATTGAAAATAAAAGACAAACAAGCTTTATTTTATATGTACCAGGGAATAGAAACATATGATGCCGTTTTGACAAAATACAATGTCCCACATCTACAAAGCAAGCTTGGAAAATTTTGCAAAGCTCATTCATAGGAGAAGGAAATAAAAAAGTTCAAGGAGAGGAAGAAAAGTTGAAAGAGAAGTGCAATGAGATGATAGAAAAAGATTAAAAAAAAAAGGGAGGATAATCCATGGTACCCAGATAGTGGTGCAAGCAACCATATGGATGGAAGAAAAACCATGTTTGTAGAGCTTGATGAATCGGTTAAGTACAACGTGGCAATCCAAGATGAGAATACTAGAAAAGCAATCGAGGATGTTAGCATGTCACCAAAAGGAAAAGAGGAGGAAAAGATAATCAAGAAGGAAGAAAAGATTGTAGAAGAACCAATAAAAAATGAAGAGATAAAAGTCATTAAACCTGATGAAATGAAGGATGATGGATTCGATGATTTGAAGGAAAAAGATCTTCAAAAGATCAAAGAAATGAAAAATATAGTCGACGAAATTGCAAAAGAGCTCTTGGATATTAAAGAAGAAATGGAAGAAAAATTTGAGAAAGTAAAAACAAATGAGCTTCCATTAATCGATGAGCAATTAAAGAGAATGAAGAAGGTACAATGAAGAAGATACAATGGAGATGATGCAAAAAATGAAAAGTGTGAAATCAATAAAGAAAAATATGAAGTAAGAATCAATAAAGGAGGTGAAGTTCAAGATATATATTGGAGGAGAGATGAAGTATGAACTAAATTTTGAAGTAATAATAAAAGAGACAAGTGATGTTTTCTACGACATTGAAAACAAAGTGGTAAGGCAAAATTATATCCTTTCTATTTCAAATGATGCTTTTTTTCCACCAATGTGTTTTGTAATTTCATACAAAAATCAAATTTTGGAAATACACAAAGAGATTGAATGGAAAGATATTATGTATGATTCAATCATTCAAATTTTATGACATTAGACCAAGATGGAAGACGATGAGCAAAGCTTTTGGAGAATTATATGATAATGAAGGAGGACGATATTAATGGGGTTGCAGCAAAGATTCGAGAAGCTACATCAAAGGTCTTTGTGATGGAAAAGAAGAAAGAAAGCTTTGGTGATTTCTATACTTCTACCAAAGCATGTGAGATATAAAGGAATCAAAACTGATATGTTCTTATAACAAGTGATCAGATGGCTGATATTTTGACAAAGGATCTTAGCAGATATGTCTTCAAAAGAAATGCAAAAAAATTGGGAATAGGAAGCACGTTTAATTTAGGGGAAGCACTATTGGAAATAATTAAATTGCAATAATTGTCATTATATATTTCCTTTGTTAATTGCAATATATATTGTCTTGATTTGGATATTTAGTTTATATTTGGTATTGTATTATTTATTATAATAAGATCCAAATATATTCTAGAATATTCTTATGTAGAATGCTCTTTTGGATAAGGATAAACCATGTATAAATAGAGATAAATGTTTGCAATGTAATTAAGAAATAAAGTAAATCAAGCATTAAAATTCTCTTTTCCTAAACTTTCTCTGTAACACCCCACCTCCGTTAAGGTCACTCACAAAGGGAATGCCTTAACTTTGGTGGAGCATTTTAGTAAACAGAACAGAAACTTACAAGACAGATAAAACAGTACTTGAAAATTTTTAACTTTATTTCAGCGGAAAACAAAACTCAATATGGTTACATCCTTTCAAATCTCAGAATTCAAGTACAAAATATCAGTCTTGTACAAAAGCCTTCAAATTGCATGGTTTAAAATCATAATCCCCATGGAACAGAAGCTATATAGAGCCAAGCCATACTTTAAGCACTTCAAGCAAAGAGAAATCCGGATCAAGCTAAAGTATTCCCTCCTTGGATAACCTGGGGGGGAAACGGAAGAAAGGAGGCGAAACAACAAGGGTCAGACAAAAAGTCTGGCAAGTCCAGTGACTTTCAGCATATGAACAGATAATAATAATAATATGACATGAACATAAAACTGGATGAGGGATAACTATAACAGGTGTAGCAGATATAACAGAAGAACAGAATGACATAAACTATTGCCTTACACTTCTCTGCACTAATACTAGTATAACAGAATTAGGTGTCACCCTAATGTCTAAACTGAAACAGGAACGGGTACAGAATAATTTAACAGAAACAGAATGCTAATAATGGGCCTTTACTACCCGATTAGAAACAGACAGAAGCAGAAACAGATTAATCCCTACGGAAACAGAATGTAGAATTAGGTGTACAATAGAAATGGGCCTTTACCACCCGAACAGACGGTACCACGCAGAAACAGACAGGTGTTACCACCCAACAGAAACAGACGGTACCAACAGAAACAGACAGAACTAAGTGTACCCTAAAACCCTACCCCAAGCGATCGGCTCCCTAATACATAAATATCCTGTGTCGGCCCCACAGTAGGGTGTATCACTGCCCAAAGTGACAACCAATTGGCACAGACCTATTTACAGATGTCACGGCGTCTTACATCCTCAGAGGCAGACCGGGATCCATGCACGCACATGACCCGGTTGGAACGCACCATCAACACCCCTCGCCATTATCAGAATGAACCACTTATAATTAGTTCAGTAAGCGTGCCCGGACCCTACCTACTGTTGGGTCAAAGTTTTGATACCAGAAAGGGTTACTGACTAATATGGGTCCCAAACAACAGATGACACAAGTAATTCCCCTCCTAACCTTGTGTCCCCAGACTAACAGATTTCAGCTTAACTTGTCTACAAGTTTCAGACATACAAAATTTAGGTTAACTAGTTCACAGATCAGACGATCAAGTTAACAGGTTTTCAGACTAACGGATCAGATGTTCGGATTAACAGGCTTACAGATTAACTGGTTCCAGATTATCTAACTTTGTATTGGGCCTACGGATTCACGAAACGGGTTCATCAGATTCATTGGTCCAATTGTTTTAACCTTACCCAACACGTTTTAGACATCATAATTATCTCATATTTTCATTAATTAAATATTAATGCCCAAACCTCTCACATTAGACTGACAGTTTGCGGCTACTGGTTAGGCCGGTTGGTTCCGGGCAGGTTTCTGTCGCAAACTGAGTCTAACCTCGGGTTTCAAGCACGTTATGACTAACTTCTCACATTAGAACCTATTGTTTGCGACCACTGGAATATGCCGAGCGGTTCCAGGCAGAATTACGCCGCAAACTCATTCTAACCTCGAGTTAGCCATGTTTGTCTTTGCAGCCAATTAATTAATGATTTACCATTTATACCCACGCCTAATATACATGTCAATTATTCATAACTATAGCCAATTCAGATTATGTCAATAGCGTACTAATTATACCAACTCAACAGATATAGCAGATAACAGATTTCTCAGGTTAGGCGACTTAGCAGATTAAGTAAACTAGCAGATTTAGTATTTTCAACAGACTTGGCAGATGAACAAATCTAGCAGACTAGGCAGTAGAGCAGAACTAGCAGATTAAGCAATATAACAGAACTAGCAGATTAGGCAATGTAACACAACTAGCAAATTAGGCAAATATAACAAATTTACTTATTTCTTAAAGTTTCATACCTTGCCTAATTATAAACATTGCCTAAGTTCATGTGCATAAATAATAGTCTTGATTCACAATATTATCATATACCCTATGTTTGTATTAAATTTACATAGCACAGATTATGGTCATAAATTTACCATATATCATATGTTCCAAATTTTTATTAAACTTGCATAGTACAGAAGATCCATATAATTTATACCAAATATAGCCATAGATTACTATGCATGTCATATATCCCAAAGGTCCCTTACTTAGGTGTTTATTTACATTAATAGATATCCTACTTTCATGTAAATCTTTATACCTAGGCCATATTCTCTTTATCCTAAATCATGTGTTCAATACAGTCTATATTTATGTTCAATTATATACCTTTTTATGTCATGTCCACAAATCATATGTTCAATACCTTTTTATATTATAAATATAACATGTCCAATCATATGTCTCAGATTCATGTTCTAGCTACAGTCCATGTTCTTTCCTCAAATTAGTCACCTATTGGTCATGCCCAATTTATGCATCATTCATTTTACTGTCCCAAACATTTTAGCGCATGTTAATCTCTTATGAGATTGGCTCAGGCTCGTAGTAGCCTGGCTATAGAACAGAAAGAGGAAAGAGGTACAGAATAAGATAAATCAAATCAAAACAGAACAGATATAATCTCAGATTCAGATTCACAATTCATGTCAAAATCAGAATTAACGTTTATAACGGAAAATAACTATACTTGCCTTAATTGGATTAAAGAAAGAACTCTAGTTGTTGTAGAACCATTGCAGAAGCTCTAATCTCTAATTGAATTTAGGTTGATGTTGATTGTCTTCTAGTTTTGATTCCAACAGAGTAGCAACGCCATTTTTATTTTTAATTTAGAACAGAGGCAGAGTAGATGCAGAATAGAAATGTGTGCAGAGAAGGCTGGGTTTGGGGCTGTTTAAATAGGTTTAGGCAGACGAATCTAGACAGAAAACGAGACCAGATACATCAGAACGCACCCAGGCAGAAAAGCAGATTCGGGAGGTAGGTCGACCCCCAGGTCGACACTAGGGTCGACTCTAGGGTCGACCCCCTGGGGGCAGGTCGACTCTAGGGTCGACTCTAGGGTCGACCCCATGGGGCAGGTCGACTCTAGGGTCGACTCCCCAGTCGACCTGGTCTGTGCTGTTTAATTTTTTTCTGAACTTTGGAAAGCCATAACTTGGTCATATGGACTCCGATTTACGAAATTTCGGACTCTATTTCGCGTATTTTTCCGAGACGAACGCAATGGCACAGCCCGTTTCCCTTGATTCTGATTTTATATTTTAATTATACTCAGATTTGTAATTCTTAAGTTCACAGAAAATACGGGGTGTTACATTCTCCCCTCCTTAAAGGATTTCGTCCCCGAAATCTTCAAGTTAAGAAGAATGTGTCCTACCATCCCATCACTCATCTATTCAGTCATCATCCACAAGCATCCATTGTCCTTAGAAATTTCTAGTGCTGTATGAACATTTGCAAAAGTGTGTGTATATGTTCCTTATCTAATGCAAAGATCAGGCGGTCTACTGATTCAGTTGACCTCCTTAATGCGAATTATGTCAGTGCCATGAGTCCAATATGTATGCAATTTTCCTATTTGATACATTTCATTTCTATATGAGTGCACAACCATCCACTCATATGCAACATCCATGTGCTGATTCAACCATTTTGCATCCATAAAAATATAAAATGCTCACACATCCATATGCAGTATGAGAGTGTTTTCGAGCCGATCTAGTGCCTAGTGTGTGTATATGCGTCCACGAGCAACCACTAGCAGCCACTTGCATCCACTTGCAACCATCAAACATAACATGTCTCAAACACATGTTTACACCCATTAGGATTCCTATCTATAAGTTGAACACTCGATCGATAGGATACAGTCGAGTGATGGAAGCGAGTACAGATAAGTCAAAGACTTGGTTCCCATTAGACATTGGTTGAGAAAATAATTCCCCTAAGTATCAACCCCGAAGACCGAAATCAACATCAGATTGACACCCAGAGGATCACCTCCTTTAGCCAGTGTCAAAACTGGAAAGCAGAATTATTCAAATATTTACAGACTACTGGTACAGATCAGGTTCCCTAATGATTCTTAGGAAGCTAAGCATGATAAAAATCATATCCCACAAAAACTCCGAATGTATGCGTCATACTTGACGTCTAACAAAAATATCCCTCAAACCCCAATCTCAAACAGATGAACCATAACCCTTATGGGTCTGAGTCTATAGCAGAATTTAGAAATAATACTAGTATTAAAGTGCAGAGTATCGATTACAAAATCAAAATACCAGAATCAGAAAAAGTCTTAACTCTATAATCAGATAAAGAAATTAAACCTACTATAGAAATTTTCCTATTTCTATCCTAGCCACTAGCCTCGAGAGTGTTTGCCTGCCCTCCTTGCCCTTGTCTCTTCGGGCAGTCCCTAGTGAAGTGTCCCATCTCTCCATAGTTGAAGCAAGTGCCTTTCCTTTTTATGCAATCCTTGTTCAGATGAGTCGAGCTCCCACAAGTAAAGCACTTTTTCCCCTTCTTATCTTCAGTCTTTTTGTAACACCCCGTATTTCTGTTAATACTAATATTCACAAATTAAAAGAATTAATATTGAGAATTTGCACGAAATAGCCTTAAAAAGGCATATAACAAATTTGAGATATGTGAATTGCCTTAAAAGGCGAAAAATGGAATTAAGACATTAATTGGAAAATTAATGTGTAGAAATGGTCATAAGTTAATTATGGATTAATTTGAATTCATGAATAGGTGCGTGTGTATATATATATTTATATATATATATGGGTAGTTAATATAAACATGAATAGAAGTTTATTAATTTGCTGAGTGTTTGCTGAGTCACTTCTGACTCATTGCTGAGTCAATAAGATAAACCCCATCTTGTCTGAATGGCTGCGGTTATTTCTAGGTAAAATCTAATGGCCTAAATGAATCCTAACATCTATAAATAAGTGGGTAGACTCTAACCCTAAATCACTTGAAAAATTGGAGAGCTACCGACATGCCGTTGCCATGGAGTTCAGCATAGCCGTCACAAACTAAAGAAGAAGAAGGCCTAATCTACAAACTAAATCTACTCAAATCAAATCAAAAGCTCTCTCTCTCTCTTTCTATTTCTCTTCTTTAAAATTGTGAGTATGATGAATCTCACAATATTATTATAAAATAATTTGATTAAGTTATGAATGGATCACAAGAAAGTGATATGAATTGTTATGTATTTGTAAATTATGTTGTGGATCTCTTGTTATGCTATTATGTTATCATATATATGTTGTTATGTTGTAGTGATTATGTTGTAAATAATCCTATGCTATGTTATAAATCATGTTATGCCATGTTGTAAATCATGCTATGCTATGTTGTAAATATCATGCTATGTTGCGAATTATGATATTTTATGTTGTAAATCTTATATATGTTGTAGATCTCATACTATCACATATGTTGAAATACTTATGTTATATGATAATGATGTCATGTTAAGTTGTGTTGAATCATACAAGTTGTAAAATCATGATGTTAGTATTTATGCGAATTAGATCATGTTTAAAGTTTATGTTTTTTTTAAGACCTTGATTATGGGAATTTGCCTATTGAGTTAGGTGTACCCATATACATGAATCTACAAATTAATTGGATCTTGAATATGGGAATTTGCCTATTAAGTTAGGTGTAGCCATATACATGAATCTATGATTAAATGAATTTTGATTTTTGGGAATTTGCCTATTGAGTTAGGTGTACCCATATAAAACCATATTGTTAATGATGTTGATTCACACATGTCCTATACAAGTTTATGAAATTTGATCAAAATCATATTATGTGAATTATGAATAAGTTGACACCCTTAGATCCATGACATGTATAACCTTATGCAAGTTGTAATGTATGCAAGTTTTACCCCTTGTTATGATTTATTTAGTCACATATATATGTTGTTGTTGTGAATATTTTCTTTTATGCTATGAGTTAGACTAATCGGGTCTAGCATATATTTTGCGAATAAACGTTCAAACATGGGGTAGGGGTAATATTAGGAAATTAATAAATTGGGGTGCAACTGATATGATTTTGCATGCCTTAAATGGATGTCCATAATTGAGTCAATTATGGACATTGCTAAATTTGAAATTAATTAATAATTCAAATAGGGAATTATTAAAATTGGGGAAAGTGGATTATTAATAATAATCAATGCTTAGGACACGAGGTTGGACCCGTTTGTGACGTAAACCTGCCCGGACCCGCCCGGCAAATCTAGTAGTCACAAATGTCGGCCCAATGTGAGAGGTCCTAGGCCCATACTAAAGCATAACAGTTGTAAAGACACGAGGTTAGACTCTTTTATGGTGTAAGACTGCCCGGACCCGCCCGGCAAATCCAGCTGCCATAAATGCCAGTCTAATGTGAGAGGTCTTTATGAGGTTATGGTCTTAATGAATTAAGAAATACTTAACCAAATAATCATGTAAGGTGGGGCATGGGGGCCCATTTCAACCAGTATCCCAAAACGTATCTTTGTGGGCTCGACCCAAGTCGAGGACGGGACACGCATACTGGGTTTGACTATAAGAGGCCAAAACAGGGAGCGGTGGCAACGCAAGTCCAACGGGTTTCATACGCGTGTGTGGACCCGGGCTGGTAGGTAACATGTTGTTGCATCGTGTAGGTATAAGCCGTGCATCTCCGTTATATCGGGTTGCCACTTTAGGGGAATGATACACCCCACTGTGGGGCCAGCACGGGTATCTACGAGTAGGGAGCCGATCGAAAAATGGAAAGTGGGGTACACCTAGTGGAGATAGGGGCAGGCGGCACCTATGTAGTCAGCTAGGAGTACGTAAAGCAATTAAGAAAGTTTCTAAGTGAAACTAAGTGGAATCAATCTTTAGGGTGACTGGTGTGGTGCAGTATAGTGTTTATCCTTTAGTATTTAGGAGCGCCTATAACGTTTCCTTTAGCGATTGTCTATGTCCTTAATCTGCTCTTTCATAGACATTTCCTTGTTTTCCAGCTTATGCCTGAGTCCAGTTATTTTGATAATAGTATTGTAGAATTATCATACTCGCCAGACTTTATGTCTGACCCCCCTCTTTTTCATCTTTTTTCTCCCTTCAGGTCCTCAGGTTGGGCCAAGTTCCAGTGGAGTCTGATTGGATTGCTTATCTCTTGGAAAGCTTGGACTGCTGAAGTAAAGTCCAGCTTGTTATCTTTCTTTTTGATGGCTATTTATGTAATGGGATTATGTACTTGTTTTATCAAGATAGATATTGTACTTGACTTTGATTATGGTGTTATGATGTAATCAAACATGTTTTGACTTCTACTGCAATTGAAATAAAGTTTTTAAATTTCCAAGTACTATTTTATATCTGTCTTATTGAAATTTTACTGTTCTATATTCACCTAAAACCTCCATAGAAGTTAATGCATTCCCTTTGTGAGTGACATTAATGGACGTGGGGTGTTACACTTTTCATCCTTCTTTTGTGTTTCCTTTTTGGGCCCCGCTTTCTTATTCTATGGTTCTTCCTTCTTTGTCTCTTTCGGGCCCTTGTCTTCCTCGTGCAGTAGTGCCATGTCCACCAATTTCTCGTAAGTCGCTCCCATGGGTACATGGGTCATGGCTAGGCTGTGCAGTGGCTCGTTCAATCCTTTAACAAAGCGGAGAGCCTTTTTATGCTGAGTGTTGACTAAATCCAATCTGAACCTAGCAAGTTGGTTGAACTGGTTGACGTATTCCTTGACCGTCATACTTCCTTGCTTAAGAGATAAGAACTTTTCCAGTTGTAAACTCCGTTCAGCTTGCGAGAGAAATTTTGTCTCAAACCTTGTTCTGAAATCCATCCATGTCTCAACCAGCCTCTCGGTGTTAGTGACTTCCCACCAGTAGGAAGCTTCGTCTTTGAGCAGCCATACCGCCAACTGTACCTTCTGCCTATCGTCCACCTCGAAGATAACGAATAGATCCTCAGTTTCTTTGAGCCAATTCCTCGCTTCTACGAATGATTCAGTTCCTTTGAAATCCTTCCCACCCATGGCCCTAAAATCTCTACAGATCTTTGAGAAAGCAATTGCACGAGGAGGGGGTGGGGGAGGGGGATCATTTGCTGGACCTGCAGCAGCGGTCCTAGCCTCAAGATATTGACGAAACCAACCGGGTACATGAACACCCTCTGGTATCTCAGATGCTTTAGACATGCTGAAATGAAAAAGGAAGGGTTCAATACAAAAAGGACTGAAAGAAAGATATATGACTCTTCGGGATTATGTTTTTCAAAATAAGCTTTATTTTTTAAAATACTTCCTTTCAAAACCTTTTTGAAAATAGTTTTCAAAACTTTTTATAAAATCTAGTAACCTTCAGCTCTGATACCAAGTGTAACACCCCACCTCCGTTAAGGTCACTCACAAAGGGAATGCCTTAACTTTGGTGGAGCATTTTAGTAAACAGAACAGAAACTTACAAGACAGATAAAATAGTACTTGAAAAATTTTAACTTTATTTCAGGGGAAAACAAAAATCAATATGGTTACATCCTTTCAAATCTCAGAATTCAAGTACAAAATATCAGTCTTGTACAAAAGCCTTCAAAATTGCATGGTTTAAAATCATAATCCCCATGGAACGGAAGCTATACAGAGCCAAGCCATACTTTAAGCACTTCAAGCAAAGAGAAATCCGGATCAAGCTAAAGTATTCCCTCCTTGGATAACCTAGGGGGGAAACGGAAGAAAGGAGGCGAAACAACAAGGGTCAGACAAAAAGACTGGCAAGTCCAGTGACTTTCAGCATATGAACAGATAATAATAATAATAATAATAATAATAATATGACATGAGCATAAAACTGGATGAGGGATAACTATAACAGGTGTAGCAGATATAACAGAAGAACAGAATGACATAAACTATTGCCTTACACTTCTCTGCACTAATACTAGTATAACAGAATTAGGTGTCACCCTAATGTCTCAACTGAAACAGGAACGGGTACAGAATAATTTAACAGAAACAGAATGCTAATAATGGGCCTTTACTACCCGATCAGAAACAGACAGAAGCAGAAACAGATTAATCCCTACGGAAACAGAATGTAGAATTAGGTGTACACTAGTAATGGGCCTTTACCACCCGAACAGACGGTACCACGCAGAAACAGATAGGTGTTACCACCCAACAGAAACAGACGGTACCAACAGAAACAGACAGAACTAAGTGTACCCTAAAACCCTACCCTAAGCGATCGGCTCCCTAATACATAAATATCCTGTGTCGGCCCCACAGTAGGGTGTATCACTCCCCAAAGTGACAACCAATTGGCACAGACCTATTTACAGATGTCACGGCGTCTTACATCCTCAGAGGCAGACCGGGATCCATGCACGCACATGACCCGGTTGGAATGCACCATCAACACCCCTCGCCATTATCAGAATGAACCACTTATAATTAGTTCAGTAAGCGTGCCCGGACCCTACCTACTGTTGGGTCAAAGTTTTGGTACCAGAAAGGGTTACTGACTAATATGGGTCCCAAACAACAGATGATACAAGTAATTCCCCTCCTAACCTTGTGTCCCTAGACTACCAGATTTCAGCTTAACTTGTCTACAAGTTTCAGACATACAAAATTTAGGTTAACAAGTTCACAGATCAGACGATCAAGTTAACAGGTTTTCAGACTAACGAATCAGATGTTCGGATTAACAGGCTTACAGATTAACTGGTTCCAGATTATCTAACTTTGTATTGGGCCTACGGATTCACGAAACGGGTTCATTAGATTCATTGGTCCAATTGGTTTGACCTTACCCAACACGTTTTAGACATCATAATTATCTCAGATTTTCATTAATTAAATATTAATGCCCAAACCTCTCACATTAGACTGACAGTTTGCGGCTACTGGTTAGGCCGGTTGGTTCCGGGCAGGTTTCTGTCGCAAACTGAGTCTAACCTCGGGTTTCAAGCACGTTATGACTAACTTCTCACATTAGAACCTATTGTTTGCGACCACTGGAATATGCCGGGCGGTTCCGGGCAGAATTACGCCGCAAACTCATTCTAACCTCGAGTTAGCCATGTTTGTCTTTGCGGCCAATTAATTAATGATTTACCATTTATACCCACGCCTAATATACATGTCAATTATTCATAACTATAGCCAATTCAGATTATGTCAATAGCGGACTAATTATACCAACTCAACAGATATAGCAGATAACAGATTTCTCAGGTTAGGCGACTTAGCAGATTAAGCAAACTAGCAGATTTAGTATTTTCAACAGACTTAGCAAATGACAGATTTGGCAGATGAACAAATCCCGCAGACTAGGCAGTAGAGCAGAACTAGCAAATTAAGCAATATAACAGAACTAGCAGATTAGGCAATGTAACACAACTAGCAAATTAGGCAAATATAACAAATTTACTTATTTCTTGAAGTTTCATACCTTGCCTAATTATAAACCATGCCTAAGTTCATGTGCATAAATAATAGTCTTGATTCACAATATTATCATATACCCTATGTTTGTATTAAATTTACATAGCACAGATTATGTTCATAAATTTACCATATATCATATGTTCCAAATTTTTATTAAACTTGCATAGTACAGAAGATCCATATAATTTATACCAAATATAGCCATAGATTACTATGCAAGTCATATATCCCAAAGGTCCCTTACTTAGGTGTTTATTTACATTAATAGATATCCTACTTTCATGTAAATCTTTATACCTATGCCATATTCTCTTTATCCTAAATCATGTGTTCAATACAGTCTATATTTATGTTCAATTATATACCTTTTTATGTCATGTCCACAAATCATATATTCAATACCTTTTTATGTTATAAGTATAACATGTCCAATCATATGTCTCAGATTCATGTTCTAGCTACAGTCCATGTTCTTTCCTCAAATTAGTCACCTATTGGTCATGCCCAATTTATGCATCATTCATTTTACTGTCCCAAACATTTTAGCGCATGTTAATCTCTTATGAGATTGGCTTAGGCTCGTATTAGCCTGGCTATAGAACAGAAAGAGGAAAGAGGTACAGAATAAGATAAATCAAATCAGAACAGATATAATCTCAGATTCAGATTCACAATTCATGTCAAAATCAGAATTAACGTTTATAGCGGAAAATAACTGTACTTGCCTTAATTGGATTAAAGAAAGAACTCTAGTTGTTGTAGAACCGTTGCAGAAGCTCTAATCTCTAATTGAATTTAGGTTGATGTTGATAGTCTTCTAGTTTTGATTCCAGCAGAGTAGCAACGCCATTTTTATTTTTAATTTAGAACAGAGGCAGAGTAGAAGCAGAATAGAATTGTGTGTAGAGAAGGCTGGGTTTGGGGCTGTTTAAATAGGTTTAGGCAGACGAATCTAGACAGAAAACGAGACCAGATACATTAGAACGCACCCAGGCAGAAAAGCAGATTCGGGAGGCAGGTCGACCCCCAGGTCGACACTAGGGTCGACTCTAGGGTCGACCCCCTGGGGGCAGGTCGACTCTAGGGTCGACTCTAGGGTCGACCCCCTGGGGCAGGTCGACTCTAGGGTCGACTCCCCAGTCGACCTGGTCTGTGCTGTTTAATTTTTTTTCTGAACTTTGGAAGGCCATAACTTGGTCATATGGACTCCGATTTACGAAATTTCGGACTCTATTTCGCGTATTTTTCCAAGACGAATGTAATGGCACAGCCCGTTTCCCTTGATTCTGATTTTATATTTTAATTATACTCAGATTTGTAATTCTTAAGTTCACAGAAAATACGGGGTGTTACATTCTCCATCTCTCTTCTTCAATATTCTACACTATTAGCATCGAAATTTTATGTTAAATGGATTTTTTACCCTGCAAAACACAAGCTAATTACTGCAACTAAAAACAAATCTTCTGATGACCGTTGTCATTACTATATAGAAGTTCTTTTTTCCATTCTTCCTCTACACGATAGTGACCTAGTTATTAACCACTGACATACTTGGTCAGACTCTAGTGCTTGTCACTCTTCCTAATTCACTTGTAATCTGATTCAGTCTTGTAAACACTACAGTCAGTCAATCGATAACAATATAAAGTGTATGTAAGTCATGTTTATCAGAACCATTACAAAATTATCTTGTGTTCTCTTTTATTTTCTCATATTTTTCCTACTCATCGCTACATCTTAGCCCTTAAACTTTACTTAGGGTGTTGATCCACTTTTCGAGATAACAATGGGAAAAAATAAAAATTTGCTCATCTCCTAATATAGGTGATTATTTTAGAAATGGGTAATAAATTTTTTCTTTAGGACTCATATATATGCTATGAGTTTTCCAATGGACAAATTCCATAACTCGTTTGCATTGCTGTATAATGTACAATTATATAATTTTCAAAGTTTCATTTCCCATGTTGCATTCGCCTACCATCATCAACTGATTAAATTAATAAAAAAAACAAAAGGTGAAATGAGCT